>CM057338.1:368306641-369556641 GCA_030015575.1 Agapanthus africanus
CAGAAGGTGTCATCTGTTTGGGTACCCGCTGCAACGGCTCCCTCAACTTTGACCGCCCACAAGAGGAGAAGGCCGGAGAAAATTCCCGTGTCTGCGACGAATGTCAAGGGAATTGAGCCTAAACGCCCTAAGTCTGGGGGCATGGTGGTACATACCGTCTATATGGCATCCGGAAAAGAGGATAGCCGTATCTCCATAGGTCATCGACCGCTTACGCGATCAGTGACTAAGGCTCAGGAGCAACAACAACAAAAGCTCTAAGAGATGCTAACAGCCATTGCCGCACTCACTGGACCAAAAGCAGGCCTGGAGACATCCTCGGAGCAATGTCATGAGCAGGAAACTGATGCCGAATTCCTTCGGTGAATGCTTGAGAAGAAGGACAAAGAGGCCGCGGAACAAGCAGACAACATAAAACAAATGGCCCTCCTATTTCAAGATATGGTGGGCATGATGATCTAGCCGGACCCTCCAGCCGAAGATCCTCCGGTAATAATCGAAGATGATAGAGGAGAGACATCAAATCCTCTGCCGGCTCTGTCAGCAGCCAAGGAGGAGACCATCTCCAAAGCCATGCTCGATGATTATATAGCTCAGTAAATACGGGCTCATCAAGCGAATAAAGCAACCGGCTAAGTCGTCAGAACTGGGCAACCATATCCAGGATGGTACGATCAGATAAAATACCTGCCAGGATACACAATTCCTAAATTCCATGTGTACAAGGGGATAGGCAATCCCCATCAACATGTCGCTCAATTCAGGGCTCTCTGCGGAAACACTGGAGGAGATGATAAGCTACTGCTTCGCCAATTCGTCGACAGCTTGGCGGAGACGGCGTTCGAATGGTACTCAGAGCTTCCCAACGACTCCGTCAAAACTTTTACAGAGATGGAATTGTTGTTTACCCAACGTTTCGCCAGCGCTAGCGAGTGCACCCCGATCACCGCGTTAATTAATGCCAGAGTGAAGCCAGGCGAAATATGGGTGCAGTATGCGATACGATGGCGGAATCTATGGTCGAAGTGCGAGCAGCGCATCGAAGAAGCGCCTGCGGTAGGCATGTTCATAGGGACCCTCAACCCCCAAGCGACCATTTCACAATTCATGATGTTCTTCAAGCCAACTACTTTCCAGGCCTTGATCGACAAACTGGCCCGAATGGATCAGATGGGTCATAAACCATCCTCTTCGAAGTTGGAATCTCGAAACGAGAAAGGGAAAGGGAAAGTGACCTTCATCGCCAATGCGCAGCAGCAATCCAGTGGTCCAAAACCAATTGACTGCCAAGATGAAAGACGGCGATTCTTTAATGAGAAACTGAAGCGCCCTTATTCGTTTCTCCGGGATAAAACGAGGAGATTGTTTGAACTAGCGGTGCGCAATAGGCTCATCAACCTGCCGGATCCAAAACACCCATTGCAACCCGATGAGGCTAATAATCCCAATTATTGCCCCTATCACCAAGCGATAGGCCATCCAATCGAAGATTGCTTCATCTTCAAAGGGTGGATTGAGAACTAATACCAACAGGGCAAATTCGCACTGTCCGAGAATTAGAAAGTAAACCCGACCCAGCTGCACACTCTCAAAGAGGTGGACACACCGGGGGCATCATGCTCTTTTATAGAAGAAGCTCTATGGGAGGTCGTTCTTTCAGCCAAAACGAAAAGAATGCTGAAAGATCTCCAAATATGCCCGGCGATCAAATGGAAAAGTCCGCTGGAACCCGAAGTCATCAAGGGAATGCTGAAGCCGCACCCGACGCCAAAAATTGATGGGGATGGTCAAAACGCCCATACCCAGCCGTCAAAGTTTTCGAAGAAGAAGACCAGAAAGCCCGTGAAGCTTGGTGACAAGCGCACGGACCTGGAGAAACATATTGACGAGCTGGAAGAACATAACCAGAAAGCGCGGACCCCAGTCACACTCCAAGAGTTTCTCAACCACATCCTTGAGGACGGAAATGATGAAAGAGAAGACTTGTCAGATGAACCTGAGGATTGCGTGGCAAGCTGCCATGTGATCTCTCACCCGTCGATAGACGGTGAAGAAGCTCCTGACGCAGAGAAACTGGGGGCAGATCCCGAATCGGAGCTCCTAGGACCGTCAGACGAGATGATTGATGCATTCCTGAATGAAGCCCTTCTGAAAAGCAAGGCTGATCGAGAGCGCGAAACGGTCATATTTGGAAAAGCCAAACGCCGGCGACTGAACGGAAAGATTGAAGCACCCCAACCAGATAGGAGCACTTCGGCCGCCAGCAAAAGTAGGTTCAAGAAAAGGAAAAGGTTCGCTAAAGCCCTATCGATGGGAATGAAGCCACCACCCTCCGCAAGAAACACTTCTGATGAGATACACCTTAATGAAGAGGATGTGCATCCTAATTACTGTTTATATCATCGAAGGATTGCGGACCCACCGAATAGTGCAACGCCTTTAAAAATTGGTGTCAAAGGTATGTCGCTCACAGGAAACACTTCAAGAGGATGAAGCGTGAAGCTTGTCGACAGCGGAAAAATGCGACAGACGAACGAGGAAGAGCTGCCGGAAACTGTCACATGGTTGATAACAGGGGATCGCAAGTTCTTACCTTCGGGAGCGATTCTGAAGAAGAAATGACTCTCGGCCCTCTCTTCAAAGAATCCACCCCAGGAAAAAAGAAGAACCGAAGAGCTGCGAGAACATTCAGCTGCGCAATCACACGCTACCTGAAAAGAATCTCGGACCCGCAAACAAGGGATCGAACAAAAAGGATAAGGGGAAAGAAAAGGTCCCTGAGGATATCGCCCTCGATGATCGAGTCATCGAAGAGCTGGAAGCCAAGGACCCGCCCAAGAAAAACAAGGTGGATTACAACGTTCTGGCACACCTGAAGAAGATCCCCTCATAGCTAAGCATTCTCGATGCCCTTCTGCTATCTAAGAAGGCGAGAGATTCTTTGATCAAGGCACTACAAGAGCACGATCAGTTCCAAGCTTTCCTTGCCGAAGAAAAGATGAAGGACCAGCTGGAAGAAATGCACACGATTGATATCACTTTCGGTGATGAAGACCTCCTCCTCGGGACGTGCGAGCATAACCGTTCCCTTTATATCTCCGGATACTGTCATGATATCAAGATAGGCAAAATCCTGGTTGACAATGGGTCCTCCGTCAACCTCCTCAATGTAAGAGTGTTGAAGGAAATCTGCATGAGCGCTCAGCATCTCGCTCATGATAAAATCACCATCTCCGGGTTTGATTCCCAGTCATCACGGATGCTCGGGTCTGTGATACTGACGTTACGCTTTGGGCTACTCATCACGGACATCAAATTTCACGTCATTGACGCCAAGACATGTTACAATGCTTTGCTCGGCAGGCTTTGGTTACACGAGTACAACATCATCTCTTCTACACAGTATCAGTGTATGAAGTATTTCAAGGATGGTCTCGAGTATACCGTGACAGGGGAGTTGAACCCATTCTCCGTGAATGAAGTCCGAAAGTACGAAGATGAGAAATATTTCTTTCCAGATTTTGAAGACACAGAAAGATGCCATAAACTGAAGAACAAGGCTATCATCACTATTCCGGTCTTTAGAAGTGATACTGAGGAGGAAGAAGAAATAATTTATTCAGGGCCGCCCCAATGCAACAAGCTGGGACCGTCCACCCCTATGCTAGTCTTCGACAGCGATTCGGAAGATGAGGTCAATATAGTATTTTCTGTTCGGCCATCAATACAAGCCTTCGCTGGCGATGATCGGAGTTTGCAAATCGCCATGGTTCCGCAAGAGCACTACAAAGAGCTCGACGCACTTGATACCTACAGTGTGCAAGAACTGCAAACGTTCTACGTCCCTCCTAGGCGAAAAGATGAAAAGGCGATCCTCTTTTATCGATCCGCGGAAACCAAAGTGGAGAAAGAAATCTGGCATAGCGCCGATTCTCCGCTTGATAGGCTCCAGCCCATCCGTCTGCCCAGATACTATACAGAAGGATTAAAAAGGCTGTTGAGGTGCTAAGGCGTACCCTTCAAACAGACTGCTCAAAAAGCTAAGTTCTATGACAGGATCTGGAACGTCCCCGGAACTTAGCAAAAATTGCCCAACGGGAGAATGGAAACGATCAGGCTTGAATATGTTCAATCTAAGAAACGGGAGCGATTCCATGGCTGCTACGTCATACATGATTTTGATGAAGAAGGAGATGCTCTAGTAGAAGATGCTAACCCTGAACTAAGACAAGGTCCCACCGTGAAAATGCCAAGTCCGTCGTTCGAAGAACAGATGGACAAGCTAATAAGGGAAGCGGGTCAAAAGGTCCGGGATGATCATAGCCACGAAATGGCCATCTACGAGAAAGCCACGACGCAGCGCCTCCTTCAGCAGGTTGCGGAGAATGACAATGATCTTCGTCGTTAACCTGTCACATAAAAGACCCGACGCAGAGGTAGAAACAAGTTAAAGAATGGAAAAAACGCTCGACAGCGGCAAAGCGGGTCCAAGAAGCCACGCGATCGAGAATTGAGCAGCCAAGATCCGTCTCTTATAAAGAAGATGGGTCGAGCATATTCTTTTCCTTAAGACAAAACAAGGAAGATATTCGATCTTGTCATTAAACATCAGATGATTACCCTCCCGGAGTCTAAACACCCTAAGCAAGCAAACGGGTTCATCACCCGGATTATTGCTCCTATCACCGAGCGATAGGACATCCTCTCGAAGACTGCTTCACATTTAAAGACTGGGTAGAAGACCAGTATCAGCAAGGCAGGTTCGCTTTATCCAGCAGTTGGAGGGTAACCCCGCTACAGAAGCATGAACCGAAAGCCACACATACAGCGAGAGTAGAGCCGGATCAACATTGGTCTTAGAAGCGATCTCGCACCTGTCACATGATAAGGATGTCGGAAAAAGGAGTGCACGAGGGTATGGATGACCTCTCCTGGTGCTTTGAAAACGAGGACGATGAAGTGATCTCAGAGTTTCCACCAGCACCAAAAGAGCTAGAAGATGGGATACATACTACTGCAGATAACCTCAGAAAGATCGACTTGAGGACGGCAAATGACCCACGGCCAACATTCGTCAGTGAGTTGTTGTCTGAAGAAAAGGTGGATACGCTCAAAGACGTGCTCATGCAGTATAAAGATTACTTTGCATGGAACTATTCCGAGATGCCAGGATTAGATCTAGAAATAGCCGTCCACAAATTGGCGATATCTCTAGACATCAAGCCAGTCAAACAAGCGTCGAGAAGGATGCGGCTCGAGCTTGAAATGAGCATCAACACCGAGGTCAAGAAGTTAATCGACTCCGGCTTTATCCAAGAGGTTCAGTACCCTGACTGGATTGCTAACATCATCCCAGTGATGAAGAAAAATAGGACAGTGCGCATCTGCGTGGACTTTCGGGACCTCAACAAAGCTTGCCCGAAGGATGATTTTCCCGTACCGGTTATTGAGCTGATGATAGACAACACGTCCACTCACGAAGTCTTCTCCTTCATGGACGGCTCATCAGGGTACAATCAAATAAAGATGCATTCCAAAGACCAGAAGCATACCGCTTTCCGGACCCCGCTGGGCACATTCTGCTACAAAGTGATGCCTTTCGGTCTGAAGAACACCGGCGCTACCTATCAGAGGGCTATGACGAAGATTTTCGACGACCTATGAAGTCGTCAAATACTATATTGACGACCTTGTGGTGAAAAGCAAATCGCACGAAGAGCATTGGGAGCATCTAAAAATAGCGTTCCAACGTCTTCGGAAGTACAACTTAAAGATGAACCCTCTGAAACGCGCGTTCTGAGTCTCTTCGGGCAAATTCCTAGGATTCATCGTACGACATTGAGGTATCGAGATAGACCTGTCGAAGATCAAAGCGATTATGGAAATGCCCCCGCCAAGAGCACTCAAACAACCGCGGTCTCTCTAAGGGAAGCTCGCGTATATCCAGCGATTCATAGCTAACCTCTCTGGCAAATGTCGTCCCTACAGTCATTTGATGAAGAAGGGAACCTCGTTCGTTTGGGATCGCAAATGCCAAAGTGCGCTGGACAAAATCAAGCAATATCTACAGAATCCTCCGGTGCTAACCACTCCGGTCAAGGGAAAGCCTCTCATTCTGTATACAACCGCCTTTGAGAGTTCTCTAGGCGCATTATGGGTACAAGAAAACGACCAAGGGAAGGTGAGAGCCCTCTACTATTTGAGTCGAGTTCTTCTGGGGGCAGAAAACAATTACTCCCCCATTGAAAAACACTTCCTAGCATTAATCTTCGCAATAACGAAGCTCAGGCACTATGCTTTAGTGCATGAGGTCCACCTCATATCAAAGGTGGATCCTCTCAAATATTTGATGTCAAGAGCCATACTAATAGGGCGGCTCGCTAAATGGGCCCTCCTCTTGATGGAGTTCTCGATAACATATCGTCCTCTCAAGGCAGTGAAAGGCCAGGGCATCACTGACTTCCTTGCCGAGCATCCTATACCTGCCGATTCATCCCAAAATTGCGAATTGCCAGACGAGCACGCGTTTGACATGATCGACAGGGAGAAAGAAAGGAGTGATACCCGATGGGAACTCTACTTTGACGGGGCATCTTCCATGAAGAAGCGAAAGCACAACTCCCCCATAATCAAGTCTGGGGTAGGCCTCATCTTCGTGACTCCACAAGGAGAGATAATGCGCTTTGCCTTTTCCTTAACAGAGCCGAGGACAAATAATGAAACCGAATATGAAGCTTTGATAGCAGGTCTTGAGATCGCTGTCGACATGGGAATTGAATACGTCCTCATATACGGAGATTCCCAGCTGCCCGTTAGTCAAGTAAATGGCGACTATCAAACGTGCAAACCGGAGTTGGTAAAGTACGGTGAGAGAGTGCAGCAACTACTGACCCAAATCCCTTCCTACGCCCTGGAAAGCATACCACGAGCGGAGAATAGCAAGGCGGATGCGTTAGCCAAACTCGCTAAAGAACTGGCTGACGAAAACCTCGATGATGTGAGGATCGTTGTGCAAAGCCGTAGGGTTCTTATACCGGCAGAAATATCTCCGGAGTCGTCTGAAGAGAAAGAAGCGATCAAAGAGACAGCCCTACAAATAAAAGACCAGGAAAAGGCTGATGATTGGAGAGAAGTCTTTATAGACTACTTCAAATCCCATCGAACACCTGAAGATGCGTCTTCAAGACATCAGCTCATGAAACGAGCTCTATCCTTCGCCTTCGTCAATGATAAGCTGTATAAGAGATCGTTCGACTCTCTATGGCTGAGATGCCTAAGATCGGAAGAAGGAAGGAGAGTCGTCCAAGAAACTCACAACGGACTCTGCGGTTCTCACCAAGCCGGGCTGAAGATGAAACTGAAGATCAAAAGGATGGGCTACTATTGGCCCACGATGATTCAGGACTGTCTTAAATACGCGAAGCAGTGCCACTCGTGCCAGATTCATGGGGACTTTATCCACCAGCAACCAAATCCGCTATATCCAACGATGGCTAGATGGCCATTCGAAATGTGGGGAACTGACATAATCGGGCCCATCGAACCGGCATCATCCAGAGGGCATCGGTTCATATTGGCGACAACTGATTATTTCTCTAAGCGGGTGGAAGCGATACCGCTAAGAGAAGTGAAGACGGAGAATATCCTCCATTTCTTCAAGACACACATCATTTATCGGTTCGGCACTCCGCGACGGATTATCTCCGATAACGGGCCAGCCTACAGAAGCCACAAGATCGGCCGCTTCGCACAACAGCATAATATAGACTGGAGATACTCTTCAGTCTATAATCCCCGAGCTAACGGTCTAGCTGAGGCTTTCAACAAGACCTTGACGAAGATCGTGAAAAAGAAGGTGTCCAAAAATAAGAAGGACTGGCATGAAAGACTGCATGAAGCTCTCTATGTGTATCGAACTACTTTCAAAACGGCCACAAACATAACGCCGTATGCATTGGTATTCGGCACAGAAGCAGTACTCCCCTTGGAGATAGAGTTACCCTCCTTACGAGTGGCGGTTCACTATAAGCTAACCGATGAAGAAAATGCTCACCTTCGGCTTGAGGAGCTCGACGCCCTTGACGAAACCCGGCTCATGGCGCAGCAAAACCTGGAGGCTTATAAAGCAAAAATGACGCGCTCATACGAGAGATTGATTAGGCCAAGAACATTCCGCCAAGGCGAACTCGTGCTAGTAGTCAAGAGACCTATGATCACCAATCGTGCCAAACGGGGGAAATTCGAGCCGAACTACGAGGGCCCGTACATCATAGACAAAGTCTACCGAGGTGGGGCTTACCTGCTCATGGATATGCATGGCGAAAGACCTTTCAGGCCAATAAACGGCCGGTTCCTAAAACCAATAAACGGCCGGTTCCTAAAAAAATACTACGCCTGACGAGTCACAGCCTAGGTCAACGATAAATGACGACGCCTATGTCCGCTCGGTATCTTCCCAAGCCCAAACTCTATAAGTAGTATCCAGTGAAACCGTTGTCTCAAAAATGGCAACAATGGACCGAAACGTCCCTAAACTAAAAATGGACCGCAATGTCCTGAAACTAACTACTGATCGAAACGTCTATAAACTACTACAAACCGCAGCATCCCAAGGCTGACAAAAAAAAAAGAAAAAAAGGAAAGAAAACGGTATGTCCATAAGCGAGATGGGCACGAATGAAAACCCGAAAGGGCTCCGTGAGTAAAAACAGCAGGGCTACCGGCGAGTTTTGTGAAAACCCGAAAGGGCGCAATCTCGTTAAAAGACACTTGCAATTTCCTCTCGACCTGGTGAGGAGAAAATACCTACGTGAGATCCTTAAGAATCACAAGGGAGTAACACACCTAGGGATCCCCACGATTCCTAAAGAGAAATTACACTTACGAGATCCTCACGACTCGTAAGGAGAATTCCCCTTTGAGACCCTCATGGCTCATAGGATTCAAAATCCTTAAGCTACAGAGATCTGAACCTGTTCTTAAGCCATCACAATCTCCAATGCTGCCCTACAAGCGTTTCAATATTGACCCTTGTATACAATCCACGGGCATGAATAAACATTTCCCTAACAAAATCCCACCAGCGACTAGGGATATGCTCACACGGTGAACGAACCTTGTAAGTCCTCTCGACTTATAAGGAGAAAACACTCTTGTAAGATCCTTACGACTTATAAGAGAACACACACTTAGGAATCCTCACGATTCCTAAGGAGAAAACGCACCTACGAGATCCTCATGACTCGTAGGGAGAAATACTTTTATGGGACCCTTACGGCTCATGAAGTCAAAAGCCTTAGTCGACAGGATCCTAACCCTGTTTGCTAAGCCATCTTTGTTTAAATCGACAACGGTAAATGATGATTCGCTCCTGGCAATATTCCAGTCATAGCGATGCTGATGCTGAGATTGGCATCAGATGTCAAACTCAATACTCGTGATAAAAAATCAGCGAGCCAAAAATGCATATAAAATAGCCGAAATGATGAGGCAACTTGCAACAAAATCAGCAAGTAAAAATGTATGCATATAAAAGTAGCCGAAATGATTGGGCAAATCGCAATAAAAAGCAGCGAGTAAAAAAAATATAGCCGAAATGATTGGGCACCGTGGAAATAGCCGAAATGATTGGGCAATCGTGAATTTCGCGATGCAAAAAAGCTGAAATGATAGAGTATCGCGGAAAGAAATAAAAATTAATAAAATAATAAAATGAAACTTTTTGCCCTACAGATGAGATCACATCGATCCCTGTATACAATCCAGCGGCACAAACAAAGAAAGGATCATATCATCCCACCAGGCTCCGTAAAAAAGAGAGCCAAGTCTCGATGGCAACATCTGCATCTCGAGAGAACAACAACAGCGTTCCTCCTCATTCCAGCAGGATCCAGACTCGACAATCAACCTTGGAGCCATGGCAAAGTCCCTATTCCAAATCTTGACGGTTCACAGACAGCCTAGAGATCACCAACAGCGTTCCTTCTCATTCCTGCAAGATCCAGATGCGACAATCAACCTTGGAGCCATGGCAAAGTCCCCATTCTAAATCTCGACGGTTCACAGACAGCCTTGAGATCACCAACAGCGTTCCTCCTCATTCCAGCAGGATCAAGACGCGACAATCAACCTTGGAGCCATGGCAAAGTCCCTGTTCCAAACCTCGACGGTTCACAAACAACCGAGAGATCAAATCATGGTCCCGTAGAACACGGCTAAAGTCAATCCTGACCTCGTGGAAAACGGCCAGAGCAAATCCTGGTCCCGTAGAACACGGCCAAAGTTAATCTTGACCCCGTGGGAAACGGCCAGAGCAAATCCTGGTCCCGTAGAATACGGCTAAAGTCAATCCTGACCCTGTGGGAAACGGCCAGAGCAATCCCTGACCCCGTACGGCTAAAGTCAATCCTGACTCCGTATGGCCAAAGCCAACCCCTCCTGGTCACGTAGAACACGGCTAAAGTCAATCCTGACCCCGTGGAAAACAGCCAGAGAAAATCCTGGTCCCGTAGAACACGGCTAAAGTCAATCCTGACCCCGTGGAAAACAGCCAGAGCAAATCCTTGTACCGTAGAACACGGCCAAAGTCAATCCTGACCCCGTGGGAAAAAGCCAGAGCAAATCCTGGTCCCGTAGAACACGGCCAAAGTCAATCCTGACCCCGTAGGAAACAGCCAGAGCAAATCCTGGTACCGTAGAACACGGCCAAAGTCAATCCTGACCCCGTGGGAAAAAGCCAGAGCAAATCCTGGTCCCGTAGAACACGGCCAAAGTCAATCCTGACCCCGTGGGAAACAGCCAGAGCAATCCTGGTCCCGTAGAACAGGGCCAAAGTCAATTCTGACCCTGTGGGAAACAACCAGAGCACCTCCTGGCCCCACAGAACACGGCTAAAGTCAATCCTGGCCCCGTGGGAAACAGCTAGACCAAATCCTGGTCATGTAGAACACGGCTAAAGTCAATCCCGACCCCGTGGGAAACAGCCAGAGCAAATCCTGGTCCCGTAGAACACGGCTAAAGTCAATCCTGACCCCATGGAAAACAGCCAGAGCAAATCCTGGTTCAGTAGAACACGGCCAAAGTCAATCCTGACACCGTAGGAAACAGCCAGAGCAAATTCTGATCCCGTAGAACACGGCCAAAGTCAATCCTGACCCCGTGGGAAACAGCCAGAGCACCACCTGGCCTCGTAGAACATGGGTAATGTCAATCCTGACCCCAAGTCCCGTAGAACACGGCCAAAGTCAATCCTGACCACGTAGGAAATGGCCAGAGCAAATCCTGGTCCCGTAGAACACGGTTAAAATCAATACTGACCCCGTGGGAAACGGCCAGAGTAATCCCTGACCCCGTACGGCTAAAGTCAATTCTGACTCCATATGGCCAAAGTCAACCCTTTCTGGTCACATAGAACACGGCTAAAGTCAATCCTGACCCCGTAGGAAACAGCCAGAGCAAATCCTGGTCCTTTAGAACACGGCTAAAGTTAATCCTCACTCTGTGGAAAATAGCCATAGCAAATCCTGGTACCGTAGAACACGTCAAAGTCAATCCTGACCCCGTGGGAAACAGCCAGAGAAAATCCTGGTCCCGTAGAACACGACCAAAATCAATCCTGACCCCGTGGGAAACAGCCAGAGCAAATCCTGGTCTCGTAGAACACGGCCAAAGTCAATCCTGACCCCGTGGGAAACAGCCAGAGCACCTCCTGGCCCCATAGAACACGGCTAAAGTCAATCCTGACCCCGTGGGAAATAGCCAGAGAAAATCCTAGTTACGTAGAACACGGCTAAAGTCAATCGTGACCCCGTGGAAAACAGCCAGAGCAAATCCTGTTCACGTAGAACACGGCCAAAGTCAATCCTGACCCCGTGGGAAACGGCCAGAGCAAATCCTGGTCCCGTAGAATATGACTAAAGTCAATCCTGAACCCATGAGAAGCGGCCAGAGCAACCCTTGACCCCGTACGGCCAAAGTCAATCCTGACTCCGTATGGCCAAAATCAACCCCTCCTGGTCATGTAAAACACGGCTAATGTCAATCCTGACCTGTGGGAAATAGCCAGAGCAAATCCTGGTCCCGTAGAACACGGCTAAGTCAATCCTGACCCCGTGGAAAACAGCCAGAGCAAATCCTGCTACCGTAGAACACGGCTAAAGTCAATCCTGACCCCGTGGGAAACAGCCAGAGCAAATCCTGGTCCCGTAGAACACGGCTAAAGTCAATCCTGACCCCGTGGAAAAAAGCCAGAGCAAATCCTGGTACCGTAGAACACGGCTAAAGTCAATCCTGACCCCGTGGGAAACAGCCAGAGCAAATCCTGGTCCCGTAGAACACGTCTAAAGTCAATCCTGACCCCGTGGAAAACAGCCAGAGCAAATCCTGGTCCCGTAGAACACGGCCAAAGTCAATCCTGACCCCGTGGGAAACGGCCAGAGCAAATCCTGGTCCCGTAGAACACGGCCAAAGTCAATCCTGATCCCATGGGAAACGGCCAGAGCAAATTCTAGTCCCGTAGAACACGGCTAAAGTCAATCCTGACCCCGTGGGAAACGGCCAGAGCAACCCCTGACCCCGTACGACTAAAGTCAATCCTGACTCCGTATGGCAAAGTCAACCCCTCCTAGTCACGTAGAATACGGCTAAAGTCAATCTTGATCCCGTGGAAAACTGCCAGAGCAAATCTTAGTCCCGTAGAACATGGCTAAAGTCAATCCTGACCCTATGCAAAACAGCCAGAGCAAATCCTGGTACCGTAGAACACGGCTAAACTCAATCTTAACCCCGTGGGAAACAGCCAGAGCAAATCCTGGTCCCGTAGAACACGGCTAAAGTCAATCCTGACTCCGTGGGAAATGACAAGAGCAACCCCTGACCCTGTACGGCTAAGGTCAATCCTGACCCCGTGGGAAACAGCCAAAGAAAATCCTGGTCCCATAGAATACGGGTAAAGTCAATCCTGACCCCGTGGAAAACAGCCAGAGCAAATCCTGGTCCCGTAGAACACGGCCAAAGTCAATCCTGACCCCGTAGGAAATGGCCAGAACAAATCCTGGTCCCGTAGAACAAAGCAAAAGTCAATCCTGACCCTGTAGGAAACGGCCAGAGCAACCCCTGACCCCGTACGGCTAAAGTTAATTCTGACTCCGTATGGCCAAAGTCAACCCCTTCTGGTCACGTAGAACATGGCTAAAGTCAATCTTGACCCCGTAGGAAACAACCAGACCAAATCCTGGTCTCGTAGAACACGGCTAAAGTCAATCCTAACCCCGTGGAAAACAGCCAGAGCAAATCCTGGTACCGTAGAACACGGCTAAAGTCAATCTTGACCCCGTGGAAAACAGCCTGCGCAAATTCTGGTCCCGTAGAACATGGCTAAAGTCAATCCTGACTCCGTGGGAAACGGCCAAAGCAACCCCTGACCTCGTATGACTAAGGTCAATCATGACCCCGTAGGAAACAGCTAGAGCAAATCCTGGTCCCATAGAACACGGATAAAGTCAATCCTGACCCCGTGGAAAATAGCCAGAGCAAATCTTGGTACCGTAGAACACGGCTAAAGTCAATCTTGACCCCGTGGGAAACAGCCAGAGCAAATCTTGGTCACGTAGAACACAGCTAAAGTCAATCCTGACCCTGTAGGAAACAGCCAGAGCAAATCCTGGCCCCGTAAAACATGGCTAAAGTCAATCCTGACCCTATGGAAAACAGCCAGAGCAAATCCTGGTACCGTAGAACACGACTAAAGTCAATCTTGACCCCGTAGGAAACAGCCAGAGAAAATCCTGGTCCCGTAAAACACGTCTAAAGTCAATCCTGACTCCGTAGGAAACAGCCAGAGCAACCCCTGAGCCCGTACGGCTAAAGTCAATCCTGACTCCGTATGGCCAAAGTCAACCCCTCGTGGCCCCATAGAAAACGGCTAAAATCAATTCTGACTCCGTGGGAAACAGCCAGAGTAAACCCTCGAACTCCCCATCAAAGCAATGCTTTGACTCAGGAGCAGTTCAACTCATCAATCACTTACGAGTCCTCTCAACTTGTAAGGAGAAAATTCTCCTGTGAGATCCTTACGACTCTCAAGAGAAAACGCACCTAGGAATTCTCACGATTCCTAAGGAGAAACCACACTTGCGAGATCCTCTCGACTCGTAGGGAGAAAAGTCTTTGTGAGACCCTCACGGCTCATAAAGTTAAAAAGTCTTAGGCAGCAGACCTGAACCTGCTTCCTAAGCCATCGCTACCCTACAAGGAGACTAAGATGAAATGTTCTCTACTATCTACATGCCACACTTGCTAAACTCACATGGCAATGACACAGCGAAGAGAAGAAAGCAACAATAGAACAAAAAATGTGTATCTTTATTCATGAATTCAATGGAGTACATGTTGAATCATATGAAAGAATAAAAAAATGGATACATATTATTCAAAGGGTACAAGTGTTCAATCTATACAAAAACAGCTACTGAGGAGGAGGTGTCTTCAATAAATCAGCTAGCTGTTCGCGCACTTCTCTCAACTCCTTCTCATGATCGGCCGCCGCGGCTAGCTCCGCTTCAATTCGAGCCCACTGCTGCAAGCACGATAAAACCTTTTCATCGATTTCTCGTTGGGCAGCTTCGCGACTCTGCATAACCCGCTCAATGAAGTCGAGCTTCCGCCTCAATGCCAGCCCGCCCGAAATACATCGCTGCAAATTATCGAAGATGGCTCTCAGTTGCGTGGCATTCGCTTTAACTTAGGCGCGCAGCCGAGCAGATTCACCTGAAGCCTCCTCGTGTTCCTTCCTCTTCAAGGTCGCTTCTTGTTCAAAATGGCGGAGGAAGGATACGCTCTGCTCAACCCACACAGCCCGCTGGGAGTTCAAAGCCAGAATCTCAGGAGCATAATGCCTAAGCTCAAGTTCATGCGGGCAGGCCTCAATCTTTCTGCAGTGGTTAACCCAAGACTTAACGACGCCTTCATTATGGAAGTTCACAAGCATCAACATTGGATTAACCTCGGCAGCAAAATCTGCAGCGAATATAGGGGCCTCCGCGTCAAGCTCCTCGATGTATTCACTCAACATACGCAGATTGGTCACAGCGCCTTTTGACGATGGACGTCCAAAAAAGGGGCCTGTCTGCATTGTGATGCAAGACTTGAACGGAGGTGGAGTCGTGCGACCGCTGCAAAACAAATCATAGTCAGATGTCGGCTCAAGAGATAAAGAAAATGCACGAACAATAGAGTCTACCATACCAGCTACGACAGGGGGTAGAGTTGGGAGTACTAGTGGCGTGATGATTCCCTCGTCCCCTCGTCCAATTTGTAGTGCTGCAATCAACTCAAAATAACAACGGTTGGGTCGCCCGTCTAAGAAAAGAAGGGACGTCGGTTTAGAAAGCTATACTCACCGGCACCAGCAGGCAGAGTAACTTCCGACTGGAAGGAGAAGTGCGGGTTCAGCACTTGATACAGATGATCAAAAAGAACTCCTGCAAGATCACGATGATACATGGTCAGTACGCGAAAAATTCTATCCCTGATTTAAATGGATCGCAAAGCCATACCTTCCAGTATTTTAGAGGATATAAGAGGAGACGAAGGGGAGGCGACCGTCAAAACAGCAGCTGGTGGTGCTTCTTCAGGTGTCGCAACCTTAGCACTCACCACACCTACATTTGAAAGGAACAAAATGTCATTAGAAGGGATTGCAAAACGAAAAGAATACAGCGACCCAAGACCTACCAGACAGGTCATCAGCCAAAACGGTGACGGAAGCATCGCCAAGCATCACGACTTCTTTGATCTCATTTAGGGGGATGGTTTCTCCACCCGTAGCTTCGTCCCCTGATTCCACGAAGGCCGTCGTGACACTCGCAATGCCAGGCGATGGCAGGGAACCACAGGTGGAAAGAGCGGCAATTAGAGCAGTCTCGGACTCTTGAGAAAGAGTAGCCGCTTCGAGCTCGGTAGTTGCCGTCATCTCGCTTGCCACCTCCTCACCTGGACTTGGTCCTGCACGGTAGGGTATATGAGAATCTAAAGATTAAAACTCTGACAAAAGGACTCAATGTTACGTTACCTTAGGACGACATTTCAATTGCTTTCTGAACCGCACGTACCGCCTGTCTATGAGCGGTAGACAGAGCAGCCGGAGCACCCTCTGAAGAAGCAGGGACAGGGAGAGCAGCGCTCAAGCCTGCACCTACAGCCAAGGCAACGTTACGTTCTCTTGCTGCACGCCTCCTGCGCTTCCTTTGTGCCTGGGCTGTGAGAGCTGATCTTCTTAAGACCTCTGTCAAGGAGACGACATCGTCCGAGCCAGGAGCTACCTCTAGAGCCATTGTGGTGTCCGTCATAGGTTGCTTAAGTGAAACCTCTTTTGGCAATACTGGAGAGGCTGAGACTTCGGTAGCCGGCCTTGGAAGCGTCTCCGCACTGCCCTGCGAAGGCGGTACTGCACTCAGGATAACTTGAGTCGAGGTAGTCCCTGCAATAAGATGGAAAAGAAGAGTTAGTTTACCCATAAAAATGGGAATGGAGGCGCGGTGAGCCGAAATGTACCGATGCCTAAGGAAGCACGAAGCCTTTCCTCCTCCTCAAAAGTCTTGAGAGAAGCTGCGAGAGCCTTTTCAGTGGAGATGCCTGTTGAAGAAGAAGTGTCAGTCAAAACATGATAGTAAAAACATAACAGCGAGAAGATACGACTGAAGTTTACCTGACTGTGCGAGGATGATCAGTCCTGCTTTGTGGCTAGCTAGTCTCTCGGAAGCGGCGATGGCGGCCTCCAGATCAGTATCATCCGGCGCCATAAATAAACCCTTGTTGGTCCCATATTCGCTTAGGCCCTTGCTATAAGGAGCATGAGGCTCCTGGCCTAGTACAACGTCTACAGAAATAATCAACTTCTTCTTCTGCGAGCGAGTACCGGTCACCGGTAACACGAGCTTGCGCTTAGCAGGCAACTTCGGGCGGCGAGTCCCAATCTCCACACCCAAGCTGGATTCAGGAGACGACACAGCTGCCACTTCAATAGGAGCATGGGGGTAGCGGTAGCTCAGGCATATCACGCGGTACCATAACCGCAGCAACTTCTCTCAAAGGAGGACGAACGACGGTCCGTTGTTTCAAAGAAATAGCTGGATTACCAGCAGGGGCCGCACCCTTACGATCAAGCAACAACTTCTTTTCCTCCCTGATGACAGCACCCATCGCATGCTGGTACCATGCCACGTACACGTTCAACACCTTTGGGACGCAGCTTGGCTCACTGATAAAAAAGTTAGAACCGGTGTTGAGCTTCATGAAATGGTGTAGCGCGTTGCGGATACCTTCTTCTGTGGTGGGCGGCTCAGCTAGAAAGGCTTCAAGCGGAACACCCTGATTGTAGCTAGATTATTGGGCGAAATGATGCGGGTTGTATCTCATAAACAACATCGCATCATTCTTCCTAAACACCAGAAAGCTCGGCCTGATCGAATATAAGTGGAGAATCTCCTGAGCTTTCAAGGTAGATGCGCCATCTTTAAAGGTGTCCCGCAGCGGCTGCACCGCCTTCGCGGATTCTTTGCCAATACTTAAACCTTGTCAACAAAGGTCATGTCATCCCCAACGGTACGCGGGCGAAGGAGTAAGCTCCGAGCCTCTCATGGAGTCGGTTCCAAAATAGAAGCGTCAACCAGCCGCAACAGTCGAGGAAAGTTATGTCTTTCATAAAAAAAAAGGGGCCTTTTGTGAATTCCAAAGGCGTCAAGCACATGCAACTCGAGCCACGAGGTGAAGTAATGCATTGAGAAGTTCATGGGCTGCACCCCCGGTTGAGTAGTATCTTCCTCTAAGCTAAGGCCGTGATACAAATGGGCTAACCTAGCAACCCCGACGGCCGCTTTCACCCTAATAACCATTCGATGCGCTGGGTAGAAGACGGATAGCCTCATATGGCGAGGGTGCATCGGAAGCGCAAACCAGCTCAGCCATAGCCCGAGAAACCGCAAAAAGAACATTTCTTCATCGATTCCAAGAGCTGCAAGCTCTGCAAAAGAGACGACCGGGGTGTCGGGGAGAAAGAAACTCTTCTGATCCTCCTCCGCCGTCGACAGGTTGCCCAAACCTAAGCCAAAAGGATCGTCAAGTTTGGCGAGCTTCGCGGCTTCCTTCGACAGTACTTCCGAGCGGAGAAAACGAGTGATAAAATCCGTAAAATTAACCCTACGGCTCCCAGACTCGAAAAATAGGCCCTCGTAGATATTCAACACCTTAATCAAACTTGGTGATTAATGTTGAATAGCGTTGTCTGGGGTAAGGCCCATCATCATCGACTTGGTAGCAAAGACGCACTCATCATGAGGAAGTAGTTCCTCATAATGCTCCCCTCTAACAGGAAAGCCAGAAATCTCCGCGAACTCCTCTAAAGCGATAGAGACTTCCCGATCCAACAAAAGGAAGGTGTGAGTTGGAACGTTCCATTGTTCCAAAAAGGCTTTTACCCACCATGTAGGAGGTATGGAATACTGAAAGAGAGAAACGTAAACTGCGGGATACAACCCGAGCCTCAGCAGCTGCAACCTCTTGGCGGACAGAATATACCGGGCCCACTGCAAATATCCGGCTGGGTGACGGGGAGTCAAGCCTATATTGTATGGCTGTCCCCAAGGGCGCGACTCATCCTGGCATATACACCGCCCTAGAATATCCAACGCCATTAGTGGCTGTACGGGTATCGCAGCCAAAGAAGGTTGAAAGAGACCATCTGAAGTCCAATTAAGCTCCTCCACGACATAGTTCACCGGGGGTGGGTCGGCGTAAGAGATCGCCAAAATGGGCTCCGAGGGTACCGCACAAGAAAAGCTCCATCGACCCCTAATGATTTGGTTGTACCATGTTCCCCATAGATGAAGATTCTTGTGCTCCAGATCATGGTATTCAATCAGTGCAAAAGCTTCTCGGTCTACAGGCGTTTCGGGGAATCTGCCTTCCAAACGGACGAACGGGAAGGAAGTGTCGAAAGACATAGTACCTGCGCGGAAAAGAATAAATTTTCAGCCGCCAATGCTACAGATTAAGTTCCATCACTAGGTACTTTAAATCCGTACTGCACTGTAATGTAATGAAAAGGGACCAAAAGGGACCCACATAATCTAGATGACAATTCATCATTAATAAAACAATCTCATCATTTGATGAGACTGTCATTAAACGAGGAAATCCTCAAAAGATTCTCATTTAATGAGGGCCCTCGGGCCAAAGAGTAAATCTCCCATTGAGAGCAGCGCTCTATAACAGAGGGACATCCGTCAACTCTGATGATGAAAGGAATAAAAATTCCTCAAGTGCCTTGCTCTATAAAAATGATGGAATAACCCATCAGAAAACTTAAAATAAATTTTTTTAATGAATTAAAATTCTGAGATCTTCAAGATCTTTGAACAAACTCTAAGAGTTTTCATGAAAGAGTAATAAATCTATATGATTTGAAAAGAGCAAAACTCTGTTGATGGGTTAGGAAAGCCTAAGAAAGATCTAAGATCTAACAAGAGTAAAGCTCTGTTGAGAAACCCTAAAAAAGGTTTTCTTGATGATCTATGATCTAAGAAGAGCAAAAGCTCTGTTAATGGGTGAAACCCTAGTTTATTGACTAATCTCTTTAAAGATTTGATTTTTTACCTAAAAATTTGACAGAGTTCTGTCTTTAAAAGAGTTCTTAAAATAGAGAGCTATGCTCTAAAGGAGAAATTGATTCTCAGAAAACAAGAAAGAAGATAAACAGAAGTCATCTTAAGGGCCAAAGGCCCTATTTATAGGTACTGAGAGCCGTTTTAACTTCAAAGTTGATCTAATGGTGGAGATGCTGCCACCGCTGCACTGACATATGAGCCACGTGAGCGCAATGGTGAGGGGTATTTATTTCCTCCAATCAGAGAAAAACTCTGTTCAAGTTTTTAAAATTTGAAATGAGCAGCGTTTCATAAGAGCGCCAACGCTCTGAGGCAGCTCTCACGTGCAAAGCACGAGTGTGCTAGCGCAATGGGCGCCAGCGCTCTGAAGCAGCGCACACGTGCAAAGCACGAGTGCACTAGCGCAAAGAGCGCAGCGCTCTGAAGCAGCGCTCATGTGCAAAGCACGAGTGCGCTAGCACTGGAACTAAATGTTCCCCACTGTCAGATCAAAGATCCAATAAAGATGATAAATCATCAGTTGACCAGAATAAAATTCTGTTAAGAAAACATTCTTCAAAATCTTTCCAAACAAAAAGATTTTGCTCTGTAAATCAGAGCACCGTCAGATCAATGATCCAATGGTGATTAAGAATTACTAAAATACAAAATAAATTCTGTGTGGGGAAAGATTTCCCAATCTTGTTAAAAAACAAGAAGATTGGCTTCTGTAAATCAGAAGCCCTTGGATCAAAGATCCAACGGGGGAAACATTCCCAAATCAATTAGAGAAAAGATCTCTTCAACTGATTGAACAAATCAGCCTTTCACTATATAAAGGCCCTAAGACTTCAAGTCTCATATAGAGGAACCCCCCTATAAACTTTAAGAAATCTCAGAAAGAAGTGCAAGCTCTCGGTAGAAGAAGAACTTTTCTTCAAGGTAAAAACAACAGTGATAAGAAAAATCTCATTAAAGAAGAAGAACATAATTCTTCTCACAGATCATAGATCTATAAGACTAAGGTCTTTTTACAAAAAAGATCATGAACATCTCATCATAAAAAGGGGGGAGAATAATTCAATTCTCTTAGGATCACAGATCCATAAAGGCAAAACCTTTCACCAAAATAAGAGATTGAAACATCTCCTATAAAATAAGAATTTTGTTCTTAGAACCTTGAGACAAAGTCTTTTATAAACGAGGATTTATTTCTCAGATCATAAAACTGATCAGAAGCGCTTCTGCACTCTTGGACTGGCGCACAGCGCCAAGCGCACTATGTGCTCCTCACATATGCGCCACTTAACAAATAGCGCTTTGCGCCCATGGACTAGCGCTTAGAACTAAGCGCACCACGTGCTCCTCACGTGTGCGCCACTTAACAGATAGCGCTTTGTGCTCATGGACTGGCGCTCAGTGCCAAGAGTACCACGTGCTCCTCACGTGTGTGCCGCTGGACAAATAGCGTTTTACGCTCATAAACCGGCGCTTTGCACTCATAGACTGGCGCTAGCGCCAAGCGCGCCACGTGCTCCTCACGTGTGCACTATATCAGAGAAGCGCTTTGCGCTCATTAACCGGCGCTAGTGCCAAGCGCGCCACGTGTTCCTCACGCGTGCGCTGATAGAACATAAACTGTTTTTTAAATTAAAACCCTAGAGTTATAATGAATGCTCAGCATTCAATAAAAGACAGAAAGGCTGTCAGAACCCAAATTAATGCACAGTATTGTCAAATGTTTAACATTTTAACTGAGTGGGCCAAGCCCAAGTTGGCCATAAATCCCTCATTCAGATTAATTGAGCCCATATGCTCATAAATCTCAGATCTTAGTCCCAATTGGACTACAGATCTCCCAACCAAAATTGGTTCAAGGTTACATCTTTTCACTCCTCTGATATTTGTCGTTGTAATCCTTCAACGTCTTCAGAGAGGTGATGGGTCCCGACAACCAGACATTCCATGGACTGTGGGGTTTTTAAACTCATGGACTATGATGTCCTTAACCTTTACGGACAGTGGGGTCCTTAAACTCATGAACTATGATGTCCTTAACCTCTATGGACTGTGGGGTCCTTAAACTCATGGACTATGATATCCTTAACCTCTATGGACCGTGGGGTCCCTAAACCCATGGACGATGATGTCCTTAACCTTAGACCGTAATGTCCTTAAACTAATGGACCGCAAAGTCCCTAAATTAAAACAATAGAGTCCAAATGCTCTTTTATTGGATCTAAATGATCCCGTTAAGTTGATCTTGGTCTGAAATTAGACTAACGTATCCTTAACAAACTTTTAAGTTGATCTTAGTCTCAAATGAGATTAACGATCCTTAAACCCAACCCAAACCCAAATCTAAGAAAATACGGATTTGGACTAATCCACGCCCTACGGGCGACAACATAAATTAGTCTCCGTATACAATCCACGGGCAACCAAAAACAAAACAACACCCAGGACATGAAGTTACCATCTGCAGAAGGAGAAAGTGGTTACTGCGATACGGTAGCGTAATTAACTGCAAGGGCTTGCGCCTGCAGGGAAGAGCGTCCCTACAATCAAAAACCCCTCAACGAGGAGGAATCTGACGAAGTATGCTATATCGGCCGCATCCGTTTAAACCTTCGATACATGGTGTCATAAATCAACTTGGTATCTTTGGAGAGGTGGATAGATAGTACCAAATAGCATCTGCCCTCGAAATTCAGGTCGGACGTCCCAGCGTCTCGGTCGCGTCTTTTCGGCGGAGAACACATAGCTGCCGCGTTATAAACAATTTCAGCGAAAAGAAAAACACTCTTTCAAATAGCCCTGACGTTGAAACAAAGTGAAATCCTGCTCTAAGAATGTTAAGTCCGTCGCTCGAAGAACAAATAGACAAGATAATAGAATAGGCTTGTCAAAGGAGCCGAGATAATCACAGCCATGAAATAGCCATTTATGAAAAGGCCAGGACGCAGCGCCTCAATCAGTAATCTGCAGAGAAAGAAGACTACAATGCCTTTTATCCCCAGCCCGCTGTGTGTCCTCGCAAAAAGGAAAAATCCCGAAATAGAGGCAAAAATAGGAAAAAAAGCATAAACAACGTTCGCAAACAACAAGGCAGGTCTAAGAAGCCGCGCTATCAAGAAAATCTTGGTTAGAACTCGTCCTTTATAAAGAAGATGGGTCGGGAATACTCCTTCCCCCAAGACAAGACAGGGAAAATATTCAACCTTGTCATGAAGCACCAAATGATGACGCTTTCAGAATCTCGGCATCCCGAACAAATAAACGAGGTCCATCACCCGGATTATTGCTCTTACCACCGAGTCTTAGGTCATTCTCTTGAAGTCTGGTTCATCTTCAAAGACTGGGTTGAATACCAGTATCAACAATGCAGGTTCGTTTTATCCTTCAGCTGGAGGGTAACCCCACCATAAATGCATGAGCCAAAGAGGACCTATTCCGTGATGATAGGACTAGCTCAACATCAAGGATGGAAGCAGATCCAGACCTGCCACGTGATAACACTCTCAAAGGAGAGAGGGCACGAGACGATAGATGACCCCTTCAGGTGCTTCGCAAATGAAGACGAGGACAGGCTGATCTCAGAGTTTCCACCAGCACCAAAAGAGCCGGAAGACGGGATACACACTATGGCAGACAACCTGAGAAAAATTGACTTAGGGACGGAAAATGAGCCGAGGCCAACGTTCGTCAGTGAGCTGCTATCTAAAAAATAGGTAGCCATGTTAAAAGACGTGCTCATGCAATATAAAGATTGTTTCGCATGGAACTATTCCGAAATGCCAGGTCTAGATCTAAAGGTGGCAGTACATAAACTGGCCATATCGCCGGACATAAAACCAGTCAAACAAGCACCAAGAAGAATGCGGCTTGAACTTTCTAGGAGTGTGCTTGTGGGGCGGGTTTACCCTCCAATTATCAGACAGCGTGAATTTCTCCTGTTGATACTGGTCCTCGACCCAGTTCTTGAAGACGTAGCAATCTACAATTGGGTGGCTCACCATTCTATGATAGGAGTAGTAATTAGGGTTATTGACGTCGCTGGGTTGCGGTGGACGCCGTGGGAATGGCAATGTGATGAGTTTGTTGCGCACTGCCAATTCAAACGGTCTCCTTGTCTTGTCACGAGGAAACGAGTAAGCGCGTCCTAATCTTTCCTCCAAGAATGGGCGCGGACGCACGTTGTTTTGGAGAGCATCCAGTTTTGGGCCACTCGGTTGTTGTTGCGTGTTGGCAATGAAGGCCGCTTTCCCTTTACCCTTGTTATTTTGAGGGTCCTTATTTGAGAAGAAAGGCCCATGGCCCATCTGGTCTATTTGGGCCAGTTTATCGATCAAAGCTTGGAAGGTGGTCGGCTTGAAGAATCTCATGAACTGGGAAACAGTCGTCTGAGGATCTAGGGTCCTGATGAACATGCCCACGGCAGGAGATTCTTCGATGCGTTGTTCGCACTTTGAGCATAGGTTCCGCCACCGGATCGCGTATTGGACCCAGGTTTCTCCTGGCCTTACCCTGGCATTGATTAATGTCATAATCGGCGCGCTCTCACTTGCGTTGGCGAACTGCTGTGTGAACAGCAGTTCCATCTCTGTGAATGTTTTCACTGAGTCATTTGGAAGCTCCGAGTACCATTCAAAGGCCGTTTCCGACAGGCTACCAACGAACTGGCGAAGCAACAGTTTGTCATCGCCTCTAGTGTTGCCGCACAGAGCTCTGAACTGCGCGATATGCTGATGTGGGTTGCCTGTCTCTTTGTATACATGGAACTTGGGGATCGTATATCCCGGCAGGTACTTGATTTGATCATACCAGCCTGGATACGGTCGTCCAGTTCTAACGATTTGGCCAGCCCCTTCATTAGCTTGATGAGCTCTTATTTGTTGAGCTATATAACCATCAAGAGCATCCTTGGAGATCATCTCCTCCTTGGCTGTTGATAAAGCCGGAAGAGGGTTTAATGTTTCCCCTCTGTCATCCTCGATGATTATCGGCGGATCCTTAGCTGGGGAATCTGGATGGATCATCATTCCAACCATGTCCTGAAATAAGAGCGCCATCTGCTTTATGTTAGCGTCTTGTTCTGCGGCCTCTTTATCTTTTTTTTCAAGCATCCTTCACAGGAACTCTGTATCGGTCTCCTGCTCTTGGCGATGTTTGGTTGTTATGTCCGGGCTTTCTTTCTGCTTGGTAAGTTCTGCCTTTTTGGTCAGCATTTCCTGGAGCTTTTGTTATTGCTCCTGAGTTTTTGTCAGCGACCGAGTTTGCGGTCAATGACCTACGGAAGCATGGCTTTCTTCTTTCCCAGAAGCTATGTGGACCGTATGTACGATCATGCCTCCAGACTTGGGGCGTTTGGATCCGTCGCCTTTGGAATTTGCAGCAGGCGGTGAGATTTTCTCTGTCCTCATCTTTTAGTAGGAGTTCAAAGTTGAAGGAGCCGTTATGACAGGAACCTGTGTAGAAGAAATTCCTCGCTGTATTACGGAGGGATAGTCTTTTACTTGTCGAGTCTTCGATTTCTTCGGCCGAAGAGAGTAATCTATGTTGATCACAGAGTTCTGGACTTTTTGCCAGACCCTGTGAATTTGTGAAGAGAGCCGCTGATGGGGCTGCTCTGTCTTTGCCTGAACTGTGGCTTCTACAGGCGGGGGCGATTTCTTTAGCACCTCTATTGGAGTGTTCTTGCGTACCCTCCTGAGCGGATCAAAGGTGTTCTTGGTTGAAACAGCAGCGTCGACTTCCACAATTGGAGCTGGTGGGATGAGTCCAGAGGGGGAGTTGCCCCCAGCTTCTCTCACTCGGCGTCAGTGGCGATGTCGAGCGTGCCTTGTTGAAGGAACCGTCTTAGTTTTGAAAGCGGCTTCATCATGCCCCTGGTTTTATCGAGGAGCTGCAATTGGTGTCAGCCTGTTGAAGAATGACATCCTTGTTAAGGTTTGAGGAGGGCCGGCCAATCTTTCGAAGACCGACTTTATGATGGAAGAAGCACTTTTGACGGCTTCGCCTGTAGTATGAGTCAGGAGGGCTAGCCGTTTTAGGGTAGCCCCTTCAGGTATCACGAGCTTCTTTGCGGGCCCGTTTGAGTTTTTACTTAGCCTGTTGAAGACTGAGACGCCAGATTTGGACGGCTAGTTGTGGTTGCCAGTCGATCGAAGACCGACTTTTTAGGAGCTTCTTCTTGCGGCGCTGAGGCACCGAAACTCACAGGTGGAAGCATGGTCCCGAAGAACAATCCAGTAGTAGCTTGTGTGACTTGCCCCACTGGCTTCAAGAAAATAAATGCTGCGTTGGGCCCATAGGTCACTCCTCCAGTTGGGGTGGAGCAAGAATTGCAATTGCATGAGGTGCATTGGGAAGCCATCGATTTCTCTGCACAGGAGCGAGACACCAAGTTTTAGTACCTCGAATCCAAGGGCAGCCATAGAAAACCGCGATTTTATTCGTGAAACACGACACACGAAGTGTGGAGTGGAAAGAGAAAAAGGTCCCACCGGGCGTGCCAGAATCTGTTCATCGCCGAAATCAGAGATGAACTGGATAGATCGTCTTGCCTGAGTTTGGGGCAGATGCTATTTGGATTTATCCATCCACCTCTCCGAAGATACCAAGTTAATTTATGACACCATATATCGGAGGTTTGGATAGATGCGGCCATTTTAGCAGACTTCATCAGATTCCTTCTCATTTTATGAGGGGTTTTTGATTGTGGGGACGCTCTTCCCTACAAGCGCAAGCCCTGCAGTTAATTACGTTACCGCATTACGATAACCATTTTCTCCTGCTCCGGCAGTTCACTTCGTGTCGTGTGTATATTTTGTTTGTTTTAGTTGCCCGCGGATTGTATACGGAGACTAGTTTATGTCGTCGCCCGTAGGATGCGGATCAGTCCAAATCCATATATTTTAGTTTTGGGTTTTCGGTTTATTTAAGAACCGTTAATCTGGTTGGAGATTAAGATCAACTTAAATCTATAAGTGAGCATTTGGGCTCAGTTTATTTTCGCTAAGCATACGTTAGTCTTATTTGAGACTAAGATCAACTTAACAACATTTTGGGATCATTTTTACTTAAGATCCAGTAAAAGAGCATTTGGGCTCAGCTGTAAGAGAACTTCAGAGACTCAGTCAATTTGGGCTTAGTCTATTTAGTCTTTTTTATCCAAAAGTGCGAAGCATTTATTTGGGCTCTGTTTGTTCAGCCCTTTCATTTTATATGAAATTGCTAAGCACTTGTTTGAGCTCTGATGCTTACATATATATCAAGCATTCCGTCATGGGCGTTGCCCAACTTTAGTTATTTTGACTAAATGTGAAGTGCTAAGCACTTCTTATGGCGTCCACGTGAGGTGCATGTGTGGCGCTGGGCGCTGCCCAATTAGTGCTAAGCACTCAGCCGTTTTGGTTATATATGAAGTGCTAAGCACATTTTATATGGCGCCCACGTGAGGAGCACGTGCGGCGCTGGACGCTGCCCAATCAGTGCTAAGTACTTAGCTGTCTTCGGCTGTATATAAAGTGCTGAGCACTTTATTCAGCACCCACGTGTGTTTCACGTGAGGCATTGGCCTTCTGTTTTGGGCGCCCGCGTGTTTTTCACGTGAGGCGCTAGGCGCTGTAAAAGGGACGCCCACTTGGGAAGTACGTGAGGCGCTAGTTTTTTTTATTATGGAGATTTAATCTCTATTGATGTTTTCAGAGAGGTTAAATATCTATCAATGGTATTTTGACCATTAACGCTCACCAAAATCACTATTTTTGAGAATTTCGGGTTGAGTTTTTAGAGAACTAAGTTCTTGATTTAAAGGAACAGAGTTCTTGGAGTATTATGGACTCCATTTTCTTCCTTTTTAAATTTGTTCTTCCCTGAATCTTTCATTCTCAAGAACAAGATCTTCCCGATGAGAATTAAATTCTTAACTTATGGGAGACTTGCCTTGTGGATCTCAGATCCAGAGAAAAAACTATGTTCTTTTAAAAGGGTTAAACCCTTAGATATGATAAAGATATTTTGGTGTCTTTTCTTTTTCTACGGTTTTGGGAAGGAAGGTCTTCTTCTTTGAGAATTAAATTCTCTGTTCTCTCTAAGGGCTCACTGTATTTTGGCAGGAGCTTGTAGGGTTTTTTTTTCTATCTCCCTGTGTGTCTCTCCTCCGTGACTTAAAGTCTCGGGTCCTTTATATAGTAGAGGCAGATTGTTAATTGGTTTTGAGAAAATCTCTCATTGAGAGATTCTAATTGACTTAATTAGTCTCAAAATTGATTTAGGGAATTTTACCTACCGTTGGATCTTTGATCCAAGGACTTCTGTTTTACAGAATATGTTGTTCTTGTTTTTAACAAGATTGGGGAAATATTCTCCCATATACACAATTTATTCTGTCAAGTGGTGATTTTTAATCACCATTGAATTTTTAATCCAAGGGTTCTCTGTTTTACAGATAGCGGTCTTTTTTTGTTTAGAAAGATTGAGAGAATATATTCCCAAAATAGAATTTTATTCTATTATTGGATTATTGATCCAACATCTTTCTTATTTAGAAAGATTGAGGTTAAAACTCTGTCAATGGTATTTTTGCCTTGCCCTCAGCTGGAGCAACGGAGAGTCGTTTGGAAATGGATTTGTGCTTGGGCTGAACTGCATTCGCGACCATGACATTTGGCCTTTTGCCTTTTGAGGCCGGTTTATCTGTCACCGGGGTTTGAGGAGCAGGAATGGTGTTAGCCGAGACAATTAAAATAGATCCAAATTGTAGCAGCGGTTCCTCCCTCTGCCGCCTGAGACTTTCCGGGAGAATCGTTCGAACGTTTGTCTTCATCGTTTAGGAGACGGGAGTTGCCTTGAGAGCTGAGTTCATTTTTGGAGACATTGTTGAGAATTGATTGCTTAAAATCCTGCATAAAAGAGTATTATTTTAGTATAAATATTGATATGTATGTTGATTGAGTTCACATGAACGTTTAACTCAAAATATGGGAGAAGAGAAAAGGTCCTACCGGGCGTGCCAGAACTGTAGGGTGTTTTTCGTCATCCTATTGAGATGGGAATGCGCACGCTTGTCAGGCATATACAGATTCCCTCTTCCTGGGGTAGGCTGGGGTTTATTGATTGTGGGGATCCGAATCTCCGGCTGCCACGGACTAAGCTGCCGTTAACTGCCCTTTGCGCTAGGAGCGAGGGAACCTCCGATTGACGGGTCAAACTAGTCATGGAAACTCAATATAAGGTGTTGGTATTTGAAAGTAATGCAGAAGGGCATGTGCGTTTCATTTTTTATTCTATTTGTGACAAAAGATTTTTTTAATTTCAAAGAAACAATTTTTTTAATTTATTTTTTAAGTGTGGAGGTGTCGCGTGCTACGCACGCAAGCGGCATGCACGCAACACGCACTCGAGGACGCAGGCACGAGCGCGGATGCGGACGCGGGTTGCATGGACCGGATTTAGAGTCGAACTCCGGATTTGGAGTCGAACTCTCTAAAGGTTTTTAAATGGAGTTAAACTCTTAAATGTTTTATTTCGAAATTAAACTCCCAAAAGAATTTTAAATGGAGTTAAACTTCCTAAGAATTTTAGATGGAGTTAAACTCCCAAAAGAATTTTAGTTGTGTTAAACTCCAAAAGATTTTTTCCCTTTCTCTTTTCAGAAAAAACCCAAATAGATTCTCTTAAAATTCCAAGATTTGGATTTTGGATGATAAAAAGAGATCTTTTCTCTTTTCTTGATGGAGATTTGGGAGGCGGGTTCCCCTTCTTCTCTCTCTCTCTCTCTCAAATTAGATCTTGAGAAGAAAGAAGAAAATAGTAAAGATTTTTTCTTTTTGGATTTGATGTGAGAGTTGAACTCTCCTTCAAAGGGTTTATGGTGAAATTTTATTTAGTTTTGAGAAAAAGATAGCCAAGCTCTTGATTTAATTAGAAATGAAGAGGAAGAGGAAAACCTTGAAAAAGAGAAGATGAAGGCACATACCTTAATATTTTTTTTGAGGGGAATGAACATCTTTTGGATTTCATCATAATGTTGCACTATATAGGCTTACAAGTTTACATATAGCCCCTTGGGCTTTACAAAATGGCATTTTGCCCATCCCGTGGCTCATGTGCTTCTTCTTTTTTTGCGCATGAGCCATGGGCTTTACAAAAATTTGGCTTTTTACCCATTTATTTAAGTATTCCATTTATTTGTTGTACTTTCTTGGCATAAGTCTGGTCTGGGCTTGGGCCCACCCGTTTGGACTTGGGTTCGAACGTGGACCCGGCTTGGATTCGATAGTAGGGTCTGTTTGCTTTGGTTAGGTCTACTTGTCTGCGGTTTGATCTTGACTTTGACCTTTGGTCGATGGGGTGTAAATTTTAACCTCAACACGAAGTTTTTCACACTATATTTTTATTCATTAACCGTTAAAGGTAAGATCGTTCTTTTTTTTGGATGAATTTAAATACTCAGATGTCTAATAATTGCTTGCATGATAAGGACTCTTAAGATTTATTGTTTAAGCTAAATTAAGTTGTGCAATAATGTTTTAAAGAATATGGATCAATCAAGCAACACCCTCATTCATCACATATTTTTGTAATCTATATGACTTTTAATCGAATTTAAATTCAAATGATTCTTCTATTTGGATAATAGATTCGAGGGCTACAGATCATATGACGGTAAATATTAAATGTTTATGTAATTTTCAAAAGGCATATAATAATCGTTTTGTTTCCATTGCAAATGGATCATCTGTCCCTATAGAAGGAATATGCGAGAATAATTTTTTCTGCAACTCAAATAATTCTCAAATATTGTATGTACCTAGTTTTCCTTCAAATTTTTTATCTGTTAGTAGACTTACTCAAACTTTAAATTGCAATGTCACTTTTTCTGCTAACAGTTATATATTTCAAGACAGGGTTACAGGGAAGAAGATTGGAGAAGGAAAATTTTCAATTGGTCTTTATCTTTTTCAATAAAAAAAATGAACTATTCACCGCAAATTTGGATAACTCTAATTTGTGGAATTTGAGGTTGGAGCATCCATCTGATAGAGTTTTAAATGTTTTGATACCTTCAATAGATATAAATTCTCATGCATGTGATAGATGCAAATTTTCTAAACAAACTAGATTACCATTTCAACTTTCTACTCATATTTTTGAAAATCCATTTGATTTGGTTCAATTTGATGTTTGGGGCCCAGCTCCTGTTAATTCATATAATGGTTTTAAATATTTTGTAACATTCATTGATGATAAATCCCGTGTGACTTGGATCTTTTTGTTGAAAATGAAAAGAGAGCTTTTAAATATTTTCAAGGAATTCATAAATATGATTTCAACTCAGTTCAATGCAAAATTAAAGATCTTGAGAACCGACAACGGAAAAGAATATGATAAAAAATCATTTTCAGAATATCTCATGAACTGATGGACCTCATTTATATGAGATATGCGTCCTAAATTCATTCCCGTTGGCAAACCAAGCAACCAACGTAGACTCCGTCAAGCAAATCCTTGATCCAAACCTAAATCTAAAATATATGGATTTGGACTAATCCGCGTCCTACGGGTGATGACATAAACTAGTCTCCGTATACAATTCACAGGAAACCTTAATAAAAAAAATATTACACGACACGAAATGAACTATTGGAGAAGGAGAAAGTGGTTATCGCAACGCGATAACGTAATTAACTGCAGGGGCTTACGTGTGCAAGGAAGAGCGTCCCCACAATCAAAAATCCCTCACAAACGAGGAGGAATCTGAAAAAGTCTGCTACATCGGTCGAATCTATCCAAACCTCCGATATACGGTGCCATAAATCAACTTAGTATCTTCGGAGGGGTGGATGGATATGTCTAAGATAGCATCTGCCCCCAAATTCAGGCTAGACATTCAATCCCAGTTCATCTCTGTTTTCGGCGGTAAACAGATTCTGGCACTCCGGTGGGACCTTTTTCTCTTTTCACTCCACACTTCGTGTGTCGTGTTTCGCGAACAAAATCGTGGTTTGCTATAGTTGCCCTTAGATTCGATGTACTAAAACTTGGTGTCTTGCTCGTTCCTAGAAAATCAATGGCTTCCTACTGCACCTCATGCAATACCAGCTCTCGCTCCACCCCAACTGGAGGAGTGACCTATGGGCCCAACGTGGCCTCCATTTTCTTAATGCCGGTGGGGCAGGTTACACAAGCTACTACCGGACTGTTCTTCGGGACCATGTTCCCGCCTGTGAACATTGGTGCCTCAATGCCACAAGGAGAAGCTCCCCGAAAGTCGGTATTCGATCGGCTGGCAACCACGACGGATCCTATCGGCAAGCCGTCAAACCCTGAAATCTCAGTCTTCAACAGGCTGAGCAAGAGCTCAAGCGGGCCTGTAAAGAAGCCCATGATACCAGAGTGAGCTAACCCAAAATGGCTAGCCCTCCCTACTATGGGTGGAGCCGATATAAGTGCTTCCCCTCCAAGATGGTTGGTCTTTGAAAGATTGGCCAACCCCACTCCAATTCCAACAAGGACATCGATTTTCAACAAGCTGACACAAACCCAAACCCCTGAGTAGTACAGGGGGAAAGACGGAGATGCCTCCAAAACCGAGGAAATTCCCACTCCAAGGCATTCTCGACGCCACCACTGGCGCCGAGTGAGAGAAGCTGGGGGCAACTCCCCCTCTGGGCTCACCTCACCAGCTCCTGTAATAGATATCAATGCTGCTGTTCCAACTGAAAACAACTTTGACCCGCTCAGAAGGGTGCGCAAGAACATTCTGATGGCGGTACTGAAGAAATCACCTCCACTAGCAGAAGTTCCCGTGCAGCGACAGCCGGAGCAGCATCACCAACGTCTCTCGTCGCAAATACATAGGGTCTGGCAAAAAGTCCAAGACTCTGTGATTAACAAAAATTACTCTCGTCGACCCGAGAAATCTAAGAGCCGACAAGGAAAAACTGCTCCTCCGCCATGCAACAGGGGGGCGTTCCTAAACAGGTGCCTATCACAATGGCTCCTTCAGCTCTGACCTCCCATAAAAGACCGAGAAAATTCTACCGCTCGCGGCAAATTCCAAAGGCGATGGATCTAAACGGCCCAAGTCTGGGGGCATAACCGTACATACGATCTATATGGCTAGCAATAAAGAAGAAAGCCACGCTTCGGTGAGTCACCGACTGCAAACTCGGTCGTTTACGAAGGCTCAGGAGCAGCAGCAAAAGCTCCAAGAAATGCCGACCAAAATAGCAGCGCTTATCGGACAAAAAGAAGGTCCAGACAAAGAAGCTGAACAGAGCAAAGAGCAAGAGACCGATATAGAGTTCTTGCGAAGAGTGCTTGAAAGAAAAGACAAAGAAGCTACAGAGCAAGCTGCTAACATTAAGCATATGGCTCTCCTATTCCAAGATATGGTGGGAATGATGATACAACCGAGACCGCCAGCCGATGATCCGCCAATAGTTATTGAGGATGATACAGGGAAAATATCAAACTCTCTTATGGCCTTATCAGCGGCCAAAGAAGAACCATCTCCAAGACGGCCCTGGATGACTACATCGCTCAGCAAATAAGTTCATCAGGCCAGTGAAGCTGCCAGCCAACTCGTCAGAACTGGGCGACCATATCTGGCCTAGTATGACCAAATCAAGTACCCACCAGGATATACAATCCCCAAGTTTCATGTCTATAAAGGAATGGGTAATCCTCACCAGCATGTTACATAACTCAGGGCACCGTGCGACAATACTGGAGGCGACGACAAATTTTTGCTTCGCCAATTTGTCGAAAGCTTGTCAGAGACAACCTTTGAATGGTATTCAGAACTCTCAAATGACTCCGTGAAAACCTTCGCAGAAATGGAACTGCTGTTCACGCAAAAGTTCGCCAACGCGAGCGAACATACTCTGATCACGGCATTAATCAATGCCAAGATAAAGCCGGGAGAAACTTGGGTCGAATACGCGATCCGGTGGCGGAAGCTATGGTATGAGTTTGATCAGCGTATTGAAGAGTCTCCAGCAGTGGGCATGTTCATCGGGACCCTCGATCCTCAATCTACTGTGTCCCAGTTCATGACATTCTTCAAGCCCACGACCTTTCAAGCGCTGATAGACAAGCTAGCCTAAATAAATCAGATGGGTCATGGCTCCTCCTTCTCAAATAAGGGACCTCGAAATAACAAGGGAAAAAGGAAAGCGGCCTTCGTTGCCAATACGCAACAACAACCGAGTGGTCCAAAGCCGGCTACTCGCCAAAACAACACGTGTCCACGCCCATCCTTGGAAGAAAGGTTCGGACGTGCTTACTCGTTTCCCCGTGACAAGACGAGGAGACTGTTTGAACTGGCGATGCATAATAATCTCATCACATTGCCAGACCCACAGCGTCCAGCGCAACCCGGCGACGTCAACAACCCCAATTACTGCTCCTATCACAGAATAGTGAGCCACCCAATTGAGGATTGCTACATCTTCAAAAATTGGGTTGAATACCAGTAGCAGCAAGGAAAGTTCACGCGTCTAATAACTGGAGAGTAAATCCGCCCCAAAAGCATGCTCCCAAAAAGGTGGACGCGCATGGGCATCATGCTCACTCGTGGAAGAAACTCCATGGGAAGTAGTCCTTTCAACAAAAACTAAAAGAATGCTGAAGGATCTTCAGGAAGGTCTGGTAATCAGGTGGAAAATCCCACTTGAACCTGAAATTATTGAAGGGATTCTAAAACCTTGTCCTGCTCCGAAAACCGCTGACAAAAGGAAAAGCCTCAAAGTCAAGCCTTCAAAGTCTTCGAACAAAAAGAAGAAGACCAAGAAGCCTGTGCAGCCGGACGAGTATGACGATAAGCGCACAGATCTACAAAAGTACATAGACGCGCTAGAAGAGTATAACTAGAAGGTGCGGACACCAGTCACGCTCGAAAAATTCCTACAATGATGAGAAAAATAACTCATCAGAAGAAACAGAATACCGTATAGCATGTTACCACATGGTCTCACATTCGTCGTTATATGGAAAAGAAGCTCGCTCAGTGTCAGAAAATGATGTAGATGAACTAGGGGCAGAATCGGCACTAAAATCCTTAAAACTGCCTGAAGAAGACCTGATTGAGAGGCTGCTAAACGAAACCTTTCAAAAAAGCAAAGTTGACCGAGAACGAGAGATAGCCATATATAAAAAGGCTAAGTGGCAGCGTCTGAATAAGGAAGTTGCGGTGAGGACGAGTCGTAAAATGCTCTACCCAAACCAAATCACACCTGCAATAAATAAGAGCAGGATCAAAACAAAGAAGCGGTACGCCACAATCCTGTTAATAGGGATGAAGCTTCCACCTCTCATAAAGTACACTCCTGAGGTCGCATGCTTCGATGGAGAAGACTCGCATCCAGAATACTGCCTATATCATCGAAGGGTCGCCCACCCCATCGAGGAATGCAACGCCTTCGAGAAGTGGTGGTAAGAATATGTTGCCCATCAAAAACACTTCAAGAAGATGAAGCATGAAGCTCGCGCTCGTCGACATCAAAATAGCGAGACGAACGCGCATGAAGAAACGACTGGCAACTGTCATATGGTTGGTACCAGTTCATAAGGAGGAAAACCTCCAGTTCTTATGTTCGGGAGTGATTCTGAGGACGAAACACCCCTCAGTCCTCTCTTCAAAGACTCTGCCTCCGAAAAAGAAGAAGAGGAAAAGAACTGTGAGAATTTTTAGTTGCGTAACCGTACGCTGCCTGAGAAGAATCTCGGACCTGCAAACAAAGGTTCGAACAAAAAAGACAAAGGGAAAGGGACAATGCTCGAAGAAATCGCCCTCGATGAAGAAGTGGTAAAAGAACTCGCCGGAAAAGACCCATCTAAGAAATACAAGGTAGATTACAACGTCCTAACACATCTGAGAAAAACATCTTCACAGCTAAGCATATTGGATGCCCTCTTCCTATCAAAGGAGGTACGGGATTCCCTGATTAAGGCATTACAAGAGCCCGATTATCAGTTTCAAACTTTTCTCGCAGAAGAGAAGATGAAAAATGAACTGGCAAAAGTCCACACTACTGATATTATATTCAGCGATGAAGATCTTCTCCTCCGTATGTGCGAACATAATCGCCCGTTATACATCACCGGATACTGCCACGACATTAAGGTAGGGAAAATCCTTGTCGACAACGGATCCTCCGTTAACCTTCTCAACGTGAGAGTACTGAAGGAAATTTGCATAAACGTTCAGCACCTTACCCGAGATAAAATTACCATCTCCAGGTTTGACTCACAGTCATCACGGATGCTTGGCTCCATAATACTGACGCTACGTTTCGAGCTGCTCGTCACTGACATCAAATTTCATGTCATTGACGCCAAGACTTACTATAACGCTTTGCTCGGTATGCTTTGGTTACACGAATACAACATCGTCCATTCTACACAATATCAGTGTATGAAGTATTTCAAGGATGGCTCGGAGTACACCGTCACGAGAGAACTAAATTCGTTCTTGGTTAATGAAGTACGAAAGTATGAAGACACGAAATACTTTCTTCCGGACTTTGAGAATACGGAAAGGTGCCACAAGCCAGAGAATAAACAAAAATTCAAGGCCACTATCCGATCTTTGGAAACGATACCGAAGAAGATGAAGAAATAATCTACTTGGGGCAACCCCAAAAAGAAAACAATAAGCCCGGACCATCTACTCCTATTTTGGGTTTTGGCAGCGACTCCGAGGACGAGGCCAATGCAGTGTTCTCCATCCGTCCGTCGATGCAAGCTCTTACCGAAGTGGATCAGAGTCTATAAGTTACAATGGCTCTGCCTCGACACTATAAAGAACTTGATGCCCTCAATACATATAGCATACAAGAACCGCAAACTTTCTACGTACCTTCTAGACGAAGAAGTGAAAAGGCGATCCTCTTCTACCAATCTACGGAGACCAAAGAAGAAAAAGAAATTTGGCATGATACCGATTTTGCACTCGATAGGTTTCAACCCATCCGTCTGCCAAGATATTACATGGAGGGATTGAAAGAGCTGTTAAGACGCCAAGAGGTACCCCTCGATCAAACTGTTCGACAAGCCTAATTCTACAAAAAAAAATTAGGATATTCTCGGGACTCAACGAAAGAAGCCCAACGGGAAGATAGAGACAACTGGGTTAGGATGCGTTCGGTCTAACAAACGGGAACAAATCTACAGTTGCCACGCCGTAAATAGCTCGAGTGAAGAGGAAAACGCTCTTCCAAATAGCCATGATGTCGAATTGAAGCGAGATCCCGCTTTGAAAACGTTAAGGCCATTGCTTGAAGAACAAATTGACAAGTTAATAAAAAAAGTTTGTCAAGCGAGCCGAGACAATCACAACCGTGAAATAGCCATTTATGAAAAGACCAAGACGTAGTGTCTTAGCCAACAATCTGCGGCAGAAGAACACCGAAACGCTCTTCATCCACAGCCTGCTATGTGTTCTCGAGAAACGGGAAAATCCCGAAATGGAGGTAAAAACAAGGAAAAGAATGTAAACAACGTTCGAAGACAAAAAAGCGGATTAAAGACGCCGTTCAATCGAGAAAAGCTTTCCTTTATAAAGAAGATGGGTCGGGAATGCTCTTTCCCTCAAGACAAGACAAGAAAAATATTCAATCTTGTCATGAAGCACCAAATGATGACGCTTCCGGAATCTCGGCATCCCGAACAAATAAATGAGGTCCATCATCCGGATTATTGCTTCTATCACCGCGCAATAGGTCATCCTTTTGAAAACTCCTTCACCTTCAAGGACTGGGTAGAAGACCAGTATCGACAAGGCAGGTTTACGTTTTCCAATAGCTGAAAGGTAACCCCGCCACAAAAGCATTAGCCAAAGAGGACCTATACCGTCAGGATAGGACCAGCTCGACCTCGAGAATGGAAGCGAACTCGTACCTGCCATATGATAACACTCTTAAAAGAGAGAGGGCACGAGAGTATGAATGTCCTCTGCAGGTGCTTCGCAAATGAAGATGAGGACGAGGTGATATCAGAGTTTCCACCAGTACCAAAAGAGTTGGAAGATGGGATACACACAATGGTGGATAACCTAAGAAAAATTGACTTAGGGACAGAAAATGATCCGATGCCAATGTTCGTCAGTGAGCTACTACAGGTAGCCACATTAAAAAAGGTGCTCATGCACTATAAAGATTGCTTCGCCTGGAACTACTCTGAGATGTCGGGTCTAAATCCAAAAGTAGCGGTACATAATCTGGCCAATCGCCAGACAAGCCAATCAAACAGACGACAAGAAAGATGCGACTTGAACTTAAGATGAGTATCAATGCTGAGGTCAAGAAACTAATCGACTCCGGCTTCATCCAAGAGGTTCAATATCCCGACTAGATCGCTAACATCGTTCCAGTGATGAAGAAAAATGGGACAGTTTGTATCTGCGTGGACTTTCAAGACCTCAACAAGGCTTGCCCAAAGGATGACTTTTCAGTGCCCGTCACCGAGCTGATGATCAATAACACGTCTACCCACGAGGTCTTCTCCTTCATGGATGGATCTTCAGGATACAACTAAATAAAAATGCATCTTGAAGACTACAAGCATACCGCCTTCCGGACCCCGTTGGGCATTTTCTGCTATATGGTGATTCCCTTCGGTTTGAAGAATGCTGGCGCTACCTATCATAGGGCTATGACAAAGATCTTCGATGACATCATACACAAGATCGTTGAATGCTACATCGACGACCATGAGGTGAAGAGAAAATCTCATGAGGAACATTGGGAACATCTAAAAATAGTGTTCCAACGTCTTCAGAAGTATAATCTTAAGATGAACCCTCTAAAATGCTCTTTTGGAGTTTCCTCAGGCAAATTCCTAGGACTCATCATACGTCACCGAGGCATCGAAATCGATCCCTCAAAAATCGAGGCGATTATGGAAATACCGATGCCAAGTACCCTCAAACAACTGCGATTTCTTTAAGGAAAGCTCGCGTATATTCGGCGGTTCATAACCAACCTCTCCGGAAAATGCCGTCTCTACAGCCATCTGATGAAGAAGGGGACCCTGTTCGTCTAGGATCAGAAGTGTCAAAACGCACTAGATGAAATCAAGCAATACCTGCAAAATCCGCCGGTATTGGCCACTCTGTTTAAGGGAAAACCCCTTATCCTATATACAACGGCCCTTGAAGGTTCTCTAGGCGCATTGTGGGCACAAAAGAATGAACAAGGAAAGGAGAGAACTCTAGCTGAGTTCTCCAAGAGGCAGAAAGCAACTATTCTCCCATTTAAAAGCATTGCCTAGCGCTAATCTTCGCGATAATGAAGCTCAAATATTACGCCTTGGCACATGAGGTCCACCTCATATCGAAAGTGGATCCTCTCAAATATCTAATGTCAATGGCCATACTGACAGGAAGGCTTGCTAAATGAGCCCTTCTCCTGATAGAGTTCTCAGTAACGTATGGACCTCTCAAAGCAGTAAAAGGACAGGCCATAGCCGTCTTTCTGGCAGAGCATTCAATACCAGCCGACTCTCACCTAAATTGTGAGTTGCCAGATGAACACGCATTCGACGCAATCAAAGAAAAGAGAGAAAATATTTAGTCCCAATAGGAACTCTACTTCGATGGAGTATCCTTCATGAAGTGGCGAAAGGAAAACACCCCCATAATCAAAGCCGGGGTGGGCTTTATCTTTGTGAGCCTGAAAGGAGGGATATTGCATTACGCTCTCTCCTTAACAGAGCCAAGGACAAACAACGAAACTGAATATGAAGTTTTGATAGCCGATCTTGAGATCGCTATCGATATGGGAATCAATGACCTTCTTATATATGGAGACTCCTAGCTGATCGTTAGTCAAGTAAACGACGACTATCAAACGTGCAAGCCGGAGCTGATAAGGTATGGAGAAAAGGTGCAGCATATGTTGATACAAATCTCTTCTTATACCCTGAAAAGCATACCGCGAGCGGAAAATAGCAAAGCAGATGCGTGGACAAATTGGCTAAAGAATTGGCCAATGAGAATCTCGATGACGTAAGGATTATTATGCAAAGCCGCAGGATTCTCACGCCAACAGATATATCTTCAGAAGACCTGATAGAGTCATCCGAAGAAAAAGAAACGAACAAATAAGTAGATCTCCAAATAGAGGACGAAGAAAAGGTCAAGGACTGGAGGGAAGTCTTTATAGACTACTTCAAGTCCTAACGAACGCCTAAAAATGCACCATCTAAACACCGTCATATGAAACGAGCTTTGTCATTTCCCTTCGTCGATGATACTCTATATAAGAGGTCATTCAACTACCTATAGCTAAGATGCTTTGGGTCGGACGAAGCAAAAAAGGTCATCCAAGAAATACACGACGGACTCTATGGGTCTCATCAAGCTGGTCCGAAGATGAAGCTGAAGATAAAAAGAATGGGTTACTATTGGCCCACGATGACTCAAGACTGCCTCGAATATGTGAAGCAGTGTCACTCGTGCAAAATTCACGGGGACTTCATACACCAGCACCCAAATCCACTACACCCGACAGTGTCCAGCTGGCCGTTCAAAATGTACAGAACCGATATAATTGGCCCCATCGAACCAGCATCATCCAAAAGACATTGATTTATATTGGTAACGACCGATTACTTCTCTAAGTGAGCAGAAACAGTACCACTAAGGGAGATGAAGATGGAGAGTATCCTCCACTTCTTCAAAACCCATGCCATCTATTGGTTCGGCATTCCGTGACGAATTATCTCGAATAATAGACCGGCTTACAGAAGCCATAAAATCAGCCGCTTCGCACAGCAGTATAAAATAGATTGGGGATATTCTTCAGTCTATAATTCTCGGGCCAACGGTCTACCTGAAACCTTCAACAAGACCTTGACCATGATTATAAAAAAGGCAGTGTCCAGAAACAAAAAAGACTGGCATGAAGCTCTCTGGACATATTGAACAACGTTCAAGATGGCCACGAATACAACACCATACGCATTGGTGTTCGACACGGAAGTAGTGCTCCCATTGTAAATAGAACTCCCCTCTCTATGAGTAGCGGTTCGATACGAGATGACAGATGAAGAAAATGCTCATTTTAGGCTTGAGGAGCTTGACGCCCTTGACGAAACCGGCCTTATAGCATAACAAAATCTAGAGGCTTATAAGGCAAGGATGAGCCGGTCATATGAAAATTGACTACGTCGAGAACATTCCGCCAAGGCGAACTCGTGCTAGTCGTCAAAAGACCAATGAACCCCAATAGTGCAAAATGGGGGAAATTTGAGCCGAACAATGAAGGCATGTACATCATAGATAATGTCTACCAAGGTGGAGCCTACCTGCTCATGGATATGCCTGGCGAAAGACCTTTCCGGCTAATAAACGGCCGATTTCTCAAAAAGTACTATACTTGACAAGTCATGACTTAGGTCAATGATAGATGACAACGCTTGTGTCCGCTCGCTATCTTCCTGAGTCAGAACTCTAAAAGTAGTACCCAAAAAGCTCCGTCGCCTAAAAACGACGATAATGGACCGAAACGTCCCTAAACTAGCGTGTTCCCCTAAACACGGGAATCGTTGGATATGTATGCCCTAGAGGCCATTATTGTATAGTACTAGTTTTATAATACATTTTGGAAGCTTGGGATATATATACGGGTTTACGACAGTCTTACTCAATATAATAGTATGCTGCTTGGTTTATTTCTATCTTAATATGTGTATATGTTTTTTTTAATATATCGCTAATACATATTGATGGAGCCTTTAGGATCTTTGCTTGACTACCGGCATTGTGATGGCGATCACACTAGTGGGGGCTGGGAGTCTATAAGCACATCCTTATTCTGGTCCCTAGTCGTAGGATTATCGAGACAGGGCATCGATACCCCAGAGTAGACTGGTGCATACGCTTCTCGTCCCAGTAGGGAAGATGGCCTGTCCCACAACCATCAGTACGTCATACTGGAGATAGTATGTAGATGCTCGTTAGGTTACGAGTACACTGGACAGGACTCGTCGGGAACTGTTGGTTAGTATTATACCTATCGTCAGTTAACAGTTCCCAGATGATATGAGTACAGCTTAGTCCGTTGACTTGACACTGCTACTTCGCCTCAAGTGTGTTCCCACTGTTTTTTGATTGCTACCCTACCATGGCTCTATTGAGTCGTACAAACAGGTAGTAGTTGGGTGCAGTCCTGAAGCACTTGGAGGCAGTGACGGTTAGACATGATTCGTCTCTCCCGGTATTGGGGGTTGATATTGCGCTGTGTCTAGGAGAGCCATTACACATAGTCGTCCCTGGCCAGGGCAAGCGAGATTTACTGGTAGTGTTTTCCAGTAGTTTCTCAGGGTGTTCTGGGCTACACTCCGACACGACTTGTACCGCTATTAGGGGTCTAACGTTTACCGCCCCTAGGCCCGACATGTGATACTCATAGACGAACAGACCGGACTGTACGGAGATTGTCACATTCAGGCTCAGTAGAAGTTCGGATGGGGTTTATCTCGTCGGCTTTCTTGTCGACATCTACCTGGGGACTGTTATGTACAGCTAGTGCCGCTTGCGATCTGTGGTTAAACCCACTGCCAGCGTAGTGTCGAGTCTTTAGAGTCCCACACACAGAGTTTCCCTACACTGGGCAAAAGGTGTAGAGGCCGTATGGTTTTACGGCAGGGCTGCGATCACTCCCTGCATTTTGTCTTCTAGTATTCATGTTCTACGGAATGCGGATGCGGGTGTGTATGCACGGATGTGAGGAGCGAAGAAGGAGGTGCCTCATTAGGGTTTTGACCATTGACTTGGTCAAAACCATTATGAGGTGGGGAAAATGTTTACTAATCTTTTTAATGATAATTGTATTATGGCTAATTGGCTTGACCATTTGACCATGCTTGACCATTTGACTTGTTGACTTATGTTGACCTAGATATTTTTTGCTAAGCATAAAATATTTTCTTGCTTAGCATTAAATGAGATATGATAGTGGTCAAATCAACTTAGCCATCATAATTATCATAATAAAAGATTGGTTTTTATTTTTCCATGGCTCATAATCTCATTTTGCATTCTCTCTCTTCATTTTGGAGCTCTCATAAGCTCTCCTTCTTCTTCCTCACTAAAAATCCCTCTAGCTATCATGTGTTGAGAAAATTAGGGATCAAATAGACAAACAACTCCATCACAATACTCTACATCATCTAGGACATCAAGCTTGGCATTCTTGTTGCCCTAGTTACCTCGGTTCTTGAGGTGGAGCTTGGAATATAGACTCTCGGGTGGATCATCTTTGACTCAAGGAGGCCGGAGTTCAAACACGATCCATACTACCATCGAGGAGCTTAAGGAGAGGAACGAAGAACCGAAGGACTTGGTTTCTTTAAGTATAACTTCTATCATAATAGATAGAACTCTATTGCATCCTAACTAGGTTTATGGTAAATATCCGGTTAAGGTTTATGTTAGCGCCAAGTTCGTTATCGCTACGAAATTTTTGTTCCGCATTTGGCCACGGAAGTTGGCTGGGGCGCTAGTGTAACCCTTCACGGTATCAGAGCCAGCCCATAAACCCTAGGTTAGCAAGTTTAAGTAATGTTAAAACAACGAAATCGAAATGATTCCAGAAAACCAAAACCTAGATCTGCAGTTTCTGTCAATTTAGAAAAAGTCTCTGAAAATATTTTAAACATGTGCAGAGTGGTCCCTACCCTATTAAATGTACCCAGAACCAAAACGAGTCAATTTGGCTAAGCTATGGCCGGCCACATAGGCCTCAAAACCGTCCACCCCAGTTTTTCTTGGGGTGTGTGCACATTTTTTTAGTGCTGGGTGCTTATCTCTGGGGGTTTGGTTTCCTGGTGTTGTTTAATTTTTGCCCAAATTTGATTCTCTGTAGATTTGAGTTTGAGGCAACTAGAGGTGTTTCGAATTCGTTATATTTAATACGGTTTAACAGTTTACAGTTCATTCACTTTTATCTGCGACCGGGAATGTCACTCGATCGGTAAAACTCTTCTAATCTCTATATGTTCCTTTAAACGGGTTTTGCGAACGTGACATTCGCGTTGATGTTGTGTGCTTGTTCTGTAATGTTGGTTGGATAGTTGTGATGGATAGAAAGTATTGCAATGTTTGTTGTACAGTTTAAATTCATTTATACATTTGTTATTGCAGAGCGAGCGTCCGACATGTGGATTGCCGTCTTTGCCGGGTTGTATATTATTTTGGGGCACGACCGGGCTGAGGTCGATGTCACCGTTTGTACATATTATTTTATTTTTATGTACTAGGCTTACCCTGTGGTGGAGTGCGCGAATAGCCGGGTTCTAGAAAGGCAGCAAGCCCGCATCTCATGGCATTGAGACGGAGGGGGCTTCTTTCTCATGGCGTTGAGACGGAGGAGGCTTCTTTCTCATGGTGTTGAGACAGAAGGGGCTTCATTCTAGAATTGGCGGGCTATTCGCCGCACTCGTAGGGGGTACAGGTTTTTATTGCACAGGCTATCCATACGACAGGGAACGCCGGGTTTTATTTGTGGCTCAAATGAAACCCGGGGCTCCAAGATTATCCACCATTCTGTATTGTTGGCTGTGTTTCTGTGATGTTGTTTACTATCATACCTGGGACGAATGTTGTATATACTTATATATATATATATATACTAGTAGATGTTGTATATGTTTTGCACCCGCACTAGTCCAGCCCCCGCTCTGTCGTTAGTTAAGTAAGCTAACGGGTGATGACGGGGCCCAGTGGCGAATGCGGATGGCATATACGTACATCGTATTTTCGTTCTTTTCTGGTGTGGTAGGTTACTTTGATGGGACGGCATTAATTTTGATTAATGTAAGTAAAACAAACCTAAAAGATGTTGTTGGAACCAAGTTTTTAAAAAAAAGACATTACAGATGTTCTCTTTTGCTTTGCACAGTGGTATTCAGTTTGGAATATCCAGCACCTCATTTGACGAGGCAAGAGCCGAGATCCCTTCACCGCGAGTGACCCCTTGAGTAAAAGTTTGCGTCAGCGTAATAACTTCACTATAGTCGATTATTCTTGCTTTGCGTCGTGGTATTCAGTTTGGGATATCCTGCACCTCATTCGATGAGAAAAGAGCCGAGATCCCTTCACAGGGAGTGACCTCTTTAACAAAAGTTTTCGCCGCTATATATTTTAAAAGCAATGAGGTTCCTTCAACGATATCAAGTTCATTACGTTAACGGGTTTTTTGCCAAAAACCCAACCGTAGCCCTCCGTCATTTCGGATTGGTATTATTTAGTATCCGTGCTGCGTTTGTTGACCTAGTCAAGGCGTAGTGAACGGTAGCTAAGTGATATTTTTTCTGTGCATTGCAAATGTGATTGGTTAGGACAGTCGTGCGGCCTTGTTGACCTAGTCAAGGGCATGTACAGGTGGGTTTAATGCAATCAAGATAATGACGGGTAGAACTTGACTAGCGGTTTATGGTTTGTTGACCTAGTCAAGGTCATAAACCGTTAGGGATAAAAATCACATCGGGAGTTTCAAACATACAAGAAACTTGCAGATTTAGCATAACTTCTGGAATATGATGACTAGAGTGGATTCTATCTAGGTCATCACACAATGATAGTTGGATCCCGATCCCACTGATGAGTTGGATTACTCTCGGGAGAATATTTCACTTAACAATCAATGCTATAAACCAAGTAGGTAACTAGAACGGTGTTAGCGGGGCTACGCCTCCAGGGAAAAGAGGTTATGTAATTAAGGAACTTCGCGAAAGAGTTGGAAAACCTCCCTCAAAGTACCAACACTAGCCTGGCTGAAAGGTTAAGCAAGTATTGTGACGTGCGATTAATCCTGACTAATTCTTCTTTTTAGGTTTGAAGAAGAATTTGAGGAAACGGTGGGAGCCATCCCGATTAGATAAATTAATAAACCAATCTAATCTTGCAAGAGCGCAAGTTGTTTCTTTTCTCTCTCTCCAAGTAGCAACCATTTCATGCCCTAATCAAGATAATAAAATGTATCGCTTGACCGATCCGAATTCTTATTCGGGGCTGGAGAACGTCAGCTCGGCTCTAACTTACGACAACCGTCATAAGTATGAGCAAGGGAAAGAGGATTGTAAGGATTCCAAGGAGACCCAGTCGAAGAAGAAACATAGTATTGCATCTATTTCAGGTGTTCTTGTAATTGAGAACTGCTCTTCGGTCAGCCCTACCTCCTGCGTACTTGATACCGGATCAGAATCTCATATCTGTAATTTATTGCAGGGACTGAGAAAAAGTAGGAAAGTTGCACCTGGTGATATGTCCCTCAGAGTACGGAACGGAGCACAAGTTAATGCTGCAGCCGTCGGTGAATATCACCTAGTGTTGCCAAATGGCAATACTATGATTTTGAACAATTGCTACTATATACCTTCCATAGTTTGCAACATAATAACAGTATCTTTACTCGATAAAGATGGATATAACTTTTTTCTTGATAGAAATATCATGAACATTTACCTTGATAAGGTACTGGTTGCAGAAGGTACACTGTGTAATGGTATCTATGTTCTAAATCAGAATACAGTTCTCAATATACAAAACACACACAAGAGGAAGAGTTCAGATACGAACGAATCCTACTTGTGGCATTGTAGACTTGGTCATATTGGAGAGAAAAGACTAAGTAAGTTGCATAAAGATGGACTCTTGAATACGTTCGAGTTTTCATCTTATGAAACTTGTCAGTCTTGTCTCAAACGAAAGATGACCAAATCTCCGTTCACTGGACATGGAGAAAGGGCAGCAGAGCTCTTGGGACTCATACACAGTGATGTATGTGTTCCAATGTCTATACATGCAAGGGGTGGGTTCTCGTACTTCATCACATTCACTGACGATCTCTCTAGGTTCGGATATGTGTATCTGATGAAACACAAATCTGAAGTTTTTGAGAAATTCAGAAACGAAGTAGAGAACCAGATAGGCAAAAGTATCAAGATCCTCCGGTCTGATAGAGGAGGGGAGTAGTTAAGCACGGAATTCCTAGATTACTTAAAAGAGAATGGTATTCTCTCACAGCTTTCTCCTCCGTACACACCACAGCATAATGGTGTATCGGAGCAGAGGAACCGTACCCTGTTGGATATGGTTCGCTCCATGATGAGTAGTGCTGAGTTACCTCTTTCATTTTGGGGACATGCGCTTTTGACAGTGGCATATCTATTGAATGATGTTCCGTCTAAATCAGTGCCTGAGACTCCATTCGAGATATGGAATGGAAAAAGGCCATATCTTAAAAGATTTAAGATATGGGGTTGTTCGGCTTATGTTAAAAAACGTAAACCAGATAAACTAGAGGCGCGGTCAGTTTTATGTAAGTTTATGGGATATCCAAAGAATGGTTATGGATATCTGTTCTACCACACCGAGAAACAGAAGGTGTTTGTTGCTCAGCATGCCGTTTTCTTAGAAACGGAGTTTCTTGCAAAAGAAATTAGTGGGAGCACGGTAGAACTGGAAGAGATTCAGCGACCACAAATTGAAACTGAAGATTTGATAGAACCTCAGGATTCAATAACCCCAGATGAACCTTAGCCACTCCGCAGATCTGGTAGAATTTCTCATCTGCCCGAAAGATACTACGGTTTTCTCATAGACGGGGATCGAGAGGATTGCATCTTAAAAGAAGATGACCCTACCAGTTTCAGTCAGGCTATTATCAGTAAGGACTCTGATAAGTGGCTGGATGCTATGCAATCCAAAATGGAGTCCATGTACACCAATAAAGTGTGGACCTTGGATATTGCTCCACCTGGGGTAAAACCCATTGGATGCAAATGGATCTACAAAAGGAAACTTGGTGTAGATGGGCCGGTGGAAACCTATAAGGCTAGACTCGTTGCAAAAGGTTTTCGTCAAAGACCTGGTCTGGACTATGACGAAACTTTTTCTCCAGTGGCTATGCTTAAATCCATCCGGATCCTACTTGCCATTACTGCCTTCCATGACTATGAAATCTGGCAGATGGACGTAAAAACGGCTTTTCTAAACGGCAGTTTGGAAGAGTGCGTTTACATGGATCAGCCAGAAGATTTTGTAAACAGTGGGAGCAGCGGAAAGGTGTGCAAGTTGCTTAAATCCATTTATGGATTAAAGCAAGCATTGCAGAGCTGGAACATCTGTTTTGATGAGGCAATCAAGGAATTTGATTTTATCAAGAACGAAGATGAACCTTGTCTATAAGAAGATTGTAGGACGAACTTTCGTGTTCCTAGTCTTGTACGTGGACAACATTCTTTTGATAGGAAATGATATTCCTATGATACAATCGGTCAAGCTATTCTTGTCACAACGGTTCTCCATGAAGGACCTGGGTGATGCCACATACATACTGGGGATCAAGATGTACAGAGATAGATCTAAGAGATTACTGGGAATTTCGCAGTCCAGATACATAGAGACCATACTAAAGAGATTTAGTATGAAAGATTCCAAACGTAGTAATATACCAGTATTGCACGGAATCACCCTCTTCAAGAAGATGTCTCCCAAGACTAACGAGGAGAGGGTTCGCATGAGCATTATACCCTATGCTTCGGCGGTAGGATCTATAATGTATACGATGCTGTGTACAAGACCAGATGTAGCTTACGCGCTGAGCGTGGTGAGTCGGTATCAGTCAGACCCAGGTGAGAACCACTGGACGGCAGTGAAGAACATTCTCAAGTACCTGAGAAGGACTAAGGAGATGTTCCGGGTTTACGGTAATGGAGACCTCAGGGTCGAGTCCTTTACCGATTCAAGCTTCCAGAGTGACAAGGATGACAGCAAGTCTGTCTCGGGTTTTCTGTTTACCCTCAATGGGGGGCGGTGTGTTGGAGGAGTTCCAAACAGGATACCGTCACAGACTCGACAATGGAGGCTGAATACATTGCTGCATGCGATTCCGCAAAAGAGGCGGTCTGGATGAAGAAGTTCATTAGTGAACTTCAGGTGGTTCCATCCATTGTTAACCCAATACCTTTGTATTGCGATAACAATGGGGCTATAGCTTTAGCAAAGGAACCAAGGTCCCATCTGAAGTCCAGACACATCTTAACGCGGTATCACCTGATCAGGGAGATCATTGATCGCCAGGAGATCGAGGTATGGAGAGTGGACACAAAAGACAACACGGCGGATCCATTCATAAAGGCCCTCCCTCAAACATAGTTCGAGCGACTTTTTGAGCTATTGGGTATGCGGTATGCCAGCAGCTGGCCATAGAGCTGACGTTGGGTATGCGGTACACCAATTACTGGCCTTTAGTGTAAGTGGGAGATTGTTGGATATGTATGCCCTAGAGGCCATTATTGTATAGTACTAGTTTGTATAATACATTTTGGAAGCTTGGGATATATATATGGGTTTACGACAGTCTTGCTCAATATACTAGTATGCAACTTGATTTGTTTCTATCTTAATATGTGTATATGTTTCTTTTAACATATCGCTAATATATATTGATGGAGCCCTTAGGATCTTTGCCTGACTACCAGCGTTGTGATGGCGATCACACTAGTGGGGGCTGGGTAGTCTATAAGCACATCCTTATTCTGGTCCCTAGTCGTAGGATTATCGAGACAGGGCATCGATATTCCAGAGTAGACTGGTGCATACGCTTCTCGTCCCAGTCGGGGAGATGGTCTGTCCCACAGCCATCAGTACGTCGTACTGGAGATAGTATGCAGGTGTTCGTTAGGTTATGAGTACATTGGACAGGACTCGTCGGGAACTGTTGGTTGGTATTATACCTATCGTCAGTTAACAGTTCTCAGGTGACATGAGTACAGCTTAGTCCGTTGACTTGACACTGCTACTTCGCCTCAAGTGTGTTCCCACTGTTCTTTGATTGCTACCCTACCACGGCTCTATTGAGTCGTGCAAACAGGTAGTAATTGGGTGCAGTCCCGAAGTACTTGGAGGCAGTGACGGTTAGACAGGATTCTTCTCTCCTGGAATTAGGGGTTAATATCGCGCTGTGTCTATGAGAGCCATTATACATAGTCGTCCCTGGCCAGGGCAAGCGAGATTTACTGGTAGTGTGTTCCCGTAGTTTCTCAGGGTGTTCTGGGCTACACTCCGACACGACTTGTACCGCTATTAGGGGTCTGACATTTACCACCCCCTAGGCCCGACATGCGATACTCATAGACGAACATACCTGACTGTACGGAGATTGTCACATTCAGGCTCAGTAGGAGTTCGGATGGGGTTTACCTCGTCGGCCTTCTTGTCGACATCTACCTGGGGACTGTTACGTACAGCTAGTGCCGCTTGCGGTCTGTGGTTAAACCCACTGCCAGCGTAGTGTCGAGTTTTTAGAGTCACACACAAAAAGTTTCCCTGCACTGGGCAAAAGGTGTAGAGGCCGTATGGTTTTACGGCAGGGCTGCGATCACTCACGTGCACTTGTGTGCGTATGATGTTCGGGCAGACAATACTAGTGGGCTTTGGCTTAAGCCAGATCCTAGTACTATATTGATGGATCAGTTTTGTCTTCTAGTATTCGTGTTCTACGGAATGCGGATGCAGGTGTATATGCACGGATATGAGGAGCGAAGAAAGAGGTGCCTCATTAGGGTTTTTGACCATTGACTTGGTCAAAACCATTATGAGGTGGGAAAAATGTTTACTAATCTTTTTAATGATAATTGTATTATGGCTAATTGGTTTGACCATTTGACCATGCTTGACCATTTGACTTGTTGACTTATGTTGACCTAGATATTTTTTGCTAAGCATAAGATATTTTCTTGCTTAGTATTAAATGAGACATGATAGTGGTCAAATCAACTTAGCCATCATAATTATCATAATAAAAGATTGGTTTTTATTTTTCCATGGCTCATAATCTCATTTTGCATTCTCTCTCTTCATTTTGGATCTCTCATAAGCTCTCCTTCTTCTTCCTCACTAAAAATCCCTCTAGCTTTCATGTGTTGAGAAAATTAGGGATCAAATAGACAAACAACTTCATCACAATACTCTACATCACCTAGAACATCAAGCTTGGCATTCTTGTTACCCTAGTTACCTCGGTTCTTGAGGTGGAGCTTGGAATATAGACTCTCGGGTGGATCGTCTTCGACTCAAGGAGGCCGGAGTTCAAGCACGATCTATACTACCATCGAGGAGCTTAAGGAGAGGAACGAAGACCCGAAGGACTTGGTTTCTTTAGGTATAACTTCTATCATAGTAGATAGAACTCTATTGCATGCTAACTAGGTTTATGGTAAAGATCCGATTAAGGTTTATGTTAGCACCAAGTTCGTTATCGCTACGAAATTTTTGTTCCGTATTTGGCCATGGAAGTTGGCCGGGGCGCTAGTGTAACCCTTCAGGAATAATGGACCGAAACGTCTCTAAACTAGTGCGTTCCCCCAAACACGGGAATAATGGACAGAAACGTCCCTAAACTTATGTGTTTCCCTAAACATAGGAATAATGGAGCGAAACTTCTCTAAACTAGTGTGTTCCCCCAAATACGGGAATACTGGACCGAGAAGTCCCTAAACTAATATTGGACCGAAATGTCCTTAAACTAATATTTGCTCCAAATACGGCGATAATGGACCGAAATGTCCTTAAAGTAATATCCGCCCCAAATACGGAGATTCTGGACCGAGAAGTCCCTAAACCAATAATGGATCGAAACGTCCTTAAACTAAAAAAATATCCGTCCCAAATACGGCGATAATGGACTGAAATGTCCTTAAACTAATATCCGCCCCAAATACGGTGATACTGGACCGAGAAGTCCCTGAACTAATAATGGACCGAAACATCCTTAAACTAAAAAACCCGCCCCCAAAATATGGCGATAATGGACTGTCATATCCTTAAACTAAAACGTGCAGCCCTACGGTGAATACTCACATTGATTACCGTAAACAATCCACAGGCATAAACGATTCATAACCTTCTCAGGTCCCACATGATGCAGTCCTTCAAAAAAGATCGGGGCTTACAGCTAATGGTGTGTTACCTTATGGATCACCGCCTAAAAAAAGGTATGTCCATAAGAAAAATGGGCATGGATAATAACCCGAAAGAGCGCCGTGAGTAAAAACAGAAGGACTGCCGGCGAGCCCGAAAGGGCGCGACTCGTTAACAAAAAAACGGTACGTCCATAAGCGAAATGGGCACGGATGAAAACCCGAAAGGACGCCGTAAGTAAAAACAGCAAGACTGCCGGCGAACTAGTGAAAATCCGAAAAGGCGTGAACTCGTTAAAAAATGCACTTACAAAGTTCTCACGACTTTGCAAGGAGAAAACACATGCGTGAGATCCTTACGACTCGCAAATGAGTAACACACTTAGGAATACATACGATTCATAAGGAGAAAATGCACTTACAAGATCCTCACGACTCTTAAGGAGAATATAGCCTCTATAAGACCCTCACGGCTTATAGAATTTAAAAGCCTTAAGATATAGGGATTTGAATCCCTTAATCTATTTTTAAGCCACCAAAACCCCACAAAACTTTTCTACCCTACAAGTGGTCCAATATCGACTCTTGTTTACAATCCACGGGTATAAATAAATATATCCACCACCAAGTTCCACCAATGGCGAGAAATATCCCCATATAGTGAACGGCACTTGTAAGTCCTCTCGACTTACAAGAAGAAAATACTCTTATAAGATCCTTACGACTTATAAGAGAAAATACATCTAAGAATCCCCACGACTCCTAAGAAAAAGATACACCTACAGGATTCTCACGACTCATAGGGAGAAATACCTTTATGAGACTATTACGGCTCATAAAGCTAGAAAGCCTTAGTCGACAGAATCTTAACCCTGTTTGCTAAGCCACTTTTGTTCAAATCAATAATGGAAAATGATGATTCGCTCCTGGAAATATTCCAGTTGTAGCGATACTGATGCTAAAATTGGTATTAGGACCCAAGTCCCCGACTCACAACAAAATCAACGAGCAAAAAATAAATGCATATAAAATACCCAAAATGATAGGGAAACTCGCAATAAAAATCAGCGAGTAAAAAAATATATGCATATGAAACGGCCGAAATATTTAGGCAACTCGCAATAAAAAAATAGTGAGTAAAAAAAACGACATAGCCGAAATGATGGGGCACCGCAAAGAAACAGCCGAAATGATTGGGCAATCGCGACTTTCGCGATATGAAAAACCGAAAAGATAGAGTAACGCGGAAATAAAACAAAATAAAACTTTTCTGCCCTGTGAGTAAGTCCATATTGACTCTTGTATACAAGCCATGGGATTAAGTGAAATAAAAGAGACCATATCTTCCCACCAGACTCTGTCAAAGGGCGAGCCAAGTCTTAACGTCCCTTCTCGATACAGATGCGACGTTAATAAGGACCCAAGGGTCAAACAAAAATGGGGTGACAACACAATCCTAGCTCCAGACCTCGATTGCAATACATATAGAGGTCTTATGGATGTCTACCCTTCTTCAGCAAAGAATCGGTACGACATCGCCAAATCAAAAATAGAGCAATAGAAAAATCCTAGTTCCAGATCTTGATGGAAACATTTACAGCCTAGAGATCATATCGACGTCCTTCTCACTTACCAAAGTACCGACGTGACGTCAATAAGGACCCAAGGGTCAAATAAAAGTGGAATGATGGAAAAATCCTAACTCTAGATCTCGATGGCAACATCTACAGCCTATAGATCATCTTGACGTTCCTTCTCATTCCAGCAGGGTGCAGACGCTACTATCAAATGAAATTGAAGCAACGGTATATTCCTAGCTCTAGATCTCAATTGCAAAATATACAGCATAGAGGTCATACAGATGTCTACCTTACTTCAGCAAAGAATCGGCGCGACATCATCAAAGCAAAAATAAAGCAACGACATATTCCTAGCTTCGAGTCTTGACGACAATACATATAAAGCCTAAAGACCATTGGAGATCATCCCACCCCAGAAGGGTGCGGTTATTGCTCATCAGGATTTCAAATTAAACCTAACTTCAAGTAAAAAGCGCCACGGCAAATACCTAACGCTTGTTCTTCCGACGGTAATACAAATACTCCAATTTAAGAAGATTACTTGAAAACGTCTTGTCTAGTCTCAGAAGGGATCAGAGACACGACGGTGCGGGGCTACTCGAACAACAACCTAAGGAACTGATATCGAGAAATACATTAGCCAACGCGACGATACGATGGACTTAAACCTAATACCACAAACCGAATGGACTCCCGTCATAAAAGAATGGGGGTTATCTATATCCAACGTTAGAACAAGTTTGCTTGTAAACCTAAAGAAGGTAAACTAAAAAATACTCCGAAATGAGTACATAAACTAGAGACTCCGAAATGAGTGAATAAACTAGAGACTCTGAAATGGATGAATAAACTAGAGACTCCAAAATGAGAACATAAACTACTTCGTGCCAGATCAAGACATTAAGAAACAGAAAGGTGCAACTTATAGGCCTCAGGGCTTAGAACTACATTTCTTAAGAATTGAGATCTGAGTCAACAATAGATGACGACGCTTGGGTCCGCTCGCTGTCTTCTCAAATCAAAATTCTAAAAGTTGTGTATGATATGCCAGCACGAAATCAGCCGTATGCTATGCATTAGTCTACAATACTTCACTCACATATATACCTTCGTGAGCAAGGTAGTGGGGGAGCATTTGTTCACACCTGTTTGAGTGCTTACTTACAAATACATGCATACTTGGATGGAAATAGCGTTGAAAGCATGCCGATTTATATACGCGTGTGAAGGGTTAGTGCATGACACGTGCACATTAGTAGCGTTTGCACTTAGCAAAAATCTCTAAGGGTGAAGTGCACATGCACACATGCAGGTTGCACGTATGTTTAAACAATACAATCAGAGGAAGAACATGTGTTAGAAATGAGGCACTCGGTAGTTAATGATAAAAGGAATGCATTTAAATAAACATTTTATTCTATAGGAAAGAGATCACCAAACACGGGATCAAAAATACAAGAGTTTACAAAACTATAAACAAAGTTTTCTAAAGGCCTCTCAGCCTTCTCCACCATGTCAAAGCGGCGATTTTCACGGGGAGTCTCTCCCCATCGGTCAGTGCCGTGCTCATCGGCAAAAGCATACATGATTGCCAACTGAGCCCTGTTCACCGCCGAAAATAGAGAAGAACCGCGTAGGTCGTCTTGCCTGAATTCGGGGGCAGATGCTATTTGAATTTATCCGTCTACCTCTCCGAAAATACCAAGTTGATTTATGGCACCGTGTATCGGAGGTTTGGACGGATGCGGCCATTGTATCAGACTTCGTTAGATTCCCCCTCATTTGCAAGGGGTTTTTGATTGTGGGGACGCTCTTCCATGCAGGAGCAAGCCCCTACAGTTAATTACGTTACCGTGTAGTGATAACCATTTTCTCCTGCTCTGGAAGGTCACTTCATGTCGTGTGTATTTGTTTTATTTTTGGTTGCCCGTAGATTGTATACGGAGACTAATTTATGTCGTCGTCCGTAGGGCGTGATTAGTCCAAATCCGTATATTTTAAATTCGGGTTTTTATTTAAGGATTTTTAATCTAGTTTGAGATTAAGATCGGCTTAAATATTTATGAGCATTTGGAGCTCGAATGGTTTTTTGTTAAGGATGCGTTATTCCAATTTGAGACTAAGATCCACTTAACAAAGTTTTAGGATCATTCAGATCCAACAAAAAAGCATTTGGGTTCTATTGTTTTAGTTTAAGGACGTTTCGGTCCATCGTCGCCATTTTGGAGGCAAAGTTTTAGTTTGAAGACATCTCGGTCCGTTGATCACCATTTTAGAGGTGAGGTTTTAGTTTAAGGACATTACGGTCCGTTGTTGCCATTTTGGAAGCAACATTTAGTTTAAGGACATTTCGGTCCATTGATCATCATTTTGGAGGTGGGGTTTTAGTTTAAGGACATTACGGACTGTTGTTGCCATTTTAGAGGCAACGTTTAGTTTAAGGACATTTCAGTCCGTTGATCACCATTTTGGAGGTGAGGTTTTAGTTTAAGGACATTATGGTCTGTTTTTGCCATTTTGGAGGCAACGTTTAGTTTAAGGACATTTCGGTCCGTTGTAGCCATTTTGGAGGCAACGTTTAGTGTAAGGACATTTCAATCTGTTGCTCATCTCGCGTGTACGTGTATTTATTCTATGACAGAGTGAACGATGGTGATATGGGGTGTGCCCAATTTGGGACACGATCCAATTTGAGGCGTGCACGTCAGTTTGGAAGTGTATCAGTGAAAGAAGTTGTTGGTCGTCGGGACCCGCCACCTCTCTGAAAACGTTGAGAAATTACAACGACATATATCAGAGGTGTTGTAATACCCTAGTTCATTATACCAGTTCTAATTCATGTATTTCTTTATTTATGGTATTTTCCTGATTTATTGTGTTATGGATGCGAATAGTGTATTTGACATTTGTATTTGCATCCGACCCGACCCGCATGCTTGAAACCAGTCTTGATTCATGTTTATGATTTATCCTGACCTGTTACATGGACTCGTGCACTTTCATTTATTTGTACATTGCATACTCGCATTTTATCTAGCATCTGCATTTTAATATAACATTTTAAATCATATAAAATATTTTAAAAATACATTGCATGGCCTGCATGATACCCCTAATCCTGTGGTAGCATCCGTGCATCTTGTTCTCGTCCCGTTCAGTGAAACGGACCTGTTTGGATGACTATATGCACGTGCGTGCATCCGTTCTTGGGGGTATGCATTTTTCGTTATCCGGACATTCATTTTTTATTTTGGTCGACATGTATATTTTTCGTATTTTAAAACTGAATTTTAGACCCGACCCGGGTATGTTTTGGACTATGTTTGTATTTACCAGAATATCAAATTTTATTTATATAATATTAATTTTATAAACTGATACAAATTAAAGATTAGTTAACTAATAAAAGATTTTTTAAATTTAAATCTAAACTAATTTCCTAACAAACTAACAAGCTCTTTCTCTCTCTCTCTCCTCTGTATATATATATTTATATATATTTTATTTATTTAATTTTTTCTTTCCTTATTTAATACACAGCCTCTTCTTCCTCTTCTTCTTTCTTCTTTCTTCTTTCTTTTTCTTGATTTTGTTTCTTGATTCCAGTGATCACCGCCGGAGCCGTGCTCGTCGCTGACGATCCGAGTGATCCAGTGAACGTACCTGACTTGCGTGATCACCCTCGTACGTTGTTTGGAACTGTTCCGTGTACCGTGCGCGCGTCGCGACATTTCACAGACGAAGGAACGTTCCGTACACATCCATTCTTGTTCCGTCTAGGCAAGTTAATCTTGCTACATGCTATATAACTCATTATATACCTATTTAAATAAATATCACACCTGTATTTTAAATCAAGCATCGCTTGTTTCATATTACAGTCTTTAGACATTCCGTTTACATTTGTATAGTGCATTTCAGATTTAGGGCATGCAAACCAATCTTAATTACATACTACATTACTTTAGACGCATCTATTTTAACAATGGAATACCTGTATTTAAAATCATGCACCCCATATTTTGTTTTATAACTTTTCGATGTTCCGTTTGCATCCATTCATATCATTTCAGATCCAGGTCATGAAAATTTATCTTATTACATACTATACTATCATATACTGCATCAAATTGAATAGTTATATTTCATATTGCTTAGTTATATGTTCCACACTTGTTAGTTTATCATTTTACGATTATGTGATACCCGTTTGCATCCATATCATTTAAAATATATATCGTCGTAATATTTCTTATTATTATCTTTAATTAGTTTATAATCTGTATTTTATAATGTTATACATTTGAAAATATTATAGTTTACACATGAAACGTCGTCGCAAAGCGGATACGACAAATCTGAAATTTACTGTACACCTTACCTTATAAAATTCATTATAAATCATAGAAAAATCATTAGTATACATTCTTTAGTTCGTTAAGAAGCTAACTCAGAATACTATAACTCTATGAAATATTTACTTGCAAAATAAAATTTTTAAATAACGTAAAATGCAAATGAAAATATCTCTAACTGCTGTTCAGAGAAATTCCAGCAGCAAACTTTCAATTTTGAATGTTCATAACTTTTCGTAGGAACAACCTGAGATACTTCAACTTATAAAAATGAAAACCTTATTGAATTATCTTTGTTTTGGTATAAGACACATCTCTTTTGGAGAACGTTTGTTATTTTTAAGCTATTTTACAAATCAAGGTGACGCTGAATTTCTGAACGGAACTTTCTTGTGCATGGTTAATCAATACCACTTTTATAGTTATTAATCGGTTTGAATATGTTATCCATGTTAATATTATTATATAAATATCTATTTAATAAATAATAGTGCTTGTGTTTTGATATTCAGCAAATTTTACCGATTTACAGTTTTATAGTATCCGTCTGTATCCGTACAGTTTATTACATATCTAGTTGCACGCCGAGACCATATTATTTCATGCTACTGTTGTATTAGTGCACCATGCTTGATAATTGTGCATCCTACTTAGTCATGATGTGACCCTTGATCGATATTGTGCATCCATACTTTTATTGTACATCCGTACTTTCACCTTGATTCAATACTTGCTACAGTTTGATTATGAGCACCCGTTTGACACCTGTGCACTACTTGACATGACCTGATATACCACTACTTGACATGACTTGATACATGTACACTACCTGATATGACCTGATATATCACTACTTGACATATTACCTGATCCTGTTTCTAATACCGACAATCCTGACATGTTGTCCCGATAGACATATCCTGTTGTTTGTATAGACAAACATGTTCCTGCTTGATCCTGTGTTGGCATTAGCTTCAGATTTATCAATATCTGACTTAAACACATAACTTAGGGGTATAGAGAAATCAATGATGAAACCTGACTTGTAACTCAACAGCTCGATGCTTATACTGATCAGTTTTACGGGCTAGGTCAGCCCCGGGATGATGCTGCTGACATCATTCATCTGTACAACTGCCTAGCGGCACATCTCAGATTCAGCCCGAGAGTCTTGACCGTGGTCCCGGGCATGCACGGGATACTATTGAGTTACATCGACGATTCATTAAATTGATTTCAAAGACTTGAGAGTAGTTAACCTAGTAGTTTAGTTCAGATTACTCACCGCACGTCACATGTGCTTATACCCTTCACTGTTTATTATTCGTGTTACTGTTATACTTTTATTACTGTTCATAGTCATGCCTGCATAATTTGCTACCCTCTGATTATGTTATTGTTGATATTATGATGCACTGACGTCTGGGTTTTGCATGGCCCAGATCCTCTACCCTTGTCGCAGGCTGATCAGGAGTACTTCCGCCGTTAGGCCGAGCAGTGATGATCCAGTTAGTATCCAGTTTAGTTATGTTTTACTTTCCAGATGTTTTTGCTCTTTGGATTTATTGCTTCCGCATATTATTTCTTGACTCGTTTATTCTGGCTCATGGACATGTACTAGATAGTTTATTTTATTTTCTTTTTCTTGATATCTCTAGACAGCCGTAATGTGACTGTGGAGGGATGTTTCCTATCCACAGGTAGTATGGTTGGCTCTGTCACGTGCCTATCTTAGCGCACTCTGGGAAGCGGACCGTGACAAGGTTTGTTTGATATCAGAGCCATAGGATTTAGGTTATCGGGTTGATTCTTTTGTAGTTGGGTATTGAACCCAATACACGAAGCAGGAAACCCGTAATTAGGAACTTGTCCTGCCACATTGTTATCATGATTCTTGTATCTAATCTTTCTCTTAACCCTTGTCTTGACGATATGCAAAAAACTTTGCACCTCGGCTTAAAACCTTTTGATTCTATTGTTTCTATTTTCCTATTCCTTCGATTCTGATACTAGGATTTGGCGACTTGAACGGAGTTATGTGATTGTACCCATGAACTGCAGCATGGTTATAATGCAGTACTCTATTTAAGTAACTTGGAGTCCTGGTCTTGATTCATTTCCTTGATTCATGGTCCTCTCAGTTTCATTGCTTACCAGTTCATGTTTTGCAGATTTCTTGGTGATCGATACCGGCAGTTATGAAGTTGTCTTGGGAATGGATTTTCTCGGTACTTTCCACGCTCACATTGATTGTAGGACAAAGAAAGTGATTTTCTAGATTCCCGGACATCCAGAGTGTGTTGTTGCTGTAGGTAGTAGTTCTGTCGGGCCAGTCGAGTTTAGGGCTAGACCGACAAACAATGTTCTTTCGTCGATGGAAGTTGATAAGGAAGAAGCGCCAGCTGTAGTTCGAGAGTTCATGGTTTTGTTTGAGGACATCTCGGGTTTACCAACAAAACGAGATGTGGAGTTCGCGATCGATCTTATTTCTGGTGCAGCGCCAATCTCTAAGGCGTACTATCCAATGACACTAGTGAAGTTGGAAGAACTCAAGAAGAAGGTTACTGAATTACTTGAGAAGGGTTGGATTCGCAGCAGTAATTCACCTTGGGGAGCTCCAGTTCTTCTAGTCAAGAAACAATATGGCACAAGGAGGATGTGCATCGATTATCGAGAATTAAACCGGGTGACTATTAAGAACAAGTACCCGATCCCTCGCATTGGCGAATTGTTCGAGCAGCTTAGTGGCGCGAGGGTATTCTCGAAGCTGGATTTGCGATCCGGATATCATCAGGTCCGAGTTAATCAGAGGATATTTGCAATACTGCGTTCCGAACACGATATGGAAATTATGAGTATTTAGTGATGCCATTCGAAGTCACGAATGCACCGGCGATATTTATGGACTTGATGAACCGAATATTTTCACCGTTCTTGGACCAGTTTACAGTAGTGTTCATCGATGATATTCTGGTCTACTCGAGGAGCATTGAAAAGCATGCGGAACACTTGAAGATCGCACTGCAGACATTGAGGCAAGAAAGATTATATGCAAAGATGAGCAAGTGCAAGTTTTGGTTTGAAGAAGTGAAGTTTTTGGGGCACGTCGTATCCGGAGATGGAATCGCTGTTGATCCCGAGAAGATTACAGTAGTTCAAAAATTGGCTGATTTCGAAGAACGTAGCAGAGATCAGAAGTTTTCTTAGACTTGTCAGCTATTACAGAAGGTTCGTGGAGAATTTTGCTCGATTGGCTGAACCTTTGACCAAGCTTACGCGCAAGAAAGTACCATTTGTGTGGACGGATAAGTGTGCGTCAGCTTTTGAGGCGTTGAAGCAGAGATTGATAACCGCTCCTATTTTGACCGTACCAGACAGTTCCGGAGGATTGGTGATTCACAGAGACGCATCTGGGAAAGGATTGGGATGTGTTTTGATGCAGCATGGGATGGTTATAGTCTACGCATCGAGACAGTTGAAGACCCATGAGAAGAATTACCCGACTCATGATTTGGAGCCAGCAGCAGTGATTTTCGCTTTGAAGATTTGGAGGCACTACTTATTGGGCGAAAGGGTCGAAGTATTCACCGATCACAATAGCCTAAAGTATGTGTTCATACAGAAAGAGCTTAACATGAGGCAGCGTAGATGGTTGGAGCTGATGGCTGACTACGATCTTGATCTTAAGTACCATCCGGGGAAAGTTAATGTTGTGCCGGATGCGCTTAGTCGGTTGCCAGCAATTCAGATGTTGACTGCACAGAAGGAGCTTATGGAAGACTTTCGGAGATTCGAGTTGGAGATCGTGCTACCGCATTCTTCAGGACAGTTGATGCAGCTGCAAGTACAGTCGTCATTGATCGAGAGTATTAAAGCAGCGCAGTCGAAAGACCCAAGATTGCAAAGGTTTCGAGAACAGGTTGAAGCTGGACTTTGAACGGACTTATTAATTCATGAAGATGGTTCGTTGCGATATGGTATCCGTTTGTGTGTGCCAAAAGGAGATATTCGCGAAGAAGTTATGAAGGAGGCACACAGCTCCGCGTATTCCGTACATCTAGGAAGCACGAAGATGTACCGTGATCTACGACAGCATTTCTGGTGGGAAGGCATGAAAAGGGAGATTGCTCGCTTTGTAGCAAAGTGCTTGGTGTGTCAGCAAGTTGAGGCTGAACATCAAAGGGTTGCTGGTTTATTGCAACCACTTCCGATTCCTCAATGGAAGTGGGAACATATAACCATGGATTTCGTGACAGCTTTACCGCGGAGTTCAAAGGGCAACAATGCAGTTTTGGTGATTGTTGATCGATTGACCAAGGCAGCTCACTTCATACCGTTTCGAGTTGGTCAGTCAACGGAAGCGTTAGCAGAACGGTACATGCAGGAGATTGTGAGATTGCATGGAGTACCTGTGAGCATCGTGTCCGACCGTGACATCCGATTCTTATCACACTTCTGGAGGAGCTTACAGGAAAGTTTAGGGGCTCGATTGAAATTTAGCACAGCTTATCATCCTCAAACAGATGGCCAGTCGGAGAGAACGATCCAAACTCTTGAAGACATGTTGAGAGCTTGCAGGTTAGACTTCTAGGGTTCATAGGAGGATCATCTACACTTGGTGGAGTTTTCGTACAACAACAGCTTTTAGGCAACTATTCATATGGCTCCATTCGAAGTATTGTATGGTCGCAAGTGTCGCTCACATGTTTGTTGGGACGATGTTGGAGAACGAAGATTGTTGGGACTGGATTTGATCGTGCAAACCGTGGAGAAAGTTAATATTATCCGGAATTATATGAAGGCAGCACAAGATCGGCAGAAGTGTTGGGCCAATATATCGAGAAGACCTCTAGAGTTTACTGTTGGTGATCTGGTATTCTTGAAGATATCATCTACTAGAGGAGTGATTCGTTTTGGGAGTCGAGGCATGCTTAGTCCTCGATTCGTGGGGCCTTTCGAGATTTTGGAGCGTGTTGGAGAAGTGGCTTATCGATTGGCGTTACCACAATCTTTGGCGAATGTTCATGACGTGTTTCATATATCTCAACTCCGTAAGTATGTTCGAGATGAAACACACGTGCTAGATCATTTAGAGCTGATTGTAAGAGAGGATTTGACTTTTGAGGAACGACCGATGTCGATTGTTGATCGAAGAGAAAAGGTCCTTAATAACAAGGTTGTCCCTTTCGTACTTGTTTCTTGGGGAAATCGATCGCATGGAGAATCGACTTGGAAACGAGAAGAAGAAATTCGACAAACTTTCGACACCTATTCCTGTAGATTCGTGTTGTTTACCTTTTCTTGTCTTGGGAATTTCGAGGACGAAATTCTTTTTGTAGTTGGGTATAATGTAATACCCTAGTTCATTTATACCAGTTCTAATTCATGTATTTCTTTATTTATGCTATTTTCCTGATTTATTGTGTTTTGGGTGCGAATAGTGTATTTGACATTTGTATTTGCATCCGACCCGACCCGCATGCTTGAAACCAGTCTTGATTCATGTTTATGATTTATCCTGACCTGTTATATGGACTCGTGCACTTTCATTTGTACATTGCATACTCGCATTTTATCTAGCATCTGCATTTTAATATAACATTTTAAGTCACATAAAATATTTTAAAAATACATTGCATGGCCTGCATGATACCCCTAACCCTGTAGTAGCATCCGCGTATCTTGTTCTCGTCCCGTTCAGTGAAACGGACTTGTTTGGATGACTACGTGCACGTGCGTGCATCCGTTCTTAGGGGTATGCATTTTTCGTTATCCGGACATTCATATTTTATTTTGGTCGACATGTATATTTTTCGTATTTTAAAATTGAATTTTAGACTCGACCCGGCATGTTTTGGACTATATTTGTATTTACCAGAATATCAAATTTTATTTATATAATATTAATTTTATAAACTGATACAAATTAAAATTTAGTTAACTAATAAAAGATTTTTTAAATTTAAATCTAAACTAATTTCCTAACAAACTAACAACCCCTTTCTCTCTCTCTCTCCTCTGTATATATATATATATATATTTATATATATTTTATTTATTTAATTTTTTCTTTCCTTATTTAATACACAGCCTCTTTTTCTTCTTTCTTCTTTCTTTTTCTTAATCTTGTTTCTTAATTCCGGTGATCACTGCCGGAGCCGTGCTCGTTGCTGACTATCCGAGTGATCCAGTGAATGTACCTGACTTGCGTGATCACCCTCGTGCGTTGTTTGGAACTGTTTCGTGTACCGTGCGCGCTTCGCGACATTTCGCTGACGAAGGACGTTCCGTATACATCCGTTCTTGTTCCGTCTAGGCAAGTTAATCTTGCTACATGCTATATAACTCATTATATACCTATTTAAATAAATATCACACCTGTATTTTAAATCAATCATCGCATGTTTCATATTACAGTCTTTCGACGTTCCGTTTACATTTGTATAGTGCATTTCAGATCTAGGGCATGCAAACCAATCTTAATTACATGCTATATTACTTTAGACGCATCTATTTTAACAATGGAATACCTGTATTTAAAATCATGCACCCCATATTTAGTTTTATAAATTTTCGATGTTCCGTTTGCATCCATTCATATCATTTCAGATCTAGGCCATGAAAACTTATCTTGTTACATACTATACTATCATATACTGCATCAAATTGAATAGTTATATTTTATATTGCTTAGTTATATGTTCCGCACTTGTTAGTTTATCATTTTACGATTATGTGATACCCGTTTGCATCCATATCATTTAAAATATATATCGTCATAATATTTCTTATTATTATCTTTAATTAGTTTATAATCTTTATTTTATAATGTTATACATTTAAAAACATTATAGTTTACACATGAAATGTCGTCGCAAAGCGGATACGACAAATCTGAAATTTACTGTACACTTTACTTTATAAAATTCATTATAAATTATAGAAAAATCATTAGTATACGTTCTTTAGTTCGTTACGAAGCTAACTCAGAATGCTATAACTCTATGAAATATTTACTTGCAAAATAAAAATTTAAATAACGTAAAATGCAAATGAAAATATCTCTATCTGCTGTCCAGGGAAATTCCAGCAGCAAACTTTCAATTTTGAATGTTCATAATTTTTTGTAGGAACAACCTGAGATAGTTCAACTTATAAAAATGAAAATCTTATTGAATTATCTTTGTTTTGGTATGAGACACGTCCCTTTTGGAGAACCTTTGTTATTTTTAAGCTATTTTACAAATTAGGGCGACGCTGAATTTCTGAACGGAACTTTCTTGTGCATGGTTAATCAATACCACTTTTATAGTTATTAATCAGTTTGAATATGTTATCCATGTTAATATTATTATATAAATATCTATTTAATAAATAATAGTGTTTGTGTTTTGATATTCAGCAAATTTTACCGATTTACAGTTTTATAGTATCCGTACGGTTTATTACATATCTAGTTGCACGCCGAGACCATATTATTTCATGTTACTGTTGTATTAGTTCACCATGCTTGATAATTGTGCATCCTACTTATTCATGATGTGACCCCTGATCGATATTTGTGCATCCATACTTTTATTGTACATCCGTACTTTCACCTTGATTCAATACTTGCTACAGTTTGATTATGAGCACCCGTTTGACACATGTGCACTACTTGACATGACCCGATACACCACTACTTGACATGACGTGATACACGTACACTACCTGATATGACCTAATATATCACTACTTGACATGTTATCTGATCCTGTTTCTAATGCCGACAATCCTGACATGTTGTCCCGATGGACATATCCTGTTGTTTTTATAGACAAACATGTTCCTGGTTGATCCTGTGTTGGCATTAACTTCAGATTTATCAATACCTAACTTAAACACATAACTTGGGGGTATAGAGAAATCAATGATGAAACCTGACTTGTAACTCAACAGCTCGATGCTTATACTGATCAGTTTTACGGGCTAGGTCAGCCCCGGGATGATGCTGCTGACATCATTCATCTGTACAACTGCCTAGCGGCACATCTCAGATTCAGCCCGAGAGTCTTGACCGTGGTCCCGGGCATGCACGGGATACTATTGAGTTACATCGACGATTCATTAAATTGATTTCAAAGACTTGAGAGTAGTTAACCTAGTAGTTTAGTTCAGATTACTCACCGCACGTCACATGTGCTTATACCCTTCACTGTTTATTATTCGTGTTACTGTTATACTTTTATTACTGTTCATACTCATACCTGCATGACTTGCTACCCCCTGATTATGTTATTGTTGATATTATGACGCACTGACGTCTGGATTTTGCATGGCCCAGATCCTCTACCTTTGTCGCAGGCTGATCAGGAGTACTTCCGCCGTTAGGCCGAGCAGTGATGATTCAGTTAGTATCCAGCTTAGTTATGTTTTACTTTCCAGATGTTTTTGTTCTTTGGATTTATTGCTTCTGCATATTATTTCTTGACTCGTTTATTCTAGCTCATGGACATGTACTAGATAGTTTATTTTATTTTTCTATTCTTGATATCTCTAGACAGCCGTAATGTGACTGTGGAGGGTTGTTTCCTATCTACAGATAGCATGATTGGCTCTGTCACGTGCCTATCTTAGCGCACTCTGGGAAGCGGGGTGTGACAAGTGTGAAGAGATGTGCCCTTAAACCATATCCCGTATTTGAGGGAAAAGGCTCTGATGGACCTAAGAATCTTCAATCATATTTGAGACTACGATTAACTTAGGAGATATGAATGAATAACAGTTTGGATATCACAAACATAAGCTTAGCCAATATGTGCTAAGATTGTTTTTTTGTATCACCCAGCAGTGCTAAGCACTCAGTTGCATATATCGCTCATGTGTGTATCACGTGAGGCGCTCCAATAGTGCTAAGCACTAACTTTTCCCGGCGTTTACGTGTGTTTTACGTGAGGTGCTATATAACTTGGCCTTGAGCGCTCACGTGCTTTTCACGTGAAGCGCTTAGTTCTTTTGAAGATTTAATCTCTGTTGATATTTTTAGAGAACTTAAATCTTTGTTAATGGTATTTTGACCATTAACGATCACCAAGATCATTATTTTTAGGATCTTAAATCGGGTTCTTTAAAGAACTAAGTTCTTGATTTGAAGAAACTAAGTTCTTGATTTGAACTCCATCTTCTTCGAGAGCTTAAATCTCTGTTAATGTTGTTTTGACCATTAACGATCACCAAGATCATTATTTTGAGGATCTTGAATCGGGTTCTTTAAAAAACTAAGTTTTTGATTTGAAGAAACTAAGTTCTTGATTTGAACTCCATCTTCTCCGAGAGCTTAAATCTCTGTTAATGGTGTTTTGACCATTAACGATCACCAAGATCATTGTTTTGAGGATCTTGAATCGGGTTCTTTAAAGAACTAAGTTCTTGGTTTAAATAAACTACGTTCTTGATTTGAACCCCATCTTCTTTCTTTTCAAATCCGTCCTTCCGTGAATATTTGATTCTCAAGAACAAGATCTTCCCAATGAGAATTAAATTCTTAACTTGTAGGAAATTTGTCTTGCGGATCTCAGATCCATGGAAAGAACTAAGTTCTTTGTGAAAGGTTAAACCCTAGGCTTTTGAGAATTAAATTCTCTTTTGTTTTGTGGGAGCTTTTGGGAGGCTTATGTATATATATTTTTAGAAGCTTATGGGGTTGTCTCCTCCTTTTTAGATTTAACTTCCTTTCTCCTAATTATAGGAGAAGAGAAAAAATCAATTTGTTGAGAAAATCTCTCATTGAGAGATCATGATTGATTCCATGATCTTTTAGATCAATTGGTGAATTTTATTCACCGTTGGATTTTTAATCCAAAAGCTCTCTATTTAACAGAGAAGATTTCTTGTTTGTTTAACAAGATTAGAAAATATTTTCCTATCATATGAATATTTTGTTAGTTTAACAAGATTAGAAGTTTATTCTATCATATCTTTTTAGTTTAAGAAGATTAAGAATATTTTCCTAAGATAGAATTTTATGAATATCTTGTTAGTTTAACAAGATCAGGAAGATATTTTTCTAACATAGAATTTTATTTTATCAAGATTAGGAAGATATTTTCTTATAGAATTTTATTCTGTCAAGTGGTGATTTTTAATCACCATTGGATGTTTAATCCAAGGGTTCTTTGTTTTACAGAGATCAATCTTTCTTATTTAGAAAGATTGAGTGAATAGAATTTTATTCTATGATTGGATTTTTTATCCAACCGCTCTGTTTAACAGGGAGTATTGCAGAATTTTAATTCTGCCTGGGTGCCGGCGCTCACGTGTTGTACACGTGAGACTCTACTTAAGGTTTTAATTCTTATAATGGGCATTTATGTGCTTTGCACATTAGTTCCCGCGTGAGGAGCACGTGCGGCGCCATCTAAGAGTTTTAACTCTTATGAACTCTTATGTGCTTTGTACATTGGCGTCCGCGTGAGGAGCACATTAGGCGCCATTATAGGATTTAATTCTATCCGAGGCGGCACATATATGCTTTGCATGTGGAGCTTTCCCTTTATTTTTCTTTTATTGTTATTATTTTTATAAGGGAGTAAGTTTTGAGCCAAAATTTTGGCGGGAACAAGCCCGTATCTGGCTTAGCAACTGAATAGAGCGATCTCTCAGAGGCTTGGTAATCAAACGTGCCTCATGAAAGCACTCGATCTTGTCCTCCAGTGCGTCGAGCATCGCCGGAGTCATCTTTACTGGATGAGGGGAAATGTCATTGAGCACGGACAGGAAGATCGTCCAGAGCCAAATGGAGCCGATGGGGAGAAGAGATCCTCTACGAGTCAGGAGCTCGTACATCACCATGTCACATTGGTCATCCGTGAGAGTGAGATTAACCAAGCGTGCAGCAAAACGAGGAACAATTTCCTTGATAGGCACCTCCCATGGTTGCCGATGATCATGTGAACAATTGCAGGTCATGACTCTTGTTCTGTTAAAATGGTTCTTTCCTTATGAAGGAGAAAAAAAACATTGCTTCAGATTATAAAGAGAAGTATTTAAATCTAGACACAGAAAATGTTATGCATGGTGGAACTATTTCCAAGATCTGACAAAAAGAAGATATTGAAAAAAGTTGACTCAGGAAATGCAGAGCAAGAAAAGTGAAACGATTCACTCTTATAATAAGGCAGTGCCTCACGTGAAGTACACGTGAGCGCCGGCGCTAGATTTTTAGGATTAAATCCTATAGCTGTGCCTCACATGCATAACACATGAGCACCGGCGCTAGTTTTTTTAGGATTAAATTCTATACCAGCACCTCACGTGCATAACGCATGAGCGCCGGCATTAGTTTTTTTTATAGGATTAAATCCTATAATAACGCCTCACGTGAAGCATATATGAGCGTTGGCATAAAAAAAGGCTTTGTCATTCATGCTTCAAAGAAATTTATACATTGATAATGAGGATGATAACAAAAAAAAAGAAACAAATATTATCAAAGGTCTACAATAGCAAGACGCTAAATTCCGGACATGGATTCTCAATTTTAAAGACTTGTTTGAGTAAAGCGCTTTTAGTTTCTTTGATCATCTTCTTATGCGTCCTCTCCTGAATACAAGCTTCGGGATCTCGGGTGATGTCTTCTATCCTTTGGTATGCGGATAGTATCGTTTTCTGTTGGAAGACGCGATGCAAAACAGCGACGAGATCATCTCTCCGCTTCTTAGAGATCAGGCCCATCAGATATACTGAATACACCTTGTCTTTAGCGTCATCAAGTGCCTCTAGCAGCATAGCCTCATCAAGTTTAGGAAGCGCTTCCAAGATCGATCCAACGATAATCTTCAAAAGGATAGAACCGCAAGAGAGCAATCGACCGTTGTGATCATTAAAGCGACGCATCACTTCATCGCATTGGGCATCAGTGTACTCCTGGCCTCGAAAGCGACCTTATATGCGGATTTCTTCGTAGGAGACAATTTCCTCGATATCGTATATATGACCAGCCATGGTACCTGAAAAGAAACCCAGTGGAAATTTAGTAATACAAAACGCTAGCATTACTAAGCTTTAAAAAGCTAGCGGGCCCCATGAAATCAAAGTGACGGCTCGTCACTGATGAGATATGTGCCTACTGTGAGAATCAAAAAGAATTCTCATTAAATGAACAGTAGAGTTAAAACTCCCAATATCCCCCGAAAAGCAGGTTCTTTTAAAAACAACATATTCAAATCTGTGAAAAGGATATTAAAATCCTAAAAAGGAAAATATCCAAGAACAGTAAAGAGAATAAAATTCCCAATGTTCCTAAGAATCAAAGCAGAGCTAAACTTTGCAAAAAAAATGGAATTAAATTCCCCCAAACGATGGAATTAAATCCCAGAAATCCCCATGTTAGAAAACTCATGAGATGAATAATGGAATTAAATTCCAGGAATCCTCAAATGTTAGGATCAATGGTACGGTAAAAACCCTAAGAAGAGAATCAACGATTCTTAAAGAATGTCCATTGACCCAAATCTTGATATGGACATCAAGATCCACGATCTACGTAAAAAAAGAGAAGAGTTCTTTTTTAAGATCTCCAAAAGATCGGTTCAAGAAAAGAACCGAGCTCCGTCAAATATGATAGTGGTTTTAAAATCCAAAACAATATATATATATATATATATATATATATATATATATCCAAAAGATGTCAAGAGCTAAGCTCTATTCGTAGTCCTTATCAAGGAAAATTGGCAGAGTTTAACTCTGTTCAAAGGAATTTCGAAGGCAAAGATCCAAACTCTGAAATGAGAATTAAATTCTCAAAGAAAGAAAAATCAGGGAAGAAGATGAAGAAACAATTGTCACTTCAATGCCAAAGGCTACATTTATAGGACGTGGTGGGATCGGTTAAAATTCCCACTTTCCTAAGTGATCCAACGGTGGTAAAATTTACAGCGTTGCACTCATGAAAAGAATTCTCACAGCTTGGACTCACGTGTTAAACGAGCGCTTATATGCAAAGCATATAAACGATAAAAACAGATAACCAAAAGGGCCAAACCGGGCTCACATGTTAAACACGTGAGCGCTTATATGCAAAGCATATAAACGATGAAAACAGTTAACCAAAAAGGCTAAACTGGGCTCACGTGTTAAACACGTGAGCGTTTATATGCAAAAGCATATAAGCGCTGAGAATAAACAACCAAGAGAGGCCAAACTAGCCTCACATGTTAAACACGTGAGCGCTCGTATGCAAAGCTTAGAACGCTAAAGAAAACAAGCTGAAACCCACACCGGGGTCACATGTTAAACACATGAGAACACCTTCCTATATAGAATTAAATTCTAAAAGAGAAAGATATACTCTGTTAAACATAGAACCGTTAGATTAAAAATCCAATGGTGATTAAAAATCATCAAACGATAGAATTAAATTCTATCGGGGGAAAATATCTCGCTGATCTTTTTAAATAAAAAAAAAAGATCTTCTCTGTTAAACAAAGCTGTTGGATCAAAGATCCAATAGTGATTAAAATTATCAAATGATAAAATTAAATTCTATCTTTTTGAGGAAAATACTTCCCTTGATCTTTCTAAAAGAGAAAGATATTCTATATTAAACAGAGAGTTGTTGGATCAGAAGTCCAATAGGAAAATATTTCCCTAATCTTTCCAAATGAGAAAGATATACTCTAAACCCTTAGATTAAAAATCCAATGGTGATTAAGAATCACCATTTGACATAATTAAATTCTGTTTATGGAAAAATATTTTCCTAATTTTGTTAAAAATAAGAATATATATATATATATATATATTCTGTTAAACAAAAATTACTGGATCAAAAATCCAACGGTGGATAAAATCCTCCAAATAATCTTTGAGGCCAATTAAATCGATTGGTGTCTCTCAAATGAGAGATTTTCTCAAACTAACTAACAATTTGTCTTCCCTATATAAAGGATCCGAAACTTCAAGTCTCGAGGAGGAGGAGGGACTCGATGTAAAAAAAAGAGAGGAGACCCCCATAAGGTTTTTTAAAAAATACAGAAGACTCTAAAAAAGGTTCTACAAAACAACAGAGAATTTAATTCTCTCAAAAAAGAAGATCTCCCTCCTCAAAATCCTAAGTAAAGAAAATGTTAAGATCAAAACATCTCCTTTACCTAATATATTTAAGGGCTTAACCCTTCCCAAAGAATTTAGTTCTTTCTCGGGATTTGAGATCCACAAGACAAGTCTCTCATAAGTCGAGAATTTAATTCTCATCAGGAAAATCTTGTGCTTGAGAATCAAAAATTCAGGAGAGAACATGAATACAAGAACATGAAGAAGATGGAATCCCTAATACTCCAAGATCTTAGTTCCTTCAAATCAGGAACTTAGTTCTTAGAGAACCTGATCCCAGATCCTCAAAATAGTGATCTTGGTGATCGTTAATGGTCAAAATACCATTAATAGGAATTTAACCTCTATGAAAATATGAACAGGAGAACACGGATAAAAGAACATGGAGAAGATAGAGTCCATAATACTCCAGGAACTTAGTTCCTTCAAATCAAGAACTTTGTTCTTAAAGAACCTAAACCCAGATCCTCAAAATAGTGATCTTAATGATCGTTAATTGTCAAAATAGCATTAACAGAGATTTAAGTTCTCTAAAAATATCAACAGAGATTGAATTTCTAAAGAACTTAGCGCCTCATATGAGACACACGTGAGTGTCCAAAACTTAGAGCCTCACGTGAAACACACGTGAGCGCTCGAAAGAAGCCAAAGCTGAGCACCTCACGTGAGCGCCTCACGTGAAACACACGTGAGCGCCAGAGAAAAGTTATTGCTTAGCACTATTATAACGCCTTACATGATATACACATGAATTCTATATGCAACCGAGTGTTTAGCACTGCTGCGTGTTATAGAAACCCAATCTTAGCCAAAATTAGCTAAGCTTATATTCGTGATATCCAAACTGATCTTAGTCCCATACATGACTAACGATTTTTATCCCATACCTTCTATGTTAATCTTAGTCTCAAACAAGACTAATGATTCTTGGACGATCCACCACGATTCTTTCTCTCAAATACGGGATTTGGTTCAAGGGTACATCTCTTCATACCTTTAATATATGTCGTTGTAATTTCTCAACGTCTTCAGAGAGATGGCGGGTCCCAATAACTAACAATTGCTCTTCCTTCGCCCCTAAAATGGGAATAATGGACCAAAATGTTCTTGAAATAATATTCGTCCCAAACAGGGAACGTTGGACTGAAATGTTTTTAAACTAATATTCGTCCCAAATATGGCGATAATGGACCAAAATATTCTTAAACTAATATTTTCCCCAAACACGGCGATAATGGACCGTGATGTCCTTAAACTAATATAATTGAGCTCATATGTTCATTTGTTCATAAGTTAATCTTAGTCTCAGATATGATATATCTCTTGAACTGATGGATTTCATTTATATGAGATCTGCGTTCTAAGTTCATTTCCGTTGGCAAACCAAGCTACCAACGTGGACCCCGTCAAGCAAATCTTTGACCCAAACCCAAATCTAAAATATATGGATTTAGACTAATCCGCGTCCTAAGGGTGACGACATAAACTAGTCTCCGTATACAATCCACAAGCAATCTTAAACAAACAAAATAGCACACGATAAGAAGTGAACTATTGGAGAAAGAGAAAGTGGTTATCGCAACGTGATAATGTAATTAACTGTATGGGCTTGCGCCTGCAAGGAAAAGTGTCCCCACAATCAAAAACCCCTTACAAACGATGGGGAATCTGATAAAATCTGTTACATCGGTCGCATATATCCAAACCTCCGTTATACGGTACCATAAATCAACTTGATATTTTTGGAGAGGTGGATGGATATGTCCAAAATAGTATCTGCCCCCAAATTCAGGCTAGACGTTCAATCTCAATTCGTATCTGTTTTCGGCGGTAAACAATGTGTCGGTACACCGCAACAAAATGGTATTGTTGAAAAGAAAAATAGGTATTTACTTAAGTTACTAGATCCATAATATTTCAAATGAATGTTCCTAAAATATATTGATCATACTGTTTTGACTGCTTGCTTTCTTATTAATAGGTTTCTAAGTAAAATTTTGAAAAATAAATCTTCTCTTTAAATTTTAAAGGAAAGAATTATTAATTTATCAATTCTGAGAGTTTTTTGTTGTTCATGTTATGTGCATATTTCCGAGAATAATAAAGATAAACTTGACCGCCGTGCAATAAAATGTATTTTTCTTGGATAGTGTGCTAATAAAAAGGATATAAATGTTATGATTCTAAACAAAAGAAATTATATATTTCAAGAGATACTCATTTTGTTGAAAACGAGCCATATTTTTAAAACTCTTCTCAAGATAAATTTCAAGCTCATATTCAGGAAGAGAATTCATCAAATTCTACTCTTTTGCCTATAATTTATTTTAATGATTTTCCAGTTGAAGTTGTAAGAAATGAACAGATTCATGACGATACTAATGAGGGGGAGAATTTTCAAGTTGAATATCAAAATAATGCACAATAGGAAATTCCTACAGCACCGAATCAACACGAAGAACAAGAAAATGCTATAACTCCGGTCGAACTAGATAATTCAATAGCTTTGGTCGAACCAGATTTGCGCAGGTCTACTTATACAATTTCTCCTCCTAGCAGATTTGAAGATTTTCACCTATATATGCTATATCTTTTCCCATTGAAAAATATGTGTGCTATAAAAATCTTTCTCAAAATTATTTTGCATATTTGAGTTCAGTATCGAATGAAAATGAGCCTACTAAATTTTAATGATGCTAACTCTCAATATGCATGGAGTGAAGTTATGAAAGAATAACTTTGGGCTTTGCATAAAATCATACATGGGATATTGTTAATTTACTGAAAGATAAAAAATCTGTAGGATATCATTGGGTATATAAAATAAGTATAATAGTAATGGAACACTTGAAAGTTATAAGGCTAGATTAGCAGCCAAAGGGTTTACCCAAACTTATGGTATCGATTATAAAGAAACATTTATACTTGTTGCTAAAATAATTACTTTTCGTGTTTTATTATTTGTTGTTGCTGGCCTTTATATCAATTAGATGTAAAAAATACTTTTTTGCAAGGCGGTCTTCAAGAGGAGGTATATATGGAGTTGCCTCCGGGTCATCCGTTGGAACATAAAAAAGAACTGTCTTGCAAACTTCGTAAATCTATATATGGTTTGAAACAATCTCCCGGTGCTTGGTACTCTAAACCCAGTCATGTCTTATTTGTATTGGTTTCAAAAGAAGTTTTGCTGATTTTTCGTTATTTACCCATCAAGGAAAATTTGGAATTATTATTGTGTTAATATATATATATATATATATATATATATATATAAGATATTGTTATAACCGGTGACAATGAAAATGGTAAAGATCTTGGAAAATGGTTTTGCTGATTTTTCGTTATTTACCCATCAAGGAAAATTTGGAATTATTATTGTGTTAATATATATATATATATATAAGATATTGTTATAACCGGTGACAATGAAAATGGTAAAGATCTTGGAAAATGGTATATATATTATTATAACTGGTGACAATGAAAATTTAAAAGTTTTCTTCAAAATAAGTTTGATATCAGATATCTTTGAAAAATTAAAATATTTTTTAGGTATAGAAATTGCTCATTCAAACAAGGTCTTTTTATGTCTCAAAAAAAATGTTTTGGATTTATTAAAAGAAACTGGAAAATGGTAGTAAAACCAATTAACATTCTTGTTGATTATAATTGTAAACTTAATAATGCCGATGGTGAATCTCTTGCCGATATAAGTCATTTTCAAAGACTAATTGGCAAGTTAATTTATTTAACTATTATAAGGCCCGACATTACTTATGCCGTGAGTCGTGTATGTAAGTTTATGCATGCGTCAAGAACAAGTCATATGATCGAGATAGACAGAATTATGAGATATCTTAAATTTTTGTCTAGAAGATGATGAAGAATAATGGCAACACAAATATTGTTGGATATAGCGATACGGATTGGGCTGGTGATCCAATCGATAGACGATCCATAACCGGATATTACACTTTCGTTGGAGGAAATTTGGTCACAGGGAAAAGCAAAAAGCAAAGCGTGGTTGAAAAATCGAGTGCTGAGACGAAATATCATGCTATGACTTTACTACAAGTGAATTTGTGTGGTTGAAGGACCGTTTACATGATATGGGTCGATAAGTATCGTTTCCAATAGATATGTTCTGCGATAATCAAGCGGCGATACATATCGCATCTAGTCCGGTTTTCCATGAAAGAACAAAACATATAGGAGTCGATTGCCATTTCGTCCGAAAAAAGGTAGAGAAAAAGATAGTGTGCAATCCATATGCTCCAAGCGAATATCAACTTGCAAATATTTTAACCAAAGTGGTTGCAACATCAAGATTCCATCTGATTTTGTCTAAGTTGGGATCAATTGATATTTATTCTCTAATTTGAGAGGGAGTGTTGGAAAGTATTTGAAATTAATTGACAAATATATTTCCTCGTCTTTCTTGAAAAATATCGTCTCTCATATATTTGTTAATATTTCAAGTACTTTTCTTTTTTGTATTTTGTTATGTGGATATTGTGGGATTTCTTATTGATTGGGTCTATATGTGTGAGTTGTATTAGGTTATATAATCTGGTGGTAAATCAGAGAAATCCCTATGAATGAAACTTACAATGGTTTACCACCCGTGCATGTAGGCTTTGCCGAAACACGTTAAATTCTCGTCTTCATAATTTCTAACGTATTTTATTTCAATTTTGTTTCTTTTCTTTGAGCTAACAATATAAGAAAATACATCATGTTAATTCATTATCTTCATAACCTACTTTCAAGATATTAAAAGATTGGAATATAAGAGTGAAAGATCCATATCAACAATTCACGACTATTCTTCTAGTTCTTCTGCACACCCTTCTTGCTAAACGTCGATTATAACATAGGGTTTACTCCGTTGCTTAGCATGTCGTCTGTGGTACGCATTTCTCAAATGTCCAGTCTCTCTAAGCCGAATCCTCTCCCTCTCTGCAATCTCACACCCTGATGGTATCACCGGATACCTCAACCTACCATAGCACATTGGATAGCTCATATACTGTTCTCGAAACTCCAACATCTTTCGCCTTTTCTCAGGAGTCATGATGGCAATCCCTGAGGCGGTAATCTCATCGTCAGCAGCCGGGCATTGATCATCAGATACAGTGGTGGAAAGAGGGTCCGAATGACAGGCCACAAGGGAGAGTGAGGAGAACTCGGAGACAAATGGGCCATGTTGGCAGTTGACGCGATTCTTGTTGTCAGATGTTGCCCAGTTGGAGGCATCCCAAATGGTGGCATAGAGGGACATTGGTTTTGCTGGGCAGTCGACACCCATTGCGGCTGTGCGCTTTACATAGCCGGTCGGAGTGTCGTTGATGTAGAAGCTAGACGAGAGAAATTAATATTGCTATACTTAAGATATAATCGGCAGAAATTATAAGCTAATTACATCAATTTTTATATTAAGACATGTATTGGCACGAAGAAAAATATCATCATGATATTAAGTTTAAATAATTTTTTTTAATATAGATGAAACCTTGTACTAAAGTAGAAGGGGGGGAAACTTAGCAAGGTTCAATAGTTGTGAAACACTTGTTGCAAAACAAAGTTAAAAAAAAGGTTGCATTTTGCTTGCACCGTTTGTGTTTGAGTTGCCTTCGATGAAATTTTATCTCATTTGGAACGACTAGAATCTTCTTACTTTAGATAATATACCTAAGATTTTTACTCCTTTAGTGTTTAGAGTTTAGATATCTACGGCAGTTAATTTCATAAGATTTAGATATCTACGACATGACACGGAGCCATGCATTTATGCAAACTAGGATGAAATATAAAGAATCGTGGTCGGTTTGAAATTTTTAGGCCCAATGCCATACATAAGGACAAAATCAATTAAAGATATAAAATAAGAAAAACCGGTAGCAACTACAGCAATATTTGCAAAAATATTATGCATCTTCCGGCAAATATAATAAATTAAAATCAAACTCATTCAAAATTAACTTGAATAACAAGTTAGATGTACATTTTCTTCTATTACATCTCATCTTCTTGAAAAGTGAAATAAAAATGAAGCTGTAAGAAGGGATGGTTTTGGAAGAAGAGAAATCATATATGTTTTCCCCCTTTTTTGCCTTTTTGAATAATATAACTATATCAAAAAAAATTAATTACTGACCGATTTTAGTAGAACATCCGTTTTCTTCCACAATGATTTAGTTATTTTGATATATAAAATGATGCATCTAAGTATAGTGATTGGAAAAAACAGATATAATAAAAATAAAAAAAATTATACAAATGATTGGATTTATAAAGATAAGAATAAAATTTTTAGCCTTAAACGCAACAAACTCCCTTGTGGTTTCAGTCCGTAACAGATAACTATCATATACTTTAAACAATACAGATAATTACCATATCTAATGGATCCAAATCAACATCGTTAACCCCTGGGTAAAAAGACACTTCCATCCTCACTAATTTTTCCTTAGAAAACAATAAGAAATTTAAAAACTAAGAAGGGTGACCACGACGATGATGATGAAAGATGGATGATGATGTGAATGGGGATATCGGAGGGGATGATGAAAGATGGATGAGGATGATGGAGATGGTGGTGAAAAGGGGTGATGGCGATTTTAAGGATGACGACGACGATGATGATGAAAGGTGGATGATGATGTGAATGGGATGTCGGAGGGAATGATGATGATGGAGGTGGTGGTGAAAAGGGGTGGTGGCGATTTTAAGGGTGGTGGAGGGAATGATAATGATGATGGAGTCGATGGTAGAGACGATTTTGGGGGAGGTCGAGGAAGTGGGTGATGGAGGGGATGATAATGGTGATGATGATGATGATGGAGACAGTGGTAGCGGCGATTTTGGTGGAGGTCGAGTCAAGGAAGAGGGTGGTGGAGAGGCTGATGATGGTGGAGGAGGAGGAGGCGGCGACAGCGGCGGTGAAAGGGGATGATGGAGGGGCTGATGATGATGGTCGTACGCATTGATGGAAATGATGGTAGCATCGATTTTAGGAGAGGTCGAGAAAGGGGTGATGGAAGGGTTGATGGTGGTGGTGGTGGAGGTGGAGGGTAGCGGCGATTTTAGGGGAGTTCGAGAAAGGGGTGGTGGAAAGGTTGATGATGACGGCAATGGTGGAGATAGTGGCGACGGTGTGGGAAGTCGAAAAAGGAACTGATCATGAAGATGATGGAGGGAGTGATGAAGATGAGGATATTTGGGGATGATTGAATTTTTGTGATGATGTGGCAGCTAATGCTGACGTGGCGATGATGTGGACCGTTGATACTAACGGGACACCGTTAGATAGGACAGCTATCTGCTTTTTTTGAAGTGCATGGTAGTTATTTGCCACGGGCTGAAACCACAAGAAAGTTTGTTGCATTTAAACCAAATTTTAAATCAAATTTTCTAAATGAGATCAACTAGGAAATATATCAAGACAGAAATTTGTGGAGGATATGTTTATGATAAATGGTTCGAGATTTAGTTAAATATCGTATGTTTTCTAGTGTCGCCTCTTTTTGCGATAGAGTTAAAAGAAATCAAATGATTGAGAATTTCTTTTAGCACTTACATGATCTCATCAGTGGTCCAAAGGATCCAATACCGGTGAAACTCTTTCGTCGGGTCGAGCAGGAGGTTATACCCCTCCTCTCGCCCTCGGCTCGTGCCATAGTTGTTGGTCTGGACCCTCCGTTGCTTGCCCCAAATGTCACCCAGGAACTCGAAGTACAGCTCATCATGGTTCTTCTCGTGCAAATTTGAACTTTAGAAGGGGAAATGTGCAAAACAGGAGCTGTCTTAGACGAAATTACCCTTATCATATGCCACAAATCTCGTGACTGTCCTAAAGCCGATGTAAATTCTGGCAGCTTACCCATTTCAGTGTCTATTTTTTAGATTTAGAAAATAAAGCTCGTCCCATTTTCTCAAAATTTTCTTTTGTGTCGTTTTAATTCCGGTGAATCCGGCGGATTTTTCGGCCTTTCCCATGTCCGATACACTATGGTTTTATACTTGGTCTTTTGTTGATATATTATTTGGATTTCTAGTAATCATGTCAAATGACCCGAATAAGTAAAGCATACAAATCGTCTATAAATGTTAATAACTTGACGTTTCAAAATCAAAACATATTATGATTAACATGACTATCCACACAATAAATACAGTGATGAAAGTAAAGACGAAAGTTGACGAGAAACAATAATCGATAAGAATGAATATTATTCAATCCAAACCAACTTCAAACTCACATAAAAGACGACAATGCGGCCGAATAATCCGACGGCAACTTAATGGAAGTGCTGAAGAGACCATACCTGTACATATTAGATGATATAAACCTAAGCGTACCCTATCAAATCATTTCCCTAAAAACTATAAGAATCATTAAATATAATAACAAATCACAATCAAAAGCTTAACGAATAATCATTTTATATAGTTAATTACCTGAGTAAGGATTGAAAATAAGCTTGACGGATTTTCCCCAAGGGGATCGAACGAGCTTGGACTGGCCGAATAAGGGGACGCAATCTTCATCGAAAGAGATTGTCGATACGTCGAATGTTGATGTAACGGTAACGGTAAGGTTAATGGACGTAAACGAAAAGAAGACGAAGAGAAGCAATAAGAGATTCATTTTCTCTCTTTTCCACTTGTGAACTTTCAGAGAGTTTGTGTGGTGAGGGATTAGTAATCGGGGTGATTAGGAGACGAATAGACGTGTTAAGTTGCCTGTCATGGACATTGTTATAATTACAAATGTGCCCCTGTATCTATTGAAATGTCAAGCATATTATAGTATACATTTAAGAATAGATATGGGTTTCGTGTACAAAATTATTCTTGTTTAGGACGGCTTCTGTTTTTAGTTAGACTTTTATGTAGCTGAGGATAGGCTTGTGACGGATCACACTGGATCGGCTATCATATCTATATTGTGTAGTCCTGTTGGATGTAATTTGGATACAGTTGAGAAGGGTATAGATGGTTGTTGCGTATGCACGGATACGGCGACTACGGATGGTCATTGGAAATGAAAATTACTATCAGTATTAAATCATATAATGATAGGAGTTCGCTCGGATTATTCATATTTGTAGCAGAGGGTTCAGGTGTGTGTAACAGGGGAGACCTCCAGATTTAAGTGGATGGGAACTTATGGCCTGCAGCCAAATAACTGCTAATGACACATTAAACTCTTTTAGTTATGGAGGTATGTTGTAGTTTCTTGACACAATTTTATCTTCGGCTCTTATTTTTCTTCCATAAAAAGAATAAAGATAAAAAAAGGTTGAACAGTAGAGTTAGATTATTTGTCAAATAATTTGATGAAAAGACTGAGATAAAAAATCATGTTCCATTGGAAAAATATCTACAATGTTGACACAAATGTTAAATTCATTAATTTAATTGTTATACTTAATCAATCTCATGAAGGACACAAAGTCCGATACCGCAAAGAGGAAGGATGTCCGATGGAGGATGTGAAGAAGATGGACGCCCGATCAAAGATGTGGAGTCCGATCTAGCCTAAGGGGAAGGATCTCCGACACCGCGAAGAGAATGGATATTTGATCGAGAATGCAGAGTTTAATCCGAAAAAGAGTAAGGATGCCCCGTCGAGAAAATGGAGTTTAATATAGCAAAGGGGATGGATGTCCAATCCAGGACGCCGAGTCGAATTCGGCGAAAAGGTAGGAGGCCCGATCTACGTTACTCAAGAAGCGATTGTGGATGCGAAGTCCAATCCAGCGAAGAAAAATAATGTCCGATCATGGACGCGGAGTCTGATCCGGCGAAGGAAAAGGATGCTCGATCATGGATGTAGAGTCCGATCTGGCGAAAGGGAAAGGATGCTTGTGTCAGGGTTCCTAGCGTCCTAACCGCCACAACCGCGGTTTATACGGAACGAAAAACAAAAATTCTAGAGGCGCTAAAAACTATAAACCCTAAAATCGAATCCAAACACATGAACTTGAAAATGTAAAGACCATAAAATTCCTATATTTTCACGTATCATCTCTTTAATAAAATATTACAATTATTTATTTTTGGTATATTTTGTTTCTTAATAAATATATTATTTTATCAATTCATCTATTTTATCCATTTTATAATTTTTCAAAGCTCAAATCCAAGCCAAGACAAATCCATTTGATTTCTTCCTTTTCATTTTCTAAGTCCACTTTCTTTTGAACGTACGACATATATTTAATTCTTATTAAATATGTTCATGAACAAGCTTGTAACTCATTAGTTAAATCCTTACATTATTATTCCATAGGTTAAATGTCCAAATTCTCATTTTTGCAATTATTTTTTTAATCAATTTTTAGTCTTCTCATAACCTACAAAGCAGACCTTTCATTTCATTTTCCTTTTAACTCCCAAAATAATTAGAATGGTTAGGAGCTATAATTTATTAGAATTATGGAGATCATAAACCTTTTTTATGTCACTCATCTTTCTTTTCTTCATCACTCATTTCTGTCATTTCCCATCTCCTCTTCATCTAATTTCTCAAAGAAGAATATGAAGAAATTTTCAAAAAGATCTCGCTAGAAACGCGAGGCTATCGACGTATAGACAAGTCCGGTGACAATACCGGCTTATGTATGTAAGTCCCTTTCATTTCTTCTCCTCCTCTTGTTGAATCATGCTCATCTTGTCATGTCTCCACTGATGTCCATACTTACTAATATCATATGTAAACTCCTTATTTAGAAAACGCACATAAAATAAATAGTTAATTATTTTGTAAACTTATTTATCTTCATGAATAGGATACATTTTTAATTAGTAGCGATTATCTTGTTTCATATTTTAATAGTTATGAAAATATGTGAATCGTATCATCCTATATTGCATACCATCATATAACGTGATCGTTTACTCAAAACAAAAGAAAAGCGTTCAATAATTTTTGTGTAGAATCTTTATTAATTTTTTATATCGATTTTAGTATATATATCATGACGGATTCGTATGCTTGTCCGTATGCCTTTCATAATTTATTGCTAGCTATTTTTATTTTATTTTATTTATATTTAGTTTTAAAAGAAAACGAGTTTTCAAATAAATACTATGACCTTGTCAATCTCAAATACCACCTTGAAGAAATACGTTTATCTTCAAAATAATTTTTAGAAAATCAATTTTTAGTTCTGGACATTCTAGTAAAATTAGATTATATACTAAATAGAATTTCAGGTCTACGGTAAAAATTTCATATCAAACCGAAAAACGGTTTAGCTATTACGTAGTTTTTTATTCACTATTTTTAAAACCAGAAAACTGCCAATAAGGGTCTTCTTCGAAAGACCGTAACTCTATAATCGTTAATCTAAATTAAGTGTTTTCGGATATTTTGAACATCAACATCGAAAAATTTAGATTTTCTTAGTTTTACGTTTTTACTGAAAATCGACTTAAAATATAGAAAACCGTATTATAATATTAATCGATGAATCTGAACAAAATCTATCTTAATTCGCACACTGTTTTTAAATAGGACATAACTTGAACTCCTGATATCCGTTCGTGACAAACTTTAGATGCGTAGATGCACAATTGATAGAACTATAATTTTCTGTATACTAGATTACTTAGAAATGCATGAAACAACCCGATATAGGTTTTGCAATACAATATATAGTTGCTGTCCAGAAATCTGAATTTTTGTTTTAAATGCTAATATTAAAATGATCATAATTAGAGCTTCAGAAATCCAAACCACATGAATCTTGGTGTTTTGGATAAGTAAATCGAAATACCTACAATTTTATGTTAATCTTCATAATCTGAAACCTGAAAAAAATTAACTCAAACCACTTTTTAAAAATATATGACGGTGCTGACAGATTCTGATCTGTTTTGCTCGACGATACGAAAACGGGTATATCTCCCAAACCGATAGTCGTATTTAGGCGAGACTGGAACTCACACGTGTATAACACTTAGATCTATATTTCTGTTTATATTCCGAAATTTATTGACTTAATTGATTAGTCGTAAACAACACTCATTTACAACATTGTTTTTTAACGTTACTTGTATACTTATATCATGTTCTGTGATTGCTTATTTATTTTTATCTATATGACTTATGATTAAACCATTACATACTAGAATTGACTTGATCTTGACATAACTCAATCATGAATGCTTGAACCCAATATGTATACTTGACTCGACTTGACCCGAACCATGAATATGTAATGACTAGACATGAATACATGAACAATTAACTTGAAAACTTGAACTCAACTCGATGCTTAAATTGCACTCTCTTATGTATTCATGGATTTGGGCAAGACTTGTAACTTTAATTACAGACTAATATACGCGGGGTGTTAGGGTAGTTTGAGTATGAATCCAACGGAATCTCAAGAGTCCCATTACTAAAATAACGTTGTTGTGGTACCGGGTTGAAACGGTACAAATAACGTTGCTGTGGTACCGAGCTGAAACGGTACATCACGAATTCATGAATGAGGGCCCGTGTTTCTAAACCCCTGGATGATAGCATGTTGGGTTTGGAATATTTCAATAACAATTGAAGTCCCGTTATTTTGGGCCCGTGATTTCTTGTCCCTGGACGATAGCCTTGGGTTCGAGAATACTTTTGAGATTGGTTGACATTCACACTTGAACTCACAATAGTTGGTTTTATCTTTAGAGACCTTTTAGAACACTTACATTCACTTTATGTTCACTACAGCTACACTCCATGGTCATGCAATACCTGTTTGCTATGCACATGTTATATTGCCATGCTTATATAGTTGTCATTAATATTACAATGTTATACTTGTTCATATTTTATTTCCATTCATACTATATCACATGTCACCTTCCATATTCATTTATATACATTCACATCCCATCTTTCTTGGGGACTTACCGAGCGCAAGTTCGCCGATAGACATTCCACTTATTTCTTTGTTTCCTTAGAATGTTCGTCAGATAATCTAGAGATTGAGAAGATCGAACCGAGTCAGAAGGATTACTCTCAGCTTGCGGAGCAGACCGACTACTGGTTCTTTCTTTTCAGCTTTTACTTCCAGTATGTCACTTGTTTAGGCACTTTCTTTTATGTATCTTTGTTTTCAGACATCATGTATTCAGTTTGAAACTTGTGAAAGTTGAGAATGTAAATATATAGAGTTGGATTTTCATTATCATGTCTTTTCTTGTCATTTTATATTACTTATATACGCTTAGCGTATTTGTTTTGAGAAAGGACATTTTCGGAATAAATATGTCGCGAGCTTGTCACATGCCGTTATCGCTCTTTTGGAAAGCGGGGTGTGACAGAAAACTACATAGTGTTTTTTAGCTACTATGTTAGAGGGTTATACCAAATGATCGAGTCTTTCGGTCTTCATCTCCTCTTCCTTAACTCCTTAGGATCTTCTTGATCGAGCTTGACCATTGGTCTTCCTCCGTCGAAGATGATCCACCCGAGAGATGTGGTTTAAGACTCTAGCTCCACACTAAAAACAAATGGAACAACTAAAAACCCTAGGTTGCTAGTATAGAATTCTTAAAGATGTAGTAGTGTTGTTCTTGTGTTTTTCTATCTCACTTCAATCCTTAATCCTCAACTCATGAAAGTGTAGCATTGAAAAGGAAGGAGGAGCTCAAGAAAAAACTAGTGAAGAGAGAGAAGCAAATGGTGAGAATGAACTAATTCATGAGAGAGAAAATACAACCATAGTTTTGTATAAAGATTTTTAAAAATAGAATATATCAACCATGCTTGAATAGTTTGCATAAATGAATATACAATTCATTTGTCAATACTATTCAAGTATGGTTCTCACTATTTTCACCTCACTACCTTTACACCCCATTTTTCATTTAAACGAATAAATGGATAAACAAAAAATAAGGTGTCCACCTTCTAGAATATTTTCCGTATAAATACGGAATACATTCTACCGTATATACATACCCATATTTGTATCAAAATACGAATACCCAAAGAGATAGAATAACACAAAGAACATAATACTAGAATATACGTATCGAAATATATATATATATATATATATCTATATATATATGTATGTGTGTGCAAATTATTAAATCAATACCCGATTTAATAATCCAGCTTAATCCTAAACCGGCTAGTATCAACCGTCCAATCAAAAGTCCGGATAGTTAGTAAACTCATTTGATCGAAAACCTGCACGTATCAAAATACGGCCATTACATCATTTCGCCTGAACAAGGAAAACCCTCTGTGTGGGACTATAAAGACTCAACATTATACCGGTAGTGAGTTACTGGATAAATTCATAATCACAAGCACGTCAGCGGCACTACCTGTACGTAACGGCTACCCGGGTACCTGTCGAAAAGAAAGGCCGACGAGCAAGCTCATCCGAACCCCTACTGAGCCTATCTGTAACAATCTCTGTACAGTCCGGTCTCTTTGTCTAAGAGTATTGCATACCGGGTCTAGGAGTGGTAAACGTCAGACCCTAATAACTCGATAATTTGTGCCAATGTGGCTCAGGACCAATCCGGAAAACTACCGATCTAACTATCAGTAAATCCCAACTGCCTTGGCCAAGGTCTTATGGTGCTGGCTAACTAAACACAGTATGATATCAACTCCCTATACCGAGAGAAACGAATCCCCAACAATCACTCACTGCCTTCATGCGGCTTGGGACTGTATCCAACTAAAACCTGTTTGCATGACTCAGTAGAGTTGTGGTAGGGTGGTAGCCTAAGTACAATAGGAACTCACACGAGACAAATGACGATCTCAGGTCTAAAGACCAACCTATACTCATGTCACCTGAGAACTGCTATTTGACGATAAGTATAGTACCATCTAGAAGTTCTCGGCGAGTCCGTCTAGTGTCATCACCCCCAGTGAGCACCTGTATACGATCTTACGTGCCAAAGACCAATGGCTGTGGGACCAACCATCGCCCTTCATCGGAGTCTAGAAACGTATACACCAATCTATTTCGGAATATCGATGCCTAGTCTCGATACTCCCACGACCGGGGACATTTAATAATGTGTTTATGGACTACCCAGCTCCCACATGTATGATCTCCATCATAACGCTGGCAGTCAAGCAATAATCCTACGGGCTTTATCAACATGTATCAACGATACGTAATAACAAGTAAAACATATACACATGTTAAGATAAAGACAAACCAAATAGCATACCATCATATCGAGCAAGATTGTCCTGTACATACATATTCCAAGTATCAACTACACACACACACACAATAATGGCCTCCAGGGTATACATATCCAACAATCTCCCACTTGCACTAAAGCCATATATTGGCGTATCGAGCATCCAATATCTGCTCTAGGGCCAATTGTTGGCATATCGCATACCCAACATCTCAAATAGTCTCTCGAATTGTGCTTGAGAGAGGGCCTTGGTGAATGGATTCGCCGTGTTCTCTTTTGTGTATACTCTCCGCACCTCGATTTCCTAGCGATCTACGATCTCCCTGATCAGGTGATACCGCTTTAAGATGTGTCTGGATTTCTAATGGGACCGTAGTTACTTCGCTAAAGCCATAGCCCCATTATTGTCGCAATGCAAAGGTATTGGATTAATAATGGATGGAACCACTTCAAGTTCAGTAATGAACTTCTTTATCTATACCGCTTCTTTTGCGGTATCGTTGGCAGCAATGTATTCAGTCTCCATCGTCGAGTCTGCGACGGTGTCCTGTTTGGAGCTCTTCCAACAGACCGCCCCTCCGTTGAAGGTAAACACAAAACCCGAGATAGAACTGATGTCATCCTTTTCACTTTGGAAGCTCAAGTCGATAAAAGACTCCACCTGAAGGTCCCCATTACCATACACCAAGAATAGTTCCTTAGTTCTTCTCAGGTACTTAAGAATGTTCTTTAAAGCTGTCCAATACTTTTCACCTGGGTTCTACTGATACCGGCTCACCACGCTAAGTGCGTAAGCTATATCTAGTCTGGTACATAGTATTGCATATATTATAGGTCCTACCGCCGAAATATAGGGTATAATACTCATGCGGGCCCTCTCCTCATCAGTCTTGGGAGATATCTCTTTGGAGAGAGTGATTCCGTTTAAAGCGGGAATATTACCGCGCTTATAATCTTCCATACTAAATCTCTTTAGTATGGCCTCTATATATCTGGACTATGAAAGTCTCAACAATCTCTTGGATCTATCTTTGTAGATTTTAATCCCCAGATTGTAGGAGGCATCACCCAAGTCTTTTATGGACAACCTTTGTGACAAGAACAACTTGACCGATTATAGCATATGAATGTCATTTCCAATCAAGAGAACATCGTCTACGTACAGGACCAAGAATACGACAGTTCTTCCTACAATCTTCTTATAGATATAAGGCTCATCCTCGTTTTTGATGAAGTCAAATTCCTTGACCGTCTCATCAAAACAGATGTTTCAGCCCCGCGATACTTTTTTAATCCATAAATGGATTTAAGCAACTTACACACCTTCCCGCTGCTCCCACTTTCCACGAATCCTTCCGGCTTATCCATATAAATGCACTCTTCCAAACTTCCATTCAAAAATACCGTTTTTACTTTCATCTACCAGATTTTATAATCATGAAAGGCATCAATGGAAAGTAGGATCCGAATGGATTTCAGTATAGCCACTGAAGAAAAAGTTTCGTCATAATCCATACCGAGTCTTTGACCAAAACCTTTGCAACAAGTCTAGCCTTGTAGGTCTCCACCTGTCCATCTACAAAAATCTTCTTTTTGAAGATCCATTTACATCTAATGGGTTTTACCTCACGAGGAGCAATATCTAAGGTACAAACTTTATTGGTATACATAGACCCTATTTCGGAGCGCATAGCATCCGGCCATTTATCAGAGTCCCTACTGGTAATGGCATATTTGAAACTAGTACGATCATTTTCTTCCAAGATGCAATCCTCTTGATATCCATCTACGAGAAAACTGTAGTATCTCTCGGGCGGATGAGAAATTCTACTAGATTTGCGGAGTGACTGAGGTTCGTTCGGAATTACTGAATTTTCTGGTTCCACCAATTCCTCAGTTTCAATTTGTGGTTCTGATATTTCATCCAGTTCTACCGTTCTCCCACTAATTTCTTTTGTAAGAAACCGTCATTCTAAAAATTTGGCGTGCTGAGCAACAAACACCTTCTGTTTCTCGGTGTGATAGAACATATATCCATAGCTATTCTTAGGATATCCCACAAACTTATAAAGAACTAATCGTGCCTCAAGTTTGTCCGGGTTATGTTTTATAACATAAGCCGGACAACCTCATTTCTTAAATCTTTTAAGATATGGTTTCTTACCATTCCAAATTTAAATGGTGTTTTAGGCACAGATTTGGATGGAACATCAATAGATAGGTATTTTGCTGTCTGAAGCGTATATCCCCAGAAGGATAGAGATAACTCAGTATTACTCATCATTGATCGAACCATATCCAAAAGGATACGGTCCTTTCGCTCCTATACACTATTGTGCTATGGTGTATAAAGAGGAGTAAGTTGAGAGAGAATTCCGTTCTCTTTTAAAGTAATCGAGAAATTCCGTATTTAAGTACTCCCCTCCTCTATCAGATCAGAGGATCTTGATACTTTTGGTTCTCTACTTCGTTTCTGTATTCTTTGAATTTCTCAAAAACTTCAGATTTTTGTTTCAAAAGATACACATATCCGAACTTAGAGAGATCGTCAGTGAATATAATGAAGTATGAGAACCCATCCCTTACATGTATAGACATTAGACCACATACATCACTGTGTATAAGTCCCAAGAAATTTGTTGCTCTTTCTCCATGTCCCGTAAATGGAGTTTTGGTCATCTTTTCTTTGAGACAAGAATGGCAAGTTTCATAAGATAAAAATTTGAACAAATTCAGAAATCCATCCTTATGCAACTAGGCTAGTCTTTTCTCAATGGTATGACCAAGTCTACAATACCACAAGTAGGCTTCGTTCATATCCGAACTCTTTCTTTTGCGGTGTTTTGTATATTGAAAACTGTGTTCTAGTTTAGAACGTAGATACCATTACACGGTGCACCTTCTGCAACCAATACCTGATTAAGATAAATGTTCATGATATTTCTATTTAGAACAAACTTATATTCTTCTTTATCAAGTAAAGAAACTGATATGATATTGCAAAGTATGGAAAGTACATAGTAGCAGTTGTTCAAAATCATAGTATTTCCACTTGGCAATACTAAGTGATATTCACCGACGACAACAACATCAACTAGTGCCCCATTGCTTACTCTGAGGGACATATCACCAGGTCCAACCATCCTACTTTTTCTCAGTCCCTGTAATAAATTACAGATATGAGATCCTGATCCGGTATCTAGTACCAAGGAGGTAGGACTGGCCGAAAAACAGTTCTCAATAACAAGAATACCTGAAGAAGACGCAATGGTATGCTTCTTCTTCACCGGGGTCTCTGTAATCCTCTTTCCTATTCTTATACTCGTGACATGTGTCACAAGTCAGAGCCGAACCGACGTTCCCCAGCCCCGAATAAGAATCCGGGTTGGTCAAATCATACATTTTATTATCTTGATTAAGGCGTGAATTGGTTGCTACATGGAGAGAGAGAGAGAAAAGAAACACTCAGCGTGCGTTCTTGCAAATATAGATTAGTTATTATTTTATCTAAACAGGATGGCTTCCGCCATTTTCTCGAATTCTCCTTCAAAGCTTAAAAAGAAAACTAGTTGGGATCATTAACACCTTACAAGTTCGCTAACCGTTCAGCCAGGTGAGTGTTGGTACTCCAAGGGAAGTTCCCCGTGCTCTCGCACGAATCTAATTAAAATAAACCTCGTTTCCGCAGAGGCTGTAACATTTCAGAAAATATAAAATATTATTTTTGGAATTTAATATTAAAATAATATATTTCCCGAAAACTGCCGATTTGCGAAATTGGGGTTTTCGAAAAAGGGTATAAATATATACCAATAATTGTGAAATAAATGGAAATTAAAATGATTTATTCATTTAAAAATATATTTAAAGGATTGGCATTTTAAAATATTATTCTATGCAGTTTTGATAAAAACCTGATTAGTGCACTGCTAATCGCGACTAAGCTAAATCCGTGTTTCTACAGTTTTCCATGGCTTGTGGACCATGTCATGTCATATTTGGTTACAAGTTGTTGCATTTGTGTTATGTTATGGGTATTATGTGCTTTGGTTTTAAAAAGAAAAGGTTAAAAAAAGAACAGATAATTGGAGAGAGTGAGAGAGTGTGGGATATAAGTGTGGGGGTGAGAATAAAAGAGGGGAGAGAGAAGGGCTGCCTCATTTTCACCTCCCCCATCATTTTCTTCTCCTTCTTCTTCCTCACTTCCCTCCACCTTCACCCCATAATATTATCTCAAAATATCCATCAAAACCCTAAACCCCTTTCATTAAAATTGATCACCTCCTTCTCCTCTACACATTGGACCAAGAAAAGTTAGAATTTGACAACCTTGAGGAGCTAGGGTTTTCTTGAGTTGCATCCATGAGGTATAATTTCTACCATTTAGTTAGTTTCAAGTTTCTTTATTTCTAGTTAGTTAAAAATGGGTTTAGGATGTGGGTTTGTGAACTTGGAAAATCCTAGTGAGGGATTGAGTGAAGTTGTGGATTGGTGATGATTGAGTGGCTGTTTAAGACCTGGGTTGAGTATAGAAACCAGAATACGGATGAAGAAATTGATTATGTCGGTTTTGTGTTAAATTGTGAGGGTATATGGGAATCTGGAGTAATCCGGAGACACTAAAAATTATTTAGCGAATAATGGGAGTCGTGCAGGCAATCTGGAGTGTACCCTGAAGACCCGAGCCCTAACCCCTAAACCCAAGCCGCAATTATATCCATTCTGGCCGCAATTTGTGGCCAGAGCAAGGAAGTAGGGTCCCAGGTTTGGTCCATGGCTCCTTTTGCAATAAATTAGACCCCTCCTGTATGCAAAATTGGCTAATTGTCACCTGGGGAAAATCCGGGAGTGTTTTACTTAGTTTCTGAAATTGATTTGCGGCTTCTAATGAATTTGAATTTGGTATTTGGTATTGTGTTTCCGTCGTGTGGCGTTTGGACGTCAACGACCAGGGTTATTGGTCGTGTTTTGCATGCTAGGCTATAGGTTTTAACTTATGAGCGAAACGTGTGCCGTTTTGGTTTTCCGCCTTGATTTTAATACGCATTGCGATTGTTTATTATTGTAGGTACCCTCGCGTGGATTTCCAAGGTGACGGAGCGTGGCGTCATCGATTTCGGTAAGCAAAGACCAGGTGAGTGGATCTATATCCACGGGGGAAGTCAGGTGGATGGTGTATAACACCTCCGTAAGTTTTTGATGGAAACCGATTCATAGTAAATGGTTAAGGAAACCTTTAACAGAAAACTATAGATAGACTTAAATGATAGTTAGAGAAACTATTAGAAGCTACATGATAGTTAGGAGTGATATGATACGGCTAATGTATGATGACGGGATTTGAGGATGAGATTTGATGATATTGCCGTTTTGGGTACTATAGGACTAGATAGTCGACGTAGATGCGTCATCCGAACCATACTTATTTCTAAACTGAAGAATCGTATGCATCTTTTAAACAAATACCGTGAGGTATGTTACGGATTTTCAAATGATATATTTTCCTTAAAAACACCGTATCCCCTGCTTTCAAAACTACAATTGCATCTTTTAAAAGCTGATTGTATGGTTCGGGTGTGTATATTAGATTAGATACTTATGCTTATAGTAAAGGTAGAATGTATTTGTAAAATTAACTTGATGAGAGATATAAATGCGATGAAAAGGATATATGACGCGATATAATGATTTGGTGATATGTTGGTATACGGATGCGAGTCGATTGAGATGATTTATACCCTGCCGGTCCCCTGATATGAGATTATTGCGGATGCGACCCGGGACATAGGTATATGGAGATATTTATATTTGTGGTGAATCGTGAGTGATAGCTGTACAAGACGTTAGGTCCGTACCCTCCTCGTCTTATAGGATGATAGGATCCCTGATAGCTTAATGCCGCCGTACGATAATTTTCCGTACGTGATGAGTCTGACTTGAGGTTTGATCCATACCCTTGACTAGAGGATGCCCTACGATGGATTATACCGTACACTATGTTGTGAGGCTGGATGCCAATTGATTGATTCACCGACTCGATCATGTTAGATACGTATACCCGTCAGCATTTGCATATGATTTACCTTATGCTGCATTCATATTATTCTCATTGCATTACTTATACCTTTGCTAGTACACCTGCACCATTATCGAAGATGCATATGTTACACGTACACAGATTTGCCGGCTCACACACTTTATCATTGATAATTGCCATGTCACTACACAGTAGGGTTGCTGCATCATGATATACATATTATACATCATACTTGAGTACATACATATTGTACACCTATACTTATGGACACACATAATTGTACGTCCATACTTGCGTATATACACATGTGCACCTTTATACGGTATTGCATTCGATTTTGGAAATTTTGAAAACCGCATGTACTATTTTAAAAAACTGGATCCATTTAAAAGAGCGGTTTTCCCTTAATATGTCATATCACTGTTCCATGTTTCATGATTTACGGATATGCTTACATTTCTGTTATATGTCGTATACATCATGCTTTACGCTTTTACGCATTGAGATATGCTTTTTTCATGAGATTTTTGGATTTGAGAACCGTGGCTATTTTAAAAGAAAGCATGTACTGTTTAAAAAACCCGGTTTCTCTTGATATGATATTTCAGTGCGTCCACCATGCGTTTTCTCGGTTCTGAGATGTGTGACATGTGAAACCCGATTCGAGAAGTGGACGAGGCCGATTGCGGGTACATGGTGGACCCGGTATGGTATCCCGGGACGAGAATGGATCTGCTGTGCAGTAGACGGTGAGCCTGGCAGAGGGACAACTACCTACCGGTGATAGTATTTGGGCACGGCGGATATCCGGAGGATACCGACCGGAGTCGAGAGGTGATATGGGCCGATCCGGACTGACAGAGCCCATGGGCCGATCCGGACTGACGGAGCCCGATATATGAGGATTTACTTGTCGATACTGGATACGGGTTTCATGATGTTTTTGGGTGTCGATGTTAGACACCCAGGTTCCATGATTTTGATGTGTCGCGAGGGACACTGTTGATTTATATTCTCATACTTTCATACACATTCTTTTATGATATTTACGTGCATACAGACATTGATTATATGGTTGGACGAGATCCACATGCATACATACATTGATTATGGTTGGATGAGATCCACATACATACATACATTGATTATATTGTTGGATGATATCTACATGCTGATTGACATTGGTATTAGTGTTGGCACATATAGAGACCCGGTCACCCTAAATATCATAGTATTGTTTATATGATATAGTTGACCTAGGAGTCGTTGTTTATTCGATTTCTACTTGTAGATGTTTTTCTACTCACGAGTTGGCAACTCACCCCCGTTGTGCCACAGTTCTTGCAGGTTGACCGCATGGATCCGTAGCAGTATCGCTGGCACATAACTTCATTTGGGTGTTTTGCTTTGGTAGGTGGGACATTTGTATCGTACCCACTCTTGTATTATATTTCATATTGTATCTTGTAAACTTCATCAATCAAAATTAGTAATTTGTATAAGTAATGAGACTTAGTGAGATTGTGGTTGCGAGACTTAGAGCAAAGGGTTTTCCACTAGTTGTGGTTTTTTTATGTCTTGCTTTCTTTATCTTTGTGGTGATTTTTGCCGTTGGGCGTCGTATACTTATATATATTGTCTTGCGTGGTTGTGATCCGCCGTTTGGCGAAGAGCTAGCTCCCTCTTGGGGATGCCTTTATCATTATCTTGTATATGTGGTTTTGGATCAAAATATACAAAGGAGGTGCTGCCCAAATTTTTAAAAAGACGAAACATGTTTTTAAACTTGCATAATCCACTTGCATTTTTCATGTTCCTATTTTATGCATTAGGAAAACTTGATTTCATTATACCTTTATTTCAAAACTTCACCTCCTTTATTTTCTTAAGAAGGTTTAGATTTCTGGGTTTCAGCTTACTTGAATTCCGTTATGCCTTTAGACGTTGCGTGATTCAAATGCTGGTTACGAGCAAATATTTCGGGTCGTAACAAAGTTGGTATCAAAGCGTTAGGTTTAACCTTTATTCGAGTCTATATTTGACTATGCGGAGTCTAGGGCGGGTATGTATTTCGGAACCTAGGTTTGACCTTATGGAACTTAGACTTGAACGGGGGGGGGGGGGTATTAGACCCGAACTTTCGTTTCATAGGCTGACCCTGATTGATAGAGTAGCTTGCTTGAGTAAAGTGACGTACCGTACGTATGTTCCGCGGCATATTTACGATACGATACTCCACTTAAGAAATCTTAGGGTGTACATATTTTGAGACTTATGATTCTCTTCATACCCATGATTATACATCCATTTGAGATCCTTGATTCTATTCGTTTCCATGATCATACTCTCACTGATGTTGTTCCTTCTTATGATCATGTATCCATTCTGGATTTGTCGTTTCCTTTCTTGTCGTTGATCTGCTCTCTTCGATACTCGATTGAGGTTCCTGTCACCATGTTTGAGCGCAGATTGGGCTGCTGCTAGTGTTGCGGTCAGGGCGGGCTTGTCTGGTACGAAGGTTGACCATTGTGTTTTCTGGTGACATGGGAACGTCTCACTGTAGTGTTGTGTTGTGACCTCTTGTTGAGGCGAGTGTTTGGTTTTGCACCGGATGATTGGGCCATTGATAGAGGCAGCCAGTTGTGAGAGGACTGTTGATGTACAGCATACCTCAGAGATTGCGATGTCGTCTACCGTGCAAACAGATGACCCAGCTGTTGCTGAGATTGACGGGATGTCGTTTCCAGAGCTTACGAGCTGAGATCGCTGGAGCTTCCAAGCAGACATTCTGACAGGTGATAGCTAGTCTATCTTGAGTTGAAAGATGAGGGTGATTCGTCAGATTGATGCGTCGACGCAGGCCTAGTTGAGTTGAAGATTTTCAGTATGGAGAGTCTTACTCAGATCTAGAGCAGACCAATTCAGAGATGACCGCCGATGTATCATCTTTCCTGGAGGATTGAGGCATTGTTTAGCGTGCGGACAGAGGGTATTCGCATGTCGTCTAGACGAAGTTAAAATGTTCGAGCGAGTGTCAGAAACCCATTTTTCACAAGTTTAAAGTGTTCGGAGGAACATGCAGGTAATTCTGTGGACCCTCTAGAAAAATGAAACCCTAACTCGACATGATGACCATGGAACCACTTTTGAACCTTAGGGTTTGCGGCAGTTTAGCGGTGCCATCAGTGAGGCTTGGGTTTGCCCTTCTACGGCTGGTCCAGAGGTACTGTGGTATGTACCGGATATTATTAGACTGTGCTCAGGAGTTGAGCCTTCGGGAAATTTTGGGGCCTCAATGACTCGATCGAAAAGTTTGACTTCGTCCAGATATCATGTGATAAGAAATCTGTAAGCCGACCAGCTTAGGATAGAGGACCTCACCCAAATGCGTTGTGAGCTGATCGAGGACAGACGAGGATTGAGTATTCTTCCGATAGTTGGGACGAGTTCCCGAGGACGTGTTCGGCCAGATATCTTCTACAGAGTGATGAAGATACAGAGTATGCGATCTTGAGTCCGTGTGAAGAGACTTCGGATTGACCGTAGCCGAGAACAGTAGCAGTACGCAGACAGCAAGACGTGACGTCAAAGTGGTCGATGATACGGACGAGTGGAACCAGAGGTTCGTGTGAGACGCTGACGAGCTGTTGTTACTCCCCGTCGAGATTAGAGATTTGATATGCATACAGAGGCGTTGGGATACGGCCAGTTCCCGAGAAAATGTTGTGGTGAGAACGCAAATGTCCAGAAAGCGAGAAAAGATTATGTGAGAGTACCAGCCTCCGTACAGTTCGGCATATGCGAGATCGGAAGAGACCTTGAGAAGGATTCATTCCAGGACACTGCTGCAGTAAGATTTGCATTGAGGATCAGTTGTGTCACGAGTATTCAGAAGACCAGAGGCCGACGCCAGTAACGTGCTGCTTTACGAGTGGTCGTGATGATTGGCCGAGAAATGACCAGAGAAGTGCTAGAGCGGAATCGTTCCCATTAGCACACCTGACCGGGCCGATAAGTCGATGGATTGCGAGATTGGTAATCTGTAGAGAAAATGAGGACCCAGAGACAGAGGACGCCAGACCGTGAGCAGGAGGCAAGCGGATGTTCTTGCTCTGCCAGTTTTAGACGCACCAGTACTTTTTCGACATTGTAGGAGGTGTACCTCAATGTCATTTGTTGCGATTTGCGTTTGTGATGCGAGTATCACGCTTATATCGCTTGGATTTGAGTTTTGATGATTGAGTTTCATGATATTGTTTTCATGCACCATGGCTGCACCTACTGGGTATTTACATGTTTGCGCATAGTTATCGTACCTGATATATATTTTATACACCGTTGTGTTGATTTGCGATTTGTGCATATCCATTGCATTTGATATCGATTTTGTACCTTCGTAGCATGTGTTTATGATTTTGTGGGTTTCATATGGATGATGTGGTTTTTGCACTCGGTATAGCTCACATGTGCTTGCAGTGCATTGATACGGATTTGTGCTCGTAGTTGCACACGTTTTTTATTTATACACCTTGGTACACTCGATGTCATTCTTATACGTATTTGAGTTATTAATGTGATTTTCATGCATTGGTTGTACCGTACTTGTATTCCGCGCATTTGATACACCAGATTTGAGATTTTCGTGCACAATAGATGCACCAGATATTGTTGTCATGCACATCCGTTGCAGTGGACAGATGATTTTGTGCACACCCGTTGCACTTGGTTTTGCTTTGTGCGTATAGTGGCACCTGTATTTGGATTTGATTTACATGCACACCAAACGCACGCGATTATTGGATACGCCTTTTGAGGCTGATTTTGCTTTTGAGCACTTTGCTTTCGTATTGGGCACTATATTGTGTAGTAGCCAAACATGACTGATCTGAGGACAGTACCTGAGTACTTTGCATGCATTAGAAGATTACCAAGAGGGTTTTCAAAATGAGTTATAGTCTCGCTATTTCCTACGTGTCTGCGAGCGACACGAGCGTTTATAAAGGAAAATCTTTTGGGATATTTTGAAAATGACGGAATGTGTATTTAGGAAAATATATATGGACATATATTATTATTTTAAAATGAGTGTCCGTCACTTATGCCGTGAGTTACGCATTCACGCGGCGATTTAGAAAATATTTTGCATGTATTTTATTTAGGTTTTGGAGTTTTCAAGGATGCGTACTATATACATAGTGTAGTATTTGACTTGTGTATGTTGGATTTTAGTATTGAATTTCGAGATCCGTATCTCCACTGTAACTCCGAGGATATGCGTGCAAATATGATGATTTGCGTGATGCTTGACGGAGTTCGATTTTGAGTTTATACTCGTTTTCAGGCGCACGCGATGCGCGGTGCTATTTCTGTATCTTCCGTGATTTCGAAGCCCCGTTGATTTGAGTTGATTATTGAACTATTTTGGCATTTGGGGGTTTAAATTTAAATTCGGGGACCGAATTTCTTTAAGGGCGGAAGATTGTAACATTTCAGAAAATATAAAATATTATTTTTGGAATTTAATATTAAAATAATATATTTCCCGAAAACTGCCGATTTGCGAAATTGGGGTTTTCGAAAAAGGGTATAAATATATACCAATAATTATGGAAAAAATGGAAATTAAAATGATTTATTCATTTAAAAATATATTTAAAGGATTGGCATTTTTAAATATTATTATATGCAGTTTTGATAAAACCCGATTAGTGTACTACTAATCGCGACTAAGCCAAATCCGTATTTCTACAGTTTTCCATGGCTTGTGTACCATGTCATGTCATATTTGGTTACATGTTGTTGCATTTGTGTTATGTTATGGGTATTATGTGCTTTGGTTTTAAAAATAAAAGGTTAAAAAAAAAGAGATGTTTGGAGAGAGAGAGAGTGTGTGAGATATGAGTGTGGGGTGAGAATAAGAGAGGAGAGAGAGAGGGGAGAGAGAGGGGCTGCATCATTTTCACCTCCCCAATCATTTTCTTCTCCTTCTTCTTCCTCACTTTCCTACACCTTCACCCCATGATATCATCTCAAAATATCCATCAAAACCCTAAACCCCTTTCATTAAAATTGATCACCTCCTTCTCCTCTACACATTGGACCAAGAAAAGTTAGATTTTGACAACCTTGAAGAGCTAGGGTTTTTCTTGAGTTGCATCCATGAGGTATAATTTCTACCATTTAGTTAGTTTCAAGTTTCTTTATATTCTAGTTAGTTGGAAATGGGTTTAGGATGTGGATTTGTGAACTTGGAAAATCCTAGTGAGGGTTTGAGTGAAATTGTGGATTGGTGATGATTGAGTGGCTGTTGAATGGCTGTTTAAGACCTGGGTTGAGTATATAAACCAGAATACGGATGTAGGAATTGATTATGTCGGTTTTGTGTTAAATTGTGAGGGTATATAGGAATCTGGAGTAATCCGGAGACACTAAAAATTATTTAGCGAATACTGGGAGTCGCGCAGGCAACCTGGAGTGTACCCTGAAGACCCAAGCCCCAACCCCCAAACCCAGGCCGCAATTATATCCATTCTGGCCGCAATTTGTGGTCAGAGCAGGGAAGTAGGGTCCCAGGTTTGGTCCATGGCTCCTTTTGCAATAAATTAGACCCTTCCTGTATGCAAAATTGGCTAATTGTCACCTGGGGAAAATCTGGGAGTGTTTTACTTAGTTTCTGAAATTGTTTTGCGGCTTTTAATGAATTTGAATTTGGTATTTGGTATTGTGTTTCCGTCGTGTGGCGTTTGGACGTCAACGACCAGGTTTATTGGTCGTGTTTTGCATGCTAGGCTATAGGTTTTAACCTATGAGCGAAACGTATGCCGTTTTGGTTTTCCGCCTTGATTTTAATACGTATTGCGATTTTTTTATTATTATAGGTACCTTCGCGTGGATTTCCGAGGCAACGGAGTATGGCGTCATCGATTTCGGCAAGCGAAGACCAGGTGAGTGGATCTATATCCAGGGGGAAAGTCAGGTGGATGGCGTATAACACCCCCGCAAGTTTTTGATGGAAACCGATTCATAGTAAATGGTTAAGGAAACCTTTAATAGAAAACTATAGATAGACTTAAATGATAGTTAGAGAAACTATTAGAAGCTAAATGATAGTTAAGAGTGATATGATACGGCTAATGTGTGATGACGGGATTTGAGGATGAGATTTGATGATATTGCCGTTTAGGGTACTATAGGACTAGATAGTCGACGTAGATGCGTCATCCGAGCCATACTTATTTCTAAACTGAAGAATGGTATGCATCTTTTAAACAGATACCGTGAGGGATGTTGCGGATTTTCAAATGATATCTTTTCCTTAAAAACACCGTATCCCCTGCTTTCAAAACTATGATTGCATCTTTTAAAAGCTGATTGTATGGTTCGGATGTGTATATTAGATTAGATACTTATGCTTATAGTAAAGGTAGAATGTATTTGTAAAATTGACTTGATGAGGGATATAAATGCGATGAAAAGGATATATGACGCGATATGATGATTTGGTGATATGTTGGTATACGGATGCGAGTCGATTGAGATGATTTATACCCTGCCGGTCCCCTGATATGAGATTATTACGGATGTGACCTGGGACATAGGTATATGGAGATATTTATATTTGTGGTGAATCGTGAGTGATAGCTGTACGAGACGTTAGGTCCGTACCCTCCTCGTCTTATAGGATGATAGGATCCCTGATAGCTTAATGCAGCCGTACGATAATTTTCCGTACGTGATGAGTCTGACTTGAGGTTTGATCCATACCCTTGACTAGAGGATGTCGTACGATGGATTATACATTACACTATCTTGTGAGGCTGGATGCCGATTGATTGATTCACCGACTCGATCATGTTAGATACGTATACCCATCAGCATTTGCATATGATTTACCTTATGCTGCATTCACATTATTCTCATTGCATTGCTTATACCTGTGCTAGTACACCTGCATCATTATCGATGATGCATATGTTACACGTACACAGATTTGCCGGCTCACACACTTCATCATCGATAATTGCCATGTCACTACACAGTAGGCTTGCTGCATCATGATATACATATTATACATCATACTTGCGTACATACATATTGTACACCTATACTTACGGACACACATAATTGTATGTCCATACTTGCTTATATACACATGTGCACCTTTATACGATATTGTATTCGATTTTGGAAATTTGGAAAACCGCATGTACTATTTTAAAAAACTGGATCCATTTAAAAGAGCGGTTTTCCCTTAATATGTCATATCACTGTTCCATTTTGTATGATTTACGAATATGCTTACATTTCTGTTATATGTCGCATACATCATGCTTTACGCTTTTACGCATTGAGATATACTGTTTTCATGAGATTTCTGAATTTGAGAACCGTGGCTATTTTAAAAGAAAGCATGTATCGTTTTAAAAACCCAGTTTCTCTTGATATGATATTTCAGTGCGTCCACCATGCGTTTTCTCGGTTCTGAGACACGTGACATGTGAAACCCGATTCGAGAAGTGGACGAGGCCATTACTGTTTTCATGAGATTTCTGAATTTGAGAACCGTGGCTATTTTAAAAGAAAGCATGTATCGTTTTAAAAACCCAGTTTCTCTTGATATGATATTTCAGTGCATCCACCATGCGTTTTCTCGGTTCTGAGACACGTGACATGTGAAACCCGATTCGAGAAGTGGACGAGGCCGATTGCGGGTACATGGTGGACCCGGTATGGTACCCCGGGGTGAGAACGGATCTGCTGTGCAGTAGACGGTGAGACTGGAAGAGAGACCGCTACCTACCGGTGATAGTATTTGGGCACGGCGGATATCCGGAGGATACCGACCGGAGTCGAGAGGTGATATGGGCCGATCCGGACTGACAGAACCCGTGGGCCGATCCGGACTGACGGAGCCCGATATATGAGGATTTACGTGTCGATCTGGACACGGGTTTCATGATGTTTTCGGGTGTCGATGTTGGACACTCAGATTCCATGATTTTGATGTGTCGCGAGGGACACCGTTGATTTATGTCCTCATACTTTCATACACACTCTTTTATAATATTTACGTGCATACAGACATTGATTATATGGTTGGACGAGATCCACATGCATACATACATTGATTATGGTTGGACGAGATCCACATACATACATACATTGATTATATTGTTGGATGATATCCACATGCTGATTGACATTGGTATTAGTGTTGGCACATATAGAGACCCGGTCACCCTAAATATCATAGTATTACCTATATGATATAGTTGACCTAGAAGTCGTTGTTTATTCGATTTCTACTTGTAGATGTTTTTCTACTCACGAGTTGGCAACTCACCCCCGTTGTGCCACAGTTCTTGCAGGTTGACCGCATGGATCCGTAGCGGCATCGCTGGCATATAGCTTCATTTGGGTATTTTGCTTTGGTAGGTGGGACATTTGTATCGTACCCACTCTTGTATTATAGTTCATATTGTATCTAGTTAACTCCATGAATCAAAATTAGTAATTTGTATAAATAATAAGACTTAATGAGATTGTTGTTGCGAGACTTAGAGCGAGGGGTTTTCCGCTACTTGTGGGTTTTTTATGTCTTGCTTTCTTTATCTTTGTGGTGATCTTCGCTGTTGGGCATCGTATACTTATATATATTATCTTATATATATTATCTTGTGTGGTTGTGATCCGCTATTTGGCAAAGAGCTAGCTCCCGCTTGGGGATGCCTTTATCATTATCTTGTATATATGGTTTTGGATCAAAATATACAAAGGAGGTACTGCCCAAATTTTTAAAAAGACGAAACATGTTTTTAAACTTGCATAATCCACTTGCATTTTTCATGTTCCTATTTTATGCATTACGAAAACTTGATTTCATTATACCTTTATTTCAAAACTTCACCTCCTTTATTTTATTAAAAAGGTTTAGATTTCTGGGTTTCAGCTTACTTGAATTCCGTTACGCCTTTAGACGTTGCGTGATTCAAGTAATGGTCACGAGCAAATATTTCGGGTCGTGACAGAGGCGTAGCCCCGTTAACACTTTTCTAGACACCTAATTGATTAGCTAATTATGAAGTGAAGAATATCTCCCAAGAGTAATCCTACTTATCAGTGGGATCGAGATCCAACTATCATCGCGTGATAACCTAGATGGAAGCTACTCTAGTCACCACACTCCAGAAGGTATGCAATACTAGCAAGTTTCCTATATATTTGAAACTCCCGATGTGGTTTTTACCCATAACGGCTTATGACCATGACTAGGTCAACATATTATAAATCGCTAGTCAAGTTCAACCCGTCATTATCCTAGATTAATTTAGGCCCACCCGTATAGATCCTTGACTAGGTCAAAATGGTTATGCGGCTGTCCTAGATAATCGCAACACTTATAACAAACAAGCACCATTCAGCTACTGAACACAACGCCTTGACTAGGTCAAAACACGCAGCACGAATACTAAGTAACACTTGTAAGCAATGACGAAGGGTTACAGCTGGTTTTTGGAGAAAAACCTTTAACGTGATGAACTTGATATCGTTGAAGGAACCGAGTTGTTTTAAAAAGGAGAGGTTAGGCTCCGCTTTTGAAAACTGGTGGATTTAAAGAAAACTGAGTAATGTATAGTAACATAAACTTTTGCTCAAGGGTTCACTCCCCATGAAGGGATCTAGGCTCTTGCCCCCTTGAATGAGTTGCGGGATATTCATGACTGAATACCTCTATACAAAACAAAAGAATACCACTATAGTTTTTCGAAATTTGTTCCGCCAACATCTTTTAGGTTTATTTTTCCTTGCATTAATCAAAATTAATGCGGTCCCATCAATTAAAACCTATCACACCAGAAAAGAACGAAAATAGAATGTACGTATATACCATCCGCATTCGCCACGGGGCCCCATCATGCACTGTTAGGTCACTTAACTAACGGCAGAGCGGAGGATGGACTAGCGTGGATGCAAAACACATACAACATTTATTTATCTATATATAAATATATAGTTATCTCAGGCATGATATAAGCAATATCACAGAAAAGCGATAAGAAATATGGAAAAGCGGATAATTTAGGAGCCCCGGGTTTCATTTGAGCCGCAAATGAAAACCGACATTCCCTGGTCGTGTGGATAGCCTATACAATGTAAAACCAAGACTCCTACGAGTGCGGCAAGTTACTGATTGGTAGAGATTCTGCGTGTTCAAGTTTAGTTAATTACCGCAATCAAAACGGTTTCGCTTGTAGCTAGCCGGTTGAGTACGGGTCGTCCGCAGGGAGATGGGAATCTTTTTCTATGTGCTTTAACGAGTTAAGTCCGAAAGTCCAGATTTGTTTGTGATTATCTAAGTGTTAAAATGATATGTAAAGAGAGCTTGTTAGGGTTAGGATTAGGTTAGTTTGAGTTAGGAGTCGCTCACTTCTTTCGTTGCCACTATTAATATCGGTGTTACGGTAATCGGCAACAACGGGGATTAGCACGACTAGGAAGGAACTTGCGAGTATAAGCTAGGCTTTCCAACGCTTAAGTTCTTCCTTTTGGTGCTTGTCCGTACGTTCTTGGCTCTTAGCCATAACCTCCGGTTAATTCAACCACAACCGGTCTCACTACGGAATCACCGCTATCATGTAGGATAGGGTGCCGGAGGGAGCGGATTGTGGTTCAATTAACGGGAGTCGATTTAAGATGTTAGGCAAGGAAAGAGTGAGAGAGATTTCCTTCTCTCAAACTTTCCTTATCCTACCCTAACAAGTATGGAAACTACTCACACATCATAATGAAAAGAAAACAAAACAAAGAGGAAGATAGAAAGAAAGAGATTAGAAAATAACAACTAGCTATTTGCGACCTCACCTCGGCAAGGATCAAGCGTAAGCATCATGGTTGTTTTAAAGATAAAGAAAAAGAGAAAGAAAGAAACAACAAGAAATAATAACAACTAAGTTAACAAATGAAAATTACAAGCATTCAACATAAGAGCAAGACAAGTATGATAATAAAATGAACTTCTTTATTCATCATTCTTCACTCACAAAAGCTCACTACAAGTTTTTCAATGGAGAAGAGATGAGAAGAGGAAGAAGATCAAGTATTCTAAAATCTATAAAAAAATACAAGATTAAGCACCTTGGCTTCACAAGGTTCTGGGCTATTTATAGGCAGGGAAATGGAAATCTAGGGCAAAATTCTGCATGTACATAGAAAGACCAAAATACCCCTGAAGTATCTTCAGCCGACAAGGCCGTACGGCCGCGGTTCCGCGGCCTAAGCATGCTTAGGCCGCGGTTCCGCGGCCGAATAGAGGAGTTGGGCCCTCCGGTTTCTCTTGCTTCCCTGGTCTGCTGTCCCCTTTTGTCTGGTACATGTTTTTTCTGATAATATTTCCACATTTCTTTCAGAATTCTAGTGGATCAAAAGGTGATTGGACATGGATCTTTTGTAATGATTTTCTCGAGCTCCGTGTAGATTTCTTGGATCTTGTGTTGCCATTGAGCCTTGTGCATGAAAATGACATTGATTTGCCATTTTGTCTCTTAAACTGGTGTGTGGCAACAGACGGATAAAGAGCGGAGATCCGTGTTTTATCTGTGGTTGGCAGGAACCCGGGTTTTTGTCGTGTTTTTCCATGAATTTCACCGTTTAGAGCCGAGAACCTGTATCCTACAATTGACTAGCAAACACGGCTCAAGAGTACCTACCGATATGCAATGTGATAAAAATTGGGCGGTATGAAAATGCAAAAATCTGATATGAACAAATACCCCCAAACGTATCCTTTGCTCGTCCCGAGCAAAGCCAATTTATTCACAAAAAATTTCCTAACCTCACTTTCACGGGGAACGCGATTGCACTGAGCATGTGCAACAAGCCGTTAAACCTCTAGGTGTCCCTAGTAGGAGGAGTGTTGTCTCCTGAGGTTTTCAGCGGATACTACCCACAAAATCCGGTCAAGCTAGTTTTTGTAAAATAACTAAGATTCAAACCCTAAAGTTTTGTTTCAGAAAATAACAATTCTATGATCCCAAGTCTAGACTATCAAACCTTTAATTTTCACACCTCGCTTCTTATTTAACTACAGATTTTATATGTCTTTACGTGCAGTGTAAATAGTGTCGTTAAGTTTCCAGAAGGATCGATTTACGTCATCATGTCACACAATAAAGCCAGATAAAAATTTTGAAAGGATCACATAAGTTTTATAAAGAGTTAAGCATTTTTCAAGTTTCGTTTTCCAGTAAAGTTTCAACTTTAGAATTTCTATCTTCCTTAACAGGAAACTAGGTCTTATTTTTTCACTCCACCTTTTTCTTGTTTTCATTTCATACACACCTCTGTGAACGTGCAATAGTCTTTATCATAGAATAAAACCTTCATATCTCCGCTAAAATTTTTATAAAAGCCTGTCTTTTATCAAGATTATTCTCACACAAAGAACCGTTAGGAATTTTAACTCGGAGAGAACACTTGCTTGACTTTGTTTTAATCTGGACTTTCTAGGCTTCTTAGAGAGCTTTGGGCCAATGCACCCAAACCAGTTGGCTTTAGGGCATTAGGTGTAGAAACACCCCAGCGGACTTAATTACTCAAGTTACCTAGGTCCACAAACAAAAGACAGTTTGGCATGAAAATCATGATGATTTAATACGAACGGAGATATAGCCGGCAGTTCAATTTTTTTTTTGGATAAAAGAAGTGTTTAGTGGGTTTTGGTGTGTAATCATTCCAATCAAGTTCCAGATGGGTTATTTTTCAGACTTAGTTCCAATTAAGGCATCAATAATATCCCTGCATATTCACTTCACTTTATAAACTATTCTTGATATTACTTATTTCCGAACAAACCTATTTGATCCTCAGAAAATCATTTATCCATTTAAAAGTTTTTAGACAGAAAAGACTTATCATCTAATTTTCCAAAACTCACGACACGTGTAGTGTGATGTAAAGACGTATATCAGCTATAGTTAACTTCAAAGGAGAGTTATCTTTCAGGTTTTCAAAATCTAAAAATAAGATTTAGTTATTTTTATTTTATCAAACAAAACCGTCGAAATGTTGAATCAGAGTTTTCCCACTAGCTAACTTGACAAAAAGTTTTTATGTTTTTAGAAAATTTTCAGATTTTTATGGATTTTATGGATTTAGTATGCAGATGCAACATATACATATGAATGTGAAGGTTAGAAATGCGTACCGAGCGTACCCCCAAACTTAAACTGGACAGTGTCCTCACTGTCATTGCATGAAGAGATCATTTGAAGGGTCAAAATTGTCGGTTAGCTATATACACATTTTTTTTGTTTTTAAAGAAAAGAAAAGAAAAGTAAAAATGGAAAAGAATATCTACAAAAATGTACAAAATGGTATATACATACCCCCAAACTTATTTGGAACAGTGTCCACTGTTCTTGGCTGGATAACCGAAGTTTGGTGGTAGGCAGAGGAAGATCATGCAGGGTAAACCGGCTCCTGTAAGAACAGGAGCTCCTCTGTTGGTTCGGCGCTAAGGTATGGTTTAAGTCGGTGTCCGTTCACTTTGAAAAATGAACCGTCCTTTGGATTTTTCAAATCCACAGCGCCATGCGGATACACATTCCGCACAAAATACGGCCCTTTCCAGCGAGATCTGAGCTTTCCTGGATGGAAGTGAAGTCGGGTGTCGTAAAGCAGTACCTGCTGACCAGATACGAAAGTTTTGCGCAAAAGGTGTTTATCATGAAACACCTTCGTTCGATTCTTAACGACAACCGTGTTATCGTAAGCCTCATCCCTAAGCTCGCTCAATTCATTCAACTGCAGCTTCCGATGGCTGCCCGCATCCTCGAGAGACAGATTCAGCTCCTTTATCGCCCAAAATGCGCGATGCTCTATTTCGACAGGTAGGTGGCAGGCTTTTCCGTACACAAGCCAATAGGGAGACATGCCAAGGTCGGTCTTATAAGCGGTTCGAAATGCCCAGAGGGCATCAGTGAGTTTCAGCGACCAATCCTTACGGTTCTTGGAAACCGTCTTCTCCAGTATCTGCTTGATTTGCCGATTTGAAACTTCGGCCTGCCCGCAGGTTTGGGGGTGGTAGGGCGTAGAGAGCTTATGATTAATGGAATATTTCTGCATCAAGGCCTCGAAGGTCTTGTTGCAGAAATGACTTCCATTGTCGCTAATGATCGCTCGGGGGTGCCCAAAACGGGAGAAAATGTTTTCTTTAAGAAACCTAACGACAACCTTAGTCCGGCTGGGCACAGCCTCGACCCATTTAGAGACGTAATCAACAGCGAGAAGAATGTACAAGTTCCCGAAAGAGCTGGGAAACGGCCCCATGAAATCTATCCCCCAAACATCGAAAATCTCCACAACCAAGATCGGTTGGAGCGGCATCTCGTTCCTCCGGGATATCCGGCCCAAGTGTTGGCACTGGGAGCAAGTCTTGCAATAGTCATGAGCATCTTTGAAGAGTTGTCGCCAGTAGAAACCACATTGTAAGATCTTCTCAGCTGTCTTTCTGGGGCCAAAATGCCCGCCACATGCTTGATCGTGGCAAAATGACAGCACACTCTTGAATTCCTCGTCAGGGACACACCGACGAATAATCTGGTCGGGACAGTACTTGAACAAATAGGGTTCGTCCCAGTAAAAGTGTTTTACTTGGGATAAGAAGCGAAGTCTGTCCTGACTTGACCATTCAGTTGGTAGTAATCCCGTGGCCAAATAGTTCACAATATCTGCGAACCAGGGTTCGCAAGATACTGTCAAGAGCTGTTCATCCGGGAAAACGTCGTTGATCGGAATAGGAAGCGAAGGCGAAGAAGGAAGTCGTGAGAGATGGTCGGCAACTACGTTTTCACATCCTCGTTTGTCCTTAATGACAAGGTCAAACTCTTGAAGCAAGAGGATCCAATGTATTAGCCGAGATTTTGCATCTTTCTTCGCAAAAAGATGGCGCAGAGCAGAATGGTCTGTGTAGACAATGACTGGAGAGCCGATGAGGTAGGGCCTGAACTTCTCTAAAGCAAATACAACAGCTAAGAATTCTTTCTCAGTTGTTGTATAATTGAGTTGGGCGTCGTTCAGGGTTCGGCTCGCATAATAGATTACGTGCGGCATCTTGTTTATGTGTTGTCCAAGGACAGCACCAATAACAAAGTCGGATGCATCGCACATAATCTCAAATGGGTGCGTCCAGTCAGGCGAAGAAAGAACGGGAGCAGAAGTGAGTGAGCTTTTCAATGACTCGAATGCAGTCACACAGCTCGAGTTGAAGTCGAATGGCGTATCCTTGGCCAGCAAAAGAGTCAAGGGCCTAGCAATCTTGTTAAAGTCCTTGATGAACCGTCTATAGAAACCGGCATGGCCAAGGAAGGCTCGGACATCTCTGACGCATCGGGGAGGAGGTAGATTGGAAATGACCTCAATCTTTGCTTTGTCAACCTCTATGCCATTTTGCGAGATGATATGTCCTAAGAAAATACCTTCGCGCACCATGAAGTGGCACTTCTCCCAATTCAAAGTGAGATTCTTGTTCTTACATCGGGTAAGGACAGCGTCAAGATGCAGCAAACACTCGTTGAAGGAATCGCCGAAGATGGAGAAATCATCCATGAAGATCTCCAGAAATTTTTCCACCATGTCTGAGAAGATTCCCATCATACACCGCTGGAAGGTAGCGGGCGCATTGCATAACCCAAAGGGCATGCGACGATATGCAAACGTGCCGAAAGGACAAGTGAAAGTGGTCTTGTCCTGGTCTTTTTCTGCGATGGGAATTTGATTATAGCCGGAGTAGCCATCAAGAAAGCAGTAGTACTCGTGTCCGGCCAACCGTTCAAGCATCTGGTCAATGAAAGGTAGCGGAAAGTGGTCTTTCCGCGTTGCGGCGTTGAGTTTTCTGTAATCAATGCATACTCGCCACCCAGTTTGGGTGCGAGTAGGGATTAACTCGTTCGCCTCGTTGGTTATGACCGTGATGCCCGACTTCTTGGGGAAAACATGAATGGGGCGCACCCACTGGCTATTAGAGATAGGGTAAATGATACCACTATCTAGACATTTTACGATCTCCTTCTTCACAGCCTCTTTCATGACTGGATTGAGACGTCTTTGTGGATCCCGGGCTGGTTTGGCTTCATCCATCAGATGAATGTGATGTTCAATGATCAGGGGACTAATCCCCTTGATGTCCGCCATGGACCAGCCAAAAGCTTGCCTGTTGCTGTGCAAGACCGCGAGAAGGGCTTTCTCTTGCTCTGGAGCTAGAGAAGCCGAGATGATGACGGGGAGGGTCTCGTTCTCACCTAAGTAAGCGTACTTAAGGTGAGACGGCAAAGGCTTGAGTTCGAGCGTCGGAGGTGAAACGATTGAAGGCAAGATTGGTGCAGAGGTCTCGAACTCAAAAGATTCCAGCAAAGGTTCAAAACGAGTGTAAGCGACCGAGTCGGATGGTTCAGGTAACTCATCCGGAAATTCGAAGGATTCAAACTCGGAATGAGAGCGGCTAAGATCGTTCAAGAACGTAAAACACTCGTAGTCGTTGTCGGGCGCAGAAACAGCAGCAGGTTCGAGGAGGAACGCACTAGTGGTGTTAAGGTTATCATGATCGAACAGAAACTCCTCGAATTCACACTCTTCAGGGGTGATCTCCTGGATCGAGCAGACGTCCAGTATATGAGCATTAGGTTCGGAGGGCTGATTCCCCAACCTAAAAATGTTGAGTTCAATTGTCATGTTTCCAAAAGAGAGGTTCATCGAACCATTGCGACAATTGATCACAGCATTTGAGGTTGCAAGGAATAGGCGACCGAGTATCATCGGAATTTGATTCCGGGGGTTAGCTACAGGCTGTGTGTCTAATACAATGAAGTCAACGGGGAATATGAAGTCCCCGACTTTGATTAACACATCCTCTAGCTCACCCCTAGGATGGGTGATCGATCGGTCGTCCATTTGGAGAGTACAGTGGGTGGGTTTCAGCTCTCCTACGCCTAATTGCTCGTATACTGAGTATGGAAGCAGGTTAACACTAGCACCAAGATCTAATAGTGCGCGGTTGATGTTCTTATCCCCAATGATAATAGAAATCGTAGGACAGCCAGGGTCCTTCCGTTTTTGTGGTAAAGATTGGGTAAGAGCATCACTCACAGCACTAGCCAAGAAAACTTTCTTTGGTACCTGAGACTTCCTCTTTTTCGTGCAGAAGTCCTTTAAGATTTTCGCGTAGGATGGGACTTGTTGGACGGCATCTAAAAGAGGAATGTTAATGTTAACCTGCTTAAATAACTCCAGAATCTTCTCCATTTGAGGATTTTGTTTATTAGACCTCAACCGGTTTGGAAATGGGACGCTTTTAAATTTGGTTGAGTCTAATGCTTGTGGAGGAGATTGTGGAGTCAGAACGGATCCCAGAACAGGTGTTTTCGTGGAGTGAGAAGTGGATCCGTTCAGAGCAGAAGAAGAAGAAGAAGAAGGAGAGCCTTTTGAAGAATGGAGAATAGGCTCAGAAGACGAAGAAGCAGGAGAAGAAGAAGAAGAAGAAGAAGAAGAAGCAGCGGCCGGGGTGTCATCGTTGATCCGTGTGCCAATGTTGTTTTGCAGCATCCTTCCCGATCTCAATGTGGTCACGGCACTCACATTATGGTTCTGTTGTTCAAGAGCAACATGTACATTCTGTGGGTGACCGGGATTTGGGAGTGGCTGGGACGGGAGCTTCCCCTTCTCTCGCTCGCTTAAGGCCGCATTCAGCTGTGCAATCTGGGCCTCGATGGTCTTGATGCTTTGCCCGTGAGCGGCAGTGTGTTGCACTAAGGACTGAATGGAAGACTGGATGTTGGTAGTGGATTGTGTCGATTGTTTAACGAACGCCTCTAGACTTCGTTCGAGCGAGGAAACCTTATCGTTGTTTGACGGAACAAAGTTGTTTGGTGGAAAAGAATTGTTGGGTGCAAAGTTGTTCGTCTGATTTTGAAAAGGTTGGGGTTGGAAGGGCTGCTGAAACTGATGTTGAGTTTGTTGTTGCGCTTGTTGCTGCGGCGGAGGGGGCCGTTGGAAATTGTTGCCTTGGAATTGATTCTGATTCTGATTCCAGGCGAAATTGGGGTGGTTCCTCCAACCGGGATTGTAGGTGGAAGAGTATGGATCATTCCTCGGTCTTTGCTGAAATGCAGTATTAACCTGATCCTGTCCTTGCGATGGTGGGTTGTAAGGACACTCTTCGGTTAAGTGAGAAGGATCGGAACAACAAGCGCAAATGGTGCGAAGGGGAAGAACAGGGGTAGGAGCAGGAGAAGAAAATTTGCTCTCTATCGCTTCAAGCTTTCTCGTTATCGCAGCCATTTCAGCTTTCATCGCAATAGAGACGTCAAGTTGGTGAATTCCTACCCTAGACTGACCGGTAGAAGTGGAGGTAGAAGAAGAAGAAGTCGATCTGGTGCTCTCCCATTGTAGCGTTTGCTCCGCAAGGTCGTCAAAGAATTGCCACACTTCCTCGTCAGATTTCGATAGGAAGTGGCCCTGACAGATGGTTTCCAACAACTGCTTCGTTGCTGGGTTCAGGCCCTCGTATAAGGTTTGGCAAAGTTGCCATTTTTCTATACCGTGGTGAGGACACTGAACAAGAAGGTCTTTGTACCGGTCAAAGCACTTCCAGAAGGGTTCAGAAGGAAGCTGAGAGAATTGGTTGATTTCATTGCGAATCCTTGCGGTTTTATGATTCGGATAAAATTTCTTTAGAAACGCTTTTACAAACTCGTCCCAACTGGTTATGGAGTGGGAAGCGGTGCTATACAGCCATTTTTCAGCAAGATCGCATAAAGTGAACGGAATGACCCGTAGACGTATAGCATCGTCCGACAGCTGGGTGGTTTTCATCATGGCACAAACGTTTTGAAATTTATTGATGAAGATCTAGGCATCTTCAGATTCAAGCCCATGAAATCGTGGAAGCATGTTGATGAAGTGGGGCTTAATTTCAAAATTATCCCCATTGGCCGGTGGAAGAGAAAGGCAGGTGGGAAGTGCAGAACGGGTGGGATAGAAACGATCCTGGAGCGTGATTCGCTGCGGCGCTACAACAGGCGGTGGTGGTGGGTTATTGGTCTCCGTAGGAGGTGGAGCCAATCCAGGGGTAGTCAAAGAGATGTTCGGATTAAATCCTGACATCGCGGAAGAAGAGGTTGGTGATGGTGAAGGTGAAGATGTATGAACAGAATTCCGGTCAACGTCGGAGTTGGCCGGCAAAGGTAAAGGTGAAAGAGGAGTGGACGGAGTTTCGACGTATGAGTCGATCGCGTAGTCGGTAGCGACTAACGTAACGCGGACTAGGCGGGCGCTAGTGTCCCGAGTCCAAGCGGACATACACTAAACGAGTTTAGTATAGTCAAAGCGGAGAAGGTGAGGGTAAGAAAACGTCAATGGAGAAATATGATGGGTGGTGGGTGAAAAATGGATTTGGCGACAAAGGGCAAGTTTTTATAAAAGTTTTTGATTTTTTCTTTTTTTTTTAGAAAGAGCTTTACAGAAATATATACGGACTTACGGCTTTAAGCAATCACAAACAAGATATGCACAATCTCACCTAGATCTAGGGTCACCTAGGTCTGCTAGACAGCTCCTAACTGTTCCAAAGAGCTAGAAATAGGACCTCAAACCGCCTCTTCTCCGTCTAATGCGACCAGATAAGTGCCAGGTAAGTGGGAGGTTGTCCAACGCTTTCGCGAAGTTCCTTAATTAAATAACCACTTGCCTTCGTCACACTTGCCTAGGCACCACAAAAGTCAGATAGGATAAACGGCCGATGCCTGTAACTAGTCCTCTGTCCTATTGAGCGCGAAGTCCTTAGGGCTGAGTCTAGTATTTTTTTAATTAATAATGGTCAATGCATATGCTTTTTGTGATTTCTGGGGTCCTGGGAAGGGTGATGAAATCCCCACCCAATCTGAATTGGTTTCAAGCCCCTTAAGTCCGTATTAATGAATGCAAAGCAGTAACAAATCAACTGTAAACAATTTTTATTTTAGCGCGGCGCAAAGAATCCTGCACAAGAACAATTTATTGGAAGGGGGAAGAGAATTTGCGCAAAGAATGCTGCAGAAAACACAGTTTATTGGAGTCCAGAGGAGTGGGGAAAAAGCAAGAAAGACTTACAGAGATTTTGAGATGAAGAGGGCACCAAGTGGCCGCGGTTCCGCGGCCTAAGCCTTCTTATGCCGCGGTTCCGCGGCAGGAACAGTGAGATGGGCCTTCAATTTTTGTGTAGGTGCTCTGTTGGGTGTCCTCTGCTTGTTTGGATGTGCTGAATTTTGACTTGCTTACTGTATCTGCTCCAGATTTTTACAGTAGACCGTTTGCTTCGTTTTGATCCGTTGCGGTGTAGCCACGAAATGTGGGTCTATCTTCCCACGTCTTTGGCACTGAACTCGAACGTCGTTTTATCCTGCACACTTGCACAAAGACTAATCAAAAATAACAAATTGATTTTTTACAAAGTATATATTTTTTTGTTTTGTTTTCCGGTTATATTTATATTCACAAGTTAACCCGAAAATACACAAGGAAATAAACTACCGTCTCCGCGGCAACGGCGCCATTTGATTAGTAGAGATTCTGCGTGTTCAAGTTTAGTTAATTACCGCAATCAAAACGGTTTCGCTTGTAGCTAGCCGGTTGAGTACGGGTCGTCCGCAAGGAGATAGGAATCTTTTTCTATGTGCTTTAACGAGTTAAGTCCGAAAGTCCAGATTTGTTTGTGATTATCTAAGTGTTAAAATGATATGTAAAGAGAGCTTGTTAGGGTTAGGATTAGGTTAGTTTGAGTTAGGAGTCGCTCACTTCTTTCGTTGCCACTATTAATATCGGTGTTACGGTAATCGGCAACAACGGGGATTAGCACGACTAGGAAGGAACTTGCGAGTATAGGCTAGGCTTTCCAACGCTTAAGTTCTTCCTTTTGGTGCTTGTCCGTCCGTTCTTGGCTCTTAGCCATAACCTCCGGTTAATTCAACCACAACCGGTCTCACTACGGAATCACCGCTATCATGTAGGATAGGGTGCCGGAGGGAGCGGATTGTGGTTCAATTAACGGGAGTCGATTTAAGATGTTAGGCAAGGAAAGAGTGAGAGAGATTTCCTTCTCTCAAACTTCTCTTATCCTACCCTAACAAGTATGGAAACTACTCACACATCATAATGAAAAGAAAACAAAACAAAGAGGAAGATAGAAAGAAAGAGATTAGAAGATAACAACTAGCTATTTGCGACCTCATCTCGGCAAGGATCAAGCATAAGCATCATGGTTGTTTTAAAGATAAAGAAAAAAAGAAAGAAAGAAACAACAAGAAATAACAACAACTAAGTTAACAAATGAAAATTACAAGCATTCAACATAAGAGCAAGACAAGTATGATAATAAAATGAACTTCTTTATTCATCATTCTTCACTCACAAAAGCTCACTACAAGTTTTTCAATGGAGAAGAGATGAGAAGAGGAAGAAGATCAAGTATTCTAAAACCTAGAAAAAATACAAGATTAAGCACCTTGGCTTCACAAAGTTCTGGGCTATTTATAGGCAGGGAAATGGAAATCTAGGGCAAAATTCTGCATGTACATAGAAAGACCAAAATACCCCTGAAGTATCTTCAGCCGACAAGGCCGTACGGCCGCGGTTCCGCGGCCTAAGCATGCTTAGGCCGCGGTTCCGCGGCCTAATAGAGGAGTTGGGCCCTCCGGTTTCTCTTGCTTCCCTGGTCTGCTGTCCCCTTTTGTCTGGTACATATTTTTTCTGATAATATTTCCACATTTCTTCCAGAATTCTAGTGGATCAAAAGGTGATTGGACATGGATCTTTTGTAATGATTTTCTCGTGCTCCGTGTAGATTTCTTGGATCTTGTGTTGCCATTGAGCCTTGTGCATGAAAATGACATTGATTTGCCATTTTGTCTCTTAAACTGGTGTGTGGCAACAGAAGGATAAAGAGCGGAGATCCGTGTTTTATCTGTGGTTGGCAGGAACCCGGGTTTTTGTCGTGTTTTTCCATGAATTTCACCATTTAGAGCTGAGAACCTGTATCCTGCAATTGACTAGCAAACACGGCTCAAGAGTACCTACCGATATGCAATGTGATAAAAATTGGGCGGTATGAAAATGCAAAAATCTGATATGAACAGTTACCCACCAATCCCGAAAGCGATGCAACCCCAATAAACGAAGTGAATGGGCTATATAGCACTTTACGGAATCCGGTAACTTGAGCACTTCACCGTGGGTCATCCTATACTCTCTACGAATGCGGCGAATAGCCCATAAATTCTAGAGTAAGGCACCCAGGCCTCAACGCAATGAGATGGAGGCCCGTTTCTTTCTAGAACCTGGCTACTCGAGCACTCCGTCGTAGGGTAATTCTAGTACAGAAAAGAAATAATATATACAACGGTGACATCGACCTTAACCCGGCCGTGCCCCAATAAAAAATATACAAACTGGCAGAAACAGCAATCCATATGACACTCATCCCATAATAATGAATATACAAATGACTTAAAACTGTACAACAAACATTGCACTAAAGGCTATCCATCATGACAATCCGTCGAAACCATCACGAAGATATCACAAGCATTATCACAGATAAATAAGATGCGTGTAAGCCCTTCTAATTGACGTAAAACGATTATAAGACGTTCAATAACACATAAATGCATCACAGAAGCAAGAAACAAAAACTACGACAATAAAATTCCGCACACAAATAGCAAACAAAGCAAGCTTTCCCAAGGCCGGAAAAAACAGTTCACTAAGTCCTAAAATTCCATCGTTTTAAGCCAATCCGAGAGTCGAAACTCGCCCGAACCTCTGCGGGGTTGAAGGAACCAAAATTAATTGTCGCTTGGGAGGTATTCTCCGCCGAAAGACGAGATCGGGACGTTGGGACGTCTGGTCTGAATTTCAAGGGCAGATGCTATTTGGTGCTATCCGTCCACCTCTCCGAAAATACCAAGTTGATTTATCGCACTGTTTATCGAAGGTTTAAACGGATGCGGCCGTTGTAGCAGACTTCGTCAGATTATCCCTCATTTGAGGCGTTTTTTGATTGTGGGGACGCTCTTCCCTGCAGGCGCAAGCCCCTGCAGTTAATTACGCTACCGTATCGCGGTAACCACTTTCTCCTTCTCCAGATGGTCACTTCGTGTCATATATGTTTGTTTTGTTTTTTGGTTGCCCATGGATTGTATACGGAGACTAATGTATGTTGTCCCCCGTAGGGCGTGGATTAGTCCAAATCTGTATTTTCTTAGATTTGGGTTTGAGGTTGGGTTTAAGGATACGTTAGTCTCATTTGAGACTAAGATCGACTTAAACGCTTGTCAAGGATACGTTAGTCTAATTTTAGACTAAGATCAACTTAACGGGATCATTTAGATCTAACAAAAGAGCATTTGGGCTCTATTGTTTAGTTTAGGGACATTGCGGTCCAGTTTAAAGACATCTTAGTCTGTAAAGTTTAAGGATATCATAGTCCATGGATTTAAGGACCCCACAGTCCGAGGTTAAGGACATTATAGTCCATGGGTTTAAGGACCCCATAGTCCAAGGTTAAGTACATCATAGTCCATGAGTTTAAGGACCCTACAGTCCATGGAATGTTTGGTTGTCGGGACCCGACACCTCTCTTAAGACGTTGAAGGATTACAACGACAAATATCAGAGGAGTAAAGAGATGTACCCTTGAACCAATACTGGTTGGGAGATCTGTAGTCCAATTTGGGACTAAGATCAAAGATTTATAAGCATATGGGCTCAATTAATCTGAATGAGGGTTCTGTGGCCACTTTGAGCTCGGCCCATTCAATTAAAATGTTGAACATTTAGCAATACTGAGCATTGGTTCTAACAATTGTTTTTGTCTTTTACTGAGTGCTGAGCACTCACTATAGCTCTGGGGCTTTTATTATTTAAAGAAAATTTTATGTTCGTTTAGCGCACATGTAAGAAGCACGTGGCGCGCTTAGCGCAGTGCGCCAGACAATGAGCGCATTGCGCTTCTGGTGAAGTAGCGCACACGTGAGGAGCACGTGGCGCGCTTGGCGCTGAGCGCCAGTCAATGAGCGCATTGCGCTTATGTTTAGGTTGCTCACACGTGAGGAACACGTGGTGCGCTTGGCGCTGAGCGCCAGATCATGAGCGCAGAGCGCTTCTTGTGAAATTTGGAGCACTAAGGCTCTGCAGCACTGTGCGCTAGATTTGGAGCGCTGTGCGCTAGATTTGGAGCGCTAAGGCTCATCTTTTAATTGGAGCGCTATGCCTTTTTTTAGGCCGTTCTGCACTCTGAGAATTAAATTCTCTCTCTTATAAGAGACTTTGTCTCATGGATCTAAGAACAAAGTTCTTATTTTTATAGAAGATGTTTCAATCCCTTATGTTCTTAGTGAAAGGCTTTGCCTTTATGAATTTGTCATTCTAAGAGAATTGAATTATTCTCCCCCCTTTTTATAATGAGATATTATAACTCTGAAAGACAATTTGTCTTATAGATCTATGATCTGAAGAAGATTAAGTTCTTCCCCTTATTTTTTTGTGATGAGATACTTTGCTCTCTGTTGTGAAAGACCTTGGTCTTATAAATCTATGATCTTAGAAAAAGAAGTATATTCTTTTTTTTATATATAAGATGATCTCCCTATTCCTTTTTTTACCTTGAAGAAAATCTTCTTCTTATTCTGAGAGCTTGCTCTTCGTCTTTGAATTTTTTCAAAGTTTATGGGGGGGTTCCTCTATATGAGACTTGAAGTCTTGGGGCCTTTATATAGTGAAGGCTGATTTATTCAGTCGGTTAAGAAAATCTTTTCTCTAATTGATTTGGGGATGTTTCCCCCCGTTGGATCTTTGATCCTAGGGCTTCTAATTTACAGAAGGCAATCTTCTTATTTTTAACAAGATTGGGAAATCTTTCCCCACACAGAATTTATTTTGTATTTTAATGATTTTTTAATCACCATTGGATCATTGATCCGACGGTGCTCTGATTTACAGAGCAAAATCTTTTTGTTTGGAAAGATTCTGAAGAATGTTTTCTTAACAGAATTTTACTCTGGTTAATTGATGATTTTTAATCATGTTCGTTGGATCTTTGATCCAACGGTTGGGAACATTTAGTTCCAGCGCTAGCGCTCCCATGATGCGCTGCTTAGATTGCAGCGCACTTAGCGCTAGCGCTCATGTGCTTTGCACGTGAGCGCTGCCTCAGAGTCTTTGACTCTCAGCGCTGGCGCTATTATGAAGCGCTGCTTTATTTCAAAATTTGAAATTTGAACAGAGGTTTGTTCTGATTGGGGGAAACAAATGCACCCCCACCGTTGCGCTCACGTGGATCATACGTGAGTGCAGCGGTGGCAACATCTGCACCCTTAGATCAACGGCTCTCAGTGCCTATAAATAGGACCCTTGGCCCTTTGAGATGATCTCTGTTCATCTTCTTACTTTTTTTTGAGAATTATTTTTCCTTCAGAGCACAGCTCTTCATCTTAAGAATTTTCTTAGGGACAAAACTCTGTCAAAAATTTAGGTAAAGATTAAATTTTTGAAGGGATTAGTTAATAATCTAGGGTTTCTCCCATTAACAGAGCTTTGCTTTTTTCAAATCATATAGACTTTTAGGGTTTCTTAATAGAGCTTTGCTCTTTATAGATCTAAAGAGATCTTTCTTAGGGTTTCTTAACCCATTAACAGAGTTTTGCTCTTTTCAAATCATATAGATTTGTTTAATCTTTCATGAAAACTCTTAGAGTTTATTCATAGATCTTAAAGATCTCGGAATTTTTGACTCATTAAAAAGCTTTGCTTTAAATTTTCTGATGGGTTATTCCATCATTTTACAGAGCATGGCTCTTCAAGATTTTTGAGGAATTTTATTCTTTTCATTATCAGAGGTGACAGATGTCACTCTGTTGTAGAGCGATGCTCTCAATGGGAGATTTACTGCTTGGCCCAAGGGCCCTCATTAAATGAGAATCTTTTGAGGATTTCCTCATTTAATGACAGTCTCATCAAATGATGAGATTGTTTTATTAATGGTGAGTTATCATTTAGATTGTGTGGGTCCCCTTTGGCCCCTTTTTACTGCATTGCAGTGTGGTACGGATTTAAAGTACCAAGTACCGAACTTGACTTGTAGCATTGATGGCTAACTTTGTTCTTTTCTGCACAGGTACTATGTCTCTCGATACTTCGCTTCCCTTTGTCCGTTCAGAAGGCGAATTCCCCACAGCGCCAGTGGATAGGGAAGTCTTCCCATTGATAAAGGATCATGACTCAGAGCACAAGAATCTTCATCTATGGGGTAGATAGTACAGTCAAATTATCAGAGGCCGATAGAGCTTTTCTTGTGCGACGCCATCGGAGCCTATCTCGACGATCCCTTATGCAGATGCACCCCCGATAAACTATGCCATGGAGGAGGTTAATTGGACTTCGGAGGGTCCCCTTCAGCCTTCTATGGCTGCAATACCCGTACAGCCGCCGGCGGCTTTGGATACTCTAGGACGGCGTATATGCCAGGGTGAGTCGCATCCTTGGGGACAGCCATATAACATAGGCTTAACTTCCCGTCACCCAACCGGATATCTGCAATGGGCCCGCTATATTTTGTCGGCTAAGAAGTCGCAATTGCTGAAGCTTGGGTTGTATCCCGCAGTTTATGCATCTCTCTTCCAATATTCCATGCCTCCTGCCTAGTGGGTCAAGGCTTTTCTGGAGCAATGGAACATTCCGACCCACGCCTTCCTTCTGTTGGATCGTGAAGTTTCAATTTCATTAGAGGAGTTTGCCGAGGTTTCTGGCTTACCAGTTAGGGGAGAACATTATGAGGAGCTGCTTCCTCCGGATGAGTATATTTTTGCCACCAAATCGGTGGTAATGGGTCTTATCCCAGAGAACGCCATTCAACACCAATTCCCAAATTTGATAAAGGTGTTGAATATCTATGAGAGCCTCTTTCTCGAATCCGGAGGCCGCGGGGTTAATTTCACAGATTTTATCGCCCGTTTTCTCCGCTCGGAAGTCCTGTCGAAGGAAGTCGCAAAATTTTCCAAACTCGACGATCTTTTTGGTTTCAGTTTGGACAATCAACCGGATGTGGAGGCGGATCAGAGAAATTTCTTTCTCCCCAACACCCCGGTCATCTCTTTCACAGAACTTGCAACTCCTGGCATTGACGAAGAAACATTCTTTTTGGGGTTCCTAAGGCTATGGCTAAGCTGGTTTGCACTTCCGATGCACTCTCGCCATATGAGGCCGTCCGTTTTTTATCCAGCTCACCGAATGGTTGCTGGGATACAAGTGGCCATCGGGATCGCTGGGTTAGCCCATTTATATCACGGCCTCAGCTTGGCAGCAGACACTACCGAACCAGGGGTGCAGTACGTGAACTTCTCGATGCATTATTTTATGTCCTGGATCGAGATGTACTTGGCGTCTTCGGTATCCACTAAAGGCCTTGCTTCTATGACAAGTGTAAGTTCCCTCGGATCATGCGGCTAGTCGATGCATCCATTGTAAATCCGACACCGCGGGAAGCTAGGGGTTTGCTCCTTCGTCCGCGCACGGTTGGAGATGGCATGACCTTCACCGATAAAATTCTGACCGTCGGCCAGGAATCCACAAAAACAGTGCAGCCATTGCAGGACATCTTTAAAGACGGGGCTTCTGTTTTGAAAGCTCAGGAGATTCTTCATTTATACTCCATCAGGCTGGGCTTTCTTGTGTTTAGGTAGAATAATTCAGCGTTGTTTATGATATACAACCCGCATCATTTCTCCTAGCAGTTAAGCTATAATCAGGGCGTCCCGCTTGAGGCCTTCTTGGCAGAACCGGATGCTACTGAAGAGGGTATCCAGAGCGCGTTGCATCATTTTATGCGGTTGAACACCGGCTCCAATTTCTTTATTAGTGAGCCGAGTTGCGTTCTAAAAGCCCTAAATGTATATGTGGCATGGTACCAGCATTCAATGGGCGCCGTTATTAGAGAGGAAAAGAGATTACTGCTTGATCACAAGGGTGCAGCGCCGGCTGATAATCCAAATATTCCTCTGAAGCGACGGACCATTGTCCGTCCTTCCTTGAGAGAAGCTGCTGCGGCTGTGGTTCCACGTGCTATACGTGAGCTGCCCCTACCCAGTGTGCCTGAAAAAGAGGTAGCTGTCGCGTCTCCCGAGTCGGATGTGGGTACGGAAATTGGGACTCGTCGCCCAAAGTTTCCCTCTAAGCGCAAGCTTGTGTTATCGGCTACCGGTGCTCGCTCGCAGAAGAGAAAGAAGTCAATACTCTCTACAGACGTTGCATTCAGCCAGGAGCCTCATGCTCCTTACAGCGAGGGCATAAGTGAATACGGTACCAATGAAGGCTTATTCATGGTGCCGGATGATACCGACCTCGAGGCTGCTATTGCAGCTTCCGAGCGATTAGCAAGCCACAAAGCAGGACTGGTCATCCTTGCACAGTCAGGTAAACTTCAGTCATATCTTTTCGCTGTTACGTTTTTATTATCATGTCTTGACTGACACTTCTTCTTCAACAGGCATCTCCACTGAAGAAGCTCTCGCGGCTTCTCTCAAGACATTTGAAGAAGAGGAAAGGCTTCATGCTTCCTTGGGCATTGGTACATTTTGGCTCACTGTGCCTCCATTCCCATTTTTATGGGTAAACTATCTCTTCTTTTCCATCTTATTGCAGGGACTATTTTGACTCAGGTTATCCCAAGTGCAACGCCAATCGCGAGTGGTGACCGGCGAAGGCCGGCTGCCGAAATCCCAGCTTCCCCAGTATCGCCAAAATAGGCTTCACTTAAGCAACCGATGACGGATGTCATAACGGCTCCAGAGTTAGCTCCTGGCTCAGACGATGTCGTCTCCTTGTCGGAGATCTTAAGAAGATCGACTCTCACGGATCAGGTAGAAAGGAAGCGCATGAGGCGTGCAGCAAGGGAACGTAACGCCGTCTTGGCTGTAGGTGTAGGCCCGGGTGCTGCTTCCCCTGTCCCTGCTTCTTCAGAGGGTGCTCCAGTCACCCTGTCTACCGCTCATAGACAGGCGGCACGCGCGGCTCGGGAAGCAATTTAAAAGCCGACCCAAGGTAACGTAACACTGGGTCCTTTTATTAGAGTTTAATCTTCAGATTCTCATATATCATACCTTGCAGGGCCAAGTCTGGGTAAGGAGGTGGCAGGCGAGATGATGGCAACTACCGAGCCCGAAGCGGCTACTCTTTCTCAGGAGTCCGGGACTGCTCTAATTGCCGCTCTTTCCACCTGTGGTTCCCTGCCATCGCCTGGCATTGCGAGTGTTACGACGGCCCTCATGGAATCAGGGGACGAAGGCACAAGCAGCGAAACCATCCCCCCGAATGAGATCGAGGAAGTCGTGATGCTTGGCAATGCTTCCGTCACCGTTTTAGCTGATGACCTGTCTGGTAGGTCTTGGGTCGCTGCATTCTTTTCGTTTTGCAATCCCTTCTGATGACATTTTGTTCTTTTCCAATGTAGGTGTGATGAGCGCTTAGGTTGCGACACCTAAAGAAGCACCACCAGCTGCTGTTTTGACAGTCGCTGCCCCTTCGTCTCCTCTTATATCCTCTCAAATGCTGGAAGGTATGGGTTTGCGATTAATTTAAATAAGGGACAGCATCTTTCGTGTACTGACTATGTATCATCATAACCTTGCAGGAGTTCTCTTCGATCATCTGTATCAAGTGTTGAACCTGCACTTCTCCTTCCAGTCGGAAATTAGTCTGCCTGCTGGTGCCGGTGAGTATCTTCTCTAACCGATGTCTTTTCTTTTCTTTAATGGGTGACCCTGCCGTTGTTAACTTTAAATTGATTACAGCGCTACAAATTGAAGAAAGGGACAAGAGTATTGTCGCGCCACCAGTACTCCCAGCTCTGCCACCTGTCGTAACCGGTATAGTAGACTCTATGGTTTGTGTATTTTCTTTATTTCTTGAGCCGATATCTAACCATGATTTGTTTTGCAGCGGTTGCACCGACTCCAGCTCCCTTCGAGTCTCGAATTCCAATGCCGGCAGGGCCCTTTTCTAGACGTCCATCTTCCAAAGGTACTGTGACCAGCCTGCGTATGTTGAGCGAATACATCGAGAAGCTTGACGCGGAGGCCCCTACATTTTCTGCAGATTTTGCTGCCGAGGTTAATCCAATGTTGGCGACGCTTGTGAACTTTCATAATGAAGGCGTCGTTGAGTCTTGGGTTAACAACTGCAGGAAGATTGAGGCCTGCCTGCATGAGCTTGAGCTTAGGCGTCCTGTTCCGGAGGTGTTGGTTTTGAACTCCCAGCGAGCTGCATGGGTTGAGCAGAGCGTTCCATTCCTTCGCCATTTCGAACGAGTGGCAACCCTTAAACGAAAGGAACGCGAGGTGAATTCCGCTGAATCTGTTCAACTGCGCGCTGAGGTCGCAGCAAATGCTGCCCAGCTGAACTCCATCTTTGAAAACCTTCAACGATGTATCTCTGATGGGCTGGTGCTGAGGAAGAAGCTTGATCTTAGTGAGCAGGTTGGGCAGAGTCAAGAGGCTGCTTAGCAGGAAATTGATCAGAAACTTTCATCCTGTCTGTAGCAACGGGCCCAAATTGAAGCAGAGCTGGCCGCAGCGGCTGATCGTGAGAAGGAGTTGAGAGGAGTGCGCGAGCAGTTAACTGATTTATTGAAGACGCCTCCCTCTCAGTAGCTGCTTTTGTATAAATTGAACATTTGTAATCTTTGAATAACATGTATCCATTTTTATTCTTTTATATGATTCGTCCTGTACTCAATTGAATTCATAAATAAAAGATACACATTTTTGTTCTACTGTTGCTTTCTTCTCCTTACCGTGTTGTTGCCATGTGATTTTAGCAAGTGTGGCCTGTAGATTGTATGTAGCTGTCCATCTTAGACTCTTTGCAGGGCGGTGATGGCTTAGGAAACATGATTAGGATCTTGTTTCCCCCAATCAGAGCAAAGCTCTGTTTGAAATTCAAATTTCAAAATTGAAGCAACGCTTCAGATGCAGCGGCAAGTGCGCTGCGCCCTAAGCAGCGCACCATGTGTGCGCTAGCGCTAGGTGCGCCGCGCTCTAAGTAGCGCACCACATGTCAAACACGGGTGCGCTAGTGCTAAGTGCGCAGCGCTCCGAGTAGCGCACCATGTGAAAGACACAGGTGCGCTATCGCTAAGAGCGCTGCGCTCTAAGCAGCGCACCATGTGCAAAGCATGGGTGCGCTAGCGCTGGAATTAAAAAACTCCCTACCGTTAGATCAAAAGATCTAATAATAATGATAAATCATTAATTAATCAGAATTAAATTCTGTTATGGAAAGATTTTTCAATCTTATTAAAAACAAGAAGATTGCTTTCTGTAAAACAGAAGCCTTAGGATCAAAGATCCAATGGTGGGGAAACATCCCCAAATCAATCAGAGAAAGATCTCTTTAACTGATTCAACAAATCAGCTTACCCTATATAAAGGCCCCCAGACTTCAAGTCTGATATAGAGAAACCCTCCCCGCCATAAACTTTGAGAAATTCGAAGATAAAGAGCAAGCTCTTGCAAGAAAATATTTCTTCAAGGTAAAGATGAAGGATGATGAACACAGAGATGAAATCATCTCATAAAAAGAAAAATTCATTTCTTTAAAAAGATCATAGATTTACAAGACAAAAAGTCTTTCACAAAGAGATCAAAAGATCTCATTATAAAATAAAAGAAGAACATAATTCTTCTCACAGATCATGGATCTACAAAGGCAAAGCCTTTCATCAAAATAAGGGATTGGAAATATCTCCTGCAAAATAAGAACTGTTGTTCTTAGATTTTGAGACAAAGTCTCTTTTAAAAGAACATAAATTTGTTCTCGGATCATAAAATTGATCAGATGCACTTTGCGCACTTGAAATGCGCCTTGCGCTCCTGAACTGCGCTTCTGCGCTTTCTGGACTGGCGCTCAGCACCAAATGCGCCACGTGTTAACCACGTATACACCAATTAATAACTTGCATTTTGCGCTTCTGAAATAGCGCACTGCGTTCATGGGCTGGCGCTCAGCGCCAAGCGCACCACGTGTCACTCACGTGTGCGCCACTAAATTGAAAGCGCAATGCGCTCATGGATTAGCGCTAAGCGCTCATAAACTGGCATCATGCGCTCGTCATCTGGCGCCTAGCGCTGAGCGCGACACGTGTCCTTTACATGTGCGCTACTTGGCAGTAGCGCACTGCGCTCTCTGACTGGCGCAAAGCGCCTGGTGCGCCACGTGTTGCGCTGAAAGAACATAAATTGTTCTTTAATAAGCCAGAGCTCTGATGAATGCTCAGAATTCAATACAAGACAAAAAAAATTGTCAAGATATAATGTCCAGCATTGTTAAAAGGGCCAAGCCCAAATAAAGGCTCAACAACCCAGAATAAAAATGTTAAACATTTATTGGACTTAGCCGAAGATTGGCCATAAGTCCTCAACTCATATTAATTGAGCCCATCTGCTCATGAATATTTTAACAGATCTTAGTCCCAAATTGGACTACAGATCTTTTAACCAACTCACACCGGTTCGAGGGTATATCTCTTTACTTCTCTGATATTTGTCGTTGTAATTCTTCAACGTCTTCAGAGAGGTGACGGGTCCCGACAACCAAACACTCTACGGACTGTGGGGTCCTTAAGCTCACGGACTATGACGTCCTTAACCTTGACTGTGAGGTCTTTAAACTCACGGACTATGACGTCCTTAACCTTGACTGTGAGGTCTTTAAACTCACGGACTATGACGTCCTTAACCTTGACTGTGAGGTCTTTAAACTCACGGACTATGATGTCCTTAATCTCGACCGTGATGTCTTTAAACTAACATTGGACTGAAATGTCCTTAAACTAACATTGGACCGTAATGTCCTTAAACTAATCGACCGCAATGTCCCTAAACTAAACAATAGAGCCCAATTGCTCTCTTGTTGGATCTAAACGATCCTGTTAAGTTGATCTTAGTCTCAAATGAGACTAACGTATTCTTAAACCCAATCCCCAAACCCAAATCTAAGAAGATACGGATTTGGACTAATCCACGCCCTACGGGCGACAACATAAATTAGTCTCTGTATACAATCCACGGGCAACCAAAAACAAAACAAACACCCACGACACGAAGTGACCATTTGGAGAAGGAGAAAGTTGTTACCGCGACGCGGTAGCATAATTAACTGAATGGGCTTGCGCCTGCAGGGAAGAGCGTCCCCACAATCAAAAACCCCTCAAATGAGAGGGAATCTGACGAAGTCTGCTACATTGGCCGCATCCGTTTAAACCTTCGATACACGGTGCCATAAATCAACTTGGCATCTTCGGAGAGGTGTACGGATAGCACCAATTAGCATCTGCCCCGAAATTCGGGGGAGACATTTATCGCGTCTCGGCGTTTTCGGCGGGGAACAGATTCTGGCACGCCCGGTGGGACATTTTCCTCTTTCCACTCCACACTTCGTGTATCTTGTTCGCGAACGAATCGCGGTTTGACATGGTTGCTCTTGGGTTCGAGGTACTATGATTTGGTGTCTTGCTCCGTGCAGAAAACGAAAGATCAATGGCTTCTACCTGCACAAGATGCTCCAGCTGTAACTGCAACTCCCGTTCTGCCTCATCTGGAGGTGTAACTTACGGGCCCTAGGCGGCCTCCTTTTTCACAATGCCGGTAGAGCAGGTAACGCAGGCTACCACCGGGTTGTTCTTCGGGACCATGCTCCGACCAGTGAGCGTTAACATCCCGCTGCCGCAAGAAGCACAGAAGAAGTCGGTCTTTGATCGGATCACTACCATCACGGCCCCTCTCAACGGGTCATCCAATGCCAAGCCAACAGCATCAGTCTTCGATAGGCTGAGCCTGAACTCCAATGGGCCTGTCAAGAATCCCACGATACCTGAAGCGGCCATCCTAAAACAGATAGCCATTCCTGCTCTCGAGGTTACTAAAGAAGCTACTCCCGTCAAAAGATCAGTCTTTACGAGGCTGGCCACTCCGGCTCCCGTTCCTGCTCAAAGGTCTGTCTTTGACAGATTGGATACTGCTGCTCAACGGACGTCGGTCTTCAAGAGGCTGGTACCAGCAGCGCCTCACCAGAACAAGGGGAATGATAAAGCCATCCCCATAGCTGAACCAACACCATCTGCACGACATGCTCGCCGTCGTCACTGGCGCTGAGTAAGGAAGGCTGGGGGCAGCTCTCCGTCTGGATTTACTCCACCAGCTCCAACGGTGGAGATCGATGCTGCTGTTCAAACCGGAAACAGCTTTGAACTGCTTAACAAGGTGCGCAGGAACTCTCCTACTGCAGTGCTGAAGAGATCTCCTCCACCCGTGGAGAATGTACCGAAGGCGAAGCCAGAACAACCCCCTCCGCGGCTTTCTTCCAAAATTTACAAAGTCTGGCGACAGGTTCAGGACTCAGTAATTGACCAAGATTACTCTCGCCGACAGAAAAAGATAAAGGTTCGGCAAGAAAAGGACCATCCTGTCAAGCCACAAAAGGCGACAGCTACCTGAGTACCCGCTGCAACGGCTTCCTCAACGTTAACCGCTCAAAAAAGAAGGGGGCCAGAGAAAGCCCCCATGACCGCGGCAAACCGCAAGGACGTTGAATCTAAACGCCCCAAGTCTGGGGCCATGATGGTGCATACTGTTTATATGGCTTCCGGAAAAGAGGAGAGCCGTACTTCTACGGGTGATCGACCGCTTACCCGATCGATAATGAGGGCTCAGGAATAACAGCAGCAGAAACTTCAGGAGATGCTGACTTTAATGGCCGCACTTACTGGGCCAAAAGAAAGTCCAGAGACCTCGGAGCAGCGTCAGGAACAAGAAACTGACACCGAATTCCTCCGAAGAATGCTCGAGAGGAAAGAAAAAGAGGCTGCGGAATAGGCAGCCAATATAAAACGAATGGCTCTCTTTTTCCAAGACATGGCTAGGATGATCTTACAGCCGGAACCTCCAGCTGAAGACCCTCCTATCATCATTGAAGACGATAGAGGGGAAACATCGAACCCTCCTCCGGCTCTTTCAGCAGCCAAAGAGGAGACTATCTCCAAAGCTGCCCTGGATGATTACATTGCTCAGCAAATACAAGTTCACCAGGCGAATGAAGCGGTCGGCCAAATTGTTAAAACTGGGCGACCATATCCAGGCTGGTATGACCAAATAAAGTACCCGCCGGGATATACGATCTCTAAATTTCATGTATATAAAGGGACGGGCAATCCCCACCAGCATGTCATCCAGTTCAGGGCTCTATATGGCAACACTGGGGTGACGATAAACCGAGCCTTCGCCAGTTCGTCGGCAGCTTGTCGGAAACGGCATTTGAGTGGTATTCTGAACTTCCAAACGACTCCGTCAAGACTTTTGCGGAGATGGGACTACTATTCACCCAGCGTTTCACGAGTGCTAGTGAACGCACCCCAATAACGGCATTGATCAATGCCAGGGTGAAGCCAGGTGAAACGTGGGTGCAGTATGCAATACGATGGCGAAATTTATGGTCGAAATGTGAGCAGCGCATCAAAGAAGCGCCGGCCGTGGGCATGTTCGTGGGCACTCTGGACCCTCAGGCAACCATTTCCCAATTCATGATGTTCTTCAAGCCGACCACGTTCCAGGCCTTGATCGACAAACTGGCCCAAATGGACCAGATGGGTCATAGACCGTCTCCTCCAAAGCCGGAGCCGTGGAACGAAAAGTGTAAAGGGAAGGCAATATTCGTTGCGAATACTCAACAGCAGCCCAGTGGCCCAAAACTAACGGATCGCCTAGAGGAAAGACGGCGATACTATAATGAGAAAATGAAGCGTCTTTATTCGTTCCCCCAGGACAAAACGAAGAGACTGTTCGAACTGGCGGTGCGCAACAGGCTCATCAATCTGCCGAATCCAAAATGACCGTTGCAACTCGGCGAGGCTAATAGTCCCAACTATTGCCCTTACCATCAAACGGTAAGCTATCCAATTGAAGATTGCTTCATCTTTAAAGGCTGGATTGAAGATCAATACCAACAGGGAAAATTTTCCCTGTCTGAGAATTGGAAGGTGAACCCGCCACAGCCACACGCTCCCAAGAAGACGGACACACCGGGGGCATCATGCTCTTTCATAGAAGAAGCTCTATGGGAGGTCGCTCTTTCAGTCAAAACAAAAAGGATGCTGAAGGATCTCCAAACATGCCCGGCGATCAGGTGGAAAAATCCACTGGAACCCGAGATCATCGAAGGAATGCTGAAGCCGCACCCAACTCCAAAAATTGGTGGTGATAGCCAAAGCGCCCACACCCAGCCGTCAAAGTCTTCGAAGAAGAAGAAGAAGACCAAAAAGCCCGTGAAGCCTGGTGATAAGCGCACGGACCTGCAAAAACAGATTGACGTGTTGGAAGAATATAATCAAAAAGCGCGGACTCCAGTCACACTCCAAGAATTTCTCAGTCATGTCCTTGAGGACGGAGATGATGGAGAAGACTCGTCGGATGAATCTGAAGATTACGTAGCAAGTTTCCATGTGGTCTCTCACTCATCGATCAACGATGAAGAAGCTCCTTACACTGATAAATTGGGAGCAGATCCTAAGCCGGAGCTTCTAGGGCCATTAGACGAAATGATTGATGCATTCCTGGACGAGGTTCTCCTTAAAAGTAAAGCTGCTCGAGAGCGTGAGATGGCCATATTTGAAAAAACCAAACGCCGGCGACTGGACGAAAGGGTTGAAACACTCCTGCCGGATCGAAGTACGTCCGCCGCAAATAAAAACAGGTTCAAGATGAGGTAGAGGTTCGCCAAAGCCATATCGATGGGAATAAAGCTACCACCCTCCGAAGAAAACATTCTTGGTGAAGCGGAAATACATCCTAGCTACTGCTTATATCATCGAAAGATTGCGCACCCTACTGAAGAGTGCAATGCTTTTAAAAGATGGTGGCAGGGATATGTTGCTCACCTGCAACATTTCAAGCGGATGAAGCGCAAAGCTCGTCGAGAGCAAAGAAATACGACCGAGGAGCATAAAAGAACTACCGGCAACTGTCACATGATCGGTGCTGGGGGATCGCAAGTTCTTACCTTCGGGAGCGGCTCTGATGAAGAAATGACTCTTGGCCCTCTCTTTATAGAGTCTACCTCGGGAAAAGAGGAAGAACCGAAGGCCTATGAAAATATTCGACTGCGCAATCGTACGCTGCCCGAAAAGAATCTTGGGCCTTTGAACAGTGGGTCAAATAGAAGAGATAAAGGGAAGAAAAGGTCCGTGAGGATATCATCCTTGATGACCAAGCCGTCGAAAAGATGACAGCTAAGGACCCGCCAAAGAAAAGTAAGGTGGACTACAACGTTCTGGCGCACTTGAGAAAGTTACCTTCGCAGTTAAGCATTCCCGACGCCCTTCTGTTATCCAAAGAGGCGAGAGATTCATTGATCAAGGCACTACAAGAGCCAGAGCAATTCCAAGCTTTTCTCGCCGAAGAAAAGATGAAGGACGAGCTGGAAGAAGTACACACGGCCGATATCACCTTCGGCGATGAAGACCTCTTCCTCGGGACGTGTGAGCATAACCGTCCCCTTTATGTCTCTGGATACTGTCATGATATCAAGATAGGCAAAATCCTGGTTGACAATGGGTCCTCCGTCAATCTCCTTAATGTAAGAGTGTTGAAAGAAATCTGCATGAGCGTTCAGCACCCCGCTCGTGATAAAATCACCATTTCCGGGTTTGATTCCCAGTCATCACGGACGCTTGGGTCAGTAATATTGACACTATGCTTTGGGCTGCTCATCATGGACATCAAGTTCCACGTCATTGATGCTAAGCCTTGCTATAACGCTTTGCTCGGCCGGCCTTGGTTACACGAGTACAATATCATCGCTTCTACACAACATCAGTGTATGAAGTATTTCAAGGATGGTCTCGAGTATACCGTAACAAGAGAGCTGAACCCATTCTCTGTGAACGAAGTCCGAAAGTACGAAGACGCAAAATACTTCCTGCCAGATTTCGAAGACGCAGAAAGATGTCGCAAATCGGAGGATAAGAACAAAGCTATCACCACTATTCCAGTCTTTGGGAGTGATACTGAGGAGGAGGAAGAAATAGTTTATTCAGGTCCGCCCCAATGCAACAAGCCGGGACCGTCCACTCCTATGTTGATCTTCGGCAGCGACTCAGAAGATGAGGTCAATACCGTATTCTCTGCTCGGCCATCAATACAAGCCTTTGCTGATGATGATCGGAGTTTGCAAATCACCATGGTTCAGCGGGAGCATTATAAAGAGCTCGATGCACTTAACGCCTATAGTGTGGAGGAGCTCCAGACATTCTACGTCCCTTCCAGGCAAAAGGGTGAAAAAGCGATCCTATTTTGCCGATCCGGGGAAACCAAAGTGCAGAAAGAAATCTGGCATGGTGCAGATTCTACGCTCGACAGGCTCCAGCCCATCCGTCTGCCTAGATATTACACAGAAGGCTTGAAAAGGCTATTGAAGCGCCAAGGGGTACCCTTCAGACAGATTGCTCGACAATCTCGGCTCTACAACAGGATCTAGGACGTCCCTGGAACTCAGCGAAAGTTGTCCAACGGGAGAATGGAAACGATCGGGCTTGGATATGTTCGATCCAAGAAACGGGAGCTGTTCCGCGATTGCTACGTCATACATGACTTTGATGAAGAAGGAGATGCTCTGTAGGAAGATGCTAACCCTGAACCAGAACGAGCTCCCGCAGTGAAAATGCCCAGTCCATCGTTCGAAGAACAATTGGACAAGCTTATAAGGGAAGCAGGTCAAAAGGTTCGAGACGACCATAATAGCGAAATGGCCATTTATGAGAAAGTCAGGACGCAGTGCCTCCTTCAGCAGGCCGTGGAGAATGACAATACTTCTCATCTCCAGCCCGTCATACAAAAAACCCGGCGCAGAGGCAAAAATAAACCAAAGAACAGAAAAAACGTTCGACAGCAGCCAAGCGGGTCTAAGAAGCTATGCGAGCAAGAGTCGAGCAGCCGGGATCCGTCCCTTATAAAGAAGATGGGTCGAGCGTATTCTTTCTCCCAAGACAAGACAAGGAAAATACTTGATCTTGCCGTAAAACATCAAATGATTACCATCCCGAAGTCCAAGCACCCCGAGCAAGCAGGTGAAGTTAATCATCCAGATTATTGCTCCTATCACCAGGTAATAGGACATCCTCTCGAAGACTGCTTCACTTTCAAGAACTGGGTTGAAGACCAATATCAACAAGGCAGGTTCGCTCAATCCAGCAGTTAGAGGGTAACTCCGCCGCAAAAGCATGAACCAAAAGTCGCGCATGCAGCGAGAGTAGAACCAGATCAACATCGGTCTTGGAAACGATCTCATACTTGTCACATGATAACGCTGTCAGGAGAAGAACCCAAGAATATGGATGACCTCCCCCGATACTTCGAAAACGATGACGACGAGGTGATCTCAAAGTTTCCACCAGCGCCAAAAGAGCTGGAAGATGGGATACATACTACTTCAGATAACCTCAAGAAAATTGATTTGGGGGCGGCAAGTGACCCGCGGCCGACATTCGTCAGTGAGCTATTGTCTGAATAAAAGGTGGCTACGCTAAAGGACATGCTCATACAGTATAGAGATTGCTTTGCATGGAACTATTCAGAGATGCCAGGACTCGATCCAGAGATTGCTGTCCACAAATTGACGATTTCTCCGGACGTCAAGCCGATCAAACAAGCACCTAGAAGAATGCAGCTCGAGCTTGAGATGAGCATCAATGCCGAAATCAAGAAATTAATCGAATCCGGCTTCATCTAAGAGGTTCAGTACCCTGACTGGATCGCCAACATCGACCCAGTGATGAAGAAAAATGGGACAGTGTATATATGCGTGGACTTTCGAGATCTCAACAGAGCTTGTCCTAAGGACGACTTTCCAGTACCGGTCACCGAGCTGATGATAGATAATACGTCCACTCACGAAGTCTTATCCTTCATGGACGGATCATCGGGATACAATCAAATAAAGATGCATCCCGAGGACCAGAAGCATACCGCTTTCCGGACCCCTTTGGATATATTCTGCTACAAGGTGATGCCTTTCGGTCTAAAAAACGCCGGTGCCACCTATCAGAGGGCCATGACGAAGATTTTCGATGACCTCATACATGAAATCGTCGAGTGCTATATTGACGACCTTGTAGTCAAAAGCAAATCATACGAGGAACATCTAGAGCATCTGAAGATCGTATTTCAATGCCTTCGGCAATACAACTTGAAGATGAACCTTCTCAAATGTGCATTCGGAGTGTCCTCAGGCAAGTTCCTGGGATTCACGTCCGACACCGAGGCATCGAGATAGACCCGTCGAAGATCAAGGCGATCATGAAAATGGCCCCGCCAAAGACTCTTAAGCAGCTGCGATCTCTTTAAGGAAAGCTCGCGTATATCCGGCGGTTCATAGCCAATCTCTTAGGAAAGTGCCGTCCTTATAGTCACTTAATGAAAAAAGGAACCCTGTTCGTCTGGGATCACAAGTGCCAAAGCGCACTGGACGAAATCAAGCAATACCTGCAGAATCCGCCAGTGCTGGCCGATCCCGTTAAAGGAAAGTCTCTCATTCTATATACAACAGCCCTCGAAGGTTCTCTAGGTGCGCTGTGGGCACAAGAGAACGACCAAGGGAAAGAGAGAGCCCTCTACTACTTGAGTCGAGTTCTACTGGGGGCAGAAAGCAATTATTCTCCCATCGAAAAACACTGCCTGGCATTGATCTTCGCGATAACGAAGCTTAGACACTGTGCGTTGGCACATGAGGTCCATTTCATATCAAAGGTGGATCCTCTCAAATATTTGATGTCAAAGGCCATATTGACGGGGCAGCTCGCTAAATGGGCTCTGCTCTTGATGGAGTTCTCGGTAACTTATCGTCCCCTAAGGGCAGTGAAAGGCCAGGCCATCGCCGATTTCCTCGCGGAGCATCCGATACCCGCCGACTCTCCCTTGAACTGCGAATTGCCGGACGAACATGCGTTTGACACGATCGACGAAGAGAGAAGAGATAATGATACCCGCTGGGAACTCTACTTCGATGGAGCATCTTCCATGAAAAAGCGCAAACAAAACACCCCTATAATCAAATCAGGGGTAGGCCTCATCTTCGTGACTCCACAAGGAGGGATAATGCGCTTTGCCTTCTCCTTAACAGAGCCGAGGACAAATAATGAAGCCGAGTATGAAGCTTTGATAGCAGGTCTCGAGATCGCCATCGCCATAGGAATTGAAAACCTGCTCATTTACGGAGACTCCCAACTGGTCATTAGTCAAGTAAACGATGACTATCAGACGTGCAAGCCGGAGTTGGTGAAATACGGCGAGAGAGTGCAGCAACTGCTAATTCAAATCCTACGCCTTGGAAAGCATACCACGCACGGAAAATAGCAAGGCGGATGCACTAGCCAAGCTCGCTAAAGAACTGGCCGACAAGAACCTCGATGACGTGAGGATCGTTGTGCAAAGCCGTCAGGTTCTTGCACGGGCAGAAATATCTCCGGAGTCGTCTGAAGAGAAGGGAGCGACCGAGTAAACGCCTTACAAATAAAAGACCAGGAAAAGGTTACGGATTGGAGGGAAGTCTTTATAGATTACTTCAAATCCCGTCGAACACCTGAAGATACATCCTAAAGGCATCGGCTCATGAAACAAGCTCTATCCTTCGCCTTTGTTAATGATACTCTGTATAAGAGATCATTTGATTCTCTATAGCTAAGATGCCTGGGACCTGAAGAGGCAAAGAGAGTCGTCCAAGAAACTCACGACGGACTCAGCGGTTCTCACCAAGCCGGGCCGAAGATGAAGCTGAAGATTAAAAGGATGGGCCACTATTGGCCCATGATGATTCAGGACTGCCTCGAGTATGCGAAGCAATGCCACTCATGCCAGATCCATGGGGACTTTATCCACCAGCATCCGAATCCACTATATCCGACAATGGCTAGCTGGTCGTTCGAAATGTGGGGAACTGACATAATCGGCCCCATCGAACCAGCATCGTCCAGAGAACATCGATTCATTTTAGCGACAACTGATTACTTCTCCAAATGGGCAGAAGCAGTGCCGCTGAGGGAAGTGAAGACGGAGAATATCCTCCATTTCTTCAAGACACACGTCATTTATCGGTTTGGAACTCCGAGACGGGTCATCTCCGATAACGGGCCAGCCTACAGAAGCCACAAGATCAGCCGCTTCGCACAACAGCATAACATAGACTGGAGATACTCCTCGGTCTATAATCCCCGAGTTAACGGTCTAGCTGAGGCTTTCAATAAGACCTTGACGAAGATCGTGAAAAAGACGGTGTCTCAAAATAAGAGGAACTGGCATGAAAGACTGCATGAAGCTCTCTGGGCATATCGAACTACGTTCAAAACGACCACGAACACAACGCCGTACACATTGGTATTCGGCGCAGAAGCGGTACTCCCTCTTGAGATAGAGTTGCCCTCCTTACGAGTGCCGGTTCATTACGAGCTAACAGACGAAGAAAATGCTCACCTTCGGCTTGAGGAGCTCGATGCCCTTGATGAAATCCGGCTCATGGCGCAACAAAATCTGGAGGCTTATAAAGCAAAGATGACACGTTCATATGAGAGATTGACTAGGCCGAGAACATTCCGCCAAGGCGAACTCGTGCTAGTGGTCAGAAGACCTATGATTCCTAATCGCGCCAAACGGGGGAAATTCGAGCCGAACTATGAAGGCCCGTATATCATAGAAAATTTACCAGGGTGGAGCATATCTACTCATGGACATGCATGGTGAAAGACCTTTCAGGCCAATAAACGGTCGCTTCCTAAAGAAATACTATGCCTGACTAGTCACGGCTTAGGTCAATGATAGATGACGACGACTATGTCCGCTCGCTATCTTCCCGAGCCCAAACTCTATAAGTAGTAGCCGGCTATCGGACCGAAACGTCCTTAAACTAACAACGGACCGAAACGTCCATAAACTAACGACGGACCAAAACGTTCTTAAACTAACGATGGACCGCTATGTCCTAAAAATAGCTGTTGACCGAGACGTCGATAAACTACTGTAGACTGCAGCATTCCAAGGCTGACACAAAAAAAAGAAGAATAAAAAAAGAAGAAAGAAAAAGAAAAACGGTATGTCCATAAGCAAAATGGGCACGGATGAAAACCCAAAAGGGCTAACAGCAGGGCTACCGGCGAGTTTTGTGAAAACCCGAAAGGGCGCAATCTCGTTAAAAGACCCTTGTAAGGTCCTCTCGGCCTTGTAAAGAGAAACCACCTGCGTGAGATACTTACGACTCACAAGGGAGTAACACTTAGGGATCCTCATGATTCCTAAGGAGAAATTACACTTGCGAGATCCTCACGACTCGTAAGGAGAACCCTCTTATGGGACCCTCACGGCTCATAAGATTCAAAAGTCTTAAGCTACAGGGATCTGAACCTGTTCTTAAGTGGCCACCACAACCTCCAATTTTGCCCTACAAGCGGCTCAATGCTGACCCTTGTATACAATCCACGGGCACGAATAAACATTTCCCTAACAAAATCCCATCCGTGACTAGGGGTATGTCTACACAACGAACAGCCCTTGTAAATCCTCTTGACTTATAAGGAGAAAGCCCTCTTGTAAGATCCTTATGACTTACGAGAAGCCATACGCTTAGGAGTCTTCACGATTCCTAAGGAGAAAACGCACCTACGAGATCCTCACGACTTGCAGGGAGAAATACCTTTATATGGCCTTTCCGGCTCATGAAGTCAAAAGCCTTAGTCGACAAGATCCTAACCCTGTTCGCTAAGCCACCTTTATTCGATATCGATGGAAGCAAATGATGATTCACTCCTGGAAATATCCCAGTTGTAGCGGTGCTGATGCCGAAATCGGTGTCTAATTCCAAGCTTGCGATAAGCCAGCAAGCCACACATGCATACGAAATAGCCGAAATGATGGGGCAACTTGCAAATAAAAAAGCAACAAGTAAAAATATATGCATGCAAAATAGCTGAAATGATCGGGCAACTCGCAATAAAAAGCAGCGAGTAAAAATAAAACAAATAGCCGAAATGATTGGGCACCGTGAAAAATAGCCGAAATGATTGGGCAATCGCGACCTTCGCGATATAAAAGCTGAAATGATAGAGTATCGCGGAAAGAAATAAAAAATCTTAAAAGAATGAAATTTTTTTCCTACAGGTGATATCACACAGATCCCTGCATACAATCCAGGGGCACAAACAAAGAAGGAATCACACCTTCCCTCCCCAGGCTCCATCAGAAGAAGAAGCCAAATCTCAACGGTTCACAGACAGCCTGGAGATCATCTCAACATGCGTCTCATTACAACTAACGCAACATCATGCAAAGCGGAACCGCGGCAATTCCCAGTTCCATGACTCGGCGGTGCGCAGATGACCGAGAGTCAAACCCCGACTAAGTGAAATGCGGATAAAGTCAACCCTTCCTGGTCACGTGGAACACGTCTTATGTCAATCCTGACCCTATGGGAAGCATCCAGAGCGGAGCCTGGTCCTCGCAGAACATGGCTATGACCCCGTGGGAAGTATCCAGAGAAAAATTCCTGGTCACGTTGAACGCGGCTTATGTCAATCCTAACCCCGTGGGAAACGTCTAGAGAGGATCCTGGTCTTTGCAGAACACGGCTATGACCCCGTGGGCAGCGTCCAAAGCGGAGCCTGGTCTTCGCAAAACATGGCTATGACCCCGTGGGAAGCATCCAGAACAAATTCCTGGTCACGTGGAACACGGATTATGTCAATCCTGACCCCGTCGGAAACGTCCAGAGCGGATCCTGGTCCTCGCAGAACACAGCTATGACCCCGTGGGAAGCATCCAGAGCGGAGCCTGGTCCTCGCAGAACACGGCTACGACCCCGTGGGAAGCATCCAGAGAAAAATTCCTGGTCACGTTGAACGCGGCTTATGTTAATCCTGATCCTATGGGAAACGTCCAGAGTGGATCATGGTCCTCGCAGAACACGGCTATGACCCTATGGGAAGCATCCAGAGTGGAGCCTGGTCCTCGCAGAATATGGCTATAACCCCGTGGGAAGCATCCAGAGCAAAATTCCTGGTCATGTTGAACGCGGCTTATGTCAATCCTGACCCCATGGGAAACGTCCAGAGCGGATCCTGGTCCTCGCAGAATACGGCTATGATCTCGTGGGAAGCATCCAGAGCAAAGCCTGGTCCTTGCAGAATATGGCTATGACCCCATGAGAAGCATCCAGAGCAACTTTCTGGTCACGTGGAACGCGGCTTATGTCAATCCTGACCCCGTGGGAAACGTCCAAAGCAGAGCCTGGTCCTCGCAGAACATGGTTATGATCCCGTGGGAAGCATCCAGAGCAAATTCCTGGTCCCGTAGAACGCGGCTTATGTCAATCTTGACCCCGTGGGAAACGCCCAGAGCAACTCCTGACTCCATGAAATGCGGATAATGGAAACACCATCAATCACTTACGGGTCCTCTCGACCCGTAAGGAAGAAAACTCTCTTGTAAGATCCTTACGACTTATAAGAGAAAACGCACTTAGGAATCCTCACGATTCCTAAGGAGAAAATACACCTACGAGATCCTCTCGACTCGTAGGGAGAAAAGTATTTATGAGACCCTCACGGCTCATAAAGTTGAAAAGCCTTAGGCAGCAAATCTTAACCTATTTCCTAAGCCATCTCTACCTCTCAAAGAGTTCAAGACGGAATGATTCTATCATCTGCAAGCTATGCTTACTAAAGTGACATGCTGATAACAAAGAAAAGAAGAAAGCAAAGAGATGACACAAGACATTGCGAAAGAAATGTATCTTTTATTCATAAATTCAATCGGGTACAGAATACATCTTATGAAAGAATAAAAAATGGATACACTTTATTGAAAATTACAAATGGTATAAAAACAATTATTGAGAGAGAAGCGCTTTCAATAGTCTGTTAGTTATATGTATGCCCTAGAGGCCATTACTGTACATACGATGTATATTGTAATGGATGCTTGGACATATATAGGGAGGACTTTCTTGCTCGACATGATAGTACGTTATCTGGGTGTACTTTATCTTAACATGTATTCTGATTGTCTCTGTGTTACATGTTGATAAAGCCCTTAGGATATGTACTCGACTACTGGAACTATGATGAGATCATACCAGTGGGGCCACGGTAGTCGACGAGTACATCCTATAACTGTTCCTAGTCGAGGGTGTATCGAGACAGGGCATCGATACACCAGAGTAGCCTAGCGTATACGCATCTTGACCCATCTGATGGGCGATGGATGATCCCATATCCATCGGTGTTTGACATCAAGGATGGTGTACGGGCGCTCAGTAGAGACTGGGTACACTGGACGGACTCGCCGAGAATTCCCAGATGGTATTATACCTCACGTCAGATGGCAGTTCTCCGGTGACACTGGTACAGAGTAGTCTGTTGACCCGAGATCGTCATAGAGTCTTGTGTAATTCCTACTGTGCTTTGATTTCCATCATACCACGTCCAAGAGGGCATGCAAAAAGGTGGCTTTTGGGTACAGTCCCGAATCACATGGAGGCAATGAGCGATAGGAGGGAATTCGTCTCTCCCGGTATAAGGAGTTGATGTTGCGCTGTGTTCGATTGGCTATAACTGGAAATCCCTGGCCAGGGTTGCTGAGATTTATTGGTAAGTGTTATCAGTAGTTTCTCGAACTGTTATAGACCTCATATCGACACGACTAATCAAGCTACTGGGGTCCGACGTTTACCACCCCTAGGCGAGATATGCGACATATCAGACGATGAGACCGGACTGTACGGAAGTGTTACTGATTGAATTCACAGGAGAATGTACAGGCTTGCTTGTTGATCTTCTGAGCGCTCAATACCTGGGTGGCTGTTACGTTTAGCTGACCGCTTGCAGCTTGTGGGTGTTTGATATGATCATCACCTACTGCCGGCGTATTGACGATTCTTTAGAGTCCTACACAGAGGTTTCTTGACTCAGGCAAAACGGAGTAGGGGCATATATGTGATATGTGCAGGATCGAGGATAATGCGATATGAGATACCGTATTATATTCTCGCGATATTTGATATCAGCCGGGTCATCAGATTAAGTGTTGATTCGATGAATCAGTAAATGAGATATTAGTCGGTTATATGCGATATAGCCGGATTGTCGGATCAAGTGTTGATTCGATAATTTAATGTATAATAATATATTTGATATATTAATTTACATTAACTAATATTAGCTCACTAAAAGATTCTTTTTCTCACTCGGGTAATACATTGATATATATGCGATATATGTTAATTGTATTATTTTATTTTGTTACAATAAATATTATATATGTGATATATAATATTGTAACATGATATGATTACTAATGCAACATGTTTAGTGGAGATTAAACAAGATTAGGGTTTGATTTGGGTTAGTTCATTCATGAACCTTCTAGAAGGTTTCTTTTTGTTTTGTGTTAGATATTTTAAAGTGACTCACCTTTAACTCAACCTAAACCCTAGCCCTAGTTAAATCTCTACAAAGGTTTGTTTAACTATGGTTGCATTATTCATCATTATCATCTTTTCATTATTCATCACAAAAGGATTCTAATAATTATTCATCTTCTTCTTCCTTGATTTCTCATGGAAAAAGCTTTCTAGCTTTTTCTAAATGATGATTATGTATGAGAAAAAGATTGTAAATGAGAGCAAAAATCCTACTTCATCATCCTCATCTATTCTTGCCCTTTAGATGAGAGTGTTCACTTCATTTAGTGAGTGAGAGATTGTGTTAATGAAACTTCAAGGTAGATCATCTTTGTTATCGAAGATCGGAAGCAAGCTTGCATCTTTCTCTTCGCGGAGCCTCTCGAGAGTCCGGAACACGATGATCGCAGCGAAGGGACCTCAACACGGAGCATAAGAAGTGAAGGACCGGATCTACAAAGGTTGTAATCCCTCTCACTTAGTGTTAAAGTGTTTAACATGCTTGTTTTCGCCTAATCTCTAGTTTAAAGATCCGGCTTTGGATTGTTCGGCACGGCTAAATTTTAAATCGGACATGGTTGATGCCTCGTAGATCCTTGTGCGTGTATCTAGCATCCTTACAGCGGTATCAGAGCCAAGCTAGAGCTTTAGGCGAAGTCTAGGCGAAGTTTAAAGTCCGATCGAACCCGGAAACCCCGATATTTACCCCTCTCTGGAAATTTTTTCAAAATGTGATTTTTTGTGAATTAAAAATGCTCAAAAAAATCAGCAGGGAATTCTAAGGACGTATGTGAAAACGATCCAGTAATACGCTTAAAGCGCCGCGGAACCGCGGCAGGAACATGCCTTCCGCGGCGCGACAGTGCGATTATGGTGCGCTTTTTACACAGTAACTTCCGTACGAATTTTCTGAGATTTCTGGGATTTTTTTTTTAATTCCACTCAAGTGTTGAGTTTTCTGGGTTGTTTTGGGAGCTCGTTGATTCGATCGGAAAATATAACTTCGTTTAGTTTGTCCGGGTAATTTTTTAGAAACTGTTAAAATGTTCGAACGGATATCAATAACTCACTTTTTCCCCTGCCGGAAAATTTCCAAGCGTTGGATTTTTCCGTAGTTTAAGAACGTTCTAAGTCATGCAAGTAACGCGGTGGACCCTCTAGAAGACAACAAACCTCAACTCAATTATGTGACCGTCTTGAACTGCCTCTAAACCTTAGGGTTTGTGGTAGTACGGCGTGCCATATGTGAGGAGTTAGCTTGACCCTTCTACGGCTAGACCATTGGTACTATAGCATGCGATGGATGTTTTTAAACTAATTTCAAGTGTTGAGAACTAGTTGGGAAAACTTGGATGTTTGATTATTCGATCGAAAAGTTTAACGCTGTCTATTTATCTGGAATGTGATACAATATTTGGAATCCACGTGTAGTTATGAGATAACTAATTTGAATGCTATAAATCTAGCAGTTCAGTCTCATTTGATCGGTTGCCACGGAATTTTGATGTGATCAAAAGTCCGTCGCAATCACGTAGCGTACGCGGATAGTCGCCGGGTAAACTTAATAGACAGTCACGCCCCATAGCCCCGACTAAGTGACTGTAGGAGAACCCCGTCGCCAAAAGCATCCGTTCGAGTGCTCGTGGCAGCGGTGTTCCGCCTTAGTGCACTCCGTCGACGGCATCCGAGGGTGCGGCCGTCTACTAAAGTTTGCGACGAGCATTCGATCAGGATATCGGGAATCTTGTTGAATTGCCCGACTAGATATTGAAAAGAGTTTTCGATAATGAGACTAAAATGCGGGGTTTATAATTGTTAGGCATGCGATGTCTAAGGAATTCATTTGGTTAGGCATGCGATGTCTAAGGAGGTTGCGGATTCCAACTGTTGTAGTTTTACACTTTCTTTTCTGTGACCATAAGCGTAGTATGTGGTGTATCGCCGGCTTCGTTGCTATACATCAACGACAATCGGGATACGCATACTTGCTTACGTTGATGATATGAGATATTATGTGTTGCTGTGATATGTTATATTGGATCGTCGCGTTTTGAATAGCCGGGGGTTTTATGTGAGATTAGAGTTTTTTTTCCTTTTCATTCATGTAAAATTCATTGTATGTAATATTCTTTTATTGGGGCACTTCCGGGCTGAGGATGATGTCACCATTGTATATTATTTACTTTTCCGCATTAAGTAGACCCAAGGCGAGGAGCACAAGTAACCGGGTTCTGGGGTCCAGTGGGAGACCATCTCGAGGAGTCGAGACCGGGTCTCCTAACCCTAGAATTGGCAGTGTTGCTTGCCGCTCTCGTAGGGGTCTAGGGATGTGGGTTTGGCTATTCATCGCGACCGTGCAATCCGTGTTTTATACAGGCTCGTATTAAAACACGGACGTCCTAGTATATCCAATATTTCATATATGTTCTTCTGCTGCAATGTTCTGTGGTGAGATCATATTACTGTCTGAGACGAATGTTTATATTATATATATGAGATATATGTTATATTGCAGATTTCGTTTCAAAAGTGATGCTTGTGAAGCATAAAAAATGGGACTTCATTAATGAGATTAATGAAATAAAAGAAACCTAAGATGTTGTAGAAACTTGTTTAAAAACTGGTAGCTCTAATTCTTGCTTTGCATAGCGGTGTTCCTTGTAGAATATCCAGCACCTTATTCGATAAGGAAAGAGCCGAGATCCCTTCACCGGGAGTGACCTCTTTAGTGAAACTAGCAGATGCTACAAACTCGGTTTGTCTTTTGATTGCTTCTGTAGTTCTTGCTTTGCATAGTGGTATTTGTGAAATATCCTGCACCTTATTCGATGAGGAAAGAGCCGACGATCCCTTCACCGGGAGTGACCTCTTTAGCAAAACTAGAAAAGGCCTCTAAAACATTCCATTTAAAATTACTCGATTCTACAACGATATCAAGTTCATTACGCAAAGGGTTTTCTTAAAAACCTGTCGTAGCCCTCCGTCATTTCAGATAAGTAATAGTTAGTATTCGTGCCGCGTTTGTTGACCTTGTCAAGGCGTAGTGTACGGTAGATGATTACTGCTTATCTGTATAAGCATATGATGCGATTGGATTAAGGTAGTCGTGCGACTTTGTTGACCTTGTCAAGGGTCGTGCGAGTGGGTTTAATTCATATCAGGAAATGATGGGTTGAACTTGACTTGCGGTCTATGATTTGTTGACCTTGTCAAGGTCATAGATCGCTCGGGGCAAAATATTATTGGGAATTTCAAGTGTTGAAATTTGCAATGAGATTGCATACCTTCTATGAGATAGTTGGATCCCGATACCCGCTGCGAGTAAGAGTTACTCCTGGGAGAGTTTTACACATTACAATTAGCCGATCAAGTAGGTGTCTAGAAAGGTGTTAACGGGGTTACGCCCCTGGGAAAACGAGGTTTACTTTAATTAGGTCCGTGCGAAAGCACGGGGAAGCTCCCTCAAAGTACCGGCACTGGCCTGGCTGAAAGATTGGCGAACTTGTAGGGTGTAATTAATCCCGGCTAGTCTTTCCTTTCAGGGTTTGAAGGAAGATTTGATTAAAACAGTGGGAGACATCCTGATTAGATAAATTGATAACCAATCTAATCTTGTAAAAGCACACGCTGAGTGTTTTCTTCTCTCTCTCTCCTGGTTACGACTATGTCACGCCTTAATCAAGATAATAATACGGATGTATTTGACCGAACCCACTTGTTATACTGAGCTGGGGAACGTTGGTCCCGCTCCAACTTATAATTGTTATAAGACAGAGCAGGAAATAGGGGATTACCAGAATTCTCGTGCCGCCCAAACGAAGAAAGTGCATGCTGATGCATCTTCTTCGGCTGTGTTCATTACAGAGAACTGTTTCTCAGTATCCTTTACGTCCTGGGTATTTGATAACGGATCAGGATCTCACATATGTAATTTGTTACATGGGCTACAGATAGGTAGAGAACTGAGAACGGGTGATAAGTTTCATGAGATAGAAACGGTGCAAGTGTTGCAGCCAAGTCTGTTGGTCAATATCACCCTGTATTACCAGAATACATTGATTCTGAACAAATGTTATTAGATACCGAACCTGATATACAACATCATATCAGTCTCTTTATTAGTAAAAAAATGATATAATTTTGTATTGTTGGATAATGTTTTGAACATTTCCTATATCAAGAGTTGATCGGTTCAGACACGTTATCTTAAAGTATTGACATTCTAAATCAAACTACAGTTCTTAGTATATAGAACACACACAAGAGGAATAGTTCAGAAATGAACGAATTCTTCTTGAGGCATTGTAGACTAGGTCATATCAATGCGACCCGACTGGCTGAAGTTATATATAGATGCATATTTAAATTAGTTTGAATTTACATCTTATGAAACTTGCCGGTCATGTCATAAAGATAAGATGACCATGGCTCTGTTTATTGGAAACAGAGAAAGAGTTAGTGAACTCTTGGGATTGATACATGCTGATGTATGAAAGTCCCCTGTCTACACATGCCAAGTTCGGTTCTTTGTACTTCATTACATTTTCTGATGATCTCTCAAGATTCAGACATATGTTCTTGTTGAAACACAAGTCCGAAGCTTTTGAGATATTCACAGAATATAAGTTAGAAGTAGAGAACCAAAAACGGGTATAAGTATTATGTCCTTTGATGAGATCGAGGAGGAGAATACTTGAGCACGGAATTCCTGGACTATTCTAAAGGAGAATGAGATTCTCTCTCAGCATTACTCCTCCGTATATACCATAGCACGATGGTATATCGGGGCGGAGCAATAACACCCTATGTGATATGGTGTGCTCTATGATGAGTACTACTGATTTTCCTATTTCCTTTTAGGAGTTATGCACTTGAGAAGCTGCATACCTATTGAATGTGGATTCAATAGTTTCCAACGAACCTCAGCCTCTCCGCCGATCTGGTAGGGTTTCTCACCCACCTGAGAGATACTTCAGTTTCTCTATGACAGTGGGAGCGAGGATTGCATCATGAGATGATGACCCAACTAGTTTCGAGTAGGCCATCAGGAGTGAGACTCTGTAAGAATGGCTGGATGCTTAGTGATCTGAGATGGAATCCTTATACACCAACAAAGTATGGACTTTGGTTGCTTTATCTGAAGGGTTAAATCCCCATCAGGAGCAAGTATATCTTGAGAAGATTACTTGGTGTACATGGAAAAGTTGAGACTTTCAAAGCTATGATTAAGTCCATCCAGATCCTACTTGCCACGGCTACATACCATGACTACGATATCTGGTGGTTGGGTGTCATGACTACTTTTCTAAATGATGTTTTTGAAGAGAGCGTTTATAAGTACATAGCCAGACGGCTTCGTAGACAGTGGGAGCAGCGAAAACTTGTGCAGGATGCTTTATAGCATAAAGCAGGCATCGCGGAGTTGGAACATCTGTTTTGATGTAGTATTCAAAGAGTTTGACTTCATCAAAATGGTAGATGAACCTTGTATATACAAAAAGGTAGTAGGGAGTATGGTGATGATCCTCGTAGAGTACGTGGATGACATACTCTTGATAGGGAAGGAGTTTCCTATGCTATGCTCGGTCAATCTCCGCTTATCACAAGGATTCTCCAGATAGGATCAAAGTGATACCTCCTAAATCCTGGGTTTTGGATCTATGAGATAGATCTAATTTGATGTTAGGATTCTCACTAGTTGTAGTGAGATGGTATCAATCGATCCTGGGAAGAATCACTGGAAAGGTTCCAGGGTGATAAGGACGACTAAATGTCAGTCGCAGGCATTGTCTTTACCCTCGGTGGAGGGACGGTATGTTGGAAGAGTTCCAAGCTAGATACCGTGACTTACTAGACGATTAAAGGCAAGATACATCGTTACCAAGGATGCTACCAAAGAGGCAGTCTGGATATATATAAGTTCATGAGATGAATTTCGTTCCTACCATTGTGTGACAATGGAGTTGTGGCTTATGCCAAGGAACCCCCGTCCCATCAGAAATCCAGATATAATTCTTAGGCAGTATCACCTGATCATGGAGATGGTTGATCTCCAGGGAGATCGAGGTTAGGAGAGTAGACACAGAGGACAACTACGCGGATTCACTCACAAAGGCCTTTTTCCCAGTAGAGACTTTTATGGGATGGTTGAGTATGAGATACTTCAACCACAGCTAATTGTTGGGTATGTGATACCACAACAGATGGCCCTAGTGCAAGTGGGAGATTGTTAGTTATATGTATGCCCTAGAGGCCATTACTGTACATACGATGTATATTGTAATGGATGCTTGGACATATATAGGGAGGACTTTCTTGCTTGACATGATAGTACGCTATCTGGTTGTACTTTATCTTAACATTTATTCTAATTGTCTCTGTGTTACATGTTGATAAAGCCCTTAGGATATGTACTCGACTACTGGGACTATGATGAGATCATACTAGTGGGGCCACGGTAGTCGACGAGTACATCCTATAACTGTTCCTAGTCGAGGGTGTATCGAGACAGGGCATCGATACACCAGAGTAGACTAGCGTATACGCATCTTGACCCATATGGTGGGCGATGGATGATCCCATATCCATCGGTGTTTGACATCAAGGATGGTGTACGGGCGCTCAGTAGAGACTGGGTACACTGGACGGACTCGCCGAGAACTCCCAAATGGTATTATACCTCACGTCAGATGGCAGTTCTCTGGTAACACTGGTACAGAGTAGTCTGTTGGCCCGAGATCGTCATAGAGTCTTGTATGATTCCCACTGTGCTTTGATTTCCATCATACCACGTCCAAGAGGGCATGCAAAAAGGTGGCTTTTGGGTACAGTCCCGAATCACATGGAGGCAATGAGCGATAGGAGGGGATTTGTCTCTCCCGGTATAAGGAGTTGATGTTGCGCTGTGTTCGATTAGCTATAACTGGAAATCCCTGGCCAGGGTTGCTGAGATTTACTGGTAAGTGTTATCATTAGTTTCTCGAACTGTTATAGACCTCATATCGACACGACTTATCAAGCTACTGGGGTCTGACGTTTGCCACCCCTAGGCGAGATATGCGACATATCAGACGACGAGACCGGACTGTACGGGAGTGTTACTGATTGGATTCACAGGAGAATGTACAGGCTTTCTTGTTGATCTTCTGAGCGCTCAATACCTTGGTGGCTGTTACGTTTAGCTGACCGCTTGTAGCTTGTGGGTGTTTGATATGATCATCACCTACTGCCGGCGTATTGACGATTCTTTAGAATCCTATACAGAGGTTTCTTGACTCAGGAAAAACGGAGTAGGGGCACATATGTGATATGTGCAGGACCGAGGATAATGCGATATGAGATACCGTATTATATTCTCGCGATATTTGATATCAGCCGGGTCATCGGATCAAGTGTTGATTCGATGAATCGGTAAATGAGATATTAGTCGGTTTTATGCGATATAGCCGGATTGTCGGATCAAGTGTTGATTTGATAATTTAATGTATAATAATATATTTGATATATTAAATTACATTAACTAATATTAGCTCACTAAAAGATTCTTTTTCTCACTCGGGTAATACATTGATATGTATGCGATATATGTTAATTGTATTATTTTATTTTGTTACAATAAATATTATATATGTGATATATAATATTATAACATGATATGATTACTAATGCAACATGTTTAGTGGTGATTAAACAAGATTAGGGTTTGATTTAGGTTAGTTCATTCATGAACCTTCTAGAAGGTTTCTTTTTGTTTTGTGTTAGATATTTTAAAGTGACTCACCTTTAATTCAACCTAAACCCTTGCCCTAATTAAATCTCTACAAAGGTTTGTTTAACCATAGTTGCATTATTCATCATTATCATCTTTTCATTATTCATCACAAAAGGATTCTAATAATTATTCATCTTCTTCTTCCTTGACTTCTTCATGGAAAAAGCTTTCTAGCTTTTTCTAAGTGATGATTATGTGTGAGAAAAAGATTATAAATGAGAGAAAAAATCCTACTTCATCATCCTCATCTATTCTTTCCCTTTACATGAGAGTGTTCACTTCATTTAGTGAGTGAGAGCTTGTGTTAATGAAACTTCAAGGTAGACCATCTTTGTTATCGAAGGTCGGAAGCAAGCTTGCATCTTTCTCTTCGCGGAGCCTCTTGAGAGTCCGGAACACAATGATCACAGCGAAGGGACCTTAACACAGAGCTTAAGAAGTGAAGGACCGGATCTACAAAGGTTGTAATCCCTCTCACTTAGTGTTAAAATGTTGAACATGCTTGTTTTCGCCTAATCTCTAGTTTAAAGATCCGGCTTTGGGTTGTTCGGCACGGCTAAATTTTAAATCGGGCATGGTTGATGCCTCATGACCCTTGTGCGTGTGCCTAGCATCCCTACATAGTCCAATCAGCCACTCGCGCACTTCCCTCAGCCCTTTTTCTCGGTCAGCTGCCGCGGCTAACTTTGCTTCGACCTGAACTCGTTGCTGCAAGTAGAACGAAAGTTGCTCTTCGACGGCCTGCTGAGCTGCCCCACGATTCTGTGCATCCCGCTCAACGATATCGAGCCTCTGCCTCAGTGTTAGCCCGTCAGAGATGTATCGTAGAAGGCCTTCAAAGATAGCTTTCAACTGTGTAGCATTTGCATCAAGCGTGCAGCCGGGCAGACTCGCTTGAAGTTTCTTCGCACTCCTTACATTTTAAGGCCGCTTCGTGTTCAAGATGGCAGAAGTAGGGAGTGCTCTGCTCAACCCACGCAGCCCGTTGAGAGTTCACAGCCAGGACCTCAGGAGCAGGACGTCCGAATTCGAGCTCGTGCAGACAGGCCTTAATTTCCCTGCAGTGATTAACCCAAGACTCGACGACGCCCTCACTATGAAAGTTCACGAGTGTCGCCAGCATAGGATTAACCTCCGCAGCAAAATCTGCAGCAAATGTGGGAGCCTCCACGTCAAGCTCCTCGATATAGTCGCTCAACATGCGCAGACTATTCACAGCGTCTTTGGAAGATAAACGTCGAGAAAAGGGGCCTGCAGGCATTACGACTCGAGATTCGAACGAAGCTAAAGTCGGTATCACCGCTGCAAAACAAATCACAGCCAAATGACGGTTCAACAAACAGAGGAGGTTCATGAACAATGGAGTTTATTATACCGGCTGCAGCGGGTGGCAAGGCCTGGAGTACCAGTGGCGCAACTGTTCTTTCGTCTCCTCCTTCGATCTGTAGTGCTGCAATCAAAACAAAGAAGAATTAGAAATGATTTGGCTGCCCGTAAAAGAAGAGACATTAGCTGAAGGATGTACTCACCAGCGCCACTAGATGAGACAATCTCTGACTGGAAAGAGAAGTGTGGGTGTAGCACCTGATACAGGTGATAAAAAAGGACTCCTGCAAGGACGCAGTAATGCAACATTAGTACATAAAGTATACAGCCTGCAATGAGACTGATGGGTCACAAATCCGCACCTTCCAGCATTTGAGATAGTACGAGAGAAGGTAGAGGAGCGGTCGCCGTTAAAACAGCAACTGGAGATGCTTCCTCGGGTGGCACAACCCCAACGCTCATCATACCTGCATTAGAACTAAGAGAAACGCTGTCAAAAAAAAATTAAAAGGGATTGCAGAATAAAGGGGAAAGTAATGACCCAAAATCTACCTGGTGAGTCGCCGGTCGAGACCGCGACAAGGACATCACTGGAGGCAGCAAATGCTTCACCCTCCTCCATCGGAATGGTCTCGCTACCCGTAGCCTCATCCCCCGATTCCACGAGAATCGTCGTGACACTCGCAGAGCCCGGCAACGGCAAGGAGCCGTAAGGGGAAAGAGCGACGATTGGAGCAGTGCCCGACTCTTGTGAAAGAGTGGCTACCTCGGGCTCGATGACTGTAGCTATCTCACCCACCGCTACCTCGGGCTCGACGATTGTGGCTGTCTCACCTGCTGCTACCTTGGGCTCGGCGATTGTAGCTGTCTCACCCACCGCTACCTCAGGCTCGATGGTTACCGCCACTTCTTCGGCAGGACTCGGCCCTGCAAGATAGGACATATGAGAACCTGAAAATTAGAACTTTGATAAAAAAAACCAATGTCACGTTACCTTAAGTCGGTTTTCCGATTGCTTCCCGAGCAGTACGTGCTGCCTGTCTGTGAGCAGTGGACAAGGCATCCGAAATATCCTCTGAAGGAGTAGGGGCAGGGGTAGTGGCGCTCGAACCTGCACCCGCGGCCAAGGCGGCACTACGCTCCCTTACCACGCTCATTCTGTTAGGTTTACCTAGCACCTCATGAAGGGTTTGGAAGCATTACATGTGTCAAAATCAAATTTTTAAGGTGCTAAGTGAATATACAAAGAATCATCACTAGAAATTTAGGGTTTCATAACATTGACATCATCACAAGTAGTAAAAGCTAGGGTTTTGAGAGTACAACCTTTGTAGCTCCCTACGCTAGACTCCTTGGCTACTTGAGGGTTGGAAAAAAGTCCGCTTGAGATCCTCTAGGTCCACGATGATCCACCCGGAGTTCTCTTTGTCCAAGCTTGAAACTTCACAAGATCAAGAGAAGAAATGGAAGCTAACACTCTTCACTAATGGGCAAGACTAGTGTAGAATGGTGTTGTGGTTGGTTTTCTCACTTCAAAATCCTAACTTGGTAACTCTTTTGCTCACTTGAGAGAACTAGAGAGCAAGAGAGAAAGGAGGAAGAAGATGATGGCAAGATAATGATAAACTTGTGTAGAAAATGAGAAAATAAAAATATATATATTTTTTCACTCTCTCATTCTAAACCATGGTTGTAAAATATCTTAGATATTTTAGTTTGGAACAAAAATGACCATAGAAAATGAATCATGGTTAATTCAAGGGGTTAGTGCAAGAATAAAAGATTAAACCATGAAAACAATTTCCATTTTCATTTTCCTTTTCCAAATAAATAATATCCATATATTTTACATATGGTATGAGTCTTATATTGCCACCATCTACTATATCAACAACCATGATAATCTTTATGTATGCATGTATGTGTGCATGCACATCCTATTTGCATGAAGGAGAATGAATGCATACATGCATGCATAAAGACAAGAAAGGATTTCAAGTGAGAAACTAATGGTCAATGATAAATCAACATTTGATTTAGCAACCCGGTCATATCACATACGACCCGACCAAAAGCAAGCCGCCCGATTAATATACGGTATCTCATATGCGCATTTTAACCGGGTCCACGCGCATATCGCATATGCGCACCATATCGTTTCTCCTGGACTAGGTAACTCCATTATGGGACTCTAAGACTCGTCAATACGCCGGCAGTGGGTGATGATCATATCAAGCACCCCCAAGCCGCAAGCGGTCAGCTAAACGTAACGGCCACCCGGGTATTGAGCGATCAGAAGAAAACAAGCGAACCTGTTACAACTCCCGTCGAGCCAACCGGCAACACTACTGTACAGTCCGGTCTCTTCGTCAGATATGCTGCATATCGAGTCTAGGGATGGTAACGTCGACCCTAATAACTCAATAAGTCGTGCCGATGAATGGTCTATAACAGATCGAGAAACTACTGATAACACTTACCAGTAAATCTCAACAGCCCTGGCCAGGGACTTACTGATATAGCCAATCGAGCACAGCACAACATCAACTCCCAACACTGGGAGAGACGAAACCCCTCCTATCGCTCATCGCCTTCGTGTGTCTCGGGACTGTACCCAACGGCCACCTGTTTGCACGACTCAGTAGAGCCGTGGTAGGGTGGTAATCAAAGTACAGTGGGAGAACACACAAGACTCTATGACGATCTCGGGTCTACAGACTAACCTGCACCAGTGTCACCTGAGAACTGCTATCCGACGATAGATATAATTCCATATAGGAGTTCTCGGTGAGTCCGTCCAGTGTACCCAGTCATCACTGAGCACCCGTATACGATCTCGATGTCAAACATCGATGAATGTGGGAACATCCATCGCCCATCATATGGGTCTAGTATCATATACACTAGTCTACTCTGGTATATCGATGCCCCGTCTCGATACACCTACGACTAGAGACATTCCAGGATATGCTTATAAACTACAGATGTCCCACTAGTATGATCTCTATCATAATCATAATAGTCAAGTCTCTATCCTCAGAGCTTTATCAACGTGTGTGAATGAATAAAAGCATGATCAAATCAACATGTCAGATAAAGAAGAACCGGATAGCATACTATCATGTCGAGCAAGAATGTACACTGAATACACACACACATACACACACACACACACATGTATGAATACATCCACTATCATATAATGCCCTCTAGGGCATACATATATCCAACAATCTCTCGCTTGCACTAAGGCCAGTTATTGGCGTATCTCATACCCAACATCTCAAAAAGTCGCTTATGTTGCGGCTGAGGGAGGGCCTTGGTGAGTGGATCCACGGCGTTATTCTTTGTGTCTACTCTTCTAATCTCGATCTCGCGGCGATCTACAATCTCCCGGATCAAATGAAAATGCCTCAGGATGTGTCTGGACTGCTGATGGGAGCTGGGCTCCTTGGCTAACGCTATAGCCCCATTATTATCACAATACAATGGTATTGGATCAATAATGGTTGGAACTACTCCTAGCTCCGAGATGAACTTCTTCATCCAGACTGCTTCCTTGGCGGTATCATTCGCAGCAATGTACTCAGCCTCCATCGTAGAGTCTGCAACGGTATCCTGTTTGGAACTCTTCCAACTTACCGTCCCTCCATTGAGGGTAAATACAAACCCAGAGATAGATTTGCTGTCGTCTTTATCGCTCTGGAAGCTCGAATCGGTAAAGGCCTCAATTTGGAGACCTCCATTACCATATACCAAGCATAATTCTTTAGTCCTTCGCAAGTACTTAAGAATGTTCTTCACAGCTATCCAGTGATTCTCCCCTGGGTTGGATTGATACCTGCTTACAACACTAAGTGCATAAGCTACATCTGAGCGTGTACATAACATCGCATACATTATAGATCCTACTGCCGAAGCATAGGGTATAATGCTCATGCGAGCTCTCTCTTTATCGGCCTTTGGGCAAGAGTCCTTAGAGAGAGTGACCCCATGGCAAGCGGGTAAGGCATCCCGCTTGAAGTCTTCCATACTAAACCTTTTTAGGATGGTGTTGATGTACCTGGTTTGGGACAATCCCAATAATCTCTTGGATCTATCCCTATAGATCCTAATGCCCAGAATGTATGTGGCATCACCCAGGTCCTTCATGGAGAACCTTAGTGATAAGAAAGATTTGACCGACTGCAGCATAGAAATATCATTTTCTATCAGAAGAATGTCATTCACGTACAATATGATGAATGTGACAGCTCTTCCTACAGCCTTCTTATAAACACAAGGTTCATCTGGATTTTTGATGAAATCAAACTCTTTGATAACATCATCGAAACAGATGTTCCAACTCCGTGATGCCTACTTTAACCCATATATGGATTTAAGCAATCTACATGCTTTCCCGCTACTCCCACTATCAATGAAGCTATCCGGCTGATCCATATAAACACATTTTTCTAAATCCCCATTTAGAAATGCCGTTTTAACGCCCATCTGCCAGATTTCATAGTCGTAGTGAGCAGCAATAGCAAGTAGGATCCGAATGGATTTAAGCATGGCTACGGGCGAAAAAGTCTCGTCATAGTCCAAACCTGGCCTTTGACGAAAACCCTTCGCCACAAGTCTTGCCTTATAGGTCTCTACCTGCCCATCAACACCAATCTTTCTTTTAAAGATCCATTTGCACCCCACAGGTTTTACCCCAGGGGGTACAATGTCCAAAGTCCATACTTTGTTGGTGTACATAGACTCTATTTCGGATCTCATGGCATCCAGCCACTTCACAGAGTCTCCACTCGTGATAGCTTGCTGAAAACTGGTAGGATCATCATCCTCCATGATGCAGTCTTCTCTGTCACCATCAATGAGAAAACCGTAGTACCTCTCCGGTAGGTGAGAAGTCCTACCAGACCTACGGAGTGGCCGAGGTTCCTCAGTTTCTATTGCAACAGCCGGTTCAACCAAGTCGTCATTTGTAGTTTGTGTCTCTAGAACCTCTTCTAGATCTACCACATTGCCATCATCTTTATCTGTGAAAAACTCTTTTTCCAAGAATGTGGCATACTGAGAAACAAACACCTTTTGTTCCTCCTTGTGGTAGAATAGATATCCATAAGAATTCTTTGGATACCCCCACAAAATTACACATGACCGACTGTGTCTCGAGTTTGTCTGGATTCTGCTTTTTAACATAGGCCGGGCAATCCCAAATCTTGATTCTCTTAAGAGATGGTCTCTTCCCATGCCATATCTCATATGGTGTGGTCGACACGGTTTTGGTTGGACCCTGTTCAGTAGAAACACTGCAGTCTCCAATGCATGCCCCTAAAATGAGACGGGTAACTCAGCATCACTCATCATGGAACGGACCATATCTAATAGGGTCCGATTCCGTCGTTCTGACACACCGTTGTGCTGTGGTGTGTAAGGAGGAGTGAGCTGAGAGAGAATCTCATTCTCTTTTAGAAAGTTTGCAAATTCTGTACTGAGATACTCTCCACCTCGATCTGATCGAAGTATCTTGATACTCAAGCCGGTTTGTTTTTCTACTTCTTGTTTATATTCAGTGAATTTCTCGAAAGCTTCGGATTTGTGTTTTAATAAAAATACATGATCGAATCTTGAGAAATCGTCAGTGAACGTAATGAAGTATGAAAAACCGCCTCTAGCCTGTGTAGACATTGGCCTATATACATCACTATGTATGAGGCCTAGGAGCTCAGTAGCTCTTTCTCCGTTTCCGGTAAACGGAGTTTTGGTTATTTTACCCTTGATACAAGACTGGCAAGTCGCATAAGATTTATATTCAAAAGAGTTTAAATATCCATCTTTGTGTAACTTGTTCAGTCTTGTTTCATTAATATGACCAAGTCTACAGTGCCAAAGAAAAGCTTCATTTATTTCTGAAAGTTTTCTTTTATTAGTGTGTTGTATGCTGAAAACTGTGTGTTGATTTAGGACGTATATCCCGTTATTAAGCGTAGCATACCCAACCAACATTTGATTCAGGTAAATGTTCATAACATTGTTCTGCAATACAAAATTATATTCTTCATTGTCTAACAAAGAAACAGATATTATATTACAAAGCATACTTGATACAAAATAACACGGGTTCAAAACCAATATACACCCAGACGGCAACCCCAAATGATACTCTCCCACTGCGACTGTATGTACATTGGAACCATTTCCAACACGGAGAGTATGGTCACCTGTCTTCAAAACCTTGCTATTTCTCAGCCCCTGCATAGAATTGCAAATGTGAGAACTTGAACCGGTATCTAATACCCAGGAAGTAGAGTTTATTGAAAAACAGTTTTTTATCACAAACACACCTGAAGCGGAAGCATCCCCATGCTTCTTCTTGAGATTTAAGTACTCCGTGCAGTTACACTTCCAATGTCCTGTTTTGTGGCAGTGAAAACATTCCCCTTTCCCCGATTCTCCAGCTTTGGAATTGTCCTTCCCCTTAACCTTTTTAACTCCACCCTTAGGATTGGTGGGTTTCTTCTTTTTCTTTCCCTTGGCCTTAGCCTTTGGGCGAGAAGAGGAAGATTGCCCAACACTCAAAACGGGAGTTTTCACTGATTTCAGTATGCTCTCTGCACTCCTTAACATATTAAGGAGTTCAGGTAGTTCCTTCTCCATGTTGTGCATGTTGAAGTTAACTATGAATTGAGCAAAGATGGATGGGAGGGACTGCAGAATAATATCCGTATATTGTTCGCTGTCCATCGTCCATCCAAGGTTCTCAAGCTCTTCTATGAGAGCTATCATCTTCAGAACATGGTCTCCTACTGGTGTGCCAGGGGCCATTCGCATCTGAAACAATTTCTTTGATGCTTCGTATCGTAATACGCGGGATTGCTCTCCATACAACTTCTTTGTATGGAGAAATATGTCATGAATGTCCATATTCTCGTGCTGCTTTTGATGTGTGTTATCCATCGATGCAAGCGCGAGGCATTTGGCCGTGGCACAGTCAGAGTCCCATGTCTTGCGGACTTCTTTGTTCGCAACTGAGGATTTTGGACCTGGGACGGGCTGGGCTGGAGCCGTGAGGACATATGATACTTTATCATAAGTCAAGGCAATTTTCAGATTCCTCAGCCAGTCTTTATAATTGGTCCCATTCAGTTTATTTTTATCTAGTAGAAGCTTGAGTCCAGTCATTGGTATCTACCATTAAGAGAGAGAAAAGAATATATTCAGCGAAAGCTCTTGCAAAGATCAGATTGGTTATTATCTTATCTAATCGATGTCTCCCACTGCTTTAATCAAGTTTTTCTTTCAAACCTTAAAAAGAAAACTAGCCAGGATTAATTACAGTCTACAACTTCACTAACCGTTCAGCCAGGCCAGTGTCGGTACTTGAGGAAGGTTCCCCGTGCTTTCGCACGGACCTAATTAAAGTAAACCTCATTTTTCAAGAGGCGTAGCCCCGTTAACACCTTTCTAGACACCTAGTGAGTTAGCTAATTGTAAACTGCAAAACTCTCCTGGGAGAAACTATTGCCCACAGTGGGATCAGGATCCAACCATCATATGGAAGGTATGCAATCTCATTGCAAATCTCAACACTTGAAATTCCCGATGCGGTTTTTACCCCTAGTGCCTATGACCTTAACTATGGTCAACAAATCATAAGTACCAGTCAAGTTCTACCCGTCATTTCTTGATTAATTAGACCCACTCATATGACCCTTAACTAAGGTCAACAAAGTCGCATGAATGTCCTAATTAATCTGCATCATATGCAGTGTAGGAAGACATCACTTAGCTACCGTACACTACGCCTTAACTACAGTCAACAAACGTAGCACGAATACTAAGTACTCTACTTCCTAAAATGACAGAGGATTGCGGATGATTTTTAAGAAAATCTTTAATACTTTGAACTTGATATCGTTGTAGAATCAAATGGTTTTCAAAAGGAGTGGCTTGAGCTCCGCAGTTTTGAAATGTAGCTTTTTCATAAAGAACCGAGTGGTTTTCAAATCCGATTCTACAACATCTTTTTAGGTTTATTTTCTTTACATTAATCATATTAATGTAGTCTCATCATTTAAGTCCTCAAGCCAATCACAGAAAAGAAACGAAAATACAACGTACGCTTATGCCATCCGCATGCGCCGCAATGTTCCGTTATGCACCGTTAGGTTACTTAACTAACGGCATACCGGGACGGGACTAGCGCGGGTGTAAAACATAAGCAACGTCTACTATATATCTCATATATAATATATCATTCGTCTCAGATATCATATCACAGAATACAGGCAACAGAAACACAGATATAATGTGGGATATACTAGGACATCCGTATTTAGTATTTAGCCAATAATAGAAAATACGGATTCCACAGTCGCGATGAATAGCCAAGCCCACACCCCTAGACCCCTACGAGAGCGGCAAGTGACCCTACCAATTCTGGAGTGTAGGAGACCCGGTCTCGACTCCTCGAGATGGCCTCCCACTGAACCCCAGAACTCGGTCACTTGTGCTCCCCTCCTTGGGTCTATCCTAATGCGGAAAAGTAAATAATATACAACACTGGTGACATCAACCTCAACCCGGAAGTGCCCTAAATAAAAGAATATTACATTACATTTGAATTTTACATGAATGAAAAGAAAACTCTTATCTCACATAAAAAAAAACCCGACTATTCAATCGCAACAATCCGGCACATCATATCTCAGCAACACAAAATATCATATATCATCAACGTAAGTAAGTATGCGTACCCCGATTGTCGTTGATGTATAGCAACGAAACCGACGATATGCGACATACTACACTTACGGTCACAGAAAAGAAAGTGTAAAACTACAACATTTGGAATCCACAATCACTTTAGACATCGCAAATCCGAAATATCACATACTCCGCATTTCATGCCTAACTTTGTGAATTCCACATATTGTATCACATTCCAGATAAATAGACAGTATTAAACTTTCCGATCGAATAATCAAATACCCAAGATTTCCTAAATAGCTCAACACTTGAGCGGAGTTCAAAAATCCCGGAACGTGTCACAGTAGCAGCGGTCCAGCCGTAGAAGGGTCAAGCCAACGCCTCACATGTGGCACGCCGTACTGCCCCAAACCCTAAGGTTTAGAGATAGTTCAGACGGTCACATAATCGAGTTAAGGTTTGTGTTCTTCTAGAGGGTCTACCACTTAACTTGCACGTATTTCCGAAAGATTTAAACCCGAGAAAAAATCAACACTTGAAAGTTTTTCGTGCCGGGAAAAAGTGAGTTAATGATATTCGTTCGAACATTTTAATACTTTCTAAATTATTCAAAAAAGACACGAAATTAAAATTCCGATCGAATCACCGAATCCAAAACAATCCCCAGAACATTCAACACTTGAATCAGATTAAAAATACCCAAAAATATATACAAGCAGTTCTAGACATTACAATATAAATACGAAGCCATAAAGCATCTGTACGGCCGCGGAGCCGCGGCCCAAGCAAGGTATGGCCGCGGTTTCGCGGCGGCATGTACGGCTTTTGGCTTCGTTTTTTACATAAGTTCTTAGAATTTCCTGCTGAATTTTTTAAGTATTTTTAATTCAGAAAATAACACAGTTTTAAAAATTGTCCAGAGAAGGGTGAAAAAACCGTATTTTTTGGTTCGATCGGGGTTTTAACTTCGCCAAAGCGTCTCCTAAAGCTCTAGCTTGGCTCTGATACCATTGTTAGGTATACCTAGCACCTCATGAAGGGTTTGGAAGTATCACATGTGTCAAAATCAAATTTTTAAGGTGCTAAGTGAACATACAAAGAATCATCACTAGAAATTTAGGGTTTCATAACATTGACATCATCACAAGTAGTAAAAGCTAGGGTTTTGAGAGTACAACCTTTGTAGCTCCCTACACTAGACTCCTCGGCTACTTGAGGGTTGGAAAAAAGTCCGCTTGAGATCCTCTAGGTCCACGATGATCCACCCGAAGTTCTCTTTGTCCAAGCTTGAAACTTTACAAGATCAAGAGAAGAAATGGAAGCTAACACTCTTCACTAATGGGCAAGACTAGTGTAGAATGGTGTTGTGGTTGGTTTTCTCACTTCAAAATCCTAACTTGGTAACTCTTTTGCTCACTTGAGAGAACTAGAGAGCAAGAGAGAAAGAAGGAAGAAGATGATGGCAAGATAATGATAAACTTGTGTAGAAAATGAGAAAATGAAAATATATATATTTTCACTCTCTCATTCTAAACCATGGTTGTAAAATATCTTAGATATTTTAGTTTGGAACAAAAATGACCATAGAAAATGAATCATGGTTAATTCAAGGGTTTAGTGCAAGAATAAAAGATTAAACCATGAAAACAATTTCCATTTTCATTTTCCTTTTCCAAATAAATAATATCCATATATTTTACATATGGTGTGAGTCTTATATTGCCACCATCTACTATATCAACAACCATGATAATCTTTATGTATGCATGCACATCCTATGTGCATGAAGGAGAATGAATGCATACATGCATGCATAAAGACAAGAAAGGATTTCAAGTGAGAAACTAATGGTCAATGATAAATTAACATTTGATTTAGCAACCCTGTCATATCACATATGACCCGACCAAAAGCAAGCCGCCCGATTAATATACGGTATCTCATACGCGCATTTTAACCGGGTCCACGCGCATATCGCATATGCGCACCATATCGTTTCTCCTGGACTAGGTAACTCCATTGTGGGACTCTAAGACTCGTCAATACGCCGGCAGTGGGTGATGATCATATCAAGCACCCCCAAGCCGCAAGCGGTCAGCTAAACGTAACGGCCACCCGGGTATTGAGCGATCAGAAGAAAACAAGCGAACCTGTTACAACTCCCGTCGAGCCAACCGGCAACACTACCGTACAGTCCGGTCTTTTCGTCAGATATGCTGCATATCGAGTCTAGGGATGGTAACGTCGACCCCAATAACTCAATAAGTCATGCCGATGAATGGTCTATAACAGATCGAGAAACTACTGATAACACTTACCAGTAAATCTCAACAGCCCTGGCCAGGGACTTACTGATATAACCAATCGAGCACAGCACAGCATCAACTCCCAATACCGGGAGAGACGAAACCCCTCCTATCGTTCATCGCCTTTGTGTGTCTCGGGACTGTACCCAACGGCCACCTGTTTGCATGACTCGGTAGAGCCGTGGTAGAGTGGTAATCAAAGTACAGTGGGAGAACACACAAGACTCTATGACGATCTCGGGTGTACAGACTGACCTGCACCAGTGTCACCTGAGAACTGCTATCCGACGATAGATATAATTCCATATAGGAGTTCTCGGTGAGTCCGTCCAGTGTACCCAGTCATCACTGAGCACCCGTATACGATCTCGATGTCAAACATCGATGAATGTGGGAACATCCATCGCCCATCATATAGGTCTAGTATCATATACGCTAGTATACTCTGGTATATCGATGCCCCGTCTCGATACACCTACGACTAGGGACATTCCAGGATATGCTTATAAACTACAGATATCCCACTAGTATGATCTCTATCATAATCATAGTAGTCAAGTCTATATCCTCAGGGCTTTATCAACATGTGTGAATGAATAAAAGCATGATCAAATCAACATGTCAGATAAAGAAGAACCAGATAGCATACTATCATGTCGAGCAAGAATGTACACTGAATATATATATACATGTATGAATACATCCACTATCATATAATGGCCTCTAGGGCATACATATATCCAACACATTCTACGCTTCCTTTCCGCTCGGGCCGTGAGAGCGGGTCTCCTAGAAGCCTCCATCAATAGGACGTCATCATCCGCGCCAAGGGTTACCTCTGGAGCTGTTATGGCATCCGTCATCGGTCGTTTGAGTAAGGCCTCTTTCGGCAGTGCTGAGGAGACCGGGACTTCGATGGCTGGCCCTGGAAGCATCTCCGCATCATCTTGCGGGATTGGCATTGTAGTCCCTGCGATAAGATAAGGAGGGGTCAGATTGTCCATAAGAAAGGAGAATGAAGATGCAATGAGCCGAGATATACCAACTCCCAACGAAGCGCGAATCCTCTCCTCCTCCTCGAAAGTCTTGAGGGAAGCCGCTAGAGCCTCTTCAGTGGAAATGCCTGTTAAAGAAGGAAAAGTGTCAGTCAAAACATGATAATAAAAATATAATGCAATAACAGAAGATACGACTGATGTTTACTTGATTGTGCGAGGATGGCCAGTCCCGCTTTGTGGCTTGCCGATCGCACAGAAGCTGCAATAGCGGCCTCCAGATCAGTATCGTCTGGCGCTATGAATAGACCCTCGATGGTCCCATATTCGCCCAAGCCCTCACTATAAGGATCATGAGGCTCCTGACCAAATACAACGTCGGCAGAGAAGATCGACTTCTTCTTCCTCCTCTACGAGCGAGCTCCGGTCGCTGCAAGCACAAGTTTACGTTTAGTGGGCACCTTGGGGCGACGAGTCCCAATATCTGAACCCACGCCAGAATCGGGGGAAGCTACAGTCACCTTTTTTACAGGAGCCCGGGGTATCGGTAGCTCGGGTTTGTTATGCGGGACTTCAATCGCGGCAGCTTCTTTTATGGGAGGCGGGATAATGGTCTGTCACTTCATAGGGGCGTTTCAATCACCAGCAGGGGGTGCACCTTTGCGATTGAGCAGTAGTCGCTTCTCTTCCCTGATAACGGCGCCTATTGAATGTTGGTACCAGGCCACGTGTACATTAAGGGCTTTCGAGACACAGCTCGGTTCGCTGATAAAGAAGTGAGACCCTATGTTCAGGCGCATAAAATGATGCAGTGCGCTCCGCATTCTCTCTTCGGTAGCAGCAGGTTCTGCCAAAAAGGCCTCAAGTGGGACGCCCTGATTATAACTCAGCTGCTGGGTGAAACGATGTGGGTTGTATCTCATGAATAATGCCGCATCATTTTTCTTGAATACGAGAAAGCCCAGCCTGATGGAGTACAAATGAAGAATCTCCCGGGCTTTCAACACAGAGGCCCCGTCTTTAAAGATGTCTCGCAATGGCAGCACCGCTTTTGAAGTTTCCTGGCCGATGGTCAAGATTTTGTCTGTGAAAGACATACCATCTCCAACCGTGCGCGGACGAAGGAGCAAGCACCTAGCTTCCCGCGGTGACGGACTCACGATGGAGGCGTCAACTAGCCGCATTATCCATGGAAACCTGCATCTATCATAAAAAGAAGGTCTTTTGTGGATACCGAAGACCCCAAGCACGTGCAGCTCTATCCATGAAATGAAGTAATGCATTGGGAAATTGGCAGGATGCACCCCCGGTTCAGTGGTATCCGCTGCTAAGCTGAGGCCGTGATATAGGTGGGCTAACCCGGCGATCCCGATGGCCACTTGTATTCCGGCAACCATGCGATGCGCGGGGTAGAAGACAGAAGGCCTCATGTAACGAGGGTGCAAAGGAAGCGCGAACCAGCTTAACCATAAACTGAGAAACCTGAGAAAGAACGCTTCCTCATCAATGCCCGGAGCGGCAATTTCTGACAGGGGGACGATCGCGACGTCGGGAAGAAAGAAACCCTTTTGATCGGTTTCCAGTATTGGCCAACGGTCCAAGCCAAAACCGAAAGGATCATCAAGTTTAGCAAACTTTTCGCCTTGTTGCGACAAAATTTCTGGGCGAAGAAAATGGGCAACGAAATCCGCAAAGCTAACCCCCCGGCCTCCGGATTCAAGAAAGAGGCTCTCATACATGTTCAACACCTTTATCAGACTTGGGAACTGGTGCTGAATGGCGTTCTCTAGGGTAAGACCCATCACCACTGATTTGGTGGTGAAAACATATTCATCCGGAGGAAGCAGCTCCTCGTAGTGCTCCCCCCTAACCGGTAAACCAGAAACCTCCGCAAATTCTTCTAAGGAAATGGAAAGACCTCTCTATCCAATAGGAGGAAGGTATGGGTCGGAATGTTCCACTTCTCTAAAAACGCCTTGATCCACCATGTGGGAGGTGCAGAATACAGGAACAAGGAAGCGTAGACCGCAGGGTATAAGCCAAGCTTCAGCAGCTGCGATTTCTTTGCCGATAAGATATATCTAGCCCACTGCAAGTATCCTGCTAGATGACGGGGAGTTAGCCTGATGTTGTAGGTCTGTCCCCAAGGACGCGACTCGCCCTGACATATGCGCCGCCCTAGGGTGTCTAAAGCCGCCGCCGGCTGCACAGGAATCGCAGCCATAGAAGGCTGAAGGAGACCCTCTGAAGTCCAATTAATCACCTCCACGGTATAGTTCACCGGGGGTGTATCTGCATAAGGGATCGCCGAGATAGGCTCCGAAGGTGTCGTGCAAGAAAAGCTCCGGCGGCCTCTGATAATTTGATCATACCATCTACCCCATAGGTGAAGATTCGTGTATTCCGGGTCGTGGTCTCTGATCAGCGCAAGAACCTCTCGATCTACAAGCGCTTCAGGAAATCCGCCTTCTGAGCGGATGAACGGAAAAGAAGTGTCGAAAGACATGTTGCCTGCATGAAAAGGGATAAAAGTCAACTGTCAGTGCTATAATTTAATTTAAATTCTGACACTTGATACTTTAGAATTTGTACCACACTGCAATGCGGTAGAGAGGGACCAAAGGGGGCCCCCAAAATCTAGATGACAATTCATCAATTAATAAAACAGCATCATCATTTGATGAGACTGTTAATTAAATGAGAAAATTCTCAAGAAGATTCTCATTAAATGAGATATCTCTCGGGCAGAGGAGTAAATCTCCCTTTGAGACCAATGCTCTGTGACAGAGTGACACTTGTCAAACTCTGATCATGAAGGAATAAAAATTCCTCAAGAGCCTTGCTCTGAAAAACTGATGATGAAAGAGTCCATCAGAAAAATTAATCAGAAAAATTAAAATCAATTTTTTATGAATTAAAAATTCTAAGATCATCAAGATCCATGAACAAATGCTTAAGAGTTCTTCATAGGTTCAAGAGAGCAAAGCTCTGGTAATGAAACCCTAAAAAGGGTTTCCTTTAGATCAAAGATCTATGAAGAGCAAGGCTCTGTTAACAGATAAAACCCTAGATTATTAAAAGATTTAATCTTTACCTAAATTTTGACAGAGTTTTGACTCTTGAAAATTTTTTAAAATGAAGAGCTATGCTCTAAGAGAGAATAAAAATTCTCAGAAAAGAAGATGAATAGAATCATCTAAAGGACCAAAGGTCCTATTTATAGGCATTGAAATGCCTTTTCAACTTCTGAGTTAATCCAAGGGCGCAGATGCTGCTACCGCTGCACTCACATGTGGGCCACGTGAGCGCAACGGTGGGGGGAATTTGTTTCCCCCAATCAGAGCAAAGCTCTGTTTGAAATTCAAATTTCAAAATTGAAGCAACGCTTCAGATGCAGCCCCAAGTGTGCTGCGCCCTAAGCAGCGCACTATGTGCGCGCTAGCGCTAGGTGCGCTGCGCTCTAAGCTGCGCACCACATGTCAAACATGGGTGCGCTAGCGCTAGGTGCGCTAGCGCTAAGTGCGCTGCGCTCCGAGTAGCGCACCACGTGTAAGACAGAGGTGCGCTAGCGCTAAGAGCGATACGCTCAAAGCAGCGCACCATGTGCAAAGTACGGGTGCGCTAGCGCTGGAATTAAAAAACTCCCCACCGTTAAATCAAAAGATCTAATAATAATGATAAATCATTAATTAATCATAATTAAATTCTGTTATGAAAAAAAAATTCAATCTTGTTCAAAACAAGAAGATTACCTTCTGTAAAACAGAAGCCCTAGGATCAAAGATCCAATGGTGGGGAAATATCCCCAAATCAATCAGAGAAAGATCTCTTTAACCGATTCAACAAATCATCTTGCCCTATATAAAGGCCCCCAGACTTCAAGTCTGATATAGAGAACCCCCACCCCCATAAACTTTGAGAAATTCGAAGATAAAGAGCAAGCTCTTGCAAGAAGATATTTCTTCAAGGTAAAGATGAAGGATGATGAACACAGAGATGAAATCATCTCATAAAAAGAAAAATTCATTTCTTTAAAAAGATCATAGATCTACAAGACAAAAAGTCTTTCACAAAGAGATCAAAAGATCTCATCATAAAATAAAAAAAAGAACATAATTCTTCTCACAGATCATGGATCTATAAAGCCAAAGCCTTTCATAAAAATAAGGGATAAAAAATATCTCCTGCAAAATAAGAACTGTTGTTCTTAGATCTTGAGACAAAGTCTCTTTTAAAAGAACATAAATTTGTTCCCGGATCATAAAATTGATCAGATGCGCTTTGCGTACTTGAAATGCGCCTTGCGCTCCTGAACTGCGCTTCTGCGCTTTCTGGACTGGCGCTCAGCACCAAATGCGCCACGTGTTAACCACGTATGCGCCAATTAAGAACTTGCATTTTACGCTTCTGAAATAGCGCACTGCATTCATGGGCTGCCACTCAGCGCCAAGCGCACCACGTGTCACTCACGTGTGTGCCACTAAATTGAAAGCGCAATGCGCTCATGGATTAGCGCTAAGCGCTCATAAACTGGCATCATGCGCTCGTCATCTGGCGCCTAGCGCTGAGTGCGACACGTGTTCCTTACATGTGCGCTACTTGGCAGTAGCGCACTGCGCTCTCTGACTGGCGCAAAGCGCCTGGTGCGCCACATGTTGCGCTGACAGAATATAAATTGTTCTTTAATAAGCCAGAGCTCTGATGAATGCTCAACATTCAGTACAAGACAAAAAAATTGTCAAGATATAATGCTCAGCATTGTTAAAAGGGCCAAGCCCAAATAAAGGCTCAACAGCCCAGAATAAAAATGTTAAATATTTATTGGACCTAGCCTAAGATTGGCCATAAGTCCTCAACTCATATTAATTGAGCCCATCTGCTCATGAATATTTTAACAGATCTTAGTCCCAAATTGGACTACATATCTTTCAACCAACTCACGCCGGTTCGAGGGTACATCTCTTTACTCCTCTGATATTTGTCGTTGTAATTCTTCAACGTCTTCATAGAGGTGACGGGTCCCGACAACCAAACACTCTATGGACTGTAGGGTCTTTAAGCTCACGGACTATAATGTCCTTAACCTTGACTGTGAGGTCTTTAAACTCACGGACTATGATGTTCTTAATCTTGACTGTGAGGTCTTTAAATTCATGGACTATGATGTCCTTAACCTCGACCGTGATATCTTTAAACTAACATTGGACTGAAATATCCTTAAACTAACATTGGACCGTAATGTCCTTAAACTAATCGACCGCAATGTCCCTAAACTAAACAATAGAGCCCAATTGCTCTCTTATTGGATCTAAACGATCCTGTTAAGTTGATCTTAGTCTCAAATGAGACTAATGTATCTTTAAACCCAACCCCCAAACCCAAATCTAAGAAGATACGGATTTGGACTAATCCACGCCCTACGGGCGACAACATAAATTAGTCTCCGTATACAATCCACGGCCAACCAAAAACAAAACAAACACCCACGACACGAAGTGACCATCTGGAGAAGGAGAAAGTTGTTACCGCGACGTGGTAGCGTAATTAACTGTAGGGGCTTGCGCATGCAGGGAAGAGCGTCCCCACAATCAAAAACCCCTCAAATGAGGGGGAATCTGACGAAGTCTGCTACATCGGCCGCATCCGTTTAAACCTTCGATACACGGTGCCATAAATCAACTTGGCATCTTCGGAAAGGTGGACGGATAGCACCAATTAGCATCTGCCCCGAAATTCAGGAGAGACGTTTATCGCGTCTCGGCGTTTTCGATGGGGAACAGATCTGTCACCTAAGACTTTTCAACTTTATAAGCCGTGAGGGTCTCACAAAGAATTTTCTCCCTACGAGTCAAGAGGATCTCGTAGGTGTATTTTCTCCTTAGAAATCGTGAGAATTCCTAAGTGTGTTTTCTCTTGAGAGTCGTAAAGATCTCACAAGATAATTTTCTCCCTTACAAGTCGAGAGGACTCGTAAGTGATTGATGAGTTAACCTACTCTCGAATCAAAGTGTTGCTTTAATGGGGAGGTCGAGGGTTGACTTTGGCCGTTTTCCACGGGGTCAGGATTGACTTTAGCCGTGTTCCGTGAGATCAGGGGGTTGATTTTAGCCATACAGGGTCAGGATTGACTTTGGCCGTACAGGGTCAGGGGTTGACTTTAGCCATACGGGGTCAGGATTGACTTTGGCCGTACGGGGTCAGGGGTTGATTTTAGCCATACGGGGTCAGGATTGATTTTAGCCGTACGGGGTCAATGGTTGACTTTAACCATACGGGGTCAGGATTGACTTTGGCCGTACCGGGTCAGGGGTTGACTTTAGCCATATGGGGTCAGGATTGATTTTGGCCGTACGGGGTCAGGGTTGGCTCTCGGTTGTTTGTACACCGCCGAGTCCTGGAACTGGGAACTTTGCCGCGGCTCCGCTTTGCTGACTTTGCGCCTGTTGTAACGAGACGAATGTCGAGGTAGTCTCTAGGTTATCTGTGAACCGTCGAGATCTAGAACTATGGAATTTGCCATAGCTCCGTTTGGTGGATGTCGCATCCGTATCCTGCTGAAATGAAGAGGAACGCTGTTGTGGGTCTCTAGACTGTAGATATTGTCGTCGAGAGTTGGAACTTGGGACTCTGCCATGGCTCCATTTTGCCGACGTCGTATATTCCTGCAGAGACACTGATTTCTCTGCGGGTTGACGCGAATCGAGATGCTCTCGTCAAGGACGCTGATTTCCCTGAATCGAGGTTTTTGCCAAGGACACCAATTTCCTTGGGGTTGAGACGAATCGAGGTATTCCTGGAAAGACACTGATTTCTCTGCGGGTCGACGCGAATTGAGATGCTCTCGTCAAGGACGCTAATTTCCCTGAGTCGAGGTTTTTGCCAAGGACACTGATTTCCTCGGAGTTGAGACAAATTGAGATATTCCTGCAAAGACACTAATTTCTCTGTGGGTCGACACGAATCGAGATGCTCTCGTCAAGGACGCTGATTTCCCTGAATCGAGGTTTTTGCCAAGGACACTGATTTCCTCGGAGTTGAAACGAATCGAGGTATTCCTGCAAAGACACTGTTTTTCTTGCGGGTCGATGCGAATCGAGATACTCTTGTCAAGGACGCTGATTTCCCTGAATCGAGATATTTGCCAAGGACGCTAATTTCCCTGGGGGTTGAGACGAATCGAGGTATTTCTGTAAAGACACTGATTTCCTTGTGGGTCAACGCGAATCGAGATGCTCTCGTCAAGGACACTGATTTCCCTGAATTGAGGTATTTGCCAAGGACACTAATTTCCTCGGAGTTGAGAAGAATCGAGAGATTCCTGCAAAGACACTAATTTCTCTGCGGGTCGACGCGAATCGAGATGCTCTCGTCAAGGACGCTGATTTCCCTGAATCGAGGTATTTTGCTAAGGACACTGATTTTCCTGGGGTTCGGTTGACTTGTTTCCGAGATGGAGCATTGATCCGGCGGGGAGGTCGTTGGTTGACTCTATGTTGTCTGTGGACCGTAGAGTCTTGGAACTAGGGAATTTTCCATGGCTCTGTTTGGTGATGTTGCGTCCGAATCCTGTTGGAATGAGGAGGATCACCGTTGCTGATTTTTAGGCTGTAGATGTTGTCGTTAAGATTTGGAACTAGGGACTTTGCCATAGCTCCGTTTCGTTGTGTCGCTTCCGTGCCCTGCTAGCATAAGAAGGAACGCCGTTGTTGATCTTCTGGGATGCATATGTTACTGTTGAGATCTGATTTTCCCTTTTGACAGGATCTGGTGGGGGACATGTGGTTCCCTTTTCGTTTATGCCCATGGATTGTATACAGGGGTTGATGTGGACTCTCCTGCAGGGCAAAAGTTTCATTTTATTTTTTTCTTTCCAAGATGCTCTATCATTTCATCTTTTCATATCGCGAAAGTCGCGATTGCCCAATCATTTCGGCTATTTTTCGCGGTGTCCAATCATTTCAGCTATTTTTTGTTTTTTACTCGCTGCTTTTAATTGCGAGTTGCCCAATCATTTCGACTATTTTGTATGCATATATTTTACTTACTGATTTTGTTGCAAGTTGCCCTATCATTTCGGCTATTTCATATGCATTTTTGGCTCGCTGATTTTTCTCGCGAGTGTGGAGTCTGGAATCTGGTGCCAATCTTAGCATCAGTATCGCTACGACTGGAATATTGCCAGGAGCGAATCATCATTTGCCGTGAAAGAGCTTGGAATTTGATACCGATTTAGGCATCAGCACGCTACCACTGGGACATTACCAGGAGCGAATCATCATTTGCCTCTGTCGATGTCGAACAAAGGTGGCTTAACAAATAGGGTTAGGATCCTGTTGACTAAGGCTTTTTGACTTTACGAGCCCAATCATTTCGGCTATTTTTCGCGGTGTCCAATCATTTCAGCTATTTTTTGTTTTTTACTCGCTGCTTTTAATTGCGAGTTGTCCAATCATTTCGACTATTTTGTATGCATATATTTTACTTACTGATTTTGTTGCAAGTTGCCCTATCATTTCGGCTATTTCATATGCATTTTTGGCTCGCTGATTTTTCTCGCGAGTGTGGAGTCTGGAATCTGGTGCCAATCTTAGCATCAGTATCGCTACGACTGGAATATTGCCAGGAGCGAATCATCATTTGCCGTGAAAGAGCTTGGAATTTGATACCGATTTAGGCATCAGCACGCTACCACTGGGACATTACCAGGAGCGAATCATCATTTGCCTCTGTCGATGTCGAACAAAGGTGGCTTAACAAATAGGGTTAGGATCCTGTTGACTAAGGCTTTTTGACTTTACGAGCCCAATCATTTCGGCTATTTTTCGCGGTGTCCAATCATTTCAGCTATTTTTTGTTTTTTACTCGCTGCTTTTAATTGCGAGTTGCCCAATCATTTCGACTATTTTGTATGCATATATTTTACTTACTGATTTTGTTGCAAGTTGCCCTATCATTTCGGCTATTTCATATGCATTTTTGGCTCGCTGATTTTTCTCGCGAGTGTGGAGTCTGGAATCTGGTGCCAATCTTAGCATCAGTATCGCTACGACTGGAATATTGCCAGGAGCGAATCATCATTTGCCGTGAAAGAGCTTGGAATTTGATACCGATTTAGGCATCAGCACGCTACCACTGGGACATTACCAGGAGCGAATCATCATTTGCCTCTGTCGATGTCGAACAAAGGTGGCTTAACAAATAGGGTTAGGATCCTGTTGACTAAGGCTTTTTGACTTTACGAGCCGTAAGGGTCTCATAAAGGTATTTCTCCCTACGAGTCGTGAGGATCTCGTAAGTGCGTTTTCTCCTTAAAAATCGTGAGGATTCTTAAGTGTATGTTCTCTTATAAGTCATAAGGATCTTACAAGAGTGTTTTCTCCTTATAAGTCGAGAGGAATTACAAGGGTTGTTCACTGTGTGAGCATATCCCTAGTCGATGGTGGGACTCTGTTAGGGAAATGTTTATTCGTGCCTGTGGATTGTATACAAGAGTCAATATTGAACTGCTTGTAGGGCAGTCTGTGGGTTGTGATGGCTTAAGAATAGGTTCAGATCCCTGTAACTTAAGGCTTTTGAATCCTATGAGCCGTGAGGGTCTCAGAGGGGAATTCTCGTTACGAGTTGTGAGGATCTCGTAAGTGTAACTTCTCCTTAGGAATCGTAGGGATCCCTAAGTGTGTTGCTCTCTTATGAGTCGTAAGGATCTCACGCATGTATTTTCTCCTTACAAGATCGAGAGGACCTTGCAAGTGTCTCTTAACGAGATTGCGCCCTTTCGGGTTTTCACAAACTTGCCGGTAGTCTTGCTGTTTTTACTCACGGAGCCCTTTCGGGTTTTCATCCGTGCCCATCTCGCTTATAGACGTACCGTTTTTTTTGTTTTTTGTTTTTGCGTTAGCCTTGGGATGCTGCGGTCCATAGTAGTTTATAGACGTATCAGTCAGTTGCAAGTTTTAGGACATTGCGGTCCATCGTTGCCATATTTAAGGCAAATTTGTAGTTTACAGACTTTTCGGTCCATCGTTTATCTTGTATGCATGCACATTTGTCACATGACGGGATACATGATGCTGATGTGGAATACACCTATTTAGGGTGTGATTTGATATGGTTGGAGTGTTTTGTGACCCATCCCTATCACGGCTTCTCCAACTTGACGCCGACGCCTGGCCCCTTCGAATGGGGCCATTTGGCGTTCTCGATCAGTTTTGCTCTTCTGACGAGCTTCGTTCAGTAGCATATCGATCATCTCGTCTGACGGTTCCAAGGATTTTGGCATTGATCCTGCCCCCAGCTCCTCTACATTATCTTCTGATGCCGAGTGAGCTTCTTTGTTATTTAGCGATGAATGAGAGATAATGTGGCAACTTGCCACATAATCTTCTGGTTCCTGTGATGAGTTGTCTCCCTCATCATCGTCGCTATCTCCGCCCTCTGGGATACGGTTGAGAAATTCTTGGAGTGTAACCGGGGTTCGCGCCTTTTGGTTATATTCCTCCGGTGCGTCAATATGTTTTTCCAGGTCCGTACTCTTTTCATCAGGCTTCACGGGCTTTTTCTTCTTCTTTGAAGACTTTGACGGCTGGGCCTGAGCGTTTTGACCATCACTACCAATTCTCGGCGTCGGGAGCGGTTTTAGCCTTCCCTCAATGATCTCAGGCTCTAGCGGGCTTTTCCACCTGATTGCCAGGCATGTGTGAAGATCTTTCAGCATTCTTTTCATTTTGGATGAAAGAGCAACCTCCCATGGAGCTTTTTCTATAAAAGAGCACGATGGCCCCGGTGTGTCCACCCTTTTAGGAGTGTGCTATTGTGGCGGATTCACCTTCCAGTTTTCAGATAGCGCGAACTTGCCCTATTGGTATTGGTCTTCAACCCAGTTTTTGAAGACGTAGCAGTTTTCGATCGGATGGCCCAATACTCGGTGGTAGGGGCAGTAACTGGGATCGTTAACGTCGTTCGGTTGTAGTGGGTGTCTCGGCTCCGATAGAGTGATGAGCCTGTTGCGCACTGCTAGTTCGAACAGTCTGCTTGTTTTATCCCGGGGAAACGGGTAAAGACGTCTCAACTTCTCATCGAGGGATTGCCGCTGGTTGCTTTGGCGAACAACCGGTCTTGGGCCACTCAGTTGTTGTTGAGCGTTGGCGATGAAGGTTGCTTTCCCTTTCCCCTTCTCATTCCGAGGATCCGTCTTTGAGGAGGACGGTCTATGGCCCATCTGGTCCATCTGGGCTAGCTTGTCAATCAAGGTCTGGAAAGTAGTCGGCTTGAAGAACATCATGAATTAGAATATGGTCACCTGCGGATCAAGGGTACCCACAAACATGCCCACGGCAGGAGCTTCCTCTATGCGCTGCTCGCACTTCGACCATAGATTCCGCCACCGTATCGCGTACTGCACCCATGTTTCGCCCAGCTTCACCCTGGCATTGATCAGTGCCGTGATTGGGGTGAGTTCGCGAGCGCTTGCGAACCTTTGTGTGAACAGTAACTCCATTTCTGCAAATGTCTTAATGGAATCATTCGGGAGCTCGGAGTACCATTCAAATGTTGTCTCCGACAAGCTGCAAACAAACTGGCGAAGCAGCAATTTGTCGTCCCCCCAGTATTACTGCATAAGGCTCTGAATTGAGTGACATGTTGGTGTGGATTTTCTGTCCTCTTATATACGTGAAATTTAGGGATCGTATATCATGGCGGGTACTTTATTTGACCGTACCAACCCGGATAGGGTCGTCCAGTCTTAACAATTTGCCCGGCCGCTTCGCTCGCCTGATGAGCTCGTATCTGCCGAGCGATATAGTCATCCAGGTCGTCTTCGAGGATAATCGGAGGGTCTTCAGCTGGAGGATCCGGCTGTAACATCACCCCGACCATGTCTTGAAATAAAAGCGCCATTCATTTTATTTTGGCAGCTTGTTCCGCTGTCTCTTTGTCTTTCTTTTCGAGGATTCTGCGAAGGAACTCAGCCTCAGTTTCTTATTCATGACGCTGCTCCGACGACATCTCCGCTCTTTCTTTTGGCCCAATGAGTGCAGCCATCTGTGTTAACATTTCCTGAAGCTTCTGTTGTTGCTCCTGGGCCTTTGTTACGGATCTGGTGAGTGGTCGATGACCCGTAGAGATACGGCTATCTTCTTTCCCGGATGCCATATAAACAGTGTGCACCACCATGCCCCCAGACTTAGGGCGTTTAGATTCAGTGCCTCTGAGCTTTGTCGTGGACACGGGGATTTTTTCCGGCCTTCTTCTTTTGTGGGCGGTCGAAGTTGAGGGAGCCATTGCAGTGGGCACCCAAATAGATGACATCTCCTGTGGTATGACAGAGTGGTCCTTCTCTTGCCGAACCTTTACCTTCTTCGGTCGGCGGGAGTAATCTTGATCAATCACCGAGTCTTGGACTTGACGCCAGACCTTGTAAATTTTAGAGGACAGCTGCTGAGGGGGCTGTTCAAGATTCGCTTTTGTGGCATTCTCCACAGGTGGAGGAGATCTTTTCAGCATAGCAGTCGGAGAGTTCTTACGGATCCTCCTGAGTGGTTCAAAGCTGTTCCCAGTTAGAACAGCAGCATCAACTTCCACCGTTAAAGCTGGCGGATTTAGTCCAGAAGGAGAGCTGCCCCCACCCTTCCTTACTTGGCGCCAGTGACGACGGAGAGCATGGCGAGCGGCCGGGATCACCTCCGCTGTTGGATCAGCTTTTCCATGCCCCCTGTTTTGAGGAGGGGCTGTTATTGGCGCTAGCCTATCGAAGACAGACGTCCGCTGAGAGGGAATGGTCAACCTGTCGAAAGCCAACCTTCGAGTAGGGAGAGCGGCTTGGACAACCTCAACTGTAGCAGGAGTTGGAGTGTCCTTCTATGGTATTGCGAGCCTCTTTGCGAGCCCACTTGAGCTTTGACCCAGCCTGTCGAAGACTGAGGCATTGGAGTTGGACGACCCGCTGAGAGGGGCCGTGGTGGTTGCAAGCCGATCAAAGACCGACTTCTTCGAAGCTTCCTGTGTCGGCATCTGAACGCTGAAGCTCGTTGGTGGGATCATGGTCCCGAAGAATAGCCCAGTGGTGGCTTGAGTCACTTGTTCCACCGGCATCGTGAAAAGGGAGGCCACCTGGGGCCCGTAGGTTACTCCTTCAGATGAGGCGGAACGGGAGTTGTTGCAATTAATGCAGTTTGAAGCCATTGATCTTCTATTTTTCTGCACGGAGCAAGATACCAAATCTTAGTTTCTCAAATCCAGGAGCAACCATAGCAAACCGCGATTCATTCGCGAACACGACACACAAAGTGTGGAGTGGAAAGAGGAAAAGGTCCCACCAGGCGTGCCAGAATCTGTTCTCCGCCGAAAGACGCGACCGGGATGTTGGGATGTCTGGCCTGAATTTCGAGGGCAGATGCTATTTGGTGCTATCCGTCCACCTCTCCGAAGATTCCAAGTTGATTTATGCCACCGTTTATCGAAAGTTTAAACGGATGCGGCCATTGTAGCAGACTTCGTCAGATTCCCCCTCATTGAGGGTTTTTTTATTGTGGGGACGCTCTTCCCTGCAGGCGTAAGCCCCTGCAGTTAATTACGCTACCGCATCGCGGTAACCACTTTCTCCTTCTTCAGATGGTCACTTCATGTCATGTATATTTGTTTTCTTTTTTGGTTGCCCGTGGATTGTATACGGAGACTAATGTATGTTGTCGCCCGTAGGGCGTGGATTAGTCCAAATCCGTATTTTCTTAGATTTGGGTTTGAGATTGGGTTTAAGGATGCGTTAGTCTCATTTAAGACTAAGATCGACTTAAACGCTTGTCAAGGATACGTTAGTCTAATTTTAGACTAAGATCAACTTAACGGGATCTTTTAGATCCAACAAAAGAGCATTTGGGCTCCATTGTTTAGTTTAGGGACATTGCGGTCCAGTTTAAAGACATTTTAGTCAGTAAAGTTTAAGAATATCATAGTCTATGGGTTTTAGGACCCCACAGTTCGAGCTTAAGAACAGCATAGTCCATGGGTTTAAGGAGCCCATGGTCCAAGGTTAAGGATATCATAGTCCATGAGTTTAAGGACCGCACGGTCTATGGAGTGTTTGGTTGTCGGGACCAGTCACCTCTCTGAAGACGTTGAAGGATTACAACGACAATTATCAGAGGAATAAAGAGATGTACCCTTGAACCAATACCGGTTGTGGGATCTGTAGTCCAATTTGGGACTAAGATCAAAGATTTATGAGCATATGGGCTCAATTAATCTGAATGAGGGTTCTGTGGCCACTTTGGGTTCGGCCCATTCAGTTAAAATGTTGAACATTTAGCAATGTTGAGCATTGGTTCTGACAATTGTTTTTGTCTTTTACTGAGTGCTGAGCACTCACTATAGCTCTAGAGCTTTTATTATTTAAAGAACAGTTTATGCTCGTTTAACGCACACGTGAGAAGCACGTGGCGCGCTTGGCGCTGTGCGCCAGACAATGAGCGCATTGCGCTTCTGGTGAAGTAGCGCACACGTGAGAAGCATGTGGCGTGCTTGGCGCTGAGCGCCAGTCAATGAGCGCATTGTGCTTCTATTTAGATAGCGCACACGTGGTGCGCTTAGCGCTGAGCGCCAGATCATGAGCGCAGAGCGCTTCTTGTGAAATTTGGCGCGCTAAGGCTCTACAGCGCTGTGTGCTAGATTTGGAGCGCTGTGCGCTAGATTTGGAGCACTAAGGATCTTCTTTTAATTGGAGCGCTATGGCTCTTTTTAGGCCGTTCTACGCTCTGAGAATTAAATTCTCTCTCTTATAAGATACTTTGTCTCATGGATCTAAGAACAAAGTTCTTATTTTTATAGGAGATGTTTCAATCTCTTATGTTCTTGGTGAAAAGCTTTGCCTTTATGAATCTGTGATCCTGAGAAAATTGAATTATTCTCCCTTCTTTTTATAACGAGATATTATAATCTCTGAAATACAATTTGTCTTATAAATCTATGATCTGAAGAAGATTAAGTTCTTCCCCTTATTTTTTTGTGATGAGATACTTTGATCTCTGTTGTGAAAGACCTTGGTCTTATAGATCTATGATCTTAGAAAAAGAAGTAAATTCTTTTTTTATATAAGATGATCTCTCTGTTCCTTTTTTTCCCTTGAAGAAAATCTTCTTCTTCTTCTGAGAGCTTGTTCTTCGTCTTTGAATTTTTTCAAAGTTTATGGGGGGTTCCTCTATATGAGACTTGAAGTCTTGGGGCCTTTATATAGTGAAGGCTGATTTATTCAGTCGGTTAAGGAGATATTTTCTTTAATTAATTTGGGGATGTTTCCCCCGTTGGATCTTTGATCCTACGACTTCTAATTTAGAGAAGGCAATTTTCTTGTTTTTAACAAGATTGGGAAATCTTTCCCCACACAAAATTTATTTTTTATTTTAGTGATTTTTTAATCAACATTTGATCATTGATCCGACGGTGCTCTGATTTACAGAGAAAAATCTTTTTGTTTAGAAAGATTCTGAAGAATATTTTCCTAACAGAATTTTACTCTGGTTAATTGATGATTTTTAATCATGTTCGTTGGATCTTTGATCCAACGGTTGGGAACTTTTAGTTCCAGCGCTAGCGCTCCCATGATGCGCTGCTTAGATTGCAGTGCACTTAGCGCTAGCGCTTACGTACTTTGCACGTGGTGCGCTGCAGCGCCCTTAACGCTAGCGCTCATGTGCTTTGCACATCAGCGCTGCCTAAGAGTCTTTGACTTTCAGCGCTGGCGCTATTAGAAGCGCTGCTTCATTTCAAAATTTGAAATTTGAACAGAGTTTTGCTCTGATTGGGGGAAACAGGGGGCTAAGAGATACCCACCCCCCGAAGCCACCACGACGTGGCCTAAGGAAGTGAGCAGACCCGAGACTACCTCTATAGGGTAGTGCTTGGGTTCCCACCCCCTAAGGCCACCTCGTGGTGGCCTCGGGGGGTGGAACCAACCTTCGTCCCCCCATAGCGACCCTCGGGTACCCACGAAACACCCTGCGGCTTCTCAGTCCAAACCGTGAGCCCGCGGGAAGTGCAAACATGCTAAAACTTGGATTTTTGGGATTGTTTATGTCCGCAATTTTTGCGTGACGAAAACGGCGGAATTTAAATATCGTAACTAACTAATTAATGTGTTTGGATGGCTCTAATACCATGTTAGAGTTCCTAGTGCCCTAACCGCCACAACCGCGGCCTATGCGGAACGAAAAATAAAAATTCTAAAGGCGCTAGAAACTACAAACCCTAGAATCGAATCCGAAAACAATGAACTAGAAAACCGCATAGAGTTTTTAGCTACTATGTTATAGGGTTATACCAAATGATTAAGTCTTTCGGTCTTCATCTTCTCTTCCTTAACTCTTTGGAATCTCCTTGATCGAGCTTGACTGCCGGTTTTTCTCCGTCGAAGATGATCCACTAGAAAGATGTAGCTCATGGTTTTAGCTCCACACTAAAAACAAATGGAGCAACTAAAGACCCTAGGTTGCTAGTGTAGAGTGCTTAGAGATGTAGTAGTATTGTTCTAGTGTTTTTCTATCCCACTTCAACCCTTGAGTCTCAACTCATGAGAGTGTAGGATTGAAGAGGAAGGATGAGGTTAAGAAAAAGCTAGTGAGGAGAGAGAAGCAAATTGTGAGAATGAACTAATTCATGAGAGAGAAAATACAACCATAGTTTTGTATAAAGATTTTTTAGAATATATCAACCATGCTTGAATAGTTTGCACAAATGAATATACAATTCATTTGTCAATACTATTCAAGTATGCTTCTCACTGTTGGGGTCAAAATTTGCACCCCGGTTGACCGAGTCAAAGTCAAGGTCAATCCCAGACCAGGTGGGCCCAAGCCTAGGTCAGGCGGGCCCATGCCCAAGTCAAGCCCGCGGCCAGCCTTCTCCATGCCAAAATATAGATCAAATTTTTATGTAATTTTTTTTATGCATGAATGTATGCAAAATGGGCATAAAGCCAAATTTTTTGTAAAGCCCATGGCTTATGTGCAAAAAAAATGGCACATGAGCCATGGGATGGGCAAAATGCCATTTTGTAAAGCCTAAGGGGTTATATGTAAATATGTAAGCCTATATAAGGCAACATGATGATGAATAAAGCATATACTTTTCATTCCTCTCAAAAAAAATTAAGGCCTGTGCCTCTTTCTCCTTCCTCAAGATTCTAAAACCTTCTTCTTTTTTTTGAATTAAATCAAGATTTTTACTCTTCCTTTTCCAAAACTAAATAGTTTTTTACCACAAAACCCACAAAGAGGAGCTTAGATCTCCCATCAGATCTCAAAAAAAAGAGATTTGTAAAATCTCACATCTCTTGATCTTCAAGATCCTGCCAACAGAGGAGGAAGAAGGAGGCCCATCTCCGAAAACCCCATTTTGGGGAAGACCCAGGGCTCCAAAGAAGAACCCCTTTCATCAACTCCAAAACATCTTAGGAGTTTAACTCCACTCTAAATCCTCTTTTGGGATTTTAAATCCCATTTCTGGGACTAAAAGTCCCCTTTTCCTCGCCGGCGCCCGAGCGCCTGGCGCCCGAACGCTCAAGCGCCCAGCGCCCATGTGCTGGGCACGTGGTGCTCTAGCGCTCGAGCTCCCAGCGCCCACGTGCCGGGCAAGTGGTGTGCTAGCGCTCGAGCGCCTTGTGCTCAAGCGCCCAGCGCCCACATGCCGGGCACGTGGTGCGCTAGCACTCGAGCGTCCTGCGCCCACGTGCCGGGCATGTGGTGCGCCGGCGCCTAAGCGCCCAGCGCTCGCGTGTTAGACACGCGAGGCGTTGGCCCCCACGCATCCTTTGGATGCCCTTTCCCTTTTTCACACACACACACACACACACACACTCTACAACACTGTCCCTCTCAAAAAAAATTTGGGCCAAGGCGCTGCCCCGCACCCCGCAAGGGGGCTGCTAGCCCCCTTGACCCCTAGCCCGCTATGCGGGTAGCGGGACCCCCGTAAAAACTCTGCGGGGCCCCCGATAAATCCGAAACCCCTTCAAAACACAACACTGCACATTGAGTTCGCATGACCAGTTTAACCTGCCAATCGGAGGTTCTCTCGCTCCAAATGCGAGGGGTAATTAACGGCAGCTTAGTCCGCAGCTGCCCGAGATTCGGATCCCTACAATCAATAACCTCGGATCCCCACAATTAATAACCCCCGCCTACCCTAGGCAGGGGGAATCTGTAATGCATCTGACCAGCACGCACGCATTCCCATCTTAATGGGGTGACGAAAAACATCCTACAGATTCTGGCACGCCCGGTGGGACCAATCTCTCTCCCATATTTCGGGTTAAACATTCATGCGAACTCAATCAATATACATATCGACTGCCTGTACTGAAATCATGCTTCTTTATGCAAGTTAACAAATTTCAAATTGCAATCTCCGGTCGCAGTAAAAATGTCTCCAAGGACAGGCTCAGCTCTCAACACGGCTCCCATCTCCTACACGATGAAGATGGACGCCAGGACGGTCCTTCCGGCCAGTCTCGGGCAACAATGGGAAGAGCCGCAGCTACCATTCGGCTCTATTCTGTTCGTGTCAGCTAACTCCATCCCAGCTCCTCAAGCCCCTATGACGGATAAATCGGTCTCGAAAGGCAAGAGGCCAAATGTGGTGGTCTCGAAGGCGCCCCAACTAAAACGCAAGTCGGTGTTTGAACGACTCTCCTTGGCCCCAGCTGGGGGCAAGGCCATCAACACCAACAAAGCAACAAGGCATTTCAGGCAAGCTCCAGTGGTGCCCCTGACGACTGCTCAATCGGGTATCTTCTCCAAGCTTCTGATCCAGATGACCACCACGTCGTTAAACTGGGAACAACTGACCTCTAAGTCGTTAAACTGGGAATGTAAAAAAATGTGTAAATAAATAAATAAAAAGAAAAGCTGAAATGATGGGGCAACTCGCAATAAAAATTAGCGAGCAAAATAAAGATGAAAAATAAAGCCGAAACGATAGGGCAAGCGCGAATAAAAACCGAAATGATAGGGCAATCGCGACCTTCATGATAAGAAAAGCTGAAATGATAGAGCAATCGCGATAAAACAAAAACAAAAACAAAAAAAACAAGACAACGGCGAATGATGAGTCGCTCCTGGTACCATATTCCAGTGCATCGATGCAGACACCAACCAAATTCCAAATCCCATACCCCAACGGCAAATGATGAGTCACTCCTGGTACCATATTCCAGTGCAGTGATGCAGACGCCAACCAAAATTTCAAATCTCTAAATGCCCCAACGGCGAATGATAAGTCGCTCCTGGTACACAATTCCAGTGCAACGATGCAGACGCCGTCCAAAACTTAAATTCCCAAATGGCGAATGATGAGTCGCTCCTGGTACCATATTTCAGTGCAGCGATGCAGACGCCAACCAAATTCCAAACTCCAATCCAATAGACCCCTAAGTCGTTAAACTGGGAACAGATGACCCCTAAGTTGTTAAACTGGAAACGAGGGAGATCCCCTCACGGCGAATGATGAGTCGCTCCTGGTACCATATTCCAGTGTAGCGATACAGACGCCAACCAAAATTCCAAATTTCTTAAATTCCCAACGGCGAATGATGAGTCGCTCCTGATACCATATTCCAGTGCAGCGATGCAGACGCCGTCCAAAACTCAAATTCCCAATGGCAAATGATGAGTCGCTCCTGGTACTATATTCCAGTGCAGCGATGGAGACGCCAACCAAAATTCCAAATTTCTCAAATCCCAACGGCGAATGATGAGTCGCTCCTGGTACCATATTCCAGTGCAGCGATGCAGACGCCGTCCAAAACTCAAATTCCCAATGGCGAATGATGAGTCGCTCCTGGTACCACATTCCAGTGCAGCGATGCAGACGCCAACCAAATCCTAAATCCCTAAATTCCCAACGGCGAATGATAAGTCGCTCCTGGTACCATATTCCAGTGTAGCGATGCAGATGCCAACCAAAATTCAAATTCCCAATGGCGAATGATGAGTCGCTCCTGGTACCATATTCCAGTGCAGCGATGCAGACGCCAACCAAAATCCAATTTCCCAAAATTCTTCCGGCCCTACGGTTGGTCCCTAAGTTGACTACCGTATACAATCCACGGGCTCAAATAATTCTCATCATACCCCTGCCCCACAGCAACCACCAGTCCAGCGGCCGGTCTCCGCCCTTGGAATTATGGTCAATTGGGAAGACCCACTCATGTGTCCTCACGATGCATGAGGAGAATAAACCTTCGTGGGATCCTTACGACTCACAAAGCAAAAACACACTTGGGGGTCCTCACGACTCCTAAGGAGAAAATGCACCTACGGGATCCTTACGACTCATAGAGGGAAAATGCTTTTATGGGACCCTTACGGCCCATAAAATTGAAAAGCCTTAGGTGATAGGGATCTAAACCTGTCTCCTAAGCCATCGCTTTCCAATCCCAATGGCGAATGACGAGTCGCTCCGGGTACCATATTCCAGTGCAGCGATGCAGACGCCAACAAAGTCCCAAAAATTTTCCGGCCCTACGGTCTGGATCATACATCCTGCAAAACCATATACAATCCACGGGCGTAAAACGATCCCAATCTCTCCCAAGTCCTACCGGCGAGACCATATTCAAAGTCCCACCGGCGATGAAGGGAAAAAAATGGTATGTCCACAAGCAAAATGGGCACGGATGAAAACCCGAAAGGGTACCGTGAGTAAAAACAGCAGGACTGCCGGCGAGTTTGTGAAAACCTGAAAGGGCGCAAACTCGTGAAAAAAGAGATGAAATGCACTCGGAAAGTCCTCTCGATTTTGTGAGGAGAAAATTCCCGTGTGAGATCCTTACGACTCACAAAGGAGCAACCCACTTAGGAGTTCCCATGACTCCTAAGAAGAAAATACACTTACGGGATCCTTACGACCCGTAGGGAGAAAATGCTTTGTGAGACCCTTACGGCTCACAAAATTGAAAAGTCTTAGGTGATAGGGACCTAAAACCAATCTCCTAAGCCATCGCTTCCTAATAAGCAAACGCAAATGATGATTCGCTCCTGGAACCATATTCCAGTGTAGCGATGTTGATGCCAAACAAAAACCTAAATCCCTAAATCCTCTCATGGCAAATGATGATTCGCTTCTAGTACCATATTCCAATGCAGCGATACTGATGTCAACCCAAATCAAATCAAATCAACCAACCAGCTCTGCATCGGAATCATGCTTCTTCTCAGAGTGTACCCCGTGTCGAAATCATGCTTCGCCTCGGTGTATCTGCCTTCCCTGTCGAAATTATGCTTCGTCTCGGAATCAAGTCAGCCAACAAGTGTAGTGTGTTTTTCGTCACCCCATTGAGATGGGAATACGCGGGCGCTTTTCAGGTGCATTACAGATTCCCCCTGCCTAGGATAGGCTGGGGTTTATTGATTGTGGGGATCCGAATCTCCGGCAGCCGCGGACTAAGCTGCCGTTAATTACCCCTCGCCTTTGGGGCGAGGGAACCTCCGATAAACGGGTTAAACTGGTCGTACGAACTCAATATGCAGTGTTGTGTTTTGAAGGGGTTTTGGATATATCGGGGGTCCCGTAGAATATTTGCGGGGGTCCCGCTACCCGGATAGCAGGCTGGGGGTCAAGGGGGCTAGCAGCCCCCTTACGGGGTGCGGGGCAGCGCCCCGTTAGAATTTTTTTTCTAACAGGGACAGGGCTTGGATCACTTGCCCGATTGAAGATCGGCTCGGCTCCTAAAAGGTTGAAGGCTTCTCGCTTGATTTGGTACTCAAGATCTTGAATTTGGAGTAGAATTAGGGTTAGGGTTTCGCACAAGTCTTGTCACTAGACTTGTGGAAGAAAATGGTGTAGAATGAACAATGAACTAAGATTGAACCCTCAACCCTTAGATCTAGGTTCCTATTTATAGCCATCAAAATCCTAGATCTAGGATTTGAATTTTAAGTTTCCCTCCAAAAGTTTGTTGAGGAGATTTTGAATTTCCCTCCAAAAGTTAGTTAGAGGAGAAGCTTCTAGATGTGACCAGTTAGGAGGGAGCTTCTAGAAGATGTTAGTTAGGAGCTTAATTAGGATTAGCTTTGCTTAATGATCTTTGCTGATCTGGCAGAAGACTCTAGAGAATTCTGGAATTTGACGTGTCAAAATGAGGTGTAGGCCTTGAGATAGGAGTTTTGCACTGAAAATTGAGCGATGATGTGGCAAAACCGCCGCGGTTCCGCGGCATAAGCTGGCTCTCGCCGCGGTTCCGCGGCGCTTTGGAGGCTTTAGGGCTTGGGACTTCTGGTGCTTGTTGGTCTTAAGTTGTGGGCCTTTCTTTGATATGTTGAATTGTATTTCTCCCTTTGGATTGCTACCAGATCTGAAATCATTGAGTTGGCGTATTTTTGATCAGCTCTTTTGGCTTTGCTCCTGCAATTTCCTGCACAAATCTCGACACAAGTGTTGCGCAAATACAGAGATGATGCAATGCAATGGAATGCGGTCAATTTCCCTTAAAGTGTCGGTTTTAGAGTTTAACACATGCAATCTGATATTTATCGACTGATTTGCTAATATGTGAAATATGAATACCGTACACTTCTAAATGAGTGCAAAAGATGGGAAAATTGCCGTGTTAAAAATACATTATTTTCGACTGATCAAATACCCCCAAACTTAATTTCGATCGTCTCGAGCGAATGTTTTATTAAAAAGAGAAAGAGAAAATAAAGAAAGAGTAAAACTAACTAGCACACTTTCGTAGGCAACACGATTGCACTGAGCACGTGCAACAAGCCTTTAAACCTCTAGGTGTCCCTAGTAGGAGGAGTGTTGTCTCCTGAGGGTTTTCAGCGGATTGAACCCACAAAATCCAATAATAAAAGAAAGATCATGAATATTACATTTAAAGACAAGAATCGTAAAAGAAAGACTTTGAAAATTAGGGTTTCCAACTAAGCTAGCTTTTCGGTTGTCATGAGCCCTATCTTAATGATCATGAAAAGATGTCAGAAATCACGTCCTCCCTCAATAAAACATCATCTTGTTCTTCATTCCTATCTTTCTTCTAAACATCGATCATATCACCCTGCGTGTGTGTAAAGACATCCCTACACCCGGAGAATTCAATTCAAGCTATCATACTCTTGCCCATCAGCCTCAGTACTTTTTAATTAATGAATATTTATATGAGATTGCTCACACACTTTCATGCGACCGTTAATACTTCTTGAGGTACTAACCGACCGATTACTCATGTGCTTGCTTATTTGGTGTATTTTCCTCGTCTTGCACCACCTCAGGCATAGCAGTGACTCCCAGACCAGTTGGCCTTAGAGCACTAGGTGAAGAGGCACCCTCGCTATATATTTTTTTATTGCCCTTGGTGATAACAAAACCAGTGTCCATTTTTCTCACCACTTTATATTTTTTTATTCACTTTTTTTTTATTTCCTTCATACATCGGCTTTAAGTCAAGAGTATTTCAAGGTATCCTCTACTATCCCAGGCTTCAAGACGTGTGTAAGTGCGAATAACAGGGTATCAACGTTCAAAATGTTTGACTTCTAGAATAGAAACTATTTTTCAGACTTATTTTTATCCTCAGATTAGTGACGTCCTTCATCTTACTAACCCTTGGAACAACGGCTCATAACTACTTATTACTAGTTCGTATAAGAAAACTTCTAATTTTCTTAATTTTCTAAAATTTTTCTAATCTCATGGATGTAATTTTTCACTATCTAAACTTTCATTATCTTATTTATGTACAAAAAATATATTTATCTTTTTGATTTTTTTTTTATAGGTTTTGAAAAAAATGTTTTGTGCTTATGCAAATGATGATGCAAATGATGCGAAAATAAGCACAAACCTCCCCCAAACTTGTTTTCAACAGTGTCCTCACTGTTGCCATCTGCTAAATCTCGAAAAACCTGTAAGCTTGGGAGGAATTTATTAGTGGGGGCAAAATTTATAAGTGAAGAACCTCCCCCAAACTTATTTTTGGCTCATCATTTTGTAAAACTTTTCTTTCCAAGAGCCAGAAAAAATGTCCCCCCCCCCAACTTGAGTTATGCAATGTTAATCTTTGAAAATCATATAAGGGGGTCAAGAATCAGTGGTCGATGCCAAGCTTTGCAAAGACCAAATGTTAGCACCAACCATTCAAAAATTTTATCAATGCAGTGCTCTGGTTGGTGGAAGAAGAAGTGGGGAAAGGTTAAGTGGTGGAATAGAATGTGTGTGCGTCTCATTTTGGAGAGACGATGCAGTGAATGTGATGGATTACTCGCATTCTTTATACAGTTCAAAAGAAGGGGTGGAGGTTCAATTTCAATGATTGGGACATGATTCATCTCAACACCCGTGTCATTTAAAAATGCGAGTTCATCAGCGAAGATCTCCTCAAAAGTTCCATCTATACCCCGATGAATAATGTCATCACAAAACGCGGGGTGATCTTCAGACTATAAAAACAATTCATAATCAGTGTTAGTTGTTGACCCGGACATCTCGGTGGAAGAGTCCGTATGTGTATGATACATAGTTGGGTCAAACAATAATGTATGAAAAGAGTCAAGATCGATATCAGGAGGATCATCAAATTCGCTGCTGTCGACATCCATTAAGTCGACAGAACATACCTGAGCAGTAGGTTCCGAGGGTACACTTCCCAACTTGTAAATGTTTAGTTCTATTGACCTATTCCCGAAAGATAGGGTCATAAAACCGTTACGACAGTTGATAATAGCATTGGAAGTGGCCAAAAAGGGGCGATATAAAATCACCGGAATTTGATTCCGTGGGTTCGCTACAGGCTGTGTATCAATTACAATAAAATCTACCGGGAATATAAATTCTCCGATTTTTATTAACACATCCTCCAGTTCACCCCTATGTTTGGTGATTGATCGGTCAGCCATCTGGAGAGTTATGCTCGAGGGCTTTAACACTCCGATACCTAGTTGCTCGTATACCGAGTAAGGAAGTAAGTTAACACTAGCGCCAAGGTCAAGTAACGCACGGTTGATGTGTTTCTCCCCAATAGAAATGGAAATAGTAGGACAACCAGGGTCCTTACGTTTCCGTGGTAATTGTTGGGGAAAAGCTGTGTCTACAGTACTTGACATGAAGATTTTTTTAGGCACTTGAGTCTTCCTCTTCCTAGTGCACAAGTTCTTAAGAGTTTTTGCATAGGACGGAACTTGTTGAATAGCATCTAGGAGAGGGATGTTGATGTTAACTTCCTTAAACATGTTCATAATCTTCTCCATATGTGGACTTGGTGTGTTAGCCCTTAACCGATTAGGATAAGGTGCTTTAGCAATAAGCGCTGGGTCCATCATAGGAGAAGGAAGTGTTTGTGGAATCGATCCCAAAATAGAAGTGGGGATCGTCCGTGGAGGAGTAGAAGAGGTGGGATGAAGTGGCGAGCCTTTTGGGAAACGAAGAATAGGCTCGTGAGAAGGTGGTGGGGTAGAAGAACTGGGGTCAGAATTAGAAGGGTGTGTGTGAGGAAAGGTCTCAGCCGGGGTGTTATTGATTGATTTTTCTGTATCATCAAACTCTTCCCCAACGTGAGTGTCAAGCACTCTTCCAGATCTCAACGTGATTGCATCCACATGATGTGAATAGCCAGGATTGGGTAAAGGTTGAGCTGGAAGTTTCCCTTTCTCTCTTGCACTCATTTCAGCTTTTAAACGTGCAATTTCTTCTTCCATCGATTTAATACTCTCGCTTTGGGACGTAGAGTTTTTCTTTATATAATCGACAGAAGTTTTTATTTCAGCTGATACTTGCATGAGATTTGTTAAGACCAAATTCATGCATTGTGCAAATGAATAGGATTCATCCGTCCCGGTCAACTGCAAAGGACTAGATGGTGCAGGTGTGTTGACCGGATTTTGAAAGTTTTGTGATTGAAAGGGGTGCTAACTCAATTGAAGTGGTGGCTGCTGTTGTGGTGGAGGGACCCTTTGGAAATTGTGTTGGGTTGGAACCTGTTTTAAGATTGTGATTGGTTCCAAGCAAAGTTCGGGTGATTCCTCCAACCATGATCATATGTGGAGGAAGATGGATCGTTTCTAGGTCTTTGAAATGCGGCATTGGTATGCTCATGACCTTGAAACGGACATTCTTCCGTCAAGTGAGACGGATCAGAACAACAGCCACATATAGTTTTGGAGAGTGATATTTGACTTAAGGCGGCGGCTAAAAATTTGTTTTCCATAGTGTCAAATTTCTTGTGTAAAGCTAAAATTTCAGCTCTAATTCCTATTGAAATATCATTGCCATCCCTAGACGATTGACTCACACCCTCCCACTGTAAAGATTTTTCAGCGAAATCTTCTAGAAAATTCGAGGCTTCCCCATCATCTTTAGTCATGAAGTTGCCTTGACACATGGATTCAAGGGTCTGTCTTGTGTAAGGAGTAATGCCCTCATAAATAATTCGGCATAATTCCCATTTCGGGATGCCGTGATGTGGACATTGGACTAACAGATCCTTGAAACGTTCAAGACATTTTGAAAATGTTTCATTTGGAAGCTGGGTGAATTGATAGATTTCGCTGCGGACTCGAGCTGTCTTATGATGTGGGTAGAATTTCTTAAGGAATGTTTTGACGAATTCGTCCCAATTTGAAATGGAATGTGCGGTAGTGTTATATAGCCACTTCTCGGCTAAATCACATAAAGTGAATGGGAGAAGACGTTGACGGAAAGCAACCACAGAAAGCTGTGAAGTGCCCATCATTGCGCATACATTTTCAAATTTCGTGATAAACACGTATGCGTCTTCAGACTCGAGACCGTGAAATTTTGGTAGAAGGTTGATGTATTGGGGTTTTATTTGAAAATTTTCCCCATTGGCTGGTGGAATGGAAAGACAGGTGGAAAGTGGGCCTCGTGTAGGATAGCATCTCTCTTGGAGAGAGATGCGAGGTGGATTCTGCGCACCAACGGACGGCGGCAAAGTAGTGGAAACGAAGTTCGATGGAGGTGGATCCATCGATGTGGGTGTGGTGGTGGGTAAAGAAAAGGTAAATGGAGAAATATCGACTTCGGAGTCGATAAAGGGTACGCGGACTAAACGGGCACTAGAATCCCGTGTCCAGCCTATCTTGTACTAAAAAGAGTTAGTACAAGTGGCAGCGTGAATTTATAATTAGGGGAAATGAAGTGAATGCGGTGTTTGTTTTGAAAAGATACGGATTTTTGAAAATATGATGCAACACACAAAAACCCTAGAATCTAGTGGTCACCTAGGTCCGGCTCTAGACCGCTCCTAACTGCCAAAAGACAAGTCGCAGGATCAATCCTCCACTGCCTCTTTGTCCCCCTGTGGCCGGATAAGTGCCAGGTAAGTGGGAAGATACCCCACTACGTAAGTAGTGGGCCTAATTAAAAACCACTAGCCTTAGACACACTCGCCTTAGACACCACAAGAAAACACGGATATGCAATGAATTACCCACGGCCTTCTCTTGTCCTAATTGAGCGCGACGGTCCTTAGAGTCATCTCTAGATTTCTTTTATTTAATGAGGGTAATGTGGATGCAAGTTTTGCGATTTTTGGGGCCTAAGAAGGGTAATGAAATCCCCACCTAATTTGGATTTGGCCGTGCCCCTTAATTTCCGTATTAATATGCAAACAACCAAAAATCAAAAACACGCACAATTTATTTTGCTTTTTGCGAGCTGCGATTATTTGCAAAGAATCCTGCAGAAAATTATTAGTTGGAGATAAAAGAGGAGAGATAAGAAAGCAGAGGAGTATACCAGCAATTTTGGTGCAGAGAGGAAGTCAAACCGCCGCGGAATCGCGGTGGGAGTCGCTTATTGCCGCAGTTCCGCGGCACTGTAGCAAGATCACTGCACACAATTTTCTACAGAGGCTCTTGTTCACTCCCCAAGCTCTCTGGAACTATCTGAAAAAAAATTCTCAAGCTCCACAGGTTCCAGAATTCCTCGCAACAAATCACAACAACTCGTATTAGTGTTTGTGCGAGTTTAGATCTAAAAAAAATATAGATGGAATAAACTTTTCAACTTCAAATTTCAAAATACGAACAATTAGCGCACTAACCCCGGCAACGGCGCCATTTGATTTAATGATTTTTGTGATGTGTAATTGGGAAAATTGTAAAGAAATCACAACCAAAAATATTTGACCGCAATCAACTACGGTGTCGGATGTAGATTGTAAGTGAGTGCGGATCGTCCACAGGGACAGTGTAATAGTTCGTCTTTTGAATTAGATGAGTCAAAACTTTAAAGAAAAGAAAACAAAACAATCCATGATTTATATTTGAAGTTCAAGAATTAGAAAATATAGATCTAATAACAAGAAAAAGATAGAATCAAGAATTGATAGTTTGATGATTTTTCCAACCCAAATATCAAGAATCGAAATGAGGCTCGTAGGAATCGATCGGATCTATAGACGTGATGTAATCTTACAATTACGTATTCTTATCCTTCGATGAATTGATACTAGATCGATGATGATCGATCGAGAATTAGGGATTTCTTATGAAACTAGGGTTTCATCTTATCCCTTGTTCTTTCGTCGATATCATTCACATTCTAGCCTCTAGTAAATTCAAGAAACGATCGTAGATCCCTAATTTCGAGCGATCACAATCAAGAAAGTATCGCAACGAAACTAGGTCATCGATTCTTGAATTTGCTAGGGTTTCAAAACTCGTAGGACTCAAGAATCGTATTAAGATTTGTTACATCATCATTCTATTGATCGTCTCGACTCCTTTACGAGCGGAGTTTTACTCAAACATCACAACAAGAACCACAATCACAAATTGAGATCTAATCATGAAGCAAGAATTAAAAGAAAGCAAGATTAAAGAATTTCACCTTTTATTTATATCAACAATTTCATTACATTCGCTCAAGAACTACAAGAGGAAGAACTCGATCGTCGATTTGGCTTCGCTCGTCTCCTTGAGTCGCGGATCGGCTTGGATCACTTGCCCGATTGAAGATCGGCTCGGCTCCTAAAAGGTTGAAGGCTTCTCGCTTGATTTGGTACTCAAGATCTTGAATTTGGAGTAGAATTAGGGTTAGGGTTTCGCACAAGTCTTGTCACTAGACTTGTGGAAGAAAATGGTGTAGAATGAACAATGAACTAAGATTGAACCCTCAACCCTTAGATCTAGGTTCCTATTTATAGCCATCAAAACCCTAGATCTAGGATTTGAATTTTAAGTTTCCCTCCAAAAGTTTGTTGAGGAGATTTTGAATTTCCCTCCAAAAGTTAGTTAGAGGAGAAGCTTCTAGATGTGATTAGTTATGAGGGAGCTTCTAGAAGAGGTTAGTTAGGAGCTTAATTAGGATTAGCTTTGCTTAATGATCTTTGCTGATCTGGCAGAAGACTCTGGAGAATTCTGGAATTTGACGTGTCAAAATGAGGTGTAGGCCTTGAGATAGGAGTTTTGCACTGAAAATTGAGCGATGATGTGGCAAAACCGCCGCGGTTCCGCGGCATAAGCTGGCTCCCGCCGCGGTTCCGCGGCGCTTTGGAGGCTTTAGGGCTTGGGACTTCTGGTGCTTGTTGGTCTTAAGTTGTGGGCCTTTCTTTGATATGTTGAATTGTATTTCTCCCTTTGGATTGCTACCAGATCTGAAATCATTGAGTTGGCGTATTTTTGATCAGCTCTTTTGGCTTTGCTCCTGCAATTTCCTGCACAAATCTCGACACAAGTGTTGCGCAAATACAGAGATGATGCAATGCCATGGAATGCGGTCAATTTCCCTTAAAGTGCCGGTTTTAGAGTTTAACACATGCAATCTGATATTTATCGACTGATTTGCTAATATGTGAAATATGAATACCGTACACTTCTAAATGAGTGCAAAAGATGGGAAAATTGCCGTGTTAAAAATACATTATTTTCGACTGATCAAATACCCCCAAACTTAATTTCGATCGTCTCGAGCAAATGTTTTATTAAAAAGAGAAGGAGAAAATAAAGAAAGAGTAAAACTAACTAGCACACTTTCGTAGGCAACACGATTGCACTGAGCACGTGCAACAAGCCTTTAAACCTTTAGGTGTCCCTAATAGGAGGAGTGTTGTCTCCTGAGGGTTTTCAGCGGATTGCATCCACAAAATCCAATAATAAAAGAAAGATCATGAATATTACATTTAAAGACAAGAATCGTAAAAGAAAGACTTTGAAAATTAGGGTTTCCAACTAAGCTAGCTTTTCGGTTGTCATGAGCCCTATCTTAATGGTCATGAAAAGATATCAGAAATCACGTCCTCCCTCAATAAAACATCATCTTGTTCTTCATTCCTATCTTTCTTCCAAACATCGATCATATCACCCTGCGTGTGTGTAAAGACATCCCTACACCCAGAGAATTCAATTCAAGCTATCATACTCTTGCCCATCAGCCTCGGTACTTTTTAATTAATGAATATTTATATGAGATTGCTCACACACTTTCATGCGACCGTTAATACTTCTTGAGGTACTAACCGACCGATTACTCATGTGCTTGCTTATTTGGTGTATTTTCCTCGTCTTGCACCACCTCAGGCATAGCAGTGACTCCCAGACCAGTTGGCCTTAGGGCACTAGGTGAAGAGGCACCCTCGCTATATATTTTTTTATTGCCCTTGGTGATAACAAAACCAGTGTCCATTTTCCTCACCACTTTATATTTTTTTATTCACTTTTTTTTTATTTCCTTCATACATCGGCTTTAAGTCAAGAGTATTTCAAGGTATCCTTTACTATCCCAGGCTTCAAGACGTGTGTAAGTGCGAATAGCAGGGTATCAACGTTCAAAATGTTTGGCTTCCAGAATAGAAACTATTTTTCAGACTTATTTTTATCCTCAGATTAGTGACGTCCTTCATCTTACTAACCCTTGGGACAACGGCTCATAACTACTTATTACTAGTTCGTATAAGAAAACTTCTAATTTTCTTAGTTTTCTTAAATTTTTCTAATCTCATGGATGTAATTTTTCACTATCTAAACTTTCATTATCTTATTTATGTACAAAAAATATTTTTATCTTTTTGAAATTTTTTTTATTTTTATAGGTTTTGAAAAAAATGTTTTGTGCTTATGCAAATGATGACGCAAATGATGCGAAAATAAGCACAAACCTCCCCCAAACTTGTTTTCAACAGTGTCCTCACTGTTGCCATTTGCTAAATCTCAAAAAACCTGTAAGCTTGGGAGGAATTTATTAGTGAGGGCAAAATTTATAAGTGAAGAACCTCCCCCAAACTTATTTTTGGCTCATCATTTTGTAAAACTTTTTTTTCCAAGAGCCAGAAAAAATGTCCCCCCCAAACTTGAGTTATGCAATGTTAATCATTGAAAATCATATGAGGGGGTCAAGAATCAGTGGTCGATGCCAAGCTTTGCAAAGACCAAATGTTAACACCAACCATTCAAAAATTTTATCAATGCAGTGCTCTGGTTGGTGGAAGAAGAAGTGGGGAAAGGTTAAGTGGTGGAATAGAATGTGTGTGCGTCTCATTTTGGAGAGACGATGCAGTGAATGTGATGGATTACTCGCATTCTTTATACAGTTCAAAAGAAGGGGTGGAGGTTCAATTTCAATGATTGGGACATGATTCATCTCAACACCCGTGTCATTTAAAAATGCGAGTTCATCAGCGAAGATCTCCTCAAAAGTTCCATCTGTACCCCGATGAATAATGTCATCACAAAACGCGGGGTGATCTTCAGATTCAAAAAACAATTCATAATCAGTGTTAGTTGTTGACCCGGACATCTCGGTGGAAGAGTCCGTATGTGTATGATACATAGTTGGGTCAAACAATAATGTATGAAAAGAGTCAAGATCGATATCAGGAGGATCATCAAATTCGCTGCTGTCGACATCCATTAAGTCGACAGAACATACCTGAGCAGTAGGTTCCAAGGGTACACTTCCCAACTTGTAAATGTTTAGTTCTATTGACCTATTCTCGAAAGATAGGGTCATAGAACCGTTACGACAGTTGATAATAGCATTGGAAGTGGCCAAAAAGGGGCGACCTAAAATCACCGGAATTTGATTCCGTGGGTTCGCTACAGGCTGTGTATCAATTACAATAAAATCTACCGGGGATATAAATTCTCCGATTTTTATTAACACATCCTTCAGTTCACCCCTAGGTTTGGTGATTGATCGGTCAGCCATCTGAAGAGTTATGCTCGAGGGCTTTAACACACCGATACCTAGTTGCTCGTATACCGAGTAAGGAAGTAAGTTAACACTAGCGCCAAGGTCAAGTAACGCACGGTTGATGTGTTTCTCCCCAATAGAAATGGAAATAGTAGGACAACCAGGGTCCTTACGTTTCCGTGGTAATTGTTGGGGAAAAGCTGTGTCTACAGTACTTGACATGAAGATTTTTTTAGGCACTTGAGTCTTCCTCTTCCTAGTGCACAAGTTCTTAAGAGTTTTTGCATAGGACGGAACTTGTTGAATAGTATCTAGGAGAGGGATGTTGATGTTAACTTCCTTAAATATGTTCATAATCTTCTCCATATGTGGACTTGGTGTGTTAGCCCTTAACCGATTAGGATAAGGTGCTTTAGCAATAAGCGCTGGGTCCATCATAGGAGAAGGAAGTGTTTGTGGAATCGATCCCAAAATAGAAGTGGGGATCATCCGTGGAGGAGTAGAAGAGGTGGGCTGAAGTGGCGAGCCTTTTGGGAAACGAATAATAGGCTCGTGAGAAGGTGGTGGGGTAGAAGAACAGGGGTCAGAATTAGAAGGGTGTGTGTGAGGAAAGATCTCAGCCGGGGTGTTATTGATTGATTTTTCTGTATCATCAAACTCTTCCCCAACGTGATTGTCAAGCACTCTTCCAGATCTCAATGTGATTGCATCCACATGATGTGAATAGCCGGGATTGGGTAAAGGTTGAGCTGGAAGTTTCCCTTTCTCTCTTGCACTCATTTCAGCTTTTAAACGTGCAATTTCTTCTTCCATCGATTTAATACTCTCGCTTTGGGACGCAGAGTTTTTCTTTATATAATCGACAGAAGTTTTTATTTCAGCTGATACTTGCATGAGATTTGTTAAGACCAAATTCATGCATTGTGCAAATGAATAGGATTCATCCGTCCCGGTCAACTGCAAAGGACTAGATTGTGCAGGTGTGTTGACCGGATTTTGAAAGTTTTGTGATTGAAAGGGGTGCTGACTCAATTGAAGTGGTGGCTGCTGTTGTGGTGGAGGGACCCTTTGGAAATTGTGTTGGGTTGGAACCGTGTTTTGAGATTGCGATTGGTTCCAAGCAAAGTTCGGGTGATTCCTCCAACCCTGATCATATGTGGAGGAAGATGGATCGTTTCTAGGTCTTTGAAATGCGGCATTGGTATGCTCATGACTTTGAAACGGACATTCTTCCGTCAAGTGAGACGGATCAGAACAACAGCCACATATAGTTTTGGATAGTGATATTTGACTTAGGGCGGCGGCTAAAAATTTGTTTTCCATAGCGTCAAATTTCTTGTGTAAAGCTAAAATTTCAGCTCTAATTCCTATGGAAATGTCATTGCCATCCCTAGACGATTGACTCACACCCTCCCACTGTAAAGATTTTTCAGCGAAATCTTCTAGAAAATTCCAGGCTTTCCCATCATCTTTAGTCATGAAGTTGCCTTGACACATGGATTCAAGGGTCTGTTTTGTGTAAGGAGTAATGCCCCCATAAATGATTCGGCATAATTCCCATTTCGGGATGCCGTGATGTGGACATTGGACTAACAGATCCTTGAAATGTTCAAGACATTTTGAAAATGTTTCATTTGGAAGCTGGGTGAATTGATAGATTTTGCTGCGGACTCGAGCTGTCTTATGATGTGGGTAGAATTTCTTAAGGAATGCTTTGACGAATTCGTCCTAATTTGAAATGGAATGTGCGGTAGTGTTATATAGCCACTTCTCGGCTAAATCGCACAAAGTGAATGGGAGAAGACGTAGACGGAAAGTATCCACAGAAAGCTGTGAAGTGCCCATCATTGCGCATACATTTTCAAATTTCGTGATAAACACGTATGCGTCTTCAGACTCGAGACCGTGAAATTTTGGTAGAAGGTTGATGTATTGGGGTTTTATTTGAAAATTTTCCCCGTTGGCTGGTGGAATGGAAAGACAGGTGGAAAGTGGGCCTCGTGTAGGATAGCATCTCTCTTGGAGAGAGATGCGAGGTGGATTCTGCGCACCAACGGACGGCGGCAGAGTAGTGGAAAAGAAGTTCGATGGAGGTGGATCCATCGATGTGGGTGTGGTGGTGGGTAAAGAAAAGGTAAATGGAGAAATATCGACTTCGGAGTCGATAAGGGGTACGCGGACTAAACGGGCACTAGAATCCCGTGTCCAGCCTATCTTGTACTAAAAAGGGTTAGTACAAGTGGCAGCGTGAATTTATAATTAGGGAAAATGAAGTGAATGCGGTGTTTGTTTTGAAAAGATACGGATTTTTGAAAATATGATGCAACACAACAAATGCAACACACAAAAACCCTAGAATCTAGTGGTCACCTAGGTCCGGCTCTAGACCGCTCCTAACTGCCAAAAGACAAGTCGCAGGATCAATCCTCCACTGCCTCTTTGTCCCCCTGTGGCCGGATAAGTGCCAGGTAAGTGGGAAGATACCCCACTATGTAAGTAGTGGGCCTAATTAAAAACCACTAGCCTTAGACACACTCGCCTTAGGCACCACAAGAAAACGCGGATAAGCAATGAATTACCCACGGCCTTCTCTTGTCCTAATTGAGCGCGACGGTCCTTAGAGTCATCTCTAGATTTCTTTTAATTAATGAGGGTAATGTGGATGCAAGTTTTGCGATTTTTGGGGCCTAGGAAGGGTAATGAAATCCCCACCTAATTTGGATTTGGCCGTGCCCCTTAATTTCCGTATTAATATGCAAACAACCAAAAATCAAAAACACGCACAATTTATTTTGCTTTTTGCGAGCTGCGATTATTTGCAAAGAATCCTGCAGAAAATTATTAGTTGGAGATAAAAGAGGAGAGATAAGAAAGCAGAGGAGTATACCAGCAATTTTGGTGCAGAGAGGAAGTCAAACCGCCGCGGAATCGCGGTGGGAGTCGCTTATTGCCGCGGTTCCGCGGCACTGTAGCAAGATCACTGCACACAATTTTCTACAGAGGCTCTTGTTCACTCCCCAAGCTCTCTGGAACTATCTGAAAAAAAATTCTCAAGCTCCACAGGTTCCAGAATTCCTCGCAACAAATCACAACAACTCGTATTAGTGTTTGTGCGAGTTTAGATCTAAAAAAAATATAGATGGAATAAACTTTTCAACTTCAAATTTCAAAATACGAACAATTAGCGCACTAACCCCGGCAACGGCGCCATTTGATTTAATGATTTTTGTGATGTGTAATTGGGAAAATTGTAAAGAAATCACAACCAAAATTATTTGACCGCAATCAACTACGGTATCGGATGTAGATTGTAAGTGAGTGCGGATCGTCCACAGGGACAGTGTAATAGTTCGTCTTTTGAATTAGATGAGTCAAAACTTTAAAGAAAAGAAAACAAAACAATCCATGATTTATATTTGAAGTTCAAGAATTAGAAAATATAGATCTAATAATAAGAAAAAGATAGAATCAAGAATTGATAGTTTGATGATTTTTCCAACCCAAATATCAAGAATCGAAATGAGGCTCGTAGGAATCGATCGGATCTATAGACGTGATGTAATCTTACAATTACGTATTCTTATCCTTCGATGAATTGATAGTAGATCGATGATGATCGATCGAGAATTAGGGATTTCTTATGAAACTAGGGTTTCATCTTATCCCTTGTTCTTTCGTCGATATCATTCACATTCTAGCCTCTAGTAAATTCAAGAAACGATCGTAAATCCCTAATTTCGAGCGATCACAATCAAGAAAGCATCACAACGAAACTAGGTCATCGATTCTTGAATTTGCTAGGGTTTCAAAACTCGTAGGACTCAAGAATCGTATTAGGATTTGTTACATCATCATTCTATTGATCGTCTCGACTCCTTTACGAGCGGAGTTTTACTCAAACATCACAACAAGAACCACAATCACAAATTGAGATCTAATCATGATGCAATAATTAAAAGAAAGCAAGATTAAAGAATTTCACCTTTTATTTATATCAACAATTTCATTACATTCGCTCAAGAACTACAAGAGGAAGAACTCGATCGTCGATTTGGCTTCGCTCGTCTCCTTGAGTCGCGGATCGGCTTGGATCACTTGCCCGATTGAAGATCGGCTCGGCTCCTAAAAGGTTGAAGGCTTCTCGCTTGATTTGGTACTCAAGATCTTGAATTTGGAGTAGAATTAGGGTTAGGGTTTCGCACAAGTCTTGTCACTAGACTTGTGGAAGAAAATGGTGTAGAATGAACAATGAACTAAGATTGAACCCTCAACCCTTAGATCTAGGTTCCTATTTATAGCCATCAAAACCCTAGATCTAGGATTTGAATTTTAAGTTTCCCTCCAAAAGTTTGTTGAGGAGATTTTGAATTTCCCTCCAAAAGTTAGTTAGAGGAGAAGCTTCTAGATGTGATTAGTTAGGAGGGAGCTTCTAGAAGAGGTTAGTTAGGAGCTTAATTAGGATTAGCTTTGCTTAATGATCTTTGCTGATCTGGCAGAAGACTCTGGAGAATTCTGGAATTTGACGTGTCAAAATGAGGTGTAGGCCTTGAGATAGGAGTTTTGCACTGAAAATTGAGCGATGATGTGGCAAAACCGCCGCGGTTCAGCGGCATAAGCTGGCTCCCGCCGCGGTTCCGCGGCGCTTTGGAGGCTTTAGGGCTTGGGACTTCTGGTGCTTGTTGGTCTTAAGTTGTGGGCCTTTCTTTGATATGTTGAATTGTATTTCTCCCTTTGGATTGCTACCAGATCTGAAATCATTGAGTTGGCGTATTTTTGATCAGCTCTTTTGGCTTTGCTCCTGCAATTTCCTGCACAAATCTCGACACAAGTGTTGCGCAAATACAGAGATGATGCAATGCCATGGAATGCGGTCAATTTCCCTTAAAGTGCCGGTTTTAGAGTTTAACACATGCAATCTGATATTTATCGACTGATTTGCTAATATGTGAAATATGAATACCGTACACTTCTAAATGAGTGCAAAAGATGGGAAAATTGCCGTGTTAAAAATACATTATTTTCGACTGATCAAATACCCCCAAACTTAATTTCGATCGTCTCGAGCGAATGTTTTATTAAAAAGAGAAGGAGAAAATAAAGAAAGAGTAAAACTAACTAGCACACTTTCGTAGGCAACACGATTGCACTGAGCACGTGCAACAAGCCTTTAAACCTCTAGGTGTCCCTAGTAGGAGGAGTGTTGTCTCCTGAGGGTTTTCAGCGGATTGCACCCACAAAATCCAATAATAAAAGAAAGATCATGAATATTACATTTAAAGACAAGAATCGTAAAAGAAAGACTTTGAAAATTAGGGTTTCCAACTAAGCTAGCTTTTCGGTTGTCATGAGCCCTATCTTAATGGTCATGAAAAGATGTCAGAAATCACGTCCCCCCTCAATAAAACATCATCTTGTTCTTCATTCCTATCTTTCTTCCAAACATCGATCATATCACCCTGCGTGTGTGTAAAGACATCCCTACACCCGGAGAATTCAATTCAAGCTATCATACTCTTGCCCATCAGCCTCAGTACTTTTTAATTAATGAATATTTATATGAGATTACTCACACACTTTCATGCGACCGTTAATACTTCTTGAGGTACTAACCGACCGATTACTCATGTGCTTGCTTATTTGGTGTATTTTCCTCGTCTTGCACCACCTCAGGCATAGCAGTGACTCCCAAACCAGTTGGCCTTAGGGCACTAGGTGAAGAGGCACCCTCGCTATATATTTTTTTATTGTCCTTGGTGATAACAAAACCAGTGTCCATTTTTCTCACCACTTTATATTTTTTTATTCACTTTTTTTTTATTTCCTTCATACATCGGCTTTAAGTCAAGAGTATTTCAAGGTATCCTCTACTATCCCAGGCTTCAAGACGTTTGTAAGTGCGAATAGCAGGGTATCAACGTTCAAATTGTTTGGCTTCCAGAATAGAAACTATTTTTCAGACTTATTTTTATCCTCAGATTAGTGACGTCCTTCATCTTACTAACCCTTGGGACAACGGCTCATAACTACTTATTACTAGTTCGTATAAGAAAACTTCTAATTTTCTTAGTTTTCTTAAATTTTTCTAATCTCATGGATGTAATTTTTCACTATCTAAACTTTCATTATCTTATTTATGTACAAAAAATATTTTTATCTTTTTGAATTTTTTTTTATTTTTATAGGTTTTGAAAAAAATGTTTTGTGCTTATGCAAATGATGATGCAAATGATGCGAAAATAAGCACAAACCTCCCCCAAACTTGTTTTCAACAGTGTCCTCACTGTTGCCATCTGCTAAATCTTGAAAAACCTGTAAGCTTGGGAGGAATTTATTAGTGGGGGCAAAATTTATAAGTGAAGAACCTCCCCCAAACTTATTTTTGGCTCATCATTTTGTAAAACTTTTTTTTCCAAGAGCCAGAAAAAATGTCCCCCCCAAACTTGAGTTATGCAATGTTAATCTTTGAAAATCATATGAGGGGGTCAAGAATCAGTGGTCTGATCCGGAGCGATTTGGTTCCCTACTTTGTAGGAAGCCTGCACTGCCCTTTTTGCGACATGGACAGTTGACGCTCTGGTCCGGAGCGATTTGGTTCCCGACTTGTGGGAAGCCTGCACTGCCCTTTTTGCGACATGGACGGTCGACGCTCTGGCCCGGAGCGATTTGGTTCCCGACTTGTGGAAATCCTGCATTGCCTTTTTTGCAACATGGACGGTCGACGCTTGACGCGTCTCCGAGACGGAGTGTCCATGGTAGACGTTTCCCTAGCCTGGAGTGATCTGGTTCCTGCTTTGTAGGAAACCTGCACTGCCCTTTTTGCGACATGGACGGTCGATTTGACTTGCTCTGCTTCTTGCAGCGTCAGGGGTGATCTTGACTTGCTCCGCTTCTTGCAGTGTCGAAATTGGATTCTAACTTGCTCTGCTTTCTGCGGTGTCGGAGTTGAAGTTGACTTGTTGATTGTGATTTGGGTTGACATCAGCATCTCTACACTGGAATATGGTACCAGGAGCGAATCATCATCTGTCTTTGAGAGGATTTCGGTTTTTGTTTGGCATCTGCATTGCTGCACTGGAATAATGCCAGGAGCAACTCATCATTTGCTCCGGGAGGATTTAGGAATTAGTTTTTGCTTGGCATCTGCATTGCTGCACTGGAATAATGCCAGGAGCAACTCATCATTTGCCCCGGGAGGATTTGGAAATTGGTGGCTTAGAAGACAGGTTTAGATCCCTATCACCTAAGGCTTTTCAATTTTATGGGCCGTAAGGGTCCTATAAAAGCATTTTCTCCCTACGAGTCGAAAGGATCTCGTAAGTGTATTTTCTCTTTAGGATTCGTGGGGATTCCTAAAGGTGTTGCTCCTTTGTGAGTCGTAAAAATCTCACGCGGGAATTTTCTCCTCACAAAGTCGAGAGGACTTTGCGAGTGCATTTCATCTCATTTTTTTACGAGTTTGTGCCCTTTCGGGTTTTCACAAACTCGCCGGCAGTCCTGATGTTTTTACTTACGGAGCCCTTTCGGGTTTTCATCCGTGCCCATTTTGCTTGTGGACATACCATTTATTTTTTTATTTTTTTATTTTTTTATTTTTTTATTTTTTTGGTGGGACTTTGAATGTGGTCTCACCGGTAGGACTTGAGAGAGATTGGGATTGTTTTACGCTCGTGGATTGTATACGGTTTTGCAGGATGTATGATCCAGACCGTAGGGACGGAAAAATTTCAGGACTTTGTTGGCGTCTGCATCGCTGCACTGGAATATGGTACCAGGAGCGACTCATCATTCGCCGTTGGGGTGTGGGATTTGGAATTTGGTTGGCGTCTGCATCGCTGCACTGGAATATGGTACCAGGAGCGACTCATCATTCGCCATGAAGGGATCTCTCTCGTTTTCAGTTTAACAACCTAGGGGTCATCTGTTTCCAGTTTAACGACTTAGAGGTCATCTGTTTCCAGTTTAAAGACTTAGGGGTCTATGGCACGGAAGCTTGGAATTTTGGGGTAGGGGCCGGCATCAGCGTTGCTAACACTGAAGCACAGGTGCCAGGAACAATTCATCATTTGCCTTTGCCCATTGGGGAGCGATGGCTTAGGAGCCAGGTTTGGGTCCCTATCACCTAAGACTTTTCAATTTTATGGGTCGTAAGGGTCCTATAAAAGCATTTTCTCCCTATGGGTCGTAAGGATCCCGTAGGTGTTTTCTCCTTAGGAGTCATGAGGATTCTCAAGTGTGTTTTTCCTTTGTTAATCGTAAGGATCTGACAATGGTTTGTTCTCCTCATGTATCGTGAGGACACATGAGTGGGTCTTCCAAAACGGAGCATAAGTCCAAGGGCGAAGACCGGCCGCTGGACTAGTGATTGCGGTGGGGCATGGGTATGCTGAGAATTATTTGAGCCCGTGGATTGTATACGGTAGTCAAGTTGGGGACTGGCCGTAGGGCTAGGAGAATTTTGAGAAATTGGATTTTGGTTGGCGTCTGCCTCGCTGCACTGGAATATGGTACCAGGAGCGACTCATCATTCGCCTCTTTTTTTGTTTTATTTTTTTTTATTGTTTTTTTTTTGTTTTACCGCGATTGCTCTATCATTTCAGCTTTTCTTATCGCGAAGATCGCGATTGCCCTATCATTTTGGCTTTTATTCGCGGTTGCCCCATCATTCCGGCTTTTATTTTCATCTTTATTTTACTCGCTGATTTTTATTGCGAGTTGCCCCATCATTTCGGCTTTTCTTTATTTCTCTTTCATTTACACATTTTTTGTTTATTTACATATATATATATATATATATATATATATATATATATTTTACATTCCCAGTTTAACGACTTAGAGGTCGATTATTCCCAGTTTAATCACATGGTGGTCCTCTGGTGTTCCCAGTTTAACGACGTGGTGGTCTTCTTTGCTTATCCCAGCTCCTTGAACTTTGATCTTAGCGGAGCTGTATTGATGACCGTAGCTCCGTGGCCTGCCGATACATTCGAGGATTGTGAGGTTTTTCCACGCTTGTATTGGTCCTCTGCCCAGTCTTTGAAAACACAGCAATTTTCAATGGTATGACTCGCCACCCTATGGTATGGGCAGTATACGGGATTGCCGGTCATATTCATTTCATGCGGCCTCTTCGGAATAGGCAATTGCAGGCCATTGTTCAGGGCTTCCTCGAATATATTGCGGACATCATCCCTCCTGAAAGAGTACACCTTCTTCTTTCTCTCCATCAGAGTAGGTGCCCTCACTGATGCCGGTCCCTGAGGCCGATCAGTCTTTGGTTCGCCCTATACGTGTCTGGGAGGGTTAGGTTCCCTAAAGGCTTCGTTCTCCATTTGTGTGAAATCGGCGGTCGTAGCTTGACTGTTTGCTAACACGCCTTTAGACGGTTCTATCTCTCCCGCCTTGTATTGCCTCTCGACCCAATCTTTGAAGACAAAGCGGTCTTCAATGGCATGACCTATCACTCTGTGATAAGGGCAATATTTTGGGTCGTCGGTCATATTCGCTTCTTGCGGTCTCTTTGATTCTGGAAGTTGTACACCGTTTCTTAGGGCGTCCATGAATATCTTATGGACTTTTTCTCATTTGAAGGAATAGACTTTTTCCAATTTCTCTTTCAGAGGCGATTCCCCCTCGACGAATGTATCGGAGGGACTAGAGGCTGATTGCGGCCGTTTTTCACGAAGGCGCTTCGCTCTTAGGTTGAAGGGGGTATCAGTTGGCTGCCTCTGGGTATCAATCCCTGGCTCATGAACTAAAATTTGATTCTGCTGTAATTGCAATCGGGCGACTTGGGTCACGAGATCTGCCGCGACGTTTGCCAATTCGTCGACCTTGGACTGTACCTTGGCTAACTTCTCATCCCTATCCTGAAGCTGCCTCTGAAGCCATCGGAATAACGCTTGCTCTGTAGTTCCGGCTATGACAACCGGGTCATTTTTATTGCATGAGCTCAATTCTGCAGGAACCACGAGATGCTCTGGCTTATCGGCCTGAGCGGGCTCTTCATCACTTAGATCGAGCCGATGTTGGGCAGCGTCCGCCATATCATCACTATGGCTGTGAAGAATGGGAGGGTTCGTTTCTTCATGTCCGACCATGTAAACAGTGCGAACCACATATCCAACCATCTCTTTATCTTTGGCGGTCGATTTCGTGGAGCGGTCCGGGCTTTGGAAATTCATAAATTTTAACATGGCCAGAGCCCTAGCCCTTTTGTTGGCTCTGTGTCTGAGCCGCTTCTGCTTCAGCTTCTCTGCCTTGAGCGCTTGGCAGGCTTCTGCTCTTCGGGAAGCCGCCATAGGCTGAGTGATGGGGAGGCTTGAGAAGACACCCAATCGAGCAGTTGTCAGAGACGCCGCTGGAGCTTGCCCGAGATGCCTTGTTGCTTTGTTAGTGTTGATGGCCTTGCCCCCAGCTGGGGCCAAAGAAAGTCTTTCAAACACCGACTCGCGTTTGTGTTAGGGCGCCCTCGTGAACATGACATTCGGCCTTTTCCCCTTTAAGACCGGTTTGTCTGTTACCGGAGCTTGAGGTACTGGGACGGCGTTAGCTGACACGAACATAATAGAGCCGAATGGTAGCGGCGGCTCTTCCCATTGTCGTTCGAGACTGGCCGGAAGGACCGTCCTGGAGTCTATCTTCATCGTGTAGGAGACAGGAGCTGAGTTCATCTTTGGAGACATTGTTGAGAAGTGCTTGCTTGAAAACCTGCATGAAAGAGTATTATTTCAGTATAAATATAGGTATGTATATTGACTGAGTTCGCATGAATGTTTAACCCGAAATATGGGAGAAGAGATAGGTCCCACCGGGCGAGTCAGAATCTGTAGCGTGTTTTTCGTCACCCCATTGAGATGGGAATACGCGCGCGCTTGTCATACGCATTACAGATTCCCTCTGCCTAGGATAGGCTGGGGTTTATTGATTGTGGGGATCCGAATCTCCGGCAGCCGCGGACTAAGCTGCCATTAATTACCCCTCGCCTTTGGGGCGAGGGAACCTCCGATTAACGGGTTAAACTGGTCGTGCAAACTCAATGTGCAGTGTTGTGTTTTGAAAGGGTTTTGGATATATCGGAGGCCCCGCAGAGTTTTTACGGGGGTCCCGCTACCCGGATAGCGGGCTGGGGGTCAAGGGGCTAGCAGCCCCTTGCGGGGTGCGGGGCAGCGCCCCATTAGAAATTTTTTTCTAACAGGGACAGTGTCGTAGAGTATGTGTGTGTGTACATATATATACATATGTATATATATATATGTATATATATAAAAAGGGGGAAAAGGCATCCAAAGGATGCGTGGGGCCAGCGCCTGCGCTTTGAGCGCTAGCGTGCTACGTATCAGCACGTGGGCACTAGAGCGCAAGCGCTTTGGGCGCTAGCGCTCTGAGCGTAAGAGCGCTAACGCACTAAGCACTAGCGCACCGCGTGTCAGCATGTGGGTGCTCGGGCGCTAGCGCTCTGGACGTTAGCGCTAGCGCGCCACGTGTCAGCATGTGGACGCTCGGGCGCTAGCGCTTTGGGCGCTAGCGCTCTGAGCGCTCGAGCGCTGGCGCTCTGAGAGCGAGCGCGCCACTTGTCAACACGTGGGCGCTCGAGCGCTGGCGCTCTGAGCACTGGCACTCTGAGCGCTAGCGCGCCACGTGTCAACACGTAGGCGCTCGAGCGCTAGCGCTCTGGGCACTAGCGCTCTGGACGCAAAAGCGCTAGCGCACCACGTGTCAGCACGTGGGCGCTCGAGCAGCAAAAGGGACTTGGTCCCTGCAATGGAAGTTATACTCCCAGAAAGGAGCACTTATTATTCTGTATATATATATATATATATGTATGTATATATATATATATGTATATATGAGGAGTTAAACTTCTAACATGTTTTGAAGCTGATTAAGGGCTTCTCCCCTTGAGCCCTAGTTCTTCCCCAAAGTGGGGTTTCTGGATATGGGTCTCCTTCTTTCTCCTTTGTTTGGCCGGATCTTGAAGATCAAGAGATGTGGGATTTTAAAAATCTCTTTTTTTTGAGATCTGATGGTAGATCCAAGTTCCCCTTTGTGGGTTTTATAGTGAAAAACTATTTAGTTTTGAAAAAAGAAGAGTAAAACTCTTGATTTAATTCAAAAGAAAGAAGAAGGTTTGGAACCTTCAGAAAGGGGAAAGAGGCACAAATCCTAGGTTTTTGAGAGAATGAAAAGTATATTTTTATTCATCATCATGTTGCCTTATATAGGCTTACATATTTTCATATAGCCCCTTGGGCTTTTCAAAATGGCATTTTGCCTATCTCATGGCTCATGTGCCATTTCTTTTTGCATATAAGCCATGGGCTTACAAAAATTTGGCTTTATGCCCATTTTGTTTACATTCATGCATAAAAAATTACATAAAAATTATTTATTACATGATTTCATTTTGGCATGGGGGAGGGCCGGCCGCTTCATGTTCGGACTCGACCTGGGCATGGGCCCACTTGATCTGGGCTTGGGCCCACCTGGTTTGGGGTTGACCTTGACTTTGCCTTGGTCAACCGGGGTGCAAATTTTGACCCCAACAACAAGCTCTGCGCCGGAATCAAACTTCGTCTCAGAGTGTACCCCGCGTCGAAATCATACTTCGCCTCGGTGTATCTGCCTTCACTGTCGAAATTATGCTTCATCTCAGAATCAAGTCAGCCAACAAGCTCTACGCCGGAATCATGCTTCGTCTCAGAGTGTACCCCACGTCGAAATCAAGCTTCGCCTCGGCGTATCTGCCTTCCCTGTCGAAATTATGCTTCGTCTCGGAATCAAGTCAACTAACGAGCTCTGCATCGAAATCATGTTTCGTCTCACAATATACCCCGTGTCGAAATCATGCTTCGCCTCGGAGTATCTGCCTTCCCTGTCGGAATTATGCTTCGCCTGGGAATCAACCTCTACATCGAAATTATGCTTCGTTCAGAATGTCTGTCGCTCTTCGGAATGATGCTCCGATCCCTGGAATCATGCTCTGCCCATCGGAATTATGCTCCGATCCCTGGAATCATGCTCCGCCCATCGGAATTATGCTCCGATCCCTGGAATCATGCTCTGCTCTTCGGAATGATGCTCCGAACCCTGGAATCATGCTCCGCCCTTCGGAATGATACTCCGATCCCTGGAATCATTCTCCGCCCTTCGGAATGATGCTTCGATCCCTGGAATCATACTCTGCCCTTCGGAATAATGCTCCGATCCGTGGAATTATGCTCCGACTCTTCGGAATGATACTCCGACTCTGGAATTATGCTCCGCAAATCGGAATTATTCTCCGATCCCCGGAATTATGCTCCTGAGATGATGCTCCGCCCCCGAACTGATGTTCCACCTCGAAGTCCAGCTTCAAGTTCTATCAATTTCATGCACACAACTCAAATGTGCGGTGTGCATTTATTGATGGGGGGCACTTTGTTGGGGTCAAAATTTGCACCCTGGTTGACCGAGTCAAAGTCAAGGTCAACCCCAAGCCAGGTGGGCCCAAGCCCAGGTCAGGCGGGCCCATGCCCAAGTCGAGCCCGCGGCCAGCCTCCTCCATACCAAAATATAGATCATGTAATACATGATTTTTATGTAATTTTTTTTTATGCATGAATGTATGCAAAATGGGCATAAAGCCAAATTTTTTGTAAAGCCCATGGCTTATAGGCAAAAAGTGTAAGTGCACGGCGGTACCCCGGCCGTGAAACCGACGCCGGAATGCGGAAGCTGTGAATAACTAAAAATTTTGCGGACTTTGCAAACCGGCACCACCGCGCACTTTAACCGGATCGAACCATTAACTAGTCTAAGCTATCTACAAGAATGGGAATAGAGATGTATACCGACGATCCAAGTCCTCCGGTCTTCATCTCCACTCCGATCTCCTTGCGGGATCTCCGTCCACATCATCGCCTCATCGCCGGAAAGGGCACCACATCGCCTTCGTCTTTTACGGGCTCCCGCCTCAATACCGAGGCAACTCGAGCATGAAGCCGGCAACTCGACATGCTCAAGATATGCTGTAGAATGTGTAGTAGATCATGCTAGTCTCATTTGGGGTTTGTTGTTGCCTTGATGGAGGAATGGGGTTGGGAAAAATGGTGCTTTCATTTTTCCAAAACAAGAAGAAGAAGGAGATGATGAATTCCTCACATAACCAAGATGAACTCTCTCATTCTTTTCTTTCTCTCAAGTCTTCTTTCTTTCATCAAGTGAGAAGAATGGTGGAGGAAAAACCATATATCATAAGAGGGAGGTGAGTGTAGGAGTGAAGAAGAGGTGACCACATCCAAGGGACAAGAAAACAAAACACCATGCTTTACCCTTTTCAAACCATACCCTTTCATGTCACAAATAAAAACAAAAGCATGGTGGAAAAGATAATGATAGCTATCATAATCAATCCTATATGCAAGAAAACCCCTCCACAAATGTAATTTGCAAAACTGCAAATTACCCCCTCCATCGGAAAAGTCCGGCCGGGAAAGAACAAAGGAAAACCGGCCGGAACGGAATGCAAACTGGCAACTCCAGAAAACTGGTCCCGTAATAAATTACAGGAAAACCCCGATACTGTGCATACACACCCGCATCTGTATTCCGTCCGGATACAAATGCAATAAGACAAAATCTACACTGTACTAAACTAGGACCGGCTTAAACCAAAGCCGGCTAGTAAAAAAAAAACCGTTCGATCCTGATCCGTGCAATACCGCACGTATCTGATCGAACCCTGCCATATAACTATACGGCCACTAGTACAAAACTGTCCGATCCTGATCCGTGCAATACCGCACGTATCTGATCGGACCCTGCCATATCTCCATACGGTCTCTACAGCGTTTCGCCCGAAAGCTGAGTAACTGAAAGTGTGGTGGACTCTAAAGACTCGTCAATACTATGGCTGTGGATTTAACCACTAGCCCGTCAGAGGTATAAGCCAATACGTAACGGGCCACCAGCTATTGACCAAATGGGACGTCGATGAGGAAGCTCACCCCGACACCCAACTGAGCCTGTCAGTGACAATATCCGTGCAGTCCGGTCCGTTCGTCTATGAGTATCGCATGGCGGGCCTAGGGGGTTGGTAAAAGTCAGACCCCCAAAAGCGGTACAAGTCGTGTCGGAGTGTAGCCCAGAACACCCTGAGATACTACTGGAATACCTACCAGTAAATCTCCTTGCCTTGGCCAAGGACTTTGTGTAATGGCTCTCCTAGACACAGCACGACCTCACCCCCAATACCGGGAGAGACGAACCCCTGAAGATACGCTCACTGCCTCCATGTGGCTCGGGACTGTACCCAACTAAAACCTGTTTGCACGACTCCTTTGAGCCGTGGTAGGGTAGTAATCAAAGTACAGTGGGAACTCACACGAGACAAATGACGATCCTCAGGTCGATGAACTAACCTGCACACATGTCACCAGGGAACTGCCATCTGACGTCTGGTATATGACCAACTAGCATGTTCCCGGCGAGTCCTGTCCGGTGTACTCATAACCCAATGAGCACCTGTATACATCTTAGGTGATCCAACTGACACCAGTGGCTTGTGAGACCGGCCACCGCCCCTCGTCGGGGTCTCGACTGTATACACTAGTCTACTAATGGAGTATCGATGCCCAGTCTCGAAACTCCCACGACTAGGGACCTTTTAAGGATATGCTTGTAGACCCCCAGCTCCCACTTATATGATCGCCCTCATACTGCTGGTGGTCAAGCAAGAATCCTAGGGGCTCTATCAACGTGTAATAGCGACGTGTCAGGTCACCTAAAGCAGTACACGATGATAAAGGTAAACCAGATAGCATACTATCATCTCGAGTAAGACTGTCCTACCGGGATAGGTCCTCCCTCAATCATTACAATCACGTACCTGTGACCTAATAATTGACTCTGAGGGCACTATCTCCAACAATCTCCCACTTGCACTCAAGGCTAATTATTGCGATGTCGCATACTCACAGCCCGTGTGATACCGAACATCCAACTCCTCTACTAGTCAGTCTCACAAAGCTCGTTTGCGGAACTATTGCGTTCGAGGAATAGCCTTAGTGAGTGGATCCGCCTTGACGTTTCTTTCTATGTCTCTCTATATCTCATGTTCGCGGAGAAACCCATCTCCCGAAATGAGCAATACCTGTCTTAGAATGTGTCTGGATGTCTGATGGGACATAGCTCATAAATGAACTCCAAATCCAAACTTCTTAGACTGTATCGTCAACTGAACTTAATCAGTATCCTGCGCGCCATGCCTCCCTCAGTATTGCCTTGGACCACCTGTCCAAAATACTGCCCCTCATCAGAAGGAAAACTATAACTCTGACAACCTCCTTGTCGTCCATGTCACCTTGGAAGCCTGGAATGATAACTGTCTCCTGAATGAGGCTGTCGTTATCATCTCCCTAGAGCATCCACTTATGTTCTAGAACTGCTTCCGACTGTTTCTTCAGGATTGGATTAATGTCAACTTATTGCATCTAGTGCAAGAACAACATCTGGTGTGGTACTTGACATCTCACGATTGACTCAATTGCCTGAGCAAGTTATCTGCCAATCATGCCCGTCCCTCTCCCCTTTAGTCTGTAAGACACCTTTGGAGAGGGTGACTCCATTACCTGCAGGTACACTACCGTGCCAGGAGTCGTCCACCCTAAATACTCTTAGAATGCTGTCAAGTACCCTGATTGGGAAACCACCCAAATCTAGATCTAAAACCATAGATCTAGTAACCAGTATGTCTGATATAATACCCAATTCCTATGTGGAGAAACAACTGTGTGACGACCAAAGTACAACCGATTGTAGTATAGGAGTTTCCTTTCCTATTCTATGTATGTCATCCAAATACCAGGATATCACACCCTACTACCTTCTCAACAGATCCATCCCCTATTCTGATGACGTCAAACCCATGACTGTCACATCAGAAATAGATGATCTATCTCCGCTACATCTGCTTTAGTCTATAAATAGATATAAGCCTGATGTCCACCAATGCTTCCGCTGCTCCCACTGACTACGACAACCCTCTGCCAGAGTCATATAGACGTGCACTTCTAAAACTAGTTTAGAACGACGCTATACTCATCCTCCTGCCGGGTCTCGCAGCCTGGAACAACAACAATGGCAAGTGTGGGTAAACAAGAACTTCCCTGTCACCGTCCTGGAGGCTACCTGAGTACCTCTCGGGTGCCTGAAGTTACCCACTTTATCTGCGGAGTGGCCAATGGAATGTCAATCCAGATTGAATCTTTAGGTTCCTTATCAAATCTTCAGTAATCGTTTGTGGTTCTGGAATCACTTCCAGTTCTACCATACTCCCACTACTGTTTTTCTGAAAAAATCCATTTTTAATAAAACTGTGGCGAGTCTAGAACAATATCGCTATTGTTCATCCAGATGGTAGAAAATCAACCCTCGTCATAGCCTGGGTCAACCCACAAACAGCCATTACAGAAACGTGCCTTGAGTTGTCTAGTGTCTGGTTTTAATCATAAACCGGACAACTCCCCGTACCTTAACATCGTTAAGATATGAACTGTTCTATATCCAATATAGAAACAGAGGCACTGATTTAATTGAACCAGATTCAAATCATGCAGCTGTCCCCAGCGCATGTCAACTAAATGGAAGGAGGCCGATCAGCGTTACTCAACTTAGGAATACTTCCAATTATGAGTAACCTGAAAGAGAAGCAAGATCTCTTTGTCATTACTATCAACTGAATACCATACACAAGTATCTACATCTTCGATCTCTTTTGAAGAATCCCGATACTTGCTATACCTGGTTCTCTACTCTATTCGAATACCAATAACTTCTCCAAATTCGGACCCTGTGTTTCCACGAAACACCTGTCTAAAAACTAGAGAAGTCATAAGTAAACCGAATATAGTACGAGGACCAACCCCTCTGTCCTGATGGACCCTGGACAACATACAATACTCTGTACAAGTCCCTTGAGTCTGATAACTCATTCACTGTGTGTCGTAGGTTGAAAACTGTACTTATGGTTAAGAAGAATTACACCGCTGTTTAATGCTCCTTACCTAACCATCCACTGATATAGGTAAATGTCGTAGACATAATTTCAGAAAGGTATATCTCACTCTATGAAAATAGACGTACAGATATATCAATTTGAAATTGGTGCATAACTGCGGATATTCAAAACCAAATATTTGCCGACCGGCAAACAGCCCAGGTGATTTCCTCAAATATCACCAATTACAACGAATCCCGATATAATGAGGATGATCACCCAATTCCCAATAACTTACTCCCACTCATCATCTGTAAAACCATACAGATGTGAGAATCATACCTGGTAAATACATACCCTGGAGTAAGTATCTAATCGGGAAATCAGTTTTCCTTTAACATTACACAGTGAAACTGAAACATTGAAATGTTCCGATGGGGTATTCTGGTATTCCTAGTAATGCCTCTTCCAGATTCACGACTGTAACCGTATAGTCCTTTGCCACCTCTCCAAATCCCTTCATATGTCTTTAGTCTTTACCTTCTGCACACCCCTTTAGGCCAAATGGTTTTCTTCCTTCCCTACCGTTCGGCACCAGCCTATGGTTTGGAAGAAGACTATCCAATAAGCATAATGGGTGTACTGTCCCAATCCTAGGAACACTCACAATGAGAGAGGGTGAAGATAAAAGACAACCGAATAAACCTTATTCCTATTTCTCCTGAACCAGAATCCATCCCCGAACTGGAACAAGTTCCATTCGAGTTCGTATATAACCATACGATGGAGTATCCAAATAAACTGTGGATCTTCGTAGCGATACGGAGTGTCCTGGAGAAATACAAAGGTGATTTAGGATTGGCGAAGGAATAATTGGTTTGGTCGTGAATACCTGTTGCAATTTACTTTGCCCTCTTACTAATCCCTTGCTTTGTCTGAACTTAATACCTTCTGCACACCATCGTTATGCTAATTGGTTTTCTTCATTCCCTACCGGTCGGCACCAGCCTAAGGTTTGGAAGAAGAAAATCCAATTTGCGTAATAGGTGTACTACCCCTAAACCAAGGAGTACTCGTAACCTGAGAGAGGGTAAAAGGAAAAGACAACTGAATAATCCTATCCGTTTTCTCCAGAACCTGAAACCATCCTCGAATAAATTCCTTCGAGTTCGTATCTAACCATACGATGGTTTTGTCCAATGGAAGTGGACGTTCGTAGTAATACGGGGTGTCCTGGAGAAAAGGGTAAAAGTAGGAGTGGCAATGAGGTCTGCAACTCTGACAATCCAAAAGCCAGTGTTAAGAAGGTTCGGTCAACTTGGTCACTGAGTCAAAGTCTTAGGGTCGGGTCAAATGGTCGCTGCCAAAGAGAGAGAGAAAAGAAACACTCAGCGTGCACTCTATCCTAGATCAGAATGGTTACCAATTTATCTAATCTGGAAACCTCCCACTGTACCTCAAATTCTCCTCCAAACCTGAAAGAAGAATTAGTCGGGGTTACCCGAGGAGTAAACTAACTCATCAGTGGGAATCGGGATCCAACTATCATCGCATGATAACGTGACGGAATCCGCTCACGGTATCACGCTCCAGAAGGTATGCGCATATCTGGCAAGTTTCAGTACTTTTGAAACTCCCGATGTGATTTCTGCCCCATGCTCTTATGACCTTGACTTTGGCCAACATATCATAAGTCACATGTCAAGTTCTACCCGTCATTCTCCAGGTTAATTTGAATCCACCCGTACATACCCTTGACTTTGGCCAAAATGGCAGCACGACTGTCCCAAACCAACGCATCTATCTATGCTGCATATGAATACCCCAATAGCTACCAATCACTGTGCCTTGACTTTGGCCAACATACACAGCTTGAATACTATTGACCACCCATATGAAACGACGGAGGGCTACGAATGGTTTCTGGCGAAAACCTTTAACGTAAAGAACTTGATATCGTTGAAGGAACGGATAGCTTTTTAGAAAATATAGTGACGAAAACCTTTACTAAAGAGGTCACTCCCGGTGAAGGGATCTCGGCTCTTTCCCCGTAGAATGGGGTGCAGGATATTCCAAATGAATACCGCGATGCAAAGCAAAGGTAATCGGCTATAGTGAAGTTAATGCCCTGACGCAAACTTCTGTCCAAGGGGTCACTCCCGGTGAAGGGATCTCGGCCCTTGCCTCGTCGACTGAGGAGCAGGATATTCTAAATGAATACCGCGATGCAAAACAAAAGTGAACGTCCTTGCAATAACAGCTTTTTGAAAAAGTGTTCCAACAACATCAGATTAGGTTTGTTTTTAACTTGCATTGATCCGAATCAACGCAGTCCCATCAATTGATCACACCAAAAAGAACGAAAATATACTGATGTACGTATATGCCATCCGCATTCGCCACTGGGTCCCGTCATTACCCGTTAGGTTAGCTTACTAATGACAGAGCGGGGACTGGACTAGCGCGGATGCAAAACATATACAACATCTACTAATATATATACCAATATATTATATTTCGCTCAAGGCGTGAATAAAATGCAACATCACAGAGAATGAACAGCATCACAGAAACAATACAGATATCTGGGATCCCCGGGTTTCACAGAGCCACTACTGAAACCCGACGTTCCCCTGGTCGTGTGGATAGCCTGTGCAATGAAATCCTAGACCCCTACGGGCGCGGCAAGTCACCCGCCAAAACCTGAAGCGAGGCAGCCCCCTTCAGCGCCGTGAATGGACCACCCAGCACTTCACGGAATCCGGCAACTTGGGCACCCCTCCTGGGTCAACCTGTACCCCCTACGAGTGCGGCGGATAGCCAGCCAATCCTGGAGTGAAGCCCCCTCCGTCCCAATGCCATGAGATGCGGGCTTGTTGTCTTCTAGAACCCGGCTATCCGTGCACCCCACCGCGGGGCAATCCTAGTACAGAAAGTAAAATATACATACACCGGGTACATCGACCGCAACCAGGTCGTGCCCCAAAAGAATAATACAATCAGGCAGTGACGGCAGTCCACATGTCGGACGCTCGCCCCGCAATATCAAATGTACATAATACAACAACACAGTACTAGCATTGCATCCAGGCTATCCCCACGACCGATCCGCAACATCACAGCAAATACATAGAACATCAACGTGAAAGTCACGTTCGCAAATCCGTCTAACCGGGCTATAGCAGTTAGACCGGATTTACCGATCGAGTGACATTCACGGTCGCAGATATAATGTAAATACTGTGAAAAATGTGTTTAAAATTTTCCGATTGATCAAACATTAATAAGTGGGCCCCCAAACAAAACTGTAGCAACCACAGAAAACCTGGGCCCAATTTTAATATTCCAAAAACCACATTTACAACTCAGGAACATTCTGCAAACTTTTGGGAGAATGAACAGTCAAACGTGCCGCGGAAGCGCGGCCAAAGTAGGGATTTGGCCGCCCTTCCGCGGTGCTACAGTGGGTTCATCATACCAAATTTTTACAGTATGCTTAGAATTCCCTGCACATAACTCTGAGACAACCTGAAAAATTTTTGGACTCAAAAAAAATTCGACAGAAACTGATGTGGGAAAAATACGGGTTTTTGGACTTTTTGATCGATCGGAAATGCAAACACATTACACAAAGCTAGACTAAGTTAATGGCGAGGCTCTGATACCACTGTAAGTGCACGGCGGTACCCCGGCCGTGAAACCGACGCCGGAATGCGGAAGCTGTGAATAACTAAAAATTTTGCGGACTTTGCAAACCGGCACCACCGCGCACTTTAACCGGATCGAACCATTAACTAGTCTAAGCTATCTACAAGAATGGGAATAGAGATGTATACCGACGATCCAAGTCCTCCGGTCTTCATCTCCACTCCGATCTCCTTGCGGGATCTCCGTCCACATCATCGCCTCATCGCCGGAAAGGGCACCACATCGCCTTCGTCTTTTACGGGCTCCCGCCTCAATACCGAGGCAACTCGAGCATGAAGCCGGCAACTCGACATGCTCAAGATATGCTGTAGAATGTGTAGTAGATCATGCTAGTCTCATTTGGGGTTTGTTGTTGCCTTGATGGAGGAATGGGGTTGGGAAAAATGGTGCTTTCATTTTTCCAAAACAAGAAGAAGAAGGAGATGATGAATTCCTCACATAACCAAGATGAACTCTCTCATTCTTTTCTTTCTCTCAAGTCTTCTTTCTTTCATCAAGTGAGAAGAATGGTGGAGGAAAAACCATATATCATAAGAGGGAGGTGAGTGTAGGAGTGAAGAAGAGGTGACCACATCCAAGGGACAAGAAAACAAAACACCATGCTTTACCCTTTTCAAACCATACCCTTTCATGTCACAAATAAAAACAAAAGCATGGTGGAAAAGATAATGATAGCTATCATAATCAATCCTATATGCAAGAAAACCCCTCCACAAATGTAATTTGCAAAACTGCAAATTACCCCCTCCATCGGAAAAGTCCGGCCGGGAAAGAACAAAGGAAAACCGGCCGGAACGGAATGCAAACTGGCAACTCCAGAAAACTGGTCCCGTAATAAATTACAGGAAAACCCCGATACTGTGCATACACACCCGCATCTGTATTCCGTCCGGATACAAATGCAATAAGACAAAATCTACACTGTACTAAACTAGGACCGGCTTAAACCAAAGCCGGCTAGTAAAAAAAAAACCGTTCGATCCTGATCCGTGCAATACCGCACGTATCTGATCGAACCCTGCCATATAACTATACGGCCACTAGTACAAAACTGTCCGATCCTGATCCGTGCAATACCGCACGTATCTGATCGGACCCTGCCATATCTCCATACGGTCTCTACAGCGTTTCGCCCGAAAGCTGAGTAACTGAAAGTGTGGTGGACTCTAAAGACTCGTCAATACTATGGCTGTGGATTTAACCACTAGCCCGTCAGAGGTATAAGCCAATACGTAACGGGCCACCAGCTATTGACCAAATGGGACGTCGATGAGGAAGCTCACCCCGACACCCAACTGAGCCTGTCAGTGACAATATCCGTGCAGTCCGGTCCGTTCGTCTATGAGTATCGCATGGCGGGCCTAGGGGGTTGGTAAAAGTCAGACCCCCAAAAGCGGTACAAGTCGTGTCGGAGTGTAGCCCAGAACACCCTGAGATACTACTGGAATACCTACCAGTAAATCTCCTTGCCTTGGCCAAGGACTTTGTGTAATGGCTCTCCTAGACACAGCACGACCTCACCCCCAATACCGGGAGAGACGAACCCCTGAAGATACGCTCACTGCCTCCATGTGGCTCGGGACTGTACCCAACTAAAACCTGTTTGCACGACTCCTTTGAGCCGTGGTAGGGTAGTAATCAAAGTACAGTGGGAACTCACACGAGACAAATGACGATCCTCAGGTCGATGAACTAACCTGCACACATGTCACCAGGGAACTGCCATCTGACGTCTGGTATATGACCAACTAGCATGTTCCCGGCGAGTCCTGTCCGGTGTACTCATAACCCAATGAGCACCTGTATACATCTTAGGTGATCCAACTGACACCAGTGGCTTGTGAGACCGGCCACCGCCCCTCGTCGGGGTCTCGACTGTATACACTAGTCTACTAATGGAGTATCGATGCCCAGTCTCGAAACTCCCACGACTAGGGACCTTTTAAGGATATGCTTGTAGACCCCCAGCTCCCACTTATATGATCGCCCTCATACTGCTGGTGGTCAAGCAAGAATCCTAGGGGCTCTATCAACGTGTAATAGCGACGTGTCAGGTCACCTAAAGCAGTACACGATGATAAAGGTAAACCAGATAGCATACTATCATCTCGAGTAAGACTGTCCTACCGGGATAGGTCCTCCCTCAATCATTACAATCACGTACCTGTGACCTAATAATTGACTCTGAGGGCACTATCTCCAACAAAAAGAAATGGCACATGATCCATGGGATGAGCAAAATGCCATTTTGTAAAGCCCAAGGGGCTATATGTAAATATGTAAGCCTATATAAAGCAACATGATGCTGAATAAAGCATATACCTTTCATTCCTCTCAAAAAAATTAGGGCATGTGTGTTCAGTTGATAAAACTGCACATTTGTATTACATTTTTCCTACCATTTTCATATTAAAAAAGGACTTTATTATAATATATTATACATATGAGGGTTTATGTGTAAAAACATTATTTTCCATGTGTTAATATATTTTAGTTATCATTTTGGTAGGAAAATGTATGCAAATATTATTGACCTAATCCTAGTAGAACAAAGTCTACTAAAATCTTATTTGAGTTGTTGTGCAGAATTTTCCAAGTTATTATGCAGAATATATCAAAGAAATCAAGCTGTTGAAGAAATCTTGCCAAATTAAGAAGCAAACTTGGAGACCAAGTCTGGAAGCAACCGAGAGAAGATTTCTGAAATATGAAGATGCCTAGAATTGCCAAATGTCACCAGATAAAAGCACAAGAAAAATCATCAAATGATCTCGTCCCTTGAGCGCGGATCCGCGGCCAAACACACCCTTGGACCGCGGATCCGCCGCAATTTGAGGAGGTTGGAAGGAAAGATTTTGGGGCATTAATCTAGGCTGAAATTTAACAAGTTTTCAACAATAAAATTCTGGCTTTACACTATAAAAAGGCACCGAGAGCCTCTTAGAAAAGTTATCAAGCCGAAGAGATCACGAAACTCCCGACGCTCACGCATCCAGGCTGATCATCGACTGTTCGACTACCTCCTTAGGAAAGATCGAGAAGCAACTAGTTGTAATCAATTTCTATGAATGAAAAGTGTAGTTTGAAGAAGTCGATTAATAAAGGTAGTTATTTTTATTTAATTGTCTTTGCACTTTACATTATGTTTTCCCTCGATTTCTTTTCATCTTCTTCTCCCAACATGCGCGAGTAATTCTCCGCTTGTTAGGGTTCGTAGGATTAGGGTAGGCTAATGGACGATGAAAATAACTAAACTCTTTTTAAATCCTATAAAGTTTAGGAACTTTATCAAAAGAATCATTAACATCCTAATCGGGCGCGCTAGCAATTCTTTGCTAGTTCCGACCGCGATTAGAGATTAGATTAATGATTGTTTTGATAAAGGCTAGATATGAACAGAGTTCCGTGTCGAGATAAGGGTTAAGAGTGGGATTCCTTTTCCCTCCAGAAACCCTAATCTATACGCATCACCGTCGTTCTAGTTCTAAATCTATTAATGGATAAAAAGGGTAACTTTTAATTAATCGTCCATAACTACTAAATCCTAACGAACCCTACAAGCCTTCTTATTATATTATCTAAGTCTCTAAAATAATCTAGATCTATATTTTACATTCTTGTTTAACGTAGATCTAGAAACCAATCTATAAAATTCTTTATCCCTCCTCTCTTTCTCAACACATCTAAAGTAAAAGTAAAAGGTTCCACGTTTCCCAGAGGACGACCCGTACTCATCTCGGTCTAGCTACACGCGACACCGTTATTGATTGCGGTTATTCTACAAACACTTTTTCACATCAATCAAATGTGCCTCTTTCTCCTTCCTCAAGGTTCTAAAACCTTCTTCTTTCTTTTGAATTAAATCAAGAGTTTTACTTTTCCTTTTCCAAAACTAAATAGTTTTTTACCACAAAACCCACAAATGGGAGCTTAGATCTCCTATCAGATCTCAAAAAGAAGAGATTTTTAAAATCTCACATCTCTTGATCTTCAAGATCCTGTCAACAGAGGAGGAAGAAAGAGGCCCATCTCCGAAAACCCCATTTTGGGGAAGACCCAGGGCTCCAAAGAAGAACCCCTTTCATCAACTCCAAAATATCTTAGGAGTTTAACTCCACTCTAAATCCTCTTTTGGGATTTTAAATCTCATTTCTGAGACTAAAAGCCCCCTTTTCCTCGCCGGCGCCCGAGCGCCCACATGCCGGGCACGTGGTGCGCTAGCGCTCGAGCGCTCAAGCGCCCACGTGCCGGACACGTGGCGCCCGGCACACGAGCGCCCGGCGCTCGAGGGCCTGGCGCCCACGTGCCGGGCACGTGATGCGCCAGCGCCTAAGCGCCCAGCGCTCGCGTGTTAGACACGCGAGGCGCTGGCCCTCACGCATCCTTTGGATGCCTTTTCCTTTTTTCATACACACACACAAACACACACATACACACACACACACACATACTCTACAACACTGTCCCTCTCAAAAAAAATTTGGAGGTTCTCATGACCAACACTCGTAGACCCCCGTAAAAACTCTGTGGGGCCCCCGATAAATCCGAAACCCCTTCAAAACACAACACTGCACATTGAGTTCGCATGACCAGTTTAACCCGTCAATTGGAGGTTCTCTCGCCCCAAATGCGAGGGGTAATTAACGGCAGCTTAGTCCGCGGCTGCCGGAGATTCGGATCCCCACAATCAATAACCCCCGCCTACCCTAGGCAGGGGGAATCTGTAATGCGCCTGACCAGCACACGCGCATTCCCATCTCAATGGGATGACGAAAAACACCCTACACACACCATTCTCACCTCACTATTTTTACACCCCGTTTTCAATTAAATGAATAAATGGATATACCAAAAATAACGTGTCCACCTTTTAGAATGTTTTCCGTATAAATACGGAAAACATTCTACCATATATATACCCATATTCGTATCAAAATACGAATACCCAAAGAGATAGAACAACATAAATAACATAATATTAGAATATACATATCGATATATATATAAATTATTAAATCAATACCTGATTTAATAATCCGGTTTAATCCTAAGCCGGCTAGTATTATCAACCGTCCGATCAAAAGTCTGGGTAGCTAGTACACTTGTTTGATCGGAACTCTGTACGTATCAAAATATCACCACTACATCATTTTGCATGAACCAAGGAAACGCTCTATGTGGGACTTTAAACATTCGACAGTACGCCAGCAGTGAGTTACTGGATAAATCTATAACCACAAGCTCGTCAGCGTCACTAACTGTACGTAATAGCTACCTAGGTACCTGTCGAAAAGGAAGGCCGACGAGCAAACTCATCCAAACCCCTACCGAGCTTATCCGTGACAATCTCCGTACAGTATGATCTCTTTGTCTAAGAGTATCGCATACCGAGTCTAGCAGGTGGTAAACGTCAGACCCTAATAACCCGATAATTCGTGCCGATATGGCTCAGAACCAATTCAGGAAACTACCGATCTAACTATCAGTAAATCCCAACTGTCTTGGCCAAGATCTTATGGTGCTGGCCAACCGAACACGGTGCGATATCGACTCTCTATACTGAGAGAGACGAATCTCCAACAATCACTCACTGCCTCCATGTGGTTCGGGACTGTACCCAACTAAAACCTGTTTGCACGACTCAATAGAGTCGTGGTAGGGTGGTAATTTAAGTATAGTGGGAACTCACACAAGACAAATGACGATCTCAGATCTAAAGAATAATCTGTACGCATGTCACCTGAGAACTGCTTTCTGACGATAAGTATAGTACTATTTAGAAGTTTTCGGCGAGTCCTTCTAGTATACCCATCCCCACTGAGCACATGTATACGATCTTAGGTGTCTAAGACCAATAGCTGTGGGACCAACCATTATCCATCGTCAGGTTCTAGAAACGTATATATCAGTCTATTCCGGAATATTGATGGCCAGTCTCGATACTCCCACGACTGGGGACATTTAAGGATGTGCTTATGGACTATGCAGCCCCCACATGTATGATCGCAATCATAACGCTGGTAGTCAAGAAATAATCCTATGGGTTTTATCAACATGTATTAACGATACGTAATATCAAGTAAAATATATACACATGTTAAAAATAAAGACAAACCAAATAGCATACTATCATATCGAGAAAGATTGTCCTGTACATACATATGTCCAAGCATCCACTATACACACACACATACAATAATGGTCTCTAGTGCATACATATCCAACAGCTTGATCGTTGACACGGAGTTCGATCCAACGAAAAGGAAAGGGTGCCCGATCGTGAACGCGGAGTCCGATTCGGTGAAGAGAAAGGATGCCCGATCGTGGACGCAGAATTTGATCCGGCAAATGAGAAGGATATTTAGAGGATGAAATGGAGTTGGGATTTAGAGCTTTTTAAAGTGTTTTTCTTTTTTTAAGTAAATGTACTAGTTTGGTTAAAATTTCTTTTAATAAGGCGCGTGGATATTTTTGTCTTCGTCTCATACACTAATCTTAAAGCTCTTAAATTCACTGGATTACATCTCATCTGAATATTTTATTTTTAAAAAAAATTTGTTAGCCTAAACATATATAACAACACACACATGCTATTAATCCCCCGTTTCCATATTCCCATCATGATAATTTGACACATATGTTAAGACTTGTATGAACATAAGCAGAATGTTCTTTTTTTTTTTGTATGATTAATTATTTTTATGTTTAGACTAGGATAAACATAAGCAAAATGCTCTATCTATATGTGACTCCAAGCTTTACACTTAATTACAAGACCTTTTTTAATGATTAATTATTTGACTTATTTTATTTTTTATGTTTTTATTCTTAATCATCCTTGGTTTCTAGCCATTGATCACATTCAATGTGAAAATGACCAAACCTACATAGATTGCTAATATTAATTTGGCCATTGACCTTGTATTAAAAGGCAAGTATCTTTCGTATTCATATACTTTAATTTATTTTATGTTTGTTTATCTTTTTCATTAGTAGATATGAATCATTTATAATAACTTTTATAAAAAAACATTGCTAACAAAATTCTTTAAACAAAACTTTATAAGGAAACCGGTTATAAATCTTGAACAAATATCCATTTGCTCCATTTTTGATTCATTTGTATGGAATGTTATCCTCTGACATTCTTCTGTCAGCTGTATAATTACCATTCCAAAAGAGTTATATTTATTTTAGATGAATAAGCAACTTTCTTAAACTTTTCATTTCCAAAGAGAAGTTGGTAGATTTTATAGCAAAATGGAAATATGTATGTTTATGAGCTTGGTATACAGTGGCATGACATTGCTACCTTTTATGAACTTTAGGACCAAGAAAAAGCTTTGGTTTTTGACCTATTCCATTACCACCCTCAATGCATGTGGAAGCATATAAAACAAGTCTAAATGCATGATTGATGTGCCTTTTTGACCTTAGTCCAAACAAACTTGAATGTTCTAAAGATGTACTAATGGATGCGGAGACTTCCAACAACTAATGTGGGCTCTCTCAAGCCTCTCAATGAAAATATCTTGTACTCAAATGGATTACATTAAAGTTGCCATAATAGATAACAAACTAAAATAGAATTATAAAAAAGGTATAAGGAATACAAACTTAAGCATTCTGTCATTGTTCCTAAACCCTGTACTGCGTTGGTCTTTTTGCTTAATCATATGCATTCCAATTGAGATAAAATATGGTACATATATTCCTTTATCTTTCAATAACAACCTAGGTCCATGGATGCATATGTTTAATCATTTGTCCAATTTGTAAGCTTTTCATTTAATCTTATGTATATTTTTTAGGGTAAATTGTCAAAAAGTCCCCAGCCCGCTTCAAATTTGTGTAAGAACCCCTAAGCTTTTTGCTCTTGTTACAAAAAACCTCGGCCCAATCAAAACTCTATAATAGCTGTCACTAATAACTAAGCAGTTGCCTGTAATACCTAAGCCGTTAAGCGAATACAAAGTCCAAATAAAATACAACCCAAGGGCTTTGTTCACAAAGATTTCGAACGGTGGGCCCTTCCCAACAATTTCAAAAATTAGAGGGGTTTTAAGACAACTCCGGAGCGGTCCGGGGGATGTTTTACAATTTACCCTATTTTTTATATTTTAATGTAACGACTGTGTACCATAGAAACGTAACAAAAACGTTTTATAATTTTTCTTGAGGTGAAAATAATTATTTTACTGTTTCTATTGGTAGAAAACACTTTAAAAATATTTTTCCATGATTAAAATAAATTAATGTGATTTTTAGGAATTTTTAGGAATTTTGGGGAGTTTTTAAGAATTTAAATGGATTTTTTATCGAAGGGAAACAATTTTATAACTGAAAAGGGGAGCTATTTTAGACCAAATTTGGTTGTAGAAGATATAAAATATCAAAATTCATTTTATATAATTTTTCCAGATTTTTTAAATATTTTTTACTATTTTCAAATAATTTTTAGAAGCCAAAAACAATTTAAAAATATTTTTAAATATTAAAAATATTTTTAAATATTAAAAATATTTATTTATTTATTTGAGCGGGAATAAATATGGACCGTCGGATTTAAAAACCAACGGCCCAGATTCTGCCGACAGTTTTTATTATAAAAAAAGTGTGTATGTGTGTGTGTGTATTCGTCTTTAATCTGGACCGTCGGATCAACGATCAACAGTCAATGATCACTCACAACAACCCAGCCGGGTCCCACTCCTGTTCACACGTGATAAAATATGGACCGTCGGATCTGGTCAAATCAACGGTTGGCTCTGGTCAATTATTGTAGCAGTCAAAAAATAATAATAATAATTTAATCGCATAAATGCCTATAAATAGTCATGAGCTTCTAAAATTCACCAAAAATAATATGTTCAATAAAAAACTTCCAAAAAATTTCCAGAGTTTTCTCTTTGAGTCCTATACACTCTGCAACAAGCCCCAAAGGCAGAAAAATTATCGGATTCAAGATATACCGTTTCTCGTACAACCCGACGCTCGCCAACTTTCATTTTTCTAGATCATTTCAAATAAGATCTCTCAACACTTGATCACTTGTTATCTTCATCATGAAAATATCTATCTATGAAAAAATGTCATGACCTAATTATAATGTCTTGACAACATTATCTATTTTACGGTTTTTGACAATTAAAAATGATATTAAACCATAATAATATAATGAACTTTTATCATTTATCCTTCACGATAAAATCTCGGGGTAATGAACAACCCAAGATTCTTTCTTGAACATATGAAACTAAGTTTTAAAATAACTATCATGATCAGGACAACTTTTGCAGAAATAAATGTAATTATTCTACGGTGATGAATAAAGGTTATCGATAATTAGTTCCTTAATTATTAAAACGTTGGAAAAATTATAGTAAATTTTTATATATTGATAAACTTAATAATAAACCTGTAAAATCATATTTTTTGCTAATTTGGGTAATTCACAAAAAAAATACCATACTATGTAACTTTTATTGCACTTTTACGTTTAAATACCATAAACTTTACATACGATATTTTTTTATCATATTTGCTTATATTACCTTTAGAAAAATCTCACGAGGCAATGACCTATCTCTCACAACACACATCTTGATATAGCACGATTTCTTGAAAATAATATTTTGAGACAAATATGAATCTACATTTAAATACCATGAACTATCAAAAATCGTTTTCTTTAAAAGTGTATTATTTAATTCCTTACAAATGCGCCTCTACAACCCAGTTTTGGGGACCCCGATCGGGATGGTGCGGGTTATCGCATACCCTCGGGCCTAATAGAGCGAGATGCAGGCCTCCTCATGGAGCATCCGATCTCGATAGAATTTTTAATGCAATTTTTAAGAAAAATGCGATTTCTACTTAATAAATAAAAGTTATTTTAAATATATAAATAAAAATATTCCATGCTTTCTAAACAAAAAGAAAAGATTTACATATTTCATGAAACCACTATTACAAATCAATACAATTCCAATATTATATTAAAATACCATATACAATGCAATTTAAGTTCTATTCACTAGTAAACGTTATATTTTAAAAATATACCTCCATGAAAACTCTAAAGACGATAAATAAATACTTGAGAATTATTTTGAAAGTATATAAAAAAATTATTTTTACATAAAATCCCCTCAAATTATATAAATTGCAATAAGGATCCTAATAAATATAGGTTTAAACGGGGCCAGTTCTCTTGAGCCTTAGGAAGCCGGAGAATATGGGTGCTTGCCTTTCTAAGGTAGACAATCTAAATAACGGTGTTATCAACACGGTAATTGTCTTGGAAAAAAACAAAAATCCTGCCGTCCATGTGCAGCAGTTACCGATAGTACCAAAACATAATTCAGGATTCAATTTCTTTTCTAATTGTACGACTCAGACCGAGTCTCAATATAATCAATCTGACTTGATTATGATTCAAGTATGAAATTACAAAACTACAATACAACACGGATCAATGAATCCGTCTATTCAATCTATATTGACTGAACCGAACCATGGATATATTCCATCTACATGTTCATCCATTATATCCGTTTCATTACTGATATCATGGTTTCAGCAAGTCATCCATCTATATACAATATACAGTTCAAACAATACAAATAATACAATCAGGATATCGCGGGGTTTATAAGAGGTAGACTGGTACGGAAGGTGTTAGAAGTGGCACGAGACTGTAACCATAATACACCTAACCTGAATTCAATTGCTGTTGTACCGTGGCAGAACGATTCCTTGTGCTCCGTATACCTTAGTTTCCGGAATAGTAGGAATCCTCTCGTATACACTGGCATTCTTCTGTACCAAGCTACAAACAACAGCGTTAACAATATAATACAACTTTAAAAGCTACATTCTCTCTCTGTCTATTCTATTTCTCTCTGATCATTTAAAGTTGTATTATATTAATAACGCTGTTGTTTGTAGTTTGGTACAGAAGAATACCAGTGTATACGAGAGAAGTCCCACTATTCCGGAGACTAAGGTATACGGAGCACAAGGAACCGTTCAGCCACGGTACAACGGCAATTGAATTTAGGTTAGGTGTATTATGGTTACAGTCTCGTGCCACTTCTAACACCTTCCGTACCAGTCTATCCCTTATAAACCCCGCGATATCCTGATTGTATTGTTTGTATTGTTTGAACTGTATATTGTATATAGATGGATGACTTGCCGAAACCATAATATCAGCAATAGAATGGATATAATGGATGAACATGTAGATAGAATATATCTATGGTTCGGTTCGGTTCGGTCAATATAGATTGATTAGATTGAATAGACGGATTCATAGATCCGTGTTGTATTATAGTTTTGTAATTTCATACTTGAATCATATTCAAGTCAGATTGATTATATTGAGACTCGGTCTGAGTCGTACAATTAGAAAAGAAATTGAATTCTGAATTATGTTTTGGTGCTATCGGTAACTGCTGCACATGGACGGTAGAATTTGTGTCTTTTTCCAAGACAATTACCGTGTTGATAATACCGTTGTTTAGATTGTCTACCTTAGATAGGCAAGCACTCATATTCTCCGGCTTCCTAAGGCTCAAGAGAACTAGTCCCGCTTAAACCTATATTTAATAGGGTCCTTATTGCAATTTATATAACTTGAGGGGGTTTTATGTAAAAATAATTTTTTTTATATACTTTCAAAATAAATCTCAAGTATTTATTTATCTTCTTTAGGGTTTTCATGGAGGTATATTTTTAAAATATAACGTTTACTAGTGAATAAAACCTAAATTGTATTGTATATGGTATTTTAATGTAATATTGAAATTGTATTGATTTGTAATGGCGGTTTCATGAAATATGTAAATCTTTTCTTTTTGTTTAGAAAGCATGGAATATTTTTATTTATATATTTAAAATAAATTTTATTTACGAAGTAGAAATCGTATTTTTCTTAAAAATTGCATTAAAAATTCTATCGAGATCGGATGCTCCATGAGGAGGCCTGCATTTCACTCTACTAAGCCCGAGAGTGTGCGATAACCCGTACCATCCTGATCGAGGTCCCTAAAACTGGGTTGTAGAGACGCATTTGTAAGGAATTAAATAATACACTTTTAAAGAAAACGGTTTTTGAAAGTTCATGGTATTTAAATGTAAATTCATATTTGTCCCAAAATATTATTTTCAAGCAATCGTGCTATATCAAGATATGTGTTGTGAGAGGTAGGTCATTGCCTCGTGAGATTTTCTGAAGGTAATATAAGCAAATATGATAAAAAGATATCGTATGTAAAGTTTATGGTATTTAAACGTAAAAGTGCAATAAAAGTCACATAGCATGGTATTTTTTTGTGAAATACCCAAATCAGCAAAAAATATGATTTTACAGGTTTATCATTAAGTTTACCAATATATAAAAATTTACTATAATTTTTCCATGTTTTGATAATTAAGGAACTAATTATCGATAACCTTTATTCATTACCGTAGAATAATTACATTTATTTCTGCAAAAGTTGTCCTGGTCATGATAGTTGTTTTAAAACTTAGTTTCATATGTACAAGCAAGAATCCGGGGTTGTTCATTACCCCGTGATTTTATCGTGAAGGATAAATGATAAAAGTTCATTATATTATTACGGTTTAATATCATTTTTAATTGTCAAAAACCGTAAAATAAATAATGTTGTCAAGACATTATAATTAGGTCCTGGAATTTTTTTCATAGATAGATATTTTCATGATAAAGATAACAAGAGATCAAGTGTTGAGAGATCTTACGTAAAATGATCTAGAAAAATGAAAGTCGGCGAGCGTTGGGTTGTACGAGAAATGGTATATCATGAATCTGAGAATTTTTCTGCCTTTGGAACTTATTCCAGAGTGTAGAGGACTCAAAGAGAAAGCTCTGGAAATTATTTGGAATTTGTTTGTCGAACATATATTTTTTGGTGAATTTTAGAAGCTCATGGCTATTTATACGGATTTCTGGGATTAAATTATTATTATTTTTTTTACTGCTATATTAATTGACCAGATCCAATCGTTGATTTGACCAGATCCGATGGTCCACGTTTTATTACGCGTGAACAAGAGTGGGACCTGGATGGGTTGTTGTGGATGCTCCTTAACCGTTGATCGTAGATCCGACGGTCCAGATTAAAGGCGCATATATATATATATATATATATATATATATATATATATATATATATATATATATATATATATATATATATATATATATTTCCATTTCTTTATAATAAAAACTGTCAGCAGAATCTGGGCCGTTGGTTTTTAAATCCGACTGTCCAGATTTATTCCCGCTCAAATAAATAAATAATTTTTTTAATATTTAATAATGTTTTAAAAAAAAATTGGCTTCTAAAAATTATTTGAAAATAGTAAAAAATATTTTAAAAATCTGGAAAAATTATATAAAATCCATTTTGATATTTTATATCTTTTGCAACCAAATTTGGTCTAAAATAGCTCCCCTTTTCGGTTATAAATTTTTTTCCCTTCGATAAAAAATCCATTTAAATTCTTAAAAATTCCCAAAAATTCCCAAAAATCACATTAATTTATTTTAATCATGGAAAAATATTTTTAAAGTGTTTTCTACCAATAGAAACAGTAAAATAATTGTTTTGACCTCAAGAAAAATTATAAAACGTTTTTATTACGTTTCTAGGGTACACAGTCGTTACAAAAATTGTTTTTCAAAACATATGTCTGAAGTGGAGTTAATACCGACATTTTCTTCTAAGCCCTAGAAAGCTCACTTTTTCTTACCTAATTTCATCCATATTTTTACACCATGTTTGCAATCATATAACCAATGTTTAGAACCAAATTTTAATCAAGAATATCATGCAAAATAGCTTTAACTTAACATTTACGCTAAAAATTCCATGAACTTCACATATCCCTCTTTTAGTATTTTTGTTAATTATACCTTTAGAAAAATTTACGGGGTAATGACCTACCCCTCACATACACACATTGTTGTATTGCACGATAACTCTTTCATGTAGATTTATGTTTCGAGAAAATATTACAAGAAAATACTATTTAGTAAAAAAGTCGGGTTTCTTTTGAATTGTATTTCAAAACCCTTTGCAAATAAGCCTCTACAAATCTTTTTAGGGGACACGCTATTGGATGGTATCTCACATCCCTGAACTAGTAGAGCGAGATGCAGACCTCCTCATGGAGCATTCAGTCTCGAAAGGTTTTAATACGATTTTTAAGAAAAACAAAATTTTCTACTTAATAATAAAATTAATTTTTAATAATTACATAAATATTATAAAATCTATATATTTTCAAAATATAATAACCTTATATTTTTCAAAGAAAAGAACTATAGGTTTTATCAAAATACCATCAAGATACTAGCAAAAGTCAAGATTTACAGTAAAATACCATGAACTATTCAAGTTAAGGTAATTATCACTAAAATACCTCAAATCTTAAAAGTCACATCCATGAAAACCCTAAACAATATAAGTAATTTCTCGAGATTATTTTGAAACTATATATTAAAAATATTTTTCATAAAACCCTATCGAGTTATATAAAATTACATTTAAGGATTTTAGTAAATATAGATTTAACCGGGATCAATTCTCTTGAGCCTTAGAGAGCCGGAAAAAGTGAGTGCTTATCTATTTAAGCTAGAAAACTTAACGGTGTTATCAATGGTAATTATCTTGGAAAAAGACACAAATCCTGCCGTCCATATGCAGCAGTTACCGATAACTTCTGAACCTAATTTAAGATCTAAATCAGTTTAAAGTGTCTGACTCAAGTCTGAGTCTAACTCATGTCTAAATCCAAACTCAAACCTGAATCTAAAACCAAACATGAATACTTGATCATGAACTCAAGTCAGAATCCAATTTAAACATGAACCCAAAGTCTAGTATGCCGATTGATTCTAAAGAAGTGTTTGTAGTAATAACCGCAACAATAACGGTCGCGTGTAGCTAGTTGAGATGAGTAAGGGTCGTCCTCAGGGATATGTGGAATCTTTTAGTCTTGCTTTAGACGTGTTGATTAGAAAAGAGGAAGGAGAATAGAGAATAGTGGAGAATAGTTTTTAGATCTATGTTAAACACGGATATAGAATACAAATCTAGTTTAAATACGGATATAAATTTTATAAGAAGAGGGCTTGTAGGGTTCGTTAGGATTTAGTAGTCATGGATGACTAATAAAGATTACTCCTTTTATCTATTGATGGATTTAAAACTAGATTGATAGTGATGAAAGAGGATTAGGGTTCTTTGGAAGAAACTAGGCTTTCCACACTATTGACCCTTATCCTTTCATTGATCTCTATTCATGTCTAGCCCTTAACAAAATAATTGTTAATCTAATCTCAAATCGTGGTCGAGACTAACAATAAATTGGTAGCGCACCCGATTAGGATGTTAACGATTTTTTTTGCTAAAGTTTATAAACTTCATAAGACTTAAAAGAAGTTAAAGTATTTTCCCATCCATTGTTCAACCCTAATCCTACGAACCCTATCAAGCGGAGAATTACTCGCGCATGATGGGGATATAAGAAGAACGGATAGAGATCATAATGTAAATACATAAAATAAAATGCAAACTAATTAATCTAATGATCTACCTTTATTAATCAACTTCATAAGTACAAAGCCTTCAAGTTTAGATTACAAGAGGATGAAGAAGTTGCTCTCGATCTCTGCCTCGTAAGAAGTAGATACTCCGTCGAATCTCATGTCGCCTTATCACGTCGAATCGCGGACCTGTCGTGGATTACTTGTTCTTTGATGGTAATTTGCTTCGTGTAAAAGGTTGATGGATTCTAGTTTTAGCCCTCGGTCCTTTAAATAGTCCCAAAACCAGAAACTATAGATCCCAAGAATCAGGGGTTGTTGTGAAGATCCAAACATAAAAATCCCAAACCCTAACTCATTGAATCGGCCACGGATCCGCCATATATGGCATGGTTTGGCCGCGGAACCGCGGCCGTTTGGTGGGATCTTGGCTTCAAAATTATGGGTCTTCTTTGATGTGACACATGGAGATTTATTTGATGTCTGGAACTTGAAAATATTTTCTGAGTCTCTACCGGTATTGATTCTTCGATTTTATTAACTTCATCGGCAGATTTTTTATTCCCGACATCTCAATATCCCGATCTGCTGACCTGAGCTAAACCTTGCACAATATCTCAATGAATAATGTTAGTAATATTTGGTATTTTTGAGATATTATCCTAACCATTTTATATGATATTATATTTTGAGAATATTGGTTAAGGATATTTGATATGATATGCATATTTAAATTATTAAAATATTATATAAATATTATATGCATAAATTTTCCTTCATAATGTTGATTATAATATATAAACATATGGTAAATAGTATTTTTGTAGATAAACCCTCATATGTTTCATATTTATAATAAACACATTTACTTGAACATGAACCTGAATACCTGAATTCAAACATATATATCAAACCTGAATACATGACTTGACTTGACTCAAACCATGAATATAACTTGATATGAATACAAGAATACTTGACATGAATACTTGATATATACATGAACTCAATCTTGCAAACTGATGTATTCATGGATTCGAGTAAGGCTGGTAATCTTAACTGTAACGTAGAATAAACGGGGTGTTGGGGTAGTTCATGCGTGAATCCAACGAAATCTCAGGAGTCCCATTAGATCATGAATCTATGTCTACTAACACGCAAGCTATCATGAAGACCCGTGTTTCCTTACTCCTGGATTACAGCTAGTTGAGTTTGGAATATTTCAATACTCGGTTGAAGTCCCGTTACTAACACTTGATTCGGGCTCGTGGTTCCTTACCCCTGTATTACAGCCTGTTGGGTTCGAGAACACTCTTGAGCTTGGTTGACATTTACTCTTGAACTTACGTTAAATTAGTATATCCAAGTAGAGATATGTTAAGACACTTATGTTCACTGCATATTCACTATACTTACACTACACGGCCTTGTTACTTTTGTTTGCCATGCTCATGCTATCATGCTTATCTTCTTGTCAAACATTACCATACTTATTCACATATATTACGATAAAACTGCATGCTACATAAACTCGCCATGTTTACATTAAACGACATGCTGACACACCATACTTTATAATCCATTGTTCATGATATACATTTTCCTTATCATTAGACTTTATATTTCACTTCATTTCTTGGGACTTACCGAGCGAAAGTTCGCTGACGGGCATTTCACATTTCTCTGTTTTTCTTGAATGTTCGTCAGATACTGTGGAGACTGAAGAGATAGACATCTCAGAGGAAGAGCATGATCAGACCGAGACCTAGGCCTAGACCAGTTACTTTTTCTCAGTTTATGTATGCTACCTGTTTAGGCATTTCCATTCTTGTATTTTTCCTTCAGTTGATATCATGTATTGTAAATGAATCAGGTTGAATGTAAATAAAGTTGTTGAATTTTAAATCTCATGCTTATTCTCCTATCAGTTTATATTGCTTATTTTACGCTAAGCGTATTTATTCCGGGAAATGACCTTCTCGAAATAAATACGTCGCGGCCTTGCCACGTCACCGTTTCCATCTACTGGGAAGTAGGGCATGACAAAAGTCGAAGACATCGCCGATGATGAAGATGACGTCGAAAAGTGATAGTTTTGGTTAGGGCTTTATAGAGAAAGAGATCTAGGGTTTTTAGAGAGGAAGGAGACTGTAGAAATTATGGTTTCTATCATGTAAGGTCAGGGTTTAAATAGACATTGGGTTGGTTATGAAAATAACAAATCATGCGAAATGTCAGGATTTTTGATCAGATTGAGTTTTAGCCGGCTTAAAGTAATGTTGAGCCATCTCAAACACACAAAGAAAGCAAGGAACCTTCCAGGAACTTCTCTGGACCCATGAGCCGGCTCAAGATGGTCATGAGCCATCTCAAAAAGATTTTGAGCCGGCTCAAGCAAATGTTAAGCCGTCTCATACCCACAGAGAAACAAACAAGGAACTTGCAGGGAATTTTCTTGGACCTATGAGTCGGCTCAAGATAGTCATGAGCCGTCTCAAAAAGATGTTGAGCCATTTCAACCACCCAGAGAAGAAATAACAAATGAAATTGAACCTTGAGCTGGCTCAAGAGCTGATATTTGCTGTTATTGGCTCGGAAATGATACTTAACGTGTTATCTGGACATGGAAACAAGGGAAATACTAAAAATACTCATTTTATTGATACTTCCATATACAGGGTGTTACAGTTCCAAAACTGGGTACCTCAAAAGTGGGGATCTTTAAGTAGTGGGGACCTTTAAAGTTGCGGGTATCTTTTTTTTAAGAGATGCCCACTTCAATTGAAGAGCAGTTGCGGGTATCTCTAAAAGATACCCGCCCGAAAGGTTATTGGACTCTTTAAACACCTCAACTATCACGGCCCGGAATTGGCACGTGACCGGTACTTGAATCACGTGAAGTCTATAGGACTCCACCGTAATCCAAGTAAGCTGAAAGCCCAAAATCTAAATCTTTTTAGGAAAATAATGGAGGTACAGTTTTGAAATAACGGCATAATGAATTCAAATTCTTCTTTTAAAAGTATAAGTAATATTATATAAAAATACAAGTGAGTCGTATACTATAGTTGAAAACATTTTCGTCATTTGAAATTTGGGCAGCACGTCCTTTGTAAATTTTGATCCAAAACCAATAAATAACAATAGTATAAGCATCCCCAAACGGGAGCTAGCTCTTCACCAATCGGCGGAATCACAACCACACAAATAAATATATATATGACGCCCCAAAGCGAAGATCAATCACAGAAAGAAGATAAAGAAAACCAAAGTATCACCAAACCCAAAAATACAAAGAATAAATACATATCCGTGACTCTAAGTCCGAATGAATATACAAATCTGTGGTTTCTTAGTCTAGCAAATATACATAGTCTGGTTGATATAGCTTTTAACATGATACAGCTGAATAAATATATACAAATGGTGGTCACGATCCAATATGTACCCCACCTACCAATACAAATCACCCAGAAGAAAGCTGTGTGCCAGCAAGTCGCTACTGAATCCGTGCGGTCAATCCTGCAAGAAAACTGTAGCACAACGGGGGTGAGTTGTCAACTCGTAAGTAGAAAATATCATCAGGTAGAAATCGAATGTATGACGATCTCCTAGGTCATACAGTAATATAATAATATAATAATATCGAATGGTAACAAGAGTGATAGTGTAAACATAAGTATAATAATACTAATATAATCGTGCCCGTGTCATGATATGGTACCATGTCATCTGTATCATAAATGTATGTATATGTATATCATCCAACGCGTGTCCATCAACGACACATCAAATTATCATAAAAACCTAAGTGCCCAGTATAGACACTCGAAAACATCATAAAACCCGTGTTCAGCATCGACACGTAAATCCTCATATCTCAGGTACCGTCTCTTAGATCAGCCTTCAAAATCATCTGATCACACGACTCCGGTCAGTATCCTCCGTATATCCGCCGAGTCTAAAACTATCACTGGTAGGTATTATTCCCCTGCCGAGCTCAACGTCTCTCTATACGATCTTCTTACCCCGGGGTACCGTACCGGGTCCACCATGTACCCGCAGACGGTGCCTCCTTTCTACTCGAATCGAGTATACATATAACTCAGAATCGAGAAAACTCATGGTGGATGCCACACATCATATCAAGAGAAACCGCATTTTTAAAACAATCATAAGTTTTCAAAATATATCTTTGGTTTCTCAAATCCAGAAATCTCATGAAAATCGAATCTCATAAGCATGAAATAATAATGAAACAATCAGTATAGGCACAGAAAAAATTTGTAATGCATAACCAGTGTGTTTATATGAGCGTGGCATCTAACTAGGTAAGAAAATGCGATAAATGAACTAGTAAGTGTGGTATGGGTACTAAACAATAACTAAAAAGTTACAGGTTATTAGGTTATACGGTGAAGTAGCAATTTCTAATGTGTACGTGGCATGGCAACTACCGATGATGAGTGTGTGAAACGGAGAGTATGTGTACGTGAAACATGTATATCATCTGTAATGGTACGCGTGTCCTAACAGACGATGTCATACAAGATAAGGAAAGAACGCGGTATGTATACCGCAAAATGAGAATAATACAAGCACAGCAGAAAAAGGAAATGGTAAACGCAACTGTATAAAATACATAGCTAAATATGAGCTATACAGTTATAGTTTAAAATAATACGGATCGTTGTTTTTAGAAAAATCGGGGCTATGGTGTTTTTGAGAAAAAGATACCATTTGAAAATCCGTAGCGTCCTTTGAGGTTGTCATTTAAAAATGCATAACGATCCGTTAGTTTTGAAAATAGGTATGACTCTAATTATATCCTAATATCTACTTAAGTGGTTAGAAAACAAAAAAAATTGAGTCAATGCATCCATAAGTCGGCGATCCAGCCTCATAGTATCACGTACGGTATAATCCATCGTACGGCATCATCAAGTCAAGAGTGCGGATCAATTATCATATACACCATATCACGTACGGTATTGTCACGCCCCGCTTCCCAGTGTACGCGGAAGTAGGCGTGGCGGGCACGCGACGTATTTACTCAGAAATAAACACATTAAGTATAAATAAGCAATATAAATAAATGCACAAAAATAACAAGAGATGTAATATAAACAGCAATTTTTATTAATATCCATTCTTTATATTACAACTGATTTGAAAAGGACATGTACAATAATAAAAGCAATGCCTAAACAGTGGCATACAAATGAAAAGGTAAGTACAAGTAAAGACTAGAAGTCTGGCTCCTCTGTGAACTGATCCAAGTCCTTCTGGTTAGGCTCGGTCTCCTGAGAGTCGGGTCCTCCTGACGAACATTCCAAAGAAAGAAAGAGACAGGAATGTCGTCAACGAACTAGGTCTCGGTAAGTCCCAAAAGAAAGGAAGGAATACAACAAGTAGAGAGAAATATAACTGTAATTTGTACAGGTTTATGTTTGTTATACTACCGTAGTTATTTGTAACTTGGTACAGAATGTATCAGTGCATATGAGAGGAGTCAAACTATCCCGTAGACTATGGTAACATGTAAATACAAGGCCCTGTCAAAACCCAAGGGACAATGGCACGAGAGTTCATATAGGTGTTTTTTAGTATCCATCATCGTGCCACTTTTAACACATTCCATACCAATCTACCCCGTTAAACTCCGTAATGTATTGTATTGAATTATAGTTACAAGACATGCCGATACCATGGGTACAAGTTATTTATGTAATCAGGTTCAGGATGTAAACAAGTAGGCATGTAATCAAGTCAAGATATAACCATGGTTCGTTCAAGTCAAGTCATGTTTGCTTGTTGATCTTGTTCTGATATTCAGGTACAGATTCTAGTATACATGTTGGTATATTGGATTCATGTTAAATTGGATTCTGATTTGGATTAGACTCAGATTGATTTGGACTCAGACTTGATTCAAACACTTAAAACTGATTTGGATCCTGAATTAGGTTTAGGAATTATCGATAACTGCTGCACATGGACGGCAGGATTTGTGTCTTTTTTCAAAATAATTACCATTAATAATTCCGTTAAGTTTTTCTACCTTAAATAGGCAAGCACTCACTTTCTCCGGCTCCTTGAGACTCAAGAGAATTGATCCCGCTTAAAACTATATTTACTAAAGTCCTTAATTGTAATTTTATATAACTCGAAGGGGTTTTATGAAAAATATTTTATATACTTTCAAAATAAATCTCGAGTATTTATTTATATTATTTAGGGTTTCCATAATTTTGAATTTTAAGAATATGACGTATTTTAGTGATAATAGTCTAGCTTGGATAGTTCAAAATATTTTAGTGTAAAACTTGACTTTTGGATAACTTGGGGGTATTTTGATGAAACCTGTCATTCTTTTATTTTTTAGAAAACATAGAGTTTTATTATATCTTGAAAATATATGGTTTAATAATATTTATATATTTATAAGAAATTAATTTTATTATTAAATAGAAAATCTCGTTTTTCTTAAACAATCGTATTAAAAATCTTTCGAGACCGAATGCTCCGTAAGGAGGTCTGCATCTTACTCTACTAGCCCAAGGATGTGTGATAATCTATACCATCCAATAGCGGATCCCCTAAAAAGGGTTGTAGAGGCATAATCGCAAAGAATTTTGATAATACAATTCAAAGAAAACCAGGGTTTTTTTATAGTTCATGGTATTTTAATGAAATGTTGTAATCACCACAAAAATATGTTTCAAAGAGTATCGTGCTATGTAAACATGTGTGTATGTGAGGGGTAGGACATTACCCTATGAAGTTTTCTAAAGGTAATAGTAAGCAAAATAATTAAATATGGTAGATACAAAGTTCATGGTATTTAAATGTAAAAGTTGATTTAAAGTTATCTAGCATAATGTATTTGAGTGAAAATTATTTACAAACATTAGATTCATGGTTATAAACATTGGGTCATAGTTTGCATGAAAGTTATGGAAGAAAATAATGGAATTTTTAGGTTTTAGAATGAGATGTCGGTAGTAACTCCACTTACTGACATATTTTATAAAGGGAACTTTTTTAAGAAGAAAGAGTAGAATGGGGAGGGATTTACTAGCTAATTGAAGGAAAATGAGGTAGGAGTAGATGGTGTAGTCGCCATGGCGTCGCAAAGTCACCGGAACTTGCTTGATTTCTTGCCCGAAGTCAACCTTTGGCTAACTCCACTTGTACTCTTCTTGTACTTAGAAAAATTTGATAATTTTGGCTAGAGATTTCAGAATGTGGAGGGGCTAGGGTATAGGGTTGTATTTATAGTGTGGAAATAGGGTTTTGGAATTGAAAGAATGAATTAAAATGCATTAAAAATTGATTTAAAGATGAAATTGAAGTCTCTGTTTAAATTCAGAGAAATCATACAGTGCAGGGGTAATGGGGGTAGGCCAAAGGTTTTGTGTGCAAGACACAGGGACTTTTCCCCTCGGTCGACCCGTCGGTGCTGGTCCAATGGCCGATCTCACCAGTCCAACTTGAGGAGGGGGCTGTCGGATTGAAGCCATGTGTCCTACTCGCTGTATATAACATTTTACACATGTTTGTTTTTCCTGAACTGTTCATTTTTATGTGTAGTGCGCGTGTAAACTTTTGGGCTTCCAAAAAGTTTTTAAAAAACCCAGAAAAAATAATATGTGCCTGAAGGGATTCGAACACAGAAGCCATGTCACAGCAGTGCAAGGCTTTACTAATGAGCTACAAGCTATTTCTTGTTGTTTTTAAACAAAAATAACTTATAAAGTGTACTCAGGCTTGCAAACTCCTTTCTGTACATTAACTTAAATAATTTCGTACAGTAAAATTAGAGTCGTTACAGGTATAATCCATCATACGATATTATCAATCAAGAGTACGGATCAGTCGTCATGTACGTCATATCACGTACGGTATAATCCATCATACAATATCATCAATCAGGAGTACGGATCAATCGTCATGTACGTCATATCACGTACGGTATAATCCATCGTACGATATCATCAAATCAAAAGTATGAATCAATCGTCATGTACATCATATCACGTACGGTATAATCCATCATACGATATCATCAAATCAAGAGTACGGATAATGGTCACGTACATCCTATCATCTCATCTAGTCACATATCGTCACATGTTATATCATTCTGTATCGCATCATGAACTTATATATCGCTTAATCTTCATATAATATATCGTATCATATCATGCCATTTCATATCATATCACATAACTTAGCCTCATGACATCATGTCCGATCATATCGACTCGTATCATTATAACATGTCATATTCTCATCTCGTGATGTTATATCGAAATTATCCTCAAACTTACATGTATGTATGTATGTGTGTGTGTGTGTGTGTGTGTGTGTGTGTGTATATACACATACACATACACACATATATATACATATATGTATATGTATATATATACATATATCTATGTGTGTAACAACATATATACCAATGGCTCAAGGCTAAGAGAATAAGAACTAAGGATATTCCTCCCTACGAGTATACTTACTATTGCCTATAGTCTTCTAGAACCCTATTAGCTAAGTATACATATCTAATATTTATATATATAACTATATATCTAGTATCTTAATACTATGGTTGCGGGGGTGCTATACGCCATCCACCCGACTTCTCTCATAGATATACATCTGCTCACTTACTATCCTCGCTCTAGCTGAAGTCGATGAACGCCTTGGCTCTCCTTCGTCATCCCGGAAGTTCACACAAATGTACCTACAAGTCAAAGTATATCGTGTCGAAATCAAAATCAACTCTTGAAAACCGATACGGCAAAATAAGTGTACATAGGTTAGAACCTATGGTTCACGCATGCAAGAGCAACCAAACAACCCCCGGCATTGACATACGAATGTCAAGCGGCCGAGTCAAAACTCAAATATCAAGACCCAAGTTTCCAAAAGTCGGAAAACGAAATCAGCAACTTAGTAAAACATTCCTAGATTTTACCTAAGATGAAATTAGAACATTCTGCACATTGGATAGGCCTAGTTATCAGATGATTGAGGTATGGACCAAAAACCAAACCCTAACTCTTATATCGGGCCGCAATTTGTGGCCATATGGGATAAATCGGCGGCCAAGTATGGGAGATGGGGGCTCGGGCTTCTAGGGTAGCTTTTTAAATGCTTGCACATCTCACTGTACTTGCTATTAAATTTTCAGAGCTTCTGGGTAATACCAGATTCCATTAGAACACCACAATTCAACAAAAACCTGATATCCGAAAACTCTAAGTTTGTGTTTGGGACTTCTAAACTCACTTAGACCAGGGATTATATCACTAAAAGGCCAGTAATCACTCTCTAAACTCTCTACTATAACACTACTACTCATTTAAACCACCAAAGATCACCGTAGAAATTTCCAAGTTCACTAAACATACACTTTTAAGCTCTAAACTACTTTATAAGGTTAAGAAACATAAAAACTTGGTGAAAGATGAGTGTTTTACCTCAAAAAGAAACTCAAGAAAATTCTAAGATGGCCAAATGAGTTCAAAACTAGAAATTGATCCCACCAAGATATTTGTAGTGAGCTTAGGAATAATTTTTGTGAAGGGAAAATAGAGCTTTAATGAGGTTTTGAGGGTGTTTTGTGGTGGTAGAATGGGTGGTAGAGAATGTGGAGAAAAATGGAGGAGGAGATGAAGAAAGAGAACGAGGGAAGCAAATGAAGAAAAAATGAGATGAAGAAAAGCCAAATGAATAGTTGTAGAACCTTCTCTCCCTCTATCTCTCTCTCTCTCACAACTATACTTCCTTGTCCCCTATCGTTTTTATTTCTTTTCTCATTTTCTTTTTTAAAAAAACAAAACACAAAATCATGCAACGAAACATAATACAATGTGTCATGACACATTAAACATGGTCAATAAAAATGGATTTGGCTTAATGCATAATTAATTGTCACGACCCGAAATTTGGCACGTGGCGGCACTTAAACCACATAACGTCTACAGGTGTAACGCAATTCAAGTAAGCCGAAAACCCAGAAATCTAAACCATCAAAAGTAGTAAGTGATAAAAATATTATTAAAAACTTTTGGGAATCTCAAATAAAAATCTTTAAGTTAAGTTTCTTTCATAAAAATTTCGGCAGCACCTCCTTTGTAAAAACTAGCCCCGAAACGAGTACAACATAGAATATAAATAAAGCATCCCCAAACGGGAGCAAATCACGCCCAACGGCGGAAACAAACACCACAAGTATAATATATGACGCCGTAGCGAAGAAATATAACTGGAAACAGCATAAGGAGGTAAAACTACATAACAAGACCGGCTCCCATGAGCACGGCACCCAACAATCACAAAATAATACAATATCGATTCTCACAACTCGTCTCTAAGTCAAATATATGAAGGTGGTAGATAGAGCATACTAGATACAACAAAAGATATACGATGTACATAAACGGATAACCGCAAAACCCACCTATAGCAAAGGCTCAAGCCAACCGTAGCAGTATCCGCAAAAGTGGAGATAATATGAAGCCCTGCCGCGGCTACTCTGAGGGTCTAACCTGAAAAACACTATGGCACAACGGGGGTGAGTTGCCAACTCGTGAATAGTAAATAACATCATGCAGGTAATCGCAGGTATACACGTACTGCGATAATCTATCACATGCAAACTGATAGTATAATATGACAATATTTATATGCAACAGTCATGAAAAGTACTCTATCAAGTACTACAAATAAATGAAGCAATGCATATCCAATAAATGCTGAGTATGGGATAAAACATAACATCATCAATGAATCATCATCGTGGAAAATCCTGGTGTCTATCAACGACACCCCAAATCCCAATACCTCAGGCGCCGTCACCCTGATCGGCCCTAAATCTGTAAATCTCATGGAACCGGAGTGTCCAACATCGACACTCGAAATATCATGAAACCTGTGTCCAGTATCGACACGTAAATCCTCATACCTCGACTCCATCTGCAGGATCGGCCCGCGGGCTCCGGCAGAATGGGTCAGTCCATATCCATCTCATAACTCCGGTCAGTATCCTCCAGATAACCGCCGAGTCCAAATACTATCACCGGTAGGTACTAATCCCTCTGCCGGGCTCATCGTCTACACCACGAAAATCACCTCTCTTCCCGGGGAACCATATCAGGTCCACCATGTACCCGCAGACGGTGCCTCCCGCTCCTCGAATCGGGTTTCTAACACAAGTCTCAGAACCGAGAAAACTCATGGTGGACGCATCGAAATATCATATCAAGAGAAACCGGGTTTTCAAAACAATACATAAATTCTTGAAATACCCCCACGGTTCTCAAATCCATAAATCACATGAAATCCATATCTCAATGCGTAAATCCATGAAATCTGATATATGCAACATAAAACAGTAATATAAGCATATTAAGGGAAAACTGCTCTTTTAAATGAATCCAGTTTTAAAATATATCATACGGTTCCTAATTCCTCCGAAATCAAGTGCAGCATTATATGAGATGTACATGTAACTATAGCAAGATATGTGTATCTACATGTAAGCAGGTATGTATGATGCATTTCATAAGCGCAATAGCACAATAATCAACGTCTCAATGTCAAATGACAATATAATACCACTTAGGGGTATATGTAGCTATAGCAAGGTATGTGAGTGTACATGTAAATATGTATGCATGATGTACATGTAGCTATAGTAAGGTATGTGGGTGTACATGTAAGTATGTATGCATGATTTACATGTAGCTATAGTAAAGTGTGTGGGTGTATATGTAAGTATGTATGCATGATGTACATGTAACTATAGCAAGGTATATGTGTAAGCATGTAGGTATAGCATGTATGCTACATTTCATATGCGCAATGGAATAAGAATCAATGTCTCAATGGCAATAACCGATACAATATCACATATGTATATATGTTGTGCGTGTCATGGCAATTACCGACGGTGCGTGTAGCATACAATTAGTGCTCGTGCAACATGAACTGTCAGCAAAGGTGTTGTGTCTCATTAATACTATGTCCATATGCAATAGGAAAATGAGGTATGAAACAATGGTACACATGCACAATCAATGTCCATATACTTATAACTAATAATCATGTCATTGAATCTAGCACAGACGCATAACGCTATACGGACGATTCCACTGTAGATGTTAAATCTACTCACCGATGACCTCGAACTAAGTAAATCCGACCACCAGCTTCCATTTCTTCGCAGCGTCCGAAGTCCCCGCTTGCGATCCTAAATTTCACAAACACAATACATAAGGTTAAATATCCTGCGCCGACACAAAACCAACGAAACACAAGGATAACGTCCACAAGATATACACACTGTGCACTTAGTGCACAAAACGCGTACGATATCGGCACAACCTTCGGTAGGAACGCAAAACGACACAACCACCAAGCCTAGATCCTGATCGTACCGATCGCACAAACACAACACAATATATATCGTGGAAGATAATATATATAACATCATAACGTCAAAAGAAACCCACGTCTAATTTATCCGAAAACCTAATAAGCATATTTTAATCATTTTAGCTCAAATCTAGAAGTTTAACAAAATCTAGTGGCCACAATCATCACATAATAGCTTGATTAAGCCACACAAACTTTTACTAGAATTTTAATCTCACCCATATAAGATTTAGTAAAAGCTAGTTTGTAATCAAGCTTAATTAAACAATTAGGAAAATAACAATTAACAATCTCACAACTAAGTTAAGTTTTCCAAGTCTAAACTACTCACTTAACCATTACAAACAATCAAAACCCTAACTTGATCTTCAAAACCTTTTCTTGAATTTCTAAACATGCAAATTAAAGCCATATTTAAACATCTAATAAGCTAGCTTAATGTATTAAAACAACAACTAAGCTTAGGGTTAGGATTTTATACCTCAAAACTTGATTCTAAACTTGCAAAAAGATTTCCAAAATAGCCTCCAAAATGCTAACTTTCATCAAGATCAAAGCAAGATTTAGGCTAAAGAAATAATGGGTATGGATTTGTTTTTGAGTTTTTGAGATTATTTGATAATTTTTGATGAATTATTGGAGCTTTAAGAAGTGGAAATGGAGTGGGAAAAGAAATGGGGCAGCAGGGGAGCGGCTCGGCCAACTTGGAGGAAATGGGAATGTTGTGGAAGTGTGTGGAAGAAAACTAGGTTAAAAAAACATTAAAGCTTAATTAATAAACATTACTTTATGCCACCTCATAATAATATTAATTAAAATCTTCATTAACCTTCAAAATATCTAGATATTTTTCAAGATATTTTGCAAAGAAGACAAAATGCTTAATCTTATGATTAAGTTGGCGTGGATTCAAATTAGCATAATTAACCTAATCCAAATTGTAATTACCACTAATTAAGTGTATAGTTAAAAACTTATAATAATATTTTAATTAAGGAAAAATATTTAAGTGAACTAAAATTTACAAGCGACTAACTAAATACCGCAACTAGCAATTTTCTAGTTAAATTAGGTGCAGTTAAGTCTATACCGAAAAATGATCACTTTTAGGTTTTTATAGAAAACACAGCTTATTTTACCTATTAACAGAAAATTCGCCTAAACGATTTCTATAACGTTACATTAATAATCTACTAATCAAGTTTAACATAAACTTGTATGAAAATAATTGTATAATGATTTATAAAAGCCCAATTCTAATAAATGCTTTCATAAATAATAATTCATTTTAAAATTCCAATTATTTTCCAAATTATATGTATATAATTATACCATTCCATTAAAACTAATTTCCATACTTTTATAATATTCATAAAATTTATTATTTATTATTTAAATTCTAAAATAATATTTTATATTTTCTGAAATGTCACAATCTTCCCCCTTTAAATAAATTCGGTTCTTGAATTTAAATTTAAACCTCCCAAATGTTAAAACATTTTAGTAAATCCATCAATCAACGGGGCTCCAAAATCACGAATACGTAAGATATATTATAGCGCAATGCATACGCATGAAAACGAGTGCAAAACTCAAAAATCGAAACTCCGTCAAGCATCATACAATCATGAAAGTTATGATGAAGATGCAAGTTTCAAAATCTACTGTTAAAATCAAATATAATATAACCAAGGCTATAATATATATAATATGCATCCTTTTGAAATCGTCTAAATAACTGAATAAAAATGCATGAAAAATTCTTTCCAAATCACCATGTGATGCGTATATCACGGCACGGGTAGTCAACGTTCATTTTGTAAAGAAATAGCTATATATCTATATATGTTTTGCTTAAGATATACGCCCCGCCTTTTGAAAATGATTTAGAAGGGCTTTCTTTGTAAAAGTTCATGTCACTCATGGACACGTAGGAAAATATTGAGGCTATAGCTCTTTTTTTAAAAATCCCCCCGGTAAATGTCGATGCATGCCAAAGATACTTAGGTACTGTCCTCAGACCAGTCCTACTCGGTTACTATATCATATAGTATATATCATAAAAACATGATGTCCGAAAGAAATCAATCTCAATAAGTGTATACAAAAATACCATGTGCGTCTGGTGCACACGGAAATCAAAGTCAAATACAAGTACCACGAATGTGCACAGAAGCAAAAACTAAGTGCAATGGGTGTACACGAAAGCATCTGTCAAGTGCAACGGGTGTCCACGACAACAATACCATGTGCATCTAATATGCACGAAGAATCTCGATTAAGTGCATCTGGTGTGCACAAAATCACATCAAGTGTGCCAAGTGTGCGCAAGAACCTAAATCAAGTGCGTCAGGTCCGCACAAAAGTATCTAGTGTAATAGAGTGCACGAAAACAAATATCAAATGCACTAGGTGCACGAAAACATAAATCTAGTGCACTAGGGTGCATGAAAACAAATATTAAGTATATGAATCGAGATCAACGGTATACAACATGCAAGAAATCAAAATCAAGTATACCGTGGTGTATGAAATCATAAACATGTGCAACGGCGTGCACAAAACCCATATCAATGCACTGAAAGCGCACGTGAACTACACCGAGTGCATAAGTCAAAATCAAGTGCATACTATATGCACGAAATCAAAATCAAGTATATCGGAGTGCACAAAATCAAAATCGACTGTATCAGGATACACGGAATCATAAATATGTGCAACAAGTGCACAAAAAAATCGATATCAAGGGCAATGGATATGCACTAAACATAAATCAAATGTAATGGGTGTATAAAACATAAATTAAGTTCAACTACAATGCGCGAAAATATCAATCATGAAACTAATCATCAAAACTCAAAAGTCTAAAATGATATAGGCGTGATACTCGGATCACCAAACACAAAGTAAATGACATTGAGATTTACTTCCTTCAATATCGAAAGGTGCCGGTGCACCCAAGGTTGGCAGAGCAAGAATATCTACTTGACTCCTGCCCGCGGTCTGGCGTCCTCTGTCCCTGAGTCCTTATTTTTCTCTGTGGATCACTAATTGCATGACTCCTCAGCTCGACAGCCCGTTAGGGGATAGCGACGGAAACAGCCCCTTTCTGTTACTTCTCTGAACATCTCCTGGCCAATTTATATGGCCACTCGTAATGTAGTATGTCAATGATGGCGGCCTCTGGCCCTTTGAATATGTGCGATACAATCGATCCTGGGGTTCAAATCTTTGTTGCTATGGTGTCCTGGAAAGAACCTGCTATGGTCTCTTCCAATCACACCTCTGCCGAACTGCTCAGAAGTTGGCACTCTTTACTTAATACATTTCTTATTCCGGGATAGCTGCATTCTCATCACGACTTTTCTCTAAAAATATGGCCGTATCCAACGCCTCTGTGTACGTATCAAGCCTCTGGTATCAACGAAGAAGAACGACTCATTAAGAGTTCACACGAATCCCTTATCCACTTTCCTTCAATATTGAACAATTCGGAATTATCTCTTCGTAACTGTGTGGACTGCAATCCAATTTGGCTATAGTCATATTCAGAGTCTCTCATAAGGACTCGAAGTTACGAACTCGGGCATCTTCATCACTCTGTGGAAGACATCTGGCTGATTACATCCTTGGAAACTCGTCCAAGTCATCGGAGGAATACGCTTTACTCGTCCTCTCTTGATCGACTTACACCAGATCTAAGCAAGGCCCTTCAAACTGGAATTATTCGACTTAACGGATCCTGCGTCGGGGCATCCAAACCAACGAGTTATCTTACTCACTTTATCCAAAAATGACTAGCGATCTTCTGTCACATTCCTGCCAGTAAACTCATGTGGCTTCAGCTATATAAATTCTGGACGCGACATCCGGTCAATCTCAGCAACGGCTGGTTCATTTATCTGCACGGTAGACAACACATTGACTTCTGGAGTAGGTTGTACCTCAACGGTCCTTTCAATCTGGCCGGCCACAAGCGATGGCCCGATCATCCAGAGCAGACCCCGAACGCCCGTGTCAAATAAGAAATTTTAGTAAAATAATAAATCAATATGTTCCTACGTCACTGGAAGAATATCATGGTCAGTCCTCGTCCTGATGAGCTCGCTCTAACCGCATCTCTAGCCGTAGCTCTCATAGCCATGGTGACAGGAACCGCAAGCAAATATCGACGAGGATAGATCATAGGAATGAATATAAGAACGGATCTCAAGAAATATACATCCTAAATTTACTTAAGCAGAGCAGCGTATTGTAAGTATGCCGCGGAACATACACACGGTACATCACTCTACTTAAGTTACCTACTCTATCAACCAAGGTTAACCTACGTGACAAAAGTTTGGGTCTAATACCCCCTCAGTCAAGTCTAAGTTCCGTAAGGTCAAGCCTAGGTTCCGAAATACACACACACACACACACACAGCCCTAGACTCCGCATAGTCAAATCTAGACTCGAACCAAGGTTAAACCTGACGCTCTGATACCAACTTTATTATGGCCCGGAATTGGCACATGGCCGGCACTTGAATCATGTGAAATCTATAGGACCCCACCGTAATCCAAGTAAGCCGAAAGCCCAGAAATCTAAACCTTTTTAGGAAAATATTGGAGGTGAAGTTTTGAAACAACGACATAATGAATTCAAATTCGTCTTTTAAAAGTATAAGTAATATTATATGAAAATAAAAGTGAGTCGTATACTATAGTTGAAAATATTTTCGTTATTTGAAATTTGGGCAGTACCTTCTTTGTAAATTTTGATCCAAACCCAATACATAACAATAATATAGGCATCCCCAAGCGGGAGTTAGCTCTTCGCCAATCGGTGGAATCACAACCACACAAATAAATATATATATGATGCCCCAAGGCGAAGATCAATCACGGAAAGAAGATAAAGAAAACCAAAGTATCACCAAACCCAAAAATACAAAGAATAAATACATATCTGTGACTCTAAGTCCGAATGAATATACAAATCTGTGGTTTCTAAGTCGAGCAAATATACATAGTCTGGTTGATAGAGTTTTTAACTAGATACAACTGAATAAATACATACAAATGGTGGTCACAATCCAAGTGTACCCCACCTACCAATGCAAATCACCCAAGAAAGCTGTATGCTAGCGAGTCGCTACTGAATCCGTGTAGTCAATCCTGCAAGAAAACTGTGGTACAACGGGGGTGAGTTGCCAACTCGTGAGTAGAAGACATCATTAGGTAGAAATCGAATGTATAACGATCTCCTAGGTCATACAGTAATATAATAATATAATAATATCGAGTGGTAATAAGGGTGATTGTGTAAACATAAGTATAATAATACTAATATAATCGTGCCCGTGTCATGTTATGGTACCCTGTCATCTGTATCATATATATGTGTATCATCATCGCGTGTCCATCAACGACATATCAAATTATCATAAAAACCTAAGTGCCCAGCATAGACACTCGAAAACATCATAAAACCCATGTTCAGCATCGACACATAAATCCTCATATCTCAGGCACCGTCTTTCAGATCGGCCCTCAAATCCATCTGATCACACGACTCCGGTCAGTATCCTCCGTATATCCGCCGAGTCCAAAACCATCACCGGTAGTATTATTCCCCTGCCGGACTCAACGTCTCTCTATACGATTTTTTTGCCCTGGGGTACCCTACCAGGTCCACCATGTACCCACAGACGGTGCCTCCTCTCTCCTCGAATCGGGTATACACATAACTCAGAACCGAGAAAACTCATGGTGGACGCCACACATCATATCAAGAGAAACCATGTTTTTAAAACAATCATAAGTTCTCAAAATGTATCTGCGGTTTCTCAAATCCAGAAATCTCATAAAAACCGAATCTCATAAGCATGAAAGAATAATGAAACAATGAGTACAGGCATAGAAAAAATCTGTAATGCATAACCATTATGTTTATATGAGCGTGGCATCTAACTAGGTAAGAAAATACGATAACTGAACTAGTAAGTGTGGTATGGGTACTAAACAATAACTAAAAAGCCACAGGTTATCAAGTTATACAGTGAAATAGCGATTTCTAATGTGTACGTGGCATGGCAATTACCGATGATGAGTGTGTAAGCCGGTGAGTATGTGTACGTGCAACATGCGCATCTTCGGTAATGGTGTGTGTGTCCTAGCAGACGATGTCATATAAGATAAGAAAAGAACGTGGTATGTATATCGCATAATGAGAATAATATGAGCATAGCAGAAAAAGGAAATGGTAAACGTAACAGTATAAAATACATAGCTACATATGATCCATACAATTATAGTTTAAAATAGTATGAATCGTTGTTTTTAGAAAAATAGGGGCTACGGTGTTTTTGAGAAAAAGATACCATTTCAAAATCCGTAGCGTCCCTTGAGCTTGTCATCTAAAAATATATAACGATTCGTTAGTTTTGAAAATAGGTATGACTCTAATTATATCCTAATATCTACTTAAGTGATTAGAAAACAAAAAATTTCTGAGTCGATACATCCATAACTCGGCAATCCAGCCTCATAGTATCACGTACGGCATCATCCATCGTACGGCATCATCAAGTCAAGAGTGCAGATCAATTATCATGTACATCATATCACATACGGTATAATCCATCGTACGATATCATCAATCAAGAGTATGGATCAATCGCCATGTACGTCATATCACATACGGTATAATCCATCGTACAATATCATCAATCAAGAGTACAGATCAATCGTCATGTACGTCATATTACGTACGGTATAATCCATCGTACGATATCATCAAATCAAGAGTACGGATCAATTGTCATGTACATCATATCACGTACGGTATAATCCATTGTACAATATCATCAAATCAAGAGTACGGATTTATGGTCACGTACATCCTATCATCTCATCTAGTCGCATATCGTCACATGTTATATCATCTCGTATCGCATCATGAACATATATATCGCCTAATCTTCATATAATATATCGTATTGTATCATGCCATTTCATATCATATCACATAACTTAGCCCCGTGACATCATGTCCGATCACATCGACTCGTATCATTATAGCATGTCATATCCTTATCTCGTGATGTTATATCAAAATTATTCTCTCTCTCACACACACACACATATAGAGGGGGGAGGGTTGATGGAGGAAAGATGCCATAGGAGGGAATTTCCTTCTATGGCGTCGGAAAAATGCACCCTCCATGATTTTTTTCGATGATCGGCATACATCACCTCTATCTTTATCATATAAGATGCGGATACACCAAATTTCATGTGATTATACTATTTTTTCACCGTTGATTTAGTTGGTGCAAAATTAATGGTTTACCAACAATAGAACTTTTTATATTGCTAATTCAACGGTGAAAAAATGGTGGAATCACATGAAGTGTATGCGCATCTTAGATGATAACGATGATGATGATGGATGCAGATCGTCGGAAAAAATGGTGGAGGTTGTATTTTTTCGACGCCATAGGAGGAAATCCCCTCCTATATCATCTTTCGTCCATTATTCTCATAAATATATATACACACACACATACATACATATACATACATAAATATATATACATATATATGTGTGTGTATAACAACATATATACCAATGGCTCAAAACTAAGAGAATAAGAACTAAGGATATTCCTTCCTAGGACCCTATTAGTTAAGTATACATATTTAATATTTATATATATAACTATATACCTAGTACCCTAATACTACAATTATGGGGGTGCTATACGCCATACACCCGACTTCCCCCGTAGATATACATCTACTCACCTACTAGCCTCGCTCTAGCCAAAGTCGATGAATGCCTTGCTCTCCTTCGACGTCCCGAAAGTTCACGTAAATGTACCTACAAGTCAAAGTATATCGTGTCGAAATCAAAATCAACTCTTGAAAACTGATACGGTAAGAGAAGTGTACATAGATTAGAACCTATGGTCCACGTTGTTGGATATGTATGCCCTAGAGGCTATTATTGTATATGTATACATGTAGATGCTGGGGATATGTATGTACATGACATTCTTGCTCGGTTATATAGTATATTATTTGAGTTGTCTTTATCAGGATATGTGTATTTTTTTCTATTAATGTTTTATCCAGCTTGCACATATTGATAAAGACTTGATACATTAGTAAACTATTATGGTTTGACTTTATCTTAACATGTGCATATATTATACTTGATATTACATATGGCGGTTACATGTTGATAAAGCTCGTAGGATCTTGCTTGACTGCCTGCGTTGTGATGGCGATCATACTTGTGGTAGCAGGGTAGTCCATAATCACATCCTTAAATGGTCCCTAGTCGCGTGAGTATCGAAACTGGGCATGATATTCTAGAGTAGACTGGTGTATACGTTTCTAGACCCCGACGAGGGGCGATGGTTGGTACCACAGCCATTGGTTTGCAGCACCTAAGATCGTATACAGGTGCTCACTGGGTGTGAGTACACTGGACGGACTCGCTGAGAACTTCCAGATGGTACTATACCTATCGTCAGATGGAAGTTCTCAGGTGGCATGTGTACAGGTTAGTATTCGGACCTGAGATCGTCATTTGTCTCGTGTGAGTTCCCACTGTGCTTTGATCACTACCCTACCATGGCTCTACTGAGTCGTGCAAACAGGTTTTGGTTGGGTACAGTTCCGAGTCACATGGTGGCAGTGAGCGATTGTTAGGGATTCGTCTCTCCCGGTATTGGGAGTTGATATCGCACTGTGTTCGATTGGTCATGACCATAAGACCTTGGCCAAGGCAGTTGGGGTTTACTGATAGGTTGATCAGTAGTTTTCCGGATTGGTCCTGAGCCGCATCAGCATGAATTATCGGATTATTAGGGTCTGACGTTTACCACCCCCTAGACCCGGTATGCGATACTCTTAGACGAAGAGACCGGACTGTACGGAGATTGTCACGGATAGGCTCAGTAGCACTTCGGATGAGTTTGCTCGTCGGCCTTCCTTTTCAACAGGTACCTAGGTAGCCGTTACGTGCAGCTAGTACCGCTGACGTGCTTGTGGTTAAACCCACTGCCAGCGTACTATTAAGTCTTTAGAGTCCCACACAGAGGGCTTCCCTACTTCGGGCAAAACGATGTAGAAGCCGTATGGTTTTACAGCAGGGTTCGATCATATACGTGTACTAGATACACGAATCATGATTCGGACGGATAATACTAGTAGGATTTGGTTTAAGCCGGATCCTAATATTATATTCTTAGATTATTTTCGTCTCTTTGTATTCGTATTTTTCGGAATACGGATACGGGTATGCATATACGATGAGTGGTATTCTTGTAATTGTGCAAGATGTTTCTAGAAGAAGACACCTCATTTTAGTTTTTATCATTTTGATTGAATGATTAATAAGGTGGAGGTATGAGGTGTTCTTTTGCATTAAATGAAGCATGGCTACTTGGTGACTCATGTAGTGACTCATGGTTTACTATTTGGGTATGCTTGATATTTTGGGTTGTGAATTATTGTATACATTATTAGTTCACAACACTTAGCCATTCTTTATTCTTGCTCTCTACTACACTCTCATCCGCTCAAGCTTCATCTTCTTCTCCCTCAAAACTTTAAAAGTCTCATGTGTTGAGAAACCTAGGGTTAGTGAGACAAATTAATCCATCATTACTCTCTACTTCATCTAGGATACTTAGATTAGAATACTAAGTAACCTAGTTACCTCGGTGTAGAGGTAGGAGCTCAAAGTAAACACTCTCGGGTGGATCATCTTTGACGCGAGGAGGCTGACGATCAAGCGCAATCCGTACACTTTTCAAGAAGCTAAAGGAGAGGATTGAAGACTCGAAGGACTTGAGCCTTTAGGTATAAATTTCTATCATAGTAGATAGAACCCATTAGCTTGCTAGTTAGGTTTATGGTAGATCCGGTGTTAACGGGTTATTCTAGCGCCAGTTTAAATCGTTGTAAAATTTTTGTTCCGCAAACGGCCACGGATGATGGCCAGGGTGTCAGTGTGACCCAACATGGTATCAGAGACAACTCATAAAACTTAAACTAGCTAGTTTTGACGTGCTTAAAAGATCGATCGACAAATATTTCTGAAATCACAATTTCAAATTTTATAGTTTCTGCCGATTTTTGAAAGTGTTCAAAAAATTATTTCCAGTGTCTTAAAAATTCGTGCAGGGTTTTTTAGGACTCCATAAGAAATTTGGGCACATAACTCCATAAGACGGCCGCGGAACCGCGGAAGAACAAGCCTATTTGCGGTGGTTTCACGGTCGAAGTGGGGTATCTATGCACAAAAATTCTTCTGGAATTCTAATGTTTGGATCTGTGATTTCTGGGATGTTTAGTTTCTGGCCCAGATTTGTTTGAGTACTTGATTGCACTTGGGGACAAAACAGAAAAGTTTTTTATCGATCGAAAATTTAAATGCGTAAGTTTCAATGCATACATTACTATCTGCGACCGTGAATGTCATTAGAGCGGTATAACCCGTCTAACTGCTATATGCTCTTTTAGACGAGTTTGCAAACATGACATTCACGTTGATGTTCTGTGTTTGTGCTGTGATTTTGGTTGGATTGTCGTGGTGGATAGCTTACGGTGCAATGGTAGTAGTACAGTTAAAATTCATTTGTACATTTGTTATTGCGGGGCGAGTATCCAACATGTGAATAACCGTTACTGCCATGTTGTATATTATTTGATTAGGGCATGACCAGGTTGAGGTCGATGTTACCATTGTACATATATTTTCTTTTTCTGTACTAGGATTACCCCGCCGTAGAGTGCACGAATAGCCAGGTTCTAGAGGCAACAAGCCTGCATCTCATGGCGTTGAGACGGAGGGGGATTCACTCTAGAATTGGCGGGCTATTCGCCGCACTCGTAGGGGGTATAGTTTGACCCACGGAAGAGCGCTCAAGTTACCGGATTCCGTGAAATGCTGGGTGGCCCATTCACTTTGTTGATTGGGGTTGCCTCACTTCTGGGATTGACGGGTAAATTGCCGTGCTCTAGGGGTCCTGGTTTTCATTGCACAGGCTACCTACACGACAGGAAACGTCGGGTCTCATTTGCGGCTCAAATGAAATCCGAGGCTCCAAGATTATCCACCATTCTGAGTTGCTTGCTGAGATTCTGTGATGTTTCTTATATCATATCTAGGATGAATGTTATAGATATTTTTATATATACTAGTAGATGTTGTATATGTTTTGCACCCGTGCTAGTCCAGCCCCCGCTCTGCCATTAGTTAAGTAACCTAACGGCGCATGACGGGGCTCCGTGGAAAATACGGATAGCATATACGTACATTGTATTTTCGTTGTTTTCTGGTGTGATAGGTTTAATTGATGGGACCACATTAATTTTGATTAATACAAGAAAAGAAACCTAAAAGATATTGTTGGAACAAATTTCGAAAAATTATAGTTATATTATTTCGCTTTGCATAGTGGTATTCGGTTATGAATATCCAGCACCTCATTCCAGGAAGCAAGAGCCAAGATCTCTTCGCGGGGAGTGATCTCTTGAGCAAAAGCTTATACTGTAGATTACTCGGTTTTCTTCAAAACCACAAGTTTTCAAAAGCGGAGCCTAAATCACTCCTTTTCAAAACTGCTCAGGTTCCTTCAACGATATCAAGTTCATTACGTTAAAAGGTTTTTCTCCAAAAACCCAGTCGTAGCCCTCTGTCATTTCCTATGAGTATTACTAAGTATTCGTGTTGCGTTTTTTGACCTTGTCAAGGCATAGTGAACGGTAGATGGGTGGTGCTTGTTTGTAGCACATGATGTGATTAACTAGGACGGTCACATGGCCTTGTTGACCTTGTCAAGGGCTTATGCGGGTGGGTCTAGGATAATCAAGATAATGACAGGTTGAACTTGACTAGCGATTTATGATTTGTTGACCTTGTCAAGATCATAGGTCGTTAGGGGCAAAAACCACATCGGGAGTTTCAAATATACAAGAAACTTGTTGGTGTTGCATACCTTCTAGAGTGTGGTAACTAGAGTGGATTCCATCTAAGTTATCATGCGATGATGGTTGGATCCATAACCAACTGATGAGTAGGATTACTCTTAGGAGATTGTTTCACTTAACAATCAATACTATAAACCAAGTAGGTGTCTAGAACGGTATTAGCGGGGCTACGCCTCCAGTGAAAAGAGGTTATATAATTAAGGAACTTCGCGAAAGCGTTGGAAAACCTCCCTTGAAGTACCGACACTAGCCTGGCCAAAAGATTAAGCAAGTATTGTAACGTGCGATTAATCCTGACTAGTTCTCTTTTTAAAGTTTGATGAAGAATTCGAGAAAACAGTGGGAGCCATCCCGATGAGATAAACTAATAACCAATCTAATCTTGCAAGAGCGCATGAGTGTTTCCTTTCTCTCTCTACGGGTAGCAACCATTTCACGCCCTAATCAAGATAATAAAATGTATCGCTTGACCGATTTGAATTCTTATTCAGGGCTGGAAAACGTCGGTTCGGCTCTAAAGTATGACAGCTGTCATGAGTATGAGCAAGGGAAAGGGGATTGCATGAATTCCTTAATGACCCTAACGAAGAAGAAGCACACTATTGCGTCTTCTTCAGGTGTTTTTGTTATTGAGAACTGTTTTTCGGTCAGTCCTACCTCTTTGGTACTAGATACCGGATAAAGATCTCATATCTATAATTTATTGCAGGGACTGAGAAAAATTAGGATGGTTAGACATGGTAATATGTCCCTCAGAGTAGAGAACAGAGCATAAGTTGATACTGCAGCCGTCGGTGAATATCACCTAGTGTTGCCAAAAAGCAATACTATGATTTTGAACAATTGCTACTATGTACTTTCCATGGTTTGCAATATCATATCAATTTCTTTACTTGATAAAGATGGATATAAGTTTGTTCTTGATAGAAATATCATGAATATTTACCTTAATCAGGTATTGGTTGCAGAAGGTACACTGTGTAATGGTATCTATATTCTAAATCAAAACACAGTTTTCAATGTACAAAATACACGCAAGAGGAAGAGTTCAGAAGAGAATGAATCCTACTTATGGCATTGTAGACTTGGTCATATCGGAGAGAAAAGACTAAGTAAGTTGCATAAAGAAGGATATTTGAATACGTTCGAATTTTAATCTTATGAAACTTGTCAGTTCTGTCTCAAAGGAAAAATGATAAAATCTACGTTCATCGGACACAGAGAAATAGCAGCAGAGCTCTTAGGACTCATACACAGTGATATATATGGTCCGATATCTATACATGCAAAGGGTGGATTCTCGTACTTCATCACATTCACTGACGATCTCTCTAGGTTCGGATATGTGTATCTCATGAAACACAAATCTGAAGATTTTGAGAAATTCAAAGAATTCAGAAACGGAGTGGAGAACCATACTGGAAAAAGTATCAAGTTCCTCCGATCTGATAGAGGAGGGGAGTACTTAAGCACAGAATTCTTAGAATACTTAAAAGAGAATGGAATTCTCTCTCAGTTTACTCCTCCGTATATATCACAGAACAACGGTGTGTCGAAGCGGAGGAATCGTACCCTATTAGATATGGTTCGCTCCATGATGAGTAGTGCTGAGTTGCCTTTTTCAATCTGGGGATATGCGCTTCAAACAGCAGCACATCTGTTGAATCATGTTCCATCCAAATCTATGCCTGTTTCCCCCAATCAGAGAGCAAAGCTCTATTTAAAATTTCAAAATTTGAAATTTGAAATGAGGCAGCGCCTCGTAAGAGCTCTAGCGCCAAGAGCGCCATCGTTAGGAGTCAAAAACTCTGAGGCAGCGCTCACGTGCAAAGCACGAGAGCGCTAGCGCCAAGAGCGCCAATGCTGAGGACTCTGAGGCAGCGCCTCACGTGCAAAGCACGAGAGCGCCAGCGCCAAGAGCGCTAACGCTGAGACTCTGAGGTAGCGCCTCACGTGCAAAGCACGAGAGCGCTAGCGCCAAGAGTTAAAGACTCTGAGGCAGCGCCTCACGTGCAAAGCATGAGAGCGCCAGCACTAGAACTAAATGATCTCCACCCTTGGATCAAAGATCCAACGAAGATGATTAAAAAATAATCAAATTACAGAATAAAATTATGTTGAGAAAATACTCCCAAATCTTTCCAAACAGGAAAGATTGTGCTCTGTAAATCGGAGCACTGTTGGATCAAAGATCCAATGGTGATTAAAAATCACCAAGATACAGAATAAGCTCTGTATGGGAAAATATTTTCCCAATCTTGTTAAAAATAAGAAGATTGTCTTCTGTAAAACAGAAGCCCTAGAATCAAAGATCCAATGGTGGGGAAACATCTCCGAATCATTCAGAGAAAGATTTTCTTAACTGATTCAACAAATCAATGTCCCCTATATAAAGGACCCAAGACTTCAAGTCTTGCAGGGAAGAACTCCCCTATAAGTTTGAAGTTCTCAGAGAAAAAAGAAGAAGAGCAAGCTCTAAGAAGAAGAAATTTTCTTCAAGGTAAATGATAATAAGTGAGATCATAACATCTCCTCGATTTTTGAGAGTTTAACTCTCACATCAAAAGAACTTAGTTCTTTTTCTAGATCATAGATCTACAGGACAAAGTTTTTCAAAAAAACAGAAGAGATCATAGCATCTCTTCATAAAAAGAAGAACTTAGTTCTTATAGATCCATGAGACAAAGTCTCTTATAAACAAGAACTTAATTCTCAGAGCACAGAACTAATCAAAGCTGCCAAAGAAGCACTTTAGCGCTCCAAGTCTGGCGCTCAGTGCCAACCACGCCACGTGCTCCCTACATGGGCGCTATTCATAAGAAGCGCCCTAGCACTCCAAGTCTGGTGCTCTGCGCCAAGCGCGCCACGTGCTCCTCACGTGTGCACTATTTCATAAGAAGCGCTTCAGCGCTCTAAGTCTAGCGCTCAGCACCAAGCGCACCACGTGCTCCTTATGTGTGCGCTATTTCAAAAGAAATGCTTCAGTGCTCCAAGTCTAGCGCTCAGCGCTAAACGCACCACGTGCTCCTCACATGTGCGCTATTTCAAAAGAATCGTTTCAGCGCTCCAAGTCTGGCGTTCAGCGCCAAGCGCACCACGTGTTTCCCACGTGTGCGCTATTTCAAAAGAAGTGCTTCAGCGCTCCAAGTTTGGCGTTCAGCGCCAAGCGCATCACGCACTTCCCATGTGTGCACTATTTCATAAGAAGCGCCTTAGCGCTCCAGGTCTGGCCCTCAGCGCCAAGTGCACCACGTGCTCCTCACGTGTGCGCTATTTCACAAGAAGCGCCTTAGCGCTTCAGGTCTGTCGCTCAGCGCCAAACGCACCACGTGCTCCTTACGTATGTGCTGAGAGAATACAAAGTGTTCTTTAAATAAAACCCAGCGCCATAAAAAGTGTTCAACACTCAGTAAATGACAAAAGAAAAAGGGGTGTCAGAACCCAATTTAATGCTCAGCATTATTGAACCAAAAGGGACTGAGCCCTAACAAATGCTCAACATTTTATTCAAATCTGAGTGGACTGAGCCCAAATTGGCCATAAGTCCTCAATTCAGATTAACTGAGCTCATGTGCTCACAATCTCTTTAATTGATCTCAGTCCTAAACCTTGACTACAGATCTCTCAACCAATATCGGTTCAAGGGTACATCTCTTCACACCTTTGATATGTGTCGTTATTCTTCAACGTCTTCAGAGAGGTGGCAGGTCCCGACAACCAGAAACTTTACAGACTATGATGTCTTTAAACCCCACAGACTATGATGTATTTAAACTAGACTATGATGTATTTAAACTCCACGGACTACGATTTCCTTAAACCCAATGGACCGCAATGTCCCTAAACTAAAATGATAGAGTCCAAATACTCTTTCGTTGGATCTAAATGATCCCAAAATTCTGCTGAGTAGATCTTAGTCTAAAATTAGACTAACGTATCCTCAACAAACATTTAAGTTGATCTTAATCTCAATGAGATTAACGATCCTTAAACCCAAATCAAACCCAAATATTAGAAAATACGGATTTGGACTAATCCACGCCCTACTGGTGACAACACAAATTAGTCTCCGTATACAATCCACGGGCAACCAAAAATAAAACAAATACATACGACACGAAGTGACCATCTGGAGAAGGAGAAAGTGGTTACCACTATGCGGTAGCGTAATTAACTGCAGGGGCATGCGCATGCAGGGATGACCGTTCCCACAATCAAAAACCCCTCGTACACGGGGGGGGATATGACGAAGTCTTCTACAACGGCCGCATCTGTCTAAACCACCGATACACGGTGCCATAAATCAACTTGGCATCTTCAGAGAGTTGGACGGATAAAACCAAATAGCATTTGCCCCCAAAATTCAGACCAGACGTCCCAACGTCCTGGTCCCGTCTTTTCGGCGGAGAACAGATTCTGGCACGCTCGGTGGGACCTTTTCCTCTTTCCACTCCACACTTCGTGTGTCGTGTTCGCGAATGAATCACGGTTTAATATGGTTGCCCTTGGATTCGAGGTGCTAAGATTTGGTGTCTTGCTCCGTGCAGAAGAGAAAATGGCTTCCAACTGCACCAACTGCAACAGCAACTCTCACTTCGTCCTCGCTGGAGGAGTAACCTATGGGCCCCAAGCAGCCTCAATCTTTGCCATGCTAGTGGAATAGGTGACTCAGGCCACCACTGGACTGTTCTTTGGGACTATGATCCCACCGGCAAGCTTCAGCGACCCAATGCCGTCACAGGAAGCTCCGAAGAAGTCGGTCTTTGATCAGCTTGCAACTACCGCGGCCCCTCTCGACGGGTCGCCAAAATCCAACGCCTCGGTCTTTAATAGACTGGGCCAAAGCTCCAATAGGCCCATGAAGAAGCCCGCATTACCTGAAGGGGTTATCCCGAAACGGATAACCATCCCTGCTCCAGTAAATGAAGTCATCAGAGAGACTTCTCCTGCTAAAGGGTCGGTCTTCACAAGACTGGCCGTTCCAACTCCCGCTCCAGGCGAAGTCACCAAGGCTGCTACCCCTGCTCGAAAGTCTGCCTCCGACAGGTTGGTCATCCCCTCTCTACGGACTTCAGTCTTTGACAGGCTAACACCAATAGCAGTTTCTCATCAAAGCATGAAGCACGATGTAGCTACCCCGACAACCGAGGTGATCCCATCTGCAAGACATCATCACTGGCACTGAGTGAGGAAAGCTGGAAGCAGTTCCCCTTCTGGATTGACTCCACCAGCTCCGATGGTAGAAATTGACGCTGCTGTTCCAACTGGGAACAGCTTCGAACCACTCAGAAGGGTGCACAAGAACTCTCCTACAGTCGTGCTTAAAAGATCTCCTCCGTCCGTGAAAAATGTTACTAAAACAAAGCCAGAGCATCCCCCTCAGCGACTGTCCTCCAAAATCCACAGGGTCTGGCGAAGAGTCCAAGACTCTGTGATCGACCAAGACTACTCCCGCCGACAGAAGAGAATGAAGATCCGGCAAGAAGAGAATCTCACCGCCGTCGTACCATGGAAAGCATCGGCTGCAACAGCCCCCGTAACTTCCACCACCCAATAAAGGAGAAGGCCGGAGAAGATCTCTATGTTTGCGACAAATCTCAAGGGTGTGTTCCCCTCCGAATGGCGGCCGGGACGATGTGAGGACGTCTGAGCCTGAGATTCAGGGCAGATGCTATATGGTTTTATCCGTTCACCTCTCCGAAGATGCCAAGTTAATTTATGACACCGTGTATCGGAGGTTTAGACGGATGCGGCCGATGTAGCAGACTTCGTCAGATTCCCCCTCGCTAGAGAGGTTTTTGATTGTGGGGACGCTCTTCCCTGCAGGCGCAAGCCCCTGCAGTTAATTACGCTACCGCATCGCGGTAGCCACTTTCTCCTTCTCCAGAATTTCACTTCGTGTCGTGTATGTTTGTTTTGTTTGTGGTTGCCCGTGGATTGTATACGGAGACTGAGTAATGCCGTCGTCCGTAGGACGTAGATTAGTCCAAATCCGTATTTACTTAAATTTGGGTTTGGTGTTTTTAGTTTAAGGATACGTTAGCCGTATTGAGTCTAAGATCAACTGAAACGTTCGTTAAGGATACGTTAGTCCTGTTTGAGACTAAGATCAACTTAACGTGGTGATCCATTTATTATATGGCCGTCAGGACTCGTCACCTCTCTGACGTCGTTGAAGAGTTACAACGATAGGTGTCAGAGGAGTTCAGAGATGTACCCTTGAACCAAAGTTGATTTGGAGTTTTATAGTCCATTTGAATGTTTAAGGATACGTTAGCCGTGTTTGGGGCTAAGATCAACTTAAACGGGACCGTTTAGATTCGGCAAAAGAGCATTTGGAGGCTCTATTGTTCCAGTTTAGGGACGTGGTGGTCCATGTTCCAGTTTAGGGACGTAGTGGTCCATTGCCAGTTTAAGGACGTGGTGGTCCATCGCCAGTTTAAGGACGTGGTGGTCCATCATTAGTTTAAAGATGTTTCGGTCCAACATTAGTTTAAGGACGTTTCGGTCCATCATTAGTTTAAGGACGTTTCGGTCCAACATTTGTTTAAGGACGTTTCGGTCCACGAGTTTAAGGACCCCGTAATCCGTATCGATGTGTGGTCGTCGGGACCCGTCACCTCTCTGACGTCGTTGAAGGATTACAACGATAGGTGTCAGAGGAGTTCGGAGATGTACCCTCGAACCGGTTGTAAATTGATTTAGGAGAGCAATCTTGCTCAGTCAATTTTATTTGAGGACTTACGGCCACGATTGGGCTAAGTCCAATTAAAAATGTCCACATTTTATTTGCATTTGGGCTTGCATTTCTTTTCTATTTTTATTTGGGCTCTGCCCAGAAAGGATGCAAAGCATCAATTTGTTTTGGGCTCTGCCCATTTATAAATGATGCAAAGCATCTACTTTGTTTGGGCCCTGCTCCTTTTAAAATGCATAGCATTTTTATTATTTTGTTTGGGCTCTGCCCATTTATAAATGATGCAGAGCATCAGCTTAATTAGGCCTGCTTGGTCTTTTTGACTTGGGCTTGGCCCATTTTTTAAATAATGCATTGCATTTCAGGCGCTTTGCGCCAATCAGAGAGCGCAAGCGCTTATAGTGTTGACACGTGTCGCGCAAGCGCAGTGCGCTGCGCTAGTACGCTGCGCTTGCGCTGCTGACACGTGGCGCACTTTGGTGAGTTGCGCCAATTTCAGAGAGCAAAGCTCTATTTCAAAAGCGCATAGCGCAAATGGTTCAGACGCTGACACGTGGCACTCTCCCAAGAGCGCAACAGCGCAATTTGCAAGTGCAAAGCACTCTAAATTTGATAATCTTTTAGATTCAAGAACCTAAGGTTCATAAAAGAAGTGCAAAGCACTGTTTGCTTTCTTGATCTAATTTAGATCAAAGAAAACAAGTTCCTCTTGTTTTTCTTATCTCAGAGAACCAAAGGTTCATAAAAAGTGCAAAGCGCTAATTTTTTTTATATTCAAGATCATTGATCTTGTTTTTAGATCCATGATCTGTTCATAAGAGAATTTTCTCTTTTTTCTAAAGGCTTTTTACCTTTTTTGTTCTTGAGGAGTTCTTCAGAGTTCTCTCTGTTTGATTTCTCTCAAAAATGTTCATCCTTTTGAATTGAGGTCTAGGGTCCTTTTTATAGTGCTCATAAATTAGTTAAATTTGATAAAGAGATCTTTCTTTGAGTGATTCGGGAAATTTTCCCCACCGTTGGATCTTTGATCCAAGGGCTTCTGTTTTACAGAAGAAAATTTTCTTGTTTTAACAAGAACAGAAAGATTTCTTAGAATTTTAATTCTGTTTGGCGCAAACATTCCAGAGCGTGACACGTGTCACGCAGCGCACAGCGCGGCGCAACTGCGCTAGTGCATCTGCGCTGACACGTGTCGCGCCGCGCAACTGCGCTAGCGCATCTGCGCTGACACGTGTCGCGCAGCGCTTGCGCAACTGAAGCGTTGCTTCCTTTAATTTTGCTTTAAACAGAGCTTTGCTCTGATTGGGTGCGCTGCCTTGGGCGCTGTGCTGAGGCATCTGCGCCAGACACGTGGCGTCCTGCGCTCAGCGCAGAGGATCTGAAGCGTTGCTTCATTTATTAAAACTTAGATTTTCAAGGTAGAGCCTTGCTCTGATTGGGGAAATCAGAAGTGTCGCTTCACCTGAGATATCTTTTCATCTCCTTTTTTTAAGTCAAACTTGTATTTCCAAAATTTTGATTTCCCGGGCCTTGGAAATGATTCCACTGTGCACAGAATTTTCTGTGCTTGGGTCTATATATATAACTCAAGGCCGAGCCTTTTCTTCTCTCATCTTCAGAGAACTTCTTCGATCATGGTTTGCAACCACCCTCATGCCCGCCGACAACCATGGGAGGTGCCGATTCGGGACATCGTTCCCTATTTTGCTGCAAGCCTGGTGGACCCTTCTCTCTCGGACGAGCAATGCGATGCTGCAATGCACGAGCTTTTGACTCGTGTGGGGTCTCCTCTCTCTCCACATTCCATTTGGCTTCGGATGATCCTTGCCTCGGTGCTCGCCAACATTCCCCCTCCTCCAGCAGAGATGTCCTCGGCAATGCCGGATGCCGCCGAGGATAAGATCGAGTGCTTTCTCGAAGCGCACTTGATCACCAAAGCCCTGAAGGACTGCTCTTTTCACTTGCTGAGCCAGATACGGGCTCGCCAGGTTATCATCGCTACCTTTGCCGCTGAATGTGGTGACGATCGCTGGATGTCTACCCCTCGGGAGGATCGCCGCTTCGACGTGGTGGAGAAGACAGAAAGGGAGCTGGGGAATCTTCTTCTTCTTTTTGCGAACCCTTGTCTTTCTGATCTCGTATTCGGTGATCTTTTTTAAATGTAATAACAATAATAATGAACAAGTATTTTTCTTTTTAATCAAGTATATCATTGTCTATTAAGGATTCTTTTATTTTAGTTCTCTGTTGTGCTTGTGCCTCGTATGATTTTAATTTATTATTATTAAGTGCATGTAATTTTGCAAGGATAAATTGCCTTTGGCATTTAGCCTTCTTTTTTTTTATGAAACGGTGCATCTGCGCTAGCGCATCTGCGCTAGCGCATCTGCGCTGACACGTGTCGCGCAGCGCAAAGCGCAGCAGGACTGCGCTAGCGTATCTGCGCTGACACGTGTCGCACAGCGCAAAGCGCAGTGCAACTGCGCAAGCGCATCTGCGTTGACTCGCGTCGTGCAGCGCAGCGCTTGCGCAGCTGAAGCGTTGCTTCCTTTAACAGAGCTTTGCTCTGATTGGGCGCGCCTTCTTGGGCGCTGTGCTAATGCATCTGCGCCAGACACGTGGCGCGTTGCGCGCAGCGCAAAGGATCTGAAGGTTGCTTCATTTATTAAAGTTTAAATTTTGAAAGCAAAGCTTTGCTCTGATTGGGGTAAACAAATGCCACCCAACCGTTGTGCTTACGTGGCCCTAAACGTGAGCACAACGGTAGCGGAATTCCAACCGTTGCGGCAACTTTGGAAGCTGAAAAGGAACTTGATGCCTATAAATAGGACCTTTGGTCCTGCACAGATGATTGTCATCTTTAAAATCCTCATTTTCAGAAACTTCAGAGCTTTGCTCTTGTCTTCAAGAACTCTCAGAATTAGATTTTCTTTAAGAGAAACTATTTAAGTAAGAATTAGTCTTAAATTAAATCAATTTTAATTAATAGAGCTTTGCTCTCATAGATCTTTGATCTAAAGGGAAACCCTCTGGTGTTTCATCAAATAGAGCCTTGCTCTTAAGAATCTGTTTTAGGGTTTCTTAACCCATGAACAGACCCTTGCATCTTTGGCAAAACATAGATCTTTGATCTAAGGAAATGATGTACTCTTAAGAGTTTGAATATGGAGAATGAAAACAGAAAATGGAGTTTTGTATCTAATGTATTATATCATCTTTTAATAGTAACGATCTTAGAGTTCTCGGGGGATTTATTTAAATTCCCCTCATTAGGATTTTGGTAATCACTCCTGTCTGCAGAGCACTGCTCTCGAGGAATTTAGCTCTCTGTGTATATATATATAATTTTTTTTATTGCTAATTTTCCTGTGGTATTTCCTCCAGGCATAATGGCAGTGCGTCTATATAGTTTGCACGAGTTCATCACCTACGACGATATCCGCGCACAAGGCCGTCATCAAAACCAGGAGTTTACGGACGCCCAGTGTGCGGAGGTCATGGGTCGCCTCAACGAAAGTGGTGGTTGGTTGCTTCCTCGTCGTTCAGCTTTTTTTAAAGGTCGTGCTGGGAGCAATATGGAGAGCACTTCCGGGGTTTCACGAGGCCCTACAGCTCAATGCGCTGGATGATGCCGAAGACAAGGTACATTCAGTGTACCTGACGGGGCTGATCTCGAAGAAACGGCGGGACAGCCTCATCGACATCCTACATCAAGTCTTCCAGCAGACGACGACAATCGCTGCTTATCAAAGGATAGGGGGTCTTGCCGAAGACCTTGACACACAGGAGCGCGAGAGGCTGCGCACGAGAATCATCAGAAAGGCCAGGAGAACTCTGGATGGCCTTACTTTTGAATTCCTCAATCCATGCCCCGGATCCGAGGTTATACCTTTGTAAACATTTTAATAATGTTATTATTTGTTTCTCCGTGATTGTAAGAACCCCTTTTTATGATTTGAATCGAAAATTTCCATTTCAGCTTGTCTTATTCCTCGTTCTGAACCGCTTGCACATGCATGAATAAGTATGTCTTAAACGCCTGATCAAATGTAAATCGGATGTTCTTTCTGTCACTCTCTTATTATCAGCATACTGCCACAATTAGCATGTAATAGAGTAAGCATCTTGATTTCTTCACGAGATAGCGAGGGCTTAGGCTGCAGGTTTAGATCTGCCGCCTAAGACTTTTCAACTCTATGAGCCGTGAGGGTCTCATAGAGACTTTTCTCCCTATAGATCGAGAGGATCTCGTAGGGGGGTTTTCTCCTTAGGAATCGTGGGGATTCCTAAGCGTGTTTTTCACTTATAAGTCGTAAGGATCCTATAAGAGAATTTTTCCCTCTTACGAGTCGAGAGGACCCGTAAGCGGTTGTTTCCCTCCTTGTCGAAACTTGACTTGGGAGAGTGAGACCCATGAATAGTATGCAAGAGACCGTTTTAGATCGACTTGCAGGGTCCCATTATTCAGGAAGCAAGTTTTTTAATCCCTGCTGCCTGAGGCTTCATCTTGCAAGTTGAGACGAGTCGGGAATTTCCTGCGGAGACACTGGTTTCTCTGCGAGCCGACGCGAATCAAAAAGCTCTCGTCAAGGATTGTTTGTTTCCCTGAGTTGAAGGATTTGCTAAGGATTATTTATTTCCCTAGCGCCAAGGATTATTTGTTTTCTTGGGATTTGAAACGAGTCGAGAATTTCCCACGGAGGCACTGGTTGCTCTGCGAGTCGACGCGAATCAGGAGGCTCTCGTCAAGGAGTGTTTGTATCCATGAGTTGAGGTGTTTTCTAGGGATTATTTGTTTCCCTAGCACCAAGGATTATTTGTTTCCTTGGGGTTCGAAACGAGTCGAGAATTTCCCACGGAGGCACTGGTTGCTCTGCGGGTCGACGCGAATCAGGAGGCTCTCGTCAAGGAGTGTTTGTATCCGTGAGTTGAGATGTTTGCTAGGGATTATTTATTTTCCTAGCGCCAAGGATTATTTGTCTCCTTGGGGTTTGAAACGAGTCGAGAATTTCCCACGGAGGCATTGGTTGCTCTGCGAGTCGACGCGAATCAGGAGGCTCTCGTCAAGGAGTGTTTGTATCCGTGAGTTGAGGTGTTTGCTAGGGATTATTTGTTTCCCTAGCGCCAAGGATTATTTGTTTCCTTGGGGTTTGAAACGAGTCGAGAATTTTCCACGGAGGCACTGGTTGCTCTGCGAGTCGACGTGAATCAGGAGGCTCTCGTCAAGGAGTGTTTGTATCCGTGAGTTGAGGTATTTGCCGAAGAAATTGGTTTCTTCAGAGTTGGGATGAATCGTCGAGATTTGACCTCGTTTTCTGGTGGATCCTGTTAGGAAAGTATGGTTCCCTCTTCGTTTGCGCCCTTGGATTGTATACAGGGATCAATGTGATCTTAACTGTAGGGCTAAAGTTTTATCATTTCTTCTTCTTTTTTTGTTTCATTTCCGCGATGCTCTATCATTTCAGCTTTTATATCGCGAAGGTCGCGATTGCCCAATCATTTCGGCTATTTTTCGCGGTGCCCAATCATTTCGGCTGTTTATTTTATTTTTACTCGCTGCTTTTTATTGCGAGTTGCCCAATCATTTCGGCTATTTTTTTTATTTTTACTCGCTGCTTTTTATTGCGAGTTGCCCAATCATTTCGGCTATTTTTCATGCATACATTTTCACTTGCTGCTTTTTATTGCAAGTTGCCCCATCATTTCGGCTATTTCATATGCATGTGAGGCCTACTGGCTTTTCGCCGTAGACCTGAAATTAGACGCTAATTTTGGCATCAGCACCGCTACAACTGGGATATTGCCAGGAGCGAATCATCATCTGCCTCTGTCGATGTCGAACAAGGGTGGCTTAGCGAACAGGGTTAAGGTCCTGTCGATTAAGGCTTTTGACTTCATGAGCCGTAAAGGTCTCACAAAGGTATTTCTCCCTACAAGTCGTGAGGATCTTGTAGGTGTATTTTCTCCTTAGGAATCGTGAGGATTCCTAAATGTTTGTTCCTCTGTAAGTCGTAAGGATCCTACAGGAGGATTTTCTCCTTGTAAGTCGAGAGGACTTATAAGGGTTGTTCGTCATGTGAACATATCCCCAGTCTCGGATGAGACTTGATTAGGGAAATGTTTATTCGCGCCCGTGGATTGTATACAAGGGTTAGTATTGAGCCACTTGTAGGGCAATATCGAGAGTTGTGGGAGTTGCTTAAGCACAGGTTTAGGTCTCCGTAACTTAAGACTTCCAAATCTTATGAGCCGTAAGGGTCCCATAAGAGAGTTCTCCTTACGAGTCGTGAGGATCTCGCAAGTGTATTTTTTTTAGGAATCGTAGGGATCCCTAAGTGTGTTTCTCCCTTGTGAGTCGTAAGGATCTCACGCGGGTGGTTTCTCCTTACAAGGTCGAGAGGGCCCTATAAGTGTCTTTTAACGAGGTTGCGCCCTTTCGGGTTTCCACAAACACTCGCCGGTAGCCCTGCTGTTTTTACTCACGGAGCCCTTTCGGGTTTTCATCCATGCCCATTTTGCTCATGGACATACCTTTTTTTATTTTCTTCTTCTTCTTTTTTTTTACGAGGTCGCGTCCTTCCGGGTTTTCACGAACACTCGCCAGTAGCCCTGTAGTTTTTACTCACGGAGCCCTTTCGAGTTTTCATCCGTGCCCTTTTTGCTTATGGACATACCGTTTTTTTTATCTCGTCAGCCTAAGGATGTTGCGGTAGTAGTTTAAGGACGTTTCGGTCCGTCATTGAGAAGGCAGGCTACTGCTTATGAAGCTTGAACTTAGGAAGATAGCGAGCGGACATAGTCGTCGTCATCTATCTTTGACCTAGGCAGTGACTCATTAAGCATAGTATCTTTTTAGGAAGCGACTGTTTATTGGCCTGAAAGGCCTTTCACCGTGCATATCTATGAGTAGATAGGCCCCACCCTGGTAGACCTTATCTATGATGAACGAGCCTTGATAGTTTGGCTCGAATTTTCCCCGCTTGGCAAGATTGGGGATCATAGGCCTTTTGACCACTAGCACAAGTTCGCCTTGGCGGAACGTCCTTGGTCGGGTCAATCTTTCATATGAGCGCGTCATCTTCACTTTATAAGCTTCCAGATTTTGTTGCGCTATGAGCCGTGTTTCTTCAAGAGCGTCAAGCTCCTCAAGCCGAAGGTGAGCGTTTTCTTCGTCCGTCAGCTCGTAGTGGACTGCCACTCGCAGAGAGGGTAACTCTATCTCGAGGGGGAGTACTGCTTCGGTACCGAATACCAACGCGTACGGCGTTGTGTTCGTGTCCGTCTTGAACGTAGTTCGATACGCCCAAAGAGCCTCTTGCAGTCTCTCGTTCCAGTCTCTCTTATTTCAGGACACCGTCTTTTTCATGATTTTCGTCAGGGTCTTGTTGAAGGCTTCAGCTAAACCATTAGCTCGCGGATTATAAACCGAAGAATACCTCCAGTCTATATTATGTTGTTGCGCGAAGCGACTGATCTTGTGGCTCCTGTAAGCTGGTCCGTTATCGGAGACGATCCGTCTTGGCGTTCCAAACCGATATATGACGTGCGTATTGAAGAAGTGGAGGATATTTTCCATCTTTACCTCTCTTAACGGTACTGCTTCTGCCCATTTGGAGAAGTAGTCAGTCGTTGCCAGGATGAAACGATGTCCCTTGGACGATGCCGGTTCGATAGGGCCGACTATGTCAGTTCCCCACATTTCGACCGGCCAGCTAGCTACCGTCGGGTGTAGTGGATTTGGATGCTGATGGATGAAATCCCCATGAATTTGACATGAGTGGCACCGCTTCGCATATTCGAGGCGGTCCTGAATCATCGTGGGCCAGTAGCAACCCATCCGCTTGATCTTCAACTTCATCTTTGGGCCCGCTTGGTGAGAACCACAGATTCCGTCATGAACTTCCTGGACAAGTCTTTTCGCCTCGTCAGGTCCTAGACATCTCAGCCACAGAGAATCGAATGACCTCTTGTATAGAGTATCATTGACGAAGGCGAAAGACAGAGCTCGTTTCATGAGCTGATGTCTTGTGGACGCTTCTTCAGGCATTCGGTGGGACTTAAAGTAGTCTATAAAGACTTCCCTCCAATCCTCAACCTTCTCACGGTCTTTTATTTGCAGAGTTGTCTGCTCAGTCGCTCTCTTTTCTTCGGATGATTCCGGAGATATTTCCACTGGGGCAAGCACCCGACGGCTTTGTACCACGATTCTTATGTCATCGAGGTTCTCATCAGCCAGTTCTTTAGCGAGCTTGGCCAATGCGTCCGCTTTGCTGTTTTTTGCGCACGGTATGTTTCCCAAAGTATAGGAAGGGATTTGGGTCAACAGTTGCTGCACCTTTTCGCCGTACTTCACCAACTCTGGTTTGTACGTTTGGTAGTCGCCAATTACTTGACTGGTGACCAGCTGGGAGTCTCTATATATAAGGAGGTCTTCAATTCCCATGTCGATAGCGATCTCGAGGCCTGCTATCAAACCTTCGTATTCGGCTTCATTATTCGTCCTCGGCTCTGTTAAGGAGAAGGCAAACTGCATAATCCCTCCTTGTGGAGTTACGAAGATGAAGCCTACTCCCGATTTGATTATAGGGGTACTTTGTTTGCGCTTTTTCATGGAAGATGCTCCGTCAAAATAAAGCTCCCATCGGGTGTCGTTCCCATCGATGGCGTCAAACGCATGTTCGTATGGAAGATCGTAATTTAAAGGAGAATCGGCGGGTATCGGATGCTCAACAAGAAAGTCGGCGATAGCCTGGCCTTTGACTGCTTTGAGGGGTTGATACGTTATCGAGAACTCCATCAAGAGCAGAGCCCATTTAGCGAGTCGACCTGTCAATATAGCCTTCGACATCAAATATTTAAGAGGGTCGACCTTCGAAATGAGACGGACCTCATGCGCCAATGCATAGTGCCTGAGCTTTGTTATCGCGAAGATTAACGCCAGGCAGTGTTTTTCAATGGGAGAGTAGTTGCTTTCTGCCCCCAGAAGAACTCGACTCAAGTAATAGAGAGCTCTTTCTTTTCCTTGGTCATTCTCTTGCGCCCATAATGTGCCTAAGGAACCTTCGAGGGCGGTTGTATAAAGAATGAGAGGTTTTCCCTTAACCGGAGCAGCCAACACTGGCGGGTTCTGCAGGTACTGTTTAATTTCGTCCAGCGCGCCCTGGCATTTTTGATCCCAGATGAATGGAGTTCCCTTCTTCATCAGGTGACTGTAAGGGCGGCACTTGCCAGAGAGGTTGGCTATAAATCGCCGAATATATGCGAGCTTTCCTTGGAGAGACCGCAACTGTTTGAGAGTCCTTGGCGGAGGCATTTCCATGATCGCTTTGATCTTGGACGGATCTATTTCGATACCTCGGTGTCAGAAGATGAATCCTAGGAATTTGCCTGAGGAAACTCCGAATGCACACTTGAGAGGGTTCATCTTCAAGTTGTATTGTCGAAGGCGTTGAAATACAGTCTTTAGATGCTCGAGATGTTCCTCGTATGATTTGCTCTTAACCACGAGATCGTCGATATAGCATTCGACGATTTCATGTATAAGGTCATCGAAGATCTTCGTCATGGCCATTTGGTAAGTGGCACCGGCGTTCTTTAACCCGAAGGGCATCACTTTATAACAGAATATTCCCAAAGGGGTCCGGAAAGCGGTATGCTTCTGGTCTTCAGGATGCATCTTTATCTGATTATACCCTGATGAGCCGTCCATGAAGGAGAAAACCTCATGAGTGGACGTATTGTCTATCATCAATTCGGTGACCGGCACCGGGAAATCATCCTTCGGGAAGGCTTTGTTGAGATCCCGAAAGTCCACGCATATGCGCACCGTCCTATTTTTCTTCATTACCGGGACGATGTTGGCGATCCATTCAGAGTATTGAACTTCCTGGATAAAGCCATAGTCGATTAGCTTCTTGACCTCGGCGTTGATGCTCATCTCAAGCTCGAGCCGCATTCTTCTCGGCGCCTGTTTGACCGACTTGACGTCTGGGGATATCGCCAATTTGTGCACAGCAACTTCTGGATCTAGTCCCGGCATTTCGGAATAGTTCCATGCGAAGCAATCTTTATGCTGTACAAGGACGTCTTTTAACGCAGCCATCCTTTCTTCGGATAACAGCTCGCTGACAAATGTCGGTCGTGGGTCGTTTAGCGTCCCCAACTCAATTTTCTTGAGGTTATCCGCGGTAGTATGTATTCCATCTTCCATTTCTTTCGGAGCTGGCGGAAATTCTGAGATCACCCTATCGTTGCTGTTTTCGAAGCACCACGGAAGGCTGTCCATGTTCTCAGGCTCTTCTCTTACTATTGTTATCATGCGACAAGTGCGAATCCGCTTCCAATCCCAATGTGGAGTTGGTTCTGTTCTTGCGGCTTTGGGTTCATGCTTCTGTGGCGGTGCTACCCTCCAGTTGTCAGACAGAGCGAACTTGCCAAGCTGATACTGATCTTCGACCCAATTCTTGAAAGTGAAGCAGTCTTCGAGAGGATGCCCTATTACTCGATGGTAAGAGCAATAATTTGGGTCAGAGGCTTCGCCTGCTTGTTCGGGGTGCTTGGACTCCGGCAGTGTAAGCATCTGATGTTTTAAGGCAAGCTCAAGTATCTTCTTCGTCTTGTCCTGAGGAAATGAGTACGCTCGACCCATTTTCTTCATGAGGGATAGATCAATAACGCTCGACTCCCGCTCGCGTGGCTTCTTAGCCCCGCTTTGTTGCTGTTGAGCGCCTTTTTGGCCTTTCGACTTGTTTCTGCTTCTGCGTCGAGCCTTTCTTCATAACAGGTTGACACGGAGTGACACTTTCATTTTTGACGGCCCGTTGAAGGAGGCGTTGCGTTCTGGCTCTTTCGTAGATGACCATTTCGCGATTGTGATCATCTCGGACCTTTTGACCAGCTTCCCTTATAAGCATGTCCATTTGTTCTTCAAACGACGGACCGGGCACTTTTGCATCAGGAACTTTTACTGGTTCAGGATTAGTGTCCTCCCGTTGCACATCTGCTTCTTCATTGAAGTCGTGCACGACGTAACAGTCGCGGAGCAGCTCTCGTTTCTTGGGGCGAATGTATCCGAGCCCGATCGTTTCCATCCTCCCATTAGGCAGCTTGCGTTGAGTCCCAGGAACGTTCCAGACCCTGTCATAGAATTTGGCCTTTCTAACGGTCTGTTTGAAGGGTATCCCTTGGCGCTTCAACAGCTTCTTCAAGCCTTCTGTATAATATCTGGGTAGACGGATGGGTTGAAGTCTGTCCAGCGTAGGATCTGCCCCGTGCCAGATTTCTTTCTCCACTTTGTTTTCTTCAGAGCGGTAGAATAGAATTGCCTTCTCGCCTTCTCGCCTGGGAGGGATATAGAACGTTTGCAGATCTTCTACATTGTAAATATCGTGTGCATCCAGTTCTTTATGGTGTTTAAGCGGTACCATAGCGACTTTTAGACTTTGCTCTCCGTCGGTGGAAGCCTGTATTGAAGGTCGAGCAGAGAATACAGCATGGACCTCATCCTCCGAATCACTACCAAAAATCAACGCAGGAGCGGATGGTCCCGGCTTGGTGTATTAGGGAGGACCCGAATAAACTATCTCCTCTTCCTCCTCGGTATCACTGCCGAAGACAGGGATGGTAGCGTTAGTTTTATTCTCCGGCTTGCGACACCTTTCCGTGTCTTCAAAATCCGGCAAGAAGTATTTGGCATCTTCATATTTGCGAACTTCGTTCACGGAAAACGGATTCAATTCTCCCGTCACGGTATACTCGAGACCATCCCTAAAATATTTCATACACTGATGCTGTGTAGAAGGGATGATGTTGTACTCGTGTAACCATGGTCGGCCGAGCAGAGCGTTGTAGCATGTCTTGGCATCTATGACGTGGAATTTAATGTCCGTGACGAGCAGTCCGAAGCGTAGCGTCAGTATCACAGATCCAAGAGTCTTTGATGATTGGGAGTCGAACCCGGAGATGGTGATCTTGTCTCGAGCGAGGTGTTGAACGCTCATGCAAATTTCTTTTAAAACCCGCACATTGAGTAGGTTGACAGACGACCCGTTATCGATCAGGATTTTTCCTATCTTTATATCATGGCAGTATCCTGAGACATAGAGGGGGCGATTGTGTTCGCACGTCCCAAGGAGAAGGTCTTCATCGCCAAAAGTGACATCGGCCGTGTGCACTTCTTCCAGTTCATCCTTCATATTTTCTTCGGCCAGGAAAGCCTGGAACTGCTCTGGGTCCTGTAGTGCCTTAATTAATGAATCTCTCGCCTCCTTTGATAGTAAAAGGGCATCAAGAATGCTGAGCTGTGAGGGTAGCTTCCTCAGATGCGCTAAGACGTTGTAATCCACCTTATTTCTTTTCGGAGGGTCCTTGGCGCTTAGCTCCTCCACAACTTGGTCATCTAAGACGATATCTTCAGGGAACTTCTCTTTTCCCTTATCTTTTTTATTTGAGGGTCCAAGATTCTTTTCGGGCAGCGTGCGGTTACGTAGCCGGATATTTTCGCAGACCTTCGGCTCTTTTTCTTTTCCCGAAGTGGATTCTTTAAAGAGGGGGCCAAGCTCCAGCTCCTCATCAAAATCGCTCCTGAACGTGAGCACTTGTGATCTCCCGGTGTTGACCATGCGACAATTGCCGGTGGTTCTGTTAAGCCCTTCGGTCGTATCGTTCCTTTCTCGGCGAGTCTTGCGCTTTTCCCGCTTAAAATACTGCCGGTGAGCAACATATCCTTGCCACCATCTATCGAACGCTTTGCACTCTTCAGTGGGGTGCAAAATCTTCAGATGATATAAGCAATAGGAGGGGTGCATTTCCGCTTCACCAGTAATTTTTCCTTCGGAGGATGGTAGCTTCATGCCCATTGATATGGCCTTAGCAAACCTTTTCCTCATCTTGAATTTGCTTTTGTCCGCAGTGGGTGTACTTTGCTCCAGCGGGAGTATCTCAATTCTTTCGTCAAGGCGCTGGCGTTTGGCTCTTTCGAATATAACCTCCTCGCGCTCTCGATCAGCTTTGCTTTTTAAGAGAGCTTCATTGAGGAATGCATCGATTACTTCATCCGACGGCTCTAGAATTTTTGGTTCGGGAGTTGCCCCCAGCGTGTCAGTACGAGAAGTCTCCTCATCGTCTATGAACGAATGGGAAATCACATGACAGCTCGCCACGCATTCCTCAGAATCATCAGATGAACTTTCTCCCTCATCTTCCTCTTGAAAGACGTGATTGAGGAATTCTTGGAATGTAATGGGAGTCCGTGCCTTCTGGTTGTATTCCTCCAGCGCGTCAATTTGTTTTTGCAATTCCGTACGCTTGTCGCCAGGCTTCACGGACTTCTTTGACTTCTTTTTCTTCTTCTTTGAAGATTTCGACGGCTGGTTATGAATGCTTGGGCCACCTCCGTCAATCTTTTGAGTTGGACGAGACTTCAACATCCCTTCAATGATCTGCGGCTCCAACGGGTTCTTCCACTTGATCGCTGGGCATGTCTGAAGATCGTTTAGCATCCTCTTTGTCTTGGTTGACAATACAACTTCCCAAGGAGCTTCTTCAACGACGGAGCATGTTGCCCCCGACATATTCGTCCCTTTAGATATGTGGGGCTGTGGGGGATTCACCTTCCATTTGTCAGACAATGCGAACTTGCCTTGTCGGTACTGGTTTTCAAGCCAATTTTTGAAAACGTAGCAATCTTCGATCGGATGGCCCAGTACTCGATGATAAGGATAGTAGTTGGGCTCGCTGACATCACTTGGTTGCAACGGACGTTTTGGATCCGGCAGATTTATGAGTCGGTTGCGCAATGCCAGCTCGAATAACCTTCTCGTCTTATCTCGGGGAAAGGAGTAAGAACGTCCTAGCCTCTCCTCAAGGGCCACGTATGGACGCGTATTATTTTGACGAACAACCGGTTTCGATTCGCTCGGTTGTTGTTGAGCATTAGCGACAATGATCGCTTTTCCCTTCCCTTTGTCATTTCGGGAGTCCGGCTTTGGAAGAGGGGGTTTATGGCCCATCTGATCCATTTGCGCTAGCTTGTCAATCAAGGCCTGGAAGGTAATCGGCTTGAAAAACATCATAAATTGCGAGATGGTTGCTTGCGGATCAAGGGTGCCCACAAACATACCCACCGCGGGAGCTTCTTCAATACGCTGCTCGCACTTTGACCATAAATTACGCCACCGTATAGCATATTGGACCCATGTCTCGCCTGGCTTTACCCTGGCGTTAATCAGTACCGTCATCGGGGTACGTTCACTGGCGCTTGCAAAACGTTGAGTAAACAACAGCTCTATCTCCGCGAAGGTCTTGATCGAGTCGTTCGGGAGCTCAGAGTACCACTCGAACGCCGTATCTGATAAACTTCCAACAAACTGGCGAAGCAACAGCTTGTCGTCACTGCCGGTGTTGCCGCAGAGTGCCCTGAACTGGGCAACATGCTGGTGGGGATTGCCAGTCCCCTTGTAGACATGGAACTTAGGAATTGTGTAACCGGGTGGGTACTTGATTTGGTCGTACCAACTTGGATATGGCCGCCCCGTTTTTACGACCTGACCCGCTGCTTCCGTCGCTTGATGGACCCGGATCTGCTGAGCTATGTATTCGTCCAGATCGGCTTTGGAGATTGCCTCCTCTTTGGTTGTTGACAGGGCTGGAGGAGGATTCAACGTTTCTCCCCTATCGTCTTCAAGGATGATCGGGGGATCTTCAGCAGGTGGATCTTGTTGAATCATCATACCCACCATATCCTGGAACAGGAGGGCCATTTTCTTTATGTTGGCTGCCTGTTCCGCAGCTTCTTTATCCTTCTTCTCCAGTACACGACGAAGGAATTCAGCGTCAGTTTCTTGTTCTTGACGCTCGTCCGAGGACGTTTCAGGGGTTTCTTTTGGCCCAGTGAGTGCGGCCATCGCGTTCATCGTCTCCTGGAGCTTTTGCTGTTGCTCCTGAACCTTGGTCACTGACCTCGTGTGTGGTCTATAACCTGTTGATATGCGGCTGTCCTCTTTACCAGACGCCATACAGACGGTATGAACTACAATGCCCCCAGACCTAGGGCGTTTGGGTTCACCTCCTTTGGTATTTACTGCAGGTGTAGGGACTTTCTCTGGCCTCCTTCTCTTATGGGCCGTAGAAGTTGAAGGGGCTGTTGCTTTGGGCATCCAAGCGGTTGTCACCTTTCGTTGCTTGACCGGGGGATTTTCTTCTTGACGACCTTTCGACTTCTTCTGTTGGCGGGAGAAGTTAGGATCAATGACAGATTTTCGGACTCGTCGCCATGTCTTATAGATCCTGGAGGACAGCGATTGAAGAGGCTCCTCCGGCTTTTCTGCTTCCACGGCGATTTCTACCGGTGGAGGAGATCTTTTAAGGACCGCAGTTGGCGAGTTTCTGCGTACCCTATTCAACAGCTCAAATCTGTTCCTGGTTGGAACAGCAGCGTTAACTTCCACCGTCGGAGTTGGCGGAGTCATCCCAGAAGGGGAGTAGCCCCCGGCCCTCCTTATCCGGCGCCAGTGGCGTCGTCGAGTGCGACGATTCGTCGGTATTGGCTCAGAGACAGAAACAGCTTCTTCTTTCCCCCTGTTCAGGTGTGGGGTGGTTGCCGGCGTCAGCCTATCGAAGACTGATATCTTTTGAGCTGCAAGAGTAGGAGTGGGAGTTAGGACGGTCAATCTTGTAAAGACCGATCTCTTAGCAAGAGAAGCCGCCTTGACGACTTCAGGAGCAGCTTTGGCTACTCCTTTTGAAGTATCCTTTTCTGGGGCTGCAAGCTTCATCGCGGGTCCGCGAGAGTTTTGGCCCAATCTGGAGAAGACCGAGGCACTGGTGTTGGGCGACCCGTTGAGAGGGGCCGCAATAACTGAAAGTCGATCGAAGACCGACCTCTTAGGAGCTTCTTGTATGGGCACGGGGGTGCTAATGCTTGTTGGCGGAAGCATAGTTCCGAAAAACAGGCCCGTGGTGGCTTGAGTAATCTGCTCCACGGGCATGGTGAACAAAGAGGCCGCTTAGGGCCCGTAGGTTATGCCCCCAGTTGAGGCCGGACACGAGCTGCAGTTGCAGTTCGAGCACTTCAAACAAGTTGAGGCCATCGATGCTTGATTTCTCTTCTGCACCAAGCGAGAGACCAAATCTTAGTAAACTTGAAATCCAAAGGCAACCGTTAACAAACCGCGATTGGTTCGCGAAGACGACACACGAAGTGTGGAGTGGAAAGAGGAAAAGGTCCCACCGGGCGTGCCGGAATCTGTTCCCCTCCGAATGGCGGCCGGGACGACGTGAGGACGTCTGAGCCTGAGATTCGGGGCAGATGCTATATGGTTTTATCCGTCCACCACTCCGAAGATGCTAAGTTGATTTATGACACCGTGTATCGGAGGTTTGGACGGATGCGGCCGATGTAGCAGACTTCGTCAGATTCCCCCTCGCTAGAGAGGTTTTTGATTGTGGGGACGCTCTTCCTTGCAGGCGCAAGCCCCTGCAGTTAATTACGCTACCGCATCGCGGTAGCCACTTTCTCCTTCTCCAGAATTTCACTTCGTGTCGTGTATGTTTGTTTTGTATGTGGTTGCCCATGGATTGTATACGGAGACTGAGTAATGCCGTCGCCCGTAGGACGTGGATTAGTCCAAATCCGTATTTACTTAGATTTGGATTTGGTGTTTTTAGTTTAAGGATACGTTAGCCGTATTGAGGCTAAGATCAACTTAAACGTTCGTTAAGGATACGTTAGTCCTGTTTGAGACTAAGATCAACTTAACGTGGTGATCCATTTATTATATGGCCATCAGGACTCATCACCTCTCTGACGTCGTTGAAGAGTTACAACGATAGGTGTCAGAGGAGTTCAGAGATGTACCCTTGAACCAAAGTTGATTTGGAGTTTTATAGTCCATTTGGATGTTTAAGGATACGTTAGCCGTGTTTGGGGCTAAGATCAACTTAAACGGGACCGTTTAGATCCGGCAAAAGAGCATTTGGAGGCTCTATTGTTCCAGTTTAGGGACGTGGTGGTCCATGTTCCAGTTTAGGGACATGGTAGTCCATTTCCAGTTTAAGGACGTGGTGGTCCATTGCCAGTTTAAGGACGTAGTGGTCCATCATTAGTTTAAGGACGTTTCGGTCCATCATTAGTTTAAGGACGTTTCGGTCCAACATTAGTTTAAGGACATTTCGGTCCACGAGTTTAAGGACCCCGCAGTCCGTATCGATGTGTGGTCGTCGAGACCCGTCACCTCTCTGACGTCGTTGAAGGATTACAACGATAGGTGTCAGAGGAGTTCGGAGATGTACCCTCGAACCGGTTGTAAATTGATTTAGGAGAGCAATCTTGCTCGGTCGATTTTATTTGAGGACTTACGGCCACAATTGGGCTAAGTCCAATTAAAAATGTCCACATTTTGTTTGCATTTGGGCTTGCATTTCTTTTTTATTTTTATTTGGGCTCTGCCCAGAAAGGATGCAAAGCATCAATTTGTTTTGGGCTCTGCCCATTTATAAATGATGCAAAGCATCTACTTTGTTTGGGCTCTGCTCCTTTTAAAATGCATAGCATTTTTATTATTTTGTTTGGGCTCTGCCCATTTATAAATGATGCAGAGCATCAGCTTAATTAGGCCTACTTGGTCTTTTTGACTTGGGCTTGGCCCATTTTTTAAATAATGCATTGCATTTCAGGCGCTTTGCGCCCATCAGAGAGCGCAAGCGCTTATGGTGTTGACACGTGTCGCGCAAGCGCTAGTGCGCTGCGCTTGCGCTGCTGACACGTGGCGCACTTTGGTGAGTTGCGCCAATTTCAGAGAGTAAACCTCTATTTCAAAACCGCATAGCGCAAATGGTTCAGACGCTGACACGTGGCACTCTCTCAAGAGCGCAACAGCGCAGTTTGCAAGTGCAAAGCAATCTAAATTTGAGAATCTTTTAGATTCAAGAACCTAAGCTTCATAAAAGAAGTGCAAAGCACTGTTTGCTTTCTTGATCTAATTTAGATCAAAGAAAACAAGTTCCTCTTGTTTTTCTTATCTCAGAGAACCAAAGGTTCATAAAAAGTGCAAAGCACTAATTTTTTTTATATTCAAGATAATTGATCTTGTTTTTAGATCCATGATCTGTTCATAAGAGAATTTTCTCTTTTTTCTAAAGGCTTTTTACCTTTTTTGTTCTTGAGGAGTTCTTCAAAGTTCTCTCTGTTTGATTTCTCTAAAAAATGTTCATCCTTTTGAATTGAGGTCTAGGGTCCTTTTTATAGTGCTCATAAATTAGTTAAATTTGTTAAAGAGATCTTTCTCTGAGTGATTCGGGGAATTTTCCCCACCGTTGGATTTTGATCCAAGGGTTTCTGTTTTACAGAAGAAAATCTTCTTGTTTTAACAAGAACAGGAAGATTTCTTAGAATTTTAATTCTGTTTGGCACAAACATTCCAGAGCGTGACACGTGTCACGCAGCGCAACTGCGCTAGCGCTTCTGCGCTGACACGTGTCGCGTAGCGCAAAGCGCAGCGCAACTGCGCAGGCGCATCTGCGCTGACACGTGTCGCGCAGCGCAGCGCTTGCGCAACTGAAGCGTTGCTTCCTTTAATTTTTCTTTAAACAGAGCTTTGCTCTGATTGGGTGCGCTGCCTTGGACGCTGTGCTGAGGCATCTGCGCCAGACACGTGGCGTCCTGCGCTCAGCGCAGAGGATCTGAAGCGTTGCTTCATTTATTAAAACTTAGATTTTCAAGGTAGAGCCTTGCTCTGATTGGGGAAATCAGAAGCGTCGCTTCACCTGAGATATCTTTTCATCTCCTTTTTTAAGTCAAACTTGTATTTCCAAAATTTTGATTTCCCGGGCCTTGGAAATGATTCCACTGTGCACAGAATTTTCTGTGCTTGGGTCTATATATATAACTCAAGGCCGAGCCTTTTCTTCTCTCATCTTCAGAGAACTTCTTCGATCATGGCTTGCAACCGCCCCCATGCCCGCCGACAACCATGGGAGGTGTCGATTCGGGACATCGTTCCCCGTTTTGCTGCAAGCCTGGTGGACCCTTCTCTCTCGGACGAGCAATGCGATGCTGCAATGCACGAGCTTTTGACTCGTGTGGGGTCTCCTCTCCCTCCGCATTCCATTTGTCTTCGAATGATCCTTGCCTCGGTGCTCGCCGACATTCCCCCTGCTCCAGCAGAGATGTCCTCGGCAATGCTGGATGCCGCCGAGGATAAGATCGAGTGATTTCTCGAAGCGCACTTGATCACCAAAGCCCTGAGAGACTGCTCTTTCCACTTGCTGAGCCAGATATGGGCTCGCCGGGTTATCATCGCTACCTTTTCCGCTGAATGTGGTGATGATCGCTGGATGTCTACCCCTCGGGAGGATCGCCGCTTCAACGTGGTGGAGAAGACAGAAAGGGAGCTGGGGAATCTTCTTCTTCTTTTTGCGAACCCTTGTCTTTCTGATCCCGTATTCGGTGATCTTTTTAAATGTAATAACAATAATAATGAACAAGTATTTTTCTTTTTAATCAAGTATTTCATTGTCTGTTAAGGATTCTTTTATTTTAGTTCTCTGTTGTGCTTGTGCCTCGTATGATTTTAATTTGTTATTATTAAGTGCATGTAATTTTGCAAGGATAAATTGCCTTTGGCATTTAGCCTTTTTTTTTATGAAGCGGCGCATCTGCGCTGACACGTGTCGCGCACCGCAAAGCGCAGCGCGACTGCGCTAGCGTATCTGCACTAACACGTGTCGCACAGCGCAAAGCGCAGCGCAACTGCGCTGACTCGCGTCGTGCAGCGCAGCGCTTGCGCAGCTGAAGCGTTGCTTCCTTTAACAGAGCTTTGCTCTGATTGGGAGCGCCTTCTTGGGCGCTGCGCTAATGCATCTGCGCCAGACACGTGGCGCGTTGCACGCAGCGCAAAGGATCTGAATCGTTGCTTCATTTATTAAAGTTTAAATTTTCAAAGCAAAGTTTTGCTCTGATTGGGGTAAACAGGGTGCTGAATCCAAACTCCCTAAGTCTGGGGGTATGGTAGTGCACACCATCTACATGGCTTCCGGGAAGGAGGATAGTCGTATCTCTACGGGTCATCGACCACTCACCTGATCTGTGATAAAAGCCTAGGAGCAACAGCAAAAGCTCCAGGAAATGCTAACGAAGATGGCCGCGCTCACTGGGCCGAAAGAAACCCCGGAGACGTCGTCAGAGCAGCGCCGGGAACAGGAAACCGACGCCGAGTTCCTCCGAAGAATGCTCGAGAAGAAAGACAAAGAGACCGCGGAACAAGCGGCCAACATAAAACAAATGGCGCTATTGTTCCAAGATATGGTGGGCATGATGATCCAGCCAGACCACCCAGCCGAAGATCCTCCAGTGATAATTAAAGACGATAGAGGGGAGACATCAAACCCTCTTCCGGCTTTATCAGCAGCCAGGGAAGAGACCATCTCCAAAGCCGCCCTTGACGACTATATAGCTCAACAGATACGAGCTCTTCAGGCGAGCGAAGCAGCAGGCCAAATCGTCAAGACTGGACGACCATATCCGAGTTGGTACGATGAAATAAAGTACCCGCTAGGATAAACGATCCCTAAATTTCATGTGTATAAGGGGACGGGTGATCCACACTAGCACGTTGCTCAATTCAGGGCTCTGTGCGGTAATACAGGGGGTGACGAAAAACTGCTGCTTCGCCAGTTTATTGGCAGCTTGTCGGAGACAGCATTCGAATGGTACTCCGAGCTCCCGAATGACCCTGTCAAGACTTTTGCAGAAATGGAGCTACTGTTTACACAAAGGTTCGCAAGCGCCAGCGAACGTACCCCAATCACGGTGTTGATTAATGCCAGAGTGAAGCCGGGAGAGACATAGGTTCAGTATGCAATTCGGTGGCGGAACCTATGGTCAAAGTGCGAACAGCGTATAGAGAAAGCTCCTACTGTGGGCATGTTCATAGGAACCCTCGATCCTCAAGCGACCATATCCCAGTTCATAATGTTTTTCAAGCCGACTACCTTCCAGGCCTTGATTAACAAGCTGGCCCAAATGGACCAGATGGGCCATAGACCGTCTTCCTCGAAAATGGAGCCTCGAAACAAAAAAGGAAAAGGGAAAGTGACCTTCGTCGCTAATGCTCAGCAGCAGCCCAATGGTCCAAAACCAGCTGATCGCCAAAACGATAAACAACGATTCTTTAACGTGAAGCTAAAACGCCCTTATTCGTTTTCCCGGGATAAAACGAGAGGACAGTTCGAGCTGGTGATGCGCAGCAGGCTTATCACCCTGCCGGATCCAAAACGCCCACTGCAGCCCGGTGACGTCAACAGTCCTAACTATTACCCCTACCATCGAATAATTGGTCATCCAATTGAAGATTGCTTTGTCTTCAAAAACTGGATTGAGGACCGGTACCAGCAAGGCAAATTCGCGTTGTTTGAAAACTGGAGGGTAAACCCGCCATAACCACACACTCCGAAAAAGATGGACACGCCGGAGGAATCATGCACATTTATAGAAGAAGCTCCATAGGAAGTTGTTCTTTCGACAAAAACTAAAAGAATACTGAAAGATCTCCAAGCATGTCCGGCGATTATGTGGAAGAGCCCGCTGAAGCCCGAGATTATCGAGGGGATGCTAAAGCCGCGCCCAACACTGAAAGTTGGTGAAGGTGGACAAAACATTCAGACCAAGCCTCCAAAGTATTTAAAGAAAAAGAAGAAGGCCAAGAAGCCCGTCCAACTCGACGATAGCCGCACAGGTCTGTAGAAATATATCGATGCACTGGAAGAATATAAGCAGAGGGCATGAACCCCAATCACATTGGATGAATTCTTTAAGCATGTTCTTGAAAATGAAGACGATGACGCTAATGAAGGATAAAATTCTTCAGAAGAGCCTGAGGATTATGTGGCAAGCTGCCACGTGATCTCTCAATCGTCAATAGACGGTAGAGAATATCCTGATATAAAGAAACTGGGGGCAGATCCAGAACCAGAACCAAAATCCCTGGAGCCATCAGAAGAATTGATTAACAGGCTGTTGAACGAAGCTCTTCAGAAAAGCAAAGCTGACAGAGAGCTGGAAACGGCCATATATGAGAGGGCCAAGTGTCGGCATCAAGTTGAAGAAGCTCCGGTATTGAGAAACCGTAGAGTACCCCAACCAGATCGAAGCACGCCTACAGCAGACAAAAGCAGGTTTAAGACAAGGAAGCAATTCGCTAAAGCCCTGTCAATGGGAATGAAGCTGCCATCTTTTAAAGGAAATACTCCTGGCAGCATACACCTTGACAAAGCGGATGCACATCCAAATTACTGCTTATACCATCGAAGGATCACGTACCCTACTAAAGAGTGCAACGCCTTTAAAAACTGGTGGCAGGGATATGTTACCCACCGACAACACGTCAGGCGATTGAAGCGCAAGGATCGTCGGGAACAGAGAAGCAAGACAGATGAGCGAAAAGGAACTGCCGGCAACTATCACATGGTTGATTCCGGGGGATCGCAAGTTCTCACCTTCGGGAGCGATTCTGATGAAGAAATAACCCTCGGCCCTCTCTTCAAAGAATCCACCTCAGGAAAAGAGAAAGAGGTGAAGAACTGTGAGAATATTCAGCTGCGCAACCGTACGTTACCCGAAAATAATCTCGGACCTACAAAAAAGGGATCGAATAGAAAAGATAAGGGGAAGGAAAAAGTCCCTGAGAATATCGCTCTCGATGACCGAGTCGTCGAAGAGCTGGTAGCCAAGAACCCGCCCAAGAAAAGCAAAGTGGATTACAATGTCCTAGCACACTTGAGGAAGATAGCCTCATAGCTGAGCGTCTTGGATTCCCTTCTATTGTCTAAAGAGGCGCGAGATTTCCTGATCAAGGCACTACAAGAGCCCAAACAGTTTCAAGCTTTCCTTGCCGAAGAAAAGATGAAGGACGGGCTCGAAGAAGTTCACACGGCTGACGTCACTTTCGGCGATGAAGATCTCCTCCTCAGAACATGCAAGCACAACCGTCCCTTGTATGTCACCGGATACTGCCATGACATCAAGATAGGGAAGATCCTAGTTGACAATGGGTCCTCTTTCAATCTCCTAAACGTAAGGGTGCTAAAAGAAATCTGCATGAGCGTCCAGCACCTCGTTCGGGATAAAATCACTATCTCCGGGTTTGACTACCAGTCATCACAGAAGCTCGGGTCTGTGATACTGACATTATGCTTCGGGTTGCTCGTTACTGACATCAAGTTCCACGTCATTGACGCCAAGACTTGCTACAACGCCTTGCTCGGTAGGCTTTGGTTGCACGAGTACAACATTACCCCTTCTACGCAACATCAGTGTATGAAGTATTTCAAGGATGGTCTTGAGTACACCGTAACGGGGGAGCTAAACCATTTTCCGTCAATGAAGTCCGTAAATATGAGGATGCAAAGTATTTCCTGCAAGACTTTGAAGACACGGAAAGATGCCATAAACCGGAGAATAAGCAAAAAGCTATCACCACTATTCCGGTCTTCGGGAGCGATACCGAGGAGGAGGAAGAGATAGTCTATTCAGGACCGCCCCAATGCAACAAACCGGGACCGTCAACCCCTATTCTGGTCTTTGGCAGTGACTCTGAAGATGAGATCAATGCAGTATTCTCGGTCCGTCCATCAGCACAGGCCTTCGCTGGAGATGATCAAAATTTGCAAATCGGTATGGTTCCTCGGCAGCACTACAAAGAGCTTGACGCACTTGATACCTATAGTGAGCAAGAACTGCAGACGTTCTACATCCCTCCCAGGCGGAAAGATGAAAAGGCGATCCTCTTTTATCGATCCACGGAAACCAAAGTGAAGAAAGAAATCTGGCATGGTGCTGATCCTACGCTTGACAGGCTCCAGCCCATCCGTCTACCCAGATATTACACAGAAGGATTAAAAAAGTTGTTGAGGCACCAAGGCGTACCCTTCAAACAGACTGCTCGACAAACTCAGTTCTACAACAGGATCTGGAATGTCCCCGGAACTCAACTAAAATTGCCCAACGGGAGAATGGAAACGACTGGGCTTGGATATGTTCGATCCAAGAAATGGGAGCGCTTCCATGGCTGCTGCGTTATACATGACTTCGATGAAGAAGGAGATGCTCTGTTAGAAGACACTGCGATTAAACCAAAACGAGATCCTGCCGTAAAAATGCCAAGTCCGTCATTTGAAGAACAGATGTACAAGCTAATAAGGGAAGCGGGTCAAAAGGCCCGGGATGACCATAACCGTGAAATGGCCATTTACGAGAAAGCCAGGACGCAGCGCCTCCTTCAGCAGGCTACGGAGAATGACGATGCCCTTCGTCGCCAACCAGTCGTACAGAAGACCCGACGCGGGAGCAAAAATAAACTAAAGAATGGAAAAAAACGTTCGATGGCGGTAAAACGGGTCCAAGAAGCCACGCGATCGAGAATTGAGCAGCCGGGATCCGTCTCTTATAAAGAAGAGGGGTCGAGCATATTCTTTTCCCCAAGACAAGACAAGGAAGATATTCGATCTTATCATGAAACATCAAATGATTACGCTCTCAGAATCCAAACACCCCGAACAAGTAGACGAGGTCTCTCATATGGATTATTGCTCCTATCACCGAGCAATAGGACATCCTCTCGAAGACTGCTTCACATTCAAAAACTGGGTTGAAGACCAATATCAACTAGTCAGGTTCGCTCTATCCAGCAGTTGGAGGGTAACCCCACCACAGAAGCATGTACCAAAAGCCACGTACACAGCGAGAATAGAACCAGATCAACATCGGTCTTGGAAACGATCTCGTACCTGTCACGTGATAACGCTGTCAGAAGGAGTGCCCGAGAATATGGATGACCTCTCCCAGTGCTTCGAAAATGAGGATGAAGAGGAATTGATCTCAAAATTTCCATCGGCGCCAAAAGAGTTGGAAGACGGGATACACACCACTGAGGACAACCTGAAAAAAATCGACTTGGGGACGACAAATGACCCACGGCCAACGTTCGTCAGTGAGCTGCTGTCTGAGAAACAAGTGGCTACGCTAAAAGACGTGCTCATGCAGTATAAAGACTGCTTCGCATAGAACTATTCCGAGATGCCGGGGATAGATCCAGAGATAGTTGTGCATAAATTGGCGATATCTCCGGACGTCAAGCCAGTCAAGCAAGCACCAAGAAGAATGCGGCTCGAACTTGAAATGAGCATCAACGCCGAAGTCGAGAAGTTAATCGACTCCGATTTCATCCAAGAAGTTCAGTACCCTGTTTGGATGGCCAATATTGTTCTAGTGATGAAGAAAAATGGGACGGTGTGCATCTGCGTAGACTTTCAGGACCTCAACAAACCTTGCCCGAAGGATGATTTTCAAGTACCGGTTACCGAACAGATGATAGACAACACGTTCACTTACGAAGTCTTCTCCTTCATAGACGGATCATCAGGGTACAATCAAATAATGATGCACCCCGAAGACCAGAAGCATACCGCTTTCCAGACTCCCCTGGGAATATTTTGCTACAAAGTGATGCCTTTCGGCTTGAAGAACGCCGATGCTACCTATCAGAGGGCCATGACAAAGATTTTCGATGGCCTCATACATGAAATTGTCAAATGCTATATCGATGAGCTCGTGGTGAAAAGCAAGTAGTACGAGGAGCATTGGGAGCATCTAAAGATCGTGTTTCAGCGCCTTCGGAAATACAACCTGAAATGAACCCTCTGAAATGCGCGTTCGGAGTTTCCTCGGGCAAATTCCTAGGATTCATCGTACGACACCGGGGCATCGAGATAGACCTATCAAAGATCAAGGCGATCATGGAAATGCCTCCGCCAAGAACTCCCAAGCAACTGCGATCTCTCCAAGGGAAGCTCGCGTATATCCAACGGTTCATAGCTAACTTCTCCGGCAAATGCCGTCCCTACAGTCATTTAATGAAGAAGGGGACCCCGTTCGTCTAGGATCGTAAATGCCAAAGCGCACTGGATGAAATCAAGCAATACCTGTAGAATCTGCCGGTACTGACCGCCCCGGTCAAGGGAAAGCTCCTCATCTTGTACACAACCGCCCTTGAAGGTTCTTTAGGCGCGCTATGGACACAGTAAAATGACCAAGGGAAAGTGAGCACTCTACTATTTGAGTCGAGTTCTCTTGGGGGCAGAAAACAACTACTCCCCTATCGAAAATGACTGCCTGGCGTTAATCTTCGCGATAATGAAGCTCAGACACTATGCTTTGGCACATGAGGTCCATCTCATATCAAAGGTAGATCCTCTCAAGTATTTGATGTCAAGAGCCATACTAACAGGACGGCTCGTTAAATGGGCTCTGCTCTTAATGGAATTTTCGATAACATACCGACCCCTCAAAGCAATGAAAGGCCAGGCCATCGCCGACTTTCTCGCCGAGCATCCGATACCTGCCGATTCACCCTTAAATTGTGAACTGCCGGACGAGCACACGTTTGACACGATTGACAGGGAGAGAGGAGGGAGTGATACCCGATGGGAACTCTACTTTGATGGGGCATCTTCCATGAAGAAGCGAAAGCACAACTCCCCTATAATCAAATCTGGGATATGCCTTATCTTCGTGACTCCACAAGGAGGGATAATGCGCTTTGCCTTTTCCTTAACAGAACCGATGACAAACAATGAAGGAGAATATGAAGCTTTGATAGCAGGTCTTGAGATCGCTGTCGACATGGGAATCGAAAACCTCCTCATATACGGAGACTCCCAGTTGGTCGTTAGTCAAGTAAACGTCAACTATCAAACGTGCAAACCAGAGTTGGTGAAGTACGGTGAGAGAGTACAACAATTGTTGACTCAAATTCCTTCCTACGTTCTGGAAAGCATACCGCGTATGGAAAATAGCAAAGAGGGTGCGTTAGCCAATCTCGCTAAAGAGCTGGCTGACTGAAATCTCGATGACGTAAGGATCGTTGTGCAAAGCCGTCGGGTTCTTGGACCAGCGGAAATATCTCCGAAGTTGTCTGAAGAAAAGGAAGCGACCAAGCAAACAGCCTTACAAATAGGGGACCAAGAGAAAGCCAAAGATTGGAGAGAAGTTTTTATAGACTACTTCAAATCCCGTCGAACACCTGAAGATGCATCCTCGAGACATCAGCTTATGAAACGAGCTCTGTCTTTTGCCTTCTTCAATGACACGCTGTATAAGAGATCGTTCGACTCTCTATGGCGGAGATTCCTGGGACCAGAAGAAGCAAGGAGAGTCGTCCAAGAAACTCATGACGGACTTTGCGGTTCTCATCAAGCCGGGCCAAAGATGAAGCTGAAGATCAAAAGGATGGGGTACTATTTGCCCACGATGATTTAGGACTGCATTGAATACGCGAAGCAATGCCATTCATGCCAGATTCATGGAGACTTCATTCACCAGCATCCAAACCCGTTACACCCAACAGTGGCTAGCTGGTCATTCGAAATGTGGGGAATCGACATAATTGGGCCCATAGAACCAACATCGTCCAGAGGACATCGGTTCATATTGGCAACAACCAATTACTTATCTAAATGGGCAGAAGCAGTCCCGCTAAGAGAAGTGAAGACAGAGAATATCCTCCATTTCTTCAAAACACACGTCATCTATCGGTTCGGCACTCCACGACGGATTATCTCTGATAACGGGCCAGCCTATAGAAGTCACAAAATCAGCCGCTTTGCACAGCAGCATAATATAGACTGGAGATACTCTTCGGTCTACAATCTATGAGCTAACGGTCTAGCTGAGACTTTCAACAAGAGCTTGACGAAGATCACAAAGAAGACGGTGTCCCGAAATAAGAAGGACTAGCACGGGAGACTGCATGAAGCTCTCTGGGCGTATCGGACCACGTTCAAAATGGCCACAAACACAACGCCATATGCGTTGGTATTCGGCACAGAAGCAGTACTCCCCTTAGAGATAAAGCTACCCTCGCTATGAGTGGCGGTTCATTATGAGCTGACAGACGAAAAGAATGCTCATCTCCGGCTTGAAGAGCTCGATGCCCTCGATGAAACTCGTCTCATGGCGCAACAAAACCTAGAAGCTTATAAAGAAAGGATGACGCGCTCATATGAAAGGTTGACTAGGCCGAGAACATTTTGCCAAGGCGAACTCGTGCTAGTGGTCAAGAGACCTATGATCCCCAATCGTGCCAAACGGGGGAAGTTCGAGCCGAATTATGAGGGTCCGTATATCATAGACAAGGTCTACCAAGGTGGGGCTTACTTGCTCATGGATATGCATGGCGAAAGACCCTTCAGGCCAATAAACGGCCGGTTCTTGAAAAAATACTGCGCCTGACGAGTCACAAACCAGGTTAATGATAGATGACGACGCTTATGTCCGCTCGCTATCTTCCCAAGCCCAAACTCTATAAGTAGTATCCGGCGAAATCTCGCATCGAAAATGTGCGATGGACTGAAACGTCCCTAAACTAATAATGGACCGAAACATCCCTAAACTAATAGCTGACCGAGATGTTTTAAAACTAACAAAGGACCGAAATATCCTAAAACTAACTACTGACCGAAATGTCTTTAAACTACTACAAACCCGCAGCATCATTGGGCTGACGTGTAAAAAAAAATGGTACTTCCATAAGCAAAATGGGCACGGATGAAAACCCGAAAGGGCTTCGTGAGTAAAAACAGCAAGGCTACTGGCGAGTTTGTGAAAACCCAAAAGGGCGCAGACTAAAAAAAAAGGTACATCCATAAGTAAAATGGGCATGGATGAAAACCCGAAAGAGCTCCGTGAGTAAAAATAGCAAGGCTACCGGCGAGTTCGTAAAAACCCGAACGGGCGCAATCTCGTTAAAAGACACTTGCAGGGTCCTCTCGACCTTGTAAAGAGAAAACTACCTGCGTGAGATCCTTACGACTCACAAAGGAGCAATACACTTAGGGATCCCCACGATTCCTATGGAGAAATTACACTTATGAGATCCTCACGACTCGTAAGGAGAACCCTCTTACGAGACCCTTACGGCTCATAAGATTCAAAAGCCTTAAGCTACAGGGATCTGAACCTGTTCTTAAGCCATCACATTTTCCAGATTGCCCTACAAGTTGTTCAATACTTACCTTTATATACAATCCACGGGCATAAATAATCGTTTCCTTGCCGAGTCCCGCCAACGACAAGGAATGCCATCAATTGATGAACAAACACTTATAGGTCCTCTCGATTTACAAGGAGAAAATACTCTTGCAAGATCCTTATGACTTACAAGAGAACACATCACTTAGAGGTCCCCACAACTTCTAAGGAGAACATACACCTATGAGATCTTCACGATTCATAGGGAGAAACACCTTTATGAGACCCTTACGGCTCATGAAGTCAAAAGCCTTAGTCGACAGGATCCTAACCCTGTTTGCTAAACCACATTTGTTCGAATCGAAAGAGGCAAATGATGATTCGCTCCTGGCAATGTCTCAGTGGTAGCGATGCCGATGCCTAAACCGGTATCAAATTCCAAGTCCTTTCACGGCAAATGATGATTCGCTCCTGGTAATATTCCAGTCCCAGCAATGCTGATACTAAGATTGGTATCAGGTTCCAAGTTCCATAATTGCAACAAAATCATCAAGTAAAAGAAATGCATATGAAATAGCCGAAATGATAAGGCAACTTGCAACAAAATCAGCAAGTAAAATATATGCATACAAAAATAGCCGAAATGATTGGGCAACTTGCAATAAAAAGCAGCGAGTAAAAAGAAAAATAGCCGAAATGATTGGGCATCGCGAAAAATAGCCGAAATGATTGAGCAATCACAACTTTCGCGATATAAAATCTGAAATGATAGAGCATCGCGGAAAGAAAACAAAAAATACATATGAAATGAAACTTTTGCCCTGCAGGTAAGTCCATACTGACCCCTGTATACAATCCATGGGCATAAACGAAAAAGGAAACACATGTTCCAACAAACTCTACCAAAGGGAGAGTCGGGTCTCAGCAGCAATATCTGCATACCAGAAGACCAACACGGCATTCCTTCTCAACTCCAGCAGGATGCAGACGCAATATCAACAACCGACCTCAAGGTCGCAACGAAGCGGAGCCTTGGAAAAGTCCTTAGTTCCAAATCTCGACGGCCACATCTACAACCTAGAGACCGACAACGACGTTCCTCCTCATGCCAACAGAGCACGGACGCGACATCATCAATCGGAGCCACGGCAAAGTCCCCGGTTCTAAGATTCTACGGTGCATAGACAACCTAGTGTCAACCCCTGACCTCCTTTTCGTAATGCAACGTTTCGACACGGATACATGTCAACCCCTGACCTCCCTGTCATCAAGCAATACTTCGACTCGGATACATGTCAACCCCTGACCTCCCTATCGTCAAGCAACGCTTTGACTCGAATACATGTCAACCCCTGACCTCTTTGTCGTAAAGCAACGCTTCGACTCGGATACATGTCAACCCTTGACCTCCTTGTCGTAAAGTAACGCTTCGACTCGGATACATGTCAACCCTTGACCTCCCTGTCGTCAAGCAACGCTTCGACTGGGATACATGTCAACCCCTGACCTCTTTATCGTAAAGCAACGCTTCGACTCGGATACATGTCAACCTTTGACCTCCTTGTCATAAAGCAACGCTTCGACTCGGATACATGTCAACCCCTGACCTCCTTGTCGTAAAGCAACGCTTCGACTCGGATACATGTCAACCCCTGACCTCCTTGTCGTAAAGCAATCCTTCGACTCGGATACATGTCAACCCTTGACTTCCCTGTCGTAAAGCAACGCTTCGACTCAAATACATGTCAACCCCTGACCTCCTTGTCGTAAAGCAACGCTTCGACTTGGATACATGTCAAACCCTGACCTCCCTGTTTTCAAGCAACGCTTTAACACGGATACATGTCAACCCTGACCTCCCTGTCATAAAGCAACGCTTCGACTCGGATACATGTCAACCCCTGACCTCCCTGTCATAAAGCAACGCTTCGACTCGGATACATGTCAAACCCTGACCTCCCTGTCATCAAGCAACGCTTCGACACGGATACATGTCAACCCTTGACCTCCTTGTCGTAAAGCAACGCTTCGACACGGATACATGTCAACCTCTGACCTCCTTGTCGTAAAGCAACGCTTCGACTCGGATACATGTCAACCCCTGACCTCCTTGTCGTAAAGCAACGCTTCGACATGGATACATGTCAACCTTTGACCTCCCTGTCGTAAAGCAGCGCTTTGACTCGGATACATGTCAACTCCTAACCCCCCTGCCAGTGCAATGCTCCGTCTCGGAAATACATCAACCCATGATTCCCCTGTCGTAAAGCAATGCTTCGACTCGGAAATAAATCAACACATAAACCTAACAACCCATAAAAAGAAAGTTCTCTTGTGAGATCCCTTACGACTCTCACAAGAAAAAGGCACTTAGGAGTCCTCACGACCCCTAAGTAGAAATTGCACCTATGAGATCCTCTCAACTCATAGGGAGAAAAATCTTTATGAGACCCTCACGGTTCATAAAGTTGAAAAGTCTTAGGTGGCAAATCCTAACCCTGTCGCCTAAGCCATCACGACCCAGCAAAAAGATCCAGATAAACTACATATGGACCACATCCATCAGAGCTACATGCAAGCACGAGATAAAAAAATAATATATGTCTTTTATTCATGAATTTAAAGTGAATACAAGATACATATCGTAAAAAGAATCAAAATGAATACAAAATACCCTCTCATTCAGGAGTGGATACAAGAAAAGAAAATTTTTACAAAAATTCTTTAAGCCGGCGGACGGCACAATAAGCTCCTCAATTCATCGATCTTCCGCTGGGCCTCGGCTTCAAGCTTGGTTATCGCCACGAGACGGGTCTCCGCCTGAGACTGTTGAGCCTGATTCGAGGCGAGCCGAATCTCAAGTTTCTTTTCAGCAACTTTGTGAGCTTCGACCATCTCGCGGGTAAAGATAACGACTTTATCAACAGCTACCACCTCCCTGATAGCTTCTTGAAGCACCCGCCAAAGTTCGTACGCATGGGTGGTCTTAGAAGTGAGCTCAGCTTGAAGTTCCCTCAAAGCATTCGAGGCCAGTTCCCTCTCCGATAATTTCCGGTTAAGCCTCTTCTCACATGATTGTAGATTCGCGGCGCACCGTTCAATCAGCCCCCGCAAGCTCGTCTTTGCAGCCACAACCTCAGAGGGAAGGCTGAGCACTGGAGATCATGTAAACAGACCTCCACTCGATGCCAATCCTCGATCAAAAACACGCATAAGCTATTTTCTCTTTCTGGCAACAAGGAAAGTCTTCGGTAGGTACCCCATTAAGCATGCGTTCACGACTATATGCGTATCTAGAACGCGCTGATTTATAGACAACACGACGACGATGTTCGCACCTAAAGGAAATTCCCAGGGGTCAAGTATAACGTTCATGTACTCAAACAGGATGCACGTACGAATATATGACGAAAAGAAAAACTCAGTAGAAAAGCATTCAGCGGCCAATGATAAGAAGAATACATTGATTTAAATATACTACGCTACAAGGAAAAGATCACCAAACAAAGGATCGGTGATACAAGGGTTAACAAAACAAAATACAAAATTCTCCAGCTCCCTCTCTGCTTTCTCCAACACGTCGAAACGATGGTTTTCGCGAGGAGTTGCTCCCCACCGATTAGCGCCATGTTCATCAGCAAAAGCGGACATAACAGCCCGCCGGGCTCTTATCTGACCTAGTAGATGAATCGAGCGATCCTTTAGAGCGCGAGTAATCAAGCACGCCTCGTAGAAACACTCGATCTTGTCCTCTGCCGCATCGAGGATCGCCGGAGTCATCTCTGTCGAATGAGGAGGGATGTCGGCAAGCACGGACGAAAAGACCATCTGTAGCCAAATGGAACCCATAGGAAGGGGAGAACCCCTGCGAATTAGGAGTTCATACGTCACCGCATCACATTCAGCATCGGTGAGAAGAGGATCCACTAGCTGCGCAACAAAACGGGGAATCATCTCTTCGACGGGCACCTCCCATGGTTGTCGGCGAGCATGGGAGCGGTTGCAAGCCATAAACTTTGGACTGATTCTCAAAATAATCACCCTAAGGTCTAAATGTTTTTTTAGAGAAGAAGGAAGGCATGGCTTCAAGTTATAAAGGAGAGCATTCAATGCTACGCACAGAAAATGTTGTGCATGGTGGAACTATTCCCAAGGCCCGGAAAAAGGGGAGAGTATTGGAAATGAAAACAAATGGCTCATTGAAATCAGAGCAGGGAGACGAAACGACCCCATCAAGCAGAGCCCCACGTGCATAACACGTGAGCACAAGCCTTGATCCTTATTGGAAGTTAAAAAAAAACAATACCGCACATGCATGACATGTGAGCAGATGCCAATGCAAGATTGAATTCCTCAGCAGTGCCTCATGCGCCAAACACGTGAGCACCAACAACAGTGTGACAAAACTTCATAAAGAACACGTGTGAACATAAAAAGAAAGAAAATATTTATCATTCATACTCCGAAGATTCATACAAAAATAATAGAAATGTTTACAATGGTAAAACATTAAATCCGGGACATGGATTAAGAAATTCGAAAGTGAGGTCGTCTAAAATGTTTCTGGCCTTTCTGACCATTCTCGTGTGTATCCTCTCACGATCGCAAGCGTCAGGATCCTCGCCAATGTCCTCCGCCCTCTGATAAGCAACGATTAGCGTCGCCTGTTGGAAAACTTGGTGCAAGATATCAATAAGATTATCTCTCCATTTCCTCGAGATCAGGCCCGTTAGATACACTAAGTGCACCTTATCTTCAGCATCATCCAGTGCCTCAAGCGGCATAGCTTCTTGAAATCCAGGAAGTGCTCCCCAAATTGCTCTCACTATAATCTTCGAAAGAGCGGAGCGATGAGAAAGTAGTCGACCGTTGTGTTCATGGAAACGATTCATAATCTTAGCACATTGGGCGTTTGTAAACTCCTGGTTTTGACAACGGCCCTGTGCGTGAATGTCCTTATAAGAAATAAATTCGCTAAGACTGTACAAATGAGCAGCCATAGTGTCTGAAAAGAGACATCAGTGAAAGATTAGCAATAAAGAAGACCCTCATTGAACAAGCATTAGGATTTAAATAAATTCTTGAGAAGACAAGTTCTGTTAAGCTTCCAACAAAATTCAAATCTATGTGAATAAGGGTAAAACCCTATGAAAAGATTTTCAAGAGCACCAGGAAATGAAATTCCCGAAGGGTCCCATTGATCTTTCAGAGCTAAGCTCTTCGCTAGAGGAATTAAATTCCTTTATGTAATCGAATTAAATTCCAAGAATTCATAAAAATACATGAGAAACAAAAATCCCATGAATCCTCAAAATCAGAGGGAAATGTTCGAGATATGGAAGTTATTGATCAAAGATCACATCTTTGGAGGATGGGTTTCTGAGGAGAGCAAAGCTCTCATAATGGATTTAAAATCTAGAGGCTTTCTCAAAGAAGGAAAGTTTTCTGATGTACAAAGTGTTACCTGAAAAAGGGTTTCTTTTGACAGAGTTTGGCTCTGGATTTGCAATGGCAGAGAACTAAGCTCTGAGGAAGAGAATTAAATTCTCAAAGAAATTAAAAAAGGAAGGAGATGAAGAAACAGTGGCTGCTTAAGGAACCAAACCCTTGCATTGATAAGACACGACTAGGGTGGTTCATCTTCCCGTTCCCCTAGATAATCCAACGGCTGTAAAAGTGACATCGTTGCACTCACGTGTAAACCACGTGAGAACAATATTGTGGGGGCATTTGTTCCCTTACGAAAAATAAATAAATAAATAGAGCAACGGAGAAAGTCCCTAAGTGGAGCATCACGTGCCCACACGTCATAGGCGCTTCTCTTAACAAAACTAAGCCAAAACAGAACCTCACGTGCAGACACGTGACCTCTATAAGCAAAGTATATAGGCGCCTGAATAAAGCAAACAATTGGCCAGAACAAAAACTCACATGATAGCACGTGACGCTTTTTGGTAGGCTTAATTTGGTGGGGTCACGTGCTACACGTGATGGGCTCTTATACCTTCTGAACCGATAGAATTAAATTCTAATTCAGAGGAATCAAAACCCCTAATTGGAAAATGTTTCCTTAAATTTTTCCAAATAAGAAAGATTGTGCTCAGTAAATCATAGCACTGTTGGATCAAAGATCCAATGGTGATTAAACATCACCAAGATACAGAATAAGTTCTGTATGGAAAAATATTTTCCCAATCTTGCTAAAAACAAGAAAGATGACTTCCGTAAAACAGAAACCCTTGGATCAAAAATCCAACGGTAGGAAACATTCCCCAAATCAATCAGAAATCTCTCAATGAGAGATTTCCCTAACTGATTCAACAAATCCTTAGGAGATGCTCTGTTAGAAGACACTGCGATTGAACCAAAACGAGATCCTGCCGTAAAAATGCCAAGTCCGTAGTTTGAAGAACAGATGGACAAGATAATAAGGGAAGCGGGTCAAAAGGCCCGGGAAGACCACAACCGTGAAATGGCCATTTACGAGAAAGCCAGGACGCAACGCCTCCTTCAGCAGGCTATGGAGAATGACGATGCCCTTCGTCGCCAGCCCGTCATACAGAAGACCCGACGCGGAGGCAAAAACAAACTAAAGAACGGAAAAAACGTTCGACGGCGGCAAAGCGGGTCCAAGAAGCCATGCGATCGAGAATTGAGTAGCCGGGATTCGTCTCTTATAAAGAAGATGAGTCGAGCATATTCTTTTCCCCAAGACAAGACAAGGAAGATATTCGATCTTGTCATGAAACATCAAATGATTATGCTACCGGAGTCCAAGCACCCCGAACAAGCAAACGAAGTCCATTACCCGGATTATTGCTCCTATCACCGAGCGATAGGATATCCTCTCGAAGACTGCTTCACATTCAAAAAATGGGTAGAAGACCAGTATCAGTAAGGCAGGTTCGCTCTATCCAGCAGTTGGAGGGTAACCCCACAACAGAAGCATGTACCGAAAGCCACGTACACAGCGAGAGTAGAACCAGATCAACATCGGTCTTGGAAACGATCTCGTACCTATCACGTGATAACGCTGTCAGAAGAAGGAGTGCCCGAAAATATGGATGACCTCTCCTGGTGCTTCGAAAATGAGGATAAAGATGAGTTGATCTCAGAATTTCTACCTGCGCCAAAAGAGTTGGAAGATGGAATACATACTAGTGCGGACAACCTAAGGAAAATCGACTTGGGGATGGCAAACGACTCGAGGCCTACGTTCGTCAGTGAGCTGCTGTCTGAAGAACAGGTAGCTGCGCTAAAGGACGCGCTCATGCAGTATAAAGACTGTTTCGCATGGAACTATTCTGAGATGCCGGGGCTAGATCCAGAGATAGCGGTGCATAAATTGGCGATATCCCCAGACGTTAAGCCAGTCAAACAAGCACCGAGGAGAATGCGGCTCGAACTTGAAATAAGCATCAACGCCAAAGTCAAGAAGCTAATCAACTCCGGCTTTATCCAATAAGTTCAGTATCTTGACTGGATCACCAACATTGTCCCAGTGATGAAGAAAAATAGGACGGTGCGCATCTGCGTAGACTTTCAGGACCTCAACAAAGCTTGCCCGAAAGATGATTTTTCCATACCGGTTACCGAGCTGATGATAGACAACATGTCCACTCACGAAGTCTTCTCCTTCATGGACGGATCATCAGGGTACAATCAAATAAAGATGCACCCTGAAGACCTGAAGCATACCGCTTTCCGGACTCCTCTGAGAATATTCGGCTACAAAGTGATGCCTTTCGGCTTAAAGAATGCGGGCGCTACTTATCAGAGGGCCTGGACAAAGATTTTCGATGACCTCATACATGAAATCGTCGAATGCTATATCGATGACCTCGTGGTGAAAAGCAAGTTGTACAAGGAGTATTGGGAGAATCTGAAGATCGAGTTTCAGTGCCTTCGGAAATACAACCTGAAAATGAACCCTCTGAAATGCGCGTTCGGAGTTTCCTCAGGCAAATTCTTAGGATTCATCGTATGACACCGGGGCATCGGGATAGACCCGTCGAAGATCAAGGCGATCATGGAAATGCCTCCGCCAAGAACTCTCAAGCAACTGCGGTCTCTCCAAGGAAAGCTCGCATATATCCGACGATTCATAGCCAATCTCTCTGGCAAGTGCCACCCCTAAAGCCATTTAATGAAGAAGGGGATCCCGTTCGTCTGGGATCGCAAATGCTAAGTACACTAGACAAAATCAAGCAATACCTGTAGAATCTGCCAGTACTGAACGCTCCAGTCAAAGGAAAGCCTCACATCCTGTAAACAACAGCCCTTGAAGGTTCTTTAGGCGCGTTATGGGCATAGGAGAACAACTAAGGGAAAGAGAGAGCCCTCTACTATTTGAGTCGAGTTCTACTGGGGATAGAAAACAACTACTCCCCCATCGAAAAACATTGCCTGGCGTTAATCTTCGTGATAACGAAGCTCAGACACTATGCTTTGGCGCATGAGGTCCATCTCATATCTAAGGTGGATCTTCTCAAATATTTGATGTCAAGAGCCATACTAATAGGACGACTTGCTAAATGGGCCCTCCTCTTGATAGAGTTCTCGATAATCTATCGACCCCTCAAAGCAGTGAAAGGCCAGGCCATCGCCGACTTCCTCGCCGAGCATCCGATACCTGCCAACTCACCCTTAAAATGTGAACTGCCGGACGAGCACGCGTTTGACACGATCGACAGGGAGAGAGGAGGGAGTGATACCTGATGTGAACTATACTTTGATGGGGCATCCATGAAGAAGCGAAAGCACAACACCCCTATAATCAAATCGGGGGCAGGCCTTATCTTCGTGACTCCGCAAAGAAGGATAATGCGCTTTGCCTTTTCCTTGACAGAGCTGAGGACAAACAATGAAGCAGAATATGAAGCTCTGATAGCAGGTCTTAAGATCATTGTCGACATGGGAATCGAAAACCTCCTTATATACGGAGACTCCCAGCTAGTCGTTAGTCAAGGAAATGGCGGCTATCAAACGTGCAAACCAGAGTTGGTAAAGTACGGCGAGAGAGTGCAACAATTGCTGGCTCAAATCCCTTCCTTTGCCTTGGAAAGCATACCGCGAGCAGAGAATAGCAAGGCGGATGCATTAGCCAAACTCGCCAAAGAACTAGCTGACGAAAACCTCGATGGCGTAAGGATCGTTGTACAAAACCGTCGGGTTCTTGCACCGGCAGAAATATCTCCGGAGTCATTTGAAGAAAAGAAAGCGACCGAGCAAACAACCCTACAAATAGAGGACCAGGAAAAGGCCAAGGATTGGAGAGAAGTCTTTATAAATTACTTCAAATTCCGTCGAACACCTGAAGATGCGTCCTCAAGATATAAGCTCATGAAACGGGCTCCGTCTTTCGCCTTCGTCAATGATACTCTATATAAGAGATCATTCGACTCTTTATGGTTAAGATGCTTGGGACCGGAAGAAGCAAGGAGAGTCGTCCAAGAAACTCACGACGGACTCTGCGGTTCTCATCAAGCCGGGCCAAAGATGAAGCTGAAGATCAAAAGGATGGGCGACTATTGGCCCACGATGATTCAGGATTGTCTCGAATACGCGAAACAATGCCACCCGTGCCAAATTCACGGGGACTTCATCCACCAGCATCCAAACCCGCTATACCCAACAGTGGCTAGTTGGTCGTTCGAAATGTGGGGAACCGATATAATTGGGCCTATAGAACCAGTATCGTCCAAAGGACATCGGTTCATACTGGCGACAGCTGATTACTTCTCCAAGTGGGCAGAAGCAGTACCGCTAAGAGAAGTGAAGACGGAGAATATTCTCCATTTCTTCAAGACACACGTCATCTATCGGTTCGGCACTCCGCGACGAATTATCTCCGATAACGGGCCAGCTTACAGAAGTCACAAAATCAGCCGCTTCGCACAGCAGCATAATATAGACTGGAGATACTCTACGGTCTATAATCCCCGAGCTAACGGTCTAGCTGAGGCTTTCAACAAGACCTTAACAAAGATCATGAAGAAGACGGTGTCCAAAAATTAGAAGGACTGGCATGAGAGACTGCATGAAGCTCTCTGGGTGTATCGGACCACGTTAAAAACAGCCACAAACACAATGCCATATGCATTGGTATTCGGCGCTGAAGCAGTACTCTCCTTGGAGATAGAGTTACCCTCCCCATGAGTGGTGGTTCATTACGAGATAACAGACGAAGAGAATGCTCATCTTTGGCTCGAGGAGCTCGACGCCCTCGATGAAACTCGGCTCATGGCGCAGCAAAGCTTGGAGGCTTACAAAGCAAAGATGACGCGCTCATACGAGAGATTGACTAGGCCGAGGACATTTCGCCAAGGCGAACTCGTGCTAGTGGTCAAGAGACTTATGATTCCCAGTCATGCCAAATGTGGGAAGTTCGATCCGAATTATGAAGGCCCGTACATCATAGACAAGGTCTACCAAGGTAGGGCTTACTTGCTCATGAATATGCATGGTGAAAGACCCTTCAGGCCAATAAACGGTCGGTTCTTGAAGAAATACTACACCTGACTGAAACGTCTTTAAACTACTACAAGCCCCCGGCATCCCCAGTCTTACGTGGTGTAAAAAAAATGGTACATCCACAAGTAAAATGGGCACGGATGAAAACCCGAAAGGACTCCGTGAGTAAAAACAGCAGGGCTACCGCCGAGTTTGTGAAAACCCGAAAAGACGCAATCTCATTAAAAGATACATGCAAGGTCCTCTCGACCTTGTAAGGAGAAAACCGCCTGCGTGAGATCCTTACGACTCACAAAGGAGTGACTCACTTAGGGATCCCCACGATTCCTAAGGAGATTACACTTACGAGATCCTCACGACTCGTAAGGAGAACCCTCTAATGAGACCCTCACGGCTCATAAGATTCAAAAGCCTTAAGCTACAGGGATCTGAACCTGTTCTTAAGCCATCACATTTTCCAGTTTGCCCTACAAGCGGTTCAATACCGATCCTTGTATACAATCCATGGGCACAAATAATCATTTCCTTACCGAGTCCCACCAACGACGAGGAATGCTCTCATTTGATGAACAAACACTTGTAGGTCCTCTCGATTTACAAGGAGAAAACACTCTTGCAAGATCCTTACGACTTACAAGAGAACATACACTTAGGAATCCTCACGATTCCTAAGGAAAAAAGACACCTACGAGATCCTCACGACTCGTAGGGAGAAACACCTTTATGAGACCCTTACAGCTCATGAAGTCAAAAGCCTTAGTCGACAGGATCTTAACCCTGTTTACTAAACCACCTTTGTTCGAACCGACAAAGGCAGATGATGATTCACTCCTGGCAATATCCCAGTTGTAGCGATGCTGATGTCTAAATCGGTATCAAATTCCAAGTCCTTTCATGACAAATGATGATTCGCTCCTGGCAACATTCCAGTCACAGCGATACTGATGCAAGATTGGTATCAGACCTTGAGTTCCATACTCGAAAAAAAATGCATATGAAATAGCCGAAATGTTTGGGCAACTCGCAATAAAAATCAGCGAGTAAAATATATGCATACGAAAATAGCCGAAATGATTGGGCAACTCGCAATAAAATACAGCGAGTAAAAAGGAAAAAACAGCCGAAATGATTGGGCACCGCGAAAAATAGCCGAAATGATTGGGCAATCGCGACTTTCACGACACAAAAAGCTAAAATGATAGAGCATCGCAGAAAGAAAACATAAAATACATACAAAATGAAACTTTTGCTCTGCTGGTAAGTCCATACTGACCCCTGTATACAATCCATGGGCATAAACGAAAAGGGAACCACATGTCCCAACAAACTCTATCAAAGGGAGGGCCAGGTCTCAGCGGCAATATCTGCATCCCAGAAGACCAGCAACGACGTTCCTCCTTATGCCAGTAGGACACGGACGTGACACTACTAATCGGAGCTACGGCAAAGTCCCCAGTTCCAAGACTCTGCAGTTCACAGACAACCTAAAGTCGATCCCGACACCGTAGAAAACGGAGAAAGTCGATCCCGACACCGAAGAAAACGGAGAAAGTCGATCCCGACACCGTAGAAAATGGTGAAAGTCAATCCCGACACTGTAGAAAACGGAGAAAGTCAACCCCAACACCGTAGAAAACGGAGAAAGTCAACCCTGACACCGTAAAAAACAGAGAAAGTCGATCGCTACACCGTAGAAAATGGAGAAAGTCGATCCCGACACCATAGAAAACGGAGAAAGTCAATCCCGACACCGTAGAAAACGGAGAAAGTCGACCCCGACACCGTAGAAAACGGAGAAAGTCGACCCCAACACCGTAGAAAACGGAGAAAGTCAACCCTCGACCTCCCCGTCGAAGCAACGCTTCGACTCAGGAACAAGTCAACTCATCAACCACTTACGAGTCTTCTCGACTTATAAGGGAGAAAATTCTCTTGCAAGATTCTTGAAACTCTCAAGAGAAAGCACACTTAGGGATCCTCACGATTCCTAAGGAGAAAATACATCTACGAAATCCTCTCGACTCGTAGGGAGAAGAGTCTTTATGAGACCCTCACAGCTCATAAAATTGGAAAGTCTTAGGAAACTGATCCTAACCCTGTTTTCTAAGCCATTGCTATCCTATAAAGAGTTCAAGATGGACAGCTATCTACTATGTACAAGCCACATTTGCTAAAATCACATGCCAACAACCAGGAAAGAAAGCGATAGTCGGAGATTAAAAAAATGTGTCCTTTATTCATGAATTCAATTAAATACGAGATACATCATGTAAAATAAATAAAAAATGAAATGAATACATGTTATTCATAAATTACAATCGATACAAAGACGACAATTGAGAAAGAAGCGATTTTAGCAAATCAGCAAGCCGCTCGCGCACTCCTTTCAGCTCCTTTTCATGAGCAGCCGCCGCGGCCAGCTCCACTTCAACTTGGGCCCGTTGCTACAAACAGGATGAAACCTTCCCATCGATTTCCCGCTGAGCTGCCTCATGACTCTGCGCATCCTGCTCAATGAGATCGAGCTTCTGCCTCAGCGTTAGCCCGTCAGAAATACATAGGAGGCCCTCAAAGATAGCTTTCAGCTGTGCAGCATTCACGTCAACCTGGGCGTGCAGCCGGACGGATTCGCCTGAAGCCTCCTCACGTTCCTTCTGCCTTAAGGTCGCCTCTTGTTCAAAATGGAGGAGGAAGAGAACGCTCTGCTCAACCCACGCAGCCCGCTGGGAGTTCAGAGCTAGAACCTCGGGAGCAGGACGCTTGAGCTCAATCTCATGCAAGCAGGCTTCGAGCTGTCTGCAATAATTAACCCAAGACTCGACGATGCTCTCGCTGTGGAAGTGCACAAGCATCGCCAGCATGGGATTAACCTCAGTAGCAAAATCTGCAGCGAATGCAGGGGCCTCCGTATCAAGCTCCTCGATGGATTCATTCAGCATACGCAGGCTGGTCGCAGCGCCCTTGGAAGATGGACGTCTAGAAAAAGGCCCTGCTGGCATCAGGATGCGAGACTCGAAGGAAGCTGGAGCTCGTGCGATTGCTGCAAGACAAGTTATGGTCAAAGGTAGGCTCAAGAGATAAAGAAAATGCACGAGCAACGAAGTCTACTATACCGGCTGCGACAGGTGGCAAAGTTGGGAGTACCGGTGGCGTGCCTATTCTTTCGTTCCCTCCTTCAATTTGTAACGCTGAAATCAATTCAAAGAAGAATTAAAAAATAACATGGTCACCCGTAAAAGGAAGGAAAGGATGTCGATTAAAAAACTATACTCATCGACACCAGCAGGCAGACCGACTTCCGACTAGAAGGAGAAATGCGGGTTCAGCACTTGATACAGATGATCAAAGAGAACTCCTGCAAGGTTGCAACGATGCAAGGTCGGTACAAGGAAAATGGTACCCACAATTTAAATTAATCGCAAACCCATACCTTCCAGCATTTAAGAGGACATAAGAGAAAGCGAAGGAATGGAGACCGTCAGAGCAGCAATTGGTGACGCTTCTTCGGGTGGCACAACCTCAGCGCTCACCACACCTGCATTCGAAAAAAATGAAATGTCATCAGAAGGGACTGAAAGGGATTGCGAAACAAAAACTAAACAACGACTCGAGACCTACCTGATGGGTCATCAGCCAAAATTGCGACGAAAGCATCACTGGGCATTGCGGTTTCTTCGCTCTCCGTCAGTGGAATGGTTTCGGCGCCAGTGGCTTCATCTCCTGACTCTACGAGGGCCGTCGTGACACTCACAATGCCCGCCGATGGCAAGGAACCACAAGGAGAAAGTGCGGCAATTAGGGCAGTTCCAGACTCCTAAGAAAAAGTAGCCGCTTCGGGCTCGGCGGTTGCCGTCATCTCACCTGCCACCTCGTCGCCAGGACTTGGCCCTGCAGAATATGATATATAAGAATTTGAAGATCAAATTCTACTAAAAAGACCCAGTATTACGTTACCTTGGGGTGGCTTTTTGGTTTCTTCCCGAGCCGCGCGTGCAACCTGTCTATGAGCAGTAGACAGGGCAACTGGAGCATCCTCTGGAGAGATGGCGACAGAGGGAGTAGTACTTGAGCCTGAACCCATAGCCAAACTGGCATTACGTTCCTTCTCCGCATGCTTCCTGCACTTCCTTTCGGTCTGAGCGGTGAGAAGCGGTCTCCGCAAGACCTCCGTCAAAGGGACGTCATCGTCCGAACCAAGTTCTGCCTCTGGAGCCGCTACGGCATCCGTCATCGGCTGTTTAAGTAAAGCCTCTTGCGATACTGATGGGGGAGCTGGGGCCACGATAACCGGCTCTGGAAGCGTCGCCGCATCACCGCTCGGGATCGGCACCACGCTTGGAATAACCCGCGTCAAAGTAGTCCCTGCAACAAAATGAAAGAGGAGGACAGATTACAAATAAATAAAAAGGGAATGAAGGCATAATAAGCTGAATTATACCAAGGCCTAAAGAAGCACGGAGCCTCTCTTCCTCTTCAAATGTTTTGAGGGGAGCAACGAGAGCCTCTTCGGCAGAGATAGGTGTTGAAGAAGATAGCGTCAGTCAAAACATAATAAAAAATATAACAGCGGAAAGCTGCGACTGAAGTCTACCTGACTGTGCGATAGTAATCAGCGCTGCTTCATCGCGAGCCAGTCGCTCGGAAGCCATAAGGGCGGCCTAAAGATCAGTATCATCCGTAGGCTCGATAAATAGACCATCATTGGTCCCGTACTCACTCAAGCCCTCGCTATAGGGAGCATGGGGCTCCTGGCTGAGTACGACGTCGACAGAAAACATCGACTTGTTCTTTTTCAGTGAGTGAGTGCTGGCAGCCGATAACACGAGCTTGTGCTTGGTGGGCAACTTTGGGCGACGAGTCTTGATCTCCGTACCTACGCCAGAATTGGGAGCTGCTGCAGCCACCGCTTCTACAGGCACACGAGGTGGACCCTTATCAGAAAAAGAGCACGGAATCACAACCGCAGCAGCTTCTCTTAGGGAAGGACGAACGATGGTCCGTCGCTTTAAGGGAACGGTTGGGTTACCCGCTGGGATAGCACCCTTGCGATCAAGCAATAATCGTTTTTCTTCCCTGATAACAGTGCCCATCGCGTGCTGGTACTACGCCACGTACACATTCAAAGCTTTCGGGACACAGCTTGGCTCGCTAATAAAGAAGTTGACCTGGTATTTAGCCGCATGAAATGGTCTAGCGCATTACGGATACCTTCCTCTGTAGCAGTAGGCTCAGCTAAAAAGGCTTCAAGCGGGACACCCTGATTGTAGCTTGACTGTTGAGCAAAGCGGTGCGGATTGTATCTCATGAACAACGCCGCATCGTTCTGCCTAAACATTAAAAAGCCCGGCCGGGTTGAATATAAGTGAAGAATCTCCCGAGCTTTCAAGCTAGAAACCCCATCTTTGAAGGTGTCCTGCAGCGGCTGCACTGTCTTAGCAGAATCCTTGCTGATAGTCATGGCCTTATCGACGAAGATCATGCCATCCCCGACCGTACGCGGGCGAAGAATCAGACCCCGAGCCTCTCGCTTAGTCGGTTCTAAAACAGAAGCGTCAACCAGCCGCATAACTCGAGAAAAGTTATAACTTTCGTAAAAACGGGGCCTCTTATGGATTCTGAAAGCGCTGAGCACATGCAGCTCGAGCCACGAAGTGAAATAATGCATCGGGAAGTTTACGGGCTGCACCCCCGGTTGAGTGGTGTCTGCCGCCAAGCTAAGGCCATGATACAAATGAGCCAGCCCGGCAATCCCAACGGCAACCTGCGTCCCTTCAACCATTCGGTGAGCCGGGTAGAAAACGGACAGCCTCATATAGTGAGGGTGCATGGGAAGCGCAAACCAGCTTAACCATAAACCAAGGAACCCTAAAAAGAACGCCTCTTCGTCGATGTCTTGAGCGGGGAGTTCTACAAAGGGGACGACCACGGTGTTTGGGAGGAAGAAATTCTTTTGATTTGCTTCCGCTGTAGGCCGGCTATCCAAGCCAAAACCGAAAGGATCGTCGAGCTTGGCAAACTTCGCATCTTATTTCGAAAAGACTTCCGGGCGAAGAAAACGGGCGATGAAATCCGTAAAGCTGACCCCGTGACTTCCGGATTCGAGAAACAGGTTCTCGTAAATATTTAACACCTTGATCAAGCTTGGGAATCGGTGCTGAATGGCATTCTCTGGGGTCAGACCCATCACTACTGATCGAGTGGAGAAAATATACTCGTCAGGGGGTAATATCTCCTCATAATGTCCCCCTCTGACAGGCAAGCCGGAAATCTCCGCGAACTCTTCTAAAGAGATTGAAATTTCCCGATCTAATAAAAGGAAGGTATGAGTTGGAACGTTCTATTGTTCCAAAAAAGGTTTGACCCACCATACATGGGGCGTGGAATACTGGAAGAGAGAAGCATAAATCGCGGGATACAACCCGAGCTTCAGCAGATGCGATTTCTTGGCCGATAAGATGTATCGAGCCCACTGCAGAGATCCGGCTGAATGGCGGAGAGTCGAGCCTATCATGTATGGCTGTCCCCAAGGGCGCGACTCGCCTTGACATATAAGTTGCCCCAAGATATCTAAAGCCATTGGAGGCTTTATGGGTATTGCAGCCATAGAGGGCTGAAGACAACCCTCCAAAGTCTAATTGACCTCCTCTACGGCATAGTTCACTGAAGGTGAGTCGGCATAGTGAATGGCGGAGATCACCTCCGAAGGTGCTGCACAAGAAAAGTTGCGTCGGCCCGTGATAATTTGATTATACCACATCCCCCATAGATGAAGATACGTATGCTCTGGGTCATGATCTTTGATCAGAGCGAAGACTTCCTGGTCTACTGGCGCGTCAGGGAATGCACTCTTCGGGCGAACAAACGGGAAAGAAGTGTCAAAAGACATAGTACCTACATGAAAAAAAACAAGAGTTAGCTGTCAAGGCTACAATTCAAATGCTGACACTTGGTACATAAAATTTGTACCACGCTGCAATGCAGTGGAAAGGGACCAAAGGGGACCTACACAATCAAGATGATGGCTCATCATTGATGAGACAGTCTCATCATTGATGAGACAGTCAATTCATTAAATAGAAATCCCTAGAAGGATTCTCATTCAATGAGAAACCCCTCGGGCCGAGGAGTAAAACTCTCTTGAGAGCAGTGCTCTGCAAAAGAGTGACATCTGTCAACTCTAATGATGAAGGGAATAAAAATTCCCCAAAAAATCTGAAGAGCTATGCTCTGTGAAGACGATGGAATCATCCATCAAAACCCTAAAAAAAGCAAAGCTTTACTGAGTTAAAAAAATCCGAAATCTTTAAGATCTGCAAAATGAGCTCTAAGAGTTCTCCATTAATGGGTTAAGAAACCCTAAAAAAGAACTCTTTAAATCTGTGATGTAAGAAGAGCAAAGCTCTGTTGAGAAATTCTAAAAATCTATATGATTCAAGAAGAGCAAAGCTCTGTTAATGGGTAAAACCCTAAAACATTTTTAAGATCTATGATCTGAGAAGAGCAAAACTCTGTTAATGAGTTTAATTCTTACCAAAGATTGGGCAGAGTTTTGACTCTTAAGAAGTTTCTTAAGGCAAGGCAGAGAGCTGGGCTCTGAAGGAGAATTAATTCTCAAGAAAAACAGGAAGATGAACAAACAGTCATCTCAAAAGCCAAAAGCCATATTTATAGGCGCTGGGAGCCGATCCAACTTCCAACTTGATCTAATGGTGGAAAAACTGCCACCGCTGCACTCACGGGTGAGTCACGTGAGCACAACGGTGGGGGGGAATTTGTTTCCCCCAATCAGAGAGCAAAGCTCTATTTAAAATTTAAAAATTTGAAATTTAAAATGAAGCAGCGCCTCGTAAGAGCGCCAGCGCTAGGAGTCAAAGACTCTGAGGCAGCGCTCACGTGCAAAACACGAGAGCGCTAGCGCCAAGAGCGCCAATGCTGAGGACTCTGAGGTAGCTCCTCACGTGCAAAGCACGAGAGCGCTAGCGCCAAGAGCGCCAACGTTGAGGACTCTGAGGCAGCGCCTCACGTGCAAAACACGAGAACGCTAGCGCTAAGTGTGCTAGTGCCAAGAGTCAAAGACTCTGAGGCAGCGCCTTACGTGCAAAGCACGAGAGCGCCAGCGCTAGAACTAAATGTTCTCCACCCTTGGATCAAAAATCCAACGAAGATGATTAAAAAATCATCAAATTACAGAATAAAATTCTGTTAAGGAAATACTACTCAAATCGTTTCAAACAGGAAAGATTGTGCTCTGTAAATTGGACCACCGTTGGATCAAAGATCCAATGGTGATTAAAAATCATCAAGATACAGAATAAGTCCTGTATGGGAAAATATTTTCCCAGTCTTGTTAAAAACAAGAAGATTGTCTTCTGTAAAACAGAAGCCCTAGGATCAAAGATCCAATGGTAGGGAAACATCCCTAAATCAATCAGAGAAAGATTTCCTTAACTGATTCAACAAATCAGTCTTCCCAATATAAAGAACCCAAGACTTCAAGTCTTGCAGGGAAGAACCCTCTATAAGTTTGAAGTTCTCAGAGGAAAAATAGAAGAGCAAGCTCTAAGAAGAAGAATTTTTCTTCAAGGTAAATGATAATAAGTGAGACATAAAATCTCCTCGATTTTTGAGAGTTGAACTTTCACATCAAAAGAACTTAGTTCTTTTTCTAGATCATAGATTTACGAGACAAAGTCTTTCACAAAAACAAAAGAGATCATAACATCTCTTCATAAAAAGAAGAATTTAGTTCTTAGATCCATGAGACAAAGTCTCTTATAAACGAGAACTTAATTCTCAGAGCACAGAACTGATCAGAGCAGCCAAACAAGCACTTTAGCACTCCAAGTCTGGTGCTCAGCGCCAAGCGTGCCACGTGCTCCCCACGTAAGCACTAATTCATAAGAAACGCCCTAGCGCTCCAAGTCTGGTGCTCAGCGCCAAGCGCGCCATGTGTTCCTTACGTGTGCGCTATTTCATAAGAAGCGCTTCAGCGCTGCTTCCCCCAATCAGAGCAAAGCTCCGATCAAATTTTGAAATTTGAAATGAAGCAGCACTTCATAAAAGCGCTCGCGCTAAATGCGACAGCGCTCACGTGCAAAGCACGAGAGCGCTAGCGCTAGCAGCGCCCATGCTAAGAGTCAAAGACTCCGATGCAGCGCTCACGTGCAAAGCACGAGAGCGCTAGCGCTGGAACTAGATGTTCCCCACCCTTGGATCAAAGATCCAACAAAGATGACTAAAAATCATCAGATTACCTCTGAAAATTAAAGCACCGTTAGATCAAAGATCCAATTGTGATTAAAAATCACCAAGATACAGAATAAGTTCTGTATGGTGTTCCCGCCGAAATCTTCGGTCAAGAGCTATTTGTTCCTGTTTATACCGGTTTAAGTTGTGTTTACAGATATGTGTGAAATCGGGCTCATTCATATATACGCACATGCACACATCAGAGAAAGACCAGGTGTTAGAAAATGAGCATTTGGTGGTCAACGACAAAAAGATAGCATTTTATTAATTAAGCATTTTATTCTACAGGAAATAGATCACCAAACATGGGATCGAAAGTACAGGGATTTACAAAACTATAGATAAAATTATCTAACTCTCTCTCTGCCTTCTCCACCATGTCAAAACGGCGATCTTCACGAGGAGTAGCTACCCATCAGTCAGCACCACACCCGTCAGCAAAAGCAGACATAATGACCCGCTGAGCCCGTATCTGGCTTAGCAGCCGAATATAGTGATCCTTCAGAACTGTAGTAATCAAAAGTGCCTCGTGAAAGTACTCGACCTTTTCCTCTGCGGCGTCGATCATTGCCGGAGTCATCTCCGCCGGAGGAAGGGGAATATCATCGATCATGGACAAGAAGACCATCCGAAGCCAAATGGAGCCGATCGGGAGAGGAGATCCTTTACGAGTCAAGAGCTCATGCAGCACCATGTCGTATTGGTCATCCGTAAGATTAGGGTTCACCAAGCGCGCGGCAAAACAAGGAACAATTTCCTCAATAGGCACCTCCCATGATTGCCGGCGAGCATGTGGGCGATTACAAGCCATAGCACTTTTCTGTCAAAATGATTCTCTAAAAAGTGAGAAAGAAGAGAAGTATTGCTTCAGATTATGAAAGGAGACATTTAAGTCTAGGCACAGAAAATGTTGTGCATGATGGAACTAGTTCCAAGATCTGGAAAAGAGAAATTTGACTCAGGAAAAGCGGAGAAAGAAGGTGAAAAGACACCTTCCGTAATGAGGCAGCGCCTTACATGCAAAGCACGAGAGCGCCAGCACCGAAGAGTCAAAGACTCTGAGGAGCGCCAGCGCTAGGAGTCAAAGACTCTGAGGCAGCGTCTTACGTGCAAAGTATGAGAGCGCCAGCGCCAGGAGCGGCAGCGCTAAGAGTCAAAGACTCTGAGGCAGCGCCTCACGTGCAAAGCACGAGAGCGCCAAGTGCTAGAACTAAATGTTCTCCACCACTGGATCAAAAATCCAACTAAGATGAATAAATCATCAAATTACCAGAATAAAATTCCATTGAAACTTTTCAAATAGGAAAGATTGTGCTCTGTAAATCAGAGCACCGTTGGATCAAAGATCTAATGGTGATTAAAAATCACCAAGATACAGAAGAAATTCTGTATGGGAAGATATTTTCCCAATCTTGTTGATAACAAGAAAACTATATTCTGTAAAACAGAATCCCTCGGATCAAAGATCCAACGGTGGATAAATTCCTCAAATCAATTGGAGATCTCTCAGTGGGAGATTTCCTTAACTGATTCAACAAATCAGCCTCCCCTATATAAAGAACCCAAGACTTCAAGTCTTACACAGAGGAACCTCCCCTTCCCCCCACACCACAAACTTTAAGAAATTTCAAAGAAAAGAGCAAGCTCTCGGAAGAAGAATTTCTTCAAGGTAAATAAAATAGAGAGATCAAAGCATCTCGTCAAACAGAAGAAGAACCTAGTTCTTTTTCTAGATCATGGATCTATAAGATAGAAGTCTTTCACAAAAAGAGATCATAGTATCTCATCATAAAAAGGGGGAAGAAAAATTCAATTCTCTTCAGATCACAGATCCATAAAGACAAAATCTTTCACAAAAAAAACATAAGAGATTGTAACGTCTCCTATAAAATAAGAACTTTGTTCTTAGAGCTACGAGACAAGGTCTCATATAAACGAGAATTTAATTCTCAGGGCGCAGAACTGATCAAAGCTGCCTAAAAAGAGTATTAGTTCTCCAATTAAAAAAAGAAGTGCCTTAGCGCTCAAAGACTAGCGCACAGCGCCGCAGCGCTCCTAGCGCTCCAATTTAAATAAGCGCCTTAGCGCTCCAAGACTGGCGTACAGAGCCGCAGCGCTCCTAGCGCTCCAATTTAAAGAAGCACCTCAGCGCTTCAAGACTAGCGCCCAGCGCTCCAAGCGCTATTTTAAAAAAAGCGTCGAGCGCTCCAAGCACTATTTTAAAAGAAGAGCTCAGCGCTTCAAGGTTGGCGCTCAGCGCCAAGCGCACCACGTGCTCCTCACGTGGGCGCTATTTTATAAAGAGCGTTCCGCACTCATTGACTGGCGCTCAGCGCCAAGCGCGCCACGTGCTCCTCCCGTGTGCGCTTAGAGAACATAAACTGTTCTTTAATAAAGTCCCAGAGCCATAATGAGTGTTCAACACTCAACAAAAGACAAAAAATTTGTCAGAACCCAAACCAATGTTCAGCATTGTTAAATAAAAAGGGTTGAGTCCAAACAAATGTTCAGCATTTTAACTGAGTGGGCTGAGCCCAAGTTGGCCACAACTCCCTAGCTCAGACCAGCTGAGCCCATGTGCTCACAACTGATCTTAGTCCCAAATATGACTACAGATCTCCCAACCAACATTGGTTCAAGTCTACATCTCTTCATACCTCTGATATATGTCGTTGCAATTCTTCAACGTCTTCAGAAAGATGGAGGGTCCCAATAACCAATAAGTTTTGGCACATCCCCAAACGGTTGAATCAAAACCATACAGACTATGACGTTTTTAAACTGGACTATGATGTCCTTAAACTTTACGGACTGTGGGGTCCTTAAACTCATGGACTATGATGTCCTTAAACTTTATGGACTGTGAGGTCCTTAAACTCATAGACTATGATGTCTTTAAACTTTACAGACTATGACGTCTTTAAACTGTCACGGACTATGATGTCCTTAAACCCAATGGACCGCAATGTCCCTAAACTAAAACAATAGAGCCCAAATGCTCTTTTGTTGGATCTAAATGATCCTGTTGAGTAGATCTTAGTCTAAAAATTAGACTAACATATCCTCAACAAACGTTTAAGTTGATCTTAGTCTCAAATGAGATTAACGATCTTTAAACACAACCCAAACCCAAATCTAAGAAAATACGGATTTGGAATAATCTACGCCCTATGGATGACAACATAAATTAGTCTCCGTATACAATCCACGGGCAACTAAAAATAAAACAAACACACACGACACGAAGTGACCATCTGGAGAAGGAGAAAGTGGTTACCGCGATACGGTAGCGTAATTAACTGCAGGGGCTTGCGCCTGCAGGGAAGAGCGTCCCCACAATCAGAACCCCCTCAAACGAGGGGGAATCTGACGAAGTCTGCTATAACAGCCGCATCCATCTGAACCTTCGATACACGGTGCCATAAATCAACTTGGCATCTTCGGAGAGGTGGACGGATAAAACCAAATAGCATCTGCCCCCAAATTCAGGCAAGACGAATCTACGCGGTTTCGTCTCTGTATTCGGCGGAGAACAGATTCTGGCACGCCCGGTGGGACCTTTTCCTCTTTCCACTCCACTCTTCGTGTGTCGTGTTTCGCGAACGAATCGTGGTTTGCTATGGTTGCCCCTGGATTCGAGATACTAAGATTTGGTGTCTTGCTCCGTGTAGAAAACAGAAGATCAATGGCTTTCAACTGCACCAACTGCAACAACGGCGACAAATCCCACTCCGTCCTTGCTGGAGGAGTGACCTATGGGCCTCGAGCGGCCTCCGTTTTCATGATGCCAGTGGAACAGGTGACTCAGGCCACCACTGGACTGTTCATCGGGACCATGCTCCCACCAATGAGCTTTAACGCCCCAGTGCCATCGCAAGAAGCTCCAAAGAAGTCGGTCTTTGATCGGCTTGCAACTATCGCGGTCCCTCTCAACGGGTCATCCAAGTCTAATACTTCAGTCTTCGACAGGCTGAGCCTAAGCTCAAAAGGGCCCACGAAGAGGCTCGCAATACCAAAGAAGGCTATCCCAGCTCCTGCTGCAATTGAAGCTGTCCTGCTTCCTCTACTCAGAAGTCGGCCTTCGATAGGTTGACTATTCCTTCCCAGCGGATGTCAGTCTTTGACAGGCTGGCGCCAATAACAGCCTCTCCTCAAAGCAGGGGGCAGGACGAAACTACTCCAACGATAAAGGTGATCCCGGCTACACGACATGCTCGACGTCGCCGCTGGCGCCGAGTGAGGAAAGCTGGGGGCAGTTCCCCTTCGGGATTGACTCCACCAGCTCCGATGGTTGAAGTCGATGCTACTGTTCCAACTGGGAACAACTTTGAACCACTCAAGAGGGTCCGCAAGAATTCTCTGACCACTGTATTGAAAAGATCTCCTCCACCTATGGAGAATGTTACAAAGTCGAAGCCGGAGCAGCCCCCTCAGTAGCTGTCTTCCAAAATCCACAATGTCTAGAGGAGAGTCCAGGATTCTGTGATCGACAAGGACTATTCCCGCCAACAGAAGAAGATGAAGACCCAACAGGAAGAAGTCCATCCCTCTGCCATGCCACGCAAGGTATCGTCCGCTCAGATGGTTACTATAACAGCCCCCTCAACTTCAATCATCCATAAAAAGAGGAGGGCGGGGAAAATCCCTATACCTGTAAAGAATCTAAAGGGCACTAAACCCAGACACTCCAAGTCTGGGGGATGGTGGTGCATACTGTTTATGTGGCTTCCGGGAAGGTGGAGAGCCGTGCCTCTGGGGGTCATCGACCACTTACCCGATCGGTAACAAAAGCTCAGGAGCAACAACAGAAGCTCCAGGAGATGTTAACGAAGATGGCTGCACTCACGGAACATAAGGAAAGCCCCTCATCTTTTACACAACATCCCTTGAAGGTTCTGTTGGCGCGCTATGGGCATAGGAAATGACCAAGGGAAAGAGAGAGCCATCTACTATTTGAGTTGAGTTTTCCTCGGGGCAGAAAATAACTACTCCCCCATCGAAAAACACTTCCTGGCGCTAATCTTCGTGATAACGAAGCTCAGACACTATGCGTTGGGGCATGAGGTCCATCTCATATCAAAAGAGGATCCTCTCAAATATTTGATGTCAAGAGCCATACTGATAGGAAGGCTCGCTAATAGGCCCTCCTCTTGATAGAGTTCTCGATAACATACCTACCTCTCAAGGCAGTGAAGGGCCAGTCCATTGCCGACTTCCTCGCTGAGCATCCGATGTCTCCCGATTCACCCCTAAATTGCGAATTGCCAGACGAGGACATGATCGGCAGGGAGAAAGGAGAGAGTGACACCCGATGGTAACTTTACTTCGATGGAGCATCTTCCGTGAAAAAGCGAAAGCACAACTCCCCTATAATCAAATCTGGGGTAGGCCTTATCTTCGTGACTCCGCAAGGAGGGATAAAGCGCTTTGCCTTTTCCCTAACAGAGCCGAGGACAAATAATGAAGCAGAATATGAAGCTTTGATAACAGGTCTTGAGATCGCCGTCGACATGGCAATCGAAAACCTCCTTATATACGGAGACTCCTAGTTGGTCGTTAGTCAAGTAAACGGCGACTATCAAACGTGCAAACCGGAGTTGGTAAAGTACGGTGAGAGAATGCAGCAACTGCTGACCCAAATCCCTTCCTATGTTTTGGAAAGCATACCGCTTATAGAAAATAGCAAAGCGGATGCGTTAGCTAAACTCGCCAAAGAACTGGCTGACGAAAAACCTCGATGACTTAAGAATCGTTGTGCAAAACCGTCAGGTTCTTGCACTGGCAGAAATATCTCCGGAGTCGTCCGAAGAAAAGGGAGTGACCGAGCAGACAGTCCTACAAATAGAGGATCAGGAAAAGGCCAAGGATTGGATAGAAGTCTTTATAGACTACTTCAAATCCCGTCGAACACCTGAAGATGCATCCTCGAGACATCAGCTCATGAAACGAGCTCTGTCTTTTGCCTTCGTCAATGACACGCTGTATAAAAGATCGTTCGACTCTCTATGGCTAAGATGCCTGGGCCCAGAAGAAGCAAGAAGAGTCGTCTAAGAGACTCAAGATGGACTTTGCGGTTCTCATCAAGCCGGGCCAAATATGAAGCTGAAGATCAAAAGAATGGGCTACTATTGGCCCGCGATGATTCAGGATTGCCTTGAATACGCGAAGCAATGCCATTTATGCCTGATTCATGGAGACTTCATCCACCAACATCCAAACCCGCTACACCCAACGGTGGCGAGCTGGCCGTTCGAAATGTGGGGAACTGACATAATTGGGCTCATCGAACCAGTATCATCCAGAGGACATCGGTTCATATTGGCGACAATCGATTACTTCTCTAAGTGGGCAGAAGCAGTACCACTAAGAGAAGTGAAGATAGAGAATATCCTCCATTTCATCAAGACACACGTCATCTATCGGTTCGGCACTCCGCGACGGATTATCTCCGATAACGGGCCAGCCTACAGAAGTCACAAAATCAGCCGATTCGCACAGCGGCATAATATAGACTGGAGATACTCTTTGGTCTATAATCCCCGAGCTAATAGTCTAGCTGAGGCTTTCAACAAGACCTTGACAAAGATCATAATGAAGACGGTGTCTTGAAATAAGAAGGACTGGCACGAGAGACTGCATGAAGCTCTCTGGGCATATCGGACCACGTTCAAAACGGCCATGAATACAATACCATATCCATTGGTATTCGGCACTGAAGAAGTACTCCCCTTGGAGATAGAGCTACCCTCACTACGAGTGGCGGTTCATTATGAGCTGACAGACGAAAAGAATGCTCATCTTCGGCTTGAGGAGCTCGACGCTCTTGATGAAGCCCGCCTCATGGTGCAGCAAAACCTAGAAGCTTACAAAGTGAGGATGACGCGCTCATACGAAAGATTGACTAGGCCGAGAATATTCCGCCAAGACGAACTCGTGCTAGTGGTCAAGAGACATATGATCCCCAATCGTACTAAACGGAGGAAGTTCGAGCCGAATTATGAGGGCCCGTACATCATAGACAAGGTCTACCAAGGTGGGGTGTTCTCCGCCGAAAGCCGGGAAGACAAACGTCTTGCCTGAATTTGGGGGCAGATACTATTTGGTTTCATCCGTCCATCTCTCTGAAGATGCCAAGTTGATTTATGGCACCGTGTATCGAAGGTTTAGACAGATGCGGCCGTTATAGCAGACTTCGTCAGATTTCCCCTCGTTTGAGGGTTTTTTGATTGTGAGGACGCTCTTCCCTGCAGGCGCAAGCCCCTGCAGTTAATTACGTTAACGCATTGCTGTAACAACTTTCTCCTTCTCCACATGGTCACTTCGTGTCGTGTGTGTTTGTTTTGTTTTTGGTTGCCTGTGGATTGTATACGGAGACTAATTTATATTGTCTCCCGTAGGGCGTGGATTAGTCCAAATCAGTATTTTCTTAGATTTGGGTTTTGGTTTGGGTTTAAGGATCATTAATCTTATTTGAGACTAAGATCAACTTAAACATTTGTTAAGGATACGTTAGTCTAGTTTTTAGACTAAGATCAACTTAACATTTGTTAAGGACACGTTAGTCTAATTTTAGACTAAGATCAACTTAACGGGATCATTTAGATCCAACAAAAGAGCATTTTGGCTTTATTGTTTTAGTTTAGGGACTTTGCGGTCCAGTTTAAAGACATCATAGTCTGTAAAGTTTAAGGACATCATAGTCTATGAGTTTAAGGACCCCACAGTCCGTGGTAGTTTAGAGACATCATAATCTGTAAAGTTTAAGGACATCATAGTCCAGTTTAAAGACGTCATAGTCTGTGTGAGTTTGGTTGCACTAAAAGTTATTGCTTATTGGGACCCTCCATCTCTCTGAAGACGTTGAGGAATTACAACGACGTATATCAGAGGTATGAAGAGATGTACCCTTGAACCAATATTGGTTGGGAGATCTGTAGTCAAGTTTTAGACTAAGATCTGTTAAAGATTTATAAGCATATGGGCTCAATTAATCTAAGGTAGGGTTCTGTGGCCACTTTGGGCTCGGCCCATTTAGTTAAAATGTTGGACATTTAACAATGCTGAGTATTGGTTTGGGTTCTGACAATCTTTTTGTCTTTTATTGAATGCTGAGCACTCATCATGGCTCTGGGGCTTTATTGTTTAAAGAACAATTTATGTTCTTAGCGCACACGTGAGGAGCATGTACCGCGCTTGGCGCTGAGCGCCAGTCAATGAGCGTAGAGCGCTTATTTTAAGTAGCGCACACGTGAGGAGCACGTGGCGCGCTTGGCGCTATACGGCAGACAATGAGCGCAGAGTGCTTCTGTTAAGTAGCGCACACGTGAGGAGCACGTGGCGCGCTTGGCGCTGTGCACCAGACTTGGAGCGCTGAGGGCTTCTGTAAAATAGCGCACATGTGAGGAGCACGTGGCGCGCTTTGCGCTGTGCACCAGACTTTGAAGCGCAGAGCACTTCTTGTGAATTTGGAGTGCTAAGGCCCTACAGCGCTGTGCGCTTGATTTGGAGCGTTGAGACGCTTCTTTAAACTCGGAGCGCTGGGGTTTTGCAGCGCTGTGCGCTAGATTTAGAGCGCTGAGGCGCTTCTTTTAATTAGAGCGCTGAGGCGCTTCTTTTAATTAGAGCGCTAAGGCTCTTTTTAGGCAGATTTGCGCTCTGAGAATTAAATTTTCTCATATAAGAGACTTTGTCTCATGGATCTAAGAACAAAGTTCTTATTTTATAGGAGATATTTCAATCTCTTATGTTTTTGGTGAAAGGCTTTGCCTTAATAGATCTGTGATCCTAAGAGAATCGAATTATCCTCCCCCCTTTTATAATGAGATGTTATGATCTCTTTTGTGAAAGACAATTTGTCTTAAAGATCTATGATCTGGCCAAAGAATTAAGTTCTTTTCTAATGAGATGCTTTGATCTCTTTATTTTACCTTGAAGAAATTCTTCTACTGCTGAGAGCTTGCTCTTCTCTCTGAACTTTCTCAAAGTTTGTGTGTGGGGGGGGTCCTCTCTGTGAGACTTGAAGTCTTGGAGCCTTTATATAGGGTAGGCTGATTTGTTGAATCGGTTGAAGAGATCTTTTCTCTAATTGATTTGGAGATTTCCCCACCGTTGGATCTTTGATCCTAGGGCTTCTGTTTTACAGAAGGCAATCTTATTGTTTTTAACAAGATTGGGAAATCTTCTTCCATACAGAATTTATTCTGTATTTTGGTGATTTTTAATCACCATTGGATCATTGATCCAACGATGCTATGATTTTCAGAGCATGATATTTCCTGTTTAGAAAGATTCTGAGGAATGTTTCCTTAACAGAATTTTATTCTGGTCAATTGATGATTTTTAATCATGTCGTTGGATCTTTGATCTAAGGGCCGAGAACATTTTGTTCTATAGCTAGAGCTTACGTGCTTTGCACATGGTGCGCTGCTTAAAGTGCAGCGCTCTTAGCGCTAGCGCTCACGTGTTTTGCACGTGGTGCGCTGCTTAGAGTGCAGCACTCTTAGCGCTAGTGCTTACGTACTTTGCACGTGGTGCGCTGCTTAGAGTGCAGCACTCTTAGTGCTGGTGCTGCTATGAAGCGCTACTTCATTTCAAATTTCAAAATTTGAACAGAGTTTTGCTCTGATTAGGGGAAACATGGGGCTTACTTGCTCATGGACATGCATGGCGAAAGAGCCTTCAAGCCAATAAACGGCCGGTTCCATAAGAAATACTACGCCTGATAGATAACGACACCCATGTCCGCTCGCTATCTTCCCAAACCCAAGCTCTGTAAGCAGTATCCAGCGAAGCCGTTGTCTCCACAAAGGACCGAAACGTCCCTAAACTAATAGTAGACCATAATGTCCTAAAACTAGTTATGGACTGAAATGTCCTAAAACTAACTACTGACCGAAACGTCTTTAAACTACTACAAACCCGTAGCATTCTTGGGCTGACACGTTAAAAAAAGGGGGGTACGTCCACAAGCAAAATGGGCACGGATGAAAACCCGAAAGGGCTCCGTGAGTAAAAACAACAGGGCTACCGGCGAGTTTGTGAAAACCCGAAAGGGCGCATTCTCGTTAGAAGACACTTGCAAGGTCCTCTCGATCTTGTAAGAAGAAAACCACCTGCGTGAGATCCTTACGACTCACAAAGGAACAACACACTTACGGATCCCTACGATTCCTAAGGAGAAATCACACTTACGAGATCCTCACGACTCGTAAGGAGAACCCTCTTATGAGACCCTCACGGCTCATAAGATTCAAAAGCCTTAAGCTACAGGGGTCTGAATTTGTTCTTAAGCCATCACCTTTCCCAAATTGCCCTACAAGCGGTTCAATATTGACCCTTGTATACAATCCACGGGCACAAATAAACGTCTCCCGCACCAAGTTCCACCAATGGCGTGAAATCCCCTGTTTGGTGAGAAGGCACTTGTAAGTCCTCTCGACTTATGAGGAGAAAATGCTTTTATGAGATCCTTACGACTTATAAGAGAGAACACCACTTAGAAGTCCTCACGACTTCTAAGGAGAACATACACTTATGAGATCCTCACGACTCCTGGGAGAAACACCTTTATGAGACCCTTACGGCTCATGAAGTCAAAAGCCTTAGTCGACAGGATCCTAACCCTGTTTATTAAGCCACCTTTGTTCGAATCGACAAAGGCAAATGATGATTCGCTCTTGGCAATATCCTAGTTGTAGCGATGTTGATGCCTAAATTAGTATCAAATTTCAAGTCCTTTTACGGCAAATGATGATTCGCTCCTGGCAATATTCCAGTCGCAGCGATACTGATGCTAAGACTGGCACCATATTCCAAGTTCTATACTCACGATAGAAGTCAGCGAGCCAAAAATGCATATGAAATAACCGAAATGATGGGGCAACTTGCGACAAAATCAGCAAGTAAAATATATGCATACAAAATAGCCGAATTGGTTGGGCAACCCGCAATAAAAAACAGCGAGTAAAAAGAGAAAAAAAGCCGAAATGATTGGGCACCGCGAAAAATAGCCGAAATGATTGGGCAATCGCGACTTTCGCGATACAAAAAGCAGAAATGATAGAGCATTGCGGAAAGAAATAAAGAAAAATGAATGAAACTTTTTGCCCTACAGGCCAGTCCATACTGACCCCTGTATACAATCCATGGGCATAAATGAAAGGGAACCACATTTCCCCATCAGATCTTGTCAAAAGGGAAAGTCAGATCTCAACAGCAACATCTGCATCCCAGAAGACCAACAACGGCGTTCCTCCTCATGCCAACAGAGCACCGACGCGACACCACCAATCAGAGCCACGGCGAAGTCCCAAATTCTAAGACTCTACGGATCCCCGACACCGTAGAAAACGGAGAAATTCGATCCCCGACACCGTAGAAAATGGAGAAAGTCAATCCCCGACCTCCCCGTCGAAGCAACGCTTTGACTCGGGAACAAGTCAACTCATCAACCACTTACGAGCCCTCTCGACTTGTAAAGGAGAAAATTCTCTTGTGAGATCCTTTCGACTCTCAAGAGAAAATAAACACTTAGGAATCCTCACGATTCCTAAGGAGAAAATACACCTACGAGATCCTCTCGACTCGTAGGGAGAAATCTTTATTAGACCCTCACGGCTCATGAAGTTGAAAAGTCTTAGGCGGCAGACCTGAACCTATTTCTTAAGCCATTGTTACCCTACAAAAGGTTCAAGATGAACTGTTATCTATCATCTACAGGCTACACTTGCTAAAGTAGTATGCCAAACAACACAGCAGAGAAAAGAAAGTGATAATAGGAGATAAAAAAATGTGTGTCTTTTATTCATGAATTCAATTGAGTACAAGATACATCATATAAAAGAATTAAAAAAAAGGATAAAGGAATGTTATTCATAAATTACAAAATTTTGATCAATACAAAGATGGCTATTGAGAAGGAAGCGTTTTTAGCAAATTAGCAAGCCGCTCTTGCACTTCTCTCGATTCCTTTGCACGGTCAGCCGCCGCGGCCAACTTCACTTCAATTCGAGCCCGCTGCTGCAAGCAGGATGAAAGCTTCTCGTCGATTTCTTGCTGAGCGGCTTCCTGACTCTGCGTAACCTGCTCAGTAAAGTCAAGCTTTTTCCTCAGCACCAGCCCGTCAGAAATACATCGTCGGAGGTTTTCAAAAATATCCTTCAGCTGTGCAGCGTTCGCTTCGACCTGGGCACGCAATTAGGCAGACTCAATGGAAGTCGCCTCACGTTACTTTCACTTTAGAGTCGCCTCTTGTTCAAAATGGCGATGGAAAGGAGCACTCTGCTCAACCCATGCAGCTCGCTGGAAGTTCAGAGCTGATACTTCCGGAGCGGGACGCTTGAGCTCAATATCATGCAGGCAGACCTCGATCTTCCTGCAGTAATTGACCCAAGACTCGACGACGCCTTCATCATGAAAGTTTACGAGCGTCGCCGGCATGGGATTAACCTCAGCAGCAAAGTCTGCAGTAGATGCGAGGGCCTCGGCATCAAGATCCTCGACGAACTCGCTCAACATTCGCAGGCTCGTCGCAATGCCCCTGGAAGATGGACGTCTAGAAAAGGGCCATGCCGGCATTAAGATGTGAGACTCAAAGGGAGCTGGAGCTGGTGTGATTGCTACAAAACAAGTTACGGTCAAATGTCGGCTCAGGAGATAAAGAAGAGGCATTAGCGATGGAGTCTACTATACCGGCTGTGGCAGGCGGCAAAGTTGGGAGTACCGGAGGCGAGGCTACTCTCTCGTCCCCTCCTCCGATCTGTGGCACTACGATCAATACATGGAAGGCTTAGTAACATCACGGCTATTCGTAAAAGAAAGAAAGAAACAATAGCTGAAAGATATACTAACCAATACCAGCGGGCGAAGTGACTTCTGACTGGAAGGAGAAATGCGGGTTCAGCACCTGATACAGATGATCAAAAAGGACTCCTGCAGAGTAGCGACGATACATGTTCAGTACAAGGAAAACAGTGTTCATAGTTCAACTAAGTAAATCGCGAATCTATACCTTCTAGCATTTAAGAAGACACAAGAGAAGGCAAGGGAAAAACAACCGTCATGGCGGCGACTGGAGGTGCTTCAGATGGCACGATCTCAGCATTCGCTGCACCTACAAACAAAACATTGTCAGAATAAGCTGAGCGAGGTTGTGAAATAAAAAAGAACAGTGATTCAGGACTTACCTGACGGGTCGCCAACCAAAACCGCAACGGAAGCATCACCGGGCGTTGCAGCTTCTTCGCTCTCTTTCAGGGGAGTAGTCTCTGCGCCCATGGCTTTGTCCCCTGATTCAATGAGGACCGTCGTGATACTCGTGATGCCCGTCGATAGCAAGGGACCATAAGGGGAAAGAACGGCGGTCTGGCCAGTCCCAGACTCTCGAGAGGGAGTAGCCGCTTCGGGCTCTCTGGTCGCCGTCATCTCGCCTGCCATCTCATCGCCAGGACTCGGCCCTACGGAATATGATGTATGAGAATTTGCATATCGACTTATAATAAAAAACCATGCATTACGTTACCTTGCGAAAGATTCTTGTCCGCCTCCCGAGCCGCACGCACGACCTGTCTATGAGCAGTAGACAGTGTTGGAGATAGTGCCCTCAGAGTCAATTATTGGATCACAGGCACGTGATTGCAATGATTGAGGGAGGACCTATCCCGGTACGACAGTCTTACTCGAGATGATAGTATGCTATCTGGTTTATCTTTATCATCGTGTACTGCTTTAGGTGACCTGACAGGTCGCTATTGCACGATGATAGAGCCCCTAGGATTCTTGCTTGACTGCCAGCAGTATGAGGGCGATCATATAAGTGGGAGCTGGTAGTCTATAAGCACATCCTTAAAAGGTCTCTAGTCGTGGGAGTTTCGAGACAGGGCATCGTTTCTCCAGAGTAGACTAGTGTATACAGTCGAGACCCCGACGAGGGGCAGTGGCCGGTCTCACAAGCCACTGGTGTCAGTTGGTTCACCTAAGATGTATACAGGTGCTCATTGGGTTATGAGTACACCGGACAGGACTCGCCGGGAACCTGCTAGTTGGGATTATACTTGACGTCAGATAGCAGTTCCCTGGTGACATGTGTACAGGTTAGTTCATCGACCTGGGGATCGTCATTTGTCTCGTGTGAGTTCCCACTGTACTTTGATTACTACCCTACCAAGCCTCAAAGGAGTCATGCAAACAGGTTTTAGTTGGGTACAGTCCCGAGCCACATGGAGGCAGTGAGCGGATCTTCGGGGGTTCGTCTCTCCCGGTATTGGGGGTGAGGTCGCGCTGTGTCTAGGAGAGCCATTACACGAAGTCCTTGGCCAAGGCAGGAGATTTACTGGTAGGTATTCCAGTAGTATCTCAGGGTGTTCTGGGCTACACTCCGACACGACTTGTACCGCTTTTGGGGGTCTGACTTTTACCAACCCCCTAGGCCCGCCATGCGATGCTCGTAGACGAACGGACCGGACTGTACGGATATTGTCACTGACAGGCTCAGTAGGGTGTCAGGATGAGCTCGCTCATCGACGTCCCTTTTTGTCAATAGCTGGTGGCCCGTTACGTATTGGCTTATACCTCTGACGTGCTAGTGGTTAAATCCACAGCCATAGTATTGACGAGTCTTTAGAGTCCACCACACTTTCAGTTACTCAAGTTTTCGGGCGAAACGCCGTAGAGGCCGTATGGAGATATGGCAGGGTCCGATCAGATACGTGCGGTATTGCACGGATCAGGATCGGACGGTTTGTACTAGAGGCCGTATAAATATATGGCAGGGTTCGATCAGATACGTGCGGTATTGCACGGATCAGGATCGGACGAACATTACTAGCTGGCTTTGGTTTAAGCCGGATCCTAGTATAGTACAGTGTAGTTTTGTCTCTTTGCATTTGTATCCGGTCGGAATACAGATGCGGGTGTGTATGCACAGTATCGGGGTTTTCCTGTAATTTATTACGGGACCAGTTTTCTGAAGTTGCCAGTTTGCATTCCGTTCCTGCCGGTTTTCCTTTGTTCTTTCCCGGCCGGACTTTTCCGATGGAGGGGGTTATTTGCAATTGTGCAAATAACATATTGTGGAGGGGTTTATTGCATAAGTATTGGTTATGAAAGCATCTTTGCTTTTCTTGCATTTATGGTGATGGGAAAGGATTTGTGTTGATTGGAATGGGTTAATGTTATGGAGGTATGGGCCGGCCACTGTTGGGGGTATGGAGTGTGTATTTTTTTGAGTGGAATAATTCCTTTCATGCTTAATTAGTGGACCCCCCCATTTGTGTTTGCTGTGAGGTTTTTTTTAATATCCTTTTTGCATGATATTGATTCATACACTCTTCACACTTTTTTTCCAGTGAGCACAATTGAGTGCCTGGCCGAGCTCATTTTTCATGATATGCTCATTTTCCTTAGCATCCATCCATGAAAAATCTTTGTGCAAAATTCCTCCATTATGGCAACCATACTAAACCCCAAAGAAACAACTATTCTACACTATTCTACAGCAAATCTTGGACGCGTTGGCCAGCCAACTTCGCGCCCGAGTTGCCTCGATATTGAGGTGGGAGCCCGTAAAAGATGCAGGCGATGTGGTGCCCTTTTTGGCGGGGAGGCGACGATATGGAGACAGGAGTTTCCGCGGGAGATCGGGACGACGAGAAGACCGGAGGACTCGGATCACTCGGTATATCTCTTCCCCATTTTATTGTTAGCTAGACCTAGTTTAATGGCCCGATCCGGGGTTTAGTGCGCGGTGGTGCCGGTTTGCTAAGTTCGCAAAATTAAAGTTTATCACCGCTTCCGCAATTGGCCGTCGGATTGACGACCGGGGCGCCGCCGTGCACTTACAGTGGTATCAGAGCCTCGCCATTAACTTCGTCTAGCTTCGTTTGATGTGTTTTGCATTTCCGATCGACCAAAATTCCAAAATCTACTTTTTTGCTAGCGACAGTTTTCTGTTGAAATTTTTTTGGTCTCCAAAAATTTTTCAGGTTGTATAAAAGTACTGTGCTAGAAGACCTAAGACTACTGTAGAAATTCGAGACACTGATCTCTTCAGAGGAGCGCGGAACCGCGGCAAAACCCTACTTGTTGCCGCGGTTCCGCCGCAGTATTGATGGATCAGTGTGTACAATTTTTCCAGTGGGATTCTGGGCTAATTTTAGGGGTTTTGGAATATTAATATTGGGCCCAGATTTTCTGTGAGTGCTACAGTATTGCTTGGGGGCCCACTTGTTAATTTTTGATCGATCGGATATTTTAAACACATTATTTCACAGTATTTACATTATATCTGCGACCGTGAATGTCACTCGATCGGTAAATCCGGTCTAACTGCTATAGCCCGGTTAGACGGATTTGCGAATGTGATTTTCACGTTGATGTTTTGTGTTTTTGCTGTGATGTTGCGGATCGGTCGTGGGGGATAGCCTGGATGCAATGCTAGTACAGTTTCTGTTGTATTATGTACATTTGATATTGCGGGGCGAGCGTCCGACATGTGGACTGCCGTCACTGCCTGTTTGTATTATTATTTTGGGGCACGACCAGGTTGCGGTCGATGTACCCGTTGTATGTATATTTTACTTTCTGTACTAGGGTTACCCCGCGGAGGGGTGCACGGATAGCCGGGTTCTAGAAGGCAACAAGCCCGCATCTCATGGCATTGGGACGGAAGGGGCTTCACTCCAGGATTGGCTGGCTATTCGCCGCACTCGTAGGGGGTATAGGATTTCATTGCACAGGCTATCCACACGACCAGGGGAACGTCGGGTTTCAGCAGTGGCTCTGTGAAACCCGGGGATCCCAGATATCTGTATTGTTCTGTGATGCTGTACATTTCTGTGATGTTGCATTTTATTCACGCCTTGAGCGAAATACTATATATTGGCATATATATTAGTAGATGTTGTATATGTTTTTCATCCGCGCTAGTCCAGTCCCCGCTCTGCCGTTAGTTAGCTAACCTAACGGGTGATGACGGGACCCAGTGGCGAATGCGGATGGCATATACGTACATCAGTATATTTTCGTTCTTTGTGGTGTGATCAATTGATGGGACTGCGTTGATTCGGATCAATGCAAGTTAAAACAAACCTATTCTGATGTTGTTGGAACACTTTTCAAAAGGCTGTTATTGCAAGGACGTTCACTTTTGTTTTGCATCGTGGTATTCATTTGGAATATCCTGCTCCTCAGTCGACGAGGCAAGGGCCGAGATCCCTTCACCAGGAGTGACCCCTTGGACAGAAGTTTGCGTCGGGGCATTAACTTCACTATAGCCGATTACTTTTACTTTGCACAGTGATATTCGGTTATGAATATCCAGCACCCCATTCTACGGGAAAAGAGCCGAGATCCCTTCACCGGGAGTGACCTCTTTAGCAAAAGTTTTCGTCACTATATTTTCTAAAAAGCTATCCATTCCTTCAACGATATCAAGTTCATTACGTTAAAGGTTTTCGCTAGAAACCATTCGTAGCCCTCCGTCGTTTCATATGGGTAGTCAATAGTATTCAAGCTGTGTTTGTTGGCCAAAGTCAAGGCACAGTGTTTGGTAGCTGTTGGTTATTCATATGCAGCATAGATAGATGCGTTGGTTTGGAACAGTCGTACTGCCTTGTTGGCCAAAGTCAAGAGTAGGTACGGGTGGATTCAAATTAACCTGGAGAATGACGGGTAGAACTTGACATGTGACTTATGATTTGTTGGCCAAAGTCAAGGTCATAAGAGCATTGGGTAAAAATCATATCGGGAGTTTCAAAAGAACTGAAACTTGCCAGATATGCGCATACCTTCTGGAGTGTGATGACGTGAGCGGATTACGTCACGTTATCATGCGATGAGAGTTGGATCCCGATTCCCACTGATGAGTTAGTTTACTCCTCGGGTGACCCTAACTAATTCTTCTTTTAGGTTTGGAGGAGAATTTGAGGTACAGTGGGAGGTTTCCAGATTAGATATATTGGTAACCATTCTGATCTTGGTTAGAGTGCACGCTGAGTGTTTCTTTTCTCTCTCTCTGGCAGCGACCATTGACCCGACCCTATGACTATGACTCAGTGACCAAGTTGACCGAACCTTCTTTAACACTGGCTTTTTGGATTGTCAGAGTTGCAAACCTCATTGCCACTCCTACTTTTACCCTTTTCTCCAGGACACCCCGTATTACTACGAACGTCCACTTCCATTGGACCAAACCATCATATGGTTATATACGAACTCGAAGGGATTTATTCGAGGATGGTTTCCGGTTCTGGAGAAAACGAATAGGATTATTCAGTTGTCTTTTCCTTTTGCCTTCTCTCAGGTAGCGAGTACTCCTTGGTTTAGGAGTAGTACACCTATTACGCAAATTGGACAGTCTTCTTCCAAACAATAGGCAGGTGCCGACCGGTAGGGAATGAAGAAAACCAATTAGCCTAAATGGTATACAGAAGGTATTAAGTTCAGACAAAGAAAGGGATTAGTAAGAGGGCAAAGTAAATTGCGACTGATATTCACGACCAAACCAAGTATTTCATTACCACTCCCACATCACCTTTGTATTTCTCCAGGACACTCCGTATCACTACGAAGATCCACAGTTATTTGGATATTCCATCGTATGGTTATATACGAACTCGAAAGGAACTTGTTCCAGTTCAGGGATGGATTCTGGTTCAGGAGAAATAAGAATAAGGTTTATTCGGTTGTCTTTTATCCTCACCTTCTCTCGCATTGCGAGTGTTCCTAGGATTGGGACAGTACACCCATTATGCTTATTGGATAGTCTTCTTCCAAACCATAGGCTGGTGCCAAACGGTAGGGAAGGAAGAAAACCATTTGGGCTAAAGGGGTGTACAGAAGGTTACGACTAAAGACATATAAAGGGATTTGGAGATGTGGCAAAGAAATACATGGTTACAGTTGTGAATCTGGATAATGGAAGAGGCATTACTAGGAATACCAGGATACCCCATCGAAACATTTCAATGTTTCAGTTTCACTGTGTACTGTTAAAAGAAAACTGATTTCCCGATTAGACACTTGCTCCAGGGTATGTATTTACCAGGTATGATTCTCACATCTGTATGGTTTTACAGATGATGAGTGGGAGTAAGCTATTGGGAATTGGGTGATCATCCTCATTATATCAAGATTCGTGGTAATCGGTGATATTTGAGGAGATCGCCTGGGTTGTTTGCCGGACGGCAAATATTTGGTTTTGAATATCCGTTGTTATGCACCAATTTCAAATCGATATATCTGTACGTCTATTTTCATAGAGTGAGATATACCTTTTTGAAATTATGTCAGTGACATTTACCTATATCAGTGGATGGTTAGGTAAGGAGCATTAAACAACGGTGTAATTCTTCTTAACCATAAGTACAGTTTTCAACCTACGACACACAGTGATTGAGTTATCAGACTCAAGGGACTTATACAGAGTATTGTATGTTGTCCAGGGTCCATCAGGACAAAGGGGTTGGTCCTCGTACTATATTCGGTTTACTTATGACTTCTCTAGTTTTTAGACAGGTGTTTTCGTGGAAACACAGAGTCCGAATTTTGAGAAGTTATAGGTATTTGGATAAAGTAGAGAACCAGGTATTGCAAGTATCGAGATTCTTCAAGATGATCGAAGATATAGATACTTGTGTATGGTATTCAGTTGATAGTAATGTTTAAGAGAAATTGCTTCTCTTTCAGGTTACTCATAATTGGAAGTATTCCTAAGTTGAGTAACGCTGATCGCCCTCTCTCCATTTAGTTGACATGCACTGGAGACAGCTGCATGATTTGAATCTGGTTGAATTAAATCAGTGCCTCTGGTTCTATATTGGATATAGTACAGTTCATATCTTAACATTGTTAAGGTACGGGGAGTTGTCCGGCTTATGATTAAAACCAGACTCTGGATAACTCAAGGCACGTTTCTGTAATGGCTGTTTGTGGGTTGACCCAGGCTATGACGAGGGTTGGCTTTTCTACCATCTGGGAGATCAATAGTAATATTGTTCTAGACTCGCCACAGTTTTATTAAAAATGGATTTTTTCAAAAAACAGTAGTGGGAGTATGGTAGAACTGGAAGTGATTCCAGAACCGCAAACGATTACTGAAGATTTGATAAGGAACCTAAAGATTCAATCTGATTTGACATTCCATTGGCCACTCCGCAGATAAGGTGGGTAACTTCAGGCACCCGAGAGGTACTCCGGTAGCCTCAAGGACGGTGACAAGGAAGTTCTTGTTTACCCACACTTGCCATTGTTGTTGTTCCAGGCTGCGAGACCCGGCAGGAGGATGAGTATAGCGTCGTTCTAAACTAACTTTAGAAGTGAGCGTCTATATGACTCTGCCAGAGGATTGTCGTAGTCAGTGGGAGCAGCAGAAGCATTGGTGGACATCAGGCTTATGTCTATTTATAGACTAAAGCAGATATAGCGGAGATAGATCATCTATTTCTGATGTGACAGTCATAGGTTTGACGTCATCAGAATAGGGGATGGATCTGTTGAGAAGGTAGTAGGGTGTGATATCCTGGTATTTGGATGACATACACAGAGTAGGAAAAGAAACTCCTATACTACGATCGGTTATACTATGGTCGTCACACAGTGGTTTCTCCACAAGGGACTTGGACATTATATCAGACATACTAGTTACTAGATCTATGGTTTTTAGATCTAGATTTGGGTGGTTTCCCAATGAGGGTACTTAGACAGCATTCTAAGAGTATTTAGAATGGACGACTCTGGGCACGGTAGTGTACCTGCAGGTGATGGAGTCACCCTCTCTAAAGGTGTCTTATAGACTAAAGTAGAGAGGGATGTGCATGATTGGCAGATCACTTGCTCAGGCAGTTGAGTCAATCATGAGATGTCAAGTACCACACCAGATGTTGTTCTTGCACTAGATGCAACAAGTTGACATTGATCCAATCCTGGAGAAACAGTCAGAAGCAGTTTTAGAACATAAGTGGATGTTCTAGGGATATGATAACGACAGCCTCCTTCTGGAGACGGTTATCATTCCAGGCTTCCAAGGTGACATGGACGACAAGGAGGTTGTCAGAGTTATAGTTTTCCCTCTGACGAGGGACAGTATTTTGGACAGGTGATCCAGGCAGATACTGAGGGAGGCTTGGCGCAGGATACTGATTAAGTTCAGTTGACGATACAGTCTAAGAAGTTTGGATTTGGAGTTCATTTATGAGCTAGGTCCCATCAGACATCCAGACATTCTAAGACAGGTATTGCTCATTTCGGGAGATGGTTTTCTCCGCGAACTTGAGATATAGAGAGACATAGAAAGATACATCAAGGCGGATCCACTCGCTGAGGCTATTCCTTGAACGCAATAGTTTCACAAACGAGCTTTGTGAGACTGACCAGTAGAGGAGTTGGGTGTTCGGTATCACACGGGCTGTGAGTATGCGACATCGTAATAATTAGCCTTGAGTGCAAGTGGGAGATTGTTGGAGATAGTGCCCTCAGAGTCAATTATTGGATCACAGGCACGTGATTGCAATGATTGAGGGAGGACCTATCCCGGTACGACAGTCTTACTCGAGATGATAGTATGCTATCTGGTTTATCTTTATCATCGTGTACTGCTTTAGGTGACCTGACAGGTCGCTATTGCACGATGATAGAGCCCCTAGGATTCTTGCTTGACTGCCAGCAGTATGAGGGCGATCATATAAGTGGGAGCTGGTAGTCTATAAGCACATCCTTAAAAGGTCCCTAGTCGTGGGAGTTTCGAGACAGGGCATCGTTTCTCCAGAGTAGACTAGTGTATACAGTCGAGACCCCGACGAGGGGCGGTGGCCGGTCTCACAAGCCACTGGTGTCAGTTGGTTCACCTAAGATGTATACAGGTGCTCATTGGGTTATGAGTACACCGGACAGGACTCGCCGGGAACCTGCTAGTTGGGATTATACTTGACGTCAGATAGCAGTTCCCTGGTGACATGTGTACAGGTTAGTTCATCGACCTGGGGATTGTCATTTGTCTCGTGTGAGTTCCCACTGTACTTTGATTACTACCCTACCACGGCTCAAAGGAGTCGTGCAAACAGGTTTTAGTTGGGTACAGTCCCGAGCCACATGGAGGCAGTGAGCGGATCTTCGGGGGTTCGTCTCTCCCGGTATTGGGGGTGAGGTCGCGCTGTGTCTAGGAGAGCCATTACACGAAGTCCTTGGCCAAGGCAGGAGATTTACTGGTAGGTATTCCAGTAGTATCTCAGGGTGTTCTGGGCTACACTCCGACACGACTTGTACCGCTTTTGGGGGTCTGACTTTTACCAACCCCCTAGGTCCGCCATGCGATGCTCGTAGACGAACGGACCGGACTGTACGGATATTGTCACTGACAGGCTCAGTAGGGTGTCAGGATGAGCTCGCTCATCGACGTCCCTTTTTGTCAATAGCTGGTGGCCCGTTACGTATTGGCTTATACCTCTGACGTGCTAGTGGTTAAATCCACAGCCATAGTATTGACGAGTCTTTAGAGTCCACCACACTTTCAGTTACTCAAGTTTTCGGGCGAAACGCTGTAGAGGCCGTATGGAGATATGGCAAGGTCCGATCAGATACGTGCGGTATTGCACGGATCAGGATCGGACGGTTTGTACTAGAGGCCGTATAGATATATGGCAGGGTTCGATCAGATACGTGCGGTATTGCACGGATCAGGATCGGACGAACATTACTAGCTGGCTTTGGTTTAAGCCGGATCCTAGTATAGTACAGTGTAGTTTTGTCTCTTTGCATTTGTATCCGGTCGGAATACAGATGCGGGTGTGTATGCACAGTATCGGGGTTTTCCTGTAATTTATTACGAGACCAGTTTTCTGGAGTTGCCAGTTTGCATTCCGTTCCGGCCGGTTTTCCTTTGTTCTTTCCCGGCCGGACTTTTCCGATGGAGGGGGTTATTTGCAATTGTGCAAATAACATATTGTGGAGGGGTTTATTGCATAAGTATTGGTTATAAAAGCATCTTTGCTTTTCTTGCATTTATGGTGATGGGAAAGGATTTGTGTTGATTGGAATGGGTTAATGTTATGGAGGTATGGGCCGGCCACTGTTGGGGGTATGGAGTGTGTATTTTTTTGAGTGGAATAATTCCTTTCATGCTTAATTAGTGGAACCCCCCATTTGTGTTTGCTGTGAGGTTTTTTTTAATATCCTTTTTGCATGATATTGATTCATACACTCTTCACACTTTTTTTCCAGTGAGCACAATTGAGTGCCTGGCCGAGCTCATTTTTCATGATATGCTCATTTTCCTTAGCATCCATCCATGAAAAATCTTTGTGCAAAATTCCTCCATTATGGCAACCATACTAAACCCCAAAGAGACAACTATTCTACACTATTCTACAGCAAATCTTGGACGCGTCGGCCAGCCAACTTCGCGCCCGAGTTGTCTCGATATTGAGGTGGGAGCCCGTAAAAGATGCAGGCGATGTGGTGCCCTTTTTGGCGGGGAGGCGACGATATGGAGACAGGAGTTTCCGCGGGAGATCGGGACGACGACGAGAAGACCGGAGGACTCGGATCACTCGGTATATCTCTTCCCCATTTTGTTGTTAAGCTAGACCTAGTTTAATGGCCCGATCCGGGGTTTAGTACGCGGTGGTGCTGGTTTGCTAAGTTCGCAAAATTAAAGTTTATCACCGCTTCCGCAATTGGCCGTCGGATTGACGACCGGGGCGCCGCCGTGCACTTACAGACAGAGCAGCTGGAGCATCCTCTGGAGGAGTAGCTGTAGCTGGAGTGGTGCTTGAACCCACACCCACAGCCAATCTGGTGTCACGCTCTCTCGCCGCATACTTTCTACGCTTTTTGTTGGCCTTGGCAGTGAGAAACGATCTCCGCAAGACCTCCGTCAGAGGGACGTCATCGTCCGAACCAGGAGCTGCCTCTGGAGCAGTTACGGCGTCCGACATCGGCTGCTTAAGTGAAACCTTTTGAGGCTATTCTGGGGGAGCTGGGGCCTCAGCAGCCGGCTCTGGAAGCGTCACCGCATCACCGCTCAGGATCGGCACCGCACTTGGGATAACCCGCGGTAAGGTCGTTCCTGCAAAAAAAAAGGAAGGGTCAAGTCACGAATAAAGAAAAAGGGAATGAAGGCACAATAAGCCGAAGTATACCAATGCCTAAAAAGGCACAGAGCCTTTCTTCCTCTTCAAAGGTCTTAAAAAAAGCCGCGAGAGCCTCTTCGGCGGAGATACCTGCTGAAGAAGAAAGCGTCAGTCAAAGCATAATAATTAAAAATATAGCCGCGGAAAGATATGACCGAAGTTTACCTGATTGTGCGATGGTGATTAGAGCTGCTTCATCGCGAGCTAATTGCTCTGAAACCGCGATAGCAGCCTCCAAATTGGTATCATCTGGCGCAATGAATAGACCCTCATTGGTCCCGTACTCACTTAAGACATCACTATAGGGAGCATGGGGCTCCTGGCCGAATGCAACATCCGCAGCAAATAACGACTTCTTCTTCTTCTGCGAACGAGTGCCGGTAGCCGCTAACATAAGCTTGCGATTGGCGGGTACTTTTGGGCGACGAGTCTCGATCTCCGAACCCACCCCAGAATCCGGAGACGCTATAGCCACCTCTTCCATAGGCACACGGGGGAAGGGTAGCTCAGGTATAGCGCGCGGGACCACAACCGCAGCAGCTTCTCTCATGGGAGGACGAACGATGGTCCGCCACTTTAGGGGAACGGCTGGATTTCCAGCAAGGGTTATACCCTTACGATCAAGCAAGAGCCGTCTTTCTTCCCTAATAACGGCACCCACCGAATGCTGATACCACGCCACATATGCGTTCAAGATTCGCGGAACGCAACTCGGCTCACTGATAAAGAAATTGGAGCCTGTGTTCAACCGCATAAGATGGTGTAATGCAATGTGGATACCTTCTTCCGTGGCAACTGGCTCAGCTAGGAAGGCCTCGAGCAGGATGCCCTGATTATAGCTTGATTGCTAGGCGAAACGGTGCTGATTGTACCTCATGAACAACGCCGAATCATTCTGCCTAAACACGAGAAAGCCCGGCCTGATTGAATATAAATGAAGAATCTCCCAAGCTTTCAAGGTAGAGGCCCCATCTTTAAAAGTGTCCCGCAGTGGCTGCACCGTCTTAGTGGACTCTTTGCCGATGGTTAAAACCTTATCGACAAAGGTCATGCCGTCTCCGACCATACGCGGACGAAGGACTACACCTCTAGCCTCCCGCTGTGTTGGAGTTAAAACGGAAGCGTCAACTAGGCGCATAATCCGAAGGAAGTTGTAACTGTCATAGAAAGGAGGCCGTTTGTGAGCACCAAAAGCGCCAAGTATGTACAGCTCGATCCATGACATAAAATAGTGCAGAGAGAAAGTGGCTGGCTGTACCTCCGGCTCGGTGGTGTCCACCGCTAAGCTGAGACCATGGTACAGGTGTGCCAACCTAGCAATCCCTATAGCCACCCGCATTCCCGCGACCATGCGATGGGCCGGGTAAAAGACTGATGGCCTCATGTAACGAGTGTGCATCGGAAGCATGAACCAGTTTAGCCACAAGCCAATGAACCCCAGCATGAACGTCTCTTCGTCGACGTCCGGAGCAGCAAGCTCCATTAAGGGAACGACATGAGCATCCGGAATAAAGAAACTTTTTAAATCCGCCTCCGCCGTCGGTTGGTTAGCCAAACCAAAACCAAAAAGATCGTCAAGTTTGGCGAAATGAGCGACTTCCGTCGATAAGACTTTCGGATGAAGAAAACGAGCGATGAAGTCTGCGTAGCTGACTCCGTGCCCTCCGGACTCTAAAAATAGACCTTCGTAAATATTCAACACCTTGATCAAGCTTGTAAATTGGTGTTGAATGGAGTTCTCCGGGGTAAGACCCATTACCACTAATTTGGTGGCAAAGATGTACTCTTCCGGAGGAAGCAGCTCCTCGTAATGTTCTCCCCTAGCGGGTAAGCCAGAGATCTCCGCAAACTCCTCTAAAGAGATCGAGACTTCTCGATCCGACAGAAGGAAGGTGTGGGTCAGAATATTCCATTGCTCCAGAAAAGCCTTGACCCACCAAGCAGGGGGTGTGGAATATTGGAAGAGAGACACATAAATGGCAGGGTACAATCCATGCTTCAGCAGCAACGATCTCTTGGCCGACAAAATATAGCGGGCCCACTGTAAATACCCAACTGGATGGTGAGGAGTCAAGCCTATCATGTACGGCTGCCCCAAGGGCGTGACTCACCCTGACATATGCGCCGCCCCAGAGTATCCAAATCCATCGGCGGCTGCACGGGTATCGGGGCCATAGAAGGCTGAAGGTAATCCTCTGAGGTCCAGTTGACCTCCTCCACAGCATAGTTCAGCGGAGGTGCATCGGCTAATGGATCGCCGAAATGGGCTCCGAAGGTGCTGCGCAAAAAAAGCTACGCCGGCCCCTGATGATCTGATTGTACCACGTTCCCCATAAATGAAGATTCTTCCGCTCCGGGTCGTGATTCTTGATCAGTGGGAAGACTTCCCTATCCACAGGCGCTTCAGGGAATCCGCTTTCCGAACGAATAAACGGGAAGGAAATGTCGAAAAACATTGTATGTGCGCGAAAAAAACAAAAGTTAGCCGTCAATGCTACGGTTTAAGTTCTGGCACTTGGTACTTTAATTTCGTGCCACACTGCAATGCAGTGGAAAGGGACCAAAGGGGACCCACACAATCTAAATGATGGCTCATCATTAATAAAACAGTCTCATCATTTGATGAGACAGTCATTAAATGAGGAAATTCTAAAAGGATTCTCATTTAATGAGGGCCCCTCGGGCCAGGGAGGAAATCTCTCTTGAGAGCAGCGCTCCACAACAGATATGACATCTGTCATAATTAATGATGAAGGGAATAAAATTCCCCCCAAAAATTCTAAAGAGCAATGCTCTATGAAGAAGATGGAATAATCCATCCAAAAACCCTAAAAGCAAAGCTTTACTGAGTTAAAAACTCTGAGATCTTTAAGATCTGCAAGATGAACTCTAAGAGTTCTTCTTTAATGGGTGAAGAGAGCCTAAGAAAGATCTCTTTAGATCTATGATTTCAAGAGAGCAAAGTTCTGTTAAGAAACCCCTAAAAATTTCTTTATAACTATGATCTGAAAAGAGCAAGGCTCTGTTAATGGGTGAAACCCTAGATAATGAAGTAATCCCTTCAAAGATGTAATCTTTACCTAAAATTTTCGTCGGGGTTCTGTCTCTAAGAGAGTTCTTAAGACAAAGATCTATGCTCTGAAAGAGAATTAATTCTAAGAAAAACAGAAAAGAAGATGAACAGAGGTCGTCTCAAGGGCCAAAGGCTCTATTTATAGGCACTGAGAGCCGTTTCAAATTCTAAGTTGATCCAATGTCGGAGATGCTGCCACCGCTGCACTCACGTGTAAGCTACGTGAGCGCAACGGTGGGGGGCATTTGTTTTCCCCAATCAGAGCAAAACTCCGTTCAAATTTTGAAATTTGAAATGAAGCAGCGCTTCATAAAAGCGCTCGCGCTAAATGCACCAGCGCTGAGAGTCAAAGACTCTGATGTAGCGCTCACGTGCAAAGCACGAGAGCGCTAGAGCTGGAACTAGATGTTCCCCACCCTTGGATCAAAGATCCAATAAAGATGACTAAAAATCATCAGATTACCTCTGAAAATTAGAGCACCATTGGATCAAAGATCCAATGGTGATTAAAAATCACCAAGATACAGAATAAGTTCTGTATGGTGTGCCCGCCGAAATCTTCGATCAAGAGCTATTTGTTCCTGTTTATACCGGTTTAAGTTGCGTTTACAGATATATGTGAAATCGGGCTCATTCATATATACGCACATGCACACATCAGAGAAAGACCGGGTGTTAGAAAAGGAGCATTTGGTGGTCAATGACGAAAAGAAAGCATTTAATTAATTAAGCATTTTATTCTACAGGAAATAGATCACCAAACATGGGATCGAAAGTACAGGGATTTACAAAACTATGGATAAAATTATCTAACTCCCTCTCTGCCTTCTCCACCATATCAAAGCGGCGATCTTCACGAGGAGTAGCTACCCATCGGTCAGCACCGCACCCATCAGCGAAAGCAGACATGATGACCCGCTGAGCCCGTATCTGGCTTAGCAGCCGAACAGAGCGATCCCTCAGAGCTGTGGTAATCAAAAGTGCCTCGTGAAAGCACTCGATCTTGTCCTCCGCGACGTCGAGCATTGCCGGAGTCATCTTCGCCGGAGGAGGGGGAATATCATCGATCACGGACAAGAAGACCATTCGAAGCCAAATGGAGCCGATCGGGAGAGGAGATCCTATACGAGTCAAGAGCTCGTGTAGCACCATGTCGCATTGGTCATCCGTAAGATTAGGGTTCACCAAGCGCGCGGAAAAACGAGGAACAATTCCTCAATAGGCACCTCCCATGGTTTCCGGCGAGCATATAGGCGATTAAAAGCCATAGCTCTTCTCTGTCAAAATGATTCTCTAAAAAGTTAGAAAGAAGAGAAGTATTGTTTCAGATTATGAAGGGAGACATTTAAGTCTAGGCACAGAAAATATTGTGCATGATGGAACTAGTTCTAAGATCTGGGAAAAAGAAGTTTGACTAAGGAAAAGCGGAGAAAGAAGGTGAAAAGACACCTTCCGTAATGAGGCAGCGCCTTACGTGCAAAGAACGTGAGCGCCAGTGCCGAGAGTGCCAGCGCCAGAGAGTCAAAGACTCCGAGGAGCGCTCGCGCCAGGAGCGCCAGTGCTAGGAGTTAAAAACTCTGAGGCAGAGTCTCACATGCAAAGCACGAGAGCGCTGGCACCAGGAGCGCCAGCGCTAAGAGTCAAAGACTCTGAGGCAGCGCCTCACGTGCAAAGCACGAAAGCGCCAAGCGCTAGAACTAAATGTTCTCCACCATTGGATCAAAGGTCGGACTAAGATGAATATATCATCAAATTACCAGAATAAAATTCCGTTGAAACTTTCCAAACAGGAAAGATTGTGCTCTGTAAATCAGAGCACTGTTGGATCAAAAGATCCAATGGTGATTAAAAACCACCAAGATACAGAACAAATTCTGTATGGGAAGATATTTTCCCAATCTTGTTAATAAAAAGAAAACTATCTTCTGTAAAATAGAAGCCCTTGGATCAAAGATCCAACAGTGGATAAATTCCACAAATCAATTGGAGATCTCTCGATGGGAGATTTCCTTAACTGATTCAACAAATCAGCCCCCCTATATAAAGGACCCAAGACTTCAAGTCTTACACAGAGAAACCCACCCCAGAAACTTTGAGAAATTTCAATGAAAAGAGCAAGCTCTCGGAAGAAGAATTCTTCAAGGTAAATAAAACAGAGAGATCAAAGCATCTCGTCAAACAGAAGAAGAACCTAGTTTTTTTTCTAGATCATGGATCTATAAGACAGAGCTCTTTCACAAAAAGAGATCATAGTATCTCATCATAAAAAGGGGGAAGAAAAATTCAATTCTCTTCATATCACAGATCCATAAAGACAAAGTCTTTCACAAAAAAAACATAAGAGATTATAACATCTCCTATAAAATAAGAACTTTGTTCTTAGAGTTAGGAGACAAAGTCTCTTATAAACGAGAATTTAATTCTCAGGATGCAGAACTGATCAAAGCTGCCTGAAAAGAGCATTAGTGCTCCAATTAAAAAAAGAAGCGCCTTAGCGCTCAAAGACTGGCGCACAGCGCCGCAGCGCTCCTAGCGCTCCAATTTAAAGAAACGTCTTAGCGCTCCAAGACTAGCGCACAGCGCCACAGCGCTCCAATTTAAAGAAGCACCTCAGCGCTTCAAGACTGGCGCTCAGCGCCCAGCGCTATTTTAAAAGAAGCGCTCAGCGCTTCAAGGTTGGCGCTCAGCGCCAAGCGCACCACGTGCTCCTCACATGGGCGCTATTTTATAAAGAGCGCTCTGCACTCATTGACTGGCGCTTAGCGCCAAGCACGTCATGTGCTCCTCACGTGTGCGCTGAGAGAACATAAACTGTTCTTTAATAAAGCCCCAGAGCCATAATGAGTGTTCAACACTCAACAAAAGACAAAAAAGTTGTCAGAACCCAAACCAATGCTCAGCATTGTTAAATAAAAAGGGTTGAGTCCAAACATATATTCAGCATTTTAACTGAGTGGGCTGAGCCCAAGTTGTCCATAAGTCCCTAGCTCAGACAAACTGAGCCTATGTGCTCACAACTGATCTTAGTCCCAAACATGACTACAGATCTCCCAACCAACATTGGTTCAAGGGTACATCTCTTCATACCTCTGATATATGTCGTTTTCATTCTTCAACGTCTTCAGAGAGATGGAGGGTCCCAATAACCAATAACTTTTGGCGCATCCCCAAACGGTTGAATCAAAACCACACAGACTATGACGTCTTTAAACTGGACTATGATGTCTTTAAACTTTACGGACTGTGGGGTCCTTAAACTCATGGACTATGATGTCCCTAAACTTTATGGACCATGAGGTCCTCAAACTCATAGACTATGATGTCTTTAAATTTTACAGACTATGACGTCTTTAAATTGTCACGGACTATGATGTCCTTAAACCCAATGGACCGCAATGTCCCTAAACTAAAACAATAGAGCCCAAATGCTCTTTTGTTGGATCTAAATGATCCTGTTGAGTAGATCTTAGTCTAAAAATTAGACTAACGTATCCTCAATAAACGTTTAAGTTGATCTTAGTCTCAAATGAGATTAACGATCCTTAAACCCAATCCAAACCCAAATCTAAGAAAATACGGATTTGGACTAATCCACGTCCTACGGGAGACAACATAAATTAGTCTCCGTATACAATCAATGGACAACCAAAAATAAAACAAACACACAGGACATAAAGTGACCATCTGGAGAAGGAGAAAGTGGTTACCGCGATACGGTAGCGTAATTAACTGCAGGCGCTTGCGCCTGCAGGGAAGAGCGTCCCCACAATAAAAAAAAACCCTCAAACGAGGGGGAATCTAACGAAATCTGCTACAACTGCCGCATCAGTCTAAACCTCCAATACACGGTGTCATAAATCAACTTGGCATCTTCGGAGAGATAAAACCAAATAATATCTGCCCCCAAATTCAGGCAAGACGAACCTACGTGGTTTCGCCTCTGTATTCGGCGAAAAACAAGCGCTCTAAGTCTAGCGCTCAGCGCTAAACGCACCACGTGCTCCTCACGTGTGCGCTATTTCAAAAGAAGTACTTCAACGCTCCAAGTCTAGCGCTCAGCGCTAAGCACACCACGTGCTCCTCACGTGTGCGCTATTTCAAAAGAAGCGCTTCAGCGCTCCAAGTCTGGTGTTCAGCGCCAAGCGCACCATGTGCTTCCCACGTGTGCGCTATTTCAAAATAAGCGCTTTAGCGCTCCAAGTCTGGCGTTCAGCGCCAAGCGCACCACGTGCTTCCTACGTGTGCGCTATTTCACAAGAAGCGCCTTAGCGCTCCAGGTTTGGCACTCAGCGCCAAGCGCACCACGTGCTCCTCACGTGTGAGCTATTTCACAAGAAGCGCCTTAGCGTTTCAGGACTGGCGCTCAGCACCAAGCGCACCACGTGCTCCTCACGTGTGCGCTGAGGGAACACAAAGTGTTCTTTAAATAAAGCCCGGCGTCATAAAAAGTGTTCAACACTCAGTAAAAGACAAAAGAAAAAGGGGTGTCAGAACCCAATTTAATGCTCAGCATTATTGAACCAAAAGGGACTGAGCCCAAACAAATGTTCAACATTTTATTCAAATCTGAGTGGACTAAACCCAAGTTGGCCATAAGTCCTCAATTCAGATTAGCTGAGCCCATGTGCTCACAATCTCTTTAATTGATCTTAGTCCCAAACCTTAACTACAGATCTCTCAACCAATATCGGTTCAAGGGTACATCTCTTCACACCTTTGACATGTGTCGTTGTAATTCTTCAACGTCTTCAGAGAGGTGGCAGGTCCCGACTACCAGAAACTTTACAGACTATGATGTCTTTAAACCCCACAACTATGATGTCTTTAAACTAGACTATGATGTCTTTAAACTCCATGGACTACGATGTCCTTAAACCTAATGGACCGCAATGTCCCTAAACTAAAACGATAGAGTCCAAATACTCTTTCGTTGGATCTAAATAATCCCAAAATCCAGTTGAGTAGATCTTAGTCTAAAATTAGACTAACGTATCCTCAACAAACGTTTAAGTTGATCTTAATCTCAATGAGATTAACGATCCTTAAACACAAATCAAACCCAAATCTAAGAAAATACGGATTTGGACTAATCCGCGCCCTACGGGCGACAACACAAATTAGTCTCCGTATACAATCCATGGGCAACCAAAAATAAAACAAACACACACGACACGAAGTGACCATCTGGAGAAGGAGAAAGTGGTTACCGCTATACGGTAGCGTAATTAACTGCAGGGGCTTGCGCCAGCAGGGAAGAGCGTCCCCACAATCAAAAACCCCTCGTACACGAGGGGGAATCTGACGAAGTCTGCTACAACAGCCGCATCTGTCTAAACCTCCGATACACGGTGCCATAAATCAACTTGGCATCTTCGGAGAGATGGACGGATAAAACCAAATAGCATCTGCCCCCAAAATTCAGGCCAGACGTCCTAACGTCCCGGTCCCATCTTTTCGGCAGAGAACAGTGCCTAAGACACCATTCAAGATATGGAATGGTAAAAGACCATATCATAAAAAATTTAAGATATGGGGTTGTCCGGTTTACGTTAAAAAACATAATCCGGACAAACTTGAGGCACGGTCAGTTCTATGTAAATTTATGGGACATCCAAAGAATGGTTATGGATATCTGTTCTACCATACTGAGGAACAGAAGGCGTTTGTATCTCGCCACGCTACCTTTTTGGAAATGGAGTTTCTTACAAAAGAAACTAGTAGGAGTACGGTAGAACTGGGAGAAATTCTTGAACCACAAAATGTAACTGAAGATTTGGAGGAACTACTAGATTCGGTAATCCCAGACGAACCTCAGCCACTCTGCAAATCTAATAGGATTTCTCATCCGCCCAAGAGATACTACGATTTTCTCATAGACAGGGATCGAGAGGATTGCATCTTGGAAGAAGATGATCCTACTAATTTCAGGCAGGCCATTATCAGTAGGGACTCTGATAAATGGCCGGATGCTATGCTTTCCGAGATAGAGTCCATGTACACCAATAAAGTGTGGACCTTGGATATTGCTCCACCTGGGGTAAAACCAGTTGGATGCAAATGGATCTACAAAAGAAAATTTGGTGTAGATGGGCAGGTGGAAACTTATAAGGCTAGATTCCTTACAAAAGGTTTTCATCAAAGACCAGAAGTGGACTATAACGAAACCTTTTCTCCAGTGGCTATGCTCAAATCTATTCGGATCCTACGTGCCATTGCTGCCTTTCATGACTATGAAATCTGGCAGATGGACATAAAAACGGCTTTTTTAAACGGAAGTTTGGAATAGTGCGTTTATATGGATCAGCCAGAAGGTTTTGTAGACGGTGGGAGCAGAAGGAAGGTTTGCAAGTTGCTCAAATCCATTTATGGATTAAAACAAGTATCGCGAAGTTAGAACATCTGTTTTGATGAAACAGTCAAGGGCTTTGACTTCATCAAGAATGAGGATGAGCCATGTATATGGCTCATGTATATATAAGAATATTGTAGGACGAACTGTCGTATTCCTAGACTAGTATGTGGACGACATTTTTTAAATAGGAAATGATATTCCTATGCTACAATCGGTCAAGCTGTTCATGTCACAAAGGTTCTCCATAAAGGATCTGGGTGATGCCTCGAACATTCCGGGGATTAAGATCTACAGAGATAGATCTGAGAGATTATTGGGACTTTCGCAGTCCAGGTACATAAAGATCGTACTAAAGAGATTTGGTATGGAAGATTCCAAGCGCGGTAACATACCCACACTGTACGGAATCACCCTCTCCAAAAAGATGTCTCCCAAGACTGATGAGGAGAGGGTTCGCATGAGCATTATATCCTCCACTTTGGTGGTAGCATCTATAATGTATGTGATACTTTGTACCAGACCAGATGTAGCATACGCGCTTAGCATGGTGAGCCGGTATCAGTGAAACCCGGGTGAGAATCATTCAATGGCTGTGAAGAACATTCTCAAGTACCTGAGAAGGACTAAGAAGATGTTCTTAATATACGGTAATGGAGACCTTAAGGTTGAGTCCTTTACCGATTCAAGCTTTCATAGTGACAAGGATGACAGCAAGTCTGTCTCGGGTTTTGTGTTTACCCTCAAAAGAGGGACGGTGTGTTGGAGGAGCTCCAAACAGGACACCATCGCAGACTCGACGATGGAGGCTGAATACATTGCTGCGAACGATGCCGCAAAAGAAGCAGTCTGGATGAAGAAGTTCATTACTGAACTTCAGGTAGTTCCGTCCATTGTTGATCCGATACTTTTGTATTGTAATAACAATGGGACTATAACTTTAGCGAAGGAACCACGGTCCCATCAGAAATCCAGACACGTCTTAAGGCGGTATCACCTGATCAGGGAGATCATAGATCGCCAGGAGATCGAGATATGAAGAGTGGATACAAAAAAAACACGGTGGATCTATTTACAAAGGCCCTCCCTCAAGCGCAATTCGAGCAACTTTTTGAGATGTTGGGTATGCGGTACGCCAACAGCTGGCCTTAGAGCAGACGTTGGGTATTCAGTACGCCAATTACTGGCCTTTAGTCCAAGTGGGAGATTGTTGAATATGTATGCCTTAGAGGCATTTATTGTATATGCATACATGTGGATACTGGGGATATGTATCTACATGACATTCTTGCTCAGCTATATAGTATATTATTTGAGTTGTCTTTATCAGGATATGTGTATTTTTTTTCTATTAATGGTTTATCCAACTTGCACATATTGATAAAGACTTGATACAGTAGTATACTATTATAGTTTTACTTTATCTTAACATGTGCATATGTTATACTCGATATTACATATGGCGGTTACATGTTGATAAAACTCGTAGGATCTTTCTTGACTACCTGCGTTGTGATGGCGATCATACTTGTGGAAGAAAGGTAGTCCATAGCACATCCTTAAATGGTCCCTAGTCGTGTGAGTATCGAGACTAGGCATTGATACTCCAGAGTAGACTAGTATATACGTTTCTAGACCCCGATGAGGGGCGATGGTTGGTTCCGCGGCCATTGGTCTGATACACCTAAGATCGTATACAGGTGCTCACAGGGTGTGAGTACACTTGACGGACTCGCCGAGAACTTCCAGGTAGTACTATACCTATCGTCAGATGGCTGTTCTCAGGTGACATGTGTACAGGTTAGTCTTCAGACCTGAGATCGTCATTTGTCTCGTGTGAGTTTCCGCTGTGCTTTGATCACTACCCTACCACGGCTCTACTGATTCGTGCAAACAGGTTTTGGTTTGGTACAGTCCCGAGCCATATGGAGGCGGTGAGCGATTGTTGGGGATTCGTCTTTCCCGTTATTGGGAGTTGATATCGTACTGTGTTTGATTGGTCAGGACCATAAGATATTGGCCAAGGCAGTTGGGATTTACTGATAGAATGATTAGTGGTTTCCCGGATTGGTCCTGAGCCGCATCAGCATGAATTATCGGGTTATTAGAGTCTAATGTTTACCACCCACTAGACCGGTATATGATACTCTTAGACGAAGAGACCGGACTGTACGGAGATTGTCATGGATAAGCTCAGTAGGAGTTCGGATGTAACAACTCCAATTTTAGTGTACAAAAAAAATTTGTTTAAAGGTTAATGTATACTTGAGGTATTTGCATTTCCTGTGAGTACTATAAGTAATTGATTTGCTTTTTAATAGCAAGAAAGAGCTTACATCTCATTGGTATGACCTTGCATTGCTGAACCAAAGCACCAGAGTTCAAATCCTATTAGCCGTATTATTTTTTAATTAGTTTTCTTTTAAATTTTTAGAAGCCCAAGAGTCTATACGTGCTAAAGACGTAAAACCAAAAGTCGCATATAAAACAAACGAGCCCAGGGGGTAGACCAAACGGCATAGGACACGTGGCGACAAGACGGCGCTCGACTCGCCGTGACTCGGCCGGCGGGAAGGCCGAGTTGGCCTTCATGACTCATGTGCCTCTTGGTATCTCCATAACCCCTGTACACTTTAAATCCCCTGCACATTAACAGAAATTAATAAAATCAATTTAAACCATTTTAATGCAATCTTTTAATTCATTTTTCTATCAAACCCCAACCCTAGAATCTCCTATAAATACCACACCTAAACACACCCCCTCACTCACAAACTCTGCCCAAATTCTCAAGAAAACTCTCAAGAAATTTTGTGTACAAGTGGAGTTAGCGAAGGGCGAATCTCTGGCGAACTTCCGACGACGACTCTAGGAGCTCGCGGTGACGAAACGACGCACCGGAACCCACTGTCACTCTCCCTTCCTCTTTTCTAAGCTAAATTCCTGTAAGTCCCTCTTCCCCCTTCTCTTGTCTACTCTAAAAACTTGTATTTCTAAAACCCGACGGAAGCGGGGTTAATCCGACTTCCGATTCATTTTTTCTTAAAAACTCCATTTTTTCCTAAATACAAACATACCAAATCCTCACATCTTGACTATTAAATATTAACAAAATATCATGAATAAGTTTCATAGCAAAATATTTCATATTGTAATTTTTATCGTACTTTTTCAGTAAAATACCACATAGTTTAATTTTGACATAAACATCATTACCCTTGCTATACCTTTAGATATCACGAGGTAATGACCTACCTCCTCACAACACTCATATGTAACATAGCACGATATCTTTCGGGAATATAGAATACGGGAATACGAATTTACACTTAAATACGTTTTACTATTAAAACCTTTTTCTATAAGATTATGTATTTTAAATAAATCTTTGCAAAGCACCGCTACAACCCATTTTGGGGAACCCATTCGGGATGGTGCGGATTATTGCACATCCTCGGGTTTAGTAGTGCGAGATGCAGACCTCCGCAAGGAGCATTCGGTCTCGAAAGATTTAAAAATACAAACATCTTATGAAAATGAGATTTCTAGAAAAATAATAAATTAAATTATTTTTATAAATATATATATATATGTATATATGTATCACCAAAATATCTATTTTTGATGTAGTATAAATATTCCAACTTTTCTAAATAAAAAAGAATCACTTTTACATGAAAATACCATGCAACTATATACAAGTTCAATACTTTACAATTAAATACCATATATTATGAAATTAGGTTTTATTCACTAGAAATGTCACAAATATAGAATCTCCATCTATGAAAACTCTAAAGACGATAATTAAATACTTGAGGTGTATTTTGAAAATTATACAAAATTATTTTTACATAAAACCCCATCAATTTCTATAAATTACAATAAGGACCCTAGTAAATATAGGTTTAATCAGGACCAGTCTCTTGAACCTCACGGAGCCGGAGATATGGGTGCTTGCCTATTTAAGGTAGACAACTTAACAAACGGTATTATCAACACGGTAATCGTCTTTGAAAAAGACACAAATCCTGCTGCCCATGTGCAGCGGTTACCGATAATATCAAAACCTAATTTAGGATTTCAATTTCTTTTCTAATTGTTCTGACTCAGACTGAGTCTCATTATAAATAATCCGACTTGAATATTATTCAAGTACAAACTACAATTCAATATGAATCCATATAATCAATCTGTTCCAGTTATTCAATCTATATTGACTGAACCGAACCATGGATATACTTCCATTTACATGATTCTCCAGTTACATCCATTTACTGATATTATAGTTTCGACAAGTCATCCATCTATACAAGACAATACAATTTACAATATAATACAACAATACAATCAAGACATCACGGGGTTTTAAGGGGTATATTGGTACGGAAGGTGTTAGAAGTAGCACGAGACTGCAACTATTAAGACACCTAACCTGAATTCATTTTCTGTTGTACCGTGGCATAAACGGTTCCTTGTACTCCATTTGCCTTTAGGCTCTGGCATATAGAGACTCCTTTCGTATACACTGGCATCCTTCTGTACCAAGCTACAAACAACAGCGTTAATAATATAATATAACTTTAAAAGTTACTCTCTCTATCTATTCTATTTCTCCTTTATCTTTGGGACTTACCGAGCGATTTGTTCGCTGACGACATTCTCTTTCTTCTTCTTTGAATGTCGTCAGGTATTCGGACCTTTCAGAGATCGAGCCTAGCACTGAAGACTTGGACCAGTTTATTGAAGATCACAAGCTGTAGTTACACTTATACACTTCCTTTATATTCTGTATTTTTTCCATTTCTGTTATGCCACTGTTTAGGCATCGCTTTATTCCATGTATTTACTTTTCCACTTGTCTCTTGTGTACATTTCTTTTATATTGCTTAGTTACGCTTAGCGTATTTACTTCAAAGTAAATACATAGCGGCCTCGTCACGTCCTCTACCCGTATACTGGGAAGCGGGGCTTGACAGGTTTTGTTTGTGGCCCATGCAGGTCAGAGCTGTATGGAACCCTACCAAGCGGTTTTGTTCTTCGTGAACAACCTAAACAATATAACATAAGAACCAGCAACTGAAAACATTCTTTACAATTCATACTCCCTGAATCTTACAATTTCATATACTTTGAATCTGTCCTAACCTAAATTTTTCATTCAAGGTTATGGATTCTCCGAACAACACCAGCACCAACTTCAACAACACTCCACCTCCCCTACCAATTACACCTGCAGTAACTGCTCCGATCAACGAGCAGACGGTTCTGCTTGAGGCGATCCGCAGCCTCCTAGAAGGACAGCAGCAGCAGACTGTTCTTTTAATGAACCTTCCTAAGGCAGAAGCACCTGGGGTGAAGCAATTCAGAGCTTTGCACCCTAAACAGTTCTCAGGAAAAGAGAGCCCACTGGAAGCTGAGGAATGGGCTCAGAGTATCGAAAATGATCTGGCAGCGGCACAAGTGCCAGAAATAGCTTGGGTCCGTATTGCGAAACTGCAGCTCACGGACAATGCACGGGTTTAGTGGAAGGCGGAAGAAAGCCGTCTTGATCAACCCATCAAATGGAAGACTTTCCGAGACAAGTTCAACGCAAAGTACTTCCCGAGACATGTTCGACGCAAAGTACTTCCCTGAGACTTCCAGGTTCGACGTGGAACAGCAGTTCATCTATCTGCAACAAGGTTTAATGTGGACCAAGTCAGTAGATGAATATGACACTAAGTTAACCATGCTCAGTCGGTAAGATATGTCTCAATAATTCGAATTTTTCAAATATATCACATACTACATAGCTAACACAATACTTTAACAGATTTGTGGCACACCTGATACCGACGGATGAGATCAGAGCCCGTCGATTTCAACAAAGTTTGGACTCGGAGATCCAGGCTGCACTGGCCACAGGAGATTTTCCGACTCATGAATTGGCTCTGAAAGCTGTCCGCCGTTATGAGGCAGTGGTAAAGACGAGGGGCAGACCTCAATCTGCAGGAGTTAAGCACCCTATCAACCAGATGGCAGGAGGAGCCTCATCCAGACCATCTTTTATGCTAAGGAGACCGGGAGTACCGAACAACAGGCCCAGCCCAGCCTTTTGTAACTACTGCAAGAGAGATAGGCATCTAATGAAGGACTGTCGGCGTGCAAACCGTCTTTGCTTAGTCTGTGGCTCAGCTACTCACGATATTGTGTCTTGTCCTCGTAGACAAAACTCATATGCCGCACCCAGGCAAGCAAGCACTTACCCGCAATGCTCGGCCATCCAAGCACCTATCCGAGACTTGCACTACCTGCTCCACCACCTAGAGGACCACCGGCTGCACCTCCTCCTCGTTAGTTCCATCAAGCTCAACGGAACATTCAGAGGAATACTCCACAGGCCAGAAGGAATGTACCATGGCGACAGGTTTTCAAAATGACCGTGGAAGAAGCTAAGGCCGTTGTCCAAGTTATCACTGGTAACCCTTTCTTCTTAAGCTTTTCTTTCAGTCTTAATATCTATCCACATATTTTCCTATAGCTAAAACATATCTCACATACCTTAGGTACAATCCTAGTAGCCTCACTCCCTGCACTAGCACTCTTCGATACTGGAGAATCTCACTGCTTTATGTCGCAACGGTTTGTCCGAACTCATGCGATTCCAGTCACAACGCTTGTATCCAGCTGGAATGTCAGTTCAGGAAACGGCGTTCTGAAGGCAACAATAGGATACAGCTTGTGTCCAGTAGTCGTCTGCAGCAGAGAATTCTATGCTGACTTCAAAGTGCTGGACATACCGAACTTCAATGTGGTTCTAGGTATGGATTGGCTCGAGACCTTCTATGCTACCATCGACTGTCGTCAAAGGAGGGTAGTGTTCGATATTCCAGACCATCTGGTCTTCTATTTCAAAAGTGGAGACCGTACACTTGAACCAAGTACTTACAAGGCGAAACCAAAGAAGGCAGTGATTGCAGTAACTCAAGTGGAGGAAGAATCAAAGCCAGAAGTGGTTTGAGAGTACGACGATGTATTTCCTGACGATATATCGGGTTTGCCTCCCGATCGAGCTCTTGAATTCAGCATTGATTTAGTACCAGGAGCACAACCGATGATCAAAGCACCTTATCGATTAAGTCCGGAAGGTTTGAAGGAAGTCCGAACTCAGTTGGACGAATTATTGGCGAAAGGATGGATTCGTCCCAGCACTTCAAGTTAGGGATCACCAGTATTACTTATGAAGAAGAAGGAAGGTTCATACAGAATATGCATTAATTATAGAGCCTTGAACAAAGTAACGATAAAGAACAAGTATCCGCTACCGCGTATCGACGATTTATTCGATCGGCTAAGTGGATCTTGTGTTTTCTCCAAATTAGATCTTTGTTCAGGTTATCATCAAGTGAAGGTCAAGAAAGCTGATATTCATAAAACGGCTTTCAGAACTCGTTATTGACATTACGAATTTCTTTTGATGCCATTTGGAGTGACCAACGCACTAACAATATTCATGAACCTGATGAATCAAGTTTTCCGGGAGTACTTAGACAGGTTTGTTGTCATCTTCATCGACGATATCCTGGTGTATTCTAAGAGTCGGAAAGAGCACGCCGAACACCTGCGAATTATCCTTGAAACGCTACAACAACATCAATTAGATGCCAAGTACAGCAAATGTGAGTTTTGGCTAGATCAAGTTGGTTTTCTTAGACATATTGTATCAGGCGAAGGAATCTCTGTGGACCCAGCAAAAGTTTCAGCAGTAAGCGAATGGCCGACACCAAAGTCGGTGAAGGACATTCGAAATTTCTTGGGTCTAGCTGGATATTACAGAAGGTTCATTGAAGGTTTTTCTAAGATAGCAACACCCCTGACCAAGCTCCCGCGTAAAGATGAAGAATTCGTGTGGTCAGAAGCATGCGAACAAGCTTTCGTAGAACTCAAGTCAAGGTTGACATCAGCGCCTATTCTCGTTATACCGGACTAATCTGGAGGTTTCGAAGTGCATTGTGATGCATCCGGTAAGGGATTAGGATGTGTTCTAATCAGCACGGTAAGGTTGTGGCTTATGCTTCAAGACAGCTGAAGATTCATGAGCGCAATTATCCGACGCATGATTTGGAATTGGCAGCTGTTATCTTTGCTCTTAAAATTTGGTGCCACTATCTTCTTGGTGAGCGAGTGAACATATACACAGATCACAAGAGTCTGAAATATGTGTTTACTCAGAAGGAACTTAATATGCGGCAGAGACAATGGTTAGAACTCATGGCGGACTTTGACATCAACCTGCAATATCACCCAGGGAAGGTGAATGTGGTTCCAGATACTCTTAGTCGCCAACCATTAGCAATGCATCTCACCGCTCAGTGGAAGCTTCAACAGGACTTACATTAGATGGAGATTGAAGTAGTCATGCCAGGTAACGCTTCAAGTTTGACGAATTTACAAGTTCAATCTACCATTGTCAATCAGATCAAAGCAGCTCAAGCAAGTGATGCTAAGTTGCAAAAGATCAGAGAACAAGTAGAGAATGGACTCAGAACAGACTTCATTATCCATGAAGACGGATCTTTAAGGTACGGCAGCAGATTGTGTGTACCAAAAGGTTCTGTTCGGGAAAAGTTAATGAAAGAAGCTCACAGCTCTCCCTACTCAGTACACCCTGGAGATACAGAGATGTACAAAGATCTATGTCAGAATTACTGGTGGCATGGAATGAAGCGTGAAGTAGCCAGAAGCGTCGCTAAATGCTTGGTGTGTCAGCAAGTAAAAGCTGAACATCACAGGACTGCTGGATTACTTCAACCGTTACCTATCCCAGAATGAAAGTGGCAACACATCACGATGAATTTTATGACTGCAGTCCCTCGCAGCATAAAGGCTAACGATGTGGTATGGGTCATTGTGGATCGACTCACAAAGTCGGCTCACTTCATCCCATTTCGAGTTGGCCAATCAACTAAGACATTAGCAAAGAAGTACATGGAGGTAAGAATCTACTTAAGATTTAAACTCTTCAAATATGTACTATCTCTGATACCCATGAACTCATAAAGGAAATTGTGAGACTTCATGGAGTACCGGTCTGCATTGTCTTCGATCGTGACACCAGGTTCCGATCGCAATTTTAGCAGAGTCTGCAAGTGAGCTTGGGAACAAGTCTGAACTTCAGCATGGCTTATCATCCACAAATAGATGAACTATTCAGATCTTGGAGGATATACTCAGAGCGTGTATGTTAGACTTCGTAGGATCGTAGAAAGACCGCCTATACCTTATGGAGTTTTCATACAACAACAGCTACCAAGCAAGCATAGGAATGGCACCTTTTGCGGCAATTTATGGAAGGAAGTGTCAATCACCATTAAGTTGGGACGACGTCGGAGATAGAGAACTCCTTAGACCTGAGATGATAGTAGCAACTGTTGATGTGGTTCGTATTATCAAAGAAAAGATGCGCAAGCCCAAGATTGACAGAAGCACTGGACTGATGCAAAGCGACGTCACTTGGAGTTTCAACCGGGAGATCACGTATTCTTAAAGATATCTCCAAACCGCGGAGTGATTCGATTTGGAAAATGGGGCAAGCTAAGTCCGAGATACATTGGACCGTTCGACATATTCGAACAAGTCGGTGAAATGGCATACCGCTTGGCACTTCCACCTTCATTAGAAGGAGTGCATAATGTGTTCCACATATCCTAACTCAGAAGGTATGTGAGTGACCCTAGCCATGTTCTCGATCATTCCGAGCTCACTGTATAGCCCGACTTATCTTGTGAGCAACAACCTGTTGAAATCCTGGACAGGAAAGTGAAGTCACTTCGGAACAAGGAAGTCAATTTGGTTCGAGTGATGTGGAGAAAAGACACTCCAAGAGAATCGACTTGGGAAAGGGAAGATGAGATGCGTGCAAGATATCCTCGCTTATTTGTAAACTAGTCCTTAAAATAAAATTTGTAAATTTCGAGGACGAAATTTTTGTAAGGAGGGTAGACTGTAACAACTCCAATTTTAGTGTACAAAAAAAAATTTGTTTAAAAATTAATGTATATTTGGGGTATTTGCATTTAATGTGAGTACACTAAAATTGTTGTACACAGTAAATCCAAATACCCCAAGTATACATTAACTTTTAAACAAATTTTTTTTGTACACTAAAATTGGAGTTGTTACAGTCTACCCTCCTTACAAAAATTTCGTCCTCGAAATTTACAAATTTTATTTTAAGGACTAGTTTACAAATAAGTGGGGATATCTTGCACGCATCTCATCTTCCCTTTCCCAAGTCGATTCTCCTGGAGTGTCTTTTCTCCACATCACTCGAACCAAGTTGACTTCCTTGTTTCGAAGTGACTTCACTTTTCTATCCAGGATCTCCACAATTTGTTGCTCACAAGATAAGTCGGGCTATACAGTGAGCTCGGAATGATCGAGAATGTGGCTGAGGTCACTCACATACCTTCTAAGTTGGGATATGTGGAACACATTATGCACTCCTTCCAATGAAGGTGGAAGTGCCAAGCGGTATGCCACTTCACCAACTCGTTCGAGTATGTCGAACGGTCCAATATACCTTGGACTTAACTTACCCCATCTTCCAAATCGAATCACTCCGCAGTTTGGAGATATTTTTAAGAACACGTGATCTCCTGGCTGGAACTCCAAGTGACGTCGCTTTGCATCAGCCCGGTGCTTCTGTCAATCTTGGGCTATGCGCATCTTTTCTCTGATAGTACGAACCACATCAACAGTTGCTACTATCATCTCAGGTCCAAGAAGTTCCCTATCTCCGATATCGTCCCAACTTAATAGTGATCGACACTTCCTTCCATATAGTGCTGCAAAAGGTGTCATTCCTATGCTTGCTTGGTAGCTGTTGTTGTATGAAAACTCCACAAGATGTAGGTGATCTTCCCACGATCCTCCGAAGTCTAACATACATGCTCTGAGCATATCCTCAAAGATCTGAATAGTTCGCTCAGACTGACCATCTGTTTGTGGATGATAAGCCGTGCTGAAGTTCAAACTTGTTCCCAACTTTGCTTGCAGACTCTGCCAAAATTATGATCGGAACATGGTGTCACGATCGGAGACATTGCAGCCCGGTACTCTATGAAGTCTCACAATATCCTCCATGTACTTCTTTGCTAATGTCTCGGTTGATTAGCCAACTCGAAATGAGATGAAGTGAGCCGACTTTGTGAGTCGATTCACAATAACCCATACCGCATCGTTACCCTTTGTGCTGCGAGGGAGTGCAGTCATAAAATCCATTATGATGTGTTGCCACTTCCATTCTGGGATTGGTAACGGTTGAAGTAGTCTAGCTGTCCTGTGATGTTCAGCCTTTACTTGCTAACACACCAAGTATTTAGCGACGCTTCTGGCTACTTCATGCTTCATTCCATGCCACCAGTAATTCTGACGTAGATCTTTGCACATCTTTGTACCTCCAGGGTATACTGAGTAGGGAGAACTGTGAGCTTCTTTCATTAACTTTTCCCGAACAGGACCTTTTGGTACACATAATCTGCTGCCGTATCTCAAAGATCCATCTTCATGGATGATGAAGTCTGTTCTGAGTCCATTCTCCACTTGTTCTCTAATCTTTTGCAACTTAGCATCACTTGCTTGAGCTGCTTTGATCTGATTAACAATGATAGATTGAACTTGTAAATTCATCAAACTTGAAGCGTTATCTGGCATGACTACTTCAATCTCCATCTGATGTAAGTCCTGTTGAAGCTTCCACTGAGCGGTGAGATGCATTGCTAATGGTTGGCGACTAAGAGTATCTGGAACCACATTCACCTTTCTTGGGAGATATTGCAGGTTGATGTCAAAGTCCGCCATGAGTTCTAACCGTCGTCTATGCCGCATATTCAATTCCTTCTGAGTAAACACATATTTCAGACTCTTGTGATCTGTGTATATGTTCACTCGTTCACCAAGAAGATAATGGCGCCAAAACTTAAGAGCAAAGATAACGGTTGCCAACTCTAAATCATGCGTCGGATAATTGCGCTCATGAGTTTTCAGCTGTCTTGAAGCATAAGCTACAACCTTACCGTGCTAATGTAGAACACATCCTAAACCTTACCGGATGCATCACAATGCACTTCGAAACCTCCAGACTGGTCCGGTATATCGAGAATAGGTGCTGATGTCAACCTTGATTTAAGTTCTACGAAAGCTTGTTCGCATGCTTTTGACCACACAAATTCTTCATCTTTACGTGTGAGCTTGGTCAGGGGTGTTGCTATCTTAGAAAAGCTTTCAATGAACCTTCTGTAATATCCAGCTAGACCCAAGAAACTTCGAATGTCCTTCACTGACTTTGGTGTCGGCCATTCACTTACCGCTGAAACTTTCGCTGGATCCACAGAGATTTTATCACCTGATACGATATTTCTAAGAAAACCAAATTGATTTAGCCAAAACTCGCATTTGCTGTACTTGGCATATAATTAATGTTGTCGTAGAGTTTCTAGGACAATTCGTAGGTGTTCGGCATGTTCTTCTCGACTCTTAGAATACACCAGGATGTCGTCGATGAAAATGAAAACAAACCTGTCTAAGTACTCCCGGAAAACTTGATTCATCAGGTTCATGAATATTGCTGGTGCGTTGGTCACTCCAAATAGCATCACTAGAAATTCATAATGACCATAGCGAGTTCTGAAAGCCGTTTTATGAATATCGGCTTCCTTGACCTTCAACTGATGATAACCTGAACGAAGATCTAATTTAGAGAAAACACAAGATCCACTTAGCTGATCGAATAACTCGTCAATGCGCGGAAGTGGATACTTGTTCTTTATCATGACTTCGTTCAAGGCTCTATAATCGATGCACATTCTGTATGAACCTTCCTTCTTATTCACAAGTAGTACAGGTGATCCCCAACTTGAAGTGCTTGGACGAATCCATCCTTTCACCAATAATTCGTCCAGCTGAGTTCGTACTTCCTTCAAACCTTCCGGACTTAATCGATAAGGTGCTTTGATCACCGGTTGTACTCCTGGTACTAAATCAATACTGAATTTAAGAGCTCGATCGGGAGGCAAACCTGATATATCATCAGGAAACACATCATTGAACTCTCGAACCACTTCTGACCTTGATTCTTCCTCTGCTTGAGTTGCTGCAATCACTGCTTCCATTGGCTTTGCTTTATATGTACATGGCTCCAGGATACGATCTCTACTTTTGAAATAGAAGACCGGATAGTCTGGAATCTCGAATACTACCCACCTTTGATGACAGTCGATGGTAGCTGATTGTTATGTTTTTCTTGATTGGGTGTAAAAAGTAAAAGAATCTATTCAAATAGTCCCCGATTTCGGCACCATTTGATTGTTCGTAGAATGTGAGACTGAGTAAGTAAATCAAATCGATAAGAGTCTCTTTGTGTCGGTGATTAGAAAATTGAATAAAGTTCACAATCAAAAAATTATATTTGACCGCAATCAACTACGGTGTCAGTTGTAGATCGTAAGCGAGTGCGGATCGTCCACAGGGATTGTGCGATTCGTTTTTGTATTTAATTTGTTTGAATCGAAAAGTTAATCGAAAGGAAAAGAAAACATGATTCAAGAATTTATCGATTGATTCAAGTGTCACGATGTTTAATCAAGAATCAAGAAACTGATAAACAAATCAAGAATCGGTGTTTCGATGATATTTCCAACCAAAATGTCAAGAATCTAAATGAGGCTCGTAGGAATCGATCGGATCTATAGACGTGATGTAATCTAAAGATTTCGTGTTCTTGTCCTTCGAAGGATTGATACTAGATCGATGATGATCGACGAGAGTTAGGGCCTTCTTGATGAAACTAGGGTTTCATCGTTTAACCCTTGTTCTTTCGTAGATATCGTTCACATTCTAGCCTCTAGCAATTTCAAGAAACGATCGTAACTCCCCAATCTCGAGCGATATCAATCAAGAAAGCATCGCAACGAATTGGGTCGTCGATTCTTGAACTTGCTAGGGTTTACAAAACTCGTAGGATTCAAGAATCGATTTAAGATATATTACATCATCATTCTATTGATCGTCTCGACTCCTCGACGAGCGGAGTATTACTCAAACATCATCACACAGAAAGCATTCAAGAATTGAAAAGATATCATGATACGAGAATTTAAAGAAAACAAGATAAAAGAATATCACCTTTTATTTATATCAACAATTTGATTACAGTCGCTCAAGAACTACAAGAGGAAGAACTAAATTGTTGAATTGGCGTCGCTTGGCTCCGTGAGTCGCGGATCGGCTTGGACCACTTGCTCTGTTGAAGATCGGCTCGGCTCATAAAAGGTTGCAAGGCTTCTTGCTTGATGGGTACTCAGGATCTTGGCTTTTGATTGGAATTAGGGTTAGGGTTTCACACAAGTCCTCTCACTAGACTTGTGGAAGAAGATGAAGAGAGTGAATGGCTAAAGATGAACTAATGGAGGGATTTTTCCAAGATTAGAGATTATCCTAAAAATTGGGGATCCTTTTTACAAGTGAGCCTAGGGTCTTATTTATAGATCTCCCAAACCCTAGGTCTAGGTTTGAAATTACAATTCCCTCCAAAAGTTTGTTAAGGAGTTTCTAGAAAGAGTTTGTTAGGAGCTAGCTTAGGTTTTAAGCTAGGATTAATTAAGCTTAGAAACCCTAGTTTGCTGATCTGGAAGAAACCACTAGAGTCTTCTGGAACTTGAAGTACATGAGCTGAATGTGGGCCCTGAATGAAGAATTTTGGTGCAAAGTTTTGGTGCTGACATGGCAGATCCGCCGCGGAACCGCGGCACAAGCAGGCTCCGGCCGCGGTTCCGCGGCCATGTTGGCTCCTTGGGCTTTGGTATTTTTGCAGTGGTCTTGGGATAATATTTGGAGCTTTATCTGATATGTTGATTTGTATTTGTCCCTTTGGATTGATACCAAAATTGAAATCATTGAGTTGGCGTAATGTTTGATCGGTACCATGTAAATTTTGGCCTTTCTTCTGGATTTTCCTGCACAGATCTCAAAACAAGTGTTGCGCAATATAGGGATGATGCGATGCCATGAAATGCGGTCAATTTCCTTTATAGTGTCGGTTTTATAGTCTTATACATGCAATCTGATATTTTGCGACAGTTTTGCTAATATGTGAAATATGAATGCCGAACACTTCTAAATGAGTGCAAATGATGAGGAAATTGCCGGCTGAAATATGCAATATTTTCGACTAATCAAATTCCCCCAAACTTAATTTCGATCGTCTCGAGCGAACTGTTTATTAAAAAGAGAAGGAGAAAATAAAGAAAGAGAAAAACTAACTAGCACACTTTCGTAGGCAACACGATTGCACTGAGTATGTGCAACAAGCCTTTAAACCTTTAGGTGTCCCTAGTAGGAGGAGTGTTGTCTCCTGAGGGTTTTCAGCGGATTGCACCCACAAAATTCAATAATAAAAGAAAGATCATGAATATTATATTTAAAGACAAGAATTGTAAAAGAAAGACTTTGAAAATTAGGGTTTCCAACTAAGCTAGCTTTTCGGTTGTCATGAGCCCTATCTTAATGGTCATGAAAAGATGTCAGAAATCACGTCCTCCCTCAATAAAACATCGTCTTATTTTTCATTCCTATCTTTCTTCCAAAACATCGATCATATCACCCTGCGTGTGTGTAAAGACATCCCTACACCCGGAGAATTCAATTCAAGCTATCATACTCTTGCCCATCAGCCTCAGTACTTTTTAATTAATGAATATTTAGATGAGATTGCTCACACACTTTCATGCGGCCGTTAATACTTCTTGAGGAACTAACCGACCGATTACTCCTGTGCTTGCTTACTTGGTGTATTTTCCTCGTCTTGCACCACTTCAGGTATAGCAGTGACTCCCAGACCAGTTGGCCTTAGGGCACTAGGTGAAGAAGCACCCTCGCTATACATTTTTTATTGCCCTTGGTGATAACAAAACCAGTGTCCATTTTTCTCACCACTTTATATTTTCTTTATTCATTTTTTTCTTTTTATTTCCTTCATACATCGGCTTTAAGACAAGAGCATTTCATGGTATCCTCTACTATCCCAGGCTTCAAGACGTGTGTAAGTGCGAATAGCAGGGTAGCAACATTCAAAATGTTTGGCTTCCAGAATAGAAACTATTTTTCAGACTTATTTTTATCCTCAGATTAGTGACGTCCTTCATCTTACTAACCCTTGGGACAACGGCTCATAACTACTTATTACTAGTTCGTATAAGAAAACTTCTAATTTTCTTAGTTTTCTTAAATTTTTCTAATCTCATGGATGTAATTGTTCACTATCTAAACTTTCATTATCTTATTTATGTACAAAAAAGTGTAAATATTAAAATTATTTTTATACTTGGAAATTTTTTTAAATTTTTATTGGTTTTGAAAATTTTTAATTTTTTTATTGATTTTTTTTTTTTTTTAAAAATGTTTTGTGCTTATGCAAATGATATGCAAATGATGCAAAAATAAGCACAAACCTCCCCCAAACTTGTTTTCAACAGTGTCCTCACTGTTGCCAATCGCTATACCTACAAAAACTGTAAGCCTGGGGGGAATTATTAGTGGGGGCAAAATATATAAGTGAAGAACTTCTCCCAAACTTACTCTTTTCACTCACCTTCATTCAAAAGATGATGCAATGATATACTGGACATGAAGGTAAGATGGAGGAATTTTAATCCAAATAAACTGGCTCTTGTAAGAACAAGAGCTCCTCCGTGGGGTCAGTGGAAAAATACGGCTTAAGTCTATGTCCATTCACTTTGAAAAAGGTGCCGTTTTTAACATTTTCTACTTCTACTGCCCCGTGCGGGTATACAGACCGCACAACAAAAGGTCCCTTCCATCGAGATCGGAGCTTACCCGCGTGCAGGTGTAATCGTGAATCATAAAGAAGGACTTGTTGACCAGGTGAAAATGTTTTCCTCAAAATGTTTTTATCGTGAAAAACCTTAGTCCTATTCTTTGTGATTACAGCATTATCATACGCTTCATCGCGGAGTTCGCTTAGCTCATTAAGTTGCAGCTTCCGAAAGTTGCAAGTAAGGTTTAGATCACAATTTATTTGTTTTATAGCCCACAATGCTTTATGCTCTATCTCGACGGGTAAATGACATGCTTTCCCAAACACTATCCTATATGGAGACATTCCTAGGTCGGTTTTATATGCAGTTCTGAATGCCCAAAGAGCATCCGTCAGTTTGGTCGACCAGTCTTTTCTATTTTTAGCAACAGTTTTCTCCAGGATAAATTTGATTTGTCTGTTTGAGATTTCAGCCTGCCCGCTTGTTTGGGGATGATAGGGTGTAGAAAGTCGGTGGTTGATTGAGTATTTTCGCATCAGAGTCTCAAAAGATCTGTTGCAGAAATGTGTCCCATTATCGCTAATAATAGCGCGTGGGTGTCCAAATCGTGAAAAGATATTCTCTTTCAAGAACTTAATGACAACTTTCTTGTCATTAGTGCGACATGGAATGGTTTCTACCCACTTTGAGACATAATCAACCGCCAGCAATATGTACAAATTCCCAAAGGAGTTGGGAAAGGGACCCATAAAATCAATGCCCCAAACATCGAATATTTCAACAACCAGAATGGGTTGCTGAGGCATTTCATTTCTCTGGGATATTCTACCCGTATACTGACATTGTGTACAGGTTTTGCAATACTCAAATGCGTCCTTGAATAAGGTCGGCCAATAAAATCCACATTGCAAAACCTTTTCCACTGTCTTTTTAGGACCAAAGTGACCCCCACAGGCCTAATCATGACAAAATGAAAGAACACTCTTGAACTCTTCATTCGGGACACACCGGTGAATGATCTGATCAGGACAATATTTAAACAAATAGGGCTTGTCCCAGTAAAAGTGTTTTACTTGGGAAAGAAAACGGTATTTGTCCTGTTTTGACCAATCGCTGGGTATCAGTCCCGTGACAAGATAGTTCACAATATCCCTGAACCAAGGTTCAGTGGATACGCTCAAGAGTTGTTCATCAGGGAACGAATCATTGATCGGCAGGGTCACATGGGAAGAAATGATGCGTGAAAGATGGTCAGCTACTACGTTTTCACATCCTTTCTTATCTTTGATAATAAGATCGAATTCTTGTAACAGAAGGATCCAACGTATTAGTCGACCTTTTGCATCTTTCTTCGCCAGAAGATGTTTTAAAGCGGAATGGTCAATATACACAACTATAGGTGAGCCAATTAAGTAAGGCCTGAATTTTTCTAATGCAAATACAACCGCTAACAGTTCCTTTTCGGTGGTTGTATAATTGATTTGCGCATCATTCAGGGTCTTACTTGCATAGTATATTACGTGTGGCATCTTATCGATGTGCTGTCCTAAGACTGCACCTACTGCAAAATCAGATGCGTCACACATCAGCTCAAAGGGGTAGTCCCAGTTTGGTGATGATAAAACGGGGGCTGAAGTGAGTGAGTGTTTAAGTGAGTCGAAAGCTGTCTCGCAGTCCGAGTCAAAATGGAAGGTCGTATCCTTGGTCAGGAGAAGAGTTAAAGGTCTAGAAATTTTGCTAAAGTCCTTAATGAATCTCCTATAAAAGCCCGCATGGCCAAGGAAAGATCGAATATCTTTGATGCTTTTGGGATGAGGGAGGTTTTGAATGACATCTATCTTAGCTCTGTCAACCTCAATGCCTTTCTGTGAAATAACATGTCCAAGTACAATTCCTTCTTGGACCATAAAATGGCATTTTTCCCAGTTCAATGTTAAGTTCTTCTCTTTGCAACGAGTAAGAACAGCGTCAAGATTCGATAGGCAATCAAAAAAAGAGTCTCCAAAAATCGAGAAATCGTCCATAAAGATCTCCAGAAAATTCTCTACCATATCAGAGAATATCCCCATCATACACCGCTGAAAGGTAGCGGGAGCATTGCATAGCCCAAAGGGCATGCGACTGTAAGCAAAGGTACCAAAAGGACAAGTAAAGGTGGTTTTATCTTGATCCTTTTTGGCGATGGGGACCTGATTATAGCCTAAGTATCCGTCCATAAAGCAATAATACTCTCGTCCTGCTAAGCGTTCCAGCATCTGATCAATGAATGGTAGAGGAAAGTGGTCTTTCCTCGTGGCAGCATTGAGTTTTCTATAATCAATACATACACGCCACCCAGTTTGGGCGCGTGTCTGAATCAACTCATTTGCCTCATTGGTAATAACAGTGATGCCGAATTTCTTAGGAACGACATGTATAGGACTCACCCACTGGCTATCGGAGATAGGGTATATAATACCATTATCTAAGCATTTGACGATCTCTTTCATGACAGCTTCCTTCATGACGGGATTCAACCGTCTCTTTGGTTCTCGGGTCGGTCTGGCATCATCCATCACATGTATATGATGTTCAACTATCAAGGGACTAATCCCTTTGATGTCCGCCATACTCCAACCAAACACCTCTTTGTTAGATCTCAATACCGATAAAAGTGCATTTTCTTGCTCTGATGCAAGAGAAGCGGATATGATAACCGGTAAAGACTCATTCTCACCTAGATATGCATATTTAAGGTGAGAAGGTAAAATTTTGAGATCTAATTCGGGCGGAGAAATGATAGAAGGAGGGATCATTGAGTGATTTTTGGATTTACTAAGAAGCTCAGAGCCTGTGAAAGATACAGACTCGGGTGGAGAAAAGTCAGAAGTGCAGGACTCAAGTGTAGAGAAAGTGTCCTCACTAAGATCATGTATGAAATCAAACAGAGATGTGATAATGTCATCGAGATCAGTAAAGCAAAGTTCCTCGGCTCCACAACTATCGGGAGCGATCTCATGGACAGAGCACACATCTAAAATATGAGCAGAGGGTTCTGATGGCTGACTTCCAACTTTGTAGATATTTAGTTCAATGGTCATATTTCCAAATGATAAGTTCATTGAACCATTTCTACAATTTATAACAGCGTTGGAAGTGGCAAGGAAAGGACGACCCAGAATCACCGGAATTTGGCCCCGGGGGTTTGCTACAGGATGTGTGTCGAGCACAATGAAGTCTACAGGGAAAACAAATTCCCCGACATTTATCAATACATCCTCTAATTCACCCCTTGGTTTGGTGATAGATCGGTCTGCCATCTGGAGAGTGCAGTGAGCATGTTTCAACTCTCCAATCCCTAATTTCTCATAGACAGAATAAGGGAGCAGGTTAACACTTGCGCCAAGGTCTAAAAGAGCACGATTTATGTTTTTACCCCCAATCGAAATCGATATTGTAGGACATCCTGGGTCCTTTCGTTTCTTTGGTAGCTGGGGTATAAAAGCAGTGCTAATATTATTAGACATGAAGACCTTCTTCGGCACTTGAGTCTTCCTCTTCCTAGTGCACAAGTCCTTAAGAATTTTCGCATAAGCGGGGACTTGTTGAATCGCATCTAGGAGAGGGATATTGATGTTAACCTGTTTGAACATTTCCATAATTTTCTCCATATGAGGACTCGTTCTATTAGCCCTTAACCGATTCGGGTAAGGAGCTTTCGCAATAAGCGCAGGGTCCATCACAGGAGAAGGAAGAGGGGGTAGACGCGGTCCCAAAAGAGGTGTGGGGGCCGTCTGTGGAGAACTATAAGGGTTGGGAGAAGGTGTCGAGCCTAATGGGAAACGGAGAATAGGCTCTCGAGAAGATGGTGTGGTAGAAGAAGAAGGATCAGAAGGAGAAGTGTGTGTGTATGGAAAGGTCTCAGCCGTGGTGTTGATATGATTTTCAGTATCATCAATACCTTCCCCGACATGGTTGTTCAGCACTCTTCCCGATCTCAGCGTTGTGACGGCATTTACATTGTAATGCCCAGGATTCTGTAGGGGTTGAGAGGGAAGTTTCCCTTTTTCTCTCGCACTCATTTCGGCTTTAAGTCGTGCGATTTCAGCTTCCATCGTTCTGATACTCTCAGCTTGGGACGCTGAGTTTTTCTTTATCTCACTGACGGAAGATCTAACCTCAGCCGAAACCTCTATGAAATTTGACAAAAGTGATTTCATGGTTTGAGTGAATTGAGAAAACTCGTCAGAACAGGTCATAGGATTAGACTGTGTAGGAGTGTTGACCTGATTTTGGAAGTTTTGTGCCTGATAGGGGTGCTGAGTGAGTTGAAGGGGTTGCTGTTGTGGTGGAGGAAGAGCCCTTTGAAAATTATTCGTGTTTGGAACCGTGTTTTGAGATTGGTTTTGGTTCCAAGCGAAATTCGGGTGATTCCTCCAACCCTGATTGTACGTGGAAGAATATGGATCGTTTCGAAGTCTTTGAAATGCGGCATTAGAATGCTTGTGACCTTGAAATGCAGAGTTTAATGGACATTCTTCCGTTAAATGAGACGGATCAGAACAGCACCCACAAACAGTTTTGGGGAGCGACATTGGGTTTAGGGAGGCTGCTGCAAATTTGTGTTCCATAGCATCGAGCTTCTTTTGCATTGCTGCCATTTCAGCTCGAACACCTATGGACACATCTATTTGGTGTACGCCACCCCTATTCAATGGTTGGGTTCCACTCTCCCACTGTAGTGATTTTTCAGCGAACTCTTCTAAATACTTCCAGGCTTCCCCATCATCTTTGGTCATAAAAGTAACTTGACACATGTTTTCAAGGCTCTGTTTAGTGTTTGGATTAATGCCCTCATAAATGATTCGGCAAAGCTCCCATCTCGGGATGCCGTGATGAGGACACTGAACCAATAGATCCTTGAAACGTTCAAAGCATTTTGAAAATGGTTCAGTAGGGAGCTGGGCAAATTGATTCAGTTCGCTACGGATTCGAGCTGTCTTTTGTATTGGGTAAAATTTCTTAAGGAATGCAGCGACGAATTCTTCCCAATTCGTAATAGAGTGTGCGGTAGTGTTATATAGCCACTTCTCGGCTATATCGCACAATGTAAATGGAAGAAGTCGTAGACGCATAGCATCCACTGAAAGTTGTGACGTACCCATCATTGCGCACACGTTTTCAAATTTGATAATGAAAACGTAAGCGTCCTCAGTCTCGAGTCCGTGAAATTTGGGTAAAAGATTGATGTACTGGGGCTTAATCTCAAAGTTATCCCCGTTGGCTGGTGGTGTGGATAAGCAGGTCAAAAGAGGACCTCGAATAGGGTAGCACCTCTCCTGGAGAGAGATGCGAGGTGGATTCTGCGCACCAACAGACGGTGGCAGATTAGGGTTAAAGAAGTTTGATGGATTCGGATCCATCGGTGTGGGTGTGGTAGTGGGTAAAGAAAAGGTAAATGGAGCAATATCGACTTCGGAGTCGATAAAAGGTACGCGGACTAAACGGGCACTAGAATCCCGTGTCCAGCCTATCTTGCACTAAAAAGGGTTAGTACAAGTGGCAGCGTTGACTTATAATTAGGGGTAAATGAAGTGAATGCTGTGTTTGCTTTGAAAAATGGACGGATTTTTGAAAAAATGATGCGACAAAACAAATGCAGCACACAAAAACCCTAGAATCTAGTGGTCACCTAGGTCCGGCTCTAGACCGCTCCTAACTGCCAAAAGACAAGTCGCAGGATAGAATCCTCCACTGCCTCTTTGTCCCCCTGTGACCGGATAAGTGCCAGGTAAGTGGGAAGGTACTCCACTACGTAAGTAGTGGGCCTAATTAAAAACCACTAGCCTTAGACACACTCGCCTTAGGCACCACAAGAAAACGCGGATAAGCAATGAATTACCCACGGCCTTCTCTTGTCCTAATTGAGCGCGACAGTCCTTAGAGTCTTCTCTAGATTTCTTTTAGTTAATGTGGGTCAATGCGGATGCAAGTTTTGTGATTTTCGGGGCCTAGGAAGGGTAATGAAATCCCCACCTAATTTGGATTTGGCCGTGCCCCTTAATTTCCGTATTTAGAATGCAAACAACCAAGAAATCAAAATCACGCACAAATTTAATTTTTGCTTTTGCGGCGCTGCGATTATTTGCAAAGAATCCTGTAGAAACTTGTTAGTTGGAGCTAAAAGAGGAGAGAGGAGAAGGTAAGAAGTTTACAGAGAAAAAATGCACATAGATCCCTCAAAGGGGCCGCGGAACCGCCGCAATAAGGGGGCTCCCACCGCGCTTCCGCGGTTGTAAGGAAAGAACACTGCACAAAATTTTCAGGGAATGTTCCTGTTCACTTCCCATATCCTCTGGTATATTCCAAAAAATTTCTTCAATTGCCAAACAGCTCCAGATTTCCTTGCAATGAACCACAACAAATCGTTTAGGGTTTGCACGAATTTTGATCTCAAAATAACAATGGAATAATTCTTTCAATTCAAACTATAGTATGAAACGAATTAGCGCGCGATCCCCGGCAACGGCGCCATTTTGATTGTTATGTTTTTCTTGATTGGGTGTAAAAAGTAAAAGAATCTATTCAAATAGTCCCCGATTTCGGCACCATTTGATTGTTCGTAGAATGTGAGACTGAGTAAGTAAATCAAATCGATAAGAGTCTCTTTGTGTCGGTGATTAGAAAATTGAATAAAGTTCACAATCAAAAAATTATATTTGACCGCAATCAACTACGGTGTCAGTTGTAGATCGTAAGCGAGTGCGGATCGTCCACAGGGATTGTGCGATTCGTTTTTGTATTTAATTTGTTTGAATCGAAAAGTTAATCGAAAGGAAAAGAAAACATGATTCAAGAATTTATCGATTGATTCAGGTGTCACGATGTTTAATCAAGAATCAAGAAACTGATAAACAAATCAAGAATCGGTGTTTCGATGATATTTCCAACCAAAATGTCAAGAATCTAAATGAGGCTCGTAGGAATCGATCGGATCTATAGACGTGATGTAATCTAAAGATTTCGTGTTCTTGTCCTTCGAAGGATTGATACTAGATCGATGATGATCGACGAGAGTTAGGGCCTTCTTGATGAAACTAGGGTTTCATCGTTTAACCCTTGTTCTTTCGTAGATATCGTTCACATTCTAGCCTCTAGCAATTTCAAGAAACGATCGCAACTCCCCAATCTCGATCGATATCAATCAAGAAAGCATCGCAACGAATTGGGTCGTCGATTCTTGAACTTGCTAGGGTTTACAAAACTCGTAGGATTCAAGAATCGATTTAAGATATATTACATCATCATTCTATTGATCGTCTCGACTCCTCGACGAGCGGAGTATTACTCAAACATCATCACACAGAAAGCATTCAAGAATTGAAAAGATATCATGATGCGAGAATTTAAAGAAAACAAGATAAAAGAATATCACCTTTTATTTATATCAACAATTTGATTACAGTCGCTCAAGAACTACAAGAGGAAGAACTAAATTGTTGAATTGGCGTCGCTCGGCTCCGTGAGTCGCGGATCGGCTTGGACCACTTGCTCTGTTGAAGATCGGCTCGGCTCATAAAAGGTTGCAAGGCTTCTTGCTTGATGGGTACTCAGGATCTTGGCTTTTGATTGGAATTAGGGTTAGTGTTTCACACAAATACTCTCACTAGACTTGTGGAAGAAGATGAAGAGAATGAATGGCTAAAGATGAACTAATGGAGGGATTTTTCCAAGATTAGAGATTATCCTAAAAATTAGGGATCCTTTTTACAAGTGAGCCTAGGGTCTTATTTATAGATCTCCCAAACCCTATGTCTAGATTTGAAATTACAATTGCCTCCAAAAGTTTGTTAAGGAGTTTCTAGAAAGAGTTTGTTAGGAGCTAGCTTAGGTTTTAAGCTAGGATTAATTAAGCTTAGAAACCCTAGTTTGCTGATCTGGCAGAAACCTCTGGAGTCTTCTGGAACTTGAAGTACATGAGCTGAATGTAGGCCCTGAATGAAGAATTTTGGTGCAAAGTTTTGGTGCTGACGTGGCAGATCCGCCGCGGAACCGCGGCACAAGCAGGCTCCGGCTGCGGTTCCGCGGCCATGTTGGCTCCTTGGGCTTTGGTATTTTTGCAGTGGTCTTGGGATAATATTTGGAGCTTTATCTGATATATTGATTTGTATTTGTCCCTTTGGATTGATACCAGAATTGAAATCATTGAGTTGGCGTAATGTTTGATCGGTACCATGTAAATTTTGGCCTTTCTTCTGGATTTTCCTGCACAGATCTCAAAACAAGTGTTGCGCAATATAGGGATGATGCGATGCCATGAAATGCGGTCAATTTCCTTTATAGTGTCGGTTTTATAGTCTTATACATGCAATCTGATATTTTGCGACAGTTTTGCTAATATGTGAAATATGAATGCCGAACACTTCTAAATGAGTGCAAATGATGAGGAAATTGCCGGCTGAAATATGTAATATTTTTGACTAATCAGTAGCATAGAAGGTTCCGAGCCAATCCATACCTAGAACCACATCGAAGTTCGGTATGTCCAGCACTTTGAAGTCAGCATAGAATTCTCTATTGCAGACGACTACTGGATATAAGCTGTATCCCATCGTTGCCTTTAGAATGCCATTTCCTGAACTGACATTCCAGCTGGATACAAGTAGTGTGACTGGAATCACATGAGTTTGAACGAACCGTTGCGACATAAAGCAGTGAGATGCTCCAGTATCAAAGAGTGCTAGTGCACGAAGTGAGGCTACTAAGATTGTACCTAAGGTATGTGGGATATGTTTTAGGTATAGGGAAAAGTATGTAGATAGGTAGCAAGACTGAAAGAAAAGTTTGAGAAGAAAAGGTTTACCAGTGATAATTTGGCCAGTAGCCTCAGCTTTTTCCACGGTCATCGTAAAAGCCTGTCGCCGTGGTACATTCCTCCTGGCCTGAGGAGCATTCCTCGGAACGTTCCGTTGAGCTTGATGGAACTGACGAGGAAGAGGTGCTGCTTGTGGTCCTCTAGGTGATGGAGCAGGGAGAGCGAGTCTTGGAGCAGGTGCTTGAAGGGCTGGTCTCTGCTGGTAAGTGATTGCTGGCCTGGGTGCAACATATGGATTTTGTCTTTTGGGACAAGACTCAATACCATGAGTAGCTGAGCCGCAGACTAATCAAAAACGGTTGGCTCACCGGAAGTCTTGCATCATATACCCATCTCTCTTGCAGTAGTTACAAAAGGCTGTGTTAGGACGGTTGTTCGGTACTCCCGGTCTCCTTGGCACAAAAGGTGGCCTTGATGATGCTCCTCCTATCATCTGGTTGACATGGCGTTTAATTCCTGCAGTTTGAGGTCTGCCCCTCGCCTTTACCACTGCCTCATAACGGCGGGAAGCTTTCAGAGCCGATTCATGAGTCGGAAAATCTCCTGTAGCCGGTGCAGCTTGGATCTCCGAATCCAAACCTTGTTGAAATCAACGGGCTCTGATCTCATCCGTCGGTATCAGGTGTGCCGCAAATCTGTTAAAGGATTGTGTTAGCTGTGTAGTATGTGATATTTAAAAATTCGAATTTATTGAGACATATCTTACCGACTGAGCATGGTGAACTCAGCGTCATACTCATCTACTGACTTGGTCCACATCGAACCTTGTTGCAGATGGATGAACTGCTGTTCCATGTCGAACCTGGCAGTCTCAGGAAAGTACTCAACGTCGAACATGTCGCGGAAAGTCTTCCATTCGATGGGTTTTTCAAGACGGCTTTCTTCCGCCTTCCACCAATTTCGTGCATTGTCCGTGAGCTACAGTTTCGCAACACGGACCCAAGCTCCCTCTGGCACTTGTGCCGGTGCCAGATCATCTTCGATACTCTAAGCCCATTCCTCAGCTTCCAGTGGGCTTTCCTTTCCTGAGAACTATTTGGGGTGCAAATGTAGGGTTCCTAGGCACACTCATGATGTTCCACAACAGATCAAACATGCCAAAATCAAATTTTTCATGTGCCTAAGAATCCTATGCAAGATCGTTAACTAGAGGATAGGCGATAAAGATGCAAGTTAACAACTTTAACTAAAAGGAAAGTGACTACAACCTTTGTAGATCCGGTCCTCCACTTTCTTAGCTCCGTGATGATGTCCCTCTGCTGCGATCATCGGATCGCGGACTCTGGCGATGGTTTCGTCGGAGAAATGATCGGGCTAGGTCGTCGATTTCGATGCCGAAGATGATCTACGTCGAGGCAACTCAAGATCAAGCTCCAACTTCACCAAGTCATGAAACTTGTGAAGAAAACACCCTATACTATATGGCAAGTGGTAGAGGATGAAGAAATAGGAAGTGGGTTCACTTTAGAATTGGATTTCTCACTCCTTTTCTCATGTCACCATTGAAGCTAGCAAGCTTTCATGAAGCTTGATGAAGATGAAGATGAAGAAAGAATAAAAAGAATTATTTTAAAAAGAAAATCCAAGTCATTCTTATCATAATGCAACCATTGTTGAGTGTAGAGAATAAACTATGGTTAGGTGAATGGTTAGGTTAATCAAAAGAAACAAAAAATGGTCAAAGCTTCTTGAAGCTTCAAGGAAAAACAAAAGAAGCAACCATTTCTTTTCTTGCTAAAATGAATAAATAAATAAAATAAATAATCAAGAAAAGATAACAAAACCCTAACCATTCACTTAAACATGGTTTAAAGTAAACATACACCCAAGTTTGCATGTATCATCAAACATGATACAAACTAGTGCACAAAACTATATCATATATACAATGTGCACATCAAGTGAGAAAATCCATCTTAAGTGAACAAATACTAGTTAATGTAAAGTAATATATCGAATATATAATTATACATTAAATCATTAAATCAACACTTGATTTAACGATCCGGTCATATCGCATATGACCGACTAATATCCAATGTATCGACTTATCGAATCAATCCTCGATTCGATAACTAGGTTATATCGCATACAACCAATCGATACATTCATCGCGAGAATAGAATACGGTATCACATACACGCATTATTCTCGGTCCCGCACATATCTCATATGCGCTCCTATTTCGTTTTGCTTGAGCCAGGAAACCTCTGTGTAGGACTCTAAAGACTCGTCAATACGCCGGCAACAGGTGATGATCATATCAAACACCCACAAGCCGCAAGCGATCTGCTAAACGTAACGGCCACCCGTGTATTGAGCGATTAGAAGATCGATGAGCAAGCCCGCTCACACTCCTGTGAATCCAACCAGTAACACTTACCGTACAGTCCGGTCTGTTCGTCTGATATGTCGCATATCTCGCCTAGGGGTGGTAAACGTCAGACCCCAATAGCTTGATAAGTCATGCCGACGTAAGGTCCATAACAATCGTGAAACTACTGATAACTCTTACCAGTATATCACTGCAACCCTGGCCAGGGATTTCCAGTTATGGCCAGTCGAGCATAGCGCAACATCAACCCCCAATACCGGGAGAGACGAATCTCCTCCTATCGCTCATTGCCTCCATGTGAATCGGGACTGTACCCAAAAACCACCTGTTTGCTCGACTCAGTAGAGCCGTGGTAGGGTGGAAATCAAAGCACAGTGGGAGACACACAAGACTCTATGACGATCTCGGGTCAACAGACTAAGCTGTACCAGTGTCACCAGAGAACTGCCATCTGACGTGAGGTATAATACCATCTGGGAGTTCTCGGCGAGTCCGTTCAGTGTACCCAGTCTCCACTGAGCACCCGCATACCATCTCTGATGTCAAACACCAATGGATATGGGATCATCCATCGCCCATCATATGGGTCGAGAAGATATACGCTAGTCTACTCTGGAATATCGATGCCCCGTCTCGATATTCCCACGACTAGGAACATTAAAGGATGTACTCATGGACTACCCAGGCCCCACTAGTATGATCTGCATCATAGTCCTAGAAGTCGAGTACACATCCTAAGGGCTTTATCAACATGTAACAGAGAGACAGAAAGTATACATGTTAAGATAAAGAGCAACCAGACAGCGTACTATCATGTCGAGCAAGAAAGTCTTACCTATATATGTCCCAGCATCCACTACAATATACATCCAATGTACAGTAATGGCCTCTAGGGCATACATATAACTAACAATCTCCCACTTGCACTAGGGCCATCTGAAGCAGTGGTTGTAGTATCTAATACTCAACCATCCCCTAAAAGTCTCTCTTTGGGAAAAAGCCTTCGTGAGTGGATCCACCGTGTTGTCCTCTGAGTCTACTCTCCTAATCTCGATCACCCTGGAGATCAACTATCTCCATGATCAGGTGATGCTGCCTCAGAATATGTCTGGGTCACTGATGGGACCAGGGTTCCAGGGCCAAAGCCACACTTCCATTGTCACACAATGGTAGGAACCTAGTTCATCTCATGAACCACTATACACCCAAACTACCTCTTTGGTAGTATCTTTAATAGCGATGTTACCAGCCTTTATCGTCTAATTTGTCACGGTATCTAGCTTGGAACTCCTCCAACATACCGTCCCTCTACTGAGGGTAAAGACAATGCCTGCGACTGACATTCAGTCGTCCTTATCACCCTGAAACCTTTCCAGTGATTCACCTTTATCCTATTTGGAGAATCCTTGTGATAAGAGGAGATTGACCGTGCGTAGCATAAGAAACTCTTTTCCTATCAAGAGTATGTTGTCCACGTACAATACGAAGATGACCACCTTACTCTCTACTACCGTTTTGTATATACAAGGTTCATCTACCATTTTGATGAAGTCAAACTCTTTAACTATCACATCAAAACTGACGTTCCAACTCCGCGATACCTGCTTTATCATGTAAAGCAACTTGCACACGTTTCCGCTGCTCCCACTGTTTACGAAGCCCTCTGGCTGTGTTCTTATAGACGTTCTCTTCTAAATCATCATTTTAGAAAAGCGGTCATGGCACCCAACCACCAGATATCGTAGTCATGGTATGTAGCAATGGCAAGTAGGATCTGGATGGACTTAAGGATAGTCCCTGGAAAAGGTTTCATCATTATCCATGCCTGGTTGATGACTAAAACCTTTAATAAGTCTAGCTTTGAAAGTCTCAACTTTTCCATCTACACCAAGTAATCTTCTCAAGATATACTTGCTTCTGATGGGGATTTAACCCTTCAGATATAGCAACCAAAGTCCATACTTTGTTGGTGTACATGGATTCCATCTCAGATCGCTAAGCATCCAGCCATTCTTACAGAGTCCCTACTCTCAATGGCCTGCTCGAATCTAGTTGGGTCATCATCTCATGATGCAATCCTCGCTCCCACTGTCATCGAGAAACCGAAGTATCTCTCAGGCGGATGAGGAATCCTGCTAGATCGGCGGAGAGGCTGAGGTTCGTCGGGGACTATAGAATCCTTTGGTCCTGTCAAATCAGCTGCAGTTTTGTATAGCTGGAACCTTTTCCAGTTCTACAGAACTGACCTTGCCTCGATCTTGTCCGGATTTTGCTTTTGACATAGGCCGGACAATCCCAAATCTTAACTTACTTAAGAGATAGGCTCTTCCCACACCATATTTTATATGGAGTGGTAGGCACTGATTTGATTCGAACCCAATTCAATAGGTATGCATCTTCTCAAGTGCATAACCCCCTTAAAAAGAAACAGGTAACTCAGTGATACTCATCATAGAGCACACCATATCATATAGGGTGCTATTGCTCCGCCCTGATACACCGTTGTGCTGTGATGTATTCAGAGGAGTAATACTGAGAGAGAATCTCATTCTCCTTTAGAATAGTCCAGGAATGCCATGCACAAGTATTCTCCTCCCTGATCTTATCATAGGACATAATACTTATACCCTTATTGGTTCTCTACTTCTAGCTTATATTCTGTGAATATCTCAAAAGGTTCGGACTTGTGTTTCAACAGGAATATATGTCTGAATCTTGAGAGATTATCAGAGAACGTAATGAAGTATAAAGAACCAGTCCTGGCATGTGTAGACAGGAGACCTTACATACATCATTATGTATCAATCCCAAGAGTTTACCAACTCTTTCTCTGTTTCCAATAAACAGAGCTATGGTCATCTTATCTTTGTGACATGACTGGCAAGTTTTACAAGATGTAAATTCAAACTGATTTAAATATGCATCTAAAATGTAACTTAAGCTAGTAGGGTCACATTGATATGACCTAGTCTACAATGCCTCAAGAAGGATTCGTTCATTTCTGAACTCTTCCTCTTGTGTGTTTTCTGTATACTAGGAACTGTAGTTTGATTTAGAACGTCAATACTTTTAGATAACGTGCCTGAACCGATCAACTTTTGATATAGGAAATGTTCAAAACATTATCCAACAATACAAAATTTTATCATTTCTTTACTTCTAAAGAGACTGATATGATTTTGTATATCAGGTTCGGTATCTAATAGCATTTGTTCAGAATCAATGTATTGGTAATACAGGGTGACAGTGACCAACAGATTTGGCTGCAACACTTGCATCGTTTTCTGTCTCACGAAACTTATCACCCGTTCTCAGTTCTCTGCCTTAGCCCATGTAACAGATTACATATGCGGGATCCTGATCTGGTATCAAATACCCAGGACGTAGAGGATACTGAGAAACAGTTCTTTGTAATGAACACACCCGAAGGAGATGCATCATATGCACTTTCTTCGTTTGGGCGGCATAGGAATTCTGGTATTCCCCTATTTCCTGCTCGGTCTTATAACAATTATAAGTTGGAGCGGGACCAACGTTCCCCAGCTCAGTATAACAAGCGGGTTCGGTCAATACATCCATATTATTATCTTGATTAAGGCGTGATATGGTCGCTACCTGGAGAGAGAGAGAAGAAAACACTCTGCGTGCGCTCTTGCAAGATTAGATTGGTTATTTATTTTATCTAACCAGGATGGCTCCTACTGTTTTTGTCAAATCTTCCTTCAAACCTTAAAAGGAAAGACTAGCCGGGATTAATTACACTCTACAAGTTCGCCAATCTTTCAGCCAGGCCAGTGTCGGTACTTTGAGGGAGGTTCCCCGTGCTTTCGCACGGACCTAATTACAATAAACCTCGTTTTCCCAGAGGCGTAACCCCGTTGACACCTTTTTAGACACCTACTTGATCGGCTAATTGCAAAGTGCAAAACTCTCTCAGGAGTAACAATTACTCGCAGTGGGTATCGGGATCCAACTATCATATAGAAGGTATGCAATCTCATTGCAAATTTCAACACTTGAAATTCCCGATAAAGGTTTTTACCCCTAGCACCTATGACCTTGGCTAAGGTCAACAAATCATAAGCACTAGTCAAGTTCTACCCGTCATTTCATGATTAGTTAGACCCACCCACATGAACCTAGGCTAAGGTCAACAAAGCCACATGACTGTCCTAACTAATCGCATCATATGCGGTGTAGGAAGACATCACTTAGCTACCGTACACTACGCCTCGGCTATGGTCGACAAACGTAGCACGAATACTAAGTACTCTACTTCCTAAAATGACGGAGGGTTGTGGATGGTTTTTAAGAAAACCTTTAACGCTTTGAACTTGATCTCGTTGCGGAATCAAATGGTTTTTAAATGGAGTGTTTTTTAGGCTTTTTCTAGTTTTGCTAAAGGGGTCACTCCCGGTGAAGGGATCGTCGGCCCTTTCCTCGTCGAATGAGGTGCGGGATATATCATATATATCACTGTGCAAAGCAGAAACTATAGAAGCTATCAAAAGACAAACCGAGTGTGTAGCATCTGCCAGTTATTACTAAAGGGGTCACTCCCGGTGAAGGGATCGTCGGCCCTTTCCTCATCGAATAAGGTGCAGGATATATCATATATACCGCTGTGCAAAGCAAGAACTGTAGCTACCTGTTTTATTTTTGAAATTCGATTCCACAACATCAATTAGGTTTATTTTCTTTCATTAATCTCATTAATGAATATCCCATCATTTAAGTCCACCTAAACATCACAGATAAATATAACGTACGCTTATGCCATCCGCATTCGCCTCGATGTCCCGTCTGCACCGTTAGGTTAAGTAACTAACGCCAGAGCGAGGCAGGGCTAGTGCGGGTGTAAAACATAAGCAACGTCTATATAATATATCACATATACTATATATAATATCTATCTGAACATATCACATGATCACATCACAGATAACGCAGCAGAAAATATCATATGAAATATTGGATATACTAAGACGTCCGTGTTTTATTTTGAGCCTGAATAAAACGCGGATTCCACGGTCGTGATGAATAGCCAATCCCACACCCTTAGACCCCTACGAGAGCGGCAAGCAACCCTACCAATTCTAAGGTTAGGAGACCCGGACTCGACTCCTCGAGATGGTCTCCCACTAGACCCCAGAACCCGGTTACTTGTGCTCCCCTCCTTGGGTCTGTCCTAATGCGGAAAAGTAAATAATATACATCAACGGTGACATCTTCCGCAACCTGGAAGTGCCCCAATAAAAGAATATTACATATAAGTTTTTACATGAATGAAAATGAAAAAACACTCATCTCATATAAAAAAAACCCCGGCTATTCAAACACGACGATCCAATACAACATATCCAGCAACACATAACATCACATGTCATCAACGTAAGTAAACATGCGTATCCCAATTGTCGTTGACATATAGCAACGAAACCGGCGATATCACATATTACACTTACGGTCGCAGAAAAGAAAGTGTAAAACTACAACAGTTGGAATCCGCAAACTCTTTAGACATCGCATGCCTAATCAAATGAAATACTTAGACATCGCATGCCTAACAATTATAAACCCCGCATTTTAGTCTCATTATCGAAAACTCTTTTCAATATCAAGTCGGGCAATTCAACAAGATTCCCGACATCCTGATCGAATGCTCGTCGTAAACTTTAGTAGGCGGCCGCACCCCCGACGCCGTCGACGATGTGCACCAAGGCGGAACACCGCTGCCGCGAGCACCCGAACGGATGCTTTCGGCGACGGGGTTCTCCTACAGTCCTTGGTCGGGGCTATGGGGTGAGGCTGTCTATTAAGTTTACCCGGCGAGTATCCGCGTACGCTACGTGATTGCGACGGACTTTTGATCACATCAAAATTCCGTGGCAACCGATCAAGTGAGACTAAAATGCTTGATTTATAACATCCAAATCAGTTATCTCATAACTGCTTGTGGATTCCAATTATTGTATCACATTCCAGATAAGATAGAAAATGTTAAACTTTCCGATCGAACAATCAAACACCTAAGTTTTCCCGAAACAGCTCAACACATGAAATAAGTTTAAAAAACATTCACTTCATGCCTCAATACCAACGGCCCAGCCGTAGAAGGGTCAAGCCAACGCCTCACATGTGGCACGCCGTACTGCCCCAAACCCTAAGGTTCAAAGGGCAGTTCAAGACGGTCACATAATCGAGTTAAGGTTTGTTGTCTTCTAGAGGGACCATCGCATTACTTGCACTACTTAGAACGTCATTAAACTACGGAAAAATCCAACAATTGGAAATTTCCCGGCAGGGGAAAAAGTGGGTATTTATATCCGGTCGAACCTTTTAACATGCTCTAAAAATACCCGGAAAACAAAGTAAACAAAATTAAATAATCCGATCGAATCATCGAGTCCCAATACAACCCCAGAACACTCAACTCTTGAGTCATAATAAAAATACCCATAAAATATAAATCACAGAAATAGGAGTTATGGTGGAAAAATGACGGCTTAACTCCTTTGTACGGCCGCGGAACCGCGGCCCAAGCAGGCTATTGCCGCGGTTCCGCGGTGGAATGTACGATTTAGGGGGTCATTTTTCACCACAATTCTTATTTCCCTGCTGAATTTTTCAGGTATTTTTAATTCAGAAAAAACCACAATTTCAGAAAATGTCCAGAGAGTGATTTGGGATTAGGGTTTCGGGTTCGATCGGACTTCTAACATCGTTTACGCATCGCCTAAGGCTCTAGCTAGGCTCTGATACCACTGTATGGTTCCTAGGCACACTCATGATGTTCCACAACAGATCAAACATGCCAAAATCAAAATTTTCATGTGCCTAAGAATCCTATGCAAGATCGTTAACTAGAGGATAGGCGATAAAGATGCAAGTTAACAACTTTAACTAAAAGGAAAGTGACTACAACCTTTGTAGATCCGGTCCTCCACTTCCTTGGCTCCGTGATGATGTCTCTCCGCTGCGATCATCGGATCGCGGACTCTGGCGATGGTTTCGTCGGAGAAATGATCGGGCTAGGTCGTCGACTTCGATGCCGAAGATGATCTACGTCGAGGTAACTCAAGATCAAGCTCCAACTTCACCAAGTCATGAAACTTGTGAAGAAAACACCCTATACTACATGGCAAGTGGTAGAGGATGAAGAAATAGGAAGTGGGTTCACTTTAGAATTGGATTTCTCTCTCCTTTTCTCATGTCACCATTGAAGCTAGCAAGCTTTCATGAAGCTTGATGAAGATGAAGATGAAGAAAGAATAAAAAGAATTATTTTAAAAAGAAAATCCAAGTCATTCTTATAATAATGCAACCATGGTTGAGTGTAGAGAATAAACTATGGTTAGGTGAATGGTTAGGTTAAGCAAAAGAAACAAAAAATGGTCAAAGCTTCTTGAAGCTTCAAGGAAAAACAAAAGAAGCAACAATTTCTTTTCTTGCTAAAATGAATAAATAAATAAAATAAATAATCAAGAAAAGATAACAAAACCCTAACCATTCACTTAAACATGGTTTAAAGTAAACATACACCCAAGTTTGCATGTATCATCAAACATGATACAAACTAGTGCACAAAACTATATCATATATACAATGTGCACATCAAGTGAGAAAATCCATCTTAAGTGAACAACTACTAGTTAATGTAAATTAATATATCTAATATATAATTATACATTAAATCATTAAATCAACACTTGATTTAACGATCCGGTCATATCGCATATGACCGACTAATATCCAATGTATCGACTTATCGAATCAATTCTCGATTCGATAACTAGGTTATATCGCATACAACTAATCGATACATTCATCGCGAGAATAGAATACGGTATCACATACACGCATTATTCTCGGTCCCTCACATATCTCATATGCGCTCCTATTTCGTTTTGCTTGAGCCAGGAAACCTCTGTGTATGACTCTAAAGACTCGTCAATACGCCGGCAACAGGTGATGATCATATCAAACACCCACAAGCCGCTAGCGGTCTGCTAAACGTAACGGCCACCCGGGTATTGAGCGATCAGAAGATCGACGAGCAAGCCCGCTCACACTCCTGTGAATCCAACCAGTAACACTTACCGTACAGTCCGGTCTGTTCGTCTGATATGTCGCATATCTCGCCTAGGGGTGGTAAATGTCAGACCCCAATAGCTTGATAAGTCATGCCGACGTAAGGTCCATAACAATCGTGAAACTATTGATAACTCTTACCAGTATATCACTGCAACCCTGGCCAGGGATTTCCAGTTATGGCCAGTCGAGCATAGCGCAACATCAACCCCCAATACCGGGAGAGACGAATCCCCTCCTATCGCTCATTGCCTCCATGTGAATCGGGACTGTACCCAAAAACCACCTGTTTGCACGACTCAGTAGAGCCGTGGTAGGGTGGAAATCAAAGCACAGTGGCAGACACACAAGACTCTATGACGATCTCGGGTCAACAGACTAAGTTGTACCAGTGTCACCAGAGAACTGCCATTTGATGTGGAGTATAATACCATCTGGGAGTTCTCGGCGAGTCCGTTCAGTGTACCCAGTCTCCACTGAGCACCCGCATACCATCTCTGATGTCAAACACCAATGGATATGGGATCATCCATCGCCCATCACATGGGTCGAGAAGATATACGCTAGTCTACTCTGGAATATCGATGCCCCGTCTCGATATTCCCACGACTAGGAACATTGAAGGATGTACTCATGGACTATCCAGGCCCCACTAGTATGATCTGCATCATAGTCCTGGAAGTCGAGTACACATCCTAAGGGCTTTATCAACATGTAACAGAGAGACAGAAAGTATACATGTTAAGATAAAGAGCAACCAGACAGCGTACTATCATGTCGAGCAAGAAAGTCTTACCTATATATGTCCCAGCATCCACTGCAATATACATCCAATGTACAGTAATGGCCTCTAGGGCATACATATAACTAACAGCAAAGCCGTGAATTGCTTCACCCCAGGTGCTTCTATCTCAGGACGGTTTATTAAAAGAGCAGTCTGCTGATGTTGTCCCTCTAGGAGGTTGCGGATTGCCTCAAGCAGAACCGTCTGCTCGTTGAGCGGAGCAGGGACAACAGGTGTGATTGGTGGTGGAGGTGGAGTGTTGTTGAAGTTGGTGCTGGTATTGTTCGGGGAAGCCATAACCTTGAAAGAAAATTTAGGTTAGGACAGATTCAAAATATATGAAATGATAAGATTCAAGAAATATGAATTGTAAAAAATGTTTTAGTTGCTGGTTCTTGTGTTATATTGCTTAGGTTGTTCACGGAGAGCAGAACTGCATGGTAGTGTTCCATACAGCTCTGACCTGCATGAGCCACCAACAAAAGCTGTCACGCCCCGCTTCCCGGTGTACGGGCAGAGGGCGTGACTAGCCGCTATGTATTTACTTTGAAGTAAATACGCTAAGCGTATCTAAGCAATATAAATAAAAATACACAAGAGACAAAGACGGTAGATATAACTGAACAGCAACTTTATTTATTAACATTGTTTTGTACAATACATGTAAAAGTAAATACATCTGAAAGAAAACAATGCCTAAACAGTGGTATAACAGAAATGAAAAGTACTGAAACAAAAATGTGTACAATGAAGCTAGAGCTCTGGGTCGTAGGCAAGCTGATCTAAGTCCTCGCTAGTAGGCTCGATCTCCTGGGTGTCCAGATCACCTGACAACATTCGGAAAAAAAAAGAAGGAATGTCGTCAGTGAACAATCGCTCGGTAAGTCCCAGAGGTAAGGGAGAATTAAAATAGACAGAGAGAGAAAGTAGATTTTAAAGTTGTATTATATTGTATTAGTGTTAACGCTGTTGTTTGTAGCTTGGTACAGAAGAATGCCAGTGTATACGAGAGAAGTCTCTATATGCCAGAAACTAGAGGCACGTGTAGTACAAGGAACCGTTTATGCCACGGTACAACAGCAACGGAAATACAGGTTAGGTGTCTTAAATCTTACAGTCTCGTACCACTTCTAACACCTTCCGTACCAATTTACCCCTTAAACCCCGCGATGTCTTGTTTGTATTGTAACTTATAATTGAATTGTAATATATAGATTGTATAATTGGATGACTTCCCGAAACCATGATATCAGTAAATGGATGTAACTGGAGAATCATGGATGTAACTGGAGAATCATGTAAATGGAAGTATATCCATGGTTCAGTCAATATAGATTGAATATATTGAATATATGGATTCATGGATTCATTGTTGAATTGTAATATTGTAAATTGTACTTGAATCATATTCAAGTCAGATTATTATAATGAGACTCAGTCTGAGTCAGAATAATTAGAAAAGAAATTGAAGTCCTGAATTAGGTTTTAATGTTATCGGTAACCGCTGCACATGGGCGGCAGGATTTGTGTCTTTTTCAAAAACGATTACCGTGTTGATAACACCGTTGTTAAGTTGCCTACCTTAAATAGGCAAGCACCCGCTTCTTCGGCTCTCTGGGGCTCAAGAGATTGGTCCCGCTTAAGCCTATATTTACTAGGGTCCTCAAGGTAATTTATAGAACTTGAGGGGGTTTTATGTAAAAATACTTTTGTATAATTTTCAAAATACACCCCAAGTATTTAATTATCGTCTTTAGAGTTGTAATTGATGTAGATTTTATATTTGTGATATTTCTAGTGAAAATAACCTAATTTCATAATATAGGGTATTTAATTGTAATATTGAACTTGTATGGAATTCATGGTATTTTAATGTAAAGTGATTCTTTTGATTTAGAAAGGTTGGAATATTTATATCATATCAAAAATAGGTATTTTGATATTACATACATACATACATTCATATATATATATATATATATATATATATATATATATATATATATATATATTTTATAAAATAATTTTAATTTATTATTTTCTAGAAATCTCATTTTCTTAAGATATTCGTATTTTAAATCTCTCGAAACCGAATGCTCCTTGCGGAGGTCTGCATCTCGCACTACTAAGCCCAGAGATGTGCGATAATCCGCACCATCCCGGTCGGGTTCCCCAAAATGGGTTGTAACGGCGCATTGCAAAGATTTATAAAAATACGTAATCTTGTAGAAAATGATTTTAATAGTTAGTGGTATTTATATGTAAACTTTCGTTTTCCTGTATTATATATTCCCGAAAAGTATTGTGCTATGTTGCATATGAGTGTTGTGAGGAGGTAGGTCATTACATCATGATCTAATTAAAGGTATAGCAAATTTAATGATGTTTTAAAGTGGAAAGTAAACTACATGGTATTTTAGTGAAAAAGAGCGGTAAAAGTTACAAAATGAAATATATTGCCATGAAATTTGCTCAACATGTTTGTTAATGATTAATAGTCAACATGTAAGGGTTTGGTATGTTTGTATTTAAGAAAAGGTTGGATTTTTAGGAAGAACCGAATTGGAAATCGGATTAACTCCGATTCCGTCGGATTTTAGAAATACGTGTTTTTAGAGTAGCAAGGTGAAGAGGGAGAAGGGACTTACTTGCTGTTAGGTTAGAGAAGAGGGAGAGGAGGATGTAGGATTCGCCGGTGCGTCGTTTCGTCGCCGGAAGCTCCTAGGATCGTCGTCGGAATTTCGTCGGAGCTTCGCCCTTTGCTAACTCCAAACGCACACAAAAGTTCTAGGGATTTTCTTGAGAGTTTTGGACAGAATTTGGAGTGAGGGGTGTGTGTTTAGGGGTGGTATTTATAGGGTAATATAGGGTTTAGGGTGGGTGAAAGGCTGTGAAGAAAAAAATGTATTAAATTGTATTAAAAATTGGTTTAATGGGATTTTAAAGAGCTCTGTTGAATTTCAGGAAATTTAAAGTGTACAGGGGAGTTAAGAAGACCAAAAGACAGAACTTTTGTGTTGGACAATCGGCGATCCGGCCGAGTCCGGCCAGCGGCGGCGGGCCGAGTCGGCCGAGTCGCCGGCCGATTCCGGGGTGTCACGTGTTCCTCATCGCATGGTGAAGCTCCTGGGTCAGTTTGTTTTGTATGTGACGTTTGGTTTTTACGAGTTATGCACGTGTAAACCCTTGGACTTCTACAAATTCAAAACAAAATAATGTGGGGAATGGGATTTGAACTCTGGTGCTTTGGTTCTGCAGTGCAAGGTCTTACCAATAAGCTACAAGCTCCTGCTTGTTATTAAAAAGCAAAACAATTACTTATAGTACTCACAGTAAATGCAAATACTTCAAGTATACATTAACTTTTTTAAAAAAAATTGTACACTAAAATTGGAGTTGTTACAGTGTATCTACATGTAAGTATGTATGTATGATGCATTTCATATGCGCAATAGCACAATAATCAACGTCTCAATGTCAATGACAATACAATACCACATAGGGGTATATGTAGCTCTAGCAAGGTATGTGGGTGTACATGTAAGTATATATGCATGATGTATATGTAGCTATAGCAAGGTATGTGTTGCGCGTGTCATGGCAATTACCAACGGTATGGGTGTAGCATACAATTTAGTGCTCGTGTGTAACACCCTAGGATGTGTTTAGTGGCTAATTATATTTTAATAGGTGATTTTGATAAAAAGGTTTACCAAATTAATTTTCATATAATTTTTCCAATTTAATAAATATTTTTCTAAAATTTTGCCAAGCTTGCACGAACTTGTGCATGTAAGCTAGTAATAAAATTTGGGTTACACCATGTTTCACAACCATGGTGAATTAAACCCCTTGTTAAGACAAAAGATTTTAATTAAGGTTAGGTTTGGTTTAAATATGGAAAAAAAAAGGGTTTAAAATTTGTTTTGTTGACTTGAGAGAGAGAGAGAGAGAGCATGGCAAGCCCATGCTTGCAATTAATGTGGAGAGAGAGAGAGGAATGGGGGGGCTTGACCCTAAGCTTACTTGCAAACCCTCTCTCATTTTTCACTCATTCACTCTCTCACTCACACACACACACACCAGCCTCAGCTCCAGAAGTTGCAGCAGCAGCAGCATCAAACACCAGCACCAGAACAGCAACTGCATCAGCAATTCATGCAGCCCCAGCTCACCCCCAGCAGCCCCAGCTCCATGTAGCAGCAGCCCCACATGTAGCAGCAGCACCAGCTTCAGCTCCACAACCCCAATAACAGCAACATCAACAGCAATAAGCATCAGCACTTCAAGCAGCAGCAGCTTCTGTGCAGAGGCAGTTCCTGTAGCAGCCTCCTCTTCTTCTTTTCTTCTCCTGGACCAGCGTAGTAGGGTCAAGCGAGGTATAAATTCTGAGCTTCACTTGCTTGTGTGCTAGACTTGTGAGTTGGTTTAGATTTTAGTGTGATTGGTAGATGTTTATCACTAGACTTGGTGTTTTAGCAATATTGATGGTGATTAGTAAGATCTTTGCTTAAGTTAGGTTAATTTTAGTTAGACTAGGTTAATTAGGAGCTATTGAGGCCAGGTTAACCAAGGTAACCCCAGTTTACACTAAAATACCCTGAACTTTCATGTTGGTGCAAATTGTGACTTTTAAGCAAAAATTTAGCTTTCTGTTATCTGCTGTTACCCAGGTGACTTCAGGAAAAAATTGAGTGGACCCCAGCCTACTAGTAACACCCTGACCCCACCACCAGAGCCCGACCCCACCACTCTCACTTTTGGCCGCCAAAATAATCTTTCTGGCCGCAATTTGCGGCCAGAACAAGGAGTTAGGAGTTAGGGTTTTCAGGGTTGGTGTCTGCTATGTTTTGTAGGTCCTTGGTATATGTAGTTTTGTAATATTGTAGCCTGGACAGAATCTGGAGCTATATGTCATTTTCTGGTGTTTTTTTTGTTTGCGCGATACGCGAGTGGGTTTGTGATTCAGCGTATCACGGCGTATCGGACTGAGTCGTAGGCGCGTGCACACACGTTCTAACGTATCACACACACACGCGTTGATTCGTGACGCGAGTTTCACGTTTTGTTTCGTTTTCACGTTTTGCGGGATTCTTGCTTATATAATTAGATTCCTTGTGTAAATTCCAGGTTCTCAGGCGAGCACGTCAGACGTCGCCAGGAAAGGGAAGCAGGTGGTCGGCTATACTTAGCATGCGACCAGGTGAGTAGATTTAACATCTACGGGGAAATCGCTCGTATGGCGTTAAGCGTCAGGGCGTTATAGGAATTGTAGTCATGATGTCCTTTTAGATATACTGGTAGTATAGAACACTGCACTGTCACTAACGGTCCAAGTTGCACGAGCACGATCTATATGCTACACTCACACCGTTAGTGATTGCCATGCCACTCACAGAGTAGGATTGCTATAAACCGCATATTTTATTGATTCTGCCTACTTGATGTTGACGTGAATTGCCGCATACATCATACACATTCATGCTTGTGATATATATACCTTATACGTTCATACTTGTGACATATACCACACATATTCATACTTGTGTCATATACCTTACCTATGTTCATACTCGGACGCATATACATCATAGGCCTACATTAGTGCACATGTACCTGCTATATTCACTTTGCGTACTTATCCATTCTCACATCCATACCGTTACCACATTCATATGTTGCATTCATGGATGATATTTACTTGATTTAAAAACTGAGGGACCGCAAACGATATTTTCAAAACTGGACCTCTTAAACAGCGGTTTCCCCATTCCTTAAATTGTAGTGTCATACGACATATTGCATGGATCTACGCATTGGATTTGATTTCTGTGATTTCTGGATTTGGGAACCGGAGTACTATTTTAAGAAAATACGCACTGTTTGAAACCCGGTTTCCCTTGATATGATATTTTAGTGCGTCCACCATGAGTTTTCTCGGTTCTAGAGAGCTTGTGTGAGTATACCCGATTCGAGGCGAGGTAGGCACCGATTGCGGGTACATGGTGGACCCGGTATGGTACCCCGGGGCGAGAAGACTCGTATTGTTAGACGGTGAGCCCGGCGGAGGGACTACTACCTACCGGTGATTGGTTGGACCTGGCGGTTATCCGGAGGATACTGACCAAAGTAGCTTGATGGATACGGGACGACGCGTACTGCTGGGGCCGAGGGCCGATTCCGCAGACGGAGCCCGTGGGCAGATCCGATGGACGGACGCTCCATATTGGAGGATTTGCGTGTCGATGCTGGACACGGCTGTTTTTACGATATTTTGAGTGCCGGTGATGGGTACTCCCGATTCTTATGAGATTACAGGTTTGGGGACCGATATGGATGACGACGCTTGAGTTGTACTGGTTTTGGTGCATTGATTGATACCAGATATTTTCCACGAGGATATTCCGTGTAGATATTGTTCTTTTCCATACTCAGCATTCAGTATTTGACATCTCATCCTGTAGTTAGTATACCTGATCGAGTACACATGCTTGCATATTATTGCATATCTTGCCCATCACATATAGATGATTATTACATAGTACTTGTTGCATGATTTTGAGCATCCAGTTCTTCATATAGATGTTTATTAGTTTGCATAGTTTAATGTATCGCAGTACGTGCATACCTGCGATTATCTTTATATGTTATCTACTATTCACGAGTTGGCAACTCACCCCCGTTGTGCCACAGTGCTTGCAGGTTGCCCTTTGGAGTAGTCGCGGCTAGCTGTTTACTGCATCTTTTGGCACAGATACCACTTCTGAGGCGTGATAGCCCTTTTGTTATTAGGTGGGTTTTGTACGGTATCTGTTTATCTTTCAGTTGTATATTGATGTATCTAGTACTCTCCATCTACCTTCCTGTATTGACTTAGAGACAGTTGTAAGGACGATGTATTTGATTTGTACTCTGGTGTCGAGCTCGCATGTGAGCCGACTTATGTTATGCAGTCTTACCTTTTATGATATTCGCCTTTGTTTTACTGTATACTCTTGTGATGCTCTATTCATCCCGCATGTTATTTCTATTTCACTCGCCTTTACCTGACTTGCGGAATAAATGGTTATAAAGGAAATGTTGCCAAAATTATTCAAAATACCTCTTAACTTAAAAAGGATTTCTACTAAATTAATTAAAGTTTCCTAAACATTTATAGCTGTTTTTACAAAATGATTTAAACACTCTATATTTAATGGTTTTGATTTCTGGGTTTCGGCTTACTTAGTCGCGTTACGCCTGTGGACGTTACGTGGCTAAGTGCCGGTCACGGGCCAAATTATCGGGTCGTGACATCGTGCAATATGAACCGTCAGTAACAGTGCAGTGTCCAATAGGTACCAAGTCAAGACACAACAAGTAATAATATGCAATGATGCTCATGCACAATCAACTCATATGCATATAGACATACAGCTATAATATCATATCTAGCCCTGACGCATAACGCCATATGGACGATTTCCCCATAGATGTTAAATCTACTCACAGATGATCTTGAGATAAGTAAAGTCAACCACTTGCTTTCCCTTCTTCGCAGCGTCCGAAGTCCCTGCCTGCGATCCTAAAATCATACAAACACAACACATAAGGCTAAATATCCTGCGCCGACATAAAGACAATGAAACGCAAGAATAACGTCCATAAGATATACACACTGTGCACCTAGTGCACAAAACGCGTACGACATTGGCACAACCTTAGCGAGGAATGCAAAACGACACAACCACCAAGTCTAGACCCCGATAGTACCGATCGCGCATTCACAACACAATATATATCGTGGAAGGTAATATATATAATATCGCAACGTCAATTGAAACCCGAGCCTAATTTAACCGAAAACCTAGTAAGCATCTTGATTTAATGAAATTCTCGATGTGTAGTAAAAGCAAGTATCGAATCAATTGTTTCCCGATAACGGTTTCATTTGATCGATAACAGTATCTTGTATCAGTATTTAGAAAATTGTATAAAGAAATCACAACCAAAGAATTATATTTGACCGCAATCAATTACGGTGTCAGTTGTAGATCGTAAGCGAGTGCGGATCGTCCACAGGGATTGTGCGATTCGTTTCAATGTTCGATTTGTTTGAATTGAAAAGTTAATTGCGAAGAAAAGAAAGCATGATTTAAGATTTATCAATTGTTTCAAGTGTCACTATTCTATTCAAGAATCAAGAAAAAGATAAACAATCAAGAATCGGGTTTCAATGATATTTCCAACCAAATGTCAAGAATCTAAATGAGGCTCGTAGGAATCGATCGGATCTATAGACGTGATGTAATCTTAAGATATTGTATTCTTGTCCTTCGAAGAATTGATACTAGATCGATGATGATCGATGAGAGTTAGGGCTTTCTCGTGAAACTAGGGTTTCATCTTTTAACCCTTGTTCTTTCGTCGATATCATTCACTTTCTAGCCTCTACCAAATTCAAGAAACGATCGTAACTCCCCAATTTCGAGCGATATCAATCAAGAAAGCATCGCAACGAATTGGGTCGTCGGTTCTTGAACTTGCTAGGGTTTACAAAACTTGTAGGACTCAAGAATCGATTTAATATATGTTACATCATCATTCTATTGATCGTCTCGACTCCTCGACGAGCGGAGTTTTATTCACACATCATCACACAGAAAGCATTCAAGAATTGAAAAGATATCATGATGCAAGAATTTAAAGAAAACAAGATAAAAGAATTTCACCTTATATTTATATCAACAATTTGATTACAGTCGCTCAAGAACAACAAGAGGAAGAACTAAATTGTCGATCTGGCGTTACTTTTCTCCGTGAGTTGTGGATCGGCTCGGACCACTTGCTCCGTTGAAGATCGGCTTCGCTCATAAAAGGTTGCAGGGCTTCTTGCTTGATAGGGTACTCGGAATCTTGGCTTTTGATTGGAATTAGGGTTAGGGTTTCACACAAGTCCTCTCACTAGACTTGTGGAAGAAGATGAAGAAGAGGTAAGAGAATGGCTACCACAATGAACTAATGGGGGGTTCTCTTCATTATCATTTACAAGTGAGCCTAGGGTCTTATTTATAGATCTCCCAAACCCTAAGTCTAGGTTTGAAATTACAATTCCCTCCAAAAGTTTGTTGAGGCTTCTAGAAGGTAGTTTGTTAGGAGCTAGCTTAGGCTTTAAGCTAGGATTAATTAAGCTTAGAAACCCTAGTTTGCTGATCTGGCAGAAGCCTCTGGAGTCTTCTGGAAACTGAAGTACATTTCTGAACTGTAGGCACTACCAGAAGAATAATGGAGCAAAACTGGAGTACTGATGTGGCAACACCGCCGCGGAACCGCGGCCTAAGCCGGCTTGCGCCGCGGTTCCGCGGCCAAGTTGTGGGTTCATTGCTTGGTTCTTCTGGTGTTGTCTTGGGCTAACATTTGGGGCTTTATCTGATGTGTTGATTTGTGTTTATCCCTTTGGATTGATACCAGAACTGAAATCATTGAGTTGGCGTAATGTTTTAGCGGTGTAGATTCGAGCAAGCTTCTGATTTTTCTGCACAGACTTCGAAACACGGGTTGTGATATAAAGAAATGATGCCATGTTATGAAATGCAGTCAATTTCCCTAGAAATGCCGGTTTTAAGGTCTAATACATGTAATCTGATATTTTGCGACAGATTTGCTAATATGTGAAATATGAATGCCGAACACTTCTATATGAATGCAGATGATGAGGAAATTGCCGGCTAAAAGATGCAATATTTTCGACTAATCAAATTCCCCCAAACTTAATTTCGATCGTCTCGAGCGAACTTTTTATTAAAAAGAGAAGGAGAAAATAAAGAAAGAGAAAAGCTAACTAGCACACTTTCGTAGGCAACACGATTGCACTGAGCACGTGCAACAAGCCTTTAAACCTCTAGGTGTCCCTAGTAGGAGGAGTGTTGTCTCCTGAGGGTTTTCAGCGGATTGCACCCACAAAATCCAATAATAAAAGGAAGATCATGAATATTACATTTAAAGAAAAGAATTGTAAAAGAAAAGCCTTGAAAATTAGGGTTTTCAACTAAGCTAGTTTTTTCGGTTGTCATGAGCCCTATCTTAATGGTCATGAAAAGATGTCAGAAATCACGTCCTCCCTCAATAAAACATCGTCTTATTCTTCATTCCTATCTTTCTTCCAAAACATCGATCATATCACCCTGCGTGTGTGTAAAGACATCCCTACACCCGGAGAATTCAATTCAAGCTATCATACCCTTGCCCATCAGCTTCAGTACTTTTTAATTAATGAATATTTAAATGAGATTGCTCACACACTTTCATGCGACCGTTAATACTTCTTGAGGTACTAACCGACCGATTACTCCTGTGCTTGCTTACTTGGTGTATTTTCCTCGTCTTGCACCACCTCAGGCATAGCAATGACTCCCAGACCAGTTGGCCTTAGGGCACTAGGTGAAGAGGCACCCTCGCTATATATTTTTATTGCTCTCGGCGATAACAAAACCAGTGTCCATTTTTCTCACCACTTTATATATTTTTATTCACTTTTTTTTTCTTTTTATTTCCTTCATACAGCGGCTTTAAGACAAGAGCATTTCAAGGTATCCTCTACTATCCCAGACTTCAAGACGTGTGTAAGTGCGAATAGGAGGGTAGCAACGTTCAAAATGTTTGGCTTCCAGAATAGAAACTATTTTTCAGACTTATTTTTATCCTCAGATTAGTGACGTCCTTCATCTTACTAACCCTTGGGACAACGGCTCATAACTACTTATTACTAGTTCGTATAAGAAAACTTATAATTTTCTTAGTTTTCTAAAAAATTTCTAACTCAGGGATATAATTGTTCATTATCTAAACTTTTATTATCTTATTTATATACAAAAAAGTATGTAAATATTAAAATATTTTTATATTTGAAATTTTTTTTTTTAAATTTTTATGGGTTTTGAAAATTTATAAATTTTTATAGATTTTTAAAAGAAATGTTTTGTGCTTATGCAGATGATATGCAAATGATGCAAAAATAAGCACAAACCTCCCCCAAACTTGTTTTCAACAGTGTCCTCACTGTTGCCAACAGCTATATCTACAAAACTTGTAAGTCTGGGAGGAATTATTAGTGGAGGCAAAATATATAAGTGAAGAACTTCCCCCAAACTTATTCTTTTCACTCACCTCCATCCAAAAGATGATGCAATGATATATAGGATATGAAGGTGAGACGGAGGAATTTTAATCCAAATAAACTGGCTCTTGTAAGAACAAGAGCTCCTCCTTGGGGTCAGTGGAAAAATACGGCTTTAGTCTATGTCCATTTACTTTGAAAAATGTGCCGTTTTTAACATTTTCTACTTCTACTGCCCCGTACGGGTATACAGACCGCACAATAAAAGGTCCCTTCCACCGAGATCGAAGCTTACCCGCGTGAAGGTGTAATCGTGAATCATAAAGAAGGACTTGTTGACCAGGTGAAAATGTTTTCCTCAAAATGTTTTTATCGTGAAAAACCTAAGTCCTATTCTTTACAATTACAACGTTATCATAAGCTTCATCGCGGAGTTCGCTTAGCTCATTAAGTTGCAGCTTCCGAAAGTTGCAGGCTTCTTTTAGATCAAAGTTTATAGCCCACAATGCTTTATGCTCTATCTCGATGGGTAAGTGACATGCCTTCCTGAACACTATCCTATATGGAGACATCCCTAGGTCGGTTTTATATGCAGTCCTGAATGCCCAAAGAGCGTCCGTCAATTTGGTCGACCAGTCTTTTCTATTCTTAGCAACAGTCTTCTCCAGGATAAGTTTGATCTGTCTGTTTGAGATTTCAGCCTGCCCGCTCGTTTGGGGATGATAAGGTGTAGAAAGTCGATGGTTGATTGCGTATTTCCGCATCAGAGTCTCGAAAGATCTGTTGCAGAAATGTGTCCCATTATCGCTAATGATAGCGCGTGGGTGTCCAAATCGCGAAAAGATATTCTCTTTTAAAAACTTAATGACAACTTTCTTGTCATTAGTGCGACATGGAATGGTTTCTACCCACTTTGAGACGTAATCAACCGCCAGCAGTATGTACAAATTCCCAAAGGAGTTGGGAAAGGGACCCATAAAATCAATGCCCCAAATATCGAATATTTCAACAACCAGAATGGGTTGCTGAGGCATTTCATTCCTCCGGGAGATTCTACCCGTGTACTGACACTGTGTACAGGTTTTGCAATACTCAAATGCGTCCTTGAATAAGGTCGGCCAATAAAATCCACATTGCAAAACCTTTTCCGCTGTCTTTTTAGGACTGAAGTGACCCCCACAGGCCTGATCATGACAAAAAGAAAGAACACTCTTGAACTCTTCTTTCGGGACACACCGGCGAATGATCTGATCAGGATAATATTTAAACAGATAGGGTTCATCCCAGTAAAAATGTTTTACTTGGGATAAAAAGCGGTATTTGTCCTGTTTTGACCAATCGCTGGGTATAAGTCCCGTAACAAGATAGTTCACTATATCCCTGAACCATGGTTCATTGGAAACGTTCAAAAGTTGTTCGTCGGGGAATGAGTCATTGATCGGCAGGGTCACAGGGGAAGAAATGATGCGTGAAAGATGGTCGGCTCCTACGTTTTCACATCCTTTCTTATCTTTGATAACAAGATCAAATTCTTGTAACAGTAGGATCCAACGTATTAGTCGACCTTTTGCATCTTTCTTCGCCAAAAGATGTTTTAAGACGGAATGGTCAGTGTACACAACTATAGGTGAGCCAATTAAGTAAGGCCTGAATTTTTCTAATGCAAATACAACCGCTAAAAGTTCTTTCTCGGTGGTTGTATAGTTGATTTGTGCATCGTTCAGGGTCTTACTTGCATAGTAGATCACGTGTGGCATCTTTTCGATGTGCTGTCCTAAGACTGCACCTACTGCAAAGTCAGATGCGTCACACATTAGCTCAAAGGGATAGTCCCAGTTTGGAGACGATAGAACGGAGGCTGAAGTGAGTGAGTGTTTAAGTGAGTCGAAAGCTGTCTCACAGTCCGAGTCAAAGTGGAAGGTCGTATCCTTGGCCAGGAGAAGAGTTAAAGGTCTAGCAATTTTGCTAAAGTCCTTAATGAATCTCCTATAAAAGCCCGCATGGCCAAGGAAGGATCGAATGTCCTTGACGCTTTTGGGATGAGGTAGGTTTTGAATGACATCTATCTTAGCTCTGTCAACCTCAATGCCTTTCTGTGAAATAACATGTTCAAGTACAATTCCTTCTTGGACCATGAAATGGCATTTTTCCCAGTTCAAAGTTAAGTTCTTCTCTTTACAACGAGTAAGAACCGAGTCAAGATTCGATAGGCAATCAGAAAAAGAGTCTCCAAAAACCGAGAAATCGTCCATAAAGATCTCCAGAAAATTCTCTACCATATCAGAGAATATCCCCATCATACACCGCTGAAAGGTAGCGGGAGCATTGCATAACCCAAAGGGCATGCGACTGTAACCAAAGGTACCAAAAGGACAAGTAAAAGTGGTTTTATCTTGATCCATTTTGGCGATGGGGACCTGATTATAGCCTGAGTATCCGTCCATAAAGCAATAATACTCTCGTCCCGCTAAGCATTCCAGCATCTGATCAATGAATGGTAGAGGAAAGTGGTCTTTCCTCGTGGCAGCATTGAGTTTTCTATAATCAATACATACACGCCGCCCAGTTTGGGTGCGTGTCTGAATCAACTCATTTGCCTCATTGGTTATAACAGTGATGCCGGATTTCTTAGGGACGACATGTATAGGACTCACCCATTGGCTATCGGAGATGGGGTATATAATACTATTATCTAGGCATTTGACGATCTCTTTCATCACCGCTTCCTTCATGACGGGATTTAACCGTCTCTGTGGTTCTCGGGTTGGTCTGGCATCATCCATCACATGTATATGATGTTCAACAATCAAGGGACTAATCCCTTTGATGTCCGCCATACTCCAACCAAACGCCTCTTTATTAGATCTTAATACCAATAAAAGTGCATTCTCTTGCTCTGATGCAAAAGAAGCGGAAATGATAACCGGTAAGGACTCATTCTCACCTAAATATGCATATTTAAGGTAAGAAGGTAAAATTTTGAGATCTAAAACTGGCGGAGAAATGATAGAAGGAGGGATCATCGAGTGATTTTCGGAGTCACACAGAAGCTCAGAGCCTGTGAAAGATACAGACTCGGGTGGAGAAAAGTCAGAAGTGCAGGACTCAAGTGTAGGAAAAGTGTCCTCACTAAGATCATGTGTAAGATCAAGCAGAGATGTGGTAATGTCGTCGAGATCTAGAAAGCAAAGATCCTCAGCTCCACAACTATCGGGAGCGATCTCGTGGACAGAGCACACATCTAGAATATGAGCAGAGGGTTCTGATGGCTGACTTCCAACTTTGTAGATGTTTAGTTCAATGGTCATATTTCCAAATGATAAGTTCATTGAACCATTTCTACAGTTTATAACAGCGTTGGAAGTGGCAAGGAAAGGACGACCCAGAATCACTGGAATTTGGCCCCGGGGGTTTACTACAGGTTGTGTATCAAGAACAATAAAGTCTACAGGGAAAACAAATTCCCCGACCTTTATCAACACATCCTCTAGTTCACCCCTTGGTTTGGTGATTGAACGGTCTGCCATTTGGAGAGTGCAGTGAGCAGGTTTCAACTCTCCAATCCCTAATTGCTCATATACAGAATATGGAAGTAGGTTAACACTTGCGCCAAGGTCTAAAAGAGCATGATTTATGTTTTTACCCCCAATAGAAATCGATATTGTAGGACATCCTGGGTCCTTACGTTTCTTTGGTAGCTGGGGAATAAAAGCAGTGCTAATATTATTAGACATAAAGACCTTCGGCACTTCAGTCTTTCTCTTTCTAGTGCACAAGTCCTTAAGAATTTTCGCATAAGCGGGGACTTGCTGAATCGCATCTAGGAGAGGGATGTTGATGTTAACATGTTTGAACATTTCTATAATTTTCTCCATATGTGGACTCGTTCTGTTAGCCCTTAACCGATTCGGGTAAGGTGCTTTCGCAATGAGCGTCGGGTCCATCATAGGAGAAGGAAGAGGGGGTAGACGAGATCCCAAAAGAGGTATGGGGACCGTCTGTGGAGAACTAGAAGGGCTATACTGAGGTGTCGAGCCTAGTGGGAAATGGAGAATAGGCTCGCTAGAAGGTGGTGTGGTAGAAGAAGAAGGATCAGAAGGAGAAGTGTGTGTGTGTGAAAAGGTCTCAGCCGGGGTGTTGATATGATTTTCAGTATCATCAACTTCTTCCCCAACATGGTTGTTCAACACTCTTCCCGATCTCAACGTTGTGACGACATTTACATTGTAATGCCCAGGATTCTGTAGGGGTTGAGAGGGAAGTTTCCCTTTTTCTCTCGCACTCATTTCGGCTTTAAGTCGTGCGATTTCAGCTTCCATCGTTCTGATACTCTCAGCTTGGGACGCTGAGTTTTTCTTTATCTCACCGACGGAAGATCTAACCTCAGCTGAAACCTCTATGAAATTTGACAAAAGTGATTTCATGGTTTGAGTGAATTGAGAGAACTCGTCAGAACAGGTCATAGGATTAGACTGTGCAGGAGTGTTGACCTGATTGTGGAAGTTTTGTGACTGGTAGGGGTGCTGAGTGAGTTGAAGGGGTTGCTATGGTGGAGGAAGAGCCCTTTGAAATTGATTCGTGTTTGGAACAGTGTTTTGAGATTGGTTTTGGTTCCAAGCAAAATTCGGGTGATTCCTCCAACCCTGATTGTACGTGGAAGAATATGGATCGTTTCGAGGTCTTTGAAATGCGGCATTAGAATGCTCGTGACCTTGAAACGCAGAGTTTAATGGACATTCTTCCGTTAAATAAGATGGATCAGAACAGCACCCATAAACAGTTTTGGGGAGCGACATTGGGTTTAGGGAGGCTGCTGCAAATTTGTGTTCCATAGCGTCGAGCTTCTTTTGCATTGCTGCCATCTCAGCTCGAACACCTATGGACACATCTATTTGGTGTACGCCACCCCTATTCAATGGTTAGGTTCCACTCTCCCACTGTAGTGATTTTTCAGCGAACTCTTCTAAATACTTCCAAGCTTCCCCATCATCCTTAGTCATAAAAGTACCTTGACACATGTTTTCAAGGCTCTGTTTAGTGTTTGGGTTAATGCCCTCATAAATGATTCGGCAAAGCTCCCATCTCGGGATGCCGTGATGAGGACACTGAACCAATAGATCCTTGAAACGTTCAAAGAATTTTGAGAATGGTTCAGTAGGGAGCTGGGCAAATTGATTCAGTTCGCTACGGATTCGAGCTGTCTTTTGTATTGGGTAAAATTTCTTAAGGAATGCAGCGACGAATTCTTCCCAATTCGTAATAGAGTGTGCGGTAGTGTTATATAGCCACTTCTCGGCTATATCGCACAAAGTAAATGGAAGAAGTCGTAGACGCATAGCATCCACTGAAAGTTGTGACGTACCCATCATTGCGCATACGTTTTCAAATTTGGTAATGAAAACGTAAGCGTCCTCAGTCTCGAGTCCGTGGAATTTGGGTAAAAGATTGATATACTGGGGCTTAATCTCAAAGTTATCCCCGTTGGCTGGTGGTGTGGATAAGCAGGTCGAAAGAGAACCTCGAATAGGGTAGCACCTCTCCTGGAGAGAGATGCGGGGTGGATTCTGCGCACCAACGGACGGCGGCAGATTAGGGTTAAAGAAGTTCGATGGATTCGGATCCATCGGTGTGGGTGTGGTAGTGGGTGAAGGAAAGGTAAATGGAGAAATATTGACTTCGGAGTCGATAAAGGGTACGCGGACTAAACGGGCACTAGAATCCCGTGTCCAGCCTATCTTGCACTAAAATGGGTTAGTACAAGTGGCAGCGTTGACTTATAATTAGGGGTATGATGAATGTGGTGTTTTCTTTGAAAAAGGGACGGATTTTTTTGAAAAAATGATGCGACAAAACAAATGCAGCACACAAACCCTAGAATCTAGTGGTCACCTAGGTCTGGCTCTAGACCGCTCCTAACTGCCAAAAAAAAGTCGCAGGATAGAATCTTCCACTGCCTCCTTATCCCCCTATGGCCGGATAAGTGCCAGGTAAGTGGGAAGGTACTCCACTACGTAAGTAGTGGGCCTAATTAAAAACCACTAGCCTTGACACACTTACCTAGGCACCACAAGAAAACGCGGATAAGTAATGAATTACCCACGGCCTTCTTCTGTCCTAAGTGAGCGCGACGGTCCTTAGAGTCATCTCTAGATATTTTTTAGTTAATGTGGGTCAATGCGGATGCAAGTTTTGCGATTTTTGGGGCCTAGGAAGGGTAATGAAATCCCCACCTAATTTGGATTTGGCCGTGCCCCTTAATATCCGTATTTAGAATGCAAACAACCAAGAAACAAAATCACGCACAAATTTACTTTTGCAATTTGCGAGCTACGATTATTTGCAAAGAAACCTGCAGAAAATTATTAGTTGGAGCTAAAAAGAGGAGAGAGGAGAAGGCAAGAAATTACCTGAAGAAATTTGGCACAGAGATCCCTCCAAGATGCCGTGGTTCCGCCGCATATGGGTACTTAAACCGCGGTTCCGCGGTTGTATGATGCGATCACTCCACCAAAATTCACAAGGGAGCTTCTGTAGACTCCCTCTGCTCTCTGGTATATTCCAAAAAAACTTTCAAATTTCCAGCAGTCTCCAGATCTCCTTGCAATGAACCACAACAAATCGTTTAGGGTTTGCACGAATTTTGATCTCAAAAATCACAATGGAATAAATCTTTCAATTCAACTTTAATATGAAACGAATTAGCGCGTAATCCCCGGCAACGGCGCCATTTGATTTAATGAAATTCTCGATGTGTAGTAAAAGCAAGTATCGAATCAATTGTTTCCCGATAACGGTTTCATTTGATCGATAACAGTATCTTGTATCAGTATTTAGAAAATTGTATAAAGAAATCACAACCAAAGAATTATATTTGACCGCAATCAATTACGGTGTCAGTTGTAGATCGTAAGCGAGTGCGGATCGTCCACAGGGATTGTGCGATTCGTTTCAATGTTCGATTTGTTTGAATTGAAAAGTTAATTGCGAAGAAAAGAAAGCATGATTCAAGATTTATCAATTGTTTCAAGTGTCACTATTCTATTCAAGAATCAAGAAAAAGATAAACAATCAAGAATCGGGTTTCGATGATATTTCCAACCAAATGTCAAGAATCTAAATGAGGCTCGTAGGAATCGATCGGATCTATAGACGTGATGTAATCTTAAGATATCGTGTTCTTGTCCTTCGAAGAATTGATACTAGATCGATGATGATCGACGAGAGTTAGGGCTTTCTCGTAAACTAGGGTTTCATCTTTTAACCCTTGTTCTTTCGTCGATATCATTCACTTTCTAGCCTCTACCAAATTCAAGAAACGATCGTAACTCCCCAATTTCGAGCGATATCAATCAAGAAAGCATCGCAACGAATTGGGTCGTCGGTTCTTGAACTTGCTAGGGTTTACAAAACTCGTAGGACTCAAGAATCGATTTAATATATGTTACATCATCATTCTATTGATCGTCTCGACTCCTCGACGAGCGGAGTTTTATTCACACATCATCACACAGAAAGCATTCAAGAATTGAAAAGATATCATGATGCAAGAATTTAAAGAAAACAAGATAAAAGAATTTCACCTTTTATTTATATCAACAATTTGATTACAGTCGCTCAAGAACAACAAGAGGAAGAACTAAATTGTCGATCTGGCGTTACTTTTCTCCGTGAGTCATGGATCGGCTCGGACCACTTGCTCCGTTGAAGATCGGCTTCGCTCATAAAAGGTTGCAGGGCTTCTTGCTTGATAGGGTACTCGGAATCTTGGCTTTTGATTGAAATTAGGGTTAGGGTTTCACACAAGTCCTCTCACTAGACTTGTGGAAGAAGATGAAGAAGAGGTAAGAGAATGGCTACCACAATGAACTAATGGGGGGTTCTCTTCATTATCATTTACAAGTGAGCCTAGGGTCTTATTTATAGATCTCCCAAACCCTAGGTCTAGGTTTGAAATTACAATTCCCTCCAAAAGTTTGTTGAGGCTTCTAGAAGGTAGTTTGTTAGGAGCTAGCTTAGGCTTTAAGCTAGGATTAATTAAGCTTAGAAACCCTAGTTTGCTGATCTGGCAGAAGTCTCTGGAGTCTTCTGGAAACTGAAGTACATTTCTGAACTGTAGGCACTAGCAGAAGAATAATGGAGCAAAACTGGAGTGCTGATGTGGCAACACCGCCGCGGAACCGCGGCCTAAGCCGACTTGCGTCGCGGTTCCGCGGCCAAGTTGTGGGTTCATTGCTTGGTTCTTCTGGTGTTGTCTTGGGCTAACATTTGGGGCTTTATCTGATGTATTGATTTGTGTTTGTCCCTTTGGATTGATACCAGAACTGAAATCATTGAGTTGGCGTAATGTTTTAGCGGTGTAGATTCGAGCAAGCTTCTGATTTTTCTGCACAGACTTCGAAATACGGGTTGTGATATAAAGAAATGATGCCATGTTATGAAATGCAGTCAATTTCCCTAGAAATGCCGGTTTTAAGGTCTAATACATATAATCTGATATTTTGCGACAGATTTGCTAATATGTGAAATATGAATGCCGAACACTTCTATATGAATGCAGATGATGAGGAAATTGCCGGCTAAAAGATACAATATTTTCGACTAATCACATCTTTTAATCATTTTAGCTCAAATCTAGAAATTTAAATAATTCTACACTACTAAAATAGGGGGTTGCCCCTGCGGATATTGAAATCCGTAAGGGCAGATTTATTTTGGTCCTACGGATTAGTCCGTAGGGCCAGACGGTTGCCCCTATGGTACTAGACGTTTAATTTAAAAATATTAAATCTTAATTTATTGTTTACCCCTACGGAGCCGCAAACCAAGGACCTACGGACAAATCCGTAGGGGCATCTAAATATGGATTTAATAGAAAAGGCACATAATTTCCCTACGCGCTGATTATCTCTCCTCTCTCTCACTCGAGCGTGCGAAACCTCCCAAATCCCCTTTTCTCGTCGCCGCGTCGCCGATCTCGTCGCCGATCTCACTGATCTCCTCGCCGTTCTCTCTCTCTCTTTCCCGATCTCGTCGTCGTTCTTCTTTGTCGCCGATTGTCAATTATCTCCTCCACCGAACAGGTAAGTAATTAAATCTTCAATTAAAGAAATTTCTGTTGGGGTTGGGGTTGCGGTTGGGGTTCGGCTAGGGTTGCGGTTGGGGTTGGGTTCAGCTAGGGTTGCCGTTGGGGTTGGGGTTGGGGTTAGGGTTGGGGTTGGGGCTGGGGCTAGTGCTGGGGTTGCAGTTGGGGTTGGGGTTGGGGTTAGGCTTGGGGTTGGGGTACGGCTGGGGCTGGGGCTGGGGTTAGGGTTAGGGCTAATGAGATATTGGTGGAGGGAAATGGAGTGGATGAGGAACCAGAGAAATCCATAGAATCATTGAGTATATAATTCACTGCTCTCATACCATAAAAGGAGGCAATATTATTTCTCTATTTCTTAATTCTTAAAATGATATAGATTACACCTTTTGATACGATTACAAAGGCACCACCCTATATAAAGAAGTTACAACAACTCTATCTTATCTAACTTCATTCATGATCTTACATGAGATAGAATAACTTAGTTATATTTTCAAACAATTATAGCTATATTTTTCAGTTGTAGAATTTTAAACTAGTTAAAATAGGCAAGATATCGTTAAGTAACTTATACGGTTCGAAGTTCAGTTGTAGACTTCGAGACTAGTTGATGCGCAAGTAAAACATTGTAATATTTGAGGGAAGTAAACAGCATGAAAACAATGGATCTTGCTTAAGATGCTAAAAGTTCGTAGGAATCGAAAAACATGGACCTGCCGTAAGCGAGCCTGTGTGGTGTCGTACTCTCTTTACTGACATACACACATACACGCGCCCATACACGCAGGGCCTAATACATAAATTTGCACTTCCATTCTCTCTACGGACATATGCACCACACATGCATGCATACACACGACCTAATACATAAATATGCACTGTCCTCTCTACATAGACATGCACACACACATGCATGCATACACACAGGGCCTAAGACAAATATAAAACAAAAAAAACATCATATTTCAATACCTTTTTGCGTATGTATCAAATACTTGCAAAGTTGATTTGCTGTCAATACGGAACATTTTCTATCCGTATATCATTAGATAAATAGAAAGGAAGAAAGTTCGATATGTATGTGCTACTCTATGAAGGTCAATTGAACAGTGTCGGTGGTTATAAAAAAAATAACGAAAAATTGAATTTTGATTGCCACATGGCAGGAGAAAACTTTTTTGACACCGTGTACCCAATTTTCCCACACATACCCCTTCACACATGAAAGTTGGCAGAAGATGTTTTTCTGGTAACATCTTCAGCATCATCGAGACTTAATTGCATTTGAAAGGAGGATATATATTCTTTCAACTTGAATTTATATTATATTCATCTTGTTTATTGATTTCTTTTCTATGTTGAAGGTATATATCTCAATCTCAAGTCTAATGCATCTTAGTTCTTTAATGCTCAATTCTTCATATATCTTATTCTCAAGTTGCAACTTGCAAGTAACTAAGCAAGTATTATTTCATAAGTTTAAAATCATGTTACACATACAATAAGAATACACAACAAACGCATCATTAGAGAGTGATTCAAGATGTTCAAGTTAAAACCAATATATGGCACTCGATGATAATATGAAACCTTCATATTCTCATCGATACTCATATATGAAACTAAAAGCGCCACTTAGTCCCTGTCTATCGGTTAACATACGTTCGATGTTCGTCATGACATAGAACTATACGAAGGTTGTTAAATATCAGACGGTATAGCTCGATACTAACAACCGTCGTATAGTCTATGTGACGAGAAGATTCAATCGTATGATAACCGATAGATTTGTCCCGTGTGGACAATTTAGGAATGTATAAAGAAACACCTTCATTCACTTGTGTTTTCATCCGTTTCGAGATATTTCGTCGGTATATTTCCGCTGATTCTCCGTGTACAAAGATAGATTAGATATTTGTTGGGGTAAAAATTTACACCCCGGTTGACAAAGTCAAAATCAAAGTCAACCCCAAGCCAAGTGGGCCCAAGCCCAGATCCAGTGGGCCCATGCCCGGGTCGAGCCAGAACATGAGACGGCCGGCCTCCCCCCATGCCAAGATAAAAATTTTGAAATAAATAATTTTGTTGCATTTCTTTTATTTTATTTTATGGATAAATGTAAGAAAATGGGCATAAAACCAAATTTTTGTAAAGCCCATGGCTTATGTGCAAAAAGAAATGGCACATGAGTCATGGGATAGGAAAAATGCCATTTTGTGAAGCCCAAGGGGCTATGTGTAAAGTGTATAGCCTATAAAGGCAAAGATAATGAAAATATCTAACAACTTTTTCTCTCTCTCCAAAATTTTTAGATCTGAGATCTTTTCTCCTTCTTCAAGGTTCCAAAACCTTCTTCTTTCTTTTGAATTAAATCAAGAGTTTTACTCTTCATTTTATAAAACTAAATAGTTTTTCACCACAAAACCCACAAAGGGGAGCTTGGATCTGTTATTAGATCTCAAAAAGGAGAGATTTTTAGATCTCACATCTCTTGATCTTCAAGATCCAGCCAACAGAGGAGGAAGAAGAAGACCCCCCCTTCATTAACCAAAAGATTTTAGGAGTTTAACTCCACTCTAAACCCTATTTCTGGGACTAAAAGCCCCTTTTTGGTCGCTAGCGCTCTGCGCTCAAGCGCACAGCGCCCACGTGCCGACACGTGGCGCGTTTGCGCTCAGGCGCCCAGCGCTCGAGCGCAAAATGCCCACGTGCCGACACGTGGTGCGCTTGCGCTCCAGCGCCCAGCGCTCGAGCGCAAAGCGCCCACATGCCGACACGTGGCGCGCTTGCACCCAAGCGCCCAGCGCTCGAGCGCAAAGCGCCCACGTGCCGACACGTGGAGCGCTTGCGCCCAAGCGCCCAACGCTCGAGCGCAAAGCGCCCACATGCCGACACGTGGCGTGCTTGCACCTAAACGCCCAGCGCTCGAGCGCAAAGCGCCCACGTGCCGACACGTGGCGCGCTTGTGCCTAGGCGCACAGCACCTGAGCGCACAGCGCTCAAGGCGCTGGCCCCACGCATCTTTTGGATGTCTTTTCCCTCTTTATTTATATATACATGTATATATATATACATATGTACACATACACATACTCCACGACACTGTCCCCCCTCAAAAAAAATTTTGGGCCGGGGCGCTGCCCCGAACCCCGCAAGGGGGCTGCTAGCCCCCTTGACCCCCAGCCCGCTATCCGGGTAGCGGGACCCCCATAAGAACTCTGCGTGGCTCCCGATATATCCAAAACCCCCTTTCAAAACAAAACACACGTGCACTGCACATTGAGTTCACATGACCAGTTTAACCCGTTAATCGGAGGTTCCCTCGCCCCAAAGACGAGGGGTAATTAACGGCAGCTTAGTCCGCTTCTGCCGGAGATTCGGATCCCCACAATCATTAAAACCCCGGCCTACCCTAGGCGGGGGGAATCTGTAGTACGCCTGACAAGTGCGCGCGTATTCCCATCTCAATGGGATGACGAAAAACACCCTACAGATTCTGGCACGCCCGGTGGGACCATTCTCTCCTCCCATATTTCGGGTTAAACGTTCATGCGAACTCAATCAATATACATATCAATTGCCTATACTGAAATGTTGTTTTCTTTTCGTGCAGCAATCAACTTTCAACGACAATGTCTCCCAAGACGAATTCAACTTCCAAAGCGACCCCAATTCCGTACGTGGTCAAGATCAACGCTCGTGTGGTTCTCCACGCAAGCCTCAGTCGACAGTGGGAGGAACCGCCCCGCCAGTTTGGCTCCGTCATCATCTACCCTGCCGGAAGCGCTCATCTGGCGGAAATCCCGGCGGAACAGGTGACCAAGCCGGTCTCAAGGGGTAAGAGGCTGAATGTCGTGATCGCCAAGGCACCACAACCGAAACTTAAGACGGTAATTGAACAATTCTCTGGTGCTCCAGCTGGGGGCAAGAACTCCGGTACAAAGGGCAACATCAAATGTTGCGGACGAGCTCAGGCGATGACTTCAACAAATGCGCAATCGAGCGTATCTTCAAGGCCCTCCATCGCCCAGTCTGCGGCGTCTTCCCAAAGAGCCGAAGTCTGCCAGGTGCTTAGAACAGAAAAGTTAAGGCAGAAGCGGCTCAGGTATCGAGCCAACAAGAGAGCTAGGGCTTCGGCCAAATGGAATTGTGTGAAGTTCCAAGTGCAAGGTTGCCGGCGACGACGGCTGGGTCGGACGTAAGAATCAGCAATTCCTTCGAGCCTCTGAAGTGGGTTCAGAAAAATGCCATGACCGCCAGAATCAAGAAGACAGCGGTCCGAACAGTGCCACAAAGAGACGTGTCCCGGCCCCAACAGAAAAAGTATGACACTATCTCTTCAAGAGTCTATCAAGCACTCTGTGCCGCACGAAAGCAGTGGGGCAAATCCAGAAAAGAAGCGCCAGCACCATTCAAGAACCTGGTTAGGCCAGCCGCCTTCAATCGACTACCATCTACCGAAGCAAGGGGGTCAAGACAGCGATCCGTGAAATCAGCCGCCAATGATAGAAAGACGGCCGGATATATCATCCATACGGTCTATATGGCGGGCGGGCGCCCCAGCGACAACCTTCGCAGCAAAAGCAAGGATGGGGCCACCACATCCCAAGCCCAATCTAGCCTGAATGTGGTTGCCGCTGCCCAAGAACAGCCGCCCCCGCTGGATGAAGAAAACCCTCTCGATGAGGATGATAGGCAGAAAGACCCCTCGGTCCATGCAGAGTCAAGCTCGGACAGCGAAGAAGAGCCGACTTTCCGCCCCAGGACTGCGGAGCAAGAGCTGCTTCAAGAGCTTCGAAAACAGCTCAGGAGCAAAGATAAAGAGATGGCCAAGCTCTATTCGAAGATTGACGACTTAACGAACGTGGTGATGCAGCTTACGGCTCAAATTTCTCGAGTGCCTCCCAATCAAGCACCAGCCGCTGCTAATCAGCCAGATGGTGACAATCCGAGGCAGCCAATGCCTGTTCCTTTGGGACCAAGACTGGTCGAGCCGCATGAAAGCCGGCCACATTCCGCTTCTGGGGACGCCTTGGCCCCAGATAGCACTATCCCGCTAACACAGGATCGGATAATGGATTTGGTCACCAGCAAGGTTAAAACATTGGTGGCCGAAGCTGAAGCTCAGAAAGAAATCGGCAGTAGTAGGCGGCCATATCCCGCGCAGTACGATCTGATTGAGTTCCCAAGCGGCTACGTCATTCCTAAGTTCGGAAGATTTGATGGAACGGGGAATGAAAATCAGCACGTCGCCCACTTCAAAGCATCGTATGGAAATACAGGGGGCAATGACGCACTCCTTCTTCGTCAATTTGTCAACAGCCTGACCGGTGTCGCCTTCGACTGGTACGCGAGTATACCAGACGGGTCTGTCATTACCTTTGCCCAAATGGAGTCTCTGTTTCGGCAAAGGTTCATGAGTGCCAGTGATAAAATCTCCATTGTCGACCTTGTGGGGACCAAGCCGGGGAAAAATGAAAGCAACACCGACTTTATTGCCCGATGGCGTAATCTCACGGTCAAGTGCGAACCGCCGCTGGAGCAGGACCAGTCCGTCAGCCTTCTCATTGGGAACCTCAGCAATTGGATGGTCCCATTCTTGTGTACAGCGGGCCTCAAGACATTTCAGGAGCTAACCAAGAAAGTCCAAATGCTGGAACGCTCGAAGCAAGAGTCCCCGCCGGATTCTCAGAGAGAGAAAACTTGGAAAAGCAAGCGGGACGACAACCGTAGAAGCGGGAGTTCCAGCAGTACCAATGTCTTCAATGCGTCCGACAATGAAGAAAAGCGAAGGGCGGCCGAATCCAAAACTAACCGGTCTCGAAAGCCATTGCTGGGAGGAGATGGGCCTTCCCTAGAGGAGAAAAAGAATAAGGTTTACTCTTTCAGAAGGGACAAGGTCCGCAAGATATTTAAAGATGCCTTGAACAACAGCCTACAATTGCCGGAGTCGAAAAGACCCCAAGAAGCAAAAATTACCGACAATCCCCTGTATTGCCCATACCACCGAGTAGTGAGCCATGCGATCGAGGATTGCTATATCTTCAAGGACTGGGTCGAGAAGCAGTATAAGGCTAGAGAGATCGAGCTGTCCAAAAGTGTGTTGGTGAACAATCAAGTTGCAACCACCAACTTTATACAGACAGAAGCTGAAGCCTTCAGGGAGCAAACAGCCGAACACGCTGCCCTGAGAAATGAGATGGACTCATCACAGTCTCCGTAGAGTACGCACATATCTAATAAGACGAAAAAGATGATAAAGCTACTTTGGAAAGAACCCAGGACGGAATGGGAAGGGCAGAAGAAGCCTACCAGTCCAGCTGCCAATGCGGCTCCATCAGGCTCAAAATCCAAGAAGCTCAAGAAGAAAAAAGGTGCAGCTCGGCACGAAAAAGAGTCTGCAGGGAGATCGACCATTCAAAAATATATCGATTCCCTCGAAGAATATGAACAAAAGGAAAGAACATTGATTCAGTTGAAGGAGTTCTTCCCTGTACAAGCGGCTGAAATTCTGGAGGAGTTAGAAGACGACTCCAATGAAGAGATCCCAGTAGTGACCTGCTACGCCATCCATCTTGGCAGCGACTCCGAGGATGAGCTCTGTTTTCCCGAAAAGGACGAGGAGCTCGCCACAAAGGCCAATCAAATCCATCTCAGAAGCGGCAAGGCTCTACCGCCAAATCAGGGCAACGCCCCAAAAGGGAAGGAAAAATAAGTCGCTAATGAAGAAAATGGCAGAGAACCGACTGATGAAAACATAAGTCCTTCCTCGGTGGACTATAATGTCTTGGCACATCTCCGGAAGCTTCCGTCTCTCAGCATCTACGACGCCTTGGTCCTATCTAAGGAGCTTAGAGATGTTCTCATTCACGCTCGACAAAACCCCGAGCGGTATCAGGCTCACTTTGCGGAAATTAATATGAAAGAAGCCCAGCACGCTTTGCATACCGCCGCGGTCACATTTAAGGATGAAGATTTGCTACTGGGAACGGCTGAGCATAATCGGCCGCTTTACGTGACCGGGTACAGCGACGGAGATCGGATTAATCACATATTGATTGATCCGGGGTCTTCAGTGAACATCATGAACATGCGGACGCTGAAGAGTTTGTCAATGGACGTCCGACACCTGTCAAGGGAAAGGATTGTCATTCAAGGCTTCAACCAAAATTGCCAGCAAGTTCTGGGGTCCATAGCTCTGCCAATCAAATTCGGGGATCTGCAAACTGAAGCTAAGATATACGTGATCGACGCCGACACGTCTTATAAGATTCTCTTAGGGCGGCCGTGGCTCCACGATTACGGCATCATTCCGTCAACTCTCCATCAATGCATGAAGTATACTAAAAATGGCGAAGAAAGACGCATTGACGGAGACATCCGGCCATTCGGTGTGCATGAAGTCCGCTATGAAGATTCTCGGTACTTTACGAACCACCAAAATGCTAAGCCACAACTGACTGAGGATAGACCGGCCCCAAGACTCAAAAGCAAATCTGCGCCGGTTGTCACTTTCAAAGTAAAAACGCCCAAGTGCGCCCACATTTCGGTAGCGACACTGATGAGTCCGACGCTGGAAGCCCGTCCTTCCGTAAAACCCGCCCTCGTTTCGGCAGCGATACAGACGAATCTGTTACTGAAGGCCCATCTAGCAACAAAGTCCGCCCTCATCTTGGCAGTGACACTGAAGAGTAAGAAGAAGAGGACCTTCCGTGCAACAGCGGTGCAGATTGGACCCCCATGCAAAAAGCGGAACTACGAGAGACCCTCGAAATTGCAGAAGGGTCCCTAGCCGTCACAAGGGTGCCGGAGCAGATGTGCAAAGAGCTCGATGCGTTGTCAGTCTCCACCGTGGACCAGCTGAAAACTTTCTACGTCCCCGGGAGGAAAAATGGACAGAAGGGCATCCTGTTTTACGGGTCAACCCCCGTTGTGCACCCGGACGATCTTTCTGTCGCGTGCCTTCCCTATGAGAGAGGCATAAGAGCCGTCCTCAATCCCAGATACTATGCGCCCGAGATACGGGAATACTTTAAGAAGTGCGGATGCCGGTTATATCAAACGGAGTCTGAAGCAAAGTTTTACGATGGGCTATGGTATCCGCCCCAGGTCCGAGCACTTATCGATGGATGAACTCCAGATAGACGGGGCATAGGCTACATTCAACCTGATTCCAAAGCGTGCTACATGATCCATGTTGGTGAGGCCAGCGAAAGATCAAATGATGATGACGAGATAGCCGAGCCAAAAGAAGCTCCTCAAGAGCTCGAAGATGGCGGACAAGCAACCTTTGACGGGCTAACCGAGATTGACTTAGGAACGCCCGATAATCCAAGGCCGACCTACATCAGCTCGCTCTTGTCAGAGGAAATGAAAGTGCAGATAATTGCTCTGCTGCATGAGTTCATCGACTGCTTCGCATGGACGTACAAAGAAATGCCTGGCCTTTCCCCTGAAGTAGCCGTGCATAAGTTGGCTATATCTCCTGATGCTAAGCCAGTCAAATAAGCTCCTCGAAGAATGAGAAGGGAGTTGGAAGAAAAGGTCATCGAGGAAACCAAGAAACTCATCGATGCCGGCTTCATCAGGGAAGAGAAATATGCGGACTGGATCGCATGCATAGTCCCAGTGAAGAAGAAAAATGGGCAGATCCGAGTTTGTGTCGATTTCAGGGATCTCAACAAGGCATGTCCTAAAGACGACTTCCCACTACCGGTCATGGAAATGATGATCGATGATACCTCAAATTACGAACTGTTCACCTTTATGGATGGATCGTCTGGATATAATCAGATCAAGATGTCGCCTGAGGATGAGAAGCACACAGCATTTCGAACCCCGATCGAAATATATTGCTACAAGGTAATGCTATTCGGACTGAAGAACCAGGTGCTGCATATCAAAGGGCAATGACTAATATCTTTGATGACCTAATCCATAAAGTCGGCGAATGCTATGTTGATGATCCGGTCGTCAAGACTAAAGCCAAGGCCGATCATATCCAAGATCTTAGGACCGTTCTCACCAGACTGAGGGAATATGACCTAAAGATGAATCCTCTGAAATGAACTTTTTGGCGTATCGTCGGGAAAATTCCTGGGCTTCATAGTCCGACATCGAGGGATCGAAGTTGACCCATCAAAGATGAAGGCCATCATGGAGATTCCCCCTCCAAAGAGTCTGACGTAGCTAAGATCTTTTCAAGGCAAGCTCGCGTATATACGGAGGTTTATCTCAAATTTATCGGGAAGATGTAGGCCCTTCTCAAAGCTCATGAAGGAAGGAGCTCCTTTTATCTGGGATGCCGAATGTCAAGCAGTGTTCGAAAGCATCAAACAATACTTGTTGCACCCTCCAGTGCTGGCCGCTCCAATTCCAAATAAACCGCTGATTCTCTACACTGCCGCGCTAGATGAGTCACTCGGTGCGCTCTTTGCCCAGAATAACGAGGAGGGAAAAGAAAATGCCCTCTACTGCCTCAGTCGAACTCTAGTCGGGGCGGAACACAACTATTCCCCAATCGAAAAGCAATGCCTGGCTCTGATATTTGCTTTGAAGAAGCTGAGGCACTATCTGCTCGCTCATCGGGTTATGCTGATCTCTAAGGTCGACCCGCTCAGACACTTGATGACCAGAGCAAGCCTAGCCGGCAGAATGGCAAGATGGGCTGTTATGCTACTTGAGTTTGACATAGTTTACACTCCTCAGAAAGCAGTAAAAGGGCAAGCTCTTGCAGACTTTCTCGCTGCTCATCCCATACCAGAAGGGTCGCCGCTAAATTGTGAGTTACCCGACGAACAAGTACTGCACCTCGAGGAAGATGAGCCATGTTGGGAGCTCTACTTCGATGGAGCCTCATCAATAAGGACCTCCAGTAAATCAAGCGTCCTGGAGATAAAAGCAGGGATAGGATTGGTGTTCATCACACCATCAATGGGAACCCTACGGCGTTCCTTCGCTCTCACCGAGCCGCGGAGAAACAATGAAGCTGAGTATGAAGCTCTGATAGCTGGTTTGGAGCTCGCCATAGAAATGGAAATCCGTCGGCTGCGAGTTTACGGTGACTCCCAGCTCGTCGTCAACCAAGTAAGCGGCGATTATAAAATATACAAACCCGAGTTAGCTCGGTACAGAGGCTGAGTAGTGGAACTCATGGAACGGTTCACTCACATTGAACTAATGAGAGTCCCTAGAGCATTGAATGGAAAGGCTAACGTACTCGCTCGCTTAGCCAAGGAGCTGGCTGATCCTGACATGGACGAAATTCTGATCACAGTCAGGAGCCGACAAATTCTACCCCCAGTCTCTCTACGAGAAGAGGAAAGCGCGGAACAGAAGAGCAGTCCTGCCGAAGAAGCTTCGATCATCCAAGACGAGCCCGATTGGAGAGAACCCTTCATAGAGTACCTCCGATACGACAAGCTGCCCGAAGAAAAATCTGTGAGGATTCAGCTGAAGAAAAGAGCTCTCCGATACGTGTTTGTAAATGACACATTATACCGCAGGTCATATGACCAACTCTGGCTCAGGTGTCTGTCGTTGGCCGAAGCCCAAAAGGTCATGAAAGATGTTCACTCGGGCGTTTGCAGTGCTCACCAATCTGGCCCCAAGATGCGACTTCAAATCAAACGGCTTAGGTATTACTGGCCCACCATGATACGGGATTGCGGAGAACATGCAAAGAAATGTCAGATCTGCCAAATCCATGGTGATTTCATTCACAAGCATCCCAATTCGTTGCATCCTACGGTGGCGTCGTGGCCCTTCGAAGTCTGGGGCACCGACATTGTTGGCCCAATTGATCCTCCGTCATCTAAAGGCCACCGGTTCATACTGGCCGCGACAGACTACTTCTCCAGATGGGCTGAAGCTGTCCCGCTAAAAGAAGTCAAGACAAAAGATATTCTGACATTCTTCCAGCATAATATTCTATACCGCTTCGGTACACCAAGAAGAATCATTTCTGGCAACGGGCCCTCTTTCAAGAGCTTCAATGTCTCTAGGTTCGCTACCCAGCACAAGATAGACTGGAGATATTCCTCCATTTATAATCCAAGAGTCAATGGGCTAGCCGAAGCCTTCAATAAGACTCTATGCAAGCTCCTGAGGAAAAATGCTTCAGCCAACAAGAGAGACTGGAATCTCAAATTTCACGAGGCGTTGTGGACACATCGTACCACGCACCGTACTCCAACTCAGTCCACTCCATACTCATTACTCTTCGGAGTGGAGGCGGTCCTCCCCCTCGAAGTCGAAGTTCCAAGCTTAAGAATGGCCGTTCAGCACGAGTTGACAGAGGAGGAAAACGTGCTCCTTCGACTTGAAGAGCTCGATGCCCTCGAAGAAAAGAGGCTCGCGGTGCAGCAAAATCTGGAGCTATACCGAGCCCAAATGTCACGGGCCTATGACAAGATAACCCGTCTCCGCGCTTTCAAGAAAGGTGAATTGGTGTTGGTCCTCAAAAGACCGATCATCCCCAATCGACATGCCAAGGGAAAATTCGAGCCAAACTGGGAAGGACCATACGTCATCGAGAAAGTGTTTGACGGAGGATCCTACCAACTAATAAGTGCTGAGGGGAAAGGCCCATACCACCCATCAATGGCCGATATCTCAAGAAATACTACACGTGAATACTCCAAGTCGCAGGCGAATTGAACACATCAGCCCTACGGTCTGGATCATACATCCTGCAAAACCGTATACAATCCACGGGCGTGAATGACCCCTATCTCTCCTAAATCCTGCCGGCGAGACTACTTTTAAAGTCCCACCAGCGGCAAAAAAAAAGAGAAAAAGAAAAAAAATATAAAAGAAATAAAAAATAAACGGTATGTCCACAAGCAAAACGGGCACGGATGAAAACCCGAAAGGGCTCCGTGAGTAAAAACAGCAGGACTACCGGCGAGTCTGTGAAAACCCGAAAGGGCGCAAACTCGTGAAAAGAGATGAAATACACTCGCAAAGTCTTCTCGACCTTGTGAGGAGAAAACCCCTGCGTGAGATCCTTATGACTCACAAAGGAGCAACACACTTAGGAATCCTCACGATTCCTAAGGAGAAAATTCACCTGCGGGATCCTTACGACTCGTAGGGAGAAAATGCTTTTATGGGACCCTCACGGCCCATAAAATTGAAAAGCCTTAGGTGATAGGGACCCAAACCTGTCTCCTAAGCCATCGTTCCCCAACGGGCAACGGCAAATGATGAGTTGCTCCTGGCATTTCGCTTCAGTGTTAGCGGTGCTGATGCCGACCAAAAACCCAAATCCCAAGTCCTCCCAAGGCAAATGATGAGTTGCTCCTGGCATTATTCCAGTGCAGCAATGCTGATGCCAAACAAGATCCAAATTCCAAGTCCCCAAACGGCGAATGATGAGTCGCTCCTGGTATCATATTCCAGTGTAGCGATGCAGACGCCAACAAAAATCCAATTTCTCAAAATTCTCCCGGCCCTACGGTGGGTCCCCAAGTTGACCATCGTATACAATCCACGGGCTCAAATAATCCTCATCATACCTATGCCCCACTGTAATCACCAGTTACGCGGCTGGTCTCCGCTTTGGGAATGATGCTCCATTGATAAGACCCACTCATGTGTCCTCACGATATATGAGGAGAACAAACCTTTGTGGGATCCTTACGACTCATAAAGGAAAAACACACTTAGGAGTCCTCACGACTCCTAAGGAGAAAATACACCTGCGGGATCCTTACGACTCGTAGGGAGAAAATGCTTTTATGGGACCCTCACGGCCCATAAAATTGAAAAGCCTTAGGTGATAGGCATCTAAACCTGTCTCCTAAGCCATCGCTCCCCAATCCCCAAATGGCGAATGATGAGTCGCTCCTGGTACCATATTCCAGTGCAGCGATGCAGACGCCAACCAAATTCCAAATCCCATACCCCAACGGTGAATGATGAGTCGCTCCTGGTACCATATTCCAGTGCAGCGATGCAGACGCCGACAAAGTCCCGAAATTTTTCCGGCCCTACGGTCTGGATCATACATCCTGCAAAACCGTATACAATCCACGGGCGTAAAACAATCCCAACCTCTCCCAAGTCCTACCAGTGAGACCACATTCAAAGTCCCAAAAAAAAAATCCTCCCGGGGCAAATGATGAGTTGCTCCGGGCATTATTCCAGTGCAGCAATGCAGATGCCAAACAAAAAACCAAAATCCCAAAATCCTCTCAATGACAGATGATGATTCGCTCCTGGTACCATATTCCAGTATAGCGATGCTGATGTCAACCCAAATCAAAATCAACAAGTCAACATCCACTCCGACACCGCAGAAAGCGGAGCAAGTCAGAATCCAATCTCGACACCGCAAGAAGCGGAGCAAGTCAAGTTTACCCCTGACACTGCAAGAAGCAGAGCAAGTCAAATCAAGCACCGATCGTCCAAGTCGCAAAAAGGGCAGAACCGACCGTCCACGTCGCTACAAGGGCAGCACCGACCGTCCACGTCGCTAAAAGGGCAGCACCGACCGTCCAAGTCGTTAAAATGGCAGCACCAACCGTCCAAGTCGCTAAAAGGGCAGCATCGACCGTCCACGTCGCTAAAATGGCAGCACCGACCGTCCACGTCGCAAAAAGGGCAGAACCGACCGTCCAAGTCGCTAAAATGGCAGCACCAACCGTCCAAGTCGCAAAAAGGGCAGTACCGACCGTCCATGTCTCAAAAAGGGCAGAACCGACCGTCCAAGTCGCTAAAATGGCAGCACCGACCGTCCAAGTCGCAAAAAGGGCAGTATCGACCGTCCACGTCGCTAAAATGGCAGCACCGACCGTCCACATCGCAAAAAGGGCAGAACTGACCGTCCAAGTCGCTAAAATGGCAGCACCGACCGTCCAAGTCGCAAAAAGGGCAGTACCGACCGTCCATGTCACAAAAAGGGCAGAACCGACCGTCCAAGTCGCTAACATGGCAGCACCGACCGTCCAAGTCGCTAAAATGGCAGCACCGACCATCCAAGTCGCAAAAAGGGCAGCGCAGGATTCCTACAAAGCGGGAACCAGATCACTCCGGGCCAGGGAAAACGTCTATCACGGACACTCCGTCTAGGAGACATGTCAAGCAACGACCGTCCATGTCGTAAAAAGGGTAGTGCCAGCTTCCCAAAAAGCGGGAACCAAATCAAGTCGCCTCCACGTGAAAGAAGATCCATCAATTTCATGCACACGACCCACATATGTGGTGTGCATTTATTGATGGGGGGCAATTTGTTGGGGTAAAAATTTACACCCCGGTTGACCAAGTCAAAATCAAAGTCAACCCCAAGCCAAGTGGGCCCAAGCCCAGATCCAGTAGGCCCATGCCCGGGTCGAGCCAGAACATGAGACGGCCGGCCTCCCCCCATGCCAAGATAAAAATTTTGTAATAAATAATTTTATTGCATTTCTTTTATTTTATTTTATGGATAAATGTAAGAAAATGGGCATAAACCCAAATTTTCGTAAAGCCCATGGCTTATGTGCAAAAAGAAATGGCACATGAGCCATGGGATAGGAAAAATGCCATTTTGTGAAGCCCAAGGGGCTATGTGTAAAGTGTATAGCCTATAAAGGCAAAGATAATGAAAATATCTAACAACTTTTTCTCTCTCTCCAAAAATTTTAGATCTGAGATCTTTTCTCCTTCTTCAAGGTTCCAAAACCTTCTTCTTTCTTTTGAATTAAATCAAGAGTTTTACTCTTCATTTTATAAAACTAAATAGTTTTTCACCACAAAACCCACAAAGGGGAGCTTGGATCTGTTATTAGATCTCAAAAAGAAGAGATTTTTAGATCTCACATCTCTTGATCTTCAAGATCCAGCCAACAGAGGAGGAAGAAGAAGACCCCCCCTTCATTAACCAAAAGATTTTAGGAGTTTAACTCCACTCTAAACCCTATTTCTGGAACAAAAAGCCCCTTTTTGGTAGCTAGCGCTCTGCGCTCAAGCGCAAAGCGCCCACGTGCCGACACGTGGCGCGTTTGCGCTCAGGCGCCCAGCGCTCGAGCGCAAAACGCCCACGTGCCGACACGTGGCGCACTTGCGCTCCAGCGCCCAGCGCTCGAGCGCAAAGCGCCCACACGTGGCGTGCTTGCGCCCAAGCGCCCAGCGCTCGAGCGCAAAGCGCCCACATGCCGACACGTGGCGCGCTTGCGCCCAAGCGCCCAGCGCTCGAGCGCAAAGCGCCCACGTGCCGACACGTGGCGCGCTTGGGTACGCACAGCGCTCGAGCGGAAAGTGCTCACGTGTTGACATGTGGCGCGCTTGCGCCTAGGCGCACAGCACCTGAGCGCACAGCGCTCAAGGCGCTGGCCCCACGTATCCTTTGGATGTCTTTTCCCCCTTTATTTATATATACATGTGTATATATATATATATGTACACATACACATACTCCACGATACTGACCCCCTCAAAAAAAAATTTGGGTCGGGGCGCTGCCCCGAACCCTGCAAGGGGGCTGCTAGCCCCCTTGACCCCCAGCCCGCTATCCGGGTAGCGGGACCCCCGTAAAAACTCTGCGTGGCTCCCGATATATCCAAAACCCCCTTTCAAAACAAAACACACGTGCACTGCACGTTGAGTTCGCATGACCAGTTTAACCCGTTAATCGGAGGTTCTATCGCCCCAAAGGCGAGGGGTAATTAACGGCAGCTTAGTCCGCGGCTGCCGGAGATTCGGATCCCTACAATCATTAAAACCCCGGCCTACCCTAGGCGGGGGGAATCTGTAGTACGCCTGACAAGCGCACGCGTATTCCCATCTCAATGGGGTGACGAAAAACACCCTACAATATTCATTTCAACGTTGTTTCACAACTTTGAAATGATTATCTATTCTATTACAGTGTACTCGGAGAACAGCGGGGAGGTGCTGCCGAAATTTACTCGAAACGGTTGAAAGCACAAGCGAATGGGTGTTCGCTCTATACATTCTTAATGGGATAGAAGCCTTACCCCCAACAGCCGAAATACACACACACAACAAGAATACACAACAAACGCATCATTAGAGAGTGATTCAAGATGTTCAAGTTAAAACGAATATATGATACTCGATGATAATATGAAACTTTCATATTCTCATCGATACTCATATATGAAACTAAAAGCGCCACTTAGTCTCCGTCTATCGGTTAACATACGTTCGATAATTTATTCTTTTCAACGACAAACGCACACACAAAACATATACACGGATTTTCTCCTTTGTCAGTAACTATCTCGTTCTTATATTTCTCAATATAGTCACCCTAACCTACAATTTATATGGTATACAGTCTAACATGGCCCATGAGTACGTCAGAGTTAAGAACTGGATGTATGTGGATTGGCAACAACGTATACAACCTAAGTTTGTCGCAGGAATTGCTGCTTTTATTGAATTTGCACGCGCACATAATAAGATCGTGATAGAGAAGATTCTCTGCCCGTGTGATAGATGTGGCAATAAGTACTGGCAAAAGGTAGAATTGGCAGAGCTTCATATCGTAAAATAAGGGTTTACTAGACTTTATACAACTTGGAAATATCGCGGGGAAGGAGAAGAACGCGGTAATGCGGCAGAAGAAGAAGGAGAACACGATAATGTGGCAGGAGAAGAAGGAGAAGACGGTAATGCGGCAGAAGGAGAAGACGGTAATTTATTTCCATCAGAAGAAATGGAAGATATGGTAGAGGCTGCCCTAGGTGAATCTATTCGTACCGAAGATGACATTCCTTCCGGTCAAGAACCGCGTGCGGATAAATATGAAAATTTCATGAATGATGCTAGAAAACCAATTTATGAGAATGCAAAGTATTCCACCCTCTCATGGTTCGTCCAACTTTTCCAGATTAAATGCCTAAATGGATGGAGCAACAAGTCATTCACAATGCTTCTTTCATTCTTGAAAGATTATATGCCCCCGGGAAATAATGTGCCCGATAGCTGGTACGGAGCCCAGAAGATGATGTCTGATTTGGGTCTAAAGTGCAAGAAGATTCAAGCATGTCCTAAAAATTGCGTGTTGTACCGGAAAGAGAATTCAGATTTGAAAGAGTGGCCAACATGTGAAGAAACCAGGTATAAGCCGAAAGATTCTGATAAGAAGCCTGATATACCTGTCAAGATAGCACGATATTTTCCCATAACACAGAGGCTACAGAGGCTATTCAGGTGCAATAAAACAGCCGAGGCAATGATTTGGCATCACCGTGCTCCTCCAAGTGAAGATGGAAAAATGAGCCATCCAAGAGATTCATCGGCATGGAAGGATTTCGATAGAAGGCATGCAATATTCAGTAGCGATTCTCGCAATGTCCGGCTTGGACTGGCCAGTGATGGCTTCTGCCCATTCAACTATATTGCTGGAAGTCACAGCACATGGCCTGTTGTAATGATAATTTATAATCTGTCGTCTTGGTTGGCTATGGACCAATCATACTTTATGATGGCTCTTCTTATCGACGGACCAAACTCACCGGGAAACAATATCGACGTCTATCTCCGACCTCTGATCGGGGAGTTAAAATCTTTGTTCATTGATGGTGTAGAGACATATGATGCAAATACAAATACAACATTCATACTGCGTGCGGCTTTAATGTGGACAATTAATGACTTTCCTGCGTATGGAATGCTATCAGGCTGGTCCGTACATGGTCACAAAGCATGTCCTCGTTGCCATCAACACTCAACATCGAAATTATTGAATTTTAGCAGGAAGGTTTGTTATTGCAGCCATCGACGTTTCCTGCCTCTAGACCATCCCTACAGGTTAGATACTGTTCACTTTGATGGTCATCAGGAGCTTCTTGGACCTCCAGCCCCATTATCCGGAGAGAACGTGACTGCTCAATGGGATGGTTACAATAATATGACCTTCGGGATGGATCCGACGAAACAGGTCAAACCACCATTTTGGAACAAGTTAAGCATTTTTTTCGAGCTTCCGTACTGGTCAACAAATTTAGTGCGTCATTGTCTGGACGTCATGCATATAGAGAAGGAAGTATCAGAGCACATACTCAACTTGCTTCTTTGTAAAGACGGGAAATCGAAAGACAACCTGAATACTCGGATGGATCTACAGGAGTGGGGAATAAGAAGTGAATTGCACCCTAGACCGGTAGCGGGTAAACCAGGCAAGTTTGTACTTCCCAATACCGCTTATCATATGTCACAACCGGAGAAGAAAAGATTCCTGCAGGTGTTGCATGATTTGAAAGTTCCCACAGGTTTCTCAGGATCATTCAGCAAGAAAATAAAAATTGTGAAAGGCAAGATCGATGGGCTGAAAAGTCATGATCACCATGTTATCGTGGAGTACCTTCTTCCATTAGCCCTCAGGACTTCTCTTCCCGAATCGGTTGGTTTAGTAATCAACGACTTATATTGTTTTTTCAGAGAGTTGTGTACTAAAATACTGGAGGTTGTGACGCTGGATAAACTAGAAAATTCTATTGCGTTGATACTTTGCAAGTTTGAGCGTATTTTCCCACCGTCATTCTTCGATATCATAATACACTTGACGGTTCATCTTGCAACTGAGGCTAAGTTAGCCGGACCGGTACAATATCGATGGATGTATCCCGTCGAGAGGTACGTGTAATTTTTCGTTTCGTGCAATTTTTAAAATTATTGTTGTCCTGTATGCCCGTATTTATTTATTCAACATATTTTCTTTAGGTACCTCTACACTCTTAAAAAGTATATACGCAATAAAAATCGACCAGAGGGTTCTATCATGCAAGGTTATCTTCTTGATGAAGCAACCACATTTTGTTCCCGCTATCTGGACAAGAACATTGAGACGGGACTTAACCGGCCTCGAAGAATTCAAGACGGGCCATATGGTAAAGCCGATTATAAGAGGGTAGACACTATGTTTATCAACAAGATATACCGGTTTATCTTGCTTAATTGCGCATGTCTTGAACAAATTAGAGAGTAAGTTTTTTTTTGGATTAATTGTTATATTTGTGTTTGTGTGTGTATGAAATGATATAATATTAATGTCACCATTATTTGTCGAAAACAGAATTCATTTTAACGAGGTACGTGAGGAGCATCCTGATTGGAACGAAGAACGATCATCAGGATAATTTTTGTGATTGGGTCACAGATCATGTAAGTTATTCGAATAATATGTTATTGCTATCAGTTTTAATCTACACTCATATCGTTATATATTTGTCGTAAAATTTGTTTTGTTAGATCCACGATCCGAACTTGTCTGCATCATTTGAGAGTGATTCAAGATGTTTAGCTCAATTTCCTAGTATAGAGGTTGCATATTATAAAGGATTCGGTGTCCTTGGATACAAATTCGAAGTTAAGGATATAGAAACATCTAGAACCACTCAGAATAGTGGGATTGCGACGGTAGGATTGGACGGTGTGATTTATTATGGGTACTTAAATTGTATACTCGGCATCCACTATCCCGGACGATCAGAACCCTTTTATATATTCCAGTGTACTTGGTACGATACGCGAACCGATACGGATAAGTGGAGAAGCAATCTTGGGACTTGGAAAGATGAATATGGATTGACCAGTGTGAACACACTTCAATTTTACGGTCAGGAAGATCCGTTTATCTTTCCGAACCAAGCGTTCCAAGTATACTACTCACAGTGTTTGAAGCATCCGGGATGGAGTGTCGTATGCCGTTGGAAACCCAGGGATATCTACGATGTCCCAGAATTCGAGGACAGCGATGATGATGAAAAAGAGAGAAGGCTTAGAGTGCTCCGACCGTCTGTTTCGAAGGACGGGTTGTCTTCGACCGATCATGAAGTTACGTGGGTTAGAAATGATATCGATGATGAAACCAAGTAGATATGTTTAATGCGCCCACGAAACGAAAAAGGTTATCAGTAATGTTATATTATTACTTCACATTTTACGATCTATACATATATAGTCAATACTTGTAATGATTGTCTACTGCGTCCATGAACCGTTTATCTAGATTTGATGACGATGACGGGAGCAACGAGGGGCGGCACGAGCTCTAGCCGCGGCACCGGCAGAGGCAGAGGCAGAGCGGTTCTGCCACCCGGAAAGCTGCGTAGGGAGCTTCAGAGGGCCGGTCTTGCACCCAGATCGGAGACCCCTTCGGATGCCTCCTTCCGTGTGGACTTTGCCACACCTCCAGGTATATTGCACACATATCTATTTTGAATGTAATATTATAGATATTCATGCATGTTCATGTCAAAATTACTTATATTGTCAATGTTTGATTGTCTGGTTGTTGGTGATGCGTCCACATCAGGGACAGAGACCACTCCCGCACCTCCAGGTATGTTTATATATCATATAGTGCATGTATATTGATTTAGAATGCTATATCATAAATATAGATACATTCCTTTTGCTCTTACTTAGATAGTAATTTTTTTTATTGTCTGGCTGTAGGTGGTGACACCACCGCACCTGTGGGTATGTTTATATATCCTATAATGCATGCATATTGATTTAGAATGGTATATTATTGATCTACACATTCTTTTTGCAATTACTTATATAATCTATTTTTAATTGTTTAATTATAGGTGGTGCGTCCACATCTGACGCAGGGGCCACTCCTGCCACTTCCGTACCCTCCGCATCGTCTGTAGGTTAGTATGAATAAATATAAAATATTTATTCATTTTACATATCCTCTATAGAATAAATATGAACTTCATGGAAATTTAGCGTCAATATTTATTTTCTAGTTGGAGGGGATGCGTCCGCATCCGGGACACCGGCTGTTCCTCACCGGAGGAACTATCGTCCCGCTCGGGCTGTTGCCCGGGCCCAGGCTCGTGCTTTAGTCACCGGAGGTATATATCACACTTTAATTTTCGTTTAACCTTGATTTCTTAATACAACTTTGTCTTAATATTGATTGTCTTGATATTTCTTACAGACACAGGGCCTCCCCATCCCCAGAGGGGGACTCGAGACCCGAATCAGTCCCACAGGCTGAGGCCTGACAGAGCTAGAGGGAGGCAGCATTCCCCCACTTTTTTTTACCCCTGATTATTGCTATACCGGTCCTCATGCCGAGAGGTTCGGCCGGTATATGGGGGATGAGAGCCGGCTCGTGAAGAACTATCCACTTCACGTTGAGTGGGGCGACCAGCACCGGCGCTCATTCGTCCTCTTCTTTGATCAGGCTCGGGTATTAATATATATTTTCATTTGATTTATCCAATATATTTATTATTAACACATGCAATCTAATAACGCTGTTTTTTTTGTATTTTCAGTTGGATTACGATTTTCAGCCTGTACCCGACCCTGATAACCCTGGGAGGGTGCTCAACCTTCACGCTCTGTACAATGGCCTGATGAAGAACATGCAGACCAAGGTCCGATACAACAGGAATGTGCTAAAGGCCGACTGCTACTCCCTGTGGATGGCGACCCCCCGAGGCAGAGAAAGCAGCCCTCCTATCTACTTCGGCCTGTCCGAGAGTCGACGTAGAGACATGGCCTCTATTGTGCGAATATTTCGACTCTCAACGCAAACAGGTATGTATTTTAAATGTAATTCATTGTTTAGTATATAATTTATTTTTTTGTGTTCCTTAATTAGAAAACTAAATGTGAATGTGTTGTGCAGAAACAGGCCGCTCAAAATATAGAGAATAGGAAGTCGGCGAAGAGGGGTCGCCCCATTTATACAGGTGGCTCGAGAAATATTACTCGAGCCATGGAGTTATCGGTAAATTACAATAGACCGGCCTTTGTGATATAATGCAATATTAAGAGTTATTTTCTAATATATCTAATATTAAGAATTATTTTCTAATATTGCAGAAAGCTCAGACCCTGACGCAAGGTGGTACACCGAGCGTGTTGTCCGCATATCTTGCCGTCCATGGCACCTCGACAGATCCCGCCACGGGCGAGCTTCGATACCCCGACGTCGCTACCCAGGAGTATTGCGTAAGTGTTAATATTTATTCACCCCCTATTTGAAATTTTAGTTTTGAAAGGTTCAAATTTAAATGATATACTTATATTTTACTGGTTAATGTGGGTGTAGGAGCGGGTGGTTGAGCAGGCCAAGGCATCGGGGATTGATTTTACCGGACAGAGCGATCCGATGCTGCTGACCCCAGTCCTGGACGCCACACACGGAGGGCACCACGGAGGTTGGGAGAGAGGCCGGGGACTGGGCCCTAGCAGGGCCCATATGAGGTTGGACTCCACCCCGGCGGTTACTTCCTCCGTCTCCGGTGAGCGACGTTTCCAGCAGGAACTGGAGAGCTTGAAGGCCACCGTTCAGGAGTTGAAGGAGATGCTGGTATGTATACTACTTAATAGTAAAATATTATGTCATATTATAGATAGCAACATATCCAATATTAGTACGTAGCCTGAGCTTATTTGGTTGTAGACTTAGCTTTGATTAATCATACATACATATCTAATTAAAATAAACTACGGTTTTCCAAACTAGATATCCAAACGAGGCCTAAGTCCCTAAGTATACATAGATTGGGGTTTCGAAATAACTTGATAATGATACAAATTCGAATAATACACAGTTCTTACTCACTTATTACACACGTAGGTCCAGACGCGACAGAGTACATCGGCTGAGCCTCCACATGCATCTCCTTCGGCTGCGGCTCCGCAAGCCACTGCATCGGCTGCGGTTCCGCAGACAGCTCCTATAGCTCCACCGCCCGCTCAGACTCCCGCAGCCACGGCTCCGCAAGCCACTACCTCGACGGCGGCTGCGCAAACCACATCGCCAGCTCCACAGCCTGCTCAGACTCCTGCACGCTCTGCATTGCATGATTTATTGACCGAGGAGCAGGCGCGCCAGATTCTGGCGTTTATCAGAGGTGGAGCTGGACCGAGCTAGGGTAGCGTTTTGATTCTTATATTTTAAACATGTATTTATTTATATGATACATATTGTACTACATTTTGGACGATATTGATATTGGTGGTGTTTGCATGTTTATATTGATATCATATTCTGCTTGTTGGTTTCTTTTGTATATTATGCGTGATGTGATTATGAATACTGCGATATATGTTCTGCGTGATGATTAATTTTATATATGATCGATATATATATTATTGTGCACATGTCGAGAAAAAAATAGGCAGCCCTTGTTTAAAAAAAACCTGATAATATGTACCTACGGATTTAACCGTAGGGCCCACCATTGCCTCTACGGATTAATCCGTAGGGCCCAACTATGTACCTACAGATTTATCCGTAGGGACAAAATATTAGGATACCTGATATTTTGCCTCTATGATCTCAGTATTAGGGGTTAAGCTTGCCCCTACGGATATATCCGTAGGGGCAAACAAATGCCCCTACACAGGTATCCGTAGGGGCAAAATATCAGGTATCCTGATATTTTGCCCCTACGGATATATACCTACTCACTTATCCGTAGGGGCCACTACTTGGCCCTACGGATAAGTCCGTAGGTACATCTAATCTATTTTATAAAACCGTAAATAAAATAAATTTTTTGTCCCTACGGCCTAATCCGTAAGGAAAACTGGACCTACACATAACTCCATAGGAGCAATTTTTAGTCCGTAGGGGCAAGTTCAAGGTTTCGACTTGCACCTATGGTGTTTGTACCTACAGGGTATTTTCTTGTCCCTACGGATATATCCGTAGGGGCAGTGGTTTGCTCCTACGGATAAATCCGTAAGGGCAACCCTTATTTGTAGTAGTGCTAGTGGCTACAATTATCACATAATAGCTAGATTAACCCACACAAACCCTTACTACAATTTTAATTTCACCCATATAAGATTTAGTAAATGTTAGTTTGCAATCATACTTAATTAGACAATTAGGAAAAATAACAATTTACAAACTCACAACTACGTTAAGTTTTCCAAGTCTGAACTACTCAATTAACCATTACAAACAATCAAAACCCTAACTTGATCTTCATAATCCTTTCTAGAAATTCCAAAACATGCTAATTAAAGCCATATTAAAACATCTAATAACTAGATTAAGATATTTAAACAACAACTAAAACTTAGGGTTTGGATTTTATACCTCAAACTTGATTCACAAACTTGCAATTAGATTTTCAAAATAGTCTCCAAAATGCTAACTTTCATCAAGATTCAAGCTTGGTTAAGACTAAAGAATAAAGGGTATGGATTTGTTTTAGACTTTGTGGGATTTTTTTGTTGATTTTTGATGAATTATTGGAGCTTTTAGAAGTGAAAATGGGGTGGGAAAAATATTGGGCAGCCTAGGGGAGGCTCGGCCATGAACGGAAAGAAGTGGGGAATGTTGTGGAAAACTCTAGGTTAAAACACATTAAAGCTCAATTAATAAACTTTACTTTATGCCACCTCTTAATTCATTCAATTAAAATTTTCATTAAACCTTCAAAATATCTAGATATTTCCAATATATTTTTGAAATGAAGACAAGCTTAATCTTGTGATTAAGTTGGTATGGATTCACATTAGCATAATTAAACCAATCAAAATTATAATTACCACTAGTGTATAATTAAAAACTTATAATAATATTTTAATTAAGAAAAATATTTAAGTGAACTAAAATTTACAAGCGACTAACTAAATACCGCATACTAGCAATTTCCTAGTTAAATTGGGTGCAGTTAAATCTATACTGAAAAATGATCACTTAAAGGTTTTTACGAAAAAACACAATTTATTTTACCTAATATCGGAAAATTAATTTAAACAATTTCTAAAACGTTACAATTACTAGCAATTTCCTAATTAAACTAGGTGCAGTTAAGTCTATACTGAAAAATGATCACTTTTATGTTTTTACGGAAAAACACAATTTATTTTACCTAATATCGGAAAATTCGCCTAAACGATTTCTAAAACGTTACATCATTTTAAAATTTCAATTATTTTCCAAATTATATGTATATAATTATACCATTCCATTAAAACTAATTTCCATACTTTTATAATATTCATAAAATTTATTATTTTATTATTTAAATTTCAAAAATAATATTTTATATTTTCTGAAATGTCACATCAACTATCTCTAAAAATGTGGGAAGTGGTTTGTTATCTTCCCCATTCATAGAGGGACTATAAATAAGCCCCTCAAAGTCAAAAAAGAGGGACGGAAAAGAATTCCTAAGCTTCAAAATAGATTGAAGATTTGAAGTCCTCGGATTTTGGAGTCCAAGTGGAGGAGGAGGAAAGAAAGGTGATAAAATAGATGAAGGACTTTCTCTTCTCCAAATATCCATCTTCTCTGCTTCTTATATAGGGAATACATACAAGGTGGATTGAGGGGACCCCCATCGATCCATATATTCTAGAACTCCTAATGAACTCAAGAACATGATTAACTTCATGATTCTTTAACAAAACGAGAATACGAAAGTATTTCTTTTTAGAAAGTAGGAGAAATCACATCTTTCCCCATTTATATGAGTATATAGACCCTAAAACATTCCATATTTCTCGACAACAATTCAAAAATACAATGGGAAATGCTGCTTATTAGTGTTTTGAACATAATCAACATAATGATGTCTTTAAAAAACATAAAAAAAAACATTCCCTAAAAGATAAACAGTCATAATACCAAGAATTTTGAGAAGCGTATCATTCTCAGCGGGTATCTTGAAGATATCTATTCAATGTCTAAATTAAATAAAGGGGATATGTTAAGAGATGCCTTAGCAAAGAAGCCCCATCGGATATCTAGAAAATAGATACCCGCATCCGCTATCGGGTATCTCAAAATAGATACCTGCATCCGCTATCGGGTATCTCAAGATAGATACCCGCAAATTCAAAATAAAGAGGATAGCTCTTTAATGAGATATCCGTATTTTGTTGTGGGCCCTATTTAGGACCCCACATAGATACGCGCAAACATTTGAATGAAGCGTATATCTACCTAAGAGATACATGCATACATTCAACATGTCCCAAGTTTTCTTCTTTTTACTTTAAGCCACAGAAGACTCGCTACAAGAAAGGGAATATCAATTTCAATATCCTTGCTTTATTTTTATTTGTTTCTTCCCTCTGTGTGCTCAAAATTGTAAAGAAATGTACAAGTATTGAAATTACTTGATGAAATCCTTAAAGGACTTCTCTCTTAACTTTTCTTTATTGCAAGTACACATGATGTATGTAATGTAATCTTTATTTAAATTAATATGATTTAGAACCACATTATACGGTATCTTCTCGTCTAGGTATTTCCTAAGACAATAGGATATAATTAACGATAAGTGATTGCGTTTATCGGAAATCTCAACCACGGGACTTTCTAGTCAAACTTTCGAACTCCTAATTATGTTTTGTTTAAACTCTGCCTTTATCATAATGTTCGATCGTTGGAGATTTTAAAGAGGGTAAACAATCTTAATTACTATATCCAATTCGGCTTGACCCCGTGACTTCTCTAGAACAATCTAATTCGGGGTCTTGTTGATTTAACCCGATTTGACCATGGAAATTCTAGTCATAACCAAGACAGAACTAGTCATTTATATGAAACGTCTTGGTATCATACTGAGCATATATGCTGATACATTTAGTTGAATGCTGAAACATGCATGGTATATTATGGGTCTGTTTGGATGAGCTTATTTTAAAGTGATTATTTGCCATAATCATTTATAAGCGGTTATTTCTGGAAAAAATGGAAAAAATCACTTATAAGTACTTATGTCAAATAAGTTGTTTGGTATTCGGATGATTTTGTATGAAAAGTGATTATAAGTAGATAGTGTATTTGGATGAAAAGATAAATAAGTGATTATTGAATGTAAAATGACCAAAAAGATGTATCATTAATACAATCTTAAAATTTAGATGAAAAGACAAGAAATATTATGGTATATTACTTGGTCAACTCTACTATTCCATAATCATTTGTGGAATAAGCTGGGAATTCCTAGCTTATTTTTTTGTGGGAAAAGATGTCATTTTTAAGTTAGTCATGATGAGAACCATGGTAAAATAATCATTTATTGAATAGTAAAAGGGTGATCCAAACAAACAATCTATTTGGGGCCCACCTTGATGTAAATTTTTAAAATAATCCAATCCAAATAGGCCTTATATCAAGTATAACAACCTAAATGCAGGCTTTTAAACAGAGGATATGACCCTATTGGGTCCCAATGCTCTATCTTCTTACATGCTGTTTAGTAAAATGTCTTATGCACGAATGAATTAAAAACGATTTCAGCCGAACGATTTACCATCAAACTTTCAATCCAAACCTCCCCAAAGATATTTAACCGATATTTAACCAATTTTGCCAGTAGATATATCCCTCTACCAAAAGAGTATTTTCTTCTTGTGCACAAACACAACAATATGCCCCCAAACAAAGCATAACAAGTAGTTGAACAAAGAGAGTAATTAACACATCCATCTCTATCACTTTCTCTCCAAAACTAACAACAACACTACTCAAGAGGTTAACGGGTCGGTTTTTTTTTTTTGGGGGTGGGGGGCCTCATGAAGGCGACCCAAACTTGGTTTTGAAAAAAGCAATCGTTGGACCAACTTCCATGCAAACACCAAAACGAAAGGGACATGAGTGGATCTCGATCTCTCTCTCTCTCTCTCTCTCTCTCTCATGTTGCACCCCCTCCTCTCGTTGTACTTTGTTCTCTTTTGTTCATCTTTTTTAAATGTGATGGATCGTGAAATCTTCTTCAGATATTGCTTTCCGTTGATCTGCTGATGGCGGCGATAAGTGGCTCGGATTTGATCTGGAGACAGACTCCTGAAGCGTGTGAATCTCAATGGGTTTGGAGTTGTTGAGCCGAGCTACCTGCAAGGAAGTCCCAGGATGGTTGGATCACCGAGGGCCCTCCGACGATCAAGTTAGTGGAGTAATCCAAGCAGAGTAACGGCTTAGTGGATTAGAATTGGCTTATCTTGACCGTCTGAAAGAGGGGTTTAAGTAGCGGTAGCAGCAGGTGCAGCAAGCGCGAGAATCACGCCGGCCGTTATGCTCCCGACGTCACGCCCGCGCGAAGAGCGAGACCTCCCATTAATGGCGAGACAGGCTCGTTAATGAGGAATCGTGGTGGCGTGGAACGTGGGATGTGGCCGGCGGAGATCTCGCGCATGGCGAGATTCGCGGGATGGCGGTTACGCCTGTAAGCGATGCTATTGGTCGGTCGATGAGACCGAGGAAGATGACCTCGGCGTGAGAGCTCGCGGATGAGCAGGAGATCCGAGGTGTCTAGTTTCTGCGGTAGCTCGGGAACGAGCTGTGAGGCCGAGGAGGCCCATCGCGCTGGGGCGAGCCGACGTCTGCTCGGTAGGACGAGCATAGGGGTGGTTTGGTCGGCTGCTGTAGGCCCTTTCTCGCATGCTCTGGGACACGTCATCTGCCACGTGTCATGATCTGGGAGATCGCCGATATCGAGCATCATCATTAGCCCCCCACTCTCGTCCCGACCAGCTGATGGGTCGGGTCGAGAGTGGTCTGGTTGGTCACCCGAGGTGAGCTCTCTTCCGAAGATATCGTTGAGCGTGTCCCCGGGCAATCCGTTGTCTTTTTCTAGGTGACGCAGGCAAATCAGGGCGAGACCTACTGCTTTAAAGAGGGTGCGCCGGTTCGTGCGCTCCGTCACTGAAGCGACGGTCCACATGTCGAGCGTCGGTTGGGCGACGCGACGTGTTGCAGACCTGCGGCGTCTGATGGGATGTTGTCCAATGCGCGCGCGCCAGGTGGAGCAATCTGGGTCGTCGTATGTGAGGGGTTGTTTTTGGCGGGAGTCGACGGTCGCCATTGGATGGGGGCGCCAGAGGCTATAGGTAGAGGTGAGGCCCGCTTTAGGGCCCATCTCTCTTCATATTTCCCTCATCTTTCATCTCGTAAGCTCGGCGCTCTCATCTTAGGTCAGATCTTCTGCTTTCCCGAGGGCTTCTCAATCAGGTTAGATGTCTTTTCTTTCTTCTATTTCTTCTCCTTCTGAGTCGAGCCTCTTCTCCCTTTTGGCAGGACGGATGGTTCGATCCCAGACTCTTGGTGCCTTCGGTGCTCAGTCCCGAAGGGGGGACCGTGGTGTGGCCTTGCCTCCGGCTGACTCGATTCCCGCCCTGGATGTGCCCCCGACGGCGGGGCCACCTGCCTTGCCACGGGCTCTTGGTGATTGTTCTGGTGGTGGCCAAAGGCGTACACAGGTTCCCGACTCTCAAACGAGGGATGCAGGAGAGAGCGAAGAGGGGGTTCCTCTCAAGCGGAAGAGGACGATCTCTCATGCACCGCCGGAAGACATTCTGGAGGGGACCCCCGTGCAGGAGGGGAACGCCCAGTTCATGGTTCCGTCGGGGCTCTCCGTTGCGGCCAGTCTTCTCACCGGCATGGAGGAGTCGGCCGGGGGCCGGATGCCACAGGGGACCTTGAGGGCCGAAATGGCTGCTATCGCAGAGGGGGCGGTTCAGGTATGCACTCCCTCAGGTGTTGCTTTGGGCGACCTTTTCTCAGTTCGGGTGTCCTTAGGTTTTCCTGCCATTTTTCACCAGGTCCTCCAACACTGTGCCCTTATCACTCGTATGGAAGCCGAGGGGGCTATTTGGGCCGCGGGGTCAGCAGAAGAGTCTTCTTCGGAGGTTAAGGGTCTACGAATCGAGCTGCGTCTAGAGAGGAAGAGGTCACTCGCCCTTAAAGCTCGATCGGAAGTTGCGGACCTCACCGTTTCGAAGTGCCGGGAGTCCTACCGCCGTCTGAGCGAGTCCCACCGAGTTGTTGAGGCGAAGTTGGTGGAACCGGCCGATCGTTTTGCAACCATGAAGAGGGCGAGGGATGCCAGCAGGCGGGATGCCGACGTGGCGCGTCAAGCGGCGAAGGCCGCCGAAGCCCGCGCTAGGAGGGCGGTGACGGATTACAAAGAGTCGGACCAGTTTTATGTCGACCTCGGCGAGGCCTCTGCCATTGCGTGGAACAAAGCTCTTGATGCGGTCAAGAAGCAGCTTCCGGAGTTCGCCGATGGTGAGCTCCGTGCCCGGGTCCCACTCTCGGTTGTCCCACTTCCGGCCGATAGTGATGAGGGGAGTGAGGTCTAGGCGGGGCTTATTGCCCGATCTTTTTGGTTTTTCCTCCTCTCTCTTGTAAGCCTCTGGGTAATTTGATAAAGCTGGGGAGCCCATAGTACCCTTGTAAAAGCTTTGACTTTTTGAATAAAAACTTTTTGTCTTTGCAGTAGTGTTTGTGCTTGCGTTTCCTTTTGTTGGTAGACACTTGTGTCTGCACAGTACTGCTTTATGATCGGCATGTTCCTCGTCTGGAGATTACTCGTCGACTTGACTCTGATCATTTGCCGAGTGTGCGAGGACCGGCGGGAAGACGGTGTCTCCATGGCCCCGAAGTCGAAGTGTAAATCGCTAAGACGATAGATTGGATGCCTCTTGTTGAGTCACGTTCCTCAGTTGTTGGAGGGGCTGTAATTGGCCACCTGAGGATATTGCCGAGCAGGATAGCTGCTCGGCGCCTCTTGGCGAGGGCTTTGATCCTTAGCGCTGGAGGGGCCATGAGAGGCCTGCGAAGGTTGGCCGAGCAGGGTAGCTACTTGGTGCCTCTTGGCAAAGGCTTTGATCCTCAGCGTGAGAGGAGCCGTGAGAGGCCTGCTGAGGATGGCCGGGAAGGGTAGCTGCTTGGTGCCTCTTGGCGAGGGCTTTGATCCTCAGCATGAGAGGGGCCGTGAGAAGCCTGCTGAGGATGGCCGAGTAGGGTAGCTGCTCGGTGCCTCTTGGTGAGGGCTTTGATCCTTGACGCTGGAGAGGCCGTGAGAAGCCTGCTGAGGATGGCCGAGCAGGGTAGCTGCTCGGTGCCTCTTAGCGAGGGCTTTGATCCTCAGCGTGAGAGGGGAGGTGAGAGGCCTGCTGAGGATGGCCGAGCAGGGTAGCTGCTCAGTACCTCTTGGCGAGGGCTTTGATCCTCAGCGTGAGAGGGGCCGTGAGAGGCCTGCTGAGGATGGCCGAGCAGGGTAGCTGCTCGGTGCCTCTTGGCGGGGGCTTTGATCCTTAAGGATGCCCGAGCGGGGTTGCCGCCCGGTGCCTCTTGGTGAAGGCTTTAATCCATGGTTTTGCCAGGAATAACCGAGCACGGATCGTGCTAAACAGTTGCCTCTTTCGAGGGCTTTTCATCCTTAGCGCGGGAGAGGCGTGGGAGGCCTACTAAGGATGTCCGAGTGGGGTTGCCGCCCGGTGCCTCATGGCGAGGGCTTTGATCCCAGGTGGTGTGCCAGGGATAACTGAGCATGGTTGTGCTAAGCGGTTGCCTCTTTCGAGGGCTTTTGGGTCCTTAAGGATGGCCGAACAAGGTTGCTGCCCGACCGCCTCTTGTCGAGGGCTTTGATCCCTGGCGTTTGTAACAACTCCAATTTTGTATACCAAAAATTTGCTTTAAATATAGTGTATACTTGGAGTATTGATGTTGCTGGAAACAATTTAAGTATCTATTTCCTTACAATAATTACAAGAAAGAGCTTGTAGCTCATTGGTAATACCTTGCACTGCTGAACCAAGCCACCAGAGTTCGAATCCCATGCCCCACATAATTTTTATATCTTTTTGTTTTAATTTTTTTTAGAAGTCAAACGGTCAAACAGCCATAACTCACATTTTATTGCGAATCACAAAAAATAAAGTACACCAAAATCTCCCCCAGACCAAGACCCACCCAACGAGACCCGACTCGGCCTTGACTCGGCCGAATCGACCGGCGCCGTCGGTCGGCCGAGTCGTCAACACGAAAAAGTTTCGTGTTGACTTGGTCTCTTCACTTGCATAGTCTAAATTTTCTGTACTGTTACACATTTCTCATTAATCCCCTTTTAAGACCAAAATTAATGAATTTTTAATGATTTTTAAATTTTTTTAAAATATTTTTTAATCCAAACCCTAACCCTAGCCTAGCCCTATATAAAGATCCCTACCCTCTACCATTTCACCTCACCACTCTAAGTCTACTCTCTCAAATTCTCAAGAACTCGGTACGAAGAGCGAGAAGCGAAGCGCTGCCGAAATCGACGACGGATTCCGGCGACCGGATCAGAACCTTCGCGACGCTTTCGACGAATCGGAAACCACCACATCCCTTAGCTCCATTAGCTTGTCCAAACCGTTAGTCCCATCCCTTCTATCTCTCTTTTCTATAAATGTAAAAATACGACTTTTTGGAACCCGACGGAAATCGGACAAACCGATTTCCGATTCGGTTTTTCTATAAATTTCCATTTGTCACCTAATACATAATATCTACCCATATTCATGTTGACTATTAATCACCCATAAACCAATTTAAACAAACTTTTTCACATGAAATGATAGCTTCTTTGCAAAACCGTATTCTTTTCATAAAAATACCATGAAGTTCATTTTTCTTAGTTTAATCAATTACCTCACTCCTAAATATGTTTATCTTGATCACAAAACTTGTAGAACTCAATTTGAATGAAATTTCACACATGAAATGATAACTTTTTCGAATACCGTATTCTTGCGCTATAATACCTTTAAGTTTAACATAGCATGTTTTACCTCTAAACGACTTCAAAACTTAAAATAAGTCACGAGGTAATGATCTACCTCTACACACACTCAATATAACCCTAATTGATAACTATCAAATCACAGAATACGAAATTACAGGACTTTTCACTAAAATACCCTAATCCTTATAATCTTTATTTAAAGCATTAAGTTGTAGACTTTTCTAAATAAAATCTTTTAATAAAAGGAAAGCACGATTGGTCATTGACATCGATCGTTTATCTAAACTGTCTTGTGGTGCCTAGGCAAGTGTGTCTAAGGCTGGTGGTTTTTAATTAAGCCCACGACTGTGGTTCCTTCCCACATACCTGGCACTTACCTGGCCGCAATTGACAGTGAAGAGGCGATTTGAGGCTTCTAATGACTCATCGTTTAAACCTTAGAAGTAGGCTAGTTGGCTTAGGAAACCCTAACAACTAAAATACGGAAAACTATACTTTTTGCAAATAAATACCCCATATTTATAAAACCGTTTTCCCAAATGAAAAGTATTTGTTAAACCTAAGCAAAGCGCCGCTACAACCCACTTTTGGGGAACCTGTTAGGGATAGTACGGTTCATCGTGCACCCGCAGGCTAGTAGTGCGAGATTCAGACCTCCGCAAGGAGCATTCGGTCTCGAAAGGTTTAAAATACGATATTTAAGGAAAATGAGACTTTCTCTATATAAATATTTATATAAAATTATTCATGTGTTAATATATATATAATTAACATTTAAACACCTATTTTATCATAATCTAAAGTTTTCACTTTTTCCTAAAATTAAAAGATTAAAAGTTACATTAAAATACCATGAATTTCAAATAAAACAATTAATACTTTTATTAGGATTTATTCACTAGAATAACACAAATAAAATTCACATTCATTATAACAATAAAGACGATTATTAAATACTTGAGGTGTATTTTGAAAACTATACAAAAATACATTTTACAGAAAACCCCCTTTACAAATTACAAAAAAAAGCCCCTAACTAATATTGAACTTCAAATTATCTTTCTTTTATTCTGACTCGGGTTAGAGTCTGACTATTCCTGACTCGAATATGATTCAAGTCAATCTATATTCTTTTATACTCCAACCTAATTTGAATACATGAAACCCTGAATCCAGTTAACAATATATTCCTTTTGACTGAATCAAACCATGGATATTCATCCATTATCCTGATATTCCATTTACCTGATTATACAGTTACATCATGTTTACTGATATCATGGTTTTGGTCAGTCACCCAACTTACATATTCCAATACTACAATACTGTTAAAACACTACGGGGTTTAAGGGGTAGATTGGTACGGAAGGTGTTAAAGGTGGCACGAGGTGGTCAGATTAAGATACCTAACTTGAATCCTATTGCTGTTGTACCGTGGCATAACGGTTCCTTGTACTTTCCTTTTGCCCTGATCTCTAGCATATAGAGATCCCCCTCGTATACACTGGTATCCTTCTGTACCAAGCTACAAACAACAGCGTTACACAATGTTCCATAACATTCAATAATATAATACTTTAGAAAATACTGTTACTCTGTCATTCTCATTCTTCTTATTCTTTGGGACTTACCGAGCGATCTGTTCGCTGACGACATTCTATTTCTTTCTTCTTTGAATGTCGTCGGGTGCGTTGGACCAAGCTGAGATCGAGCCCACCGGTGAAGATTTGGAGCAGTTCCAGGAAGATCCAGAGCTCTAGATACTGTACCTTGTTCTTTTCAGTTTATTTCATTTTCTGTTATGCCACTGTTTAGGCATTGTTTTTCATTCCAGTTGTATTTCCTTTTCATGCATTGTACAAAGAATATTATAAATAAAAAGTTGCTGTTATTTCTACATCATTTGTCTCTTCTGATTTACTTTATATTGCTTAGTTACGCTTAGCGTATGTACTTCTGAGTATATACGTAGCGGGCCTCGTCGCGTCCACTTCGCCGCACACTGGGAAGCGGGGCGTGACAGCGTTGTGGGGTAGGGAAGCTACCGGCCAGGGATAGCCGAGCAAGGTAGCCGCTCGGCTGCCTCCTTATGAGGGCTTTGATCCCTGGCGTCGGGGGTGGAGAAGCTACCAGCCAGGGATAGCCGAGCAGGGTAGCTGCAAGGCTGCCTCTTGTTGAGGGCTTTGATCCCTGGCGTTGTGGGGTAGGGAAGCTACCGGCCAGGGATAGCCGAGCAGGGTAGCTGCAAGGCTGCCTCTTGTTGAGGGCTTTGATCCCTGGCGTTGTGGGGTAGGGAACCTACCGGCCAAGGATAGCCGAGCAGGGTAGCTGCTCGGCTGCCTCTAGGTGAGGGCTTAGGCCACAAAGAGAGAACTCTTCTTTTTTGCAATATTCTAACGTTCCCTTCTTGTTATTCGGATGAAAAGGAAATCTTAGAAAAAAATTTACATTGTCTTTGTGACAGGAGGGGTGTACACTCGTAGGTAGTGAGTTCACTGGTACAGCTTGAGCTTCTCGGCGTTGTAAGGCCACGGAAACTTGCGCCCGTCCGCGTCCTGTAAGCGGTAGGCTCCGTCGGGAAGTACTTTGGTGACGAGGAAAGGACCACCCCATTTCGGGGAGAACTTATGCAGCCTGCCTTGATCGCCGAACTCGTTCCGCCGTAGGACCAAGTCTCCGGTCTTGAAGGAACGAGGCTTGACCCGTGCGTTGTAGTAACGGGCAGTTTGCTGCTGATAGGCGGCAGTCCTGATCTGAGCCCGGTCCCGTTTCTCCGGCAATATGTCCAGGTTTGTCCGTAGTGTCGTGGTGTTTGCTTCGTTGTCGAAGAGTTCGACCCTGTGACTGGGTAGTCCGATCTCCGTCGGGACCATCGCCTCGGTCCCGTAGCAGAGGCTGAAAGGGATTTCCCCGGTGGGGGTCTTCTTTGACGTGCGTAGGGCCCATAAGATCCGGGGCAATTCCTCGACCCAACTGCCTTGGCGCCCTTCCAAGCGGGTTCGGAAACCCCGGAGAATATCTCGGTTGGCGACTTCGGCCTGCCCGTTGCATTGGGGGTGTGCGACAGCGGCGAATTTCATGAGGATATGATATTCGTTGCAGAAATCTTTAACCTTCTCGTTCTCGAAGTTCGTCCCATGGTCGGTAATGATACATCTCGGGATGCCAAACCGGAATATCAGGTTGTTCTGCAGGAACTTGATGGTCGTGGCAGTGTCCGGTTTTCTGATGGGGACGGCCTCGATCCACTTCGTGAAGTAATCCACCACGACGAGAACATATTTATGCCCGCCTGTGCCGGTAGGGAACTGGCCCATCATGTCCAATCCCCATTGGGCGAACGGCCACGGTGAGGTCAGCGCGGTTAGCTCGGTGGCCGGGAGGCGAGGTATGCTTCCGTGGAGTTGGCAGCTTTTGTATCTCCGGACGAGCTTCTGGGCGTCCTCATGGATAGTTGGCCAGTTGTACCCCTGGAGCAGGGCCTTCTGGATTAAGGTCCGAGCCCCTTGGTTTGCGCCTCCGATCCCTTCATGGATTTCGCGGAAGACATAGTCGGCTTCGTAGGGGTCGACGCACCGGAGCAGGGGATGAGTGAAGGATTTCTTATAAAGGTTCCCATTGCTCCAGACGAAGTGACGGGTTTTGGCTCGGAGACGGCGGGCTGCTCCCCGATCTTCTGGGAGCGTAGCATCCCGTAGGAATTCCACAAGGGGCCTCCTCCAGTCTTGGTCGCCTTCTTGCGCTGCGTATACATAAAGCATCACCGCCTCATCTTCCACGCTGGGCCGTGACAAGGTCTCGAAGAGGATAGATCGCTTGTTGTTAGCCGAGTAGGATGAAGCCAGTTGGCTCGGGGCGTTGGCTTTGACGTTTAGCTGCCTGGGTATTTGCTCTACCTAGACCTCGTCGAAATTCTTCCAAAGTTTTCTTACCTCGGTCAGGTACTTCACCATTAGAGGTTCCCGAGCCTCGAAGTGACCGGTCACTTGGCCAACAACTAGGGCTGAGTCGCTGCGGATTCGAATTGTTTTCAGCCCCAGCCCGAAGGCCATGCGCAGTCCGGCCAGCAGGGCCTCGTACTCCGCTGCGTTATTCAAGGCCTTGAATCCGAGCTTTAGGGAGTACTCCATTTCTACCTCGTTCGGGCCCCGAATGATGAGGCCGGCGCCATAGCCTTCCTCGGTTGAGGACCCGTCGACGTAAATGACCCACTCTGGGACCGAGTCGGGTCTTCCCACGATTGGGTGCTGAGCTGCGGGGGGCGGCGTAGACTCTGGCCCCTTGCCGGGGATGATGCATTCGACGATAAAATCGATCAAGGCTTGTGCTTTGATGGCTTTCCTTGAGCGGTATTTTATGTCGAACTGGGACAGCTCCCACCTCCACTTCTCTAAGCGACCCGAGGATTCGGGTGAGGCGAGAATAGCCCCCAGCGAGCGCTCAGTGAGAACGAGGATAGTGTGCGCCTGGAAGTTGTGTCGCAGCTTCCTTGAGTCCACAACGAGTGCCAAGACAATCTTCTCTATGGCCGGGTATCTCGTTTCTGCATCTTTGAAGATGTAGCTCACATAGTACACCGGTTTTTACGCTCCATCGACCTCTCGTACGAGCACTGAGCTTGCTGCTTAGTCGGATACCGCCAGGTACAGAGATAGCTCGTCTCCCTCAACTAGTCGGGTGAGCAGCGGTGGCATCGCGAGATGCTTTTTTAACTGGTCGAAGGCGGTCTGGCATTCTTCCGACCATTCGAACCTCGGAATTTTCCTTAGAGCTTTGAAGAATGGGAGGCATTTTTCCCCAGACCTCGACATGAAGCGGCTCAGAGCGGCTACCCGCCCTGTTAGTCGCATGATCTCGACGTTTGTCTTGGGCGAGATCATGTTGAGGATAGCATCGATTTTTTCCGGGTTAGCCTTGATCCCACGGTGGAAGACCATGAAACCAAGGAACTTTCCCTCGGTGACCCCAAATACGCACTTGGCTGTGTTCAGCTTCATCTTGAACTTGCGGAGTACTTCGAAGGCCTCACCCAGGTCCTTGGCATGGTTGGTCAACAAGACTGACTTGATTAGCATATCGTCAACGTAAACCTCCATGTTCCTGCCGATCTGTGGCTTGAACATGCGGTTGACCAGCCGTTGGTACGTAGCCCCGGCGTTTTTGAGTCCGAAAGGCATCACCTTGTAGCAATATACCCTCTGGTCCGTTGTGAATGCGGTGATATCTTCGTCTGCCGGATTCATACGGATCTGATTATAGCCGGAGAAGGCATTCATGAAGCTCAATAGCTCGTGGCCTGCCGTGCCGTCGACGAGATGATCTATCTGAGGCAGAGGATAGTTGTCCTTGGGGCAGGCCTTGTTGAAGTCGGTGAAGTCGACGCACATGCGCCACTTCCCGCATGACTTCTTGACCAGGACGACGTTCGCCAGCCATTCTGAATAGGGCAAATTCCGAATGAAGTCGGCGGCGAGGAGGCGATCTACCTCGTCCTTGATAGCCTTCTGTTTGATCGGGGCGAAACTTCGCTTCTTCTGCCCGACGGGTCGGGCTGTAGGATCTTGTCACGACCCAAAATAGCACGTGACTGGCACTTGAATCATATGAAGTCGATAGGACCCCATCTAATCCAAGTAAACCAAAAGCCCGGAAATCTAAAACCATTTTTAGGGAGTAAATAAGGAAAACTAGTTTTAAGAAGTGAAGAAAACATGTTTGTTTTCTTTTTAAAACAAGGTTTTTAAAATAAGTAAGCCGAATATGCATTTTAAATCCTTAATGTCTTTTCTGAAAATTTCGGCAGAGTTTCCTTTGTAAATACTGGCCCCGAACGGGGTACAACATGAATAATATATATAAGCACAATAAAAAGGCATCCCCAAGCGGAAGCTAACTCTTCGTCAATCGACGGTCACAACCACACAAGCAGTATAATATACAACGCCAAAGGGCGAGGATCAAAACTCAAAGGAAAACTCCAATCAGCTTGAAAACCATAATACTACAACGCGCGACTCTAAGGTCGAAATAATACATAACTGGTTTTCTAAGTCTGAAACAATATACAAGTTTGGTTGATGGAATTACTAGATACAACTGAATAATACATATACAATGGTGGTTCTGATGCAAAAGAACCCACCTACCAAAGCAAATCACCCGTAAGGAAAGCAGTGTGCCAGAAAAGCCGCAATGGAACTTGTACGGCAAAAACCTGCAAGAACTGTGGCACAACGGGGGTGAGCTGCCAACTCGTGAATAGAAAATATCACAGAGCAGAAATCGTATGGATGACACAATCCTAGGTCAATACGATCAAATATATATAAACCTCAAATGAACAAGTCTGAAGCATGATAAGGTGACAATGTAACATCTATACATGAGTGTAGTGCCAAGTGCTCATGCCAGTGCCTCAGGTAATAACATATCATAAGTATGAGGTACGATCAATGTCGACTATATCATGGAGTCTATGAATATGTGAATATCATCCAACTATGTGATCAATGTCATCAATGTCAATATATGTATGTGGAAATCGTCCACGTGTCACCCAATGACAATAAGTATCATGCATGTAAATATCATAAACGTATGCATGGAAGTATGAGGATGTAAATCAATATGTGTCACTTGCGACATATCAAAATCATGGAACCTGAGTGTCCAGCATCGACACTCGAAAACATTATGAAACCTGTGCCTAGCATCGGCACGTAAATCCTCATATATCGGACTCCGTCAGTCCGGATCGGCCCACGGACCCCGTCAATCCGGATCGGCCCATATCATCTCTCGGCTCCGGTCGGTATCCTCCGGATATCCGCCGAGCCCAAATACTATCACCGGTAGGTAGTAGTCCCTCTACCAGGCTCACCGTCTGCAACACAGCGATCCGTTCTCGCCCCGGGATACCATACCGGGCCCACTATGTACCCGCAATCGGCATCATCCGCTCCTCGAATCGGGTTTCACATGTCGCTCTCAGCACCGAGAAAACATATAGTGGACGCACTGAAATATCATATCAAGGGTAACCGGGTTTTTTAAAAAGATCACATACTCTCTTTGGAAATATCCACGGTTCCCAAATCCAGAAATATCATGGAAACAACATATCTCAATGCGTATAATCAAAAGCATGATGTATGCGACATGTAAAAGAAATGTAAGCATATCAGTATATCATGCAATATGAAGTAGTAATATGCACATATTAAGGGAAACCGCTCTTTTAAAATGAATCGGTTTTAAAGAGTATCTTGCGGTTCCCAAATCTCCAAATCCAGCGAGAATCATTTATGTATGTGCGAATACGTATGTATGCACGTATGGGTGTACAATAGGTATGTACACAAGTATGCCATGCAATTGATCATATCCTGAATGCAACAGTACTACAGTGTAGTGACATAGCAATTATCGATGATGAAGTGTGTGAGCCGGCAAGCAAGTGTACGTGGAACATACGCATCATTGATACTGGTGCTGGTGTCCTAACAGCATGGGTTTAATATACAATAAACTCATTTACACATGCAATGCGATGCGAATAGCATGAATATGCAGAAATCGAATAATCAACGCAACAGTGAAGAATCTACAACAATATATAAATGTCATGCAGTTTTGCCATTTGAAATAAGACGAATCGGGGGTTTTAGTAAAATAAGGGCTATGGTGTTTTTAAGAAAAGATGCGTCTTTTGAAAATATCCGTAGAATCCCTTTGCCTATCATTGAAATACTCCCAATTCGTTAGTTTTGAAATAGGTATAACATCGGCCTAATCTAACATCTACTAAGCAACTACAGATCTAACAAATACGCTAATCGGGAGGGGTATGGAAACCACCTACATCTGAGTCGATATATATATATATATAATAGTCGATGATCCCGCCTCAATAGTATCACGTACAATACAGTATATCATATGACGTCCTCAAGTCATGAGTGCGGATCTATCATCAAGATAAAGCTCGTACGGTAAATCATCGCACGGCATCCCAATAGCTAGGTACGGGTCAATATCACATTCATCTCATCAATTATCTGGTATCCTTATCGTCATATCACATAATCTGGGGTACTGATCTAAGTCTAGTACAATCGATACCATCTATATAAATATGAATGCGTGTGTGAAACACACGTCCAAAGGCCCGCTAAAAATCTCATGTCGTATCCCAAATATGAATCATATCATATCACCGATCTCATGGCACTATGCCCAATCTCATCGACTCATCTCCAAATATCGTCAACAATCCTCATCATCTAGGTAAGCATAACAAATAAGCATGTGTGTGCATGTGGGTGTAAACCTATTCTAAGGTTCGCAACTAGGAACTATACTAGTTTACAACTAAACCCTATTCTATCCATAGTACACCTAATCTCATCTCAATTATCCATATCGCACCTAATACTATCAAACACATATATAGTATAAATATAGTATACTAAACCTCGAACTGCGGGGGTGCTATACGCCATCCACCTGACTTCCCCCGTAGATATAATCTACTCACCTTACTTTCGCTTTCCGTTGCCGATGCCGCCATGCGCTTTCTTGTCGTCTCGAAGTCTTCGTAGGGTACCTACACATCATAACGTATCGCAAAGCGTATTAAAATCAAATTCGAAGACGAAACGATATACGAAAACCAAAACGACATGCTAAGACCTATAGGTTAGAACCTATGGATTCCGCTTTCAAAATCATCAAACTACCCTCGATCTCGTCGTACAAACGTCAAGTGATCGAGGTAAAACCCAAATACGAGAATCCAGAATTTAAAATACGAAATACGGAAACACGAATCCAAAACAGCAACTATAGAAAAGGGTCCCAGATTTCACCCTAGGTCAAATTGGACAATTTTGCATATTTCAGGGGTCTAATTTATAGATGTAGGAGCTACAGAACCAAAACGAACCAAAACGATGGGACCCAGGCCGCAAATTGTGGCCAAACAGATTAAATCTGCGGCTAGAAAGAGGAGATAGGGTCTGGGGTTTTGGGGTTAGCTTCCTGGGTGCCTGCACATCTCTATGTGTTCACAAAATAATTTTCAGAGTCTCGAGGTGATAGCAGATTCCATATAACCCTTACAGATTCCTCAATTCTTCCGATATCGGTTTCTAAATCCGTATTCCGAGTTTCTAGTTTCTGGTTTGAGTCTTAATTCTAGCGCTAGAGGGTTTGTGTGGCCTCTACTGAGTTCAATTTCACATCACAACTCTCAAATTCCCATAAACCCTAACTAGAATTTTCTAAATCCACAAAACCACTCGATATCGGTTCTAATCTAACATGGGGGTAAAAGTAATGGGAAAACTAAGCTAGTGGTTCAAAAATTACCTATTTGGCAACTCAAGAAAATTCTTGAGTTGCCCCAAGTGGCCAAAATCCTTACTTTCTTGGTCCAATGTGCTTCTCTTGAGCTTGTGCATCTTTTTTGTGAAATGGGAATAGGGTTTTGGGTTGTTTTTGGATGTATTTGTGATGATTTGAGGAGGGGGGAGATGACGCGGTAGCATCAACAGAAATAGAGGGAGGGGGAGAGGAAATAAGGGGAATAATGAAAGGGGAATGGCTCATAACCAAGTCAAAGGTAATCCCTCACTTTCTCTCTCATAACCATACCTAATACTATATTCCTTTTCTTTTCTTTTCTTTTCTTTTCTTTTCTCCCCTCTAATAAACCAACAATCATGAAATAAAATATGTAGAAAAGCCATAAGAAAATGTAACAAGTGAAAAAAAGATATGGTGCATGTTTGCACAAAATAAGCTTAAAACGCGATTAGCGATTATTAATCGCGATTAGCACTAAATTAGTGTCAAATTAATCATAAAAACTTAAAATTTGCATAATTCACATAAAACACTCTTTTTTAGTAATTTCTATAATTTTCAAAAAAATTCCCTAATTTATCGGTATTTAATTATACCGAAATATTAAAATATTCATTAAAATTAATATTAAATTATAAAAATTCCCAAAAATAATATTCTATTTTTTTGAAATGTTACAGATCTACCCCGAGCTTGTGGGATATAATTTTAAGGTCGATCCCCGGCATGTCAGCAGGCGCCCAGACGAACAAGTCGGAGTTGTTTATGAGGAAACGAACCAGGTCGTCTCGCTGAGGACCTGTCAGAAGCGACCCGATTTGAACGACCCATTCGTCGTCCCCTTCTACATGGGGGACCGATGTCACAGGCTCCACTGGGGTCCCTCGGATCTCTTTTTACTCGTCGCGAGTGTCCAAGGAACCCCTAATGTCTCCCCCGCCTTCGACATTGTCGACCGGCTTCTCCGATGAGGACGTTGCGGTGAAGCAGACCTTTGCAACTCGCTGGTCTCCATAGACCCGACCTATCCCGCCCTGATCGAGAGGGAACTTCATCGCCGGGTGGTAGGTCGATATCTGGGCCCGGAGGGAGTTCAGCGTTGGACGGCCGAGGAGGATGTTGTAGGCCGAGGGGATTCTTGCTACCATGAATTCCACCGGTACTGTCCGCGTATGGCCGGCCTCTCCGATGTTGAATTGTTAGGTGATTACTCCTTCCGCCTGGATAGAGTGGTTAGTGAATCCTGAAAGGACGTGGGAGGTCGACCTTAGGTCTGCTGCGGTGAACCCCATGCACAGAAAGCGGTCGTGGAAGAGGATTTCTGCCGAACTTCCCGAGTCGACCAGGATCTTGTGCGCCTCGTATTGATGGACCCGAGCCGTAATCACCAGGGGGTCATTTTGGGGCAGGGATAGGCCGTGAAAGTCCCCGTCGTCAAAGGTGATCGGCTCGGTCCCCCTGGCCTTCTTCCTTGGCCGGCCATCGACCCCCGCGGCTAGCGTGGGATGCCGAGTCTCGTAGGCACTCGATGTACCCCCCGCCGTCGCGACCATGATTTTGAACGAGCCTCGGCTCCTTTCGGTGGGGTCCCTTACGTTCCTTTGTGGGGTTGTTTTCGAGCTGACGTGGGGTGTTTCACGTGCGCGACCCCGTCGAGGGAAGGGGTGCCGGTCGTGCCTGCGAACAGGCGAGCTGACCGCCATCGCTTCAGAGGGGACAGAGGTGCGACGAGACTCGGGACGAAACTTTCTAGCGTAAGACCTCGAAGCCAAACTTAGTGGTGCCCACCAGGTTTTCGAGTACGTCAGCTCGAGAAAGCCGTGGTTGTCGGAAATGATGAGGCGGCGGTCGCCAGGGCCGACGTGGGCGGAGCTCTCTCTTCCCCCGTAGGGGTCCTGGTCCCAAGGCGGGGGAGCGGTGACCTGGGGATTTCGCCCTGCCGTTTGGACGCGGACGAGCGCCTCCACGAAAGATGCGAGTCGGTCTATCCGACCGGCGAGGGCGTTGATGGCGTTCGGCGGAGGAGGCTCATCCGTTCCTCCGTTGAGAGGGAGGCGGCGGTTGGCGTTTGGATCGTCTTGATGATCGCTCGCCATTGGAGTGAGATCGGAAGGCGAACTTTTGTTTTTTGTGGAATTTAGTTTCCCACAGATGGCGCCAGCTGATAGATCGTGGAATCTCCTTCAGATGTTGCTTCCCGTTGATCTGCTGATGGCGGCGATGAGTGGCTCGGATTTGATCTGGAGACAGACTCCTGAAGCGTGTGGATCTCAATGGGTTTGGAGTTGTTGAGCCGAGCTATCTGCAAGGAAATCTCAGGGTGGTTGGACCACCGAGGACCCTCCGACGATCAAGTTAGTAGGGTAATCCGAGCAGAGTAACGGCTTAGTGGATTAGAATTGGCTTATCTTGACCGTCTGAAAGAGGGGTTTAAGTAGTGGTGGCAGCAGGCGCGAGAATCACGCCGGCCGTTACGCTCCCGACGTCACGCCCGTGCGAAGAGTGGGACCTCCCATTAATGGCGAGACAGGCTCGTTAATGGGGGATCGTAGTGGCGTGGAACGTGGGATGTGGCCGGCGGAGATCTCGCGCATGGCGAGATTCGCGGGATGGCGGTTACGCCTGTAAGCGGTGCTATTGGTCGGTCGATGAGACCGAGGAAGATGACCTCGGCATGAGAGCTCGCGGACGAGCGGGAGAGCCGAGGTGTCTAGTTTCTGCGGTAGCTTGGGAACGAGCTGTGAGGCCGAGGAGGGCCATCGCGCTGGGGTGAGCCAACGTCTGCTCGGTAGGACGAGCATATGAATGGTTTGGTCGGCTGCTGTAGGCCCTTCCTCGCATGCTCTGGGACACGTCATATGCCACGTGTCATGATCTGGAAATCGTCGATATCGAGCATCATCAATATGTTTTGAGCTTATGGTAAACAAAATATTGTCCGACTCTTGCATGATTTTTAGATGGCTTTAGGGTTCTTTAAATATTTGTGTCCAACTTTTTCTGTCACGCTCTCTAATAATATGCGATAACAATCTCTAAAAATTTCCAGCACATTCTACCTTTAACAAACTATATTTTCGTTCATTTTTCCATAAAAAAACAATCTTATAATTTGCATTCCTATTTATTGAAGACACCTGCTGCATTTGCTAGTAAGTGCTTCAAACGGAATACGTTTACCTCTTTTATTTGCATAGCTGAACGTGAAATGTTGTCTTTTCGCGGACATCCGATAAAACCGGAATAATATAGAGAAGATTAGCATAGCCCATGGATGACATGCACAAAATATTTTAAAAAATGGCCGGAAAAATGTTAAAGCTTAATTTCCGGTTGTTGGTACTTGGGAATTAACCCATACCTTCAATTGAGTAATAATTCCATTGAGCATCACCCATGAATTAAATTGGATAAAGCTTGAGAAATAATTTATCCACATCTTTTAATGAATGAAGACATGGACATGAGGTAAGAAAATTTGCTATAAACGGGTCTAAATTCATTAGGAACAACCAACAAAAATCCATTTGCGCAAATTAAAACACCAAATTCTAGGTTATTTGAAAAATGAGCCATGCATTCAAATATAACAAGCTTAAAAAAAAGAAAAAGAAAAAAGGACTTGATTGAGTCCTACGGAACCAAAAAGCTTATCCTCACCGCGAGTGACCGGAACCAAGACGAGTTAATGAACCCGTCGATTAATGGAGGCAACGCGTGAGAATCTCGTGACACCACGTACGGCTGAAACCAACGGTCGAGATTTCATCTTATCGGATCATGACCCCTTCGTCATCCGCCACGCGTCCATCATCATCCGCCACGCGTCCATCATCAAGCAGCTCTAGCTGGCGAGAAGTCCAAAAAACTCGCTTAACTACGAGAACCCCCTCGTTTCTATCGATCGATCTTAATTTCCTTCCAACCCTTCTTCTTACATATGAGTTTTACTCTGCATGCCCAAAACGGAAACGAAACGCTCTTTGCAGATTAGTCTTACTAACCATTATCCTCTCAGAGTTTATTTGCACGTTGAGTGTCGAAAGTCTGTAACCTTTCTCTGATTGTTTTAATATTTTTTTTTCAAATTTCGAGATATGTCAGATAGATCACCATCCTCCATCCAAACTTTAGTCAACAATGGATACACTGATGTTTATTTTGGACTTCTGATACGATCTCAACATGTGCAAAATTATTGCTCTCGAAACCAATATACTGATCTTTCACATGCAGAGAAAACATGCCTCGCCAGGCCGAATATCAGACATGCTACATGATGTTAGAATTTGACGCTCAAAAGGCATCTCAAAGAGAGACAAAACAACCCTCACACATAAGCCCCGCTAATGAAACGGATCGATGGCGGATCGATTCGCTTCGTTTCGTGATGACGTGGGCGAATTTGGCGAGACGATTCGCCTCGCCCGCCACGAATTGGCGAAGCGAGCAGGTTCCCAACTTTTCCGGCGGTGCTTCGTCGTAGTCCATTCGTCTAACTCGCCAACCTCGGGAATCGCCACGAATCGCTTCGTCTTGCCTCGTTGACCAATTCGCCACGGATTCATCTCGAACTCGCACTACTAAAATAGGGGGTTGCCCCTACGGATAACAACATCCGTAGGGGCAGATTTAGTTTGGCCCTACGGATTACTCCGTAGGGCCAAACGGTTGCCTCTACGGTCCTTCCATATTTATTTAAAAATTATTAAATCTTAAAGTATTGTTTGCCTCTACGGAGCCGCAAACCAAGCACCTACGGGCATATCCGTAGGGGCATCTAAACAGAGATTTAAGTGATCGATCGCTATGCTAATTATTTCTTATTCTCTTATCACTTGCGCGCGAACCCAAATCCCCATACCCTCGTTCCCGCCGATCGCCGTTGTCGTCGTCACCGGTCTCCTCGTCGCCAGCGCCGGCCGAATCATCGTCGCCACCCGCCTGCTTCTTCCTCATCTCCGTTCGTCGTCGCCATCGCCTGCTTCTTCAACCTACGGTCGATTCGTCGTCGCCACCGATTCGTCGTCGCCACCGCCTGCACAGGTTAGGAAATCTTCAATTAAACAAATTTTTGATTGTTTTAGGTCTATGGTTCATGGTTGGGGTAGGCATCGGTTGGGGTTAGCGTTAGGGTTAGGGATGGGGCTGGGGGGCTGCTGTTGCGGTTGGGGTTGGGGTTCGGCAGGGGGTAGCGGTTGAGGTTGGGGTTGGGGTTGGGGTTGTGTGTCCCTGAGCACTTCTTGATTGGGGCTGGAGCTGGGGTTGCGAGCTGGGGCTGGGGCTGGGGCTCGGGCTGGGGCCCGGGCTGCAGCTAGGGCTGTGGTTGGGGTTGGGGCTCGGGCTCGGCCTGAGGTTAGCGTTAGGGTTGGGGCTGGGGCTGGGGCTCGGGCTGGGGCCCGGGCTGCAGCTAGGGCTGTGGTTGGGGTTGGGGCTCGGGCTCGGCCTGAGGTTAGCGTTAGGGTTGGGGCTGGGGCTGGGGCTGGGGCTGGGGCTCGGGCTGCGGTTAGGGTTGGGGTTTGGCAAGGGGTTGCTGTTGGGGTTGGGGTTGGGGTTTTGGATTTCATGGTCTAAGTTAATTTCCATTCTAATTAGCATTAAGCTCGTTAATTGAAATGTTGATGATGATCATAAGAGGAAAATGTGTCTAGTTTGAGAAGGTATTAGAAACTGGACTAATAATGTGGGTAAAGCCCAGTTTAATTAATAATTTTATTTGTCATTCTCAAATTTTCTTGGAAACGGAGACTGTTTTGTTGAAATTTTAGCTGTTGGGGATGTTGGGTTGAATATGTTTGCTAATTGCATAAGATGCTCATAAGATTCTGGATTTTGAGGATGGGCCGTTGTAATTGGAAATGCTTAGAATTGTAGGAACTTCTTTGTTTTAGCTATATATAATTGCAAAAAAAAAAGACACATTTCTGATTTGAAAAAAAAGAAGGGCAAGATAGGGATTTAGTTATGGATTTTACTTGGGCGTCTCCTCTTTTAATACATGTCTATCTACAAGAATATCGTGTCACATATTCGGTTTTAGCATCTGTATGCAACTGCTTTGATTATCATCATGTTATTAACATTTTTAACTTCTATCATTTTTCTAATATGTTTCATAGTTAATATAATAATCATTTGTCTATATTTGTTGACAGTGGCCTTTCTTTTGGATGAACATGTTTTTTGATGCATATTTCAGTCATGTGAATTCATATGTTGCGTATAACGCTTTATGATATCAGTATCCTATATTTGTAGTTTTAATTGTTGATTGTTATAGATGAATACCATTGCAATAATAGTTTTTGGTAGATGAATGCCATTGCAATATAGGATGATCAGTTCTATCAATCTTGATCTCAATGGTTTAAAATCATGTTACACATACAACATGAATGGACAACAAACGCATCATTAGAGAGTGATTCAAGATGTTCAAGTTAAAACCAATATATGATAATATGAAACCTTCATATTCTCATCGATACTCATATATGAAACTAAAAGCGCCACTTAGTCTCCGTCTATCGGTTAACATACGTGCGATGCTCGTCGTGATATAGAACTATACGAAGGTTGTTAAATATCGGACAGTATAGCTCGATACTAACAACCGTCGTATAGTCTACGCGACGAGAAAATTCAATCGTATGGTAACCCATAGATTTGTCCCGTGTGGACAAGTTAAGAATGTATAAAGCAAACGCCTTCATTCACTTGTGTTTTCATCCGTTTCGAGATATTTCGTCGGTACCTTTCCGCTAGTTCTCCGTGTACAAAGATAGATTAGATGTTCATTTCAACGTTGTTTCACAATTTTGAAATGATTATCTATTCTATTACAGTGTACTCGGAGAACAGCGGGGAGGTGCTGCCGAAATTTACTCGAAACGGTTGAAAGCACAAGTGATGGGTGTTCGCTTTATACATTCTTAATGGGATAGAAGCCTACCCCCGACAGCCGGAACACACACATACAACAAGAATACACAACAAATGCATAATTAGAGAGTGATTCGAGATGTTCAACTTAAAACCAATATATGATAATATGAAACCTTCATATTCTCATCGATACTCATATATGAAACTAAAAGCGCCACTTAGTCCCCGTCTATCGGTTAACATACATGCGATGCTCGTCGTGACATAGAACTATACGAAGATTGTTAAATATCGGACAGTATAGCTCGATACTAACAACCGTCGTATAGTCTACACGACGAGAAAATTCAATCGTATGGTAACCCATAGATTTGTCCCGTGTGGACAAGTTAAGAATGTATAAAGCAAACGCCTTCATTCACTTGTGTTTTCATCCATTTCGAGATATTTTGTCGGTACCTTTCCGCTGGTTCTCCGTCTACAAAGATAGATTAGATGTTCATTTCAACGTTGTTTCACAGCTTTGAAATGATTATCTATTCTATTAAAGTGTACTCGGAGAACAGCGGGGAGGTGCTGCCGAAATTTACTCGAAACGGTTGAAAGCACAAGTGATGGGTGTTCGCTCTATACATTCTTAATGGGATAGAAGCCTACCCCCGACAGCCGGAACACACACATACATCAAGAATACACAACAAATGCATAATTAGAGAGTGATTCGAGATATTCAAGTTAAAACCAATATATGATAATATGAAACCTTCATATTCTCATCGATACTCATATATGAAACTAAAAGCGCCACTTAGTCCCCGTCTATCGGTTAACATACGTGCGATGCTCGTCGTGACATAGAACTATACGAAGGTTGTTAAATATCGGACAGTATAGCTCGATACTAACAACCGTCGTATAGTCTACGCGACGAGAAAATTCAATCGTATGGTAACCCATAGATTTGTCCCGTGTGGACAAATTAAAATGTATAAAGCAAACGCCTTCATTCACTTGTGTTTTCATCCGTTTCGAGATATTTCGTCGGTACCTTTCCGCTGGTTCTCCGTGTACAAAGATAGATTAGATGTTCATTTCAACGTTGTTTCACAGGTTTGAAATGATTATCTATTCTATTACAGTGTACTCGGAGAACAGCGGGAAGGTGCTGCCGAAATTTACTCGAAACGGTTGAAAGCACAAGTGATGGGTGTTCGCTCTATACATTCTTAATGGGATAGAAGTCTACCCCCGATAGCCGGAACACACACATACATCAAGAATACACAACAAACGCATAATTAGAGAGTGATTCGAGATGTTCAAATTAAAACCAATATATGATAATATGAAACCTTCATATTTTCATCGATACTCATATATGAAACTAAAAGCGCCACTTAGTCCCCGTCTATCGGTTAACATACGTGTGATAATTTATTCTTTTCAACGACAAACGCACACACAAAGCATATACACGGATTTTCTCCTTTGTCAGTAACTATCGCGTTCTTATATTTCTCAATATAGTCAGCATAACCTACAATTTATATGTTATACAGTCTAACATGGCCCATGAGTACGCCAGAGTTAAGGACTGGATGTATGTAGATTGGAAACAACGTATGCAACCTAAGTTTGTCGCAGGAGTTAGCTGCTTTCCTTGAATTTGCACGCGCACATAATAAGATCATAATAGAGAAGATTCTCTGTCCGTGCGATAGATGTGGCAATAAGTACTGGCAGAAGGTAGAATTGGCAGAGTTTCATATTGTAAAACATGGGTTTACTAGACTTTATACAACTTGGAAATATCACGGGGAAGGAGAAGAATGCAGTACTGCGGCAGAAGAAGAAGGATAACACAATAATGCGGCAGGAGAAGAAGAAGAATTCGGTAATGCGGCAGAAGGAGAAGACGGTAATTTATTTCCATCAGAAGAAATGGAGGATATGGTAGAGGCTGCCCTAGGTGAATCTATTCGTACCGAAGATGACATTCCTTCCGGTCAAGGACCGCGTGCGGATAAATATGAAAATTTCATGAATGATGCTAGGAAACCAATTTATGAGAATGCGAAGTATTCCACCCTCTCATGGTTCGTCCAACTTTTCCAGATTAAGTGCCTAAATGGATGGAGCAACAAGTCATTCACAATACTTCTTTCGTTCTTAAAAGATTCTATGCCTCCGGGAAATAATGTGCCCGACAGCTGGTACGAAGCCCAGAAGATGATGTCCGATTTGGGTCTAAAGTGCGAGAAAATTCAAGCATGTCCTAAAAATTGCGTGTTGTACCGGAAAGAGAATTCAGATTTGGAAGAGTGTCCAACATGCGGAGAGGCCAGGTATAAGCCGAAAGATTCTGATAAGAAGCCTGATATACCTGTGAAGATAGCACGATACTTTCCATAACACAGAGGCTACAGAGGCTATTCAGGTGCAAGAAAACAGCTGAGGCAATGATTTGGCATCACCGTGCTCCTCCAAGTGAAGATGGAAAAATGAGCCATCCAAGAGATTCACCGGCATGGAAGGATTTCGATAGGAGACACGTAATATTCAGTAGCGATTCTCGCAATGTCCGGCTCGGACTGGCTACTGATGGCTTCTGCCCATTCAACTATATGGCTGGAAGTCACAGCACATGGCCCGTTGTAATGATAATTTATAATCTGTCGCCTTGCTTGGCTATGGACCAATCATACTTTATGATGCCTCTTCCTATCGACGGACCAAACTCACCGGGGAACAATATCGACGTCTATCTCCGACCTCTGATCGAGGAGTTGAAATCTTTGTTCATTGATGGTGTAGAGACATATGATGCAAACACAAATACAACCTTCATACTGCGTGCGGTTTTAATGTGGACAATTAATGACTTTCCTGCGTATGGAATGCTATCAGGTTGGTCCGTACATGGTCACAAAGCATGTCCTCATTGCCATGAACACACAACATCGAAATTCTTGAATTTTAGCAGGAAGGTTTGTTATTGCGGCCATCGACGTTTCCTGCCTTCAGACCACCCCTATAGGTTAGACACGGTTCACTTTGATGGTCATCAGGAGCTTCTTGGACCTCCATCCCCATTTTCCGGAGAGGACGTGACTGCTAAATGGGATGGTTACAATAACGTGACCTTCGGGATGGATCCGACGAAACAGGTCAAACCACCATATTGGAACAAGTTAAGCATTTTCTTCGAGCTTCCGTACTGGTCTACAAATTCAGTGCGTCATTGTCTGGATGTCATGCATATAGAGAAGGGAGTATCAGAGCACATATTTAACTTGCTTCTTTGTAAAGACGGGAAATCGAAAGACAACATGAATGCTCGGATGGATCTACAAGAGTGGGGAATAAGAAGTGAATTGCACCCTAGACCGGTAGCGGGTAAACCGGGCAAGTTTATACTTCCCAATGCCGCTTATCATATGTCACAACCGGAGAAGAAAAGATTCCTGCAGGTGTTGCATGATTTGAAAGTCCCGACAGGTTTCTCAGGATCATTCAGCAAGAAAATAAAAATTGTGAAGGGCAAGATCGATGGGCTGAAAAGTCATGATCACCATGTTATCGTGGAGCACCTTCTTCCATTAGCCCTCAGGACTTCTCTCCCCGACTCGGTTGGTCTAGTAATCAACGACCGCACCTGCGGGTATGTTTATATATCCTATAGTGTATGCATATTGATTTAGAACGTTATATTATTGATCTACACATTCTTTTTGCAATTACTTATATAATCTATTTTTAATTGTCTAATTATAGGTGGTGTGTCCACATCTGGGACAGAGGCCACTCCCGCTCCTCCATGTATGTTTATATATCATATAGTGCATGTATATTGATTTAGAATGCTATATCATAAATATACACACATTCCTTTTGCTCTTACTTAGCAATTTTTATTATTGCCTAGCTGTAGGTGGTGACACCACCGCACTTGCGGGTATGTTTATATATCCTATAGTGCATGCATATTGATTTAGAACATTATATTATTGATTTACACATTCTTTTTGCAATTACTTATATAATCTATTTTTAATTGTCTAATTATAGGTGGTGCGTCCATATCTTCCGCAGAGGCCACTCCTGCCGCTTCCATACCATCCGCATCGTCTGCAGGTTAGTATGAATAAATATAAAATATTTATTCATTTTACATATGCTCTATAGAATAAATATGAACTTCATGGAAATTTAGCGTCAATGTTTATTTTCTAGTTGGAGGGGATGCGTCCGCATCCGGGACCCCGGCTGTTCCTCACCGGAGGAACTATCGTCCCGCTCGTGCTGCTGTCCGGGCCCAGGCTCGTGCGATAGTCACCGGAGGTATATATCACACTTTAATTTTCGTTTAAGCTTGATTTCTTAATACAACTTTGTCTTAATATTGATTGTCTTGATATTTCGTGCAGACGCAGGGCCTCCCCATCCCCAGAGGGGGACTCGAGGCCCGAATCAGTCCCATAGGCTGAAGCCTGACAGAGCTAGGGGGAGGCAGCATTCCCCCTCTTTTTTACCCTTGACTATCGCTATACCGGTCCTCATGCCGAGAGGTTCGGCCGGTATATGGGGGACGAGAGCCGGCTCCTGAAGAACTATCCACTTCGCGTTGAGTGGGGCGAGCAGCACCGGCGCTCATTCGCCCTCTTCTTTGATCAGGCTCGGGTACGTATTAATATATATTTTCATTTGATTTATCCAATATATATATTATTAACACTTGCAATCTAATAACAATGTTTTTTTTTTGTATTTTCAGTCGGATTACGATTTTCAGCCTGTAGCCGACCCTGATCACCCTGGGAGGGTGCTCGACTTTCATGCTCTGTACAATGGCCTGATGAAGAACATGCAGACCAAGGTCCGATACAATAGGAATGAGCTGAAAGCCGACTGATACTCCCTGTGGATGGCGACTCCCGAGGCAGAGAGAGCGGCCCTCCTATCTACTTCGGCGTTTGCGAGAGTAGACGTAGAGACATGGCCTCTATTGTGCGAATATTTCGACTCCCAACGCAAACATGTATCTATTTTAAATGTAATTCATTGTTTATGATATAATTTATTTTTTTGTGTTCCTTAATTAGAAAACTAAATGTTAATGCGTTGTGCAGAAACAGGCCGCTCAGAATACAGAGAACAGGAAGTCGGCGAAGAGGGGTCGCCCCACTTACACAGGTGGCTCGAGGAATATTACTCGAGCCATAGAGTTATCGGTAAATTACAATAGACCGACCTTTGTGATATTCTGCAATATTAAGAGTTATTTTCTAATATTTCTAATATTAAGAGTTATTTTCTAATATTGCAGACAGCTCAGACCGTGGCGCAAGGTGGTACACCGAGCGTGCTGTCCGCATATCTTGCCGTCCACGGCACCTCGACAGATCCCGCCACGGGCGAGCTTCGATATCCCGACGTCGCTACCCAGGAGTATTGCGTAAGTGTTAATATTTATTCTACCCATATTTGAAATTTTAGTTTTGGAAGGTTCAAGTTTAAATTTTATACTTATACTTTACTGCTTAATGTGGGTGTAGGAGCGGGTGGTTGAGCAGGCCGAGGCCTCGGGGATCGATTTTACCGGACAAAGCGATCCGAGGCTGCTGACCCCAGTTCTGGACGCCGCACACGAAGGGCACCACGGAGGTTGGGAGAGAGGCCGGGGACTGGGCCCTAGCAGGGCCCATATGAGGATGGACTCCACCCCGGCGGTTACTTCCTCCGTCTCCAGTGAGCGACGTGTCCAGCAGGAACTGGAGAGCTTGAGGGCCACCGTTCAGGAGTTGAAGGAGATGCCGGTATGTATACTACTTTATAGTAAAATATCATGTCATATTATAGATATCAACATATCCATAATTAGTACGTAGCTTGAGCTTATTTGGTTTTAGACTTAGGTTTGATTAATTATACATACATATGTAATTAAAATAAACAACGATTTTCCAAACTAGATATCCAAATGGGATTTCGAAATAACTTGATAATGATACGAATTCGAATAATACACAGTTCTTACACGCTTCTTACGCACGTTAGGTCAAGACGCGACAGGGTACACCGGCCGAGCCTCCATATGCATCTCCTTCGGCTGCGGCTCCGCAAGCCACTACATCAGCTGCGGTTCCGCAGACAGCTCCTATAGCTCCACCACCCGCTCAGACTCCCGCAGCCGCGGCTCCGCAAGCTACTACCTCGACGGTGGCTGCGCAGACCACATCGCCAGCTCCACAGGATGCTCAGACTCCCGCTCGCGCCGAATTACATGGTTTATTGACCGAGGAGCAGGCGCGCCTTATTCTATCGTTTATCAGAGGTGGAGCTGGACCGAGTTAGGGTAGCTAACATGTATTTATTTATATCATACATATTGTACTACATTTTGAAACGATATTGATATTGGTTTATATTTATATCATATTCAGTGTAATACCCCAGAGCAGTGCGGTCTTAAGACATCATGGTGATCTGCTCTGTCCCCAGAGCAGTGCGGTCTTAAGACATCATGGTGATCTGCTCTGTCCACACTCAGTGCGGTCTGTTGCGGACATCTTGGTGATCTGAGTGAGGGAGCCATTTCAGAACAATGGGATCGGGTCCTTAAAGCACATTCTGAAAGAGGACCGAACTGCATTATAAATATAATGATACCACCCTCAATTACAGAGGCGCCTTTTAAGTGAACCGGAACTACAGGAGCTTGAGAACTCCGTAGTTAAGCGTGCTCGGGCCAGGGAAGTCTTGGGATGGGTGACCTCCTGGGAAGTGGCCCCTGGTCGGGTCCGGTTCGCTCTAAAGGGAAAAACCGTGCGGTTTCGGCCAGAGCGGACAATACCATCTGTACTGAGGCGTGGGGCGTTACATTTATGGTGGCCCATGCAGGTCCCTCAACAGTAGGTCTGTGGTTCGAGGACGAACCATTGTTCTTAGATGGGGGGAATGTAATACCCCAGAGCAGTGCGGTCTTAAGATATCATGGTGATCTGCTCTGTCCCCAGAGCAGTGCGGTCTTAAGACATCATGGTGATCTGCTCTGTCCACACTCAGTGCGGTCTGTTGCGGACATCTTGGTGATCTGAGTGAGGGAGCCATTTCAGAACAATGGGATCGGGTCCTTAAAGCACATTCTGAAAGAGGACCGAACTGCATTATAAATATAATGATACCACCCTCAATTACAGAGGCGCCTTTTAAGTGAACCGGAACTACAGGAGCTTGAGAACTCCGTAGTTAAGCGTGCTCGGGCCAGGGAAGTCTTGGGATGGGTGACCTCCTGAGAAGTGGCCCCTGGTCGGGTCCGGTTCGCTCTAAAGGGAAAAACCGTGCGGTTTCGGCCAGAGCGGACAATACCATCTGTACTGAGGCGTGGGGCGTTACATTCAGTATTTGGGTTTCTTTTGTATATTATATGCGTGAGATGTGATTATGAATACTGCGATTAATTTTATATTTTATTGATATATATATTATTGTGCACAGGGCGAGAAAAAATCAGGCAGCCCTTTTTAAAAAAAAACCAGATAAAGTGTACCTACGGATTAAACCGTAGGTACACAAGTTGCCCCTACGGATTAATCCGTAGGTTCAAAATATCAGCAGTAACTGATATTTCCCCCCTGATCTCAGTGTCAGGGGGTTGGTCTTGCCCCTACGGACATATCCGTAGGGGCAAACATAAGCCCCTATGGGTAAATCCGTAGGGGCAAAATATCAGGATTCCTGATATTTTGCCCCTACGGATATGTACCTACGCATGTATCCGTAGGGGATGTTACTTTCCCCTACGGATATAACCGTAAGTACATATAATATATTTAAAAAAACCGTAAATAAAATAACTTTTTTCCCCCTACGGCCAACTCCGTAGGTGAAAATGGACCTACATAGAAATCCGTAGGGGCAAGTTCAGGGTTTCAACTTGCACCTACGGCGTTTGCACCTACAGGTTATATTTTCGCCCCTACGGATATATCCGTAGGGGCAGTGGTTTGCCCCTACGGGTAAATCCGTAGGGGCAACCCCATATTGTAGTAGTGTCACCGTCCAACGGTCATAAACGGCCGCCTGCTCGACGGATTGCTTTGCCTAGTCTCGGGTTCACTTCACCTCGTCTTGGAATTCCCATCCAACGGTTACTAACGGTCGGATCAAGGAGAAGCGAGGCGAATTTCGATTCGCCTCGCCTCGTAACGACTATAAACGACCAAAAGATTCAAAAAAAACCCTAAAACCTATAAATACACCCCAACCTCCATTTTTCTCATTCCAAACTCTTTTCTCTTCCAAAAACAAAATCTAATCTCTCTAAAAAAATTCACTCTAAATCTCTAATACTATTATGACAATTTTCGTCTCTCTAAAAAATAGAACCTCCGATCCGATCCGATCCTCCGACAGTCCGACTCTAAGTTTTCGAAGCTACGAGCCTTTGATCAACCCATTTTTCTCTCTTTTTTATTTCTTGTTTTTAATTTATTAATTCTAATTTTCTACTTTAACACTCTTTTTTTTAACATTTAGTTAAAATATTAATATGGAGGGTTCACCCAATATGCATCAAACCCAAATTCTGCATCCCGAATAACAAGCGGAATGATCACCCATACATCAAGAGAATCTAAAAAACGTGGGACTACCGGTGATATTTGGGATCACTATAAAATTGAATTTAGGGACGGTGTTAAAATTGAATTTAGGGACGGTGGCAAATATTGCGGCAATGCATATAAACACGAGGATGGTGCCGGCACCGGTAGTTTGAATAAACATACAAAAAAACACTTAGAAGTCCCGGCCGGTTCCTCCACTACACAACACAAATTGGTTTCGCCGGTCAAGGTCTTTTTTAATATAATCATGATTTAAATGTTTAAGAAATAGCAAGATATGTTATGGCAGATGAACAGATTTTCGGATTCAGAGAAAGCGTGGTTTTTGAGCGGTACGTTCAAACGGCATTGCAACCGACATTCAAAAGGGTTCCGAGAACTACGCTTAAAAGTCGTTATTTTAGACTCTACAACGACGATAACCATGTATTAATTAATACTCTTGCTTCTTTTGATAGCAGTATGTCATTAATTTTTGATATTTGAAAGGATAGAAGGGAATTTCTCTGGATCTGTGTTACTGCATAATAGATAGATTCTGACTGGTTTTTGTAAAACAGAATTATTAATTTTAGACAATTTCCATATCTGCATAGTACTTTTCATATAACTTCTGAAATTAGATCTATTTTAGAAGAATATTATTGTGTAAATAAAAAAATTTCTATTTCTTTTGATAATACTGGCAACAATAATTATGTTATTGCTGAACTTATTAGCCTATGCAAATTAATTTGCAGTGGTCATTTTTTTCATATTCGTTGTGCATGTCATATACTTAACCTTTCTGTACAGGATGCATATACCGTATGTAATAAAAATATTCAAACAATTAAATATGCATGTAGGTTTATTAAAAATTATGGAAAAAGAAAAGCTGAATAAAAAACTGTCACGTTCTGCTTCCCAGTGTACGGGCAGAGGACGCGACGGGTCACGCGACGTATTTACTCAGAAGTAAACACGCTAAGCGTATCTAAGCAATATAAAGTAAAATACACAAGAGACAAGATATAAATGAACAACAACTTTATTTATTAAACATTCTTTTACAAGTACAACTGAAATGAAAGTACATGGAATGAAAGCAATGCCTAAACAATGGCATAACAGAAATGAAAATATATACAAGTAAACTAGAGCTCTGGGTCGAAGGCTATCTAATCCAAGTCCTCGCTGGTGGGCTCTGTCTCAAGAAGGTCCGATCCACCTGACAACATTCCAAAGAAAGAAGAGAAGCAATGTCGTCAGCGAATAATCGCTCGGTAAGTCCCAAAGAATAGTAGAGATAGAATAGACAGAGAGAGAGTATATCTTATAATATTTGATTATATTGTTAACGCTGTTGTTTGTAACTTGGTACAGAAAATACCAGTGTATACGAGAGAAGTCCCGCTATTCCGAAGACTAAGTTATACGGAGCAAAAGGAACCTTCAGCTACGGTACAACGGCAATGGATATTCAGATTATGTGTATTATGGTTACAGTCTCGTGCCACTTTTAACACCTTTCGTACCAATCTACCCCTTATAAATCCCGCGATGTCTTGATTGTATTGTTTGTATTGTTTATTATATAGATGGATGACTTGCCGAAATCATGATATCAGTAAATGGATGTGAATATAAATGGAGAGTCATGTAAACGGAATATATTCATGGTTCGGTACATTCAATATAGATTGATATAGATTAAATAGACGGATTCATGGATTCATGTTATAATGTAGTTTTATACTTGAATCACATTTAAGTCAGATTGATCAGATTGAGACTCGGTCTGAGTCAGACACTTTTAAAAGAACTTAAAATCCTGATTGTTTTGATGTTATCGGTAACTGCTGCACATGGACGGCAGGATTTGTGTCTTTTTCCAAGACAATTACTGTGTTGATAACACCGTTTGTTAGATTGTCTACCTTAAATAGGCAAGCACCCATATCTCTGGCTCCCTGAGGCTCAAGAGACTGGTCCCGCTTAAACCTATGTTTACTAGGGTCCTTATTTTAATTTAGTATAACTTGTGGGGGGTTTTATGTAAAAATAGTTTTGGCATAATTTCAAAATACACCTCAACTATTTAATTATCGTCTTTAGGGTTTTCATCGATGTATATTTTATAGATGTGAAATTTCTAGTGAGTAGAACCTAATTTTCAAAATATATGGTATTTTATTGAAATATTGGAATTGTGTTTTATTTGGATGGTATTTTCATGTAATAGTGATTTCTTTAATTTAGAAAACCTAGAATATTTATATAATTAAAATAGATATTTTGATAATAGATATATATATATATATATATTTAATGAAAATAATTTTATTTATTTTCTTGTAGAAATCTCATTTTCTAAAGAAAAATGTATAAAAATTCCACCGAGATCGAACGCTCCTTGTAAAGGTCTGCATCTCGCTTTACTAGGCCCGAGGATGTGCGATAATCCGCACCATCCCGAACGGGGTCCCCAAAAGTGGGTTGTAGAGGCGCAATTGCATGGAAATGTTTAATATATCTTTTTATAGAAATGGTTTTATAAGTTGATAGTATTTATTTGCAAAGTCGTGTATCCCAAGAATAAATTCCCAAAACTTCATCGTGTTATGATAGAGATGTGTGTTGTGATGAGGTAGGTCATTACCTCGTTAACTATCTAAAGGTAATATATTGTTTATGTCGAAAACTAAAGTATGTGGTATTTTACTGTAAAAATGCGATAAAAATTGCAATATGAATTCTTTTGATGTGAAACTTGTTTAATATATTTGTTAATGTTTATTGAACATGATATGAAAGTTTGGTATTTTCCTGTTGAAGAAAAATAAGATTTTTAAAGAACCAAATCGGAGGTCGGATTAACTCCGCTTCCGTCGGATTTTAGTATTCAAGATTTTTAGAATAGAGAAGGAGAGGGGAAAAGAGAATTATTGGCTTCAATGATAGGGAAGAGGTATGAGAAGGATTGGGAAGCGTCGAGATATCGTTTCGTCGTCGGAATCTCCTTGGAATTTCGTCGGAGTTTCGCCCTTCGCTAACTCCACTTGTATACAAAAAGGACTTGGGAATTTTGTATAGTTTTGACAGAAATTTCTGAGTGAGTGTTGGGGTCAAAATTTGCACTCCAGTTGACCGGGTCAAAGTCAAGGTCAACCCCAAGTAAGCGGGCCCAAGCCTAAGCAAATGGGCCCATGCCCAAGTCGAGCCCCGCGGCCGGCCTCCCCCATGCCGAAATAAAAAATTATGTAATAAATAATGTTGATGTAATTTTTTATGCATGAATGTAAGAAAATGGGTATAAAACCAAATTTCTGTAAAGCCCATGGCTTATGTGCAAAAGAAATGAGCACATGAGATATGGGATGGGCAAAATGCCATTTTGTAAAGCCCAATAAGCTATATGTAAATGTGTAAGCCTATATAAGACAACATGATGATGAATAATAAAGAACCTTTCATTTTCTCTAAAAAGGTTAGGGTTTTTGTGCCTCCTTCTCCTTTCTCAAGGTTCTAAACCTTCTTCTTTTTTTTTGATTTAAATCAAGAGTTTAACTCTTCCTTTCTCAAAAATAAATAGTTTTTTACCACAAAACCCATAAAGGGGAACTCAGATCTCCCATCAGATCTCAAAAAAGAGAGATTTTTAAAATCTCATACTTCTTGTTCTTCAAGATCCGGCCAACAAAGAAGGAAAAGGAGACCCATCTCCAAAGACCCCACTTTGGGGAAGATCCAGGGCTCAAGGGAGAAGCCACTTCATCAGCCCCAAAAATATCTTAGGAGTTTAACTCCTCAAATATATATATATATATATATATATATATATACAAAATAATAAATATTTCTTTTTGGGAGTACAACCCCCAGTGCAGGGACCAAGTCCCTTTTGCTGCTGACACCCAGCGCCCGCGTGCCAGGCATGTGCGGTGCCGGCACCCACGCGTCCTTTGGATGCCATTTTCCCCTTTTTTACCTATATGTATATATGTGTATATATATAGATGCACACACACTCCACAACACTGCCCCCGTTAGGAAAAATTTCTAACGGGGCGCTGCCCCGCACCCTGCATGGGAGCTGCTAGCCCCCTTGACCCCAGCCCGCTATCCGGGTAGCGGGACCCCCATAAAACTCTGCGGGGCCCCCGATATATCCAAAACCCCTCCAAAACACAACACTACACATTGAGTTCGCATGACTTGTTTGACCCGTCAATCGGATGTTCTCTCGCTCCAAAGGCGAGGGGTAATTAACGGCAGCTTAGTCTGCAGCTGCCGGAGATTCGTATCCCCACAATCAATAAACCCCAGCCTACCCTAGACAGGGGGAATCTGTAATGCGCCTGACAAGCGCGCGCATATTTCCATCTCAATGGGGTGACGAAAAACACCCTACAATGAGAAAATGTGAAATATGGTGTGGTATTTATAGAGAAAATTAGGGTTTGGTGTGTTAAAGAATGCATTTAAAATATGCATTAAAAATTGGTTTAAAGGAATTTTATTGCTCTCTGGAAATGTGCATAGAGAATAAACAGTGTAGGGGGAGTGGGGTAAGACAAAGGTTGCAGGGGTGAGAAGATGGGGGTATTACCGTCGGTTTAGACCGGCGGCACCGGGCTTTTTGGGCATTTCGCCGGGCCAATACCGACGGGGGGTGCTGGGGTTTAGGCCACGTGTCGGGGTCATTTGTATACTTCAGTGCACATGTTTAAATACTTTGTGACTCTTTAGTTTACGTGTAGTGCACGTGTAAACTCTTAGGCTTCTAAAAAGATTAAAAGAAATTTAAATAAAAAGAATGTGTGGCTGATGGGATTTGAACTCGGGTGCTATGTCTCAGCAGTGCAAGGCATTACCAATGAGCTACAAGCTAATACTTGCTGTTCCAAAGCAAAACAAATTCTTATAGCATTCACAGGAATCGTAAATACCCCAATTGTACATTAACTTTTAAACAATTTTATGTACTTTGAAATTGGAGTTGTTACAGTCTACCCTCCTTACAAAAATTTCGTTCTCGAAATTTACAGTTTATTTTAAGGACTAGTTTACAAATAAGTGAGGGTGTCTTACACGCATCTCATCTTCCCTTTCCTATGTTGATTCTCCTGGTGTGTCCTTTCTTCACACCACTCAAACCAAGTTGACTTCCTTGTTCCGAAATGACTTCACCTTTCTATCCAGAATCTCAACAGGTTGGTGCTCACAAGATAAATATGGCTGTACAGTGAGCTCGGAATAATTAAGAATATGGATAGGGTCACGCACATACCTTCTGAGTTGGGATATGTGGAACACATTGTGCATTCCTTCCAATGAAGGTGGAAGTTCCAAGTGATAAGCCGCTTCATCGACTCGTTCGAGTATGTCGAACAGTCCAATGTACCTTGGACTAAGCTTATCCCATCTTCCAAAATAGATCACTCCACGGTTCGGAGATATATTCAGAAATACGTGATCTCCCGGCTGGAACTCCAAACGACGGCGCTTTGCATCAGCCCAGTGCTTCTGTCGATCTTAGGCTATGCGCATTCGTTCCCTGATAGTACGAACCATGTCGACAGTTGCTACTATCATCTCAGGTCCTAGGAGTTCTCTATCTCCGATGTCGTCCCAACTTAATGGTGATCGACACTTCCTTCCATAAAGTGCTGCAAAAGGTGCCATTCCTATGCTTGATTGGTAGCTGTTGTTGTATGAAAACTCCACAAGATGTAGGTGATCTTCCCATGATCCTCCGAAGTCTAGCATACACGCTTTGAGCATATCTTCCAAGATCTGAATAGTTCGCTCAGACTGACCATCAGTTTATGGATGATAAGTTGTGCTGAGATTCAGACTTGTTCCCAAGCTTGCTTGCAGGCTTTGCCAAAATTACGATCGAAATCTAGTGTCACGATCGGAGACAATGCAAACCAGTACTCCATGAAGTCTCACGATTTTCTGCATGAGTTCATGGGTATCAGAGATAGTACATATTGAAGAGTTTAAATCTTACTTAGATTCTTACCTCTATAAACTTTTTTGCTAGTGTCTCAGTAGATTGGCCAACTCGAAATGGAATAAAGTGAGCCGATTTTGTGAGTCAATCCACAATAACCCATACTGCATCGTTACCCTTTGTGCTGCGAGGGAGTGCAGTCACAAAATCTATTGTGATGTGTTGCCACTTCCATTCTGGGATAGGTAACGGTTGAAGTAATCCAGCAGTCCTGTGATGTTCAGCCCTTACTTGCTGACACACCAAGCATTTAGCGACGCTTCTGACTACTTCACGCTTCATTCCATGCCACCAGTAATTTTGATGCAGATCTTTGTACATCTTTGTACCTCCAAGGTGTATTGAATAAGGAGAGCTATGAGCTTCTTTCATTAATTCTTCTTGCACAGAACCTTTAGGTACACACAATCTGCCGCTGTATTTCAAAGATCCGTCTTCATGAATGATAGAGTCTGTTCGAAGTCCATTCTCTACTTGTTCTCTGATCTTTTGCAACTTAGCATCACTTGCTTGAGCTGCTTTGATCCGATTGACAATGATAGATTGAACTTGTAAGTTCATCAAACTTGAAGCGTTACCTGGCATGACTACTTCAATCTCTATTTGATGCAAGTCTTGTTGAAGCTTCCACTGTGCGTTGAGATTCAATACTAATGGTTGGCGACTAAGGGCGTTAGGTACTACATTCACCTTTCCTGGGTGATATTGCAGGTTGATGTCAAAGTCCGCCATGGGTTCTAACCATCTTCTCTGCCGCATATTCAACTCTTTCTGAGTAAACACATATTTCAGACTCTTGTGATCTGTGTATATGTTCACTCGTTCACCAAGAAGATAATGGCGCCAAATCTTAAGAGTGAAGACAACGGCCGCCAATTCCAAATCATGCGTCGGATAATTGCGCTCATGAATTTTCATCTGTTTTGAAGCATATGTTACAACTTTACCGTGCTGATGTAGAACACATCCTAATCCCATACCGGATGCATCGCAATACACTTCGAAACCTCTAGATTGGTCTGGTATGACAAGAATAGGTGCTGATGTCAACCTTGACTTGAGTTCCACGAAAGCTTGTTCGCATGTTTCTGACCATACAAATTCTTCATCTTTATGCGTGAGTTTGGTCAGGGGTGTTGCTATCTTCGAAAATCCTTCAATGAACCTTCTGTAATATCCAGCTAGACCCAAGAAACTTCGAATGTCCTTCACTGACTTTGTGTCGGCCATTCGCTTACTGCTGAAACTTTCGCTGGATCCACAGAGATTCCTTCGCCTGATACAATATGTCCAAGAAAACCAACTTAATCTAGCCAAAACTCGCATTTGCTGTGCTTGGAGTAGATTTGATGTTGTCGTAGAGTTTCCAGGACAATTCGTAGGTGCTCGGCATGTTCCTTTCGACTCTTTGAATATATCAAGATGTCGTCGATGAAGATGACAACAAATCTATCTAGGTACTCCCGGAAAACTTGATTCATTAGGTTCATGAATATAGCTGGTGCGTTGGCCACTCCAAATGGCATTACAAGAAATTCGTAATGTCCATAGCGAGTTCTAAATGCAGTTTTATGGATATCAGACTCTTTGACCTTCACCTGATGATAACCCGAACGAAAATCTAACTTGGAGAAAACGCAAGATCCACTTAGTTGATCGAACAGATCGTCGATGCGCGGTAGTGGATACTTGTTCTTTATTGTTACTTCGTTCAAGGCTCTATAATCAATGTGTTGGGTTACGGCGGCGTCCCGGCCATCAATCCGTGACCAAATGCGGAAGAAAAATTTATAAAACTTGGCGCTACCACAACCAATTACCCGGATCTACCCATAAGCCCTAGATAACAAAACATGCAAAGAAGTTAGAATGGTTATACCGAATAGATCTGTGTCCTTCGGTCTTCAACCATCATCCCAAGATCCTAGGGGCTTCCTTGATCAAGCTTGATCTCCAGTCTCCCTCCATTGAAGATGATCCACCCCAGAGTCTATGCAACGAGCTCCAACCTTATATCCGAGGCAACTAGGGCACCTAGATCGCTACTCTAGATACCGTAGATGAAGTAGAGAGTGGTGAAGGATTAATTTGTCTCAAGACATCCAAGGATTCTCAACTCATGAGAGGGTTTGGATGGAGCTAGAGGAAGAAGAAGATGCCATGAGAATGAGGTGTTGAGAGCAACTCAAGAAAGAGAAAAAGAAATGAATAATGGTTTGTATTTTTGTTTGTTGTGTGAGTGTGATAAGAAATAATGAAGCCATCAGATAAATGTCCATGTCTCCAAAATATCTTAGTCAAAAAAATATCTCAAGTCAACATAATCTCACAACAAACATAAACCCTAAGCATGCTAGAATAGTAACTGTTGAAGTCGAAAATTGCACCCCGGTTAACCAAGTCAAAGTCAAAGTCAACCCCAAGCCAAGTGGGCCCATGCCCAGGTCGAGTCCGAACATGAAGCGCCCCCCCATACCAACAATAAAATCATGTAATAAATAATTTTTATGTAATTTTTTATGCATGAATGGGCATAAAGCCAAATTTTTGTAAAGCTCATGGCTTATGTGCAAACAGAAATGGCACATGAGCCATGGGATGGGCAAAATGCCATTTTGTAAAGCCCAAGGGGCTATATGCAAATATGTAAGCCTATATAAGGCAACATGATGATGAATAAAAAATATACACTTTTCATTCCCCTAAAAATCTAGGGTTTGTGTCTCTTTCCCCTTTCTGAGGGTTCTAAACCTTCTTCTTTCTTTTGAATTAAATCAAGGTTTTTACTCTTCCTTTTCCAAAACTAAATAGTCTTTTACCATGAAACCCACAAAGGGGAACTCAGATCTCCCATCAGATCTTAAAAATAAGACATTTTTAAAATCTCATATTTCTTGTTCTTCAAGATCCAGCCAAAAAAGGAGCAAGAAGGAGACCCATCTTCTAAAAATCCCACTTTGGGAAGATCCAGAGCTCAAGGGAGAAGCCCGTTTCAGCATCTCCAAAAACATCTTAGGAGTTTAACTCCACTCCAAATTCTTTTTCGGGAGTTTAAATCCCATTTTTGGGGCTAAAAGCCCCTTTTCCTCGCCGGCGCCCGGGCGTCTAGCACCCCAAGCGCTCAAGCGCCCAGCGCCCACGTGCCAGGCACATGGTGCACTAGAGCTCGAGCGCCCAACGCCCACGTGTCGGACACGTGGTGCGCTAGCGCCTAAGCGTCCAGCGCCCAGCGCTCGCGTGCTAGGCACGTGAGGCGCTGGCCCCATGCGTCCTTTGGGCGCTTTTCCCCATTTTATATATATGTATACATGTATATATGTATAGATATACACACACTCCACAACACCGTCCTTGTTAGAAAAAAATTTCTAACAGGGCGCTGTCTCGCACCCCGTAAGGGGGCTACTAGCCCCCTTAACCCCCAGCCCGCTATCCGGGTAGCGGGACCCCGTAAAAACTCTGCGGGGCCCCCGATATATCCAAAACCCTCTTTCAAAACACAACACACGTACATTGCATATTGAGTTCGCATGACCTGTTTGACCCGTTAATCAGAGGTTCTCTCGCTCCAAATGCGAGGGGTAATTAATGGCAGCTTAGTCCGCGGCTGCCGGAGATTCAGATCCCCACAATCAATAAACCCCAGCCAATCCTAGGCAGGGGGAATCTGTAATGCGCCTGACAAGCGCGCGTGTATTCCCATCTCAATGGGGTGACGAAAAACACCCTACAGATTCTGGCACGCCCGGTGGGACTTATCTCTCCTCCCATATTTTGGGTTAAATGTTCATGCGAACTCAATCAATATACATATCGACTGCCTGTACTGAAATCATGCTTCTTTGTGCAAGTTAACAAATTTCAAATTGCAATCTCCGGTCGCAGCAAAAATGTCTCCAAAGATAATCTCGACTCTCAGCACAGCTCCCATCTCCTATACGATGAAGATGGACGCCAGGACGGTCCTCCCGGCCAGTCTCGGGCGACAGTGAGAGGAGCCGCCGCTATCATTTGGCTCTATTCTGTTCGTGCCAGCTAATGCCATCCCAGCTCCTCAAGCCCCGGTGACAGACAAACCGGTATCGAAAGGCAAGAGGCCAAATGTGGTGGTCTCGAAGGCGCCCCAACTCAAACGCAAGTCGGTGTTTGAACGACTCTCCTTGGCCTCAGCTGGGGGCAAAGCCATCAACACCAACAAAGCAGCAAGGCGTCTCGAGCAAGCTCCGGCGGTGCCCCTGACAACTGCTCGATCGGGTGTCTTCCCTAAGCTTCCCACTAATCGACTCACGGTGGCTGTTTCGCCCAATCAGAGCAAAGCTCTGTTGAAATTCAAAATTCAAAAATTCTGAAGCAACGCTTCAAGTCTCGGGCGCAACGCGCCACATGTCAGGCGCTGATACGTCAGCGCAGCGCCCAAGAAGGCGCACCCAATCAGAGCAAAGCTCTATTAAAGGAAGCAACGTTTCGGTTGCGCAGGCACTGCGCTGTGCGCTGCGCGACACGTGTCACGCGCTGGGGCATCTGCGCCAAATAGAATTAAAATTTTAAGAAATCTTTTCTGTTCTTGTTAAAACAAAAAGATTTTCTTCTGCAAAGCAGAAGCCCTTGGATCAAAGATCCAACGGTGGGGAAAATTCCCCAAATCACTCAGAGAAAAATCTCTTTAACAAATTTAACTAATTTATGGGCACTATAAAAAGGACCCTAGGCCTCAATTAAAAGGCATCAATATCTTTCTAAAAAAAAGAGAGAAAAGAACTCTGAGGAACTCCTCAAGAATAAAAAAAAGGTAAAGACCTATAAAAAAAAAAAGAAAGTTCTCTTAGGAACAGATCATAGATCTAAAAACAAGATCAATGATCTTTAATAAAAATAAAATAAAAATAGTGCTTTGCACTTTTCATGAACCTTTAGTTCTCTGAGATGAGAAAAACAAGAAAAAAAACTCATTCTTTGATCTAAATTAGATCAAGAAATCAAATAGTGCTTTGCACTTCTGTTCTTGAATCTAAAAGATTCTTAGTGCTTTGCACTTGCAAACTGCGCTGTTGCGCTCTTGGGAGCGCGCCACGTGTCAGCAGCGTAACAGCGCAGCGCACTGCACTGTTGCGCTTGCGCTCACCAGAGCGCGCCACGTGTCAGCAGCGCAACAGCGCAGCGCACTAGCGCAGCACACTGCACTGTTGCGCTTGCGCTCACCAGAGCATGACACGTGTCTTCACCACAAGCGCTTGCGCTCAGTGAGTGGCGCAAAGTGCCTAACAAATACAATGCAGGGCCAAGCCCAATTAAAAGACCAAACAGGCCTAATTAAATTGATGCTCTGCATCATTTATAAATGGGTAAAGCCCAAACAAAAATAATAAAATGCTATGCAGATGCCTTGCAGAACCCAAAATAAATTGATGCTCTGCATCTTTTATGGGCAGAGCCCAAACAAGAAAATAGAAGTAATGCAATGCATTATTTAAGTGTGGGCAAAGCCCTAGCACAGGTCTAATGGACTAAAAATAAATAAAATGTTAAACATTTTCAACCGGACTTAGCCCAATTCTGGCTGTAAGTCCTTAAATTAAATTAAACTGAACACAAATGCTCTCTTAAATCAATTTATATCCGGTTCAAGGGTACATCTCTGAACTCCTTTGACATCCATCGTTGTAATTCCTCAACGACGTCAAAGAGGTGACGGGTCCCAACGGCCATACATCAATATGGACCGAAACGTCCTTAAACTAATATTCGTCCCTAAATGGGAATGATGGACCAGAACGTCCTTAAACTAATGTCGGACCGAAACGTCCTTAAACTAATGATGGACCGAAACGTCCCTAAACTAATGCTGGACCGAAACGTCCTTAAACTAATATTGGACCGAAACGTCCTTAAACTAATATTCGTCCCTAAATGGGAATGATGGACCGGAACGTCCCTAAACTAATGCTGGACCGAAACGTCCTTAAACTAATATTGGACCGAAACGTCCTTAAACTAATATTCTTCCCTAAATGGGAATGATGGACCGGAACGTCCTTAAACTAATGTCGGACCGAAACGTCCCTAAACTAATGCTGGACCGAAACGTCCCTAAACTAATGGTGGACCACCACGTCCCTAAACTGGAACATGGACCACCACGTCCCTAAACTGGAGCATGGACCGCAACGTCTCTAAACTGTCTATGGACCACTACGTCCCTAAACTGGAACAATAGAGCCTCCAAATGCTCTTTTGCCGGATCTAAACGATCCCGTTTAAGTTGATCTTAGCCTCCAAACACGGCTAACGTATCCTTAAACATTCAAATGGACTATAAAACCCTAAATCAACTTCGGTTCGAGGGTACATCTCTGAACTCCTCTGACACTTATCGTTGTAATCCTTCAACGACGTCAGAGAGGTGACGAGTCTCGATGGCCATATATTAAAAAAATCACGTTTAAGTTGATCTTAGCCTCAACGAGGCTAACGTATCCTTAAACTAAAACATCAAACCCAAATCTAAGTAAATACGGATTTGGACTAATCCACGTCCTACGGGCGACGGCATTACTCAGTCTCAGTATACAATCCACGGGCAACCACAAACAAAACAAACACACACGACACGAAGTGAAATTCTGGAGAAGGAGAAAGTTGTTACCGCGATGCGGTAGCGTAATTAACTGCAGGGGCTTGCGCCTGCAGGGAAGAGCGTCCCCACAATCAAAAACCCCTCAAGCGAGGGGGAATCTGACGAAGTCTGCTACATCGGCTGCATCCGTCTAAACCTCCGATACACGGTGCCATAAATCAACTTGGCATCTTCGGAGAGGTGGACGGATAAAACCAAATAGCATCTGCCCCGAATCTCAGCGTCAGGACATCGCGGTCCTGTGCGCCGTCTTTCGGAGGGGAACAGTGGCTTTCCAGGAAATGGATGCCCGCCAAGCTCTTAAAATTGAGAAGCTATGGCAGAAAAGGCTCAGATATAGAGCCAACAAAAGGGCTAGGGCTCCTGCTAGGCTGAACCTCATGAGGTTCGAAGAACAATGTTACCGCGCCAAAGATGAGGAAATGGCTGGATATGTGGTCCACACTGTCTACATGGTGGACACACGCAGCAAGAGCAAGAACGGGGCCACCACATCTCAAATCCAATCTAGCTTGAATGTGGTTGTTGTTTCCCAAGAACAGCCGCCTCTGCTGGGTGATGAAAACCTCTCGATGAGGATGATAGGCAGAAAAACCCTTCGGTCCATGAGGATCCGGGCTCGGAAAGCGAAGATGAGCCAATCTTCCGTCCCAAGAACGCAGAGCAGCAACTTCTCCAAGAGCTCCGAAAATAGCTCAGAAGCAGAGACAAGGAGATGGCCAAGCTCTACTAAAAAATTGACGACTTGACGAATGTTGTCTTACAGCTCACGGCCCGACTTTCCTCTCAGCCGCCCAATCAAGCGCAGGGCTCTGCTCATAAACCGGGAAACGGTGTCCCAAGGCAGCCGACGCCTATTCCCTCAAATCCAAAAGTGGACGGACCGCACGAAAGCCAATCGCATCCTATCTCAGGAAATATCTTGGCTACCAATAACAGTAGCCCGCTAACTCAAGATCAAATCGTGGATTTGGTTGCCAACAAAGTCAAAACGTTGGTAGCCGAAGCCGAAGCGCAAAAAGATATCAGCGGTAGTAGGAGACCATATCCTGCTCAGTATGATCTGGTAGAATTTCCTAGCGGCTATGTCATCCCCAAATTCGGAAGATTTGATGGGACGGGAAATGCGAATCAGCACGTCGCCCATTTTAAAGCCTCATGCGGGAATACTGGGCCAATGAAGCGCTTCTCCTCTGCAAGTTCATTAATATCTTGACCGATGTTGCTTTCGACTGGCACGCGAGCATACCGGATGGCTCCGTCACAACTTTCGTCCAAATGGAATCTTTGTTTCGACAAAGGTTCATGAGCGTCAGGGATAAGATCACCATTGCCGAGCTCGTAAGGACCAAGCCAAAGAACAATGAAAGCAACACGGATTTTATAACCCGATGGCGCAATCTCTCCATCAAATGTGAACAGCCGATAGAGCAGGACCAATCTATCAGTCTCCTTGTAGGAAATCTCAACAATTAGATGGCCCCGTTTCTATGCACCGCGGGTCTCAAAACATTCCAAGAACAGACCAGGAAAGTTTAGATGCTGGAGCGTTCAAAGCAGGAGTCCTCCTCGGATTCCCAAAATAACAATAGGTCCTGGAGGAACCGAAAGGACGATAATCGCAAAGGCGGAAATTCAGACGATTCGGAATCTTTTAACACTTCGGCTAACCGAAATAAGCAAGGGATGAGCGGGCCCAATGCCAACCAGCCTCGGAAGCCAGTGTTCGGAGAGGGAGGAGAATCTCCACTGAAAGAGAAGCTAGATAAGGTCTATTCCTTCAGAAGGGACAAAATCCGTAAAATATTCAAAGACGTCCTGAGGAACGGTCTACAACTGCTAGAGTCAAAAAGACCGCAGGAAGCGGATATGACCGACGACCCCAAATACTGCCCCTATCACAGAGTGATAGGTCATACCATTGAGGACTGCTTCGTCTTCAAAGATTGGGTCGAAAAGCAATATAAGGCAGGAGAGATAGAACTGTCTAAAGGTGTGTTAACAAACAGTCCAGCTGCGACCGCCAATTTCATACAAACAAAGACCGAAATTCTTCGTGAAACTGATTCTCTCAGACATCTGCCTTTCTCTGAAAACAATCGACCACCACGTCGTTAAACTGGGAATAATCGACCTCTAAGTCGTTAAACTGGGAATGTAAAAATGTGTAAATAAAACAAAAAATAATAAAAAGCCGAAATGATAGGGCAACTCGCAATAAAAATCAGCGAGTAAAAATAAAGATGAAAATAAACAGCCGAAATGATGGGGCAACCGCGAATAAATAGCCGAAATGATAGGGCAATCGCGACCTTCGCGATAATAAAAGTTGAAATGATAGAGCAATCGCGGTGAAAAAAACGGCGAATGATGAGTCACTCCTGATACCATATTCTAGTGCAGCGATGCAGACGCCAACCAAAATCCAATTTCCCAAAAATTCTTCCAGCCCTACGGGTGGTCCTCCAAATTGACTACCGTATACAATCCATGGGCTCAAATAATTCTCATCATACCCATGCTCCACCGTAATCACCAGTTACGCGGCTGGTCTCCGCCCTTGGAATTATGCTCCATTGGGAAGACCCACTCATATGTTCTCACGATGCATGAGGAGAACAAACTTTCGTGGGATCCTTACGACTCACAAAGGAAAAACACACTTGGGGGTCCTCACAACTCCTAAGGAGAAAATACGCCTACGGGATCCTTACGATCCGTAGGGAGAAAATGCTTTTATGGGACCCTTACGGCCCATAAAATTGAAAAGCCTTAGGTGATAGGGATCTAAACCTGTCTCCTAAGCTATCGCTCCCCAATTCCCAAGTGGCGAATGATGAGTCGCTCCTGGTACCATATTCCAGTGCAGCGATGCAGACGCCAACCAAATTCCAAATCCCATACCCCAACGACGAATGATGAGTCGCTCATAGTACCATATTCCAGTGCAGCGATGCAGACGCCAACAAAGTCCCGAAATTTTTCCGGCCCTACGGTTAGTCCCCAAATTGACTACCGTATACAATCCAAGGGCTCAAATAATTCTCACCATGCCCATGCCCCACCGTAATCACCAGTCCAGCGGTCGGTCTCCGCCCTTAGAATTATGCTCCATTTGGGAAGACCCACTCATGTGTCCTCACGATACGTGAGGAGAAAATCCCCGCGTGAGATCCTTACGATTCACAAAGGAAAAACACACTTGGGGGTCCTCACGACTCCTAAGGAGAAAATGCACCTACGGGATCCTTACGACTCGTAGGGAGAAAATGCTTTTATGGGACCCTTACGGCCCATAAAATTGAAAAGCCTTAGATGATAGGGATCTAAACCTGTATCCTAAACCATCGCTTCCCAATAGGAAACGGCGAATGATGAGTCGCTCCTGGTACCATATTCCATTGCAGTAATGCAGATGCTGTCCAAAACTCAAATTCCCAGTGGCGAATGATGAGTCGCTCCCGGTACCATTTTCCAGTGCAGCGATGCAGACGCCAACCAAATTCCAAATTTCATACCCCAATGGCAAATGATGAGTCGCTCCTGGTACCATATTCCAGTGCAGCGATGCAGACGCCAACCAAATTCCAAATCCCATACCCCAACGGCGAATGATGAGTCGCTCCTGGTACCATATTCCAGTGCAGCGATGCAGACGCCAACCAAATTCCAAATCCCATACCCCAACGGCGAATGATGAGTCGCTCCTGGTACCATATTCCAGTGCAGCGATGCAGACACCGACAAAGTCCCGAAATTTTTCCGGCTCTACGATCTGGATCATACATTCTGCAAAACCGTATACAATCCACGGGTATAAAACAATCCCAATCTCTCCCAAGTCCTACCGGTGAGACCACATTCAAAGTCCCACCAAAAATAAAAAATAAAAAATAAAAAATAAAAAAAATGATATATCCACAAGCAAAATAGGCACGGATGAAAACCCGAAAGGGCTCCGTGAGTAAAAATAGCAGGACTGCCGGCGAGTTTATGAAAGCCCGAAAGGGCGTGAGCTCGTAAAAAAGAAATGAAATGCACTCGCAAAGTCCTCTCGACTTTGTAAGGAGAAAATTCCCACGTGAGATCCTTACGACTCACAAAAGAGCAACGCCCTTAGGAGTCCCCATGACTCCTAAGGAGAAAATACATCTACGAGATCCTTTCGACTCGTAGGGAGAAAATACTTTTATGGGACCCTTATGGCTCATAAAATTGAAAAGCCTTAGGTGATAGGGATCTAAACCTGTCTCCTAAGCCACCAATTCCCAAATCCTCCCGGGGCAAATGATGAGTTGCTCCTGGCATTATTCCAGTGCAGCAATGCAGATGCCGACAAAAAAAAAACCAATTCCCAAATCCTCCCGGGGAAAATGATGAGTTGCTCCTGGCATTATTCCAGTGCAGCAATGCAGATGCCAAACCAAAACCAATTCCCAAATCCTCTCATGGTTAATGATGATTCGCTTCTGGTACCATATTCCTATATAGCAATGCTGATGTCAATCCAAATCAAATCAAACTAACAACCTCTACGGAGGAATCATGCTCCGTCCCAGAATTTACCCCGTGTCGAAATCATGCTTCGCCTCAGGATATCTACCTTTCCTGCCGGAATTATGCTCCACCTTGGAATCAAATCAACCAACCAGCTCTACGTCGGAGTCATACTTCGTCTCAGAGTGTACCCCGCTTCGAAATGAAGATTCGCCTCGGTGTACCTGCCTTCCCTGTCGAAATTATGCTTCGTCTTGGAATCAAGTCGACCGTCCATGTCGTAAAAAGGGCAGTGCAGGCTTCCCAAAAATCGGGAACCAAATCGTTCCGGATCAGAGCGTCGACCGTCCATGTCGCAAAAAGGGCAGTGCATGCTTCCCACAAATCGGGAACCAAATCGCTCCGGATCAGAGCGTCGACCGTCCATATCGCAAAAAGGGCAGTGCATGCTTCCTACAAAGTAGGAACCAGATCACTCCGGGCCAGGGAACACGGACACTCCATCTCGGAGATGCATCAGAGCGTCGACCGTCCATGTCGCAAAAAGGATAGTGCAGGCTTCCTACAAAGCAGGAACCAGATCACTCCGGGCCAGGAAAAAGTCTACCACGGACACTCCATCTCGGAGACGCATCAGAGCGTCGACCGTCCATGTCGCAAAAAGGGCAATGCAGGCTTCCCACAAATCGGGAATCAAATCGCTACGGATCAGAGTATCGACCGTCCATGTCGTAAAAAGGGCAGTGCAGGCTTCCCACAAATCGGGAACCAAATCGCTCCGGATCAGAGCGTCGACCGTCCATGTCGTAAAAAGGGCAGTGCAGGCTTCCCACAAATCGGGAACCAAATCGCTCCGGATCAGAGCGTCGACCGTCCATGTCGCAAAAAGGGTAGTGCAGGCTTCCCACAAATTGGGAACCAAATCGCTCCGGATCAGAGTGCCGACCGTCCATGTCGCAAAAAGGGCAGTGCAGGCTTCCCACAAATCGGGAACCAAATCGCTCCGGATCAGAGCGTCGACCGTCCATGTCGCAAAAAGGGCAGTGCAAGCTTCCCACAAATCGAGAACCAGATCACTCCGGACCAGGGAAAAGTCTACCACGGACACTCCGTCTCGGAGACACGTCAAGCGTCGACCGTCCATGTCGCAAAAAGGGCAGTGCAAGCTTCCCACAAATCGGGAACCAAATCGCTCCGGATCAGAGCGTCGACCGTCCATGTTCCAAAAAGGGCAGTGCAGGCTTCCCACAAATCGGGAACCAAATCGCTCCGGATCAGAGCTTCGACCGTCCATGTCGCAAAAAGGGCAGTGCAGGCTTCCTACAAAGCAGGAAGCAGATCACTCCGGGCAAGGGAAACGTCTACCACGGACACTCCGTCTCGGAGACGCGTCAAGCGTCGACCGTCCATGTCGTAAAAAGGGCAGTGCGGGCTTCCCACAAATCGGGAACCAAATCGCTCCGGACCAGAGCGTCGACCGTCCATGTCATAAAAAGGGCAGTGCAGGCTTCCCACAAATCGGGAACCAAATCGCTCCGGACCAGGGCGTCGACCGTCCATGTCGTAAAAAGGGCAGCATGGGCTTCCGACAAATCGGGAACCAAATCACTCCGGGCCAGAGAAATGTCTACCACGGACACTCCATCTCGGAGACGCGTCAAGCGTCGACCGTCCTGTCGTAAAAAGGGCAGTGTATCCCAAAAGATGGGAACCAAGGCAAGTCGCCTCCACGTGAAAGAAGTTCCATCAATTTCATGCGCACAACTCACATATGTGGTGTGCATTTATTGATGGGGGGCACTTTGTTGAAGTCGAAAATTGCACCCCGGTTGACCAAGTCAAAGTCAAAGTCAATCCCAAGCCAAGTGGGCCCATGCCCAGATCGATTCCGAACATGAAGCGGCCGCCCCCCCATGCCAACAATAAAATCATGTAATAAATAATTTTTATGTAATTTTTTATGTATGAATGGGCATAAAGCCAAATTTTTGTAAAGCCCATGGTTTATGTGCAAAAAGAAATGGCACATGAGCCATGGGATGGGCAAAATGCCATTTTGTAAAGCCTAAGGGGCTATATGCAAATATGTAAGCCTATATAAGGCAACATGATGATGAATAAAGAATACACACTTTTCATTCCGCTCAAAATCTAGGGTTTGTGCCTCTTTCCCCTTTCTGAGGGTTCTAAACCTTCTTCTTTCTTTTGAATTAAATCAAGGGTTTTACTCTTCCTTTTCCAAAACTAAATAGTTTTTTATCACGAAACCCACAAAGGGGAAATCAGATCTCCCATCAGATCTTAAAAATAAGAGATTTTTAAAATCTCATATTTCTTGTTCTTCAAGATCCAGCCAAAAGAGGAGCAAGAAGGAGACCCATCTCCTAAAAATCCCACTTTGGAAAGATCCAGAGCTCAAGGGAGAAGCCCGTTTCAGCATCTCCAAAAACATCTTAGGAGTTTAACTCCACTCCAAATTCTTTTTCGGGAGTTTAAATCCCATTTATGGGGCTAAAAGCCCTTTTTCCTCGCCGGCGCCGGCGCTCGAGCGCTAGCGCATGCGCTCGAGAGTCCAGCGCACCACGTGCCGGGCACGTGGTGCGCTAGCGCTCGAGAGCGCCCAGCGCCCACGTGGTGCGCTAGCGCCTAAGCGCACTGCGCTCAAGCGCACAGCGCTCGCATGCTAGGCACGTGAGGCGCTAGCCCCACGCGTCCTTTGGGCGCTTTTCCCTTTTTTATATATATATGTATACATGTATATATACATATACATATACATATATATATATATATATATAGACACACACACTCCACAACACCGTCCCTGTTAGAAAAAAATTTCTAACGGGGCGCTGCCCCGCACTTCGCAAGGGGGCTACTAGTCCCCTTGACCCACAGCCCGCTATCCGGGTAGCGGGACCCCCGTAAAAACTCTGCGGGGCTCCCGATATATCCAAAAACCCCTTTCAAAACACAACACACGTACGCTGCACATTGAGTTCGCATGACCTGTTTGACCCGTTAATCAGAGGTTCTCTCGCTCCAAATACGAGGGGTAATTAACGATAGCTTAGTCCGCGGCTGTCGGAGATTCAGATCCCCACAATCAATAAACCCCAGCCTACCCTAGGCAGGGGGAATCTGTAATGCGCCTGACAAGCGTGCGTGTATTCCCATCTCAATGGGGTGACAAAAAACACCCTACAGTAACCATGGGTCACTAATTAGCCATGCCATAAAAATGCAATAAACACCTCATCCTACACCTCAATAACCTTTTAATCCAAAAAGGTCTAAATCATGATGAGGTGTAATCTTCTAAAAGTAATCTTGTAATAAATTACAAGAATACCCATCATCCGTATATACATACCCGCATCTGTATTCCGAAGAATACGAATACAAAGAGAAGAAAATAATCCAACAAATATAATACTAGGATCCGGCTTAAACCAAAGCCCACTAGTATTATCCGTCCGAACATCATGCGTGCACAAGTACACTTATGTGATCGAACCCTGCCGTAAAACCATACGGTCTCTATATCGTTTCGCTCGAAGCAGAGAAATCCTCTGTGTGGGACTCTAAAGACTCATCAATACGCTGGCAGTGGGTTTAACCACAAGCACATCAGCGGCACTAGCTGTACGTAACGGCTACCCAGGTATTGAGCGAAAGGAAGGCCGACGAGCAAACTCATCCTGAAACCCATACTGAGCCTGACAGTGACAATATCCGTACAGTCCGGTCCGTTCGTCTGTGAGTATCGTATATCGAGTTTAGGGGGTGGATAAAGTCAGACCTCTAATAACACGACATTTAGTGTCGGTATGAAGCCCATCACCACCTGAGAAACTACCGATCCTAGATCAGTAATTCTTGACTATCTTGGCCAAGGATTTCTGGTGATGGCATCCGTGCACACCGCGACATCAACCCTTAATACCGGGAGAGACGAATTCCCTGACGACCCGCTCACTGCCTCCATGTGGCTCGGGACTGTACCCATCTAAAACCTGTTTGCACGACTCCTTTGAGCCGTGGTAGGGTAGTAATCAAAGCACAGTGGGAACTCACATGAGACAAATGACGATCTCAGGTCGATAGACTAACCTGTACACATGTCACCAGGGAACTGCTATCTGACAATAGGTATAATACCAACTAGCAGGTTCCCGGTGAGTCCGTCCGATGTATTCATAACCCAATGAGCACCTGTATACATCTTAGGTGAACCAACTAACACCAATGGCTTGTGAGACCGGCCACCGCCCCTCGTCGGGGTCTCGATCAGTATATACTAGTCTACTATTGGAATATCGATGCCCAGTCTCGAAACTCCCACGACTAGGGACATTTTTAAGGATGTGCTTATAGAACACCCAACTCTCATGTATATGATCGCCATCATACTGCTGGTAGTCAAGCATGAATCCTATAGGCTCTATCAACATGTAATAGTGATCTGTAATGTCACCTAAAGTATGTACACAATGATAAAGATAAACCAGATAGCATACTATCATCTCGAGTAAGACTGTTCTACCGGTATAGGTCCTCCCTCAATCATTGTAATCACGTGCCTGCGATCCAATAATTGACTTGAGGGCACTATAGCCAACAATCTCCCACTTTCACTTAAGGCTAATTCTTGCGGTGTCGCATACTCATAGCCCGTGTGATACCAAACACCCAACTTCTCTACTAATCAATTTCACAAAGCTCATTTGTAAAACTATTGCGTTCGAGAAATAGCCTCAGTGAGTGGATCCGCTCCAATGTTTCTTTCTATGTCTCTCTTTATCTCAAGTTCGCGGAGAAAACCATCTCTCGAAATGAGCAATACCTATCTTAGAATATGTCTGGATATCTTATGGGACCAAGTCTACAAATAAACTCCAAATCCAGCAAACTTTTTAGACTGTATCGTCAACTGAATTTAATCAGTATCCTGCGCTATGCCTATCTCAGTATCCGGTTGGACCACCTGTCCAAACTACTGCCCCTCAAAAGAGGGAAAACTAAAACTCTGACAGTCGCTCTGTCATCCAGGTCACCTTGGAAGCCTGGAATGATAGCTGTCTCCCGAAAGAGGATGCTGTTACCATATCCCTAGAACATCCACTTATGTTCATAAACTGCTTCCGAACGTTTCTCCAGGATTGGATTAATATAAACTTATTGCAATTAGTGCAAAAACAACATCGGTGTGGTACTTGACATCTCATGATTGACTCAATTGCCTAAGCAAGTGATATGCCAATCATGCATATATCTCTCTCCTTTAGTCTGTAAGACACCTTTAGAGAGAGTGACTCCATCACCTGCAGGTACACCACCATGCCAGGAGTCGTCCATTCTAAAACACCTTTAGAATAGTGTCAAAGTACCCAGATTGGGAAACTACCCAAATCTAGATCTAAAAACCATAGATCTAGTAACCAGAATGCCTGATATTATATCCATATCCTATGTGGAGAAACAACTGTGTGACAACCACAGTATAACCGATCGTAGTGTAGGAATTTCACTTTCTACAAAGTGTATGTCATCCAAATACCAAGACATCACACCCTGCTACCTTCTTAACAGATCCATCTCCTATTCTGATGAAGTCAAAGCTTATGACTGTCACATCAAAAATAGATGATCTATCTCCGCTATACTTGCTTTAGTCTATAAATAGACACAAGCTACTTTTCCACTATGCTTCCGCTGCTCCCACTGACTACAACAATCCTTTGGCAGAGTCATATACACGTGCACTTCTAAAGATAGTTTAGAACGACGCTATACTCATCCTCCTGCCGGGTCTCATAGTCTAGAACAACAGTAATGGCAAGTCTGGGTAAACAAGAACCCCACTGTCACCGTCTTTGAGGATACCGAAGTATCTCTCGGGTGCCTGAGATTACCCACCATATGTGCGGAGTGGCTAATAGAATTTCAAACCCGATTGAATGTTTAGGTTATATTAAATTTTCAGTAATTGTTTATGGTTCTGGAATCACTTCCAGTTCTACCATATTCCCACTACTGTTTTCTGAAAAAGTCTATTTTACTAAAACTGTGGCGAGTCAAGAAAAATATCGCTATTAATCTTCCAGATAGTAGAAAGTTAACCCTCGTCATAGTCCGGGATGACTCAAAAACTGCCATTACAGAAACGTGCCTTGAGTTATCCAGAGTCTGGTTTTAAGTATAAGCCGGACAACTCCATATACCTTAATATCGTTAAGATATGAACCATTCTATATATAATATAGAAACAGAGGCACTAATTTAATTGGAACCAGATTCAAATCATGCAACTGTTTCTAGTACATGTCAACTAAATGGAGAGAGGCCGATCAGCATTACTCAACTAGGAGTGCATCCATATATGAGTAACCTGAAAGAGAAGCAAGTTCTCATAACCATTACTATCAACTGAATACCAAACACAAGTATCTATATTTTCGATCACCTTGAAGAATCATGATACTTGCAACACATGGTTCTCTATTTTATTCTTGTACCTATAACTTCTCAAAACTTGGACCTTGTATTTCTACGAAATACCTGTCTAAAACTAGAGAAGTCATAAGTAAACAGAATATAGTATAAGTACTGTAATACCCAGATCCTTTGTAAATATTTTCCGTATTTGTAAATAAATGTTTCCCAAATTTTTCTCAATTTAAATACTTTCTATAAATAATTTCCTATATTTTTCTAATAATAATTTCTATTTTTACAGCCTAAACCAAAACCCAAATTAAACCCCAACCCACACACATCCCAAACCCTATCCCAATCCCGACCCGAGCCCATCTCTTCCCCCCTCTATTTTTCCCACCCGTTTTCTCCCCCCCCCCCCCCGCGTCCCTTTCTTCCTCACCCAAAACGCCGCTTCCTTCGCTCCCATACCCGCTGACTCGTTCCCCCCATGAACTCGCCTCGCCCCAACGTTCCCCCTTGTTCTCACGCCCACCTCCTCTAAACCCTCAACAACTCCTCTACCCCTCTCTTTCTCCCCTCCTCACCAAAAACCCACAAAACCCAAAAAACTCCCGCACTGCTCCGCTGTAGGCGAACTAGCAGAACACCATCGCCACCATGAGCCACTGCTGTCGAGACCTCCAGCTCCTCCATTCCACCATCGCCAACTAACCCAAGCTAAAACGGTGACCAACGACCCCACTTCATAACACCATCCTCTCCGCCGTATGCCACTGCGACCACCTCCGATCATCTCCTAACCGATGACCTCCTCCCCTCAACCTCTGTTGCTTCCCACCGTTCCCTCTCCCCCCTCTAGCAACCCATCTCACCACCGCGCTCGAACCCATGCGAGGACCCATGCTCGCGCTCTCATTATCACCGTCGCCACCACCGCCTAACCCACGCCATCGACCATCGACTCCTCTCATCTCACCGACATCCGCGTCTCCCTTTCCCTTTCGCCTCCGACGAGACCCACCGCAACTGCAGACAACCCATCACCTTCTTCCCTCAAGCTTCACCCGAGCAGCCGCCACCCATCGCCGTCACCGACTCCTATCAACCGCCGACAAATTCACCCCTGCACCCAACCACGACCACCCCACTGGCGCATCCCTTGCCTCATCACCGTGCCACCCGGATCTCCCCCCCGAACTGACGAGCCCACCACCACTTCGCCGGAGCTTCCCCGAACACCACTGGCCCCCGAGCTCCCCATTGTTATCACCAAGCCTCCTCCCTGCACAGGTGCCCTCTTTAGGCCAGCTGTAACCACGACGTGCACCTTACCATGCCAGCACTGCAACACCACCGTCGTGCTACGCTTGCGTCACCTCCGACCGCATCATCGCTAGCCTCCTCACAGTCGCCTAGCTCCCCTCTGCTCACCACCATCAAGCTCCGCCACTGTTGAACCCAAAACGACATCAGTATCAAGCCCCGACATTTTATCGAGCACCTGTTACAGTCGTTGTAGCCGCTGATCCAGTCACCTTCGTCGCCATCCAAGCTGTAGCCTCGGTCCCTGCAACCATCATGGTCGTCAATGCAGTCGCCGTCGCAACACCGCACATGTCCGCCGCAGTGTGTATCACGCTCGAGCCTCGCGTCGTGCCCGCCCCGTGCCACACCGTACCCAGTCCCCGTGCCACACCGTACCCAGTCCAGTGCATGCGCCGTGCCGCTCCCGCACCACGCACCGAGTCAAGACCGTGCCCAGTACTGTGTCACGCCCGCGTCATCGCCACGCCTACTACTGTATCATGCCCGCGTCGCCACTGCATCCAGTATCGAGTCACCGCGCATCGCGCCCGCGTCGTGCACGTGTCCCGCATCGCATCGTCTCGTGTGACGAGACGGGTCCCGCACGTGGTGTCGCTTCTATATCAAGCGACCGAGGCAAGCGAACCCCTCACTTGCTTTACATGCTATAAATTATTAGTTGTCAAATTGTAGTTATATTGGTATTATATTTACACTATAATTATTGTCATATTTTAATGTGTGACTGTCGTCTTTAATCATATCGAATGGAACACATTCGGATTTAGAATTACCTTTCTAGTATCGTGCAGAACTTGTAGTGATTAAATCACACTTTAATTAATTAGGCAAAACCGAGGTTGCAATCGTGACATGTATATAATGCAAGAGTGTTCGATGCGAATCCTAAACCAAAACCTAAATGAAAATAGTGAAACTTACGATCAATAAATCCCTTTACTGTTTATAATTATCGTGTAGAAATTTGAAGGCAAAACGATGTTGTTTCGCATAAGAAACGACGCCCCTAAAGGCCGACGTTGAATCTGGAATTCACCACACATGTCATGTTCTAAAATCCATATTAAATTGAATATAACTCGCAACTTAATGTATTAGGGCTCGTATCAAAGCCAACAAATAAACCTACAGTATCCTACTATTGATCTCTGAATTTTAATAAGTTTTAAGGACTAAAACTGAGATGATTCGTGGTTCTGGACTGCTGTCTAGAGCAAGTGTCTTTACCCTTATCCGTTTTGGAATGCATGTTTCTTGCTTTTTAAGTGCACAAGTGTGCGGAACCCTATACCGTAGTGAATATAAATCTGTTAGCTAAACATTTAAAGTGGTTTCATTCATTTTTATCATCGTTTTATAATTTAATCACATTTTAAACCATCGGTACGTATTGTTGTCCCAAGCAGGGACAGAACGAATATCCCGACATTAAACATTGCATAACTCCCAGCACACAGTGGATGTTATCGATCCCTCTGATACGTTGGAAATCTAACTGTTAAACCTAAATATTATCCAACTGTAGCGTCGCCTAATTATGCTTCCAACTGGGAGTAAAACGTGTTACGAAACGGACTTCCAGTGCAGAAATTGGATTTCCAGCAGTAAACACTTAAAATGAAATGACCATAACTAGCAAACCTGAAACCGATTGACACGAAACCAATTTTTATGTATAGATAATTAAATATACTACTTATCCCTTTTATATTGTTTTGCTAAATTCTGCGCGCGTGATTTATAGTAAATTATGCAAGTGGTAGGACACTGGCTGCTGATATTTTTATTCATATCGTAATCAATTGCATTCTCATCATATCATATAGCGGTTATATCCTCATTGAGCAATGGTCATATACATTGATAACCTAGTGAGTGTCTTGCATTACCCAGTGATAAATATTAGTGACTGGATTGTAGCAAGTACGTTAGTGTAAAAGTGTGATTGAATAGTGAAAGTGACACGTACTTGTACACAATCAGCGGAACCAGTTAATTATTGCATTGTCGAAGCCTATGGGGCATATGTAAGTGTAACTATAATTGGTATGGGACGATTATGAAATCACTTATATTAGTGTCATAAGTAAGACGTTAAGTACTGTCCATTTATCTTGGATACCAGTCGAGACATGCTTGATGGAGACCCTGTCTCCAGTTCTCACGTAGACTTATCATGGAGCGACTAGTATTTGGATTCATGGTTGGTATTTGATATAGGCCGTGGGTGTGGGATAGTTTGAGTGTGAGTTCGATTAACGGAATCTCGGGAGTCCCACTGCCGGTATATACAGCGATTTTGGGAGTTATATAGATGATATTACTGATTATTAGCGAGCGTGATTGGGGCCCATGTTCCCTTGCCCCTGGGGCCTACCCTTGGATTGGGGATACTCCTGCGGTGGTTGACGCTCACACTTGGACTGACGATAGGTTTAGCGACCTGGACAGTGAGACTTAGAGACTGATAGGTTCAGTAACATGGACATGCATTAATTACTGATTCGATATACTTGTTTTATTGTTTACCTGTACCGGTTACTTCACGATATGTTTATTGTTTCATGTTCATCATCATTGCATATTTTTACATATGTATTTATATATATTGCTATTGTGTCGCTCTGACGACTTGAGTATGCATGCTCAGAGTGAGAGGTGGACTGAGCACGGATCAGGACCTGTCATACCTCGAGGATATTGCGCACATCTAGATCAGCGACGCCAGCGCTATCTTTACCTTGATCTCTATCTGGTATATCTTTTATCTATTCTGATAGATGTAGTGACTGCATTTCTCATTACCTGTGCATTGATTATTGATTACCACGTAATGCTAGAAACCGAAGTGTGACTACGGCAGGATATTTGCTTGACCGTAGGAGCATGGCTGGCCTTGTCACCCCTCGTATTCCGTATTTTGGGAAGCGGGGCATGACAAGCACCAACCCCTCTGTCCTAATGGACACTGGACAACATACAATATTTTGTATAAGTCCCCTGAGTTGAATAACTCAAACCCTGTACGTCGTAGGTTGAAAAATGTACTATAGTTAAGAAGGATTACACCGTTGTTTAATGCACCTTATCCAATCATCAAATGATATAGGCAAATGTCATGGACATAATTTCAAAAAGTTATATCTCACTTTATAAAATAAACGTACAGATATATCAGTTTGAAATTGGTGCATAACAACGGATATTCAAAACCAAATATTTGCCATCAGGCAAAACCCCAGGCAACTTCCTCAAATATCACCAATTACAACGAATTCCGATATAAAGAGTATATAATCACCTAATTCCCAATAACTTACTCCCACTCATCATCTATAAAACCATACAGATGTGAGAATCAAACTTGGTAAATACATACCCTGGAGTAAGAATCTAATTGGGAAATCAGTTTTCAATTAACAACGCATAGTGAAACTAAAACATGAAAATATTTCGAAGGGGTAGCCGGGTATTCCTACTAATGCCTCTTTCATTTTCCAGATTCATGACCGTGGCCGTATATTTCCTTGCCATCTCTCCAAATCCCTTTATCTGTCTTTACTCATTACCTTTTGTACACCGTACTTAGGCTAAATGGTTTTCTTCCTTCCCTACCTTTTGGCACCAGCCTGAGGTTTGGAAGAAGACTATCTAATAAGCGTAATAGGTGTACCCTCCTAATCCTAGGAGCCCTCACAACCTGAGAGAAGGTAAAAGGAAAAAGACAACTGAATAATTCTTATTCTATTTCTCCTGAACCAGAAACCATCCTCGAACTGGAATAAGTTCCTTCAAGTTCGTATGTAACTATACGATGGCGTATCCAATAAATATGGATCTTCGTAATGATACGGAATGTTCCGGAGAAATGCAAATGTGAAGTAGGAGTGGCGATGATATACGCGGTTTCGTCGTGAATGATAGCAGTCGCATTTTACTTTGCTCTCTTTCTAATCCCTTTATTTGTCTTTACTTATTATCTTCTGTACACCACACTTAGGCTAATTGGTTTTCTTCCTTCCCCATCCTTCGGCACCGGCTTAAGGTTTGGAAGAAGACTATTAAATAAGCGCAATAGGTGTACCCTCTCCTAATCCTAGGAACCCTCACAACCTGAGAGAAGGTAAAAGGAAAAGACAACTGAATAGTCCTATTCAATTTCACAAGAACCAGAAACCATTCTCGAATCTGAAACAAATTTCTTCAAGTTCGTATGTAACTATACGATGGTCATATCCAATAACCGTGGATTTTCGTAGTGATACAGAATGTTCCGAAGAAAAGCAAAAGGTAAAAGTAGAAGTGGCAATGAAGTATGCAACTCTGACAATCTAAAAGCCAGTGCGTTTTAAGAAAGTTCGGTTAACTTGGTTCATGAGTTCTAGTCTAGGGTCGGGCCATGGTCGCTGCCAAAGAGAGAGAAAAGAAATACTTAGCGTGCACTCTAACGTAGATCAGAATGGTTAATCACTTTATCTAATCAGGATGTCTCCCACTGTATCCTCAAATTCTCCTCCAAACCCAAAAGAAGAATTAGTCAGGATCATCTAAGATCACCCAAGGAGTAAACCAACTCATCAGTGGGAATCGGGATCCAATTATCATCGCATGATAACCTGATGGAATCCACTCAAGTTATCACACTCCAGAAGGTATGTGCATGCCTGGCAAGTTTCCTGTATGTTTGAAACTCCCGATGTGATTTCTGCCCCATGCTCTTATGACCTTGACGAAGGCCAACATATCATAAGTCACATGTCAAGTTCTACCTGTCATTGTCCAGGTTAATTTGAACCCACCCGTACATACCCTTGACGAAGGCCAACATAGTAGTACAACCGTCCCAAACCAACCCATCTATCTATGCAACAGAAAATTAACAAACAGCTACCATACACTATGCTTTGACGAAGGCCAACATACATAGCATGAATACTAAGTGCTACCCGTCTGAAATAACGGAGGGCCACGAATGGTTTTTGGCGAAAAACCTTTAACGTAATGAACTTAATATCGTTGAAGGAACCAGATAGCTTTACAAATATATAGTGGCGAAAACCTTTGCTAAAGAGGTCACTCGCCGTGAAGGGATCTCGGCTCTTTCCTCGTCGAATGAGGTGCAGGATATTCCCAACTGAATACCTCGATGCAAAGCAAAAAAGTAATCGACTATAGTGAAGTTATTACCCTGACGCAAACTTCTGCCGAAGAGGTCACTCCCTGTGAAGGGATCTCGGCTTTTGCCTCGTCGAATGAGTTGCTGGATATTCATAACCGAATACCGCTGTGCAAAACAAAAGAAAACGTCCTTGTAATAACAGCTTTTGAAAATTGTTCCAACAACATCATATATAGGTTTGTTTTATCTTTGCATTGATCAGAATCAACGCAGTCCTATCAATTAATCACACCAGAAAAGAAAGAAAATATAATATACGTATATGCCATCTGCATTCTCCACTGGGCCCCATCATCACCCGTTAGGTTACTTAACTAACGACAGAGCGGGGGCTGGACTAGCGCAGATGCAAAACATATACAACATCTACTAGTATATATATAACAATATATAATAATCGTTTCAGGCATGATATATGCAATATCACAGATAAGCGATAAGCATCACAGAACAATACTGATAATCTGGGAGCCCCGAGTTTCCTTTGAGCCGCAAGTGAAACCTGACGTTCCCCTGGTCGTGTGGATAGCCTGTGCAATGAAAACCTAGACCCCTACGAGCACGGCAAGTTACCCATCAATCCCAGAAGCGAGGCAACCCCAATCAACAACGTGAATGGGCCACCCAGCACTTCACGGAATCCGGTAACTTGAACACTCCTCCATGGGTCAACCTATACCCCCTACGAGTGCAGTGAATAACCCGCCAATTCTAAAGTGAGGCCCCCTCCATCTCAACCCCATGAGATGCGGGCCCGTTGCCCTCTAGAACCCGGCTAACTGTGCACTCCACCGCATGGTAATCCTAGTACAGAAAAGAAAAGAATATATACAACGATGACATCGACCTCAACCCAGTTGTGCCCCAAACAAATAATATACAAACTGGCAGTGACGGCAGTCCACATGTCGGACGCTCGCCCCGCAATATCAAATGTACAAATAAATCCAAACTGTACTACCATTGCACCCAAGCTATCCACCACGACGATCCCGCCACAACCACAGCACAACACAGAACATCAACGTGAATGTCACGTTCGCAAACCCGTCTAAAAGAGCATATCGCAGTTAGACAAGTTGTACCGCTCTAATGACATTCATGGTCGCAGATAGTAATGTATGTACCGAAAACTATGACATTAGAATTCCGCACGCAATTAGAAAACTAAACCAATTTCCAAAACGATAAAAAAAACAGTGAGCTAAAGTTCTAAAAACCGACCGTTTAAAACTAATTTGGAAGTCCGAATCAAAACGAAACACTCCCGGACCTTCGCGAGGAGTTAGAGCATGAAATTAAGTTTGAGTCGGGGGGCATATAGGGGTACCCTACCTTCGAGTCCAGCACGAGGTGGCCAGGGGGTGAGGCAGACCCGAAATTGCCCAAGGTAGGGCAGTTTCGGGTCCCTATTGCCAAGACCACCTTGTGGTGGTCTTGGGGAGTGGGCACAGCCGTTCGGTCCCCCCGGGGATTCCCCGGGGTGCCCATGCACCATCCCGCGGGTTTTCGGTTCAAACCGTGAGCCCGCGGGGTGTGAAAACATCTCAAACTTTCAATTCTCGGAACTGTTTTTGTCGGCAGTTTTTGCACGAAAAAACGGCGGATTTCTAATGTCGCAAAGAGTTAACTAAGATTTATAGAGTGGCTCTGATACCATATTGGGTTACGGCAGCGTCCCGGCCATCAATCCGTGACCAAATGCGGAACAAAAATATATAAAACTTGGCGCTACCACAACCAATTACCCGGATCTACCCATAAGCCCTAGATAACAAAACATGCAAATGAGTTAGAATGGTTATACCGAATAGATCCGTGTCCTTCGGTCTTCAACCATCATCCCAAGATCCTAGGGGCTTCCTTGATCAAGCTTGATCTCCGGTCTCCCTCCATCGAAGATGATCCACCCGAGAGTCTATGCAACGAGCTCCAACCTTATATCCGAGGCAACTAGGACACCTAGATCGCTACTCTAGATACCGTAGATGAAGTAGAGAGTGATGAAGGATTAATTTGTCTTAAGACACCTAAGAATTCTCAACTCATGAGAGGGTTTGGGTGGAGCTAGAGGAAGAAGAAGATGCCATGAGAATGAGGTGTTGAGAGCAACTCAAGAAAGAGAAAAAGAAATGAATAATGGTTTGTATTTTTGTTTGTTGTGTGAGTGTGAAAAGAAATAATGGAGCCATCACATAAATGTCCATGTCTCCAAAATATCTTAGTCAACAAAAAATATCTCAAGTCAACATAATCTCGCAACAAACAAAACCCTAAGTATGCTAGAATAGTAACCATGGGTCACTAATTAGCCATGCCACAAAAATGCAATAAACACCTTATCCTACACCTTAATAACCTTTTAATCCAAAAAGGTCTAAACCATAATGAGGTGTAATCTTCTAAAAGTAATCTTGTAATAAATTACAAGAATACCTCTCATCCGTATATACATACCCGCATCCATATTCCGAATAATACGAATACAAAGAGAAGAAAATAATCCAACAAATATAATACTAGGATCCGGCTTAAACCAAAGCCCACTAGTATTATCCGTCCAAATATCATGCGTTCAAAAGTACACGTATGTGATCGAACCCTGCCATAAAACCATACGGCCTCTACATCGTTTCACCCGAAGCAGGGAAACCCTCTGTGTGGAACTCTAAAGACTCATCAATACGCTGGCAGTTGGTTTAACCACAAGCACGTCAGCGGCACTAGCTGTACGTAACGGCTACCCAAGTATTGAGTGAAAGGGAAGCCGACGAGCAAACTCATCCTGAAACCCCTACTGAGCCTGACAGTGACAATATCTGTACAGTCCGGTCCGTTCGTCTGTGAGTATCGTATATCTAGTCTAGGGGGTGGATAAAGTCAGACCCCTAATAACACGACATTTAGCGTCGGTATGAAGCCCATCACCACTTGAGAAACTACCGATCCTAGATCAGTAATTCTCGACTATCTTGGCCAAGGATTTCTGGTGATGGCCACCCGTGCATACCGCGACATCAACCCCCAATACCGGGAGAGACGAATCCCCTGACGATCTGCTCACTGCCTCCATGTGGCTCGGGACTGTACCCAACTAAAACCTGTTTGCACGACTCCTTTGAGCCGTGGTAGGATAGTAATCAAAACACGGTGGGAACTCACACGAAACAAATGACAATCTCAGATCGATAGACTAACCTGTACACATGTCACCAGGGAATTGCTATCTGATAATAGGTATAATACCAGCTAGCAGGTTCCCGGCGAGTCCGTCCGGTGTACTCATAACCCAATGAGCACCTGTATACATCTTAGATGAGCCAACTAACACCAATGGCTTGTGAGACCGGCCACCTCCCCTCGTCGGGGTCTCGATCAATATACACTAGTCTACTATTGGAGTATCGATGCCCAGTCTCGAAACACCCACGACTAGGGACATTTTTAAGGATGTGCTTATAGACCACCCAACTCTCACATATATGATCGCCATCATACTGCTGGTAGTCAAGCATGAATCCTATGGGCTCTATCAACATGTAATAGTGATCTGTAATGTCACCTGTAGCATGTACATGATGATAAAGACAAACCAGATAGCATACTATCATCTCGAGTAAGACTGTTCTACCGGTATAGGTCCTCCCTCAATCATTGCAATCATGTGCATGCGATCCAATAATTGACTTGAGGGCGCTATAGCCAACACAATGCACATTCGGTATGAACCTTCCTTCATCTTCACGAGTAAAACTGGAGATCCCCAACTTGAAGTGCTAGGACGAATCCATCCTTTCGCCAATAATTCGTCCAACTGAGTTCGGATCTCCTTTAAACCTTCCGGACTTAACCGATACGGTGCTTTGATCACCGATTGTGCTCCTGGTACTAAATCAATACTGAATTCAAAAGCTCGATCGGGAGTCAAACCTGATATATCGTCAGGAAACACATCGTCGAACTCTTGAACTACTTCTGGCTTCGATCTTTCCTCCGCTTGAATTGCCGCAATCACTGCCTTCTTTGGTTTCGCCTTATATGTACTTGGCTCCAGGGTACCCTCTACTTTTGAAATAGAAGACCAGATGCTCTGAAATCTCGAATACTACCCTCCTTTGACGACAGTCAATGGTAGCATAAAATGTTCCGAGCCAATCCATACCCAAGACGATGTTGAAGTTCGGTATGTCCAGCACCTTGAAGTCAGTATAGAATTCTCTGCTGCAAATGACCACTGGACACGGGTTGTATCCCATCGTTACCTTTAAAACGTCGTTCCCTGAACTGACATTCCAGCTGGATACAAGCAGTGTGACTGGAATAGCATGAGTTCGGACAAACCGTTGCGACATAAAGCAATGAGATGCCCCAGTATCGAAGAGTGCTAGTGCAGGGAGTGAGGCTACTAAGATTGTACCTAAGTTATGTGGGATAGGTTTTAGGTATAAGGGAAAATGTATATAGATATGTATAGATGGAATATAAAGCTTGATGGGGAAGTGTTACCAGTAATGACTTGGCCGGCAGCTTCAGCTTCTTCCACAGTCATAATGAAAGCCTGTCGCCTTGGCACATTCCTCCTTGATGGAGGAGCATTCCTCTGTCTGTTCCTTGGTCCTTGAGGTACGTTCCGTTGAGCTTGATGGAACTGACGAGGAGGAGGTGCAGTCGGTCCACGAGTAGGTGGAGCAGGTAGCGAGAGTCGTGGAGCAGGTGCCTGGATGGCTGGGCGCTGCGGGTAAGTGATTGCCGGCCTGGGTGCAGCATATGGGTTGTGTCTACGAGGATAAGACCCAATATCATGAGTATGTTAGTTATATGTATTCCCTAGAGGCCATTACTATACATAGGATGTATATTGTAGTGGATGCTTGGACATATATAGGGAGGACTTTCTTGCTCGACATGATAGTATGCTATCTGGTTGCTCTTTACCTAATGTGTACACTGATTGTCTCTCTGTTACATGTTGGTAAAGCCCTTAGGATGTGTACTTGACTACCTGGACTATGATGCGGATCATACTAGTGGGGACATGGTAGTCTATAAGTACATCCTTCAAGGTCCCTAGTCGTGGGTGTATCGAGACGGGGCATCGATATACCAGAGTAGACTAGCATATACCTTCTCGACCCATACAGATGGGTGATGGATGATCCCATATCCATTGGTGTTTGACATCAGAGATGATATACGGGTGCTCAGTGGAGACTGGGTACACTGGACGGACTCGCCGAGAACTCCCAGATGGTATTATACCTTACGTCAGATGGCAGTTCTCTGGTGACACTGGTACAGGTTAGTCTGTAGACCCGAGATCGTCATAGAGTCTTATGTGATTCCCACTGTGCTTTGATTTCCACCTTACCACGTCCAAGAGTGCGTGCAAAACGGTGATTTTTGGGTACAGTCCCGAATCACATGGAGGTAATGAGCGATAGGAGGGGATTCGTCTCTCCCGGTATAGGGAGTTGATGTTGCGCTGTGTTCGATTGGCTATAACCGGAAATCCCTGGCTAGGGTTGCTGAGATTTACTGGTAAGTGTTACCAGTAGTTTCTCAAACTGTTATAGACCTCATATCGACATGACTTATCGAGCTACTGGGGTCTGACGTTTACAACCCCTAGGCGAGAAATGCGACATATCAGACGACGAGACCGGACTGTACGGTAAGTGTTACTGGTTGGATTCACAGGAGTGTGAGCGGGCTTGCTCGTTGATCTTCTGATCGCTCAATACCCGGATGGACGTTACGTTTAGCAGACCGCTTGCGGTTTGTGGGTGTTTGATATGATCATCACCTACTGACGGCGTATTGACGAGTCTTTAGAGTCCTACACAGAGGTTTCCTGGCTCAAGCGAAACGAAATAGGAGCGCATATGAGATATGTGCGGGACCGAGAATAATACCAGTATGTGATACTGTATTCTATTCTCGCGATATGTATCATGGGACAGTTATATGTGATATAGCCGGGTTACCGAATCAAATGTTGATTCGATACATTGATACACTTGATATTAGTCGGTTATATGCAGTATGACCGGATCATTAAATCAAGTGTTGATTTAATGATTTAATGTATAATTATATATTTGATATATTACTTTACATTAACTAGTATTTGTTCACTTAAGATGGATTTTCTCACTAGATTGTGCACATTGTATATATGTTATATTCTTGTGCGCTAGTTTGTATCATGTTTGATGATACATGCAAACTTAGGTGTGTGTATGCTTTAAACCTTGATTAGGTTATTGGTTAGGGTTTGATTTACTTATTTATTCTTTTTATTTATTTTTGGCAAAATATAAGATGGTAGCTTTCTTTGTTTGATACTTGAAGCTTCATGAAGCTTTGAAAAGTCTAGCCATTTTGTCTTTTGCCTTAACCCTAACCATTTACCTAAACCCTAGTTCATTCTCTACATGAGTTTATCTCACCCATGGTTGCATTATGATAACCATCACTTGATTTTCATTTTGAAGATAATTCATAATTCTTTTTCTTTCTTCTTCTTCATCTTCTTCATGAAGAGAAGAAACCATTGCTAGATTTTTCCAAGTGATGATTCCAAGTGAGAAATCCAAATCCAAAGTGAACCCACTTTCTATTTCTTCATCCTCTACCACTTGCCATATAGTAGAGTGTGTTATCTTCACAAGTTCCATGACCTAGTGAAGATGGAGCTTGAGTTTGAGTCGCCTCGACGTAGATCATCTTCGGCATCGAAATCAACGACCTAGCCCGCCCATTTCTCCGATGAAATCGACGCTAGGGTCCGGGATTCCGATGATCGCAGCGGAGGGACGTCAACACGGAGCTAGAGAAGTGGAGGACCGGATCTACAAAGGTTGTAGTCTCTTTCACTTAGTGTAAATGTGATTTACTTGCAATGTTTTCGCCTAATCTCTAGTCAACGATCTATATTAGAGTTTCTCGGCACCGAATTTTTTTTTAATTTGGCATGGTTGATGTCTTGTGGAACCTCTTGAGTGTGCCTAGGAATCCTACAGTGGTATCAAAGCCTAGCTAGAGCCTTAGGCGAAGTGCAGACGAAGTTAGAATGCCGGTCGAACCTAGAAACCCTAACTCAAACCACTCTCTGGACATTTTCTGGAATTTTGGATTTTTGTGAATTAAAAATATCCAAAAAATTCAGCAGGGATTTCTACGGGTTACTGTGAAGCACGTGTCCCCAAGTCAACTAAACTGCCGCGGAACCGCGGCCCCACCCTTGCATTTGCGGCGGTTCCGTGGTCGTATAAGTGAATCTTGTCACTTGCTTTGCACAGTAATGCCCATCTGTACATGCTGTATTTTATGGGAATTTTTAATTGATACTCAACAGTTGAGTTTTCTGGGTTGTATTGGGGATTTAATGATTCGATCGGATATTTTAACTTTGTTTTGTTTTTCCGGATAATTTAGAATATGTTAAAAAGTTCGACCGGATATAAATACCCAATTTTTCCCCTGCCGGGAAATTTCCAATTGTTGGATTTTTCCGTAGTTTAATAACGTTCTAAGTAGTACAAGTAACGCGATGGACCCTCTAGAAGACAACAAAGCTTAACTCGATTATGTGACCGTCTTGAACTGCCCTTTGAATCTTAGGGTTTGAGGCAGTACGGCGTGCCACATGTGAGGTGTTGGCTTGACCCTTCTACGACTGGACCGTTGGTACTGTGGCATGAAGTGAATGTTCTTAAAACCTATTTCATGTATTGAGCTGTTTCAGGAAAACTTGGGTGTTTGGATGTTCGATCGGAAAGTTTAACATTTTCTATTTATCTGGAATGTGATACAATATTTGGAATCCACATGTAGTTATGAGATAACTGATTTGGATGTTATAAACATAGCAGTTTAGTCTCACTTGATCGGTTGCCATGGAATTTTGATGTGATCAAAAGTCCGTCGCAATCACGTAGCGTACGTGGATACTCGCCGCGTAAACTTAATAGACAGCTACACCCCATAGCCCCGACCAAGTGACTGTAGGAGAACCCCGTCGCCAAAAAGCATCCGTTCGGGTGCTCGCGGCAGCGGTGTTCCGCCTTAGTGCACTTCGTCGACGGTATCGAGAGTGCGGCCGTCCACTAAAGTTTGCGACGAGCATTCGTTCTGGATGTCGGGAATCTTGTTGAATTACCCGACTTTATATTGAAAAGAGTTTTCGATAATGAGACTAAAATGCGGGGTTTATAATTGTTAGGCATGCGATGTCTAAATAATTCATTTGATTAGGCATGCGATGTCTAAGGAGGTTGCGGATTCCAACTGTTGTAGTTTTACACTTTCTTTTCTGCGACCGTAAGTGTAATATGTGATATCGCCGTTTTCGTTGCTATATGTCAACGACAATTGGGATGCGCATATTTACTTACGTTGATGACATGTGATGTTATGCGTTGCTGGATATGTTATATTGGATCGTCACGTTTTGAATAGCCGGGGGTTTTTATGTGAGATGAGTGTTTTTCATTTTCATTTATGTAAAAACTTGTATGTAATATTCTTTTATTGGGGCACTTCCAGGTAGCGGAAGATGCCACCATTGTATATTATTTACTTTTCCGCACTAGGAGAGACCCAAGGAGGGGAGCACAAGTAACCGGGTTCTAGGGTCCAGTGGGAGACCATCTTGAGGAGTCGAGTCCGGGTCTCCTAACCCTAGAATTGGTAGGGTTGCTTGCCGCTCTCGTAGGGGTCTAAGGATGTGGGATTGGCTATTCATCGCGCCCGTGGAATCCGTGTTTTACACTGGCTCGTATTGAAAACACGGACGTCCTAGTATATCCAATATTTCATATGATATCTTCTGCTGCGATATCTGTGATATGATCATTTGATATGTTCTGTGATAGATACTGTATATAGTATATATGATATATTATATAGACGTTACTTATGTTTTACACCCGCGCTAGCCCTGCCCCGCTCTGCCGTTAGTTATCTAACCTAACGGTGCACGAGGGGACATCGAGGCGAATGCGGATGGCATAAGTGTACGTCGTATTTATCTGTGATGTTTAGGTACTTAAATGATGGGACTTCATTAATGAGATTAATGAAAGTAAAAGAAACCTAAAGATGTTGTGGAATCGAATTTCAAAAATAAAACAGGTAGCTACAGTTCTTGCTTTGCACAGCGGTATATATGATATATCCTGCACCTTATTCGATGAGGAAAGGGCCGACGATCCCTTCACCGGGAGTGACCCCTTTAACAATAACTGGCAGATGCTACACACTCGGTTTGTCTTTTGATTGCTTCTATAGTTTCTGCTTTGCACAGTGATATATATGATATATCCCGCACCTCATTCGACGAGGAAAGGGCCGACGATCCCTTCATCGGGAGTGACCCCTTTAGCAAAACTAGAAAAGCCTCGAAAACACTCCATTTCAAAATTATTTGATTCTACAACGATATCAAGTTCATTACGCAATAGGTTTTCAGAAAAACCTGTCGTAGCCCTCCGTCATTTCAGATAAGTACTATTTAGTATTCGTGCTGCGGTAGTTTGGCATGCGTCAAGGCGTAGTGTACGGTAGCTAACTAGTGCTTATCTGCTAGCATACGATGCGATTGGATTAAGGTATTCGCACGGCGTTGTTTGGCATGCGTCAAGGGTCGTGCGGGTGGGTTTAATTCAATCAAGAAATGTACGGGTTGAACTTGACTAGCGGACTATGGATTGTTTGGCATGCGTCAAGGTCATAGCACGCTAGGGGCAAAATATTATCGGGAATTTCATGTGTTGAAATTTGCTATAAGATTGCATACCTTCTATGAGATAGTTGGATCCCGATACCCGCTGCAAGTAAGAGTTACTCCTGGGAGAGTTTTACACATTACAATTAGCCGATCAAGTAGGTGTCTAGAAAGGTGTCAACGGGGTTACGCCTCTGGGAAAACGAGGATTACATTAATTAGATTCGTGCGAAAGCACGGGGGACCTCCCTCAAAGTACCGACACTGGCCTGGCTGAAAGATTGGCGAACTTGTAGCGTGTAATTAATCCCGGCTAGTCTTTCCTTTTAGGGTTTGAAGGAAGATTTGATAAAAACAGTGGGAGCCATCCTGATTAGATAAAATAATAACCAATCTATTCTTGCAAGAGCGCACGCAGAGTGTTTTCTTCTCGAGCGACCATGTCACGCCTTAATCAAGATAATAATACGGATGTATTGACCGAACCCGCTTGTTATACCGAGCTGGGGAACGTTGGTCCCGCTCCAACTTATAATTGTTATAAGACAGAGCAAGAAATTGGGGAATACCAGATTTCCCGTGCCGCCCAAACGAAGAAAGTGCATGCTGATGCATCTTCTTCGGGTATGTTCATTACAGAGAACTGTTTCTCAGTATCCTTTACGTCCTGGGTATGAGATACCGGATCAGGATCCCGCATATGTAATCTGTTACATGGGCTACAGATAGATAGAGAACTGAGGACGGGTGATAAGTTTCATGAGACCGAAAACGGTGCAAGTGTTGCAGCCAAGTCTGTTGGTCACTGTCACCCTGTATTACTAAAATACATTGATTCTGAATAAATGTTATTAGATACCGAACCTGATGTACAAAATCATATCAGTCTCTTTATTAGTAAAGAAAGGATATAATTTTGTATTGTTGGATAATGTTTTGAACATTTCCTATATCAAAAGTTGATCGGTTCAGACACGATATCTAAAAGCATTGATGTTCTAAATCGAACTACAGTTCTTAGTATACAGAACACACACAAGAGGATGAGTTCAGAAATGAACAAATCCTTCTTGAGGTATTGTAGACTGGGTCATATCAATGCGACCCGACTAGCTGAAGTTACATATAGATGCATATTTAAATTAGTTTGAATTTACATCTTGTGAAACTTTCCAGTCATGTCACAGAGATAAGATGACCACAGCTCTGTTTATTGGAAACAGAGAAAGAGTTAGTGAACTCTTGGGATGATACATGTTGATGTATGAAGGTCCCCTGTCTACACATGCCAAGACCGGTTCTTTGTACTTCATTACATTCTCTGATGATCTCTCAAGATTCAGTCATATGTTCTTGTTGAAACACAAGTCCGAACCTTTTGAGATATTCACAGAATATAAGTCAGAAGTAGAGAACCAAAACGGGTATAAGTATTATGTCCTTTGATGAGATCAAGGAGGAGAATACTTGTGCATAGAATTCCTGGAATATTCTAAAGGAGAATGAGATTCTCTCTCAGCATTACTCCTCCGTATACACCATAGCACGATGGTATATCGGGGCGGAGCAATTGCACCCTATTCGATATGGTGCGCTCTATGATGAGTACTACCGAGTTACCTGTTTCCTTTTTAGGGGTTATGCACTTGAGAAGCTGCATACCTATTAAATTAGGTTCGAATCAGATCACAGCCTACCACTCCATATAAGATATGGTATGGGAAGAGCCCATGTCTTAAGCTAGTTAAGATTTGGGGTTGACCGGCCTATGTCTAAAAGCAAAATCCGGACAAGCTCGAGGCAAGGTCTGTAATGTAGAACTGGAAAGGTTCCAGCTATACAAACTACAGCAGATGATTTGATAAAACCAAAGGATTCAATAGTTACCAACGAACCTCAGCCTCTCCGCCGATCTAGCAGGGTTCCTCACCCACCTGAGAGATACTTCGGTTTCTCTATGACAATGGGAGCGAGGATTGCATCATGAGATGATGACCCAACTAGTTTCGAGCTGGCCATCGAGAGTAGGGACTCTGTAAGAATGGCTGGATGCTTAGCGATCTGAGATGGAATCCATGTACACCTACAAAGTATGGACTTTGGTTGCTATATCTGAAGGGTTAAATCCCCATCAGGAGCAAGTATATCTTGAGAAGATTACTTGGTGTAGATGGAAAAGTTGAGACTTTCAAAACTAGACTTGTTAAAGGTTTTCGTCATCGACCAGGCATGGATAATGATGAAACCTTTTCCAGTGGCTATGCTTAAATCCATCCGGATCCTACTTGCCACTGCTACATACCATGACTACGATATCTGGCGGTTGGGTGTCATGACTGCTCTTCTAAATGATATTTTAGAAGAGAGAGTCTGTAAGTACACAGTCAGAGGGCTTCGTAGACAGTGGGAGCAGCGGAAACGTGTGCAAGATGTTTTATGTGATAAAGCAGGCATCGCGAAGTTGGAACATCTGTTTTAATGTGGTAGTCAAAGAGTTTGACTTCATCAAAATGGTAGATGAACCTTATATATACAAAAGGGTAGTAGGGAGTATGGTGGCGATCCTCGTAGAGTACGTGGATGACATACTCTTGATAAGAAAGAAGTTTCCTATGCTGCGCTCGGTCAATCTCTGCTTATCACAATGATTCTCCATATAGGATCAAAGTGATACCTCCTAAATCCTGGGTTTTGGATCTATGAGATAGATCTAATTGGATGTTAGGATACTCACTAGTTGCAGTGAAATGGTATCAGTTGATCCTGGGGAGAATCACTGGAAAGGTTCCAGAGTGATAAGGACGACTGAAAGTCAGTCACAGGCATTGTCTTTACCCTCAGTAAAGGGACGGTATGTTGGAAGAGTTCCAAGCTAGATACCGTGGCAAACTAGACGATGAAGGCTGGATACATCGCTACTTAAGATGCTACCAAAGAGGCAGTCTGGATGTATATTTGTTCATGAGATGAACTTTGTTCCTCCCATTGTGTGACAATGGAGTTGTGGCTTATGCCAAGGAACGTCCGTCCCATCAATGATCCAGACATATTCTAAGGCAGTATCACCTGATCATGGAGATGGTTGATCTCCAAGGAGATCGAGGTTAGGAGAGAAGACTCAGAGGACAACACGGCGGATCCACTCACAAAGGCCTTTTTCCCAGAGAGAGACTTTTATGGGATGGTTGAATATGAGATACTACAACCACTGCTATCAGATGGCCCTAGTGCAAGTGGGAGATTGTTAGTTATATGTATGCCCTAGAGGCCATTACTATACATAGGATGTATATTGTAGTGGATGCTTGGACATATATAGGGAGGACTTTCTTGCTCGACATGATAGTATGCTATCTGGTTGCTCTTTACCTTAACGTGTACACTGATTGTCTCTCTGTTACATGTTGGTAAAGCCCTTAGGATGTGTACTTGACTACCTGGACTATGATGCGGATCATACTAGTGGGGACATGGTAGTCTATAAGTACATCCTTCAAGGTCCCTAGTCGTGGGTGTATCGAGACGGGGCATCGATATACCAGAGTAGACTAGCGTATACCTTCTCGACCCATACAGATGGGCGATGGATGATCCCATATCCATTGGTGTTTGACATCAGAGATGATATACGGGTGCTCAGTGGAGACTGGGTATACTGGACGGACTCGCCGAGAACTCCCAGATGGTATTATACCTTACGTCAGATGGCAGTTCTCTGGTGACACTGGTACAGGTTAGTCTGTAGACCCGAGATCGTCATAGAGTCTTGTGTGATTCCCACTGTGCTTTGATTTCCACCTTACCACGTCCAAGAGGGCATGCAAAATGGTGGTTTTTGGGTACAGTCCCGAATCACATGGAGGCAATGAGCGATAAGAGGGGATTCGTTTCTCCCGGTATAAGGAGTTGATGTTGCGCTGTGTTCGATTGGCGATAACCGGAAATCCCTGGCCAGGGTTGCTGAGATTTACTGGTAAGTGTTACCAGTAGTTTCTCGAACTGTTATAGACCTCATATCGACACGACTTATCGAGCTACTGGGGTCTGACGTTTACCACCCCTAGGCGAGATATGCGACATATCAGACGACGAGACCGAACTGTACGGTAAGTGTTACTGGTTGGATTCACAGGAGTGTGAGCGGGCTTGCTCGTTGATCTTCTGATCGCTCAATACCCGGGTGGCCGTTACGTTTAGCAGACCGCTTGCGGTTGTGGGTGTTTGATATGATCATCACCTACTGCCGGCGTATTGACGAGTCTTTAGAGTCCTACACAGAGGTTTCCTGGCTCAAGCGAAACGAAATAGGAGCGCATATGAGATATGTGCGGGACCGAGAATAATACCAGTATGTGATACTGTATTCTATTCTCGCGATATGTATCATGGGACGGTTATATGTGATATAGCCGGGTTACCGAATCAAATGTTGATTCGATACATTGATACACTTGATATTAGTCGGTTATATGCAGTATGACCGGATCATTAAATCAAGTGTTGATTTAATGATTTAATGTATAATTATATATTTGATATATTACTTTACATTAACTAGTATTTGTTCACTTAAGATGGATTTTCTCACTAGATTGTGCACATTGTATATATGTTATATTCTTGTGCACTAGTTTGTATCATATTTGATGATACATGCAAATTTGGGTGTGTGTATACTTTAAACCTTGATTAGGTTAATGGTTAGGGTTTGATTTACTTATTTATTCTTTTTATTTATTTTTTGCAAAATATAAGATGGTGGCTTTCTTTGTTTGATACTTGAAGCTTCATGAAGCTTTGAAAAGTCTAGCCATTTTGTCTTTTGCCTTAACCCTAACCATTTACCTAAACCCTAGTTCATTCTCTACATGAGTTTATCTCACCCATGGTTGCATTATGATAACCATCACTTGATTTTCTTTTTGAAGATAATTCATAATTCTTTTTCTTTCTTCTTCTTCATCTTCTTCATGAAGAGAAGAAACCATTGCTAGATTTTTCCAAGTGATGATTCCAATTGAGAAATCCAAATCCAAAGTGAACCCACTTACTATTTCTTCATCCTCTACCACTTGTCATGTAGTAGAGTGTGTTATCTTCACAAGTTCCATGACCTAGTGAAGGTGGAGCTTGAGTTTGAGTCGCCTCGACGTAAATCATCTTCGGCATCGAAGTCAACGACCTAGCCCGCCCATTTCTCCGATGAAATCGACGCTAGGGTCCGGGATTCCGATGATTGCAGCGGAGGGACGTCAACATGGAGCTAGAGAAGTGGAGGACCGGATCTACAAAGGTTGTAGTCTCTTTCACTTAGTGTAAATGTGATTTACTTGCAATGTTTTCGCCTAATCTCTAGTCAACGATCTATATTAGAGTTTCTCGGCACCGATTTTTTTTTTAATTTGGCATGGTTGATGCCTTGTGGAACCTCTTGAGTGTGCCTAGGAACCCTACAGAGTAGCTGAGCCGCAGACTAAACAAATGCGATTTGCATGCCGACAGTCTTTCACCAGATGTCCATCTCTTCTGCAGTAGGTACAAAAGGCTGGATTGGGCCAGTTGTTCGGTACTCCCGGTCTCCTGGGCACAGATGGCGGCCTTGAAGAGGCTCTTCCTGCCATCTGGTTGGCAGGGCGCTTAACTCCGGCAGATTGCGTTCTGCCTCTCATTTTTACCACTGCCTCATATCGACGGGCAGCTTTCAAAGCCAACTCGTGGGTTGGGACATCCCCTGTAGCTAACGCAGCTTGGATCTCTGGATCTAACCCTTACTGAAATCGACGGGCTCTGATCTCATCCGTCGGTATCAAGTGTGCCGCGAATCTGTTAAGGTATTGTGTTAGCCGTGTAGTATGTGATATTTGAAAATCGAAATATTAAGACATATCTTACCGACTGAGCATGGTAAACTCAGGATCATATTCATCCACGGATTTGGTCCACATCGAATCCTGTTGTAGATGGATGAACTGTTGTTCCATGTCAAATCTGGCAGTCTCAGGGAAGTATTTCGTGTTGAACATATCGCGAAAGGTCTTCCATTCGATCGGTTGGGCAACACAGTTTTCTTCCGCCTTCACATAGACCCGTGCATTGTCAGTGAGTTGCAGCTTCGCAACTCGAACCCAAGTGACATCTGGCACTTGTGCTGCTGCCAGGTCATCCTCAATACTTTGAGTCCATTCTTCAGTTTCTAGAGGGCTCTCTTTTCCTGAGAATTCCTTGTGGTGCAAACCCGTGAATTGCTTTACCCCTGGGGCTTCCGCTTCTGGTCGGTTCATCAGAATAGCAATCTGCTGCTGCTGTCCTTCCAGGAGGCTGCGGATCGCCTCAAGCAGTACCGTCTGCTCATTAATCGGAGCAGCGACGGTTGGTGCAAGCGGTAGAGGTGGTGGAGTGATGTTGAAGTTGATACTAGTGTTGTTTAGGGAATTCATAACCTTGAAAGAAAATTTTGGGTTAGGACAAATTCAAAATATATGAAATTGGAAGATTCAAGAAATATGTAAAGAATGTTTTTAGTTGCTGGTTCTTGTGTTATATTGCTTAGGACTTCATACAAAATTAACCCGCATGTCCATGCAGAACTGACCTGCATGTCCATACAAAGCTGACCTGTATGGGCCGCCAACAAAACCTGTCACGCCTCGCTTCCCAGTGTACGGGCAGAGGACGCGACGGGTCACGCGACGTATTTACTCAGAAGTAAACACACTAAGCGTATCTAAGCAATATAAAGTAAAATACACAAGAGACAAGATGTAAATGAACAACAACTTTATTTATTAAACATTCTTTTTACAAGTACAACTGAAATGAAAGTATATGGAATGAAAGCAATACCTAAACAGCGGCATAACATAAATGAAAATATTTACAAATAAACTAAAGCTTCGGGTCGAAGGCTATCTGATCTAAGTTCTCGCTAGTGGGCTCTGTCTCAAGAAGGTCTGATCCACCTGACAACATTCCAAAGAAAAAAGAGAAAGAATATCGTCAGCGAATAATCGCTCGGTAAGTCCCAAAGAATAGTAGAGATAGAATAGACAGAGAGAGAATATATCTTATAATGTTTAATTATATTGTTAACGCTGTTGTTTGTATCTTGGTACAGAAAATGCCACTGTATACGAGAGGAGTCCCACTATTCTGGAGACTAAGGTATACGGAGCACAAGTAACCGTTCAGCTACGGTACAACGGCAATGGATATTCAGGTTAGGTGTATTATGGTTACAGTCTCGTGCCACTTTTAACACCTTCCGTACCAATCTACCCCTTATAAACCCCGCGATGTCTTGATTGTATTGTTTGTATTGTTTGTTATATAGAGGGATGACTTGCTGAAACCATGATATCAGTAAATGGATGTGAATATAAATGGAGAGCCGTGTACACGGAATATATCCATGGTTCGATTCAGTCAATATAGATTGATATAGATTGAATAGACGGATTCATGGATTCATGTTATAATGTAGTTTTATATTTGAATAACATTCAAATCAGATTGATCAGATCGAGACTCAGTCTGAGTCAGACACTTTTAAAAGAACTTGAAATCCTGATTGTTTTGATATTATCGGTAACTGTTGCACATGGACAACATGATTTGTGTTTTTTTCCAAGACAGTTACCGTGTTGATAATACCGTTTGTTAGATTGTTTACCTTAAATAGGCAAGCACCCATATCTCCGGCTCCCTGAGGCTCAAGAGATTGGTCCCGCTTAGAAAACTTGGAATATTTATATAATTAAAATAGATATTTTGATAATATATATATATATATATATATTTAATGAAAATAATTTTATTTATTTTCTTGTAGAAATCTCATTTTCTAAAAAAAAATGTATAAAAATTCCATCGAGATCGAATGCTCTTTGCGGAGATCTGCATCTCTCTCTACTAGGCCCGAGGATGTGCGATAATCCGCACCATCCCGAACGGTGTCCCCAAAAGTGGGTTGTAGAGGCGCAATTGCATGGAAATGTTTAATACATCATTTTATAGAAATGGTTTTATAAATTGATGGGATTTATTTGCAAAGTCGTGTATCCCAATAATAAATTCCCGAAACTTCATCGTGCTATGATAAAGATGTGTGTTGTGATGAGATATGTCATTATCTCGCGAACTATCTAAAGGTAATATATTGTTTATGTCGGAAACTAAAGTATGTGGTATTTTACTGTAAAACCGCGATAAAAATTGCAATATGAATTTTTTTGATGTGAAACTTGTTTAATATATTTGTTAATGTTTATTGAACATGATATGAAAGTTTGGTATTTTCTTGTTTAAGAAAAATAAGATTTTTAAAGAAAAACCAAATTGGAGGTCGGATTAACTCCGCTTCCGTCGGGTTTTAGTATTCAAGATTTTTAGAATAGAGAAGGAGAGGGGAAGAGGGGACTTACTGGCTTCAATGAGAGAGAAAAGGCAGGAGAAGGATTGGGAAGCGTCGGGACGTCGTTTCGTCGCCGGAATCTCCTCGGAATTTCGTCGGAGGTTTGCCCTTCGCTAACTCCACTTGTATACAAAAAAGACTTGGGAATTTTGTATAGTTTTGACAGGAATTTCTGAGTGAGGAGGGGTAAAATATGGTGTGGTATTTATAGGGAAAATTAGGTTTTGGTGTGTTAAAGAATGCATTAAAAATTGGTTTAAACGAATTTTATTGCTCTCTGGAAATATACAAAGAGAATAAACAGTGTAGGGGGAGTGGGGTAGGCCAACGGTTGCGGGGGTGAGAAGATGGGGGTATTACCGTCGGTTTAGTTCGACGGCGCCGGGCTTTTTGGGCATTTCGCCGGGCCAATACCGACAGGGGGTGCTGGGGTTTAGGCCACGTGTCGGGGTCGATTGGTATACTTCAGTGCACATGTTTAAATACTTTATGACTCTTCAGTTTACGTGTAGTGCACGCGTAGACTCTTGGGCTTCTAAAAAGGTTAAAAGAAATTTAAATAAAAAGAATGTGTGGCTGATGAGATTTGAACTCGGGTGCTATATCTCAGCAGTGCAAGGGTTTACCAATGAGCTACAACCTTCTTCTTGCTGTTCTAAAGCAAAACAAATTCTTATAGCATTCATAGGAATTGTAAATACCCCAATTGTACATTAACTTTTAAACAATTTTATGTACTTTGAAATTGGAGTTGTTACAAAAACTATATATCTAGCTGCAGGTGTAAAGCCGTCTCTTAAAAAAGATGTGGCTACTAGGTGGAATGGTACATATGTCATACTTCGTACCGCATTAAAGACCACCGGAACTATCAGCAACGTATGGAATGAACATATGCCTATAGAAAACCACTTAACACCCGATCATTGGGCGGCTGTCAATCTTTTTAAAGATTTCTTATGAGTTTTAAAATAGCAACCGAACGACTTTCTGCTACTTATATCCCCGTTTCTCATATTCTTATCTCTGAATTGTATAATATAGTTAATTGTTTTGCTAGTCACGTCGAAAATCCAGTTTTTCACCATTCGATAGTTACTATGCTATCTAAAATTTCTAAATATTTCTCCGAAATTTCAATTATTTACTGCTTATGTTCGGTAATAGACCGTAGAATTAAATTAGGAGGTTTGGAGGCTCTTTTAACTGGGTTCCACATGGACATGAGATATGGTGTTGATATTGATGTCTATCTTAATATCGTTAGAAGTAATTTAGATGAAATGTTTGATTTATATGCTGCACGATTTTCTTCTGGTAGGGCTAGTAAACCGCCGCCCTCAACTAGTTCGCGTGTTTCGACTCCAGGTTTAGCGCTTATTCAGGGCAAAAAAGCCTGATAGCCTCATCATCGTTATTTTTAAATGAGTTATCAATATTTTTACAAACCGAGTTAGATGTAAATTTAACTATAGATGATTTTAGTGTTTTAGCTTGGTGGAAAAGCCATGGACATTTGTATCCGATGCCTTCTACCATGGCCTGTGATTTACTAACTGTTTCTGTGTCCACGGTAGCGTTGGAAAGTGATTTTAGTACAGGTGGTAGGATATTAAGCGAGAAGAGAAGCGGCTAGGCGCACAACACAATAGAGTGCATGATTTGCTCGTAAGATTGGAAAGCAGCAGCCGCCAAGAGACAAAATGCAATCAGTTTGGACTTGAATTATCTACCCGAGGAGTTTACAGGATCGGACGAGATCAACACCAAAAGAGGAGAAACCACAACCGACACCGACGAGTAGTGAGTAAGATCTGTAATAGTAGAAAAAGAACTATGTAGACCTGATTCTTTCTCATTGAGATCAATATTTGGGAGGGATATGTAGACAGCTCGAATGGTTCGGTTTTTAATGTAAAAAATAAGAACAAATTGTATTATGAAATTGTAATTTGATTAAGATTTTTTTTAATAAAAAAATTTGTTTAAATTTCAAAATTAAGCATAATTTTAATTTTAATTTTTAAAAAAAAAAAACAGCTGTCAAGCCAGGCGAAATATTCGCCTGACTCGATGAATTTGCCTCGCCCGGCGAAATGAGCAGGTTCTGGCTTCGCTGCTGTTGCTATCGTCTTGCCTAGCCGGCGAAGCGAGCAAAATTCGTTTCGCCGGCTCGGCAAAACAAACGAATTCCGAAACGAACTGCTTCGCTTCGCTTTATTAACCACTCCTCACGCATGACAACTGAAAAATATTATGTTAACGGAAGGAGGACAAAATGGTAATTCCACAGTGGTCCCGTCAACGCTTCCGTTTGGTCGACCCACTCCTCAACCCCTGCATAGCTAACGTTTTATATTTAACAAAAAGCACCCTCATTAATACCTCTATTTAGTTATTCAATTATTCAGTTAATCAATCCCTCAACTGGAAAATAGCTCGTCCTCCTCGTTTATCTCCCATTAATTCATCGCCCCCTCTCTCCCTCGCTCGCGCGCCTGAAAAAAATCGCGTTTAATTCGCCGACGCATCGTTCCCGCGCGATTCCGCCGATTTGCGCTGCGGAGCTCGGCCGATCCAGCGGGGCCGCCCTCGGATATCGCCGCTGGCTCGCTCGATCTGTAATGCGGGTCTCGTTCAGGCGATTTGGAATCGGTGGCGGATTCTCGCGCTGATTTGAGCGTATCTGCGATCGGCATGAGACGGTGATTCATTCTTTTTTTGCTTTTTTGTTTTAATTTAGTAATTTCTGTTAGCAATGTAGTTTGTGTTTGATAATTTTTTTAGTTGATGATTTGTTTGTTAATTTGGTACGAGTTGCGTGTTTTAGTGTAGCTGTTTGGTTTATTTAGATATTTTTGCTACTTTTTTTAGTTATATGATGTGATGTTTATTGGTCTTTTGAAGAATTTGGGGTTAGTTTCGTTAATTAATTATGGAAACCCCTCCCTTTTAGTTTGACTTTCGCTTGAAGTTAGATATTCAATGTGTTAGCTTACGCGGGTGAGATTGGCTCCAAGATGTTACCTTCCGTTGATCTGACGATGGCAGCGATGGACGGCTGAGATTTGATCTGGAGGCTGACTCCTGAAGCGTGTGGATCTCAATGGGTTTGAGGTTGTTTGCGCCGAGCTACCTGCAAGGAAGTCCTGGGATGGTTGTACCACCGAGGACCCTCCGACGGTCAAGTTAGAAAGGAAATCCGAGCAGAGTAACGGCTTAGTGGAGTAAAAATGGCTTACTTGAATCGTCTGCAGAAGGGGTTTATATAGCGGTGGCAGCAGGCAAGGCAGGCGCGAAATCACGCCGGTCGTTATGCTCCCGACGTCACGTCCGCGCGATGGGCGGGATCTCCCATTAATGGCGAGACATGCTCGTTAATGGGGGATCGTGATGGCGTGGAACGTGGGATGTGGTCGGCGGATATCTCGCGCATGGCGAGATTCGCGGGATGGCGGTTGCGCCTTTGAGCGGTGCTGTCGGTCGGTCAATGAGACCGAGAAAGATGACCTCGGCGGGAGAGCTCGTGGATGAACGGGAAAGCCGAGGTATCTTGGTTTTGTGGTAGCCTGAAGACGAGTTGTGAGGCCGAGGAGGCCAATTGTGCTGGCTGTTCGGAGATGAGCCAGCGCTTGTTTATGGAACGGGTACAGGAGTGGTCTGGTCGGCCACTGTAGGTCCTTTCTTGCATGCCCTGGGACACGTCATCTGTCACGTGTCATGATCTGGGAGATCACCGATATCGAGCATCATCATTGGCCCCCCACTCTCGTCCCGACCAGCTGATGGTCAGGTCGAGAGTGGTCTGCCGCGTCACCCGAGATGAGCTCCTTTCGTAGATATCGTCGGGCGTGTTCCGGGTCAATTTGTTATATTTTCTGGATGACGCCAACGAATCAGGGGTGCGATATTTGCTTTAAAGAGGGTGCGCCGGATCGTGCGTACAGAAGCTGAAGCGACTGCCATGTGTCGGGCGTTGATTGGCTGACGCGACGGGTCGCAGACTGCCAGCGTCTGATGGGATACGGCCAATGCGCTTGCGACAGGTGGAGCGATCATGGCCGTCGAGTGCACTGAACCGTTTTGGCGGGAGATGACCATCGCCGTAGGATGTGCACGTTGGCCGCGATAAATAGAGGAGGGGTCTGATTCATGATCCCTCTCTCTTCATATTTTTCTTGTTCTGAGTCTTGTTAGCTCGGCGCTCTCTTCTTTAGGTTGGATCTCTGCGTTCCCGAGAATTTCTTCCCATCAGGTTAGATGTTTTCTTTTGAGGAGTCTGTAGATGTCGTAGGGGTAGATTCTAGGGGTTCTTCCCCTGAGTTGGAGTCCTCCCGGAAAGTTGGGGTCAGATCCTCTTCCCGGGGTCGCGTGTCTGGGACGGTTCCCAGAGCGGTGGCGGCGGACGCCTCTGGTGTGTCGTCCTCGGTGAGATATGAGGACGAACTTGCCACCGCTCGGGCTCGTTTCCATATTCCTTCCGGCTACACGCTACGATTGGCCGAGGAAGGAGTGAGGGCAGATCAGGTACGTGGTAAAGAGACCGCCTTGTACTTGGAAGCCTTTTGGGCCGGACTGCGCCTGACTTTCTCTCCCGAGGTTGTTGGAGCGCTAAATTATTTTGGGCTAGCCCCGGGCCAGCTAGTGCCGAACTTCTGGAGGATTCTCCTCGGGTTCCTAGTCTGCTTGAAGTTGCAGATGATCCCCTTCAGTCTGTCCATCTTACCTCCTCCCTCATTTACAAAAGTCACCCCGGCACTCGCGCGGGCGACCCGATGTGGTTTTACCTCTCCTTTAAGAAACAACAGGAGAGTGCAGCCGGGTCGGGTGTCGTCATCTTGTTTTCTTCCATCCATAATTGGAAGAAGAAGTTTTTCTTCGTTGGGCCGCCAGAGGGTGAGGACTGGCCTGTGCCCATCCAGTGGTCTAGGGATAGGTGCTGGCAGGGAAGTCCGTCCAACGATCCCGACGAGGTGAGGGTGGCGGGGTGGGAGCCTATTCCCCGGGCTGACGTGCTGCTTTTTGAGCGGGCCCTTAGTTGGGTCGGGTTCAGCCCCGCCCAGTTCGTCGGTAAGTTAGGAGCTTGTAGACGGTCTGTTAGACTTGCGTTTGTTTTCATTTTTGTTTATATTGCTAATTCCGTTGTATTTTGTCTTGTGCAAAACCCATGGACTTGAGCCACCTTCGAGCAGGCATGCGCAAGCCGAAGAAGGGATCGAAGGTTGGAGGTGCCAGCTCTTCTCATCCGACGTCTTTCCCGGTTCCCTCGGTAGTCGTCCCACCCCAGCGTTCGACTGCGGGCCGAGCCCCGGAGCCCAGCCAGGCGCCGAGCAGAAAACGGGTTCAGGGAAAGGATGCCCAGGCTTCGGAGGTGGAGACCGGCTCTCCGCCATCGCCTCTCAAGAGGTTCCCCCGAACACTTCCGCAGACCCCGGCCTTCCCGATCTTGGTGGACGAGGGGGGTCTCCGCTTTGAGGTGCCCTTGGGGCTTTCCGTCGCCGACAGCTTACTGTCGGACATGGAGAGGTCAGCCGGGGCAAGATCCCTCGGGGGACTTTTAGGGCACAAATGGCGGCAATCGTCCAAGAGGCCGTGTAGGTTAGTGCCCGTACTTTACTTGACTTTTGCTTCAACTTCTTACCATTCATGAGATTTGGTGCCTCTCCTTTCTTTTTGACCCCCCTCTAATTTCTTCAGGTTCTCCAGCACGTCGCCCTCGTCATCCATATGGAGGACGAGGAAATTACCCCGGCGATCCGAGCTGCGGGCGAGCTCTCCTCGCTGGAGGAGAGCTCGAAGTTGGAGCTGGAGGCGGCGATGGCGAGGGTCGCCGTCCTAGAGGGCGAGGTGGCGGCCGCGAAGCAGGAGGTGGCGGCCGCAAAGCAGGAGGTTGTCCGGTACCGTGAGGCCATCGAGGCCAAGCTCCAGGACTCCAAGATGCTCGTCGGCACCATGAAGAAGTCGGCGAGAACCTTCCGAAAGGAGCTGGAGGCGGCGGTAGAGAGGTCGAAACGAGCCGATCTCAGGACGGCGAAGACGGTGGAGGACTTTAAGAAGTCGGAAGATTTTTATACCGTTCTAGCCTTGGCCACTACCGCCATCTGGCACGAGGCCCTCGACGCTGTCAAGACTCGGATGCCGGAGTTCGCTGATGAAGAGCTCCGAGCCGAGTATCCTCGCGGGGAAGACGAGCAGGGTGACGACCCCGGAGGTGAGGCCGGGGAAGAGATTCCCGGGGAGGGCGACGTCGAGGCTCCCGTGGTGGGCGGTGAGTCCCCAGACGCCGCCCGAGTCGTGGTAGATATTGAGCTTCCCGGGGGTGCGCCTGACCCCGAGGCCTGAAGCCCTTTGTTTTCCTGTTTCTTTTCTTTTGTTGCATCGGTAATATTGTAGGCCACCGGGCATTTTGTAAGGCTGGGGAGCCCCCAATACCCTTGTAAAGACTTTGACTTTGTGAATAAAGATTTTTTGCAGTTGTGTTTGCGCGTGTATTTTCCTTTTGTCGGCAACACTTGTATTTGCACAATATTGCCTTTGTGTAATGTCGGTTCTTCGTCTAGCGATTACACGTCGAGTTGAATCTGTTCACTTGCCAAGTGTGCAAAGACCGGCGGGAAGACGGTATCTCTGTGGCCCCGAAGTCGAGGTGGAGATCGCTCAGACGTAGATAGACCGGATGCCTTTAGTTGCTTAATCGTATGATGGGCTAGAGGCTGCCCGTTGGGGATGCGCCGAGCAGGGTAGCTGCTCGATGGCCTTTTGGAGCCGGATTTGATTTTTGGCGTCGGTGGGCAGTGAACTATCAGCCATGGATGGCTGAGCAGGGTAGCTGGAGCAGGGTGGCTGCTCGGCTGCATCTTGGTGAGGGTTTCGATCCTTAGCGCGGGAGGGGCTGTAAGTGGCCTACTAAGGATGGGCCGAGCAGGATTACTGTTCGATGCCTCTTGGCGAGGACTTTGATCCCTGGTGTGTTGGGGTAGGGAGCTACCAGCCAGGGATAGCCGAGCAGGAAAGCCGCTCGGCTGCCTCTTGGTGAAGGCTTTGATCCTTAGTGCGGGAGGGGCTGTAGACGGCCTACTAAGGATAGGCCGAGCAGGATTACTATTCGGTGCCTCTTGGCGAGGGTTTTGATCCCTGGTGTGTTGGGGTAGGGAGCTACCAGCCAGGGATAGCCGAGCAGGAAAGCCGTTCGGCTGCCTCTTGGTGAGAGCTTTGATCCTTAGCGTGGAAGGGGCCGTAGGTGGCTTACTAAGGATGGGCCGAGCAGGGGGTCCGCTCGGTTGCCTCTTGGCGAGGGTTTTGATCCCTGATGTGTTGGGGTAGGAAGCTAGCGGCCAGGAATAACCGAGCAAGGGCGGGCTCGGTTGCCTCTTGCAAAGGCTTTTGATCCTTAAGGACGGGCCGGGCAGGGTTGCTGCCCGGTGCCTCTTGACGAGGGCTTTGATCCCTGGTTTGTTGGGGTAGTGAGCTACCAGCCAGGGATAACCGAGCAAGGGCGGGCCCGGTTGCTTCTTGCGAGGCTTTTGATCCTTAGCACGGGAGGGACCGTAAGTGGCCTACTAAGGACGGGTCGAGCAGGGTTACTGCCCGGTGCTTCTTGGCGAGGGCTTTGATCCTTAAGGATGGCCAGGCAGGGTTGCTGTCCGGTGTCTCTTGGCGAGGGCATTGATCTCTGGCGTTGTGGGATAGAGAACTACCGGCCAGAGATAGCCGAACAGAGTAGCCACTCGATTGCCTCTTGGTGAGGGTTTTGATCCCTGGCGTTGTGGGATAGGTGAGCTACCAGCCAGGGATAGACGAGCAGGGTAGCCGCTCGGCTGCCTCTTGGTGAGGTCTTCGATCCCTAGCGTTGCAGGGTAGGAGAGCTACCGGCCAGGGATAGCCGAGCGGCTACCCCGCTCGGCTGCGTCTTGGTGAGGGCTTTGATCCCTGGCGTTGCGAGGCAGGGGAGCTACCGTCCAGAGACAGCCGAGCGGGGTAGCTTCCTCTTGGCGAGGGCTTTGAACCCTGGTGTGTTGGGGTAAGGGAGCTACCAACCAGGGATAGCCGAGCTGGGTAGCCGCTCGGCTGCCTCTTGGAGAGGGCTTCGATCCCTGGCGTTGCGGGGTAGGGGAGCTACCGGCCAGGGATAGCCAAGCGGGGTAGCCACTCTGCCGCCTCTTGGCGAGGGTTTTGATCCCTAGCGTTGCGGGGTAAGGGAGCTACCGGCCAGGGATAGCTGAGCAGGGTAGCCGCTCAGCTGCCTCTTGGTGAGAGCTTTGATCCCTGGCGTTTGGGGTAGGGGAGCTACCAACCAGGGATAGCCGAGTAGGGTATCCACTCGGCTGCCTTTTGGTGAGGGCTTTGATTCTCGGTGTTGCGGGGTAGGGGAGCTACCAGCCAGGGATAGCCGAGCAGGGTAGCCGCTCGGCTGCCTCTTGGAGAGGGTTTCGATCCCTGGCGTTGTGGGGTAGGGGAGCTACTGGGCAGGGATAGCCGAAGAGGGTAGCCGCTCGGTTGTCTCTTGGTGAGGGCTTTGATCCCTGGCGTTGTGGGATAGGTGAGCTGCCAGCCAGGGATAGCCGAGCAGGGTAGCCGCTCAGCTGCCTCTTGGTGAGGGCTTTGATCCCTAACGTTGCGGGGTAGGGGAGCTACCAGCCAGGGATATCCAAGCAGGGTAGCCGCTCGGCTGCCTCTTAGAGAGGGCTTCGATCTCTGGCGTTGCGGGGTAGGGGAGCTACCTGTCAGGGATAGCCGAGCGGGGTAGCCGCTCGGCTGCCTCATGGCGAGGGCTTTGATCCCTGGCGTTGTGGGGTAGGGGAGCTACCGGCCAGGGATAACCGAGTGGGGTAGCCGCTCGGCTGCCTTATGGCGAGGGCTTTGATTCCTGGTGTGTTGGGGTAGGGGAGCTACCAGCCAGAGATAGCCGAGCAGGGTAGCCCTTCGGCTGCTTCTTGGAGAAGGCTTCGATCCCTGGCGTTGCGGGGTAGGGGGCTACCGGCCAGGGATAGCCGAGCAGGCTAGCCGTTCAGCTGCCTCTTGGCAAGGGTTTTGATCCCTGGCGTTGCGGGGTAGGGGAGATACCGGCCAGGGATAGCCGAGCAGGGTAGCCGCTCGGCTGCCTCTTGGTGAGGGCTTTGATCCCCGGCGTTTCGGATAGGGGGGCTACCGGCCAGGGATAGCCGCGCAGGGTAGCCGCTCGGCTGCCTCTTGGTGAGAGCTTTTGATCCTTAGCGCTGGAGGGGCCGTGGGAGGCCTGCTAAAGATGGACCGAGCTATGAAGCTGCTCAGTTTCCTCTTGGCGAGGTTCTGTCCGTCCTTCCTGGTGTGAGGACCGGGAAGAGGGACAGTCGCTGTCGACACGTGTCACGATCGCGTGGGGAACACGAAGCGCCGGAGTGTCGTTTCGATTTTGCATCGAGCGGTGCGATGTCTGCTGCGTGGCGGCACAAATGCGGGTGAAACGGGCGACCGTTGAACTCTGGGGGCTTGTGGGCTATAAAACGTAGGGGGTGTTGATTACTCCCTTCCTCACACCCGAAATGCAAGAATGGAGAACTTCCCTCTCACCATCCAAGATATCATAAACTTCGAAGACGTATACCTCTACGATCAGTACTGTACTGAGGACACGGTGCAGTTGGTGATAGGCCGCATCGAGGATCATTTTGGTCGGTTGCTCTCCCGGCGCTCCCTCCTACTTCAGCTATTGATGTACACCATCTGGAGGGCGTCGCCGGGGCTCTACAACCCCTTGTTCGAATAGCTAAAGACGAGGTCGTCGGCAAGCTAAGGTCCCTGAGGCGCTTCGGATTGATCTCTGTGAGTCGGCTAAATCGCTCGGTGGCGCTCGTCCTTGAGTGCTACCAATTGCGGTATGATGCCGACGTTCGCGGGGGGCATCGAGGGTAGAGGTTAGATGTCGCGAGGGCTCGGCTGGCAGAAATATCCTCAGAGTACTACAAGCAGTGCTCTCTGCACCCCTTCCCTCGCTATTGTAATTTTTTTTCTTTCGATGTATGGCTGAGGAGCCTACAGTACCTTTTGAATAAGATTCTTTTTCTTTTCGCAATGTTTTATTGACCTCTTCTTATTACATAAACAAAAAGATCTCAAGAAAGGTGTACACTGCTTTAAAAAGGAAATACATGCTAGTAGATGTTCTTACTCGCGCAGCTCGAGCCCTTTTGATGCATGTTGGCCTCTATGCCCGGCATAGGGTACCGAGCTTCGTGGGTACCAGACGCATTCTCCGCTGACACGATCATGATCTGGACGATGTTCAGCTCGGCGGGAGGGGGACGCTGCTCCTGGTCGCGGTCAGCCTGCCGCTTGTCCCTCAAGTACGCTGCGAGGTGCCCCGAACGGATGAGCTCCTCAATGTAGTCACGAAACTGCTTGCAGCTCTCCGTGGAGTAGCCTAGCGACCTGTGGAAACCGCAGTAGGGGCTCCGGGTTCGTTTTGAGGCCATTCGCGAGATCGGGGGAAGCTTGAAGAATCCTTCGCCCTTGGCCTCCTCTAGGAGCACTGTCTGGGAGACATTGAGCGGGGTGTATTCCTGAAACTTCGGGAGATAGGGCTTTGCTCGCTCCGGTCCCCTTCTCTCTTCCCTTGCCCTTTTCTTCTGGTCGGCTAGCTCTGCCCGGGAGAGATTTGCATTCACCTCGGATTCGATCTGGACCTCGCGCTCGGTCCAGGCTTTTACCTCGACCATGGTCTTAGGTTGCACTAATACAAAGGAGCGTAACCACTCCTTGTGTCTAAGACCGGACCTAAGTACTGTGATGACGGTCTCGTCCCGATGCTCTGGGACCTCGAGAAGGGCGTTGTAGAAGCGGGTGACGTATGCTTTGAACGTCTCCTTGTTCCCTCTCTTGATCGTGAAGAGATGGCCGACTGTGCGTTTTTGCCGCCTGTTCCCAACGAAGTGGCCGAGAAATTGGGTGGCCAGTTCGTCGAAAGTTGAGATCGAGCAAGGTTCGAGTTCTCGGAATCAGTCTCGTCCAGAGCGGATGAGAGTGGTCGAGAAAGCTCGGCACTGGATGACGTCGGAGTTATCTTGGAAGATTATTCCCGCGGTGAACGCATCCAAATGGTCCTTCGGGTCAGATTTACCGTCGAAGAGAGAGACCTTTGAGGGCTTGTTGCGGGAGGAGACGTGGACGGCGAGCAGCTCCTCGGTGAATGGCTTGGTGAGCGAGTCAGCGGCGTATTTAGCCCCGTCGCTCGAGCGGTGACCTTCCCGATGCATACCCTCAATCTTCTTCTCGAGGGCGTTTAGTCGGCCGTGATATCCCGATGATTCGGCATATTCTGATCCCCGGCCTCTGCTGTTGGAGATCGGCGTCTGGGAGCGGCCCCGGTTCCTCCTAATGAGGTTCCTCAGGTCCCCTGGCGAGGTGGTCTTCGAGCTGCTGTGGCGAGTCCCGTCCGCGCGACCCCGTCGAGGGAGGGGGTGTTGGTCATGCCTGGGAATAGACGAGCTGACCGACATCTCCTCGGGAAGGAAAGGGTCGCGAAATGACTTGAGGCGAGGTTCTCTGGCGACGGACCTCGGTGTTGAACTGTGGGGCGCCCAACGAGTCGCAGAAGGTATTGGCCCAGGAGATCTGCGGCCATGGGAGGTAGCGAGGCGGTGGTCGGCAGTGCCGACGCGTGCGGAGTCTTCTCTCCCCCTGTAGGGGTCCCGGTCTCAAGGCGGAGGAGCGGCGACCTGGGGAATCTGTCCTGCCGTTTGGACACGGATGAGCGCCTCTACGACAGACGTGAGTCGGTCTATCCGGCCGCGAAGGGCGTTGATGGCATTCGGCGGAGGAGGTTCTTCCGCGTCTCCGTTGAGGGGGAGGCGGCGGCTGGTGCTGGGATCGTCGTGATGATCGCTTGCCATTAGATTAAGATTGGAAGATGAACTTTTGTTTTTGTGGAATCAAGGTTTCCCACAGACGGCGCCAGCTGACGCGGGTGAGATTCTCGCCAAGATGTTACCTTCCGTTGATCTGACGATGGCAGCGATGGACGGCTGAGATTTGATCTGGAGGCTGGCTCCTGAAGCGTGTGGATCTCAATGGGTTTGAGGTTGTTTGTGCCGAGCTACCTGCAAGGAAGTCCCGGGATGGTTGTACCACCGAGAACCCTCCGACGATCAAGTTAGAGAGAAAATCCGAGCAGAGTAACGGCTTAGTGAAGTAAAAATGACTTACTTGAACTATCTCTAGAAGGGGTTTATATAGCGGTGGCAGCAGACAAGGCAGGCGTGACAATCACGCCGGTCGTTACGCTTCCGACGTCACGCCCGCGCGATGGGCGGGATCTCCCATTAATGGCGAGACATGCTCGTTAATGGGGGATCGTGATGGCGTGGAACGTGGGATGTGGCCGGTGGATATCTCGCACATGGCGAGATTCGTGGGATGGCGGTTGTGCCTGTGAGCGGTGCTGTCGGTCGGTTGATGAGACCGAGGAAGATGACCTCGGCGGGAGAGCTCGCGGATGAGCGGGAGAGCCGAGGTATCTTGGTTCTGTGGTAGCCCGGAGACGAGCTGTGAGACCGAGGAGGCCAATTGTGCTGGCTGCTCGGAGGTGAGCCAGCGCTTGTTTGTGGGACGGGCACAGGAGTGGTCTGGTCGGCCACTATAGGTCCTTTCTTGCATGCCCTGGGACACGTCATCTGCCGCGTGTCATGTGTCATGATCTGGGAGATCACCGATATCGAGCACCATCATTAGCAGAATTGTTTCGGAAAGTCAAAGAGGAACCTTAATGGATATAATTTGGATGGTGTTGAATCTAGCAACTCAATTTATTTGAGAGATTAGTGATGTTGGAAGCGGCAGTGTCTAAGTTAGAAAATAGGGGATTTTTATTTGGGGAGAGGTGGGGAGGGGGCAAGGAGTGTGTAGAATCACAACGCAAAGTCCTATATGTATTTACCCATTAAATTCTTTCGAGTACTTATGTAAGGTGTGCAATGCATATTATGCATTTACTTATTTGAATAGCGAGGTATCTGAATTCAACAAGAACATCATATAGAAAGGGATCTGATTGGGACATCCCCCCTTAAAAGTCAAAAAGCACAGATTCGATCATATCAAGACCTTTCGAATAGAATGAGACTTTGTGGTGGACTGAAGTGTTGAGGTAGTACTAGCGAAGAAGTGAATTATAGTGAAGTGGTGTGAATTGGTTGGAGTAACTATCAATGTGCTCACTGCCTCACCTCACCGTGTTACCAGTGTTAAGTATCTTGCTTGATACTCATTGTCAGCTGATAAGTCATAACCTACTAGGTGAAACCTTGTGTAAAGTGGTTGTGTGGCATTGTGTTTGAACACCATGTTTGAAGAGGTCAATAAGTCAACCGCGTCATTGAAATTTTGAAAAAAATGTTTTATTACCAGCATTTGTTAGCCAATTGAAGTGGATCATGTTTATGTTGAAGGCCTTACCACATGGCTCAATGAACAATGTAATGGGGAATTGAACTTTTCTTGATATACATTATTAGGCTTTCCATGGTGCTTTGGTTATCACTGTAAAGAGCTAGTTAGTTAAAAAGCCAAACTACCTGAATTTTTGTATTGATGCAATAACATACTTTGCTTCACTGTTTGATTAAGATAGAAGTAGTCCTGCTTTAAAAGTTTCTAGACAATGATTAGTTTCACTTTGTCTTGTTTAATTTTATATATCAAGTTCTCAAGTTTATTTTCTCTCACCAAAGAAATATATGTTAGATCATAGTAGTTTATCTGAAATTTCTAATCTGCTTCCTTATTTTTAATGTTCACAGGTTGAGAGAAGGGCTTGTTTGTCTAGTGAGGTTATAAATGGATGAGAGATTCTGAGGCATAAAAGGCTTCAACAGAAGTTGGGTGGTACGCTTAAAGGAACGAATGATACAACCATGATAGCAGGAGGTGGTTGGAATGCTTCGAAGCGTTCTGCTTTGTCGGGGACAAAAATGCAAAGAACTTCAGATGATAATATATCTACAAGTGGTTCTGAGAGGGATCCTTTTTCAAAACAGAAGGTGGAAAAATTTGACATGTCTAATTTAGAATGGATTGATAAGGTTCCTGAATGCCCTGTTTTCTATCCCTCAAAGGAGGATTTTGAAGATCCATTAATTTATCTCCAAAAGATTGCACCTGTTGCTTCTAAATACGGTATGATTTTTCTGTTTCCTTATTGCATTTTGAGCTGGAAAAGTTTCTACCTTTCTCTGCTGTGTATACATGTTTTAGTTGGATTCTTGTTTCATCTTCCAATTGCCAATTAGATATAGAGACGTTGTATGTGCCACCCAAAAAAAAAAAATCCGATCAGCACTGCGAATTTTGCCTTATTCAAATCCGTCAGGAAATATAAAGAGTCTGTGTACATGTGCATGCGAGCTGGTATTTGCAAGATAAAAGTTCTTAAACCTGTCTGGAAGTTGAATATTTTAAAGAATGTTCTTTTATGTCAAAGTTTGCAAATTCATGCAGCTTGCATTCTAGTTCTACTGTTGCAAACATTGTTTTCATGCTGTTTTGAGAAATAAGCGTGCACTCTATTAAGGTTTGCCTCCAGAATACTTTCCCTTCTACTCTGCCCCTAACCACTATATGAAGCCCCTTTTTAGTAATGCTTGTTTGTGTGCATGTGAGTGCATGCACGCCGTGTGTATGTTTATTCATTGCCAATGGTCGTTTGAAACGCTTGCAGCATGTCAACTTCGATCCTTCTCTGGTTTATTATCAATTATATTTCAGATCCCTTTCCTTCTCAATTTCCCTTAGGATGGTAGATAATACAATATCATGCTTTAACTATATACATCTCTTTGTTATATAAGGAATTTAATTTTCCCTTGATTGTATCTTCAATTTACTTTTTGTTGCCTTGTGTGTTTTTTTATATTCTGCCAGCTTTTTGCTTTTTGCCTGACATATTCAATACCGATCTTTCTTTCACGCAATCTGCATGATTCACAAACTCATTCTATTTCTTAGAATTAAACATCCGAGTATAAATGTGGTATTGGTATACAAGGATTCCTCGATAGTTATTACATTAAGATAAGCAATTTGGGAATTGGTTTTATTTATAACTGTTCATCTAAAAAAAGGTATCTGATCGTCTATATTAACTTATTATCTCATGTAAGTTAATGTGCATCTCAATGGCAGTCATGTTATGTAGGGGTATTACTTTATAAAGGAAGAATATGAACATTTACTTCTTTGATCTAATTGTCTCATAATGAAGTAAAACGCAACACACGTCTTTTAGAAGATGAGGACTGATACAGTAGGTCGGCTTAACTTTTGGCTTGTTAATTAACACAAATTTACAACCATGCAAGAGGTCTTCCACTATCACCAAATCATAAACTCTATATTTGACGATGGCATGATTCATAGCAGCAACACCTAAGCATCCGCTTGTTTTCTTTATTATTTAATTCTTACTTATTTTTGTAGCCTTGGTTAAATGATATACATGAACTTAAGGATGAATTTACAGCAATGGACAGTCAAATCATCTTAATGAACAGGATGCGTTTTATCTTCAGTCCAACCTTTTTTATCTGCTTCTTTGTGATTCTTCTACTCATCATTTTTTACGAATAGTCTGCTCCTATTGTGGTGAGCGCTCGTGTTTATCTATCCTTTTTTTGCTGTGTGAAACATTTTAAGCATGCTTCAGGTATTTGCAAGATCGCTTCACCAATAAGTGCTTCTGTCCCTGCCGTTGTTGTGTTGATGAAGGAGAAATCTGGGTTTAAATTTACCACGAGGGTACAACCTTTCGCCTCTCCGAGTGGGATTTAGAAGACAAGATCAGCTTTTTCATGAGTGGAAGGTTGGTTATTCTTTCTATTTAAACAATAGATCTGGTTGTCAACTTTATAAATTTGATGATATGTGATTACTGCTATGCTTTCTTAGGAATTATACCCTTCGGGAGTTTGAGAAAATGGCAAATAAGGTCTTTGCTCGGAGATATTCTAGTGCTGGATGCCTGCCATCTAAATATCTGGAAAAGGAGTTCTGGTATGAAATTGCCTATGGCAAGACTGAGACTGTAGAGTACGCATGTGATATTGATGGAAGTGCATTCTCATCTTCTCCAACCGATGGACTTGGAAAAAGCTACTGGAACTTGAAGGTGATTTTTCTTGACAATCTTTTCTTTAGGCACTTTTCGTAGTGAATTGTGTGCATGAGATAATCGAAATAAGATATGTGCCCTGATGTTTTCTGTTCAGTCAAAAAGAGAGATGGGAAGTCAAAATGTGTTGTATATTGTTTGGACTCACTTTTGGTATATTTTGGTTTTTGAGTAGGAGCTACACCAGTCTTTAATTAAACCCGTTGTTTTAATAGTAAATAGTAAAAATCAAACCATGGTGGTTAGTATTTGATACCAGTTTTGATATATGTCATGTTACAGAATATGATTTTACGCCAGTTTATTTTCTGTCTTTAATTTTTTGAACACCAGGTAAGTCAAAGCAATGCTTCAAATTTTCTTAAAACTCCTGTTCACTTATACTGCTACGTCATTTTGGTTATTGGTATAGTTTGGTCTAAATCTTAAATCAAATGGAATGGAGGACTGAAACATATGCCCCAACAATCAGAATTCTTTTTTTTTGGGGGGGGGGGGAGGGGTAGGGATGGGGGAGGGGGGGTTCTTGCTTAAAGATACGCGACGCAATCAACATTGAATAATTGCACACCTGTCAGTTATGTGGATATAGCTTGGACATTTTGTTTCTCTTATTTCTCTCTCTGTGTATCTCAATTAATTATGTCATGGCTTAAATATTCTTGTTTCTATACATGCTTTATTACTATAATAACTTGTGATATCACACAAAGTATGTGAGTGGAACGAGTTTCCATCACTTGGGAGTTTTGGGCTACGATCCATGACCATTGATCTTATGGTTACATGTGAAAATGGTAGTTTGTACATATGTAGATTGAATGACATTAATGTAATTTGCTTCTTTCAGAACCTTTCTCGACCGCCCAACTCTGTTTGCGGCTCCTGGGGGTAGCTATCCCAGTAAGTCAATGATTATCTAATTTTTTTTTTGGTCATATCTCATATTTAACTCTTGGATCTTTAGAAAACTTTCTGGTTCATTGTAGGGAGTAACAGATCCCATGCTTTACATCAGAATGCTGTTTAGTATGTTTGCCTGGCACGTTGAAGATCATTATTTGTATAGGTATAGAAGTTTCTAATGAGAGCTTAGCAATCACTTCTTAATTTGTTCTTTGTTGTTTTAACAAAATCATGTATGCTTGACTCCAAATGTTACTATGCCGTCAGCATTAATTACCATCACTGTGGAGCATCTAAAACTTGGTATGGTATTCCCGGTCATGCAGCTTCTGGCTTTGAAAAGGTTGTTCGCGATCATGTATATACACATGAAATTGTATCAACTGAAGGAGATTATGAAGCATTCAATGTACTTTTGGGGAAAACAACGTTGTTCCCCCCAAATATATTGCTTGAACATGATGTTCTTGTCTATAAAGCTGTACAAAACCCTGGAGAATTTGTCGTAACCTTCCCTCGAGCGTATCATGCAAGTTTCAGTCACGGTGAGGTGTCCCTTCAGCCAGTCTTGTTAATAGGCTGGATTACACCAAAATACCCTTGAGTATTGTTGTTTTTCATGAAACTAGCATAAAAGTTTTTGGTTAGTTACAGTAAGCTCCCTTAAAGTGCTACATGTAAGCGTATTTAAGTGAAAATAACTCCGTTAGAAAGCAATGTTTAAGGGAATTCACTGTATGAAATAACTTTAACATGGTTTAGTGAAAAACAGCATAGTTAAGTGTATTCTAGTGTAATTTTGCCCTTGTTAAAAGTATACCGTTCCACTTTTTTTTCCTCAATTTATTAATATCTTTCCGAATTAATGGCTAGGTTTCAATTGTGGCGAGGCTGTGAACTTTGCCATTGGTGATTGGTTCCCAATTGGTGCCATGGCTAGTTGCTGCTATGCACTTCTTAGAAAGATGCCGTTGCTTCCTTATGAAGAACTCCTCTACAAGGAAGCAATGCTTCTTTATAGAAAAATGTCAAAACTTGACCTAAACGATCCAGCTCCGACAATTGAAGACTTGCCCACTCAGCAATTGAAGACTTGCCCACTCAGCAACGCGTCAAGGTTTCTTTTGTGCAATTAATGCAGTTCCAGCACCGCATTCACTGGTTGCTCATGAAATCTGGAGCAAGCATGCAATCTTCAAATTTTCCTAGGACGATACTGTGTAGTCTCTGCCACCGTGATTGCTATTTATCTTATATCAACTGCAATTGCAGTGCACATCCCATCTGCCTTCGCCATGGTATAGCCGAAATTTTCATATATCTTCCTTCTCTTATTTTCTTTTCCCATGTATGTATCTGTGGACTGATTTTACCGTCCTTGTGCTTGTCTTAGTGAATGAGATAAAGAGCTGCAATTGCAGTGGTGGTTGTAGTATTATCTTGAGGGAGGACATCTTAGAATTGGAGACTGTATCACAAAATTTTGAACAGGAAGATGGGATATTAGTTCAGGCTAAAATGCTAGCACAAGAACTAGATGATTCATATTTATGGTCAAAAACTTTCTGTAATGATGGAGATGGGTATACTCCATATTGCAATATCAAATACAAAGCTAGCCCTGAATTCAAACGACAAGCTCAGGTCCAGTTACAAAGGGTAGATTCTATTGTGCAGACTGAGCACATAGAGTACAATGCACAAGAATCTGCACCAACTGGATCAAATTTATCTTCATCTCCAGGTGTAAACGGAAGCCATTCCATGCACAATAATGTAAGATGCTGATTTCTTTCTTTTTGCACTTTTGCTATGCATTATGTTTCGAAGGTTTATGGGCTTTCAAAAAATCTAAACACACTTTTTTTAGTTGTATGGTGCTATTTACATTATTTATATTTATTGCTATCCAGGAATATGCAAATAAAAACGGAACAACATTTGCTCCATCCAAATGCTCCACAAACTTATCAGGTAGCGCAGATGGGTTGACCAAGCTAATTCCATCATCAGATAAGTTTACAGATTTATGTCAAGCTGGCTCTTATGCAACCAGACCTTCACAGGAAAGTGATGATTTGGACTCTGAATGTGACTTAAGCGCAGGTCATCCTTTAGCCTACAAAAAAGAAGAGCTGGGGAAATGATGAGCGCAAATATATCTCAACTAAAGGTATACTTTATATGCTGTATGTATTTCCGCTTTTTACTAATATCTGCCTATGCTATTACTCCTTTTTCCCTGTTCGTGTATCCATTATCTATTTTCCTAATCTTGATCATATTTTAGTAGCTACCGACTTAGTTTGCCTTGTGTATGTACGTGAATAGTTGCAAGAGGAGCATTCAACTATTCATGAACAACATATGCCACACAGAAAAAATTAATGTCCAACTTACATAACAACATGATAGCAGCCTGCGTTTTAAAATGTAGATGGGTAATGCACAAAGTTCGTCGAGACTGAAGCCGAACTATACATAACCGTGAAAGGATTGAAGAGTTGGATTTGAGTTGCTTTTGATCAAAAGGGGGCTCATATGCCCAATACGTTTCCGAATAGATATTATTAGTATGAATTCCAACAATCAAGAGAGGAATAACAATAAGCATGCGTAGAGGTAGGCTAGTTATTGCATCTCATTAACATAAATGATCTTCAAAGAGAACTGGAATCAGTAAGCTGATGATATTTAATGTTTAGGATCCTGGGAGAAAAGAGACAAGGACCACAATCTTTACAGTTTACAACATGCTGGGTGCTGCCTTAAGTGGTCACACAGCATCCTTTAACCATTTTTATGCAGTGCTCCATGAGCACTCATGTAGCTTTAAATGTGCATGTAGCTTTTGCATTCCTGACACTAGTAAAAGAGGGAATGAAGTTTTGGCTGTAATTGATATGAACCGATTGCCACTAAAAGCTTGTGCAGGGACCATGTTTGGATTATACACACGTGCGCACACATGCGTGTTTGGGCGAGCGCGGGCGCACAGCGCCTCGCGCAGGCATTTATTTGCATACATTTCCTCGCGCTCACATTTAGTTGAATAGATGTGTCATATGTGTGCGCGCGTGCGCGCGAGAGAGAGAGAGAGAGAGAGAGAGAGAGAGAGGTTTCTTCTTAGTATCATAACGGTTGATTTCAATTTCTTAGAACGCTATTGGATCTGGATGCCGAAAATTGATCTGATAAGGCCTGCATGTATTGATATCAGCCAAGATTTCCTTTTTGATGGAAAAGAAATCTCTGAAACTTATACCTTTGGAGAAAAAGATTGAGCAGCTGCTTCGAAAATCTCCAACACCATTTCCTTAAAAATATATATTGGAAGATTTTATAGATGATATCCATTGTTCATTATGTTCATCATGTCTTAAGAATTATGTTCATGAGAAATCATATGGTTAGGAAACATTTTATCTGTGTAACCAGTGTTCTATAATTGAACCGTCTTTCAATTTTTCTGCAAAGAATACTTCAAGGTATACCTTAGAGGATGAACACGATGGTGAACGGTGCAGATCATCAATATGAATATTCTACAATGCACAATGCATGGCTGCTAATATCCAGTACCAGTAAGCAAAAATAAATCAGATACTAATTTCCCTTTCCCATACGAAGTCTGGATTCTTTTCCTTTAAAGAAGTCTACTGCTGTGTTATATGATTTCGGCTTGTTTGATTTTCTTCTATTTTAGCAACCACATATTAATCATATTATATTTCATCAGGCAACCAAACGATCGAAGCATCACCTTCACGACGAGAAACCTGCGAAGCGTCATATCTTTTCTGGTCCGAGGAACAATGCTTGTGGAGGTATCAACTCACTCTCCCTAAAATCCAAACAGCCATCAATAACTACAGATTCAACCAAGTATGATGGCTTTGTGAGACTGAAATCAAGGGAACATAACATTAACTCGGCAAGATTCTCTAAGGATGATTCTAAGCTAATCCGTCTAAAAGTTCGATGCCCCTCGAGTAGTTCCAACTCTAGATCGTATGGAATAGTCTTATCACAATTCGAGGACGTCTAACTAATACGCTTGCAACTACCATGGGAGTAATTTGACTTGATTTAATTCTTTGCTCGCGCTTTAAATTAAGGCGCTGACATGACAGGAATTTTTTTTTTCCCGAGTTCTTTGGCCTTGGTAAATTTTTTTCTTGGCCACAGAGCAGGGGACCTTAACACTAGAAGACAGACAGAAAAACTGTACATGGTTGGTTGATTGATTCAATTTTTTGTTCATCTTTCCATACCTTGAATAGCAAATAAAGGAAAATCCAAAGAACTTTCTTTTATTCTTTCAGATACTTCAGATACAATTGTTTATGTATTTCTGGATAATTTTGTATTAAAATTAAGAAATTAAGTTGCTCTCTTTTACTTACCAGTTGTTATTTTATTTAATTTTCATTTTGTAATGTGGAGTACCTCTTTTTTTAGTAACAATGTCAATGCTGGGGTGGTGATGTCCTCTTTGAGTGAGATGGCACACTTCCAAGATCTATTAGATTAGTTAGTGATTTATATTGATGCAAACACCTTGTTCCATCTTGGATCATAAGTGTCAGGCCAAGGTTATGGCCTGTTAACAGCTGAGTAAGAAGTCTAAGATTCATCCCCTTTTGCAGGTGGTGATGTAGCTTACTTGTTATTCACATGCACGTAAAAAATGAATATTAATAATATTATGTGCGTAAGGGGTTAATGACTTAAAATTTACGAAAGAACAAAGACAATGACGTGGAAAGGGGGTGAGGGATGATATGGATTTCATGGAACAAGAGAATTTATTCAAGGATTATTCTTATTTTTTGAATTCATTCTTAGTAAAATGAGCTCATTAATTGAATTCATGATCTACATCATAAGAGATCGTGTTATATATAAGAATAGATAGAGATGCCGTCAATATTATATAGTGTTGGATTTTATTCGGAGATAGCGAAAATAAAACATGAATAATGTCAAAGGAGATAGTTTGACTAAAATAAAACAATGAATAATGGCGTAAGAATCACAATGCATCTCACATTGATGTATTGAGTAAAAGAATGAAGCATTGGACCAAGCAACTAAATTGTCGGCCCTCATTAATGATTCAACTTGTACACATAAAATAATTTTTTTTTAAAAATAAAATAAATATCACGTGACCCAAATTTTCTAGGACCAAGATGGAGCCAAACAAACCCTAGTTTTTTTCCCTCTTCACTCACACACACTCATCAAATAAAAAGTTTGGTGTCTAGTGCAAAGATCCCTTTTGGGTCTTGTCAATGACATGGCCTTGGGAAACTTGCCCACAATAAATGAGAATGGAATCCTTCTATGCTTGCCTTTCCCTTCCTTACTAGTACTATTCCATTGCTAATCTCTTTGAACATGCCATTAATTATTTTCTTAATCAAACATTAATTACTAGTGGTTTATCTTCTCCCAATGGATGGTCGACATTGAATGATCCTCCTTTAACAATTTCCTCAGTCATCATGAATCTTACCAACAAGATCTTTTAAACGTGCTAGCGAGTGTCCCTGTGTCATACACATACAAAATTGCTGAGAAATTCAAAAAATATATTATTACAGAATTAATCTTCATTTCAACTAAAGTTCATTCTCATTAATTTTTGAAGCTTGATCTAAATTCTAAAAAAAAACCGAAAAAATTTCTTTATTTTTTTTTTGAAAACAATTTTATAAAAGCCTTTTAGACTTAATATCTTTATTGATTTTTTGCATTTATTGAATGAACGCTAAATAACATTTGAAAATTTCTAGATCGGTCAATGTTTTCTTGGGAGAGATTTCAATTTTTTTTTACATTAATGTAGACATTATTTTTTAAAATCTATTTGCAGATATCATTATTTTTGGAATAAAAACAATTAAACCAATGTTATGACTTATAAGATTTCATCATGGAAAAAAATTAACACAAAAAATATTTTATTGAACAATTATAACCACTTGAAATTTATAAAAAAAATATATGATGCATAAGTTTCTATAAATTGTAATGACTTTTAAGATTTGAGTAAACAAATTTTTAGTCTATTCATCAATGGAGATATAGAATAAGGCAAATTTATAATAAAACTATGAGATTTCATCAAATCCTATTTGCATCTAATCGTTAATTAGAAACAAAGAAAGATTATCGCAAGCTCAAAATAAAAGTTAACGGACCAAATACAAATTTAAAGCCGAAAAAGGGAGTGAAGAAAATTTACGGCAAACAAAGTTAAGGGACCAAATACAGAGTTGAAGCCCAATGAGGGTTTGAAGAGAATTGTGAGGATATTTGAAAGTGAGACAAAATGGGATTGAGGCAATGGATAAATTTGGAAAGTTCAAAATCTTGATTCAAGCTTCCAAGGGCTTTATATTATATATAGTAATAACAACAATTGTGTGAGTTTGTTCATGAATAAATTATCTAGAGGAATATTTTTCTTACCAACTCGGTGGATTTCATATATGCTATAGTGTTGGTGTTGGTGGTTAGCAATACATATGAGATAGCCTTCGGACTTGCAGTCTTATCCCCATTTTTTTCAATCATTTATGGGTTATATCATATCTTTACTTATGATAAACAATAAATCAGGGAATATTTGCTCTTAGATACTAAGTTTTGGTCTATTGTGAAGTTGAGAACAAAGGAATCGGTAATCACTAGATGAGTAACCTTTTTTTGGGTCTTCAAAAAGAGTCTTTTTTTATTCTTTCTATCATATTAGAAAGTGGATAATCGCACTACATTCCTCATTCCTTTAAGGGGAAGAAGTTGTTCTCGTGCTATTCCATTGGTAGTCAAGTAAGTCGAGCTGATACTAATAGCGAGCCGAGCCCGAGAATCGTTAAGCCTAATAGCAAATGCCTATGGTAAACTAAATCTAGCAAGTATGTACACGAAAGCCCAAATCAATTAAAACGATTGCTCGGCATAACGATCAAAATATCCTCTTCAGCTACAATGAAGTTGAGCGGTTTAATTTGGAGGCTGTATGCAAGGAATATCTTTAGTGTGTCTAAAGAAGAAAATTTCGACCCTCAAAGCTTATTGTTTTTATAAATGAAAGGTTTAGTTGGGTTATACTTCATACATGCTAATTCTCTTTGGAAAATGCTAAATTATAACATGTTTTGTATCCGTTTTATTATTTGTACCTTTTTTTCAGTTTTTAAAAGTTTCTAAGAATAAGGATAGAAGACGAAATAGTATTTCATTTTAATGATACCAAGACAAAAACATCACTCCTTGATCCCTTGTTGGGTCTAGTGCCATCATCACCATTTACCATTAAAACTAGTAGTTGATTATTAGTTTGAAGTAAATTTATAATTATAATAATTACTTCTTTTTGGAATCATCAAATGTCTTTTCTGTATAGGGATCCCCATGGATTAATTGCTCATCTCGTTGATACATTTATCATTGTTGGAATCTTAGAATTTTTTGGGAGAATTTTCCTCCCATAGAAAAGAAGGTACGTGATGCTCTTGATATGTGCATGTACTATTGTGAGAAATAGAGTCATCTATGGTTAATTAAATGTGATCAGCTTACAAAATGTCCCTGGTGTAATTTAAATATATTTCTAGCTTGCAAATTTTGACTTTGTGGTTCTCATGGTGCTATGTGCATTCAAAGATATGAGACTTGGCGTTGGTGGATCTCTTTGCGGTAGACCACAACCTTATTTTTCTCCTCTTAAATATGTATATTGGAATATGCACGTGCCACACACATGTTGAATTTTCTATCTACTTAAGTTAATTCAACACTACAAATGTGCCCAGTAGTTATGGACATTTGGTCACGGTTAAACCCGTGACCAACGTATGGTAACGGTTTTAATAGATTTGGCAACAGTTCAGACTGCAACTAATAAAAAAATATGGCGGGCTCCACAACCCACTGAAGATAAAAACCCAAAACTCCGAAAAAAAACATCGATACCTCCCCCCTACCCCAAATTTTCATCTAGCGCCAACCCTCAAACCCCAAATTTTCATCACCGCTGCCTCCACCGTCGCCAGCGTTGCCTAGCGTCGCTTTCGTGGCCATCGATCCCCCTTCAAAGCTCGCCGCCTCTCCTCCGTGGTCGATCGAAGCTCGGCGCCGCGATCAAAGCCCTAGCACTTGATCGAGATCGTCGAAGGTCATTCGTCGCCGCTCGAAGGTCGTTTGTCGCCACTCGCAGCTCGTCGCCGTTCGTCAAGAGGTAAGTATAAACGGTTAAATTATAATTTTTGTGGTTTAATCTCAATTTATTATTCGTTCCTAAAAATTGTTGATGTTGATGTTATTGTTGCTGCTTTTGTTGTAACAATTGTTGTTGATGGTGGTGGTGTTGTAGTGGAGGGTTAGGGTTTCAGTTAGGGCCTCGGTTGGGGTTAGGATTAAGTGTTAGTGTTAGGTTCGGATAATTTAGCGAATTTTTATAGGTAATTTAGTGTAAAGCAACAATAATTTAGGGTATTTTAGTGAAAAATAACAATAGTTAAGGGTGTTTTAGTGTAAATAGTAACTTTGAGCAAATGTGGGGGTTTTTTATTAAATTTTTTTAATAATAGTTTAGTGAAAACAACAAAAGTTAAGGGTATGAAATTTATAGTAATTTAGTTAATTTACTAAGATGAATTGTTTAGTTAAATTTTTAAGGTAGTTTAGTGAAAAACAATAATAGTTAAGGGTATTTTAGTGAAATTCATAGTAATTTAGTTAATTTAAGATAGTTTAGTGAAAAACCAAGAATAGTTAAGGGTATTTCAGTGTAATTTAGTAAAATGGAAGAAATAGATTGTTTAGGAGGGGTGTGCACGCTTGTGCACGCGCACATACACACAGACATACACACAAGCACAGACAAACACACACACACACACACATACAAACAAGACCAAATCTTAATTCATCATCATTCTCCTCTACATTGAACTCTTTTCAAATCGCACCCTAATCCCAACCTTAAATTCAAAATTTTAAACTTGATTAAGAAAACCTTTAACTTTAAAGAACTTTACCCTAAACTAAAAACTTCAAAACCGTGAAATTGAAACGTAAACATAAAACTCATTCAAATTAAATCTAAATAGCGAATGTTTTGCTACCTATGCAGAGTAAGTTTTTCTAATTTCATTCATTTAAACGTTCGAAATTAAATATAATCTAACCGACATAACTGTAAATTAACGAACAGAGCGCACAAAATTATATTCAAGAGATCGAATCTTAGGACGTGGTCAGATGATAGAATCGAAGAAGAATATAGACACACTTTCGCCACTTGGTGTAGACAAGAAGTCGACGGACAAATGAATCGTGAAAAGCAGATTGATAGAGAGGTTTAGGATCTTTTAATCGGTTCAACAATTGCAGCTACATTTTACAATAGGTACTAGATTTCCGGCTATAAATTTGAGAACGAAAGGACGGAACGTATTAGAGCAATACAAAATAGCGGCGTCGCAACCGCCAACAACAGAGGAAATTCTTACTACGGTGTTCTTGAGGAAGTTATAGCAGTCTCATATATGCATAAGGCTGTCCCCCTTTTTTATATTCCAATGCAGATGGTACGCTACAAAGTCTGAATGGGGTATGAAGATCGATGATGGTAAACACTAAACGGACAACCTACGAAAACAGTAACTTTATCTTTCTCTCAATAGCAACACAAATATATTATTCTCGGGACTTGAAAAAGGTTGACTAGAGTGTTGTTTGTCGTTGGAAATCGAAGGATTATTATAATGTGTCAACGTTTAATGACTTTGAAGATGAGAGTGACGAGGAAGAAACGATAACACATCTCAGTCCTTCTATTAAATGCACCACCGATCCAAACTATTCTGTGCCTTCCATCAATAGGTTGTAAGACGTGACATCGGCCAATTGATTGTCACAGATCAAGATTTCAAGAATCCACCTAACGAATCTTCAGCTAATGTACCGAAGAAACGCATTAGGTAATGAAATTGAACCAATTGTTTTAAATTGTATAATGATTATAAGTAATTTTTTAATATTTGGAAAAATATGTAAGGTGTGATGGCAGGCGTAGGCTCAAACTTTAAACGTCATAAGAAAAAACATCTATTGGGGTTAAAAATTACACCTCGGTTGACCTAGTCAAATTCAACCCCAAGCCAAGTGGGTCCGAGCCCAAGCAGGCGGGCCCAAGCCCAAGTCAAGACCAAGCATGGAAATGGCCGACTTTATGCCAAAAAGAAGGCAATTAATTAGTCTAAATGTAATTTTTAGAAATAAATAAATGTAAAATAGGCAAAAAGCCAAAATTTAGTAAACCCCATGGCTTATGTGCAAAAAATAAATAAGCACATAAGGCATGGGGTAGTACAAGTGCCATTTGGTAAAGCCCAAGGTGACATATGTAAAGTGTGTAGCCTATAAAGACAAACATAATAAGAAAATCAAAAACAACTTTCATTTTCTCAAAATTTTTAGGTTCTGTGTCTCCTCCTTTCTCAAGATTTTAAACCTTCTTCTTCTTTTTGAATTAAATTAAGAGTTTAACTAGTCCTTTTTCAAAAAGAAATAGTTTTTCATCATAAAACCCTTGAAAGGGAGCTCAGATCTCCCATCAAATTTCTAAAAGGAGAGATTTTTAAGTCTCGTCCCTCATTTTTCTCCAATATCTAGCCAACAGTGAGAAGGAAGAAAGAAACCCATCTCTAAAAATCCCACTTTGGGAAGATCCAAGACTCAAGAGAAGATTCAGAACTCAAGAGAGAAGAAAAGGGCCCCCTTTCATCATTTCCGAAAATCTCTTAGTAGTTTAACTCCGAACAAGAATCTCTTTTTTAGGAGTTTAACTCTAAACAATTTTTGAGAAGCTCAATTCTAAAATTTAAATTCTCGAAAGAGTTGAACCCCAAAAATCCAGATCTTTTAGGAGTTTAACTCCACAAATATCCTTTTTTAGGAGTTTAACTCCAAAACTCACTCGGGAGTTCAACTCCCAGTTCAGGGGCTAAGCTCCTTTTCTCCGCGGGCGTCCAGTGTCTACATGCAGGACGCATGATCGGCTAGTGCCCAGCGCCCAGCGTCCACGTGCCAGGCGTGTGACCCTCTAGTGCCCAGCTCCCGCGTGCAGTGCGCGTGACCTGCTGGCGCCAACGCCCCCTCGCCAAGCACATGAACCGCTGGTGTCCAGGGCCCGAGTGCAGAACGTGTGACCCGCTAGTGCCCAATGCCCACGTGCCATGCGCATGGCCCGCTGGCGCACACCGACCACACGCCATTCACGTAGCCCGCTGGCGCTAAGCGTCTACGTGTCATCTCACGCGTTCTTAGTGCTCTCCTCACCCCTCTTTTTACCACACGCTCTAACCTCAAAATGCATCCCCCGTTAGAAAAATTTCTAACGGGGTACTGTCCCACACCCCGCAAGGGGGCTGCTAGCCTTCTTGACCCCCAGCTCGCTATCCGGGTAGCGGGACCACCGTAAACTCTGTGAGGCCCCCGATATACTCAAAACTCCTCAAGACACACACATACACACACTGCACATTGAGTTCGCATGACCAGTTTGACCCATCAATTGAAGGTTCTCTCGCTCCAAAGGCAATGGGTAATTAATGGCAGTTTAGTTCGCGGTTGCCAGAGATTCGGATCCCCACAATCAATAAACTCCTACCCTAGGTATGGAGAATCTGTAATACACCTGACAAGTGCGCGCATTCTCATCTCAATAAAGTGACGAAAATAGTCTACAGATTCTGGCACACCCGGTGTGACCTTTTCTCTTCTCCCATATTTCGGGTTAAACGTTCATGCGAACTCAATCAACATATATACCGATTGTCTGTACTGAAGTCATTTTTTTGTGTGTACAGGTTAACGGCTTTCAGTCACAATCTTGAACTCAACAATCATGTCTCCCAAGACGAACTTCGTTTCTGACGCGACTCCGATTCCCTACGTGGTCAAGATCAATTCTCGTGTGTTCTCCCTGCAAGTCTCAGCTGGCAATGGGAGGAGCCACCCCATCAATTTGGTTCCGTCATCCTCTACCCTGCTGGAAGCGCTCATCTGGCGGAGGTCCCGGCAAACTAAGTGGCCAAATCGACCTCAAGGGGCAGGAGGCCGAATGTTGTGGTCGTAAAAGTATCTCACCCCAAATGCAAATTCGTATTCGAATGGCTCTCCACTGTTCCGACTGGGAGCAAGGCCGTCAACACCAATGAAGCCACAAAGCATCTCCAGCAAGCTCAGACGGTACCCTTGACAATCGCGTGAGCATACGTTTTCTCTGGACTCTCTGTCAATCGGTCTACGACGTCCTCCCGAAGGGCCGAAACTTTCTAAGTGCTCAAAACAGAAAAGTTGAGACAGAAGCGGCTCAGATATAGAGCCAACAAAATGGCCGGGGCTCCGGCTAAGTTGAACTTTGTGAGGTTCCAACAACAGGGTTACCCCGCAACGACAACCGAGTCGGCAGTAAAAGTCAGCAATTCTTTCGAACCTCTGAAATGGGTTCAGAAAAACCCTATGACCACCAGAATCAAGAAGACAACAATCCGAACGATACTATAAAGAGACGTGTCCCAACCCCAACATAGAAAATATGACACCATCTCTTCAAAGGTCTATCGGGCGCTCTGTGCCGCGCGGAAGCAGTGAAGCAAAGCCAGAAAAGAAGCGCCGGCATCACTCAAGAACCCAGTCAGGCTAGCTGTTTTCAATCGATTGTCCGTTTCTGAAACAGAAAGGCCACGGCAGCGATCCACGAAATCAGCTGCCAATAATGAAAAGATGGCGGACATGTTATCCACATGGTTTACATAGCGGGCACGCGTCCCAGCGACAACCTTCGAAGAAAAAACAAGGATGGAGCCACCACATCTCAAGCCCAATCTGGCTTGAATGTGGCCATCCCTTCCTAAGTTCAGCCTCTGCATGACGATGAAAACCCTCTTGATGAGGCCGATAGGCAGAAAGACCCCTCTGTCCATCTGGAGTCAAACTCGGATAGCGAGGAAGAGCCGACTTTCCGCCCCAGGACCGCAGGCAGGAGATGCGTCAAGAGCTCCGAAAACAGTTTAGGAGCAAAGATAAATAGATGGCTAAGCTTTACTCAAAAAATGATGACTTGATAAATGTCATGATGTAGCTCACGGCTTAAGTTGCTCGAGCGCTTTTTAATCAAGCGCAGGTCTTTACTCAGGAGCAGGGCAATAATGAGCCAAAGCAACCGATGCCTGTCCCCTTGGGTCTAACTTTGGGAGAGCCGCATGAAAGCTGGCCACATTCCGCTTCTGGTGAGGCCTTGGCCCCAGATGGCACCATCCTGCTAACACAAGATCGGATAATGGATCTGGTCACCGGAAAGATTAAAACATTAGTAGCCGAAGCCGAAGTTTAGAAAGAAATTGGCAGTAGTGGGTGGTCATATCCCGCATAGTATGATCTGATCGAGTTCCCCAGCGGCTACGTCATTCCTAAGTTCGGAAGATTTAACGGGACGGGAAACGCAAATCAGCATGTTGCCCATTTTAAAGCGTCATGCGGAAATACAAGGGGCAATGATGCACTCTTTCTTCGTCAGTTTATCAACAGCCTGATCAGTGTCTACCAAACGGGCCCGTCACTATTTTTGCCCAAATGGAGTCTCTGTTTCGGCAAAGGTTCATGAGTGTCAGTAATAAAATCTCTATTGCTAACCTTGTGAGGACCAAGCCGGGGAAGAACGAAAGCAACACGGACTTTATCGCCCGATGGCGTAATCTCACAGTCAAGTACAAACCGCCGCTGGAACAGGACCAGTCCGTCAGCTTTCACATTGGGAACCTCAGCATTTGGATGGTCCCATTCTTATGTACAGTAGGCCTCAAGACATTTCAAGAGCTGTCCAAGAGAGTTCAAATATTGGAACGCTCGAAGTAAGAGTCTACCCCAGACTCTCAGGGTGATAGGGCTTGGAAGAGCAGAAAAGACGACAACCGTAAAAGTGGGAGCTCCAATAAGACCAACGCCTTCAATGTGTCTGACAATGAAGATAAAAGAAATGCGGGCGCATTAAAAACAAACCGGGCTCGAAAGCCAGTGCTAGGAGGAGAAGGGCCTTCACCAGAGGAGAGAAAGAACAAAGTCTACTCTTTAAGAAGGGACAAGGTCCGCAAGATATTCAAAGATGTCTTGAACAACGATCTACAATTGCCAGAGTCAAAAAGACCTCACGAAACAAAATTGACCGACAATCCACTATATTGCCTGTACCACCAAGTAGTGAGCCATGCGATTGAGGATTGCTATATTTTCAAAGACTGGGTCGAGAAGCAGTACAAGACTGGGAAGCTCGAGCTGTTCAAAAGTGTGCTGGTGAACAATCAAGCTGTAACTGCCAACTTTATACTGACACAATCTGAAACCTTCTGGGAGCAGACGTTGAACCTGCTACCCTGAGAAATGAAACTGACTCGCCGCAGCCTCCATGGAGTATGCACTTTTCTAAAAAGATGAAGAAAATGCTAAAACTACATCAGAAAGAGCCCAGAACGGAATGGGAGGGACAGAAGGAGCCCACCGTTCAACTTAACAATTCGGCTCAATCAGGCCCAAAATCCAAAAAGCTCAAGAAGAAGAAAAGTGCAGCTCGACACGAAAAAGAGTCTGCAGGGAGATCGACCATTCAAAAATATATCGATTCTTTCAAAAACTATGAACAAAAGGAAAGAAATTTAATTCAGTTGAAGGAATTCTTCCTCATAGAAGTGGCTGAGATTCTGGAGGAGCTAGAAGAAGACTCCGATGACGAGATCTTTATAATGACCTGATATGTCGTCCACCTTAGTAACGACTCTGAGGAAGAACTCTAGTTTTCCAAGGAGGACGAGGAGCTCGCTGCGAAGGCCAACCAAATCCAGCTCAGAAGAAGATTAAGGCTCTACCGCCAAATCAAGGAAACACCCCAAAATGGAAGGAAAAACAAGTCGCCAATGAAGAAGATGGCGAAGAGCTTGCTCATGAAGTCTTGAGTCCTTCTCCAGTGGACTATAATGTCTTGGCTCATCTCCAGAACCTTCTGTCTCTCTTAAGCATCTATGATGCTCTGGTCCTATCCAAGGAGCTCAGAGATGTTCTCATTCATGCCCTGCAAAACCCCGAGCGGTATCAGGCTCGTTTCGCGGAAATTAATATGAAAGAGGCCCAGTGCACTCTACATACAGCCGCGATCACATTTAAAGATGAAGACATGTTACTGGAAACAGTTAAGCACAACCGACGGCTTTACGTGATAGGGTACAACGATGGAGACCGAATTAATTGCATATTGATTGATCCGGGGTCCTCAGTGATTATCATGAGCTCGCGGACTCTAAAGAGTTTGGCAATGGACGTCCGACACCTGTAAGGGAAAGAATTGTCATTCAAGACTTCAATCAAAACTGCCAGCAAGTTCTGGGGTCCATAGCTCTGCCAATTAAATTTAGGGATTTTCAAACCGAAACTAAAATATATGTGATCGATGCCGATACGTCCTATAAGATTCACCTGAGAAAGCCGTGGCTTCACGATTACGACATCGTTTCATCAACTCTCTATCAGTGCATGAAGTATACCAAAAATGGAGAAGAAAGACGCATTGACGGAGACATCCAGCTGTTCGGTGTGTATGCAGTCCAATATGATGATTCTCGGTACTTTATGAACCTCCAAAGTGCTGAGCCACAGCTGACTAAAGACGGAACGACCACGAAACTCAAAAGCAAATCTGAGCCGACTGTCACTTTCAAAAACAAAAAAGCCTAAGTGCGTCCGCGTTTCGGCAGTGGCACTGATGAGTCCGACGTTGGATGTCCGTCCTTCCATAAAACTCGCCCTTATTTCGGTGGTGATACGAATGAATATGATATTGAAGGCCCATCCGGCAGCAAAATTCGCCCTCGTTTAGACAGCGACACTGAAGAATCAGAGGAAGAGGACCCGTGTTGCAACAGCTGTGCAGATTGAGCTCTCATGCAAAAGAGAAAAGCTAAGAGTGTTGGATTCTTAGCATCCTGGCCGCTGACCGCGACAGTTGCGGAACGAAAAACTTTGACTTTTAAAAAACTGGTGCTAGAAAACATATTTTAGAATCTAACCAAATATCGAAACTAGTAAACTAGAGGAGTCTAGCTACTGTAATAGAGTGTTATGCCTAGAGACACATGTCCTTCGGGTCTTCGCTCCTCTTCTTAAACTCCTTGAGGTCTCCTAGATTAACATTGATGGCCGGTCTCCTCGGCCCTAGATGATCCACCTGAAAGTTCTTGATTCAAACTCCTACTTCAAAAAGAAGCAAACTAATTTGCTAATCTAGTTTGCTTAAAAGATGTAGAGAGGTTTAGTAGTAATATTCTATCTCAAATCCTTTTGGCTCTCAACACATGAGAATGGTAAGAGAATGAACAAGAGAATGAACTCTAGAAAAGAAGAGAGAATCACAAGCCAAGAAGCATATGAAGAAAATGGCTAAGGCTTCAAAATATGAAGCATTTTTCTTCCATAAAAAATCCAACCATACTTCAATAGTATTCACAATAAATACCAAAGCCATGCTTCATGCCATCTTACCCTTTTCCACCTCATTTTCTAATTTCAACAAATAGAAAAAATGCATGATGAGGTGTCATCTTCTAAAAAGTATTTTATATAAATACAAAATACTTTCTACTGTATATACATACCCGTATTCATACCAAAATACGAATACCCAAGAGATAGAATACTACTACTAATATAATACCAGCATTAAATCAATATCTGATTTAACAAACCGGCTTAATTCTAAGCCCGCAAGTATCATCAACCGTCCGATTGAAAACCTGAATAAAACTAGAATATACATATCGAAATATATATGTGTAAATTATTAAATCAATACCTGATTTAATAATCCGGCTTAATCCTAAGCCTGCTAGTATTATCATTCGATCGGAATCCTACATGTATAAACATATGGCCACCACATCGTTTTTCCCAAACCAGAGAAACCCTCTGTGTGGGAATCTAAAGACTCGACAGTACGCTGGCAGTGGGTTTAACCATAAGCACGTCAGCGGCACTAGCTATGCGTAACGGCTACCCAGGTACTTGTCGAAAAGAAAGCCGACGGGCAAGCTCATCTGAACCCCTACTGAGTCTATCCGTGACAATCTCCGTACAGTCCGGTCTTTTCGTCTAAGAGTATCGCATACAGGGTCTAGGGGATGGTAAACATTAGACCCCCTACCGACCCGATAAGTCGTGTCGATGTGGCTCAGGACCAATCCGAGAAACTACTGATCTAACCATCAGTAAATCTCAACTGCTTAGCCAAGGTCTTATAGTTCTGGCCAACCGAACACAGTGTGATATCGACTCCCAATACCAGGAGAGACGAATCCCTGACAATCATTCATTGCCTCTGTGTGGCTCGGGACTATACCCAACCAAAACCTGTTTGCACGGCTCAGTAGAGCCGTAGTAGGGTAGTGATCAAAACACAGTTGGAACTCACGTGAGACAAATAACGATCTCAGATCTAAAGACTAAGTTGTACTCATGTCACATGAGAACCGCTATCTGACGATAGGTATAATACCATCTAGAGATTCTCGGCGCGTTCGTCCAGTGTACTCACCCCCAGTGAGAACCTGTATACAATCTTAGGTGATCACACTAATGGCTGTGGGACCAACCACCGCCTCTTGTCGGGATCTAAAAACGTATACACAAGTCTACTCTGAAATATCGATACCGGGTCTCGATACTCCTGCGACTTGGGACCTTTAAGGATGTGCTTATGGACTACCCAGCTCCTACAAATATGATCGCCATCATAACGCTGGTAGTCAAGCAAAATCCTACGGGTTTTATCAACATGTATCAGCCATATATGATATCGAGTATAACATATGTACACGTTAAGATAAAAACAAACCAAAATAGTATACTACTGTAACGACTCTTTATCAATATGTATAAGCAATATAAAGCAACAAAAGAAACAAATATACATGTTCAGATAAAGACAACTCAAAATAGTGTACTATATATATAACTGAGCAAGATTGTCCTGTATATACATATCCCGAGTATCCTACACAATACAGGCCTATAGAGCATACATATCCAACAATTTCCCACTTGCACTAAGGCCTGTAATTGGTGTACCGAATCCCCAATGTCTACTCTAGAGCCAGTTGTTAGCGTACCACATACCCAACGTCTCAAAAAGTCGCTTGAACTGTGCTTGAAAGAGGGCCTTGGTAAATGGATTCGCCGTGTTGTCTTTTGTATCTACTCTCTAGACTTCAATCTTCCGGTGATCTACAATCTCCCTGATCAGGTGATACCGTCTTAAGATGTGTTTGGATTTTTGATGGAACCGTGGTTCCTTCGCTAAAGCTATTGCCCCATTGTTATCGCAATACAAAAGTATTGGGTTAACTATGGACGGAACTACTTCAAGTTCAGTAATGAACCTTTTTATCCAGACCGCTTCTTTTGCGGCATCGTTCGCAGCAATATATTTAGCCTCCATCGTCGAGTCTGCGACGGTGTCCTATTTGGAGCTCTTCCAACAGACCGTCCCTCCATTGAGGGTAAACAAAAAATCCGAGATAGACTTGCTGTCATCCTTGTCACTCTGAAAGCTTGAGTTGGTAAAGGACTCGATTTGAAGGTCTCCATTATCGTAAACCAAGAACATCTCCTTAGTCCTTCTCAGATACTTGAGAATGTTTTTCATAGTTGTCCAATGATTCTCATTTGGGTTCGATTGATACCGGCTCACCACGCTAAGCGCACTTGTTACATCTGGTCTGGTACACAGTATCACATATATTATAGATCCTACCGTCGAAGCGTAGGGTATAATGCTCATGCGAACCCTCTTCTCATCAATCTTGGGAGACATCTTTTAGGAGATGATGATTCCGTGCAATACGGGTATATTACCGGGCTTAGAATCTTCCATACTAAATCTCTTTAGTATGGTCTCTATATACCTGGACTGTGAAAATCCCAACAATCTCTTAGTTCTATCTTTGTAGATTTTAATCCCCAGAATGTAGGAGGCATCACTTAGATCCTTCATGGAGAACTTTTGTGATAAGAACATCTTGACCGATTGCAGCATAGGAATATCGTTTTCTTTCAAGAGAATGTCATCCACGTACAAGACGAGAAATACAACAGTTCTCCCTACAATCTTCTTATAGATACATGACCCATCTTCTTTTTTGATGAAGTCAAATTCCTTGACTGTCTCATCAAAACAGACGCTCTAGCTCCTCAATGCCTGTTTTAATCCATAAATAGATTTAAACAACTTGCACACCTTCCCGCTGCTCCCACTGTCTACGAATCCCTCCAGCTGATCCATATAAACGCACTCTTTTAAACTTCCATTTAGAAAGGCTGTTTTTACGTCCATCTGCCAGATATCGTAGTCATGATAGGCAGCAATGGCAAGTAGGATCCGAATAGATTTCAGCATAGCCACTGGAGAAAAGGTTTCGTTATAGTCCACTCCTGATTTTTGACGAAAACCTTTTGCAACAAGTCTAACCTTATAGGTTTCCACCTGTCCATCTGCACCAATCTTCTTTTTAAAGATCCACTTGCATCCAACGGGTTTTACCCCAGGAGGAGCAACATTCAAAGTCCAAACTTTGTTGGTGTACATGGACTCCATTTCGGATTGCATAGTATCAAACCATTTTACAGAGTCCCTACTGTTAATGGCCTGCTCGAAACTAGTAGGATCATCTTCTTCTAAGATGCAATCCTCTTGATCCTCATATATGAGAAAACCGTAGTATCTCTTGGGCGGACGAGAAATCCTACTAGATCTGCGGAGTGGCTGAGGTTTGTCCAGGATTATTGAATCCTCTAGTTCCACCAAATCTTCAGTTTCAGTTTATGGTTCCAGAATTTCTTCCAGTTCTACCATGCTCCCACTAATTTCTTTTGCAAGAAATTCCATTTCTAAGAAAACGGCGTGCCGAGTAACAAACATCTTCTGTTCTCGGTATGGTAGAACAGATATCCACAACCATTTCTTGGATATCTCATAAACTTACATAGAACTGACCGTACCTCTAGTTTGTCCAGATTATGCTTTTTAATGTAAGCCGGAAAACCCCATATCTTAAATCTTTTATGATACAGTCTCTTTCCATTCCACATTTTGAATGGTATTTTAGGCACTGATTTAGATGGAACATGATTCAACATATATGCCGCTGTCTGAAACGCATATGCCCAGAATGAAAGAGGCAGATCAACATTACTCATCATGGAGCGAACCATGTCCAAAAGGGTACGGTTCTTCCGCTCCAATACACCGTTGTGCTGTGGTGTGTATGGAGGAGTAAACTGAGAGAAAATTCTATTCTCTTTCAGGTATTCTAAGAATTCCGTGCTTAAGTATTCTCTTTCTCTATCAGATCTGAGGATCTTGATACTTTTGCCGGTCTGGTTCTCTATTTCGTTCTTATATTATTTGAATTTCTCAAAAGGTTCAGATTTGTGTTTCAAAAGATACAGATATCCGAATCTAAAGAGATCATCAGTGAATGTAATGAAGTATGAGAACCCATCCCTTGTATGTATAGACATCAGACCACATACATCACTGTGTATGAGTCCCAAGAGCTCTGCAGCTCTTTCTTCGTGTCCGGAGAACGGAGATTTGGTTATCTTTCCTTTGAGAAAAGACTGACAAGTTTCATAGGATGAGAATTCGAACGAATTCAGATATCCATTCTTATGCAACTTACTTAGTCTTCTCTCACCGATATGACTAAGTCTACAATACCACAAGTAGGTCTCGTTCATATCTGAACTCTTCTTCTTGCATGTGTTTTGTATATTTAAGACTGTGTTTTGATTAAGAACATAGATATCATTAAAAAGTGTACCTTCTGCAACCAATACCTGATTAAGGTAAATGTTCATGATTTCTATCTAGAACAAAGTTGTATCCATCTTTATCAAGTAAAGAAACTGATATGATATTGCAGAGTATGGAAGGTACATAGTAACAATTGTTCAAAATCATAGTATTGCCGCTTGGCAATACTAGGTGATATTCACCGACGGCAGTAGTATCAACCTGTGCTCCGTTCCTTAATCTGAGGGACATATCATCCGGTCCAACCATTCTACTTTTTCTCAGTCCTTATAATAAATTAAAGATATGAGATCCTGATCCGGTATCTAGTACCCAAGAGGTAGGGTAGACCGAAAAATAGTTTTCAATAACAAATACACCAGAAGAAGATGCAATAGAATGCTTCTCCTTCAATATGGTCATATGGAATTCCTTACAATTCTCTTTTTCTTACCCATACTCGTGACAATTGTCACAAGTTAGAGCCGAACCGACGTTCCCCAGCCCAGTGTAATAAGCTGGTTCGGTCAAGTCAAACATTTTATTATCTTTATTAGGGCGTGATATGGTTGCTACCTGGAGAGAGAGAAAAGAAACACTCAGCGTGCGCTCTTGCAAAATTAGATTGGTTATTAGTTTATCTAATTAGGATGGCTCCCACTGTTTCCTCGAATTTTCCTTCAAATCTTAAAAGGAAAACTAGTCGGGATCATTCTCACCTTACAAGTTCGCTAACCGTTCAGCCATGAGAGTTTTGGTACTCCGAGGGAGGTTCCCTATGCTCTCGCACGGACCAAATTAAAATAAACCTCGTTTTCGCAGAGGCGTAGCCCCATCAACACTTTTCTAGACACTTAATAGGTTGCTTAGAAGATGTAGAGATATTTAGTGGTAATATTCTATCTCAAATCCGTTTGGTTTTCAACACATGAGAATGGTAAAGGAATAACCAAGAGAATGAACTGTAGAAGAGAAGAGAGAATCACAAGCCAAGAAGCATATGAAGAAAATGGCCAAGGCTTCAAAATATGAAGTATTTTTCTTCCATTAAAAATCCAAGCACAATTCAATAGTATTCACAATAAATATCAAAGCCATGCTCCATGCCATCTCACCCTTTTCCACCTCATTTTCTATTTTTAACAAATAGAAAAATTGCATGACGAGGTGTCATCTTCTAGAAGGTATTTTGTATAAATACAAAATACTTTCAACCGTATATACATACCCGTATTTGTACCAAAATACGAATACCCAAGAGATGGAATAATACTACAAATATAATACTAGCATTAAAGCAATATCTGATTTAACAAACTAGCTTAATCCTAAACCCGCTAATATCATCAACCGTCCGATTGAAAACCTGGATAACACTAGAATATACATATCGAAATATGTACATGTAAATTATTAAATCAATACATGATTTAATAATCCGGCTTAACTCTAAGACGGCCAGTATTATCATTCGATCGGAACCCTGCACGTATAAACATACGGCTACCACATCGTTCCGCCCGAACCAGAGAAACCCTCTGTGTGGGACTCTAAAGACTCGACAATACGCTGGCAGTGGGTTTAACTACAAGCATGTTAGTGGCACTAGCTTTATGTAACGGCTACCCAGGTACCTTTCGAAAAGAAGGACGACGAGCAAGCTCATCCAAACCCCTACTGAGCATATCCGTGAAAATCTCCGTACAGACCGGTCTCTTCGTCTAAGAGTATCGCATACCGGGTTTAGGGGATGGTAGACGTTAGACCCCATACTGACCCGTTAAGTCATGTCGATATGGCTCAGGACCAATCCGAGAAATTACTGATCTAACCATCTGTTCCCGCCAAATTTTTTTGTCTTGGAGCTTGCTGTTCCCTTATAAAAATAAAGGGAAAACTCCACGTGTTAAATACATGCACCAACATGCAAAGCATATAACTATCATCTCAGGTAGCGCCGCACGTGAAGGCGCCAATGTGCAAAGCACAGGAGCGCCTGTTCCCCTAATATTTAAACATAATAAAAATGCTAAGCTCTGTTAAAATTTTGTTGAGGCAGCGCCTCATGTGTCCTTCACGAGGGCGCCAACGCCGGCGCCAATCTTATAGGATTAATCCTATGGTGGCGCCGCACGTGCTCCTCACGTGGGTGCTAATGTGCAAAGCACAGGAGCGCCTATCATAAATAAAAATTAAATTCTTAAGTGACGCCCACATGTACAACATGTGAGTGCCAGCGTCCAAATTAAAAGCAAGTAGAATTAAATTCTGCATGGGGATACTTCTCTAAAAACTGAGATATTCTCTGTTAAAAAGAGCCGTTAGATTAAAGATCCAATGGTGATAATAAATTATCAGATGATAAATTCTATTTGGGAAATATTTTCCTTCTAATATGAAAAGATCTTTCTCTAACTGAGAATTTTGGATTTAAAATTCAATGGTGATAAAATATCACCAATTAAACCTTGTGATAGAATTAAATTCTATTTGCGAAATATTTTCCTTGATCTTTCTAATATTGAAAGATTTTTCTCTAACAGAGAATCTTGGATTTAAAATCCAATGGTGATAAAATATCACCAATTAAACTATCTGATAGAATTAAATTCTATGTGATTGAATTAAATTCTATTTGGGAAATATTTTCTTTGATCTTGCTAATATTGAAAGATCTTTCTCTAACAGAGAATCTTGGATTTAAAATCTAATGGTGATAAAATATCACCAATTAAACCATCTGATAGAATTAAATTCTATGTGGAAAATATTTTCCTGATTTTTCTCAAACTAGAAAGATCTTCTCTGATCTAACGGTGATTATAAAATCACCTATCGATCATCTGATATAATAAATTCTATCTTAGGAAAATATTTTCCTAATCTTATTAAACTAACAAGATATCCATATGATAGAATTAAATTCTATGTTAGGAAATATATTTCTACTCTTGTTAAACTAACAAGATATTCATATGATAGAACACAATTCTATCTTAGGAAAATATTTCCTAATCTTGTTTAACAAACAAGAAATCTTCTCTGTTAAACAGAGAGCTTTTGGATTAACAATCCAACGGTAAATAAAATTCACCGATTGATCTAAAAGATCATTTTGATTGATCATGAAATCAATCATGATCTCTTAATTAGAGATTTTCTCAAAAAATTGATTTTTCTCTTCTCCTATAAATAGGAGCAAAGAGATTAATCAAAAGAAAAAAAGAGGGGAGAGGAAAAAAGGAGAGGAGACCCCCTATAAGCTTCTGTAAAAATACAGAAGGTTAAAAAAAGCAATAGAGAATTTAATTCTCTTAAAGAAGAAGATCTCCTTCCTAAAAGCCATAGGTAAAGAAAAAGAAGATATCAAAATATCTCTTTTATCTAACATACCATATCTAAGGGTTTAACCCTTTTAAAAGAACTTAGTTCTTTTTCTGGATCTAAAGATCCACAAGACATGTCTTCCACAAGTTAAGAATTTAATTCTTATCGGGAAGATCTTGTTCTTGAGAATCAAAGATTCAGAAGGGAACATGGATACAAGAACGTGGAGAAAATGGAGTACATAATACTCCAGGAACTTGGTTCCTCCAAATCTAGAACTTAGTTCTTAAAGAACATGATCCCAGATCCTTAAGATAATGATCTTGGTGATCGTTAATGCTCAAAATACCATTAACAAGGATTTAAGTTCTCTAAAAAGATCAACCAGAGATTAAATCTCCAAAAACATAGCGCCTCATGTGAAACGCATGTGAGCGCATGAAAAGTTAGTGCTTAGCACTAGTACAGCGCCTCACGTGAAACACATGTGGGCGCTACAAAAGGCTAGCGCTTAGCACTAGTGTAGCGCCTCACGTGAAACACACGTGGGCGCCATAAAAAAACTAGTGCTTAGCACTATTTCAGCGCCTTACGTGAAACACATGTGAGTGCTGTATAACTGAGTGCTTAGCACTGCTGGGTACTACAGAAACCCAGTTTTGGTCCAAATTGGCTAAGTTTCCTAAGGTTAAACCTCTTTGATTCTTCAAGCGAGCCCATATGCTCGTGATTTCCAAACTGATCCTAGTCATAAACATGACTAATGATCTCTCATTGATGATATCTAAAATGATATTCATCTCATATCTCCTAAGGTAATCTTAGTCTCAAATATGACTAACGACTTTTAGATCCACAACCCTTTTTCCCTCAAATACGGGATTTGGTTCAAGGGTACATCTTTCCACGCCTCTGATATATGTCGTTGTAATTCCTCAGCGTCTTCAGAGAGATGGCGGGTCCTAACGACCAACAACTTCTTTCGTCCCACACTGATGCACTTCCAAATTGACGTGCAGGCCTTAAATCGTCTCGTGCCCCAAATTGGGCACATTCCATATCACCATTGTTCACTTCGTCACGTATCAAATACACATGCATGCAAGATAGATAATGGACCGAAATGTACCTAAACTAATATTCGTTTCCAAAATGGGAATGTTGGACCGAAATGTCCTTAAACTAATATCTGCCCCAAACACGGCGGTAATGGACCGCAATGTCCTTAAACTAAAATAACTGAGCCCCAAATGCTTATATTTTTAAGTCGATCTTAATCTCAAACCAGATTAACGGTCTTTAAATAAACTAAACCCAAATCTAAAATATACGGATTTGGACTGATCCGTGCCCTACGGGCGACGATAGAAACTAGTCTCTGTATACAATCCATGGGCAACCTAAACAAACAAAAACACACACGACACGAAGTGAACTTTCGGAGTAGGAGAAAGTGGTTATCGCAATGCGATATCGTAATTAACTGTAGGGGCTTGCGCCTGCAGGGAAGAGCGTCCCCACAATCAAAAAACCTTCACAAACGAGGGGAATCTGATAAAGTCTACTACAACGGCCGCATCCATCCAAACCTCCAACATATGGTGCCATAAATCAACTTAGTATTTTCGGAGAGGTGGACGGATAAATCCAAATAGCATCTGACCCCAGATTCAGGCAAGACGATTCATCCCGGTTCGTCTTCATTTCCGGCGGTGAACAGATTCCGGCATACCCGGTGGGGCCTTTTCATCTTTCCACTCCACACTTCGTGTGTCATGTTTCGCGAACAAAGTCGCGGTTCGCTATGCTTGCCCTTGGATTCAAGATACTAAAATTTGATGTCTAGCACCTGTGCAGAAGAAGAGAAAATCGATGGCTTCCAACTGCACAACTTGCAACAGCAACTCTCGCTCCACCCCAATCGGAGGAGTAACTTACGGGCCCAATGCGGCCTCTATCTTTTCGATGCCGGCGGGGCAAGTAACGCAAGCCACTACTGTACTATTATTTGGTACCATGTTCTACCAGTGGGTGTCGGTGCCTCAGCGCCGCAGGAAGAAGCTCCTAAGAGGCCGGTTTTTGATCGACTGGCGACCACAACGGTCCCTCTCAACGGGCCGTCCAAAGATGACGTCTCAGTCTTCAACATGCTGGGAAAAAACCCAAACGGGACCGCAAAGAAGCCCGTGAAACTTGAAGAGGATACCCTAAAATGGTTAGCCCTCCCAACTCCTGCTACGGGCGAAGTCGTCAAATGTGCTTCCCTTACCAGAAAGTCGATCTTTGAAAGATTGGCCTGCCATCCTCAAACCCTGCCAAGGACGTCGGTCTTCAATAGGCCGACACGAACAACAGCCCCTCACCAAAGCTGGGGGCACAAAAAAGCCGCTTCCAAAACTGAGGCGGTCCCGTCTGCAAGACATGCTCGACGCCGTCACTGGCGCCGAGTGAGAAAAGCTGGGGGTAACTCCCCCTCTAGACTCACCCCACTAGCTCCAATGGTGGAAATTGACGCCGCTGTTCCAACCGGGAACAGCTTTGATCTGCTGAGGAGGGTACGCAAGAACTCTCCAACGGTAGTGCTAAACAAATTGCCTCCGCCTGCAGAAACCACAGTGCAGGCAAAGCCGGAGCAGCCTTATCAACGGCTCTCCTCACAAATTCATTGAGTCTGGCGGAAAGTCCAAGACTCGGTTCTTGATGAAAACCACTCTCGTCAACCGAAGAAATCGAAGGCTCGGCAAGAGAAAGACCGTCCCTCCATCATACAACGTGGGACTTCTTCTACATAGGTGCCTATTACAATGGCTCCTTCAACTCCGACCTCCCACAAAATGATGAGTCCAGAGAAAATCCCACCGCCGGCGGCAAATTCCAAAGTCTGGGGGCATGATCGTACATACTATCTACATGGCTTCCGGGAAAGAAGAAAGCCGTGCTTCCATAGGTCACCGGCTGCAAACTCGGTCGCTGACAAAAACTCAGGAGCAACAGCAAAAGCTCTAGGAGATGCTGACCAAAATGGCAACACTTATCGGGCAGAAAGAAAGCCCGGATGCAATAGCCGAACAACGCAAGGAGCAGGAGACCGATACAGAGTTCCTGCGAAGGGTGCTTGAAAGAAAGGACAAGGAAGCTGCTGAGCAGGCTGCTAATATAAAGCAGATGGCTCTCTTGTTCCAAGATATGGTTGGAATGATAATCTAGCCAGAACCCCCAACCGAGGATTCGCCGATAATCATCGTGGATGACAGAGGGAAAACATCAAACCCTCTTCCAGCTTTATCGGAAGCCAAAGAGAAAACAATCTCCAAGGATGCTCTTGATGATTATATAGCTCAACAAATACAAGCTCATCAAGCAAATGAAGCGGCAGGAAAAATCGTCAGAACTGGGTGACCGTATCCAGGCTGGTATGACCAAATTAAATACCCGCCGGGATATACGATCCCTAAGTTCCATGTGTACAAGGGAATAGACAACCTACATCAGCACGTCACGCAGTTCAGAGCTCTGTGCGGTAACACTGGAGGCGACAAAAAACCGTTGCTTCGCCAGTTCGTTGGCAGCCTGTCAGATACATTCTTTGAATGGTATTTGGAGCTCCTAAATGACTGCGTGAGGACATTCATAGAGATGGAACTGCTGTTCATACAGCGGTTCGCCAGCGCAAGCGAGCGCACCCTGATCATGGTATTAATCAATGGTAGGGTAAAATCGGGAGAAACTTGGGTCCAATATGCGATCTGATGGCGAGGCCTATGGTCAAAGTGGGAACAACGCATCGAAGAATCCTCTGCCTTGGGCATGTTCATCGGGACCCTTGATCCTCAAATGACTGTGTCCCAGTTCATGACGTTCTTCAAGCCAACCACCTTCCAGGTTCTGATCGATAAACTGACCAAAATGGACTAGATAGGCCATGGGCCTTGCTCCTCAAACAAGGACCCTCGAAACGCCAAGGGTAAAGGGAAAGCGGCCTTCGTCGCCAACACTCAACAACAACCAAATGACCCAAAACCGGCTGTTCGCCAAAATAATGCACGTCCACGCCTATCTCTGGAAGAAAGGTTAGGACGCGCTTACTCGTTTCCCTGCGATAAGACGAGATGACTATTTAAGTTGGTAATGCATAACAAACTCATCACATTGCTAGACCCACGGCGTCCACCGCAACCCGGCGATGTCAACAACCCCAACTACTGCTCCTATCACAGAATGGTGAGCCACCTAATTGAGAATTGCTACATCTTCAAGAACTGGGTCGAGAATCAGTATCAACAGGGAAAGTTCACGCTGTCTGAGAACTGGAGGGTGAACCCACCACAGAAGCACACTCCCAAAAAAGTGGATGCGCCGGGGGCATTGATTAGTTCAAAAAAGAGAAGATTATAGGTTTGTAGTTTAGTAACCGCAATCAATAACGGTGTCGCGTGTAGCGAGCGTTAGTGAGCACGGGTCGTCCTCTGAGATTCGAGGAATTCGTAAATTCTTGCTTTAGTTGAGTCGAAAGAACTAGTAAAGAAATTCAAGAAATTGTTTAAGATTTGGTTGAATTTAATAGTTTCAAGAACTTCAAGAAATCGTTTTAAAAAAAGAAAATTCAAGAAAATGTTCAAGATTTAGTTATTAAGAAAATTATAGAAGACTTGTAGGATTCGAACGGAATTGGTAGCCATGGATGAATATTCAAAATGATTCATCTTATCCATTGGTAGAATTAAAACTAGATCGATGGCTAAAAATGAGAATTAGGGATCTCTTGAAGAAACTAGAGTTTCTCCTTTATTGCCCTTGGTCTTTTCATTGATTGCCATTCTTATCTAGCCCTTAACAAGAAAGATCATCAATCAAATCCCAAATTGTGACAAAATTCTTAATAAATTGATCTCACTCATAATTTGGACATTAATGATTCTTTTTGCTAATCTCCATAAGAGTTAAGATGAATATAAAATTCTCTCATCATTTGATATACTAAATTCCTTTGAATTCTTAACAAGCAGAGATTTACTCACACATTATGAAAATAGAAGAATCAACAAATAGAGATTTCATAATGTGAAAATTTAGAGAAAGCAAGACTAAAAGTATGATCACCTTTATTATTCAACTTCAAATTACAATTTCTTCAATCCGAGATTACAAGAAGAATTGCTCTCGATCACTCCCTTGAAGAGATAATTTCTCCGTCGATCTTCGCTTCGCTCGATCACCGTGGGTCTTGGATCTATCGAGTATCACGTGCTCGTTGATGACAATCGGTTTCGCATAAAGGATCTTTTGTTGAATCGCTTGATGAACTTCTCGATAATTCTTGATCTTGAGATTTGGTGGCTCTTGGAATTGGATTTAATTGTTTTTGTAATTGTGTACAAAATGTATACTAAAAATCAACAATTTTTTAGTGTAGGCTTAGGTCCTTTTTTATAGCCCCTAATTAAGCTTCCACAATAAGTTAGGTTGTTACACAGAGGCTTTTAGAATAAACTAGGTAGTTATGAAGCGTCCTCAGCAAGCTAAGACGTTATTAGGAAGCTTCTGGAAAAATCTCGTCATTCGACCCTCTGACTCAGCCGCGGATCCGCGGCGACTCGGCCTGACGCAGCCGCGGATCTGCGACTGATTTGTGAACTCTTAACTTCAGTTTTCTTGAGTCTTCTAATGTTGGTCTCTGGGTTTATATGTGATATCTGGAATCTTCTTCTCTCTATTGAATTTCTGGCAGAATTTAACTTTTTGATTTCCTGTATTTTATCGGCGAATTTCTAATTCCGATATCTGACCTGAGCTAATTTTTGCATAAGATCTCAATGAAGAATGTTAGAGATATACAAAATTATGCATGAAATAATAAACACACAATTTCCTTCATAATGTTGATTATAATGTATGACACATGGTAAATGATATTTTGCAGACGAGCTTCTAATATGTGTTATATTTATAACAAACACCCTTAGATGATTAAAAAAGTGAGAAAATTGTTATGTTAAAAATTGCAATAATTTCGACTGAACAAATTCCCCCAAACTTGACTTTGATCGTCCCGAGCAAACTTCTTTTATTCAGGAGAAGGAGAAAATAGAAAGAAAAAGAAAAACTAACCAGCACACTTTCGTAGGCAACACGATTGCACTGAGCATGTGTAACAAGCCTTTAAATCTCTAGGTGTCCATAGTAGGAGGAGTGTTGTCTCCTGAGGGTTTTCAGCGGATTACACCAACAAAATCCTATAATAAAAGAAAAATTGTGAAAATTACATATCAATATAAGAATTGTAAAAATAAGAACTTGAAAATCAGAGTTTCCAACTACACTAGCTTTTCGGTTGTCATGAGCTCTATCTTAATAGTTATGAAAAGATATTAGAAATCACATCATCCCTCAATAAAATATCGCCTTTATTCTTCATTCCTACATTTCCTCCAAACACCGATCATATACCCTTACGTGTGTGTAAAAGACATCCCTACAATTGGAGAATTCAATTCAAGCTATCATACTCTTGTCCATCTACCTCAGTGCTTTTTAGTCGGTGAATATTTTGGCTGGAATTGCTCACACATTTTTCATGCGACCGTTAATACTTCTTGAAGTATTAACTGACTGATTACTACAAGTGCTCACATATTAGGCGTAATTAGCAATTTTCTCGTCTTGCAACACCTAAGACTTAGCAGTGGCTTCCAAACCAGTTGGTCTAAAACACTAGGTGATGAAGCACCCTCGATATATATTTTTTATGCTGCCTTGGTGATTACAAAACCAGTCTTCATTTTTCTTCACCATTTTTTATTTTTATGCTTCATTTATTATTTTTTTTCTTACTTTGGCTTTTAGACAAGAGCATTTCAAGGTATCCTCTACTATCCTGAGTTTCAAGACGTGTGTAAGTGCGTATAGTAGGGTATCAACGTTCAAATGTTTGGCTTACAGAATAGGAACTATTTTTCAGACTTATTTTTATCCTTAGATTAGTGACTTCATTTATCTTACTAACCCTTGGGACAACGGCTCATAATTATTTATTACTAGTTTCGTTTAAGAAAACATCTAATTTTCTTGGTTTTCTTAAACTTTTCCAATCTTTTAAATGTAATTTTTCACTTTCTAACCTTTCATTATAAAGGATTTTTTTTGAAAATTTTGTGCTTATGCAAAGTGTAATGCAAAGTACTGCGTAAATAAGCACAAACCTCCCCCAAGCCTGTTTATACCAGTGTCCTCACTGCTGTCATCTTTTAAATCTCAAAAACCTGTAGACTTGGGAGGAAAAGTTAATAACGGGGACAAGAATGACTGAACGTGAAAATCTCCCCCAAACTTATTTGTAATCATATGGATATTCAGTGAAGTCCTTTTTTAACTCACATCCATTCTTATGATAAGACAATATTATCGAGTCATGGAGGTGAAGCGGGGGAAATTTAGTTAGAAAAAAGCGGCTCCTGTAAAAACCGGAACTCCTCCGTGGGGTCAGTGGAAAAATACGGTTTTAATCTATGCCCATTCACTTTAAAAATATAACCGTTTTTACTATTTTCAACTTTAACTGCCCCGTGCGGGTATATATACTGTACCACAAATGGTCCTTTCCAACGAGATTTTAGTTTTCCCGCATGAAAATGGAGATGGGAATCGTAAAGAAGGACTTATTGTCTCGGGGTAAAAGTTTTTCTCAAAATATTTTTTTCGTGAAATATCTTAGTCCGGTTCTTTACTATAACCGCATTATCGTAAGCTTCATCGCGGAGTTCGTTTAGCACATTTAATTGCAGCTTCTGAAAGTTGCAAGCTTGATTTAAATCGAAGTTAAGTTTTTTAATGGCCCACATTGCTTTATGTTCGATCTCGACAGGAAGGTGACAAGCCTTTTCAAACTCTAGACGGTAAGGAGACATACCAAGATCAGTCTTATAAGCGGTATGAAATGCTCAAAACCGTCAATTTGGTTGACCAATCTTTCCGGTTTTTAGAAACTGTCTTCTCCAAAATTTGTTTGATTTGCCTATTGGAAATCTCAGCTTGCCCGCTCGTTTGGGGATGATAGGGCGTAGAAAATTTATGGTTCATTGAATATTTCCGTATCAAAGTCTCAAAAGACCGATTACAGAAATGCGTCCCATTGTCGCTAATTATAGAGCGAGAGTGTCCAAATCGCGAAAAGATATTTTCTTTAAGGAACTTAATAACAATCTTGTTGTCATTAGTGCGACATGGTATTGCTTCCACCCATTTTGAGACATAATCAACCGCTAACAAGGTATACAAATTCCTAAAAGAGTTGGGATAAGAACCAATAAAATCAATACCCCAAACGTCAAAAATTTCCACAACCAAGATAGGTTGGAGTGGCATCTCATTTTTTCGAGAAATCCTACCCGTGTGTTGACACCGTGGACAAGTTTTGCAATGATCAAATGCATCTTTGAATAATGTAGGCCAGTAAAAACCACATTGCAAAACTTTCTCCGCCGTCTTACGTAGACCAAAGTGACCACCACATGCCTGATCATGACTAAAAGACAAAACACTCTTGAATTCATCATTGGGGATACATCTGCGAATGATTTGGTCAGGAAAATACTTAAACAAATAAGGTTCATCCCAGTAAAAATGCTTTATTTGGGATAGAAATCGATAATTGTCTTGTTTAGACCATTCGCTAGGGATAAGTCATGTCTCTAGATAATTCACAATATCTACGAACCAAGGTTCGCAGGATACGTTCAAGAGTTGTTCGTCAGGAAAAGAGTCATTTATTGGTAAGGTCACAGTAGGTGAAGAAGAGATGCGTGAAAGATGGTCGGGTACTACGTTTTTACATCCTTTCTTATCTCGTATGATAAGATCGAATTCTTGTAATAATAGGATCCAACGATAAGATCGAATTCTTGTAATAATAGGATCCAATGTATTAACCTGGCCTTAACATCCTTCTTAGATAAAGGATGTTTTAGGGCGGAGTGATCGGTGTAAACCACAATCGGTGAGCCAATCAAGTAAGGCCTGAATTTCTCTAATGCAAATACAACTGCCAAGAGTTCTTTCTTGGTAGTTGTATAATTAATTTGGGCATCATTCAAGGTCTTACTTTCATAATAAATCGCATGTGGCATCTTATTAATGTGCTGTCCTAAGACTGCACCAACAAAAAAATCTGATACATCACACATAAGTTCAAACGGATGGTTCCAATCAGGAGATGATAGAACTGGGGCTGTAGTGAGAGATCTTTAAGTGATTTAAAAGCAACCTCACAGTTCGAATCGAAGTGAAATGTTGTATCCTTGGCCAAGAGAAGAGTTAAAGGTCTAGCAATTCTGCTAAAATCCTTAATGAATCTCCTATAAAATCCTGCATGACCAAGGAAAGATCGTATATCTTTGACGCATTTGGGATGAGGAAAGTTATGGATGACATCTATTTTAGCTCTGTCTATCTCAATGCCTTTTCGTAAAATGACATGTCTAAGCACGATACCTTCTTGGACCATGAAATGACATTTTTCCCTATTCAAAATTAAGTTCTTATCCTTATAGCGGGTAAGAACTGTGTCAAGATGACGTAAGCAATCCTCAAATAAGTCCCCAAATATAGAGAAATCGTGCATGAAAATCTCCAGAAAATTCTCGACCATGTCTGAAAATATCCCCATCATACACTGCTGAAATGTAGCGGGAGCATTGCATAACCCAAAGGGCATGAGTTTATAAGCAAATGTACCGAAAGGACAAGTAAATGTTGTTTTATCTTGATCCTTTTTGGCGATAGGGACCTGGTTATAGCCAGAGCATCCGTCCATGAAACAACGATATTCATGTCCAGCTAATCGTTCCAACATCTGGTCAATGAAAGGTAGAAGGAAGTGATCATTCCTCGTTGCGGTATTGAGTTTTCTATAATTAATACATACACGCCACCTAGTTTGGGTGCGTACTTGGATCAACTCATTATCCTCATTGGTTATGACCGTGATGCCAGACCTTTTAGGGACCACATGAATATGACTCACCCATTGGCTATCAGAAATTGGGTAAATTATACCACAATCAAGGCACTTGACGATTTCTTTCTTTACAGCCTCCTTCATGACGGGATTCAACCGTATTTGTGGGTCTCGGGTTGGTTTGGCTTCATTCATCAAATGTATATGATATTCCACAACCAAGGGACTAATCCCTTTGATGTCTGCCATTATCTAACAAAATGCTTGCCGATTTGATCTCATGACCGTTAAAAGAGCGTTCTCTTGCTCAAAAGCTAGAGAAGCGGATATGATCATAGGTAAAGACTCATTCTCACCTAAATATACATATTTAAGATGAGAAGGTAATAGTTTGAGATCTAATGTCGGCAGAGAGACAATAGAAGGTGGGGTAAGGGAATGATATTCGGATTCTCGAAGAAGTTCATAACCTGCATAGGATATTAACTCGGAAAGCGCTACTGACTTCTGTGATGAGTCAAAAGGTTCAAACTCGGGGGTGGACTCGTCAAAAGTGTCCTCACTATAATAATGTGCTAGATCAACCAATGATGTACTAATATCGTCGAGATCATCAAAGCAAAGTTCCTCAACCTTGCAGCTTTCGGGAGCTATCTCGTGGACAGAACAGACATCAAGTAAATGAGCAGAAGGTTTAGATGGTTGACTTCCTAGCTTGTAAATGTTCAGCTCAATTGTCATCTTCCCGAAGGATAGGTTCAGAGAACCGTTAAGACAATTAATGACAGCATTGGAAGTGGCTAAGAAGGGTCGACCGAGAATCACTGGAATTTAGTTCCGTGGGTTCGCTACAGGTTGTGTGTCTAAAACAATAAAGTCCACAGGGAATATAAATTCCCTGACTTTTATTAACACATCCTCAAGTTCACCCCTAGGTTTGGTGATAGATCGATCTGCCATTTGGAGAGTGCAGTGGGAAGGTTTTAACTCTCCAATACCTAACTGCTCATAGACAGAGTAAGGAAGTAGGTTAACACTAGCGCCAAGGTCGAGTAGAGCACGATTAATATTTTTACCCCCAAATAGAAATAGAGATTGTAGGACAGCCAGGGTCCTTACGTTTCTTTGGTAATTGCTGGGTAAAAGCTGTGCTAACATTACTCGTCAAGAATACTTTTTTCGGCACTTGAGTTCTTATCTTCCTAGTGCACAAGTCCTTAAGTATTTTCGCATAAGCCGGAACTTGTTGGATAGCATCTAGGAGAGGGATATTTATGTTAACCTATTTAAACATTTCCATAATCTTCTCCATTTGTGCATTAGGTTTGTTGGCGCTCAACCTATTTGGATAAGGAGCTTTATCAATAATAGTTGAGTCCAACATTTGTGGAGAAGATCGTGTGGGTATAACGGATCCCAGAATTGGAGTGGGGATCGTTTCAGGTTGTGTCAATGAGGTGGGCGGAGGGTTCGAGCCTAGGGGAAAACGTAGAATAGGCTCGGAAGAAGATGAGCTAAGGTCAGAAGTGGAAGTGGAAGCCGGGGTGTCATTGATTGATTCATCATTATCAACCTGTTCACCGACTTGGTTATTCAGTACTCTTCCGGATCTCAACGTGGTGATGGCATTCACATTATGATATTGTGAGTGGCCAGGATTCGGTAAAGGTTGAGACGGAAGTTCCCCTTTCTCTCTAGCACTCATTGCGGCATTTAATTGTGCAATATATGCTTCTATCGATTTAATACTCTCACCGTGTGAGGCGGAGTCTTTCTTTATGGTATCGATAGAAGACCTTATATCAGTTGACATTTGCATGGTATGTTTCATAAACAAATCCAAGGTTCGTTCGAGTGAAGAGGAATTTTCGGTACCGACCGTTTGGAAAGAATTATTATACGGTGTAGAATTGTTGGCTGGATTTTGAAAAGTTTTTGTTTGAAAGGGGTGCTGATTTTGTGGTGGTTGCTGTTGCTGTGGAGGAACCCTTTGAAAGTTATTTTGGTTTGGAACCGTATTTTGAGTTTGGTGTTGGTTCCAAGCAAAATTAAGGTGATTCCTCCAACCCTGATTATATGTGGAAGAATAAAGATCGTTTCTAGGTCGTTGCTGAAAATCAGTATTAGTGTGTTCTTGACCTTGAAACGGAGAATTTAAAAGACATTCTTCCGTTAGATGTGATGGATCGGAATAGTATCCACATACGGTTTTAGGGAGCATCACCTGGTTTAGGGAAGATAATAAAAATTTGTTTTCCATAGCTTCGAGTTTCTTTTGCATTGCTGCCATTTCGACTTTTACGGCAATAGAAACATCAAGTTGATGAATACTACCCCTAGATGATGAACTAACGCTTTCCTATTGCAAAGTGTTTTCCGCAAAATCTTCCAAGAATTTCCAAGCTTCACCATCGTCTTTAGACATGAAATTTCCTTGACACATGGTTTCAAGCATCTGTTTTGTCGTTGGATTAATGCCTTCGTATATAATTCGGCATAGATCCCATCTATGGATTCCATGATGAGGACATTGGACAAGAAGATCCTTGAACCGTTCAAAGCATTTCTAAAATGGTTCATTGGGAAGCTGAGAAAACTGGTTGATTTCACTCCTAACACGGGCGGTCTTTTGATTGGGATAAAATTTCTAAATCGCATAAAGTAAACGGGAGAAGACGTAAACGCATAGCATCTACAGAAAGTTGTGAAGTGCCCATCATAGCACATACGTTTTCGAATTTGGTGATAAAAACGTAAGCGTATTCAGACTCAAGACCGTGAAATTTAGGCAAAATATTGATATAGTGTGGTTTGATTTCGAAATTATCCCGATTGGCTAGTGGAATAGAAAGACAAGTAGAAAGAGGACCACGTATAGGGTAGCATCTCTCTTGGAGAGATATACGCGGTAGATTCTGTACACCTGCGGGTGGTGGCAGAGTGGTGTTATTGAAATTTGATGGAGAACCGTCCATCTCGGTGGATGTGGTTTGTGGTGAGTATTCCTGCCTGTCACGCGGGTGACCCGGGTTCGATCCCCGACAAAGACGTCATTTGATTGGTTCAAAAAAGAGAAGATTATAGGTTTGTAGTTTAGTAACCGCAATCAATAACGGTGTCGTGTGTAGCGAGCGTTAGTGAGCACGGGTCGTCCTCTAGGATTCGAGGAATTCGTAAATTCTTGCTTTAGTTGAGTCGAAAGAACTAGTAAAGAAATTCAAGAAATTGTTTAAGATTTGGTTGAATTTAATAGTTTCAAGAACTTCAAGAAATCGTTTTCAAGAAAAAAAATGTTCAAGATTTAGTTATCAAGAAAATTATAGAAGGCTTGTAGGATTCGAAAAGAATTGGTAGCTATGGATGAATATTCAAAATGATTCATCTTATCCATTGGTAGAATTAAAACTTGATCGATGGCTAAAAATGAGAATTAAGGATCCCTTGAAGAAACCAGGGTTTCTTCTTCATTGCCCCTTGTCCTTTCATTGATTGCCATTCTTATCTAGCCTTTAACAAGAAGGATTATCAATCCAATCCCCAAATTGTGACGAAATTCTCAATAAATTGATCTCACTCACAATTTGGACATTAATAATTCTTTTTACTAAAGTTTATAATCTCCATAAGACTTAAGATGAATATAAAATTCTCTCACCATTTGATCTACCAAATTCCTTCGAATCCTTAGCAAGCGTAGATTTAGTCACACATTATGAAAATAGAAAAATCAATAAATAGAGATTTCATAATATGAAAATTTAAAGAAAGCAAGACTAAAAGTTTGATCACCTTTATTATTCAACTTCAAATTACAACTTCTTCAATCCGAGATTACAAGAAGAATTGCTCTCGATAACTCCCTTGAAGAGATAATTTCTCCGTCGATTTTCGCTTCGCTCGATCATCGTGAGTCTTGGATCTATCGAGGATCACATGCTCGTTGATGACGATCGGCTTCGCATAAAGGATCTTTTGTTGAATCGCTTGATGAACGTCTCGATGATTCTTGATCTTGAGATTTGGTGGCTCTTGGAATTGGATCTAAATTGTTTTTGTAATTGTGTACAAAATGTGTACTAAAAATCAACAACTTTTTAATGTAGGCTTAGGTCCTTTTTTATAGCCCCTAATCAAGCTTCCCCAATAAGTTGGGTTGTTACACAGAGGCTTCTAGAATAAGCTAGATAGTTATGAAGCATCCTCGGCAAGCTAAGATGTTATTAGGAAGCTTCTGGAAAAATCTCGTCATTCGACCCTCTGACTTGTCGTGGATCTGCGGCGACTCGGCCTGACGCGACCGCGGATCCGCGGCCGATTTGTGAGCTCTTAACTTCAATTTTCTTGAGTCTTCTAATGTTGGTATCTGGGTTTATATGTGATATCTGGAATCTTCTTCTCTCTATTGAATCTCTGCCAGAATTTAACTCTTTAATTTCCTGTATTTTATCAGCGAATTTCCGATTCCGATATCTAACTTGAGATAATTTTTGCACAAGATCTCAATGAAGAATGTTAGAGATATACAAAATTATGCGTGAAATAATAAACACACAATTTCCTTCATAATGTTGATTATAATGTATGACACATGGTAAATGATATTTTGCAGACGAACTTCTAATATGTGTTATATTTATAATAAACACCCTTAGATGATTAGAAAAGTGAGAAAATTGTTATGTTAAAAATTGCAATAATTTCGACTGAACAGGCATCATGCTCGCTCGTGGAAGAAACTCCGTGGGAAGTCGTTCTTTAAGCAAAACCCAAAAGAATGCTGAAGGATCTACAGGCATGTTCGGCAGTTATGTGGAAAAGCCCACTTGAACCTGAAATTATCGAAGGGATGCTGAAACCGCGTCCCATACCGAAAGTTGTTGACAAAAGGCAAAATCCCCAAGTCCAGCCTTCAAAGTATTCAAAGAAAAAAAGAAGACCAAGAAGCCAGTGCAGCCTGTCGAGTGTGACGACAAGAGCACAAACCTACAAAAGTACATCGACGCGTTGGAATAGTACCACCAGAAGGCGCGGACACCGGTCACCCTTGAAGAGTTCCTCAAGTATATTCTTGAGAATGAAGAGAGTGACAACGATGAGAAAAATGACTCATCAAAAGAAACCAAAAACTATGTAGAAAGTTGCCACATGGTCTCCCATTCGTCGTTAAATGGCGAAGAAACTCCTTCAGTGTCAGAAAATAGCGCAGGGGAAAGATCGACGCTAAAGTCCTCGGAACTGCCAGAAGACCCGATCGATAGGCTGTTAAATGAAGCCTTTCGAAAAACCAAAGCTGACCAGGAACGCGAAACATCCATATACGAAAAGGCTAAGTATCAGCGTCAAGATGAAGAAGCTACGGCAAGGATGAGTCGTAAAGTGCTCCAACCCAACCGAAGCACTCCTGCCACAAATAAAAGCAGGATCAAGGCAGAGAAGCGGTTCACCAAAGCCCTGTCAATAGGAATGAAGCCGCCACCTCTCGTAGGAAACATTCCTGGGGTCATATGCCTCAACGGAGAGGATTCACATCCAAATTACTGTCTATATCATTGAAGGGTTACCCACCCTACTCAAGAATGCAGTACCTTCAAGAAGTGGTGGTAAGGATATGTTGCCCATCAAAAACACTTCAAAAGGATGAAACGCGAAGCTCGTCGACAGCAAAAGAGTGCGACAGATGCGCGTGAAAAAACGACCGGCAACTGTCATATGGTTGATACCGGTCCGAAAGGGGAAAAGCCCCAGGTGCTTACCTTTGGGAGCGATTCTGAGGATGAAATAACTATCAACCCTCTCTTCAAAGACTCCACCTCTGAAAAAGAAGAGAAGGAGAAGAACTGTGAGATCATTCAGCTGCGTAACCACACGCTGCCTGAGAAGAACCTCGGACCTACAAACAATGGTTCGAGCAAAAGAGACAAAGGGAAAGAAAAAATCCCCTAGGAAATCACCCTTGATAATGGAGTTGTCAAAGAGCTCGCAATGAGGGACCCACCTAAGAAAAATAATGTGGATTACAACGTCCTGTCACATTTGAGGAAAATACCCTCACAACTGAGCATACTGGATGCTCTCCTCTTGTCCAAAGAAGCACGAGAGTCTCTGATCAAGGCATTACAAGAGCCCGATCAGTTCCAAGCTTTCCTCGCAGAAGAAAAGATGAAGGATGAGCTGGCGGAGGTTCACACAGCTGATATTACTTTCAGCGATGAAGACCTCCTCCTTAGTACGCGCGAGCATAACCGCCCGTTATACGTCACCGGGTACTGCCACGACATCAAAATAGGGAAAATTCTTGTCGACAACGGATCCTCCATTAACATTCTCAACATGAAAGTGCTGAAAGAGATCTGCATCAACGTTCACCACCTGGCTCGAGACAAAATTACCATCTCCGGGTTCGACTCACAGTCGTCACGGACACTTGGGTCCGTAATTTTGACGTTATACTTTGGGCTGCTCGTCACTGACATCAAATTTCATATCATTGACGCCAAGACTTGCTATAACAATCTGCTCGGTAGGCCTTGGTTACACGAATACAACGTCATCCCTTCTACACGACATCAATGTATGAAGTATTTCAAAGATGGCTTGGAATGTACCGTTACAGGGAGCTGAATCCTTTCTCCGTAAACAAGGTCCGGAAATATGAAGAAGCAAAGTACTTACTACCAGACTTCAAAGATACACAAAGGTGTCATAAGCCAGAGGATAAACAGAAGTCCATCGCCACCATCCCGATCTTTGGGAGCGATTCCGAGAGAGATGGAGAAATAGTCTACTCGGGGCAACCACAGAAAGAAAATAATAGGCCCGGACCATCTATCCCTATTCTGGTCTTTGGCAGGGACTCTGAGGACGAGGCCAACACAGTGTTCTCTATCCGCCCGTCAGTGCAATCCCTCGACGAAGCAGATCAGAGTCTGCAAATCACAATGGCTCCACCTCGGCATTACAAGGAACTTGATGCACTCCATACGTACAGTGTACAAGAACTACAGACTTTCTATGTCCCTCCCAGACGAAGATGTGAAAACGCGATTCTCTTCTACCAAGCTACGGAGAACAAAGTAGAAAAAGAAGTCTGGTATGGTGCCGATTTTGCACTCGACAGGCCTCAATCAATCAGTCTGCCAAAATACTACGTGGAGGGATTGAAAAGGCTGTTAAGATGCCAAGGTGTACCCCTTGAGCAAATTGTTCAACAAGTCCAATTCTACAAAAATATTTGGGATATTCCTTGGACTCAGCGAAAGATATCCAACGGGAAGATGGAGACAACCGGGCTCGGATACGTTCGGTCCAAGAAACGAGAGCAGTTCCATAGCTGCTGCATCATAAACAGTTTCAGCGAAGAGGAAAACACTCTTCTAAACTGTCCTGACGTTGAAACAGAGCGAAATCCCGCTCTAAGAACGTTAAGTCCGTTGCTCGAAGAATAAATACACAAGCTAATAGAAGAGGCTTTTCAAAGGAGTTGAGACAACCACAGCCGCGAGTTAGCTATCTATGAAAAAGCCAGGATGCAGCGTTTCAATCAGAAATATGCGGAGAAAGAAGACTACAATGCCCTTTATCCCCAGCCCGCTGTATGTCCTCGCAAAAAGGAAAAATCCCGAAATAGAGGCAAAAACAGGACAAAGAGCACAAACAACGTTCGCAAACAATAAGGCAGATCTAAGAAGTCGCGCTATCAAGAAAAACTCGGTTGGAACCCGTCCTTTATACAGAAGATGGATCGGGAATACTCTTTTCTCCAAGACAAGACGAGAAAAATATTCAACCTTGTTATAAAGCACCAAATGATGACACTTCCGGAGTCTCGGCACCCCGAACAAATAAACGAGGTCCATCACCCGGATTATTTCTCCTACCACCGAGCAGTAGGTCATACCCTTGAAGACTGCTTCACCTTCAAAGACTGGGTAGAGAACCAGTACCAGCAAGGCAGGTTTTCTTTATCCGACAGCTGGAGGGTAACCCCGCCGCAAAAGCACGGGCCAAAGAAGATCTATACCATGAGGATGGGACCTGCTCAACACAAAAAATGGAAGTGAACTCATACTTGCCACATGATAACACTCTCGAAGGAGGGAGGATACGAGACTATAGATGACCCTTTAGGTGCTTCGCAAATGAAGACGAGGATGAGGTGATCTCAGAGTTTCCATGGGTGCCCAAAGAACTGGAAGATGGGATACACACCACGGCGAAAAACCTAAAAAAATTGACTTAGGGACAGAGAATGATCCGAGGCCGACATTCGTCAGTGAGCTACTATCTGAAAAATAGGTAGCCACGTTAAAAGACATGCTCATGCAATATAAAGACCGCTTCACATAGAACTATTCCGAGATGCCGTGTCTAGATTCAAAAGTGGCAGTACATAAACTAACCATATCGCCGGACATAAAGCCAGTTAAACAGGTGCCAAGAAGAATGCGGCTCAAACTTGAGATGAGTATAAATGCTAAGGTCAAGAAACTAATCGACTCCGACTTCATCCAAGAAGTTCAATATCCTGACTGGATCGCTAACATCATTCCGGTAATAAAGAAAAATAGGATGGTGCGCATCTGCGTGGACTTTCAGGATGTCAACAAAGCTTGCCCGAAGAATGATTTCCTAGTGCCTGTTACCGAGCTGATGATCGATAACACGTCTACCCATGAGATCTTCTCCTTCATGGATGGATCTTCAAGATACAACCAAATAAAAATGCGTCCTGAAGACCAAAAACATAACACCTTCCGGACTCCGCTGGGCATATTCTGCTATAAGGTGATGTCTTTCGGTATAAAGAACGCTGGCGCTACCTACCAGAGGGCTATGATGAAGATCTTCGATGACCTCATCCATGAGATTGTCAAATGCTATATCGACGACCTTGTGGTGAAGAGCAAGTCTTATGAGGAACATTGGAAACATCTAAACATAGTGTTCCAATGTCTTTGGAAGTATAGACTGAAGATGAATCTCTAAAATGTGCGTTTGGAGTCTCCTTAGGCAAATTCCAATGATTCGTCATACGGAACCGGGGTATCGAAATCGATCCCTCAAATATCAAGGAGATTACGGAAATGCCCACGCTAAGAACTCTCAAACAGTTGCGATCTCTTCAAGGAAAGCTCGCGTATATCCAGCGGTTCATACCCCACCTCTCCGGAAAATGCCGTCCCTACAGTTATCCAATGAAGAAGGGGATCTCGTTCGTCTGAGATCAAAAGTGCCAAAACGCATTAGACGAAATCAAGCAATACCTGCAAAATTCGCCGGTATTAACCGCTCCGGTTAAGGGAAAACCCCCTATCCTATATACAACAGCCCTTGAGGGTTCTCTAGGTGCACTATGGGCATAAGAGAACGATCAGGGAAAGGAGAGAACTTTGTACTATTTGAGCCGAGTTCTCCTGGGGGCAGAAAACAACTACCCCCCATCGAAAAGTATTGCTTGGCACTGATCTTCGTGATAAGGAAGCTCAGAAATTACGCCTTGGCACATGAGGTCCATCTCATATCAAAGGTGGATCCTCTCAAATATCTGATGTCAAGGGCCATATTAATAGGAAGGCTTGCTAAATGGGCACTCCTCCTGATAGAGTTCTCGATAACGTATCGACCTCTCAAAGCAGTGAAAGGCCAGGTCATCACCGACTTTCTCGCCAAGCATCTGATACCAGTCGACTCCCCTTTAAATTGCGAGTTTCCAGATGAACATACGTTCGACACAATCGAAAGAGAGAAAGAAGAAAATGATTCCCAATGGGAACTCTACTTCGATGGAGTATCTTCCACGAAGAGGCGAAAGCAAAACACCTCAATAATCAAAGCCGGGGTGAGCCTTATCTTCGTGACTCCACAAGGAGGGATAATGAGTTACGCCCTCTCCTTAACAGAGCCAAGGACTAATAACGAAACTGAATATGAAGTTTTGATAGCGGGCCTCGAGATCGCTGTCGACATGGGAATCAAAGACCTCCTCATATATGGAGACTCTTAGCCGATCGTTAGCCAAGTAAATGGCGACTATCAGACATGCAAGCCAGAGCTGATAAAGTATGGTGAAAGAGTGCAGCAACTGCTGACACAAATCCCTTCCTACATCCTGGAGAGTATACCGTATGCAGAAAACAGCAAGGCGAATGCGTTGGCCAAATTGGTTAAGGAATTAGCCGATGAAGACCTCGATGACGTACAAATCATCATGCAAAGTCGTAGGATCCTCGCGCCGACAGAAATATCTTCGGGAGATTTAACAGGGCCATCTGAAGGAAAAGAAACAACCAAACAAGTAGCCCTTCAAATAGAGAACGAAGAAAAGGTCAAGGATTGGAGGGAACTCTTTATAGACTACTTCAAATCCCAACGAACGCCCAAAAACGCGTCGTCTCGACAGCAGCTCATGAAACGAGCTTTGTCTCTCGTCTTTGTCAATGATACTCTATATAAGAGATTGTTCAACTGTTTATGGCTAAGATGCCTGGGGTAGGAGGAAGCAAAGAAAATTGTTCAAGAAATTCATGATGGACTCTGCGTTCTCACCAAGCTGGGCCGAAGATGAAGCTAAAGATCAAAAGAATGGCTTACTATTGGCCCATAATGATTCAGGACTGTCTCGAATATGCGAAACAGTGTCACTCGTGCCAAATCCACGGGGACTTCATCCATCAACATCCAAATCCGCTACACCCAACAGTGGCTAGTTGGCCGTTCGAAATGTGGGGAACCGGTATAATTGGCCCCATTGAACCGGCGTCGTCTAAAGGATATCGGTTTATACTGGCAACGATCGACTACTTCTCTAAATGGGCAGAAGCAGCACCACTAAGGGAGGTGACGATGGAGAATATCCTCCATTTCTTCAGAACACATGTCATCTATCGGCTCGACACTCCGGGACGAATTATCTCGGATAATGTGCCAGCTTATAGAAATCATAAAATTAGCCGCTTCGCACAACAGCATAAAATAGATTAAAGATACTCTTCATTCTATAATCCCCGGGCCAATGGTCTAGCGAAAGCTTTCAACAAGACCTTGACGAAGATTATAAAGAAAATGGTGTCCAGAAACAAGAGAGACTGGCATGAAAGGTTGCATGAAACTCTTTGGGCGTACCGAACAACGTTCAAAACATCAACGAATACAACACCATACGCGTTGATATTCGGCACGGAAGCAGTGTTACCCCTAGAAATAGAACTCCCTTCTCTGCGAGTAGCGGTTTGATACGAGCTGACAGATGAAGAAAATGCTCATCTTCGGCTTATGGAGCTCGACGCCCTCGACGAAACCCGCCTTATAGCACAACAAAACCTGAAGACTTATAAGGCAAGGATGACACGGTCATATGAAAAATTGACCAGGCCGAGAACGTTTCGCCAAGGCGAACTCGTGCTAGTTGTCAAAAGACCAATGATCCCCAATTGTGCAAAACAGGAGAAATTCGAGCCGAACTATGAAGGCCCGTACATCATAGACAAAGTCTACCAAGGTGGAGTCTACCTGCTCATGGATATGCATGGCGAAAGACCCTTCCGGCCAATAAACAATCGATTCCTCAAAAAATACTATGCCTAACGAGTCATGACCTAGGTCAATGATAGATAACGATGTTTATGTCCGCTCGCTATCTTCCTGAGTCAAAAACTCTGAGAGTAGCATGCAAAGAAATTCGCCTCAAACATGGCGACAAAGGATCGAGATGTCCTTAAACTAGAAATTCGCCTCAAATATGGAAACAAAGGACCGAGATGTCCTTAAACTAGAAATTCACGTCAAACATGGCAACAAAAGACCGAGATGTCCTTAAACTAGAAATTTGCCTCAAACTTGGCGATAACGGACCGAGATGCCCCTAAACTAGAATCTCGCCTCAAATATGGCAATATAGGATCGAGAAGTCCTTAAACTAATTATCTGCCTCAAACATGGCAGTACGAACCGAGAAGTACCTAAACTAACAGCGGACCGAGATGCTCTTAAACTAAAACTTCATCTCAAAAATATCGATACTGGACCGAAAAGTCCTTAAACTGATTACTCGCCTCAAATATGGCGATACTGGACTGAAAAGTCCTTAAACTAATTAATCGTCTCAAACATGGCAATACAGGACCGAGATGTCCCTAAACTAAAATTTTGCCTCGAATATGGCGATATAGGACCAAAACGTCCCTAAACTAATGCATCGCCCCAAATACGGTGATACATTCCCTTGGGATCTATATTGCAATCGAAGTCTTAGCAGGAAAGATTGCAACTCGAGTCCCACTGGCTACATAGCTAATCCAGCGATGACATCACCCTCAAAACCCACCGACAAACAGATGGGTCACATACGACGAAGTTACTTTCGAGAGTTTCGTAGTCAAAAAAAGGTTATGTCCACAAGCGAAATGGGCACGGATGAAAACCCGAAAGGGCGCCGTGAGTAAAAACAGCAGGGCTACCGGCGAGCTTGTGAAAACCCGGAAGGGCACAATCTCGTTAAAAAACGGTATGTCCACAAACAAAATGGGCACGGATGAAAACCCAAAAGGGCGCCATGAGTAAAAACAGCAGGACTGTCGGCGAGTTTGTGAAAACCCGGAAAGGGCGAAAACTCGTAAAATAAAAAATTCATATGCACTTGCAAAGTCCTCTCGACCTTGTGAGGAGAAATTACCTGCGTGAGATCTTTAAGACTCACAAAGGAGCAACACACTTAGGGATCCTCATGATTCCTAAGGAGAAATTACACTTGCAAGATCCTCACAACTCGTAAGGAGAATTCCCCTTATAAGACCCTCACAGCTCATAAGATTTAAAAGCCTTAAGCTATAAGGATCTGAACCTGTTCTTAAGCCGTCACATACCCCAAGTTGCCCTACAGCAGTCCGATATTGACCCTTGTATACAATTTACGGGCATGAATAAACATTTCCCCACCAAGTTCCACCAATAGCGAGAAATGTCTCCATATGGTGAACGACACTTGTAAGTCCTCTCGACTTATAAGGAGAAACACTCTTGCAAGATCCTTACGACTTATAAGAGAAAATATCACTTGGGAATCTCTATGATTTCTAAGAAGAAAAACACCTACGAGACCCTCACGACTCATAGGGAGAAATTCCTTTATGAGACCCTTATGGCTCATAAAGTCAAAAAGCCCTAGCCGACGGGATCTTAACCCTGTTTGCTAAGCCACCTTTATTCAAATCAACAAAGGCAAATATTGAGTCGCTCCTAGCAATATTCTAGCCGCAGCAATGATGATGCCTAAAAAGATATCAAACTTCAAGTCCTCTCAAAGCAAATGATGATTCACTCCTGATAATATCCCGGTTGCAGCGATGCTGATGTCTAAACATATGTCAAACTCCAAGTCTTTTCACGGCAAATGATGATTCGCACATGGCAATATTCCAGTTGTAGCGATACTGATACCAAGGTTGGTATTAGATTCCAAACTCACAATAAAAACAGCAGCGAGTAAAAAAATGTATATAAAATAGCCGAAATGATGGGGCAACTCGCAATAAAAATCAGCGAATAAAAAATATGCATATAAAAAACAGCCAAAATGTTTGGGCAACTTGCAATAAAAAACAGCGAGTGAAAATAAAAAAAAGTAGTCGAAATGATTGGGCACCGTGGATAAAAATCCGAAATGAATGGGCAATCGCGACTTTCGCGATATGAAAAGCTGAAAAGATAGAAAATCGCGGCAATAAAAAATAAAATAAAATAAAGTTTCCTCTGCCCTGCAAGTACGTCTATATTGACTCTTGTATATGATTTATGGGCACAAATGAAAGAAAGGGAACCATATTTTCCCACCAGGCTCCGTCAAAGGGAGAGCCAGATCTTGATGGCAACATCTACAGCCTAAAGATGAGCTCGACACTCTTCTCATTCCAACAGGGTGCAGACGTGATGTCAGCAAAGCTCAAAGGAGCCAAATAAAAAAGGAGTAATGGCAAAATCCCAGCTCCAACTCGACGTTCCTTCTCGGTGTAAATGCAACGCCAACAAAATAAAAGTGGAGTGATGGCAAAAATCCTACCTCCAGCTCGATGTTCTCCTTATTCCAGTAGGGTGCGGGCGTAACTGTCAAATTAAATTGGAGCAATGAAATATTCCTAGATCCGGACCTCGATGGCGATACATATAGTATAAAAGTCATTTGGATGTCTACCCAAGTTCAGCAAAGAATCGGTATGACATCACCAAAATAAAGTGGAGCAACGGCATATCCCTAGCTCTATATCTCGATGGCAACATCTATAACCTAGAGATCAGCCTGATATCCCTTCTCAGTGCAGACGCGATGTCAACAAAGACCCAAGGGCCGAATAAAAAAGGAGACACGACAATATCCTAACTCCAGCTCGATGTGCTTCTCATGCCAGCAGGATGCAGATGCGACGTCAACAAAGGCTCCAAGGAGCCAAATCAAAAAAGAGTGACGGAAAAATGCTAATTCCAGCCCGACATGATTCTCAAGCCAGCAGGATATAGACACAACGTCATCAAAGACCCAAGGGTCAAACAAAAAAGGAGTAATGGCAAAATCCCAGCTCCAGCTCGACGTTCCTTCTCGATGCAGATGCGACGTTAACAAAGGCTCCAAGGAGCCAAATCAAAAAGGAGTGACAATAAAATCCTAACTCCAGCTCGACGTGCTCCTCATGCCAACATGATGCAGATGCGACGTCGACAAAGGCTCCAAGGAGCCAAATTAAAAAGAAGCGACGGCAATATCCTAACTCCAGCTCGATGTGCTCCTCATGCCAGCAGGGTGCAGACATGATGTCAACAAAGACCCAAAGGTCAAATAGAAATAGAGTCACGGGAAAATCTTAGTTCAAAGTCTTGACGGTTCATATATAACCTAGAGACTATCCCGGCGTTCCTTTTCACTCCAGTAGGATGTAGACGCAACGTCAACAATAGATCCAAGGGTCGAAAAAAAATGAAGCAATGGCATATTCCCAGCTCCGGACTTCAACTGCAATACATACAGCATAGAGGTCCTACAGATGTCTATCCTACTTCAGCAAAGAATCTGCGTGACATCGTCAAAGCAAAAAACGAAGTGACGGTATATTCCTACCTTCGGGTCTTGACAGCAACTCATATAAAATCCGAAAGACCATTGGAGATCATCCCACCCCAGAAGGGTACAGTTATGACTCATCGGGGCTCTAAATTGAGCCTAACCTCAAGTAAAAAGCGTCATGACAAATTCCTAATGCTTGCTCTTCTAACGGTAATATAACCTAAGAAAATTGCTTGAAGACGTCTTATCCACCCTCGGAAGGGATCAGAGACACGACAGTCGTGGGGCGATAGCATATTCCTAGCTCCGGACTTCAATTGCAATACATACAGTATAGAGGTCCTACATATGTCTATTCTACTTCAGCAAAGAATCGGCACGCCATCGTTAAAAAAATGAAGCAATGATATATTCCCAGTTTCGGGTCTTGAAGGCAACTCATATAAAGCCTAAAAGACTATCAGAGATCATCCTACACCAGAGCGGAGTGGTAATCACTCATCGGGGCTCCAAATTAAGCCTAACCTCAAGTAAAAAGCGTCATGGAATATTCCTTGTTGGGTTACGGCAGCGCCCTGGCCATTAAACCGTGGCCAAATGCAGAACAAAAATTTTCTAAACTGGCGCTACCATGACCCGATGCCTGGATCTACCCTAAACCCTATACTAGCAATATGTAAACTAGGAGATAGATGGTTATACCGAGTTGATCCGTGTCCTTCGGCCTTGAACCATCATCCCAAGCTCCTAGAGGCTCCTTGATCGAATTTGGTTGCCGGTCTTCCTCCATCTACGATGATCCACCTGAGGGAAACGACACAAGCTTCAGCCTCGCCAAGCGAGGCAACCGACGCTCCAAGATTGCTAGCAATGGAGAGCAGAGGTGTAAAATTATCTCACTATAATTTTCTCTCATCACAAATGCTCAAGGAGCAACTTAAGAAGATGAAGAGGAGGTGAGGAAACATGTGGCATGAGCAACTAAAGAAATGTGGCTAAGTCTCCAAGTGAGTGAGAATGAATCAAGTGAAGAAAAGAAAATGAGCAAGAGCAACTCAAGAATGTGGTTGCCTCTCTCTCTCTCTCTCAATCATGCACACAAAATATCTCTTTTCATTTTACAATAAACAAATGCAAACCATACATCTCTACATGTCATCACCCATGCTCATGCCAACTCACCCTCCACCTCATTTCCATAATTGGTTTTCTAAAAAGAAAATCAATAATGAGGTGGCCATCTTCTAGAAGCTATTCCGTATAAATACGGAATACTTCCCGGTACACGTATCGAAATACATATATGCGTATTCGTATCAAAAATACGAATAGCCAAGAGAGAAAATGAATAGTGAACAATAATATTAGAATACATATATATAAATTATTAAATCAAAACCTGATTTAATAATCCGGCTTAATCCTAAACCGCTAGTATTATCAACCGTCCGATTAAAGTTTGTGCAGCCTGTACACATATTTAATCGGACACATGTATGTACCAACATACGTTATCTACACCATATTGCCTGAACCGTGAAAACCCTCTGTATGGGACTTTAAAGACTCGTCAATACGCTGGCAGTGGGTTTAACCATAAGGACGTCAGCGGCACTAGCTGTACGTAACGGCTACTCAGGTATTGAGCGAAAGGAAGGCCGACGAGCAAACTCATCCAAACCCCTACTGAGCCTGACAGTGACAATATCCGTACAGTCTGGTCTGTTCGTCTAAGAGTATCTCATATCGATTCTAGGGGGTGGATAAAGTCAGACCCCTAATAACGCGACATTTAGTGTCGGCATGAAACCCGTCACCGCCTGAGAAACTAACGATCTTGGATCGGTAATTCTCGTCTACCCCGGCCAAGAATTTCTGGTGATGGCCACCCATGCACAATGCGACATCAACCCCCAATGCCGGGAGAGACGAATCCCCGACGATCCGCTCACTGCCTCCATATGTCTCGGGACTGTACCCAACTAAAACCTATTTGCATGACCCCTTTAAGCCGTGGTAGGGTAGTAATCAAAGCACAGTGGGAACTCACACGAGATAAATGACGATCATAGGTCGACAGACTAACCTGTACACATGTCACCAGGGAAATGCCATCTGACAATAGGTATAATACCAACTAGCAGGTTCCCGTCGAGTCCGTCCAGTGTACTCATAACCCAATGAGCGCCTGTATAATACCTTAGGTGAACAAACTAACACCAATGGTTTGTGAGACCTAGTCACCTCCCCTCATCGGGGTCTCGATCAATATACATTAGTCTACACTGGAGTATCGATGCCCAGTCTCGAAACTCCCACGACTAAGGACATTTAAGGATTTGCTTATAGACCCCCAGCTCCCACATATATGATCACCATCATAATGCTGGTAGTTAAGTAAGAATCCTATGGGCTCTATCAACATGTAATAGCGATGATAAAGACAAACCAGATAGCATACTATCGTCTCGAATAAGACTGTTCTACCGGTATAGGTCATCTTCCCGCCAAAATTTTTGGCCAAGAGCTATTTGTTCCCTTATTAAAAGGGGGAGAATCCTAAAAAAATAGGTATCACGTGTAAAACACGCGGGCGCACGTATGCAAAGTATATGAGGGCTGAACATAAATCACCAATAGCGAAACAGGCCTCACGTGCAAACACGTGACCTTTTATGGGTAGATTCCATCTGCGTTTGAATGCCTAAATTGATAAAGTCACGTGCCCACATGTGATGGGCTCTTAAACCCACTGAATTAATAGAATTAAAATTCTAATTAAAAGCAACAAGGAAAACCCCTAAAAGGGGGGGTCACGTACCCACACGTGACCGGGTCTCACGTGTGGACACATGACCTTTTGCAGGCAAAGCCTATATGCGCTGAATAAAATAAACAATTGAAAATGCTTAATCAGTGGGGTCACGTGTCAACACGTGAAGGGTTCCCGATCCCTCTGAACTAATTCTAATTAAATGCTGTATCAGCGGGGTCACGTGCCAACACGTGATGGGCTCCTAAACCCTCCGAACTAATAGAATTAAATTCTAATTAAATGCTTAATCAGTAAGGTCATATGCCAACACGTGATGAGCTCTTAAACCTTCTGAACAATAGAATTAAATTCTAATTAAAAGGAATCAAAAACCTTAACTGGAAAAATATTTCCCTAGATCATTCCAAACAAAAAAGATTGCACTCTGTAAAAGGGGGCACCGTTGGATTAAAAATCCAATGGTGATTAAAAATCACCAATTTATAGAAAGATTCTGTTCAAGGAAATATTTTCCTAAAATTTACCAGGAACAACAAATAAAATATCTTTTGGATTAAAAATCCAATGGTGAATAAAATTCACTGATTGATTTAAAAGATCATACTGGTTATAAAATCAATCAGAACTTTCAATGAAAGATTAACTAAACAACCTGATTCTTTTCTTTCTCCTATAAATAGGAGCCAAGAAGGAAGGGAAAAGGGGATACAAAAAAAGAGGGAGACAACAACAACAGAGAAAAAAAAAGAAGAGAATTTAATTCTCTAGAGAGAAAAGAAGAGTTCCTCAGAAGAGAAAGAAAGCCTAGGTGAGAAAGGGAAAGAGATCATAAGCTCCACAAAACAAAAAGAGAATTTAATTCTCAAACTAAGAGTTTAACTCTTCTAAATAAGAACTTAGTTCTTCTTTTGGTTGAAGATCTGCAAAAGCAGATCTCTCCACAAGTTGAGAATTTAATTCTCATCGGGAAGATTCTGCCATGCAGATCTAAAACCTAAGAGAAAACCTAAGTTCAGAGAATTATATTCTCCCACAAAGTACTTAGGAATTTAATTCCTCCAACAGAGACAGGGTTTAACCCTTAAAACAAGAACTTAGTTCTTCTTCATGGTTGAAGATCTGCAGAAGCAGATCTCCCATAAGTTGAGAATTTAATTCTCATCAGGGAGATTCTGCCATGCAGATCCAAAACTTATAGGGAGAGTTGGGTTTAAAGAATTTAATTCTTCCACATACATAGGAATTTAATTTCTCTAAACAAAATTAGGGTTTAACCCTTAATCAAGGAACTGAAAACTCTCCATGCACGTAAAGAAGTCAGTATCAAACCTGATCACGTGGCAACACGTGACCCTCCCTTGAATGATTAGAAAAGAATAAATGAGATCGGGTCACGTGCTCCCATGTGACCCTTGAACAAACTTCTTAAAATAAAGGAAGAACAGACTTTGGGTGCCCTCACGTGTCCCCACGTGACCCCTGACAAACACCTCTTTAGAAAAGAGAAGATGGAAAGAACTGAAGGATTAAAATCCAATGCATGGGCGCCCTCACGTGTCCCCACGTGACCCTGAGCAAACACCTTTAATATCCAGTGCATGGATACCCATCACGTGCCCATACGTGATGGCTGTGAATACTTAAGTGTTTAACACTTATTCTGAGAATAAAATAAAGGAAGCTTAGCCCAATCCTAGGGCGCCTCACGTGACCCCACGTGAGCGCTTCACTTTTAGCGTTTAACACTATTTTAAGTATTTCATCCCTAGTGTTTAACACTATGCATCACGTGGGAACACATGACCGCCAGATATGTGCTAGTGTTTAACACTATATGCAAAATAGTCTTATCCCAAATCGGCTAAGTCTTCCAAAGGCAAGACTCCTCCTTGACTGAACCTCAAATACATCCTTGCCTTCCAAGATTGATTATCTTATATGGCATATGAGTGCTCAGCACTCAATAAGAGATAAAAATATGATCAGAACCCAAACCCATGCTTAGCATTGCTAAATAATGGGGAGCTAAGATCAGACAAATGTTCAACAGTCCCAACAAAGGTCCAGCATTTTAAACCTAATTGGATTTAGCCCAAGTTGGCTATAAGTGCTCAATTCAGATTTAACTGAGCCCACGTGCTCATAATCTAATTAATTGATCTTAGTCCCAAATTGGACTACAGATTTTCCAATCAATATTGGTTCAAAGGTACATCTCTTCACTCTTTTGATATTTGTCATCATAATCCTTCAATGTCTTCAGAGAGATGACGGGTCCCGACAACCAATCATTCCATGGACTGTGGGGTCCTTAAACTCATGGACTATAATGTCCTTAAACCTTATAGACTATGACGTCTTTAAACTATGGACTGTGGGGTCCTTAAACTCATGGACTATGATGTCCTTAAACTTTATAGACTATGACGTCTTTAAAACTACGGACTGTGGGGTCCTTAAGCCCATGAACTATGATATCCTTAACCTCGGACTGTGGGGTCCTTAAGCCCATGGACTATGATGTCCTTAACCTTTACAGACTATGATGTCTTTAAACTGGACCACCATGTCCTTAAACTGGTAATGGACCGCAAAGTCCTTAAACTAAAATAATAGAGCCCAAATGCTCTTTTGTTGGATCTAAACGATCCTGTTAAGTAGATCTTAGTCTAAAATTAGACTAATGTATCCTTAACAAACCGTTAAGTTGATCTTAGTCTAAAAATAGACTAACATATCCTTAACAAACCGTTAAGTTGATCTTAGTCTAAAATTAGACTAACGTATCCTTAACAAACGTTTAAGTTGATCTTAGTCTCAAATGAGACTAACGTATCCTTAAACCTAAACCAAAACCCAAATCTAAGAAAATACGGATTTGGACTAATCCGCGCCCTATGGGCGACAACATAAATTAGTCTCCGTATACAATCCACGGGCAACCAAAAAAGAAAACAAACACACACGACATAAAGTGACCATTTGGAGAAGGAGAAAGTTGTTACCGCGATGTGGTAGCGTAATTAACTGCAGGGGCTTACGCCTGCAGGGAAGAGCGTCCCCACAATCAAAAACCCCTCAAATGAGGGGGAATCTGACAAACTCTGCTACAACGGCCGCATCCGTATAAACCTCCGATACACGATGCCATAAATCAATTTGGCATCTTCGGAGAGGTGGACAGATAAAACCAAATAGCATCTGCCCCCAAATTCAGGCAAGACGTTAGTCTTCCCGGTCTTTCAGCGGAGAATAGGTCCTCCCTCAATCATCATAATCACCTGCCTGCGACTACGATAATTGCTTTGAGGGCACTATAGCCAACTTTCCTAACGCTTTCTCTTCCGACAGTAATATGACCTAAGGAGATTACTTGAAGACGTCTTGTTCAGCCTCATAAGAGATCAGAGACACTACAGTCGTGGGGCTACTCGAACAGCAGCTTAAAAACTGCATAATAAGAAATACTCAGTCAATGCGACGGTACCGCGAACTAAAACCCTAGTACCACATACCTAACGGACCCCTGTCGTAAAGAATAGGGGTTATCTATATTTCACGTTAGGATACACCTGCGAGATCCTCTCGACTCATCTCAACTCGTAGGGAAAAATATCTTTATGAAACCCTCACAGCTCATGAAGGTGTAAAGCCTTAGGCGACGGGGATATCAACCTGTTTTCTAAGCACTGTGGCCTTACAAGTAGGTCCAAAATGACTCTTGTATACTATCCACGGGCCACATTCTCCGAAGTCGCATACCGACGAGGAGGGGAAACCACTTACGAGTCATCTCGACTCGTAAGGGAAAAATTCTCTTGTGAGATCCTTACGACTCTCAAGAGAAAACGCACTTAGGAGTCTTCAATACTTCTAAGGAGAAAATACTCCTACAAGATCCGCTCGACTCGTAGGGAGAAAAGTCTTTATGAGACCCTCACGGCTCATAAAGTTGAAAAGTCTTAGGCGACAGATTTAAATCTGTTTCTTAAGCTTTCGCTGCCCTATAAGAAGATCCAAACTGACTCTTGTATACTATCCACGAGCCATATTTGTCAAAGTTACATGCCAATGAAGTGATGAAGCCACTTGCGGGTCCTCTCGACTCGTAGGGAGAAAATACCCGCATGAAATCCTTACGACTCACTGAGGTGAAAGACACTTAGGAATCCTCACGATTTCTAGGAAGAATATGCACTTATGAGATCCTCACGATTCATGGGGAGAAAAACCTGCTTGAGACTTTTACGGCTCATAAAGATGAAAAAGTCTTAGGCGACATGGATCCTAAACTTGTCTCTTAAGCCATCAATTCTATGGTAATGCATTATTTTTCACTACTTAACCCACATATAAGCTTACGTGGGTAAAGTAGTGAGGGGCATTTGTTCCCACCAAAAATTTTTGGCACAGAGCTTGCTGTTCCCTTATAAAAATAAAGGGAAAGCTTCACGTGTTAAATACATACACCCACATGCAAAACATGTAACTATCACCATAGCGCCACACGGGAAGTTCATGTGGGCGCTAATGTGCAAAACCCAGGAGCGCCTGTTCCCCTGATATTTAAACATAATAAAACAGCTAAGTTCTGTTAAAATTTTGTTGAGGCATCGCTTCATATGCCACTCACGAGGGCGCCAACGCCAGTGCCAATCTTGTAAGATTAATCCTATGGTGGCACCGCACGTGCTCCTCACGTAGGCGCCAATGTGCAAAGCACATGAGCGCCTATCATAAATAAGAATTAAATTCTTAAGTAGCGCCCATGTGCACAACACGTGAGCGCAGGCGCCCAAATTAAAAGCAAGTAGAATTAAATTCTACATGGGGATACTTCCCTACAAACTGTGATATTCTCTGTTAAATAGAGCCGTTGGATCAAAAATCCAATGGTGATAATAAATCATCAGATAATAAATTCTATTTGGGAAATATTTTCCTTCGAATATTGAAAGATCTTTCTCTAACAGAGAATCTTGGATTTAAAATCCAATGGTGATAAAATATCACCAGTTAAACTATCTGATAGAATTAAATTCTATTTGGGAAATATTTTTCTTGAACTTTCTAATATTGAATGATCTTTCTCTAACAGAGAATCTTGGATTTAAAATCCAATGGTGATAAAATATCACCAATTAAACTATCTGATAGAATTAAATTCTATGTTGGAAATATTTTCCTGATCTTTCTCAAACAAGAAAGATCTTCTCTGATCCAACGGTGATTATAAAATCACCTATCGATCATCTGATAAAATAAAATTCTATCTTAGGAAAATATTTTCCTAATCTTGTTAAACTAATAAGATATCCATATGATAGAATTAAATTCTATGTTAGGAAAATATATTCCTAATCTTGTTAAACTAACAAGATATTCATATGATAGAATAAAATTCTATATTAGGAAAATATTTCCTAATCTTGTTAAACAAACAAGAAATCTTTTCTGTTAAACAGAGAGCCTTTGGATTAAAAATCCAACGGTGCATAAAATTCACCGATTGATCTAAAAGATCATTTTGATTGATCATGAAATCAATCGTGATCTTTCAATGAAAGATTTTCTCAACAAATTGATTTTTCTCTTCTCCTATAAATAGGAGCAAAGAGATTAATCAAGAGAAAAAAAGGGAGAGAGGAAAAAAGGAGAGGAGACCCCGTATAAGCTTCTGTAAAAATACAGAAGGCTAAAAAAACAACAGAGAATTTAATTCTCTTAAAGAAGAAAATCTCCCTCCTAAAAGCCCTAGGTAAAGAAAAAGAAAAGATCAAAATATCTTCTTTGCCTAACATACCATATCTAAAGGTTTAACCTTTTTAAAAGAACTCAGTTCTTTCTCTGAATCTGAGATCCACAAGACAAGTCTCCCACAAGTTGAGAATTTAATTCTCATCGGGAAGATCTTGTTCTTGAGAATCAAAGATTCAGAGGGGAACATGGATACAAGAACATGGAGAAAATGGAGTACATAATACTCTAGGAACTTCGTTCCTCCAAATCAAGAACTTAGTTCTTAAAGAACATGATCCCAGATCCTCAAGATAATGGTCTTAGTGATCGTTAATGGTCAAAATACCATTAACAGGGATTTAAGTTCTATAAAAAGATCAACCAGAGATTAAATCTCCAAAAACATAATGCCTCACGTGAAACGTACGTGAGCACATGAAAAAATTAGTGCTTAGCACTAGTGCAGTGCCTCACGTGAAACACACGTGGGCGCCACAAAAACTAGTGCTTAGCACTAATGCAGCGCCTCACGTAAAACACGCGTGGGCACCGCAAAAAAACTAGTGCTTAGCACTATTTCAACGCCTCATGTAAAACACACATGAGTGCTGTATAACTGAGTGCTTAGCACTGCTGGGTAGTACAGAAACCCAGTCTTAGCCAAAATTGGCTAAGTTTCCTAAGGTTAAACCTCTTTGATTCTTCAAGCGATCCCATATGCTCGTGATTTCCAAACTGATCCTAGTCTCAAACGTGAGTAATGATCTCTCATTGATGATATCCAAAATGATATTCATCTCATATCTCCTAAGATAATCTTAGTCTCAAATATGACTAACGATTTTTAGGTCCACAACCCTTTTCCCCTTAAATACGGGATTTGGTTCAAGGGTACATCTTTCCACGCCTCTGATATATATCGTTGTAATTCCTCAGTGTCTTTAGAGAGGTGGCGGGTCCTAATGACCAACAACTTCTTTCATCCCACAATGATGCACTTCCAAATTGATGTGCAGGCTTCAAATCGTCTCGTGCCCCCAAATTGGGCACATTCCATATCACCATTGTTCACTCCGTCACGTAACAAATACATATGCATGCAAGATGGATAATGGACCGAAATGTACCTAAACTAATATTCGTCCCCAAAATGGGAATGTTGGACCGAAATGTCCTTAAACTAATATCTGCCCCAAACACGGCGGTAATGGACCGCAATGTCCTTATACTAAAATAACTGAGCCCCAAATGCTTATATATTTAAGTCGATCTTAATCTCAAACCAGATTAATGGTTATTAAATAAACCAAACCAAAATCTAAAATATACGGATTTGGACTGATCCGCGCCCTTCGGGCGACGACAGAAACTAGTCTCCGTATACAATCCACGGGCAACCTAAACAAACAAAAACACACACGACACGAAGTGAACTTCCAGAGCAGAAGAAAGTCGTTATCGCAATGCGGTAACGTAATTAACTGCAGGGGCTTTCGCCTGCAGGGAAAAGCGTCCCCACAATCAAAAATCCCTCACAAATGAGGGGAAATCAGAGAAAGTCTGCTATAACTGCCGCATTCGTCCAAACCTCCGATATATGGTGCCATAAATCAACTTGGTATTTTCGGAGAGGTGGACGAATGAATCCAAATAGAATATGCCCCCTGATTCAGGCAAGACGATTCATCCCGGTTCGTCTCCGTTTTCGGCAGTGAACACCATCAGTAAATCTCAACTGCTTTGGCCAAGCTCTTATGGTTCTGGACAACCGGACACAGTGCGATATCAACTCCTAATACCAGGAGAGACAAATCCCTAACAATCACCCATTGCCTCCATGTGGCTCGGGACTATACCCAACCAAAATCTGTTTGCACGACTCAGTAGAGCCGTGGTAGGGTAGTGATCAAAGCACAGTGGAAACTCACACGAAACAAATGACGATCTCAGGTCTAAAGACTAAAGTGTACTCATGTCATCTGAGTACCACTATCTAACGATAGATATAATACCATCTAGAGGTTCTCGGCGAGTCCATCCAATGTACTCACCCCTAGTGAGCACTTGTATAAAATCTTAGGTGATCACACCAATGATTGTAGGACCAACCACCGCCCCTCTTCAGGGTCTAGAAACATATACACAAGTCTACTCTGGAATATCGATGCCCAGTCTCGATACTCCTGCAACTTGGGACCTTTAAGGATGTGCTTATGGACTACCCAGCTCCTACAAGTATGACCGCCATCATAACGCTGGAATTCAAGCAAAATCCTACAGGCTTTATCAACATGTATTAGCCATATGTGATATCAAGTATAACATATACACATGTTAAGATAAAAACAAACCAAAATAGTATACTACTGTAACGAGTCTTTATCAACATGCATAAGAAATATAAAGCAACAAAAGAAACAAATACACATGTTCAGATAAAGACAACTCAAAATAGTATACTATATATATAACCGAGCAAGATTGTCCTGTATATATATATCCCTAGTATCCTATACATTACAGGCCTCGAGGGCATACATATCCAACAAAGCAAGACCTTTAAAGTTACAGAAGGGACTTTAACCGTCATAAGGATGTCGGAGCAGATGTACAAAGAGCTCGATGCATTGTCAGTCCCCACAGACCAGCTGAAAACTTTCTACGTTCCGGGGAGAAAGAGTGGACAGAAGGGCATCATGTTTTATGGGTGAAATCCTGTCGTGCACCCGGACGATTTTTCTGTCACGTGCCTTCCATATGAAAGAGATATAAGAGCCATCCGAAACCCCAGATATTATGCGCCTAAGATGCGGGAATATTTTAAAAAGTGTGGATGTCGGTTATATCAAACGAACTCCGAAGCGAAGTTTTATGAGGGGCTGTGGCACCTGCCTTAAGTCCGAGCACTCATCGATGGACGAATCCCAGATAGACAGGGCATAGGTTTTTTTCAACCTGATGTCAAGACATACTACATGATCCATATTGGTGAAGCCAGCGAAGAGTCAAATGATGAAGACGAGCTAGCTGAGCCAGAAGAAGCCCCTCAAGAGCTCGAAGATGGCGGACAAGCAACCTTCGACGAGCTAACCGAGGTTGATTAAGGAACGCCCGATAATCGAAGGCTGACATACATTAGTTCACTCTTGTCAGAGGAAATGAAAGAGCAGATAATCGCCCTGCTGCATGAGTTCACCGACTGCTTTGCGTGGACATATAAAGAAATGCCTGGTCTCTCCCCTGAAGTGGCCGTGCATAAGTTGCATATTTCTCCTGATGTCAAGCTAGTCAAATAAGCTCCTCGAAGAATGAGAAGGGAGCTAGAAAAAAAGTACATCGAGGAATCCAAGAAACTCATCGATGCCGGCTTCATCAGAGAAGAGAAATATGCGGATTGGATCGCATGCATCATCCCAGTGAAAAAGAAGAATGGGCAGATCCGAGTCTGTGTCGATTTCAGGGACCTGAACAAAGCATGCCCTAAAGGCGACTTCCTGTTACCGGTCATGAAAATGATGGTCGACAATATCTCAAATTATGAGCTGTTCACCTTCATGGATGGCTCATCTAGATATAATTAGATTAAGATGTCGTCCGAGGATGAGAAACACACAGCATTTCGAATCCTGATCGAAATATACTGCTACATGGTGATACCGTTCGGACTGAAGAATGCGGGCGCCACATATCAAAGGGATATGACCAAAATATTTGATGACTTAATCTATAAAGCCGTCAAATTTTATGTTGATGATTTGGTCGTCAAGACTAAAGCCAAGGCCAATCACATCCGAGATCTCCGGACCGTTTTCACCCGACTGAGAGAACATGATCTGTATATGAATCCTCTAAAGTGCGCTTTTGGCGTGTCATCGGGAAAATTCTTGGGCTTTATAGTCCGACATCGGGGGATTGAAGTTGACTCATAAAAAATAAAGGCCATCATGAAGATGCCTCCTCCGAAGAATCTGACGCAACTAAGATCCTTTCAAGGCAAGCTCGCATATATACGCAGATTCATTTCGAACCTATCGGGAAGATGTAGGCCCTTCTCAAAGCTCATGAAGAAAAGAGCTCCTTTTGTCTTGGACATCGAATGTCAGGAGGCGTTCAAAAGTATCAAATAGTATTTGCTACACCCTTCGGTACTTTCTACTCCCATTCCAAATAAACTGTTGATTCTCTATACTGCCGTACTAGATGAGTCACTTAGCGCGCTCCTTGCCCAGAATAACGAGGAGGGAAAAGAAAATATATTCTACTACTTCAGTCGAATATTAGTCAGGGCGGAATATAACTATTTCCCGATCGAAAAGTAATGCCTGGCTCTGATCTTCGCCGTGAAGAAGCTAAGGCACTTTCTGCTCGCTCATCGGGTTATGCTGATCTCCAAAGTCGACCCGCTCAAACATTTAGTGACCAAAACGTGCCTTGCTGGCAGAATAGCAAGATGGGCTGTCATGCTGCTTGTGTTTGACATAATCTACACTCCTCAGAAAGCAGTAAAAAGGCAATCCCTCACCGATTTCCTCATTGCTCGTCGTATGCCTGAGGGGTCACCGCTAATTTGCGAGTTACCCGACGAACAAGTGTTGCACCTTGAGGATGATGATCTATACTGGGAGCTCTACTTCGATGGAGCCTCGTCAATAAGGATCTCTAGCAAATCAAGCATCCCTGAGATAAAAGCAGGGATAGGATTGGTGTTCATCGTACCATTGATGGGAACCCTACAACGTTCTTTCGCTCTCACCGAGTCTCGCACAAACAACGAGGCTGAGTACGAAGCTCTGGTAGCTGGTCTAGAGCTCGCTATAAAAATGAAAATCTTTCGGCTACGGGTTTACGGTGACTCCCAGCTTGTCGTCAACCAGTTGAGCGTCGACTACAAGATATATAAGCCCGAGTTAGCTCGATATAGAAGACGGGTGATGGAACTCATGAAACAGTTCACTCACATTGAATCGATGAGAGTTCTTAGGGCGTTGAACAAGAAAGCCGACGTACTCGCTCACCTAGCTAAAGAGCCGGCTGATCCCAACATGGATGAAATTCTGATCACAATCAGAAACCATCAAATTCTATTTCCAGTCTCTTTATGAGAGGAAGAAAGTGTAGAACAGGAGAACAATCCTACCGAAGAAGTTCTGATCATTCAAGAAAAGCCCGATTGAAGAGAGCTCTTCATAGAGTACCTCCGATTCGTCAAGCTGCCCAAAGAAAAATCTGCAAGGGTTCAGTTGAAAAAGAAAGCTCTCTGATATGTGTTTGTCAATAATACACTATACCGTAGATCATATGACCAACTCTGGCTCAGGTTTCTATCATCAGCTGAAGCCCAAAAAGTCATGAAAGAAGTTCACTCGGGCGTCTGCGGGGCTCACCAGTCCGGCCCCAAAATGCGGCTTCAAATCAAACAGCTAGGATATTACTGACCTACCATGATAAAGGATTGCGAAGAGCATGTGAAGAAATATCATCTCAGCCAAATTCACGGCGACTTCATCCACAAGCATCCCAACCCACTGCATCCTACGGTAACGTCATGACCCTTCGATGTTTGGGGCACCGACATAATTGGCCTAATCGATCCTCCGTCATCCAAATTCCACCGATTCATATTGACGGCAACTGATTACTTCTCCAGATAGGCTGAAGTTGTCTCACTAAAAGAAGTCAAAATAGAAGATATTTTGACATTCTTCAGACATAATAGTCTATACCGCTTTAGTACACCAAGAAGAATCATTTCTGAAAACGGGATTTCTTTCAAGAGTTTCAAAGTCTCAAGGTTTACTACTCAACACAAGATATGCTGGAGGTATTTCTCCATCTATAATCCAAGAGCCAATGGACTAGCTGAAGCCTTCAATAAAACTCTATGCAAGCTCCTAAGAAAAAATGCTTCAGCCAATAAGAGAGATTGGAGTCTCAAGCTCCATGAGGCATTGTGGGCATACCATACCATGCACCGCACTCCAACTCAGTCCACTCCATACTCATTACTCTTTGGAGTGGAGGCGATCCCCCCTCGAAGTCGAAGTTCCAAGCTTAAGAATGGCCGTCCAGCACGAGTTGACGGAGGAGAAAATCGTTCTCCTTCGGCTCGAAGAGCTCGACGCCCTTGAAGAAAAGAGGCTCACAGTACAGCAAAATCTGGAGCTGTACCGAGCCCAAATGTCATGGGCTTATGATAAGATGACATGTTCCTGTGCTTTTAAGAAAGGCGAATTGGTGTTAGTCCTCAAAAGATCGATCATCCCCAATCGACATGCCAAGGGAAAATTCGAGCCAAACTGGAAAGGACCATACGTCATCGAGAAAGTGTTTGATGGAGGATCCTACCAGCTGATAAATGCCGAAGGAGAAAGGCCCATGCCACCCATCAATGGCCGATATCTCAAGAAATACTACGCATGAATGCTCCAAGTCGTAGGCGAATTGAGCACACCGGCCCTACGGTCGGATCATACATCCTGTAAAACCATATACAATCCATGGACGCAGATGACCCCTATCTCTCCTAACTCCTACCGGCGAGACTACATCTGAAGTCCTACCGGCGATGAAGCATAAAAAAAAGAAGGAAAAAAGGTATATCCAGAAGCGAAACGGGCATGGATGAAAACCCGAAAGGGCTCCGTGAGTAAAAACTGCAGGACTGTTGGCGAGTTTGTGAAAACTCGAAAGGGCGCAAACTCGTGAAAAGAGATGAAATGCACCCGCAAAGTCCTCTCGACCTTGTGAGGAGAAAATCCCCGCGTGAGATCCTTATGACTCACAAAGGAACAACACACTTAGGAATCCCCACGATTTTTAGGGAGAAAATACATCTGCGAGATCCTCTCGACTTGTGGGGAGAAAATGCTTTTATTAGACCTTTACGGCTTATAAAATTGAAAATCCTTAGATGATAGGGATCTAAACCTGTCTCCCAAGCCATCGCTCCCCAACAGGCAACGACAAATGATGAGCCACTCCTGATACTATGCTTCAGTCTTAGCGGGGCTGATGCCGACACAAAACCCAAATCCCAAGTTTTTCCAACGGTAAATGATGAGTCGCTCCTGGCACTACGCTTCAGTTTTAGCGGTGCTGATGCCGACCCAAAAACCAAATCCTAAGTCCTCCCGGGGAAAATGATGAGTTGCTCCTAGCATTATTCCAGTGCAGCAATGCTGATGCTAAATAAAATCCAAATTCTAAGTTCCTCTCAAATTCAAAAGTCCCGCCAAATTAGGCAGAAATCAAACAGATCAAATCAACATCCCACCCGGCAGCACTTCTAAGCTCAAAAATCCCACTGGACGGGTACAGAACTCGTAAAACAAATCAAATCAAATAAATCAACCAACCACCTCATCAGTGGAATCAAGCTCCGTCTCGGAAACAAATCAATCCTGACACCGCAAAAAGCGGAGCAAGTCAACTTCAATTCCGACACCGCAGAAACCGGAGCAAGTCAAATCAAATCCTGACACCGCGAGAAGCGGAGCAAGTCAAATCAAGCACCGACTACCCAAGCCGAAAAAATGGCACCACCGACCGTCCAAGTCGCAAAAGTGGCAGCACCGACTGTTTAAGTCACAAAAATGGCACCACCGACCGTTCAAGTCATAAAAAATGGCAGCACCGACCATACAAGTCGTAAAAAATGGCAGCACCGACTGTCCAAGTAGTAAAATTGACAACACCGACCTTCCAAGTTGCAAAAATGGCAGTATCAACCGTCCACGTCGCTAAAAGGGCAGTATCGACTCTCCACGGGGAACCAAACCAAATCAATCTCCATATAGAAAAATATCCATCAATCTCGTGCACACAACCCATACACACGGCGTGCATTTATTGATAGGGGAACTTTGTTGGAGTTAAAAATTACATCCCGGTTGACCTAATCAAAGTCAACCCAAGCCAAGTGCGCCCGAGCCCAAACAGTCGGGCCCAAGCCCAAGTCAAGACCAAGCATGGAAAGGGCCGGCTCATACCAAAAAGAAGGCAATAAATTAGTCCAAATGCAATTTTTAGAAATAAACGTATGTAAAATGGGCAAAAATCCAAAATTTTGTAAACCGCGTGGCTTATGTGTAAAAAAGAAATAAACACATAAGGTATGGGGTTGACACAAGTGCCATTTGGCAAAGCCACAATGGACTATATATAAAGTGTGTAGCCTATAAAGGCAAACCTGATGAGAAACTCAAAAACAACATTCATTCTCCCAAAAATTCTAGGCTTTTGTGCCTCCTTCTCCTTCCTCAAAGTTTTAAACTTTCTTCTTCTTTTTGAATTAAATCAAGAGTTTAACTCTTCTTTTTCCAAAAAAAATAGTATTTCATCATAGAACTCTTGAAGGGAAGCTCAGATCTTCCAACAAATCTCTAAAAGGGGAGATTTTTAAGTCTCACCCCATTTTTCTTTAAGATCCAGCCAACAGAGAGGTGGAAGAAAGAGACCCATCTCCAAAAATCTCACTTTGGGAAGATCCAAGACTCAAGAGAAGATCTAGGGCTTAAGAAAGAAGAAAAAGGTCCCATTTCATCATCTCCGAAAATCTTTTGGGAGTTTAACTCCGAACAAGAATCTCTTCGTTAGGAGTTTAACTCCAAACTAATTTTTGAGAAGCTCAAATTCAAGATCCAAATCCTCGAAAGAGTTGAACCCCAAAAATTCAGATCTTTTAGGAGTTTAACTCCACAGAAGATCCTTTTTAGGAATTTAACTCCAAAATTCACTCGGGAGTTCAACTCCCAGTTCAGGGGCTAAGCCCCTTCTTCCGCTGGCGCCCAGTGCTCACGTGCCGGGCACGTGACCCGCTGGCGTTTGGCGCCCACGCGCCGGGCACGTGACCCGCTGGCGTCCGGTGCCCACATGCAGTGCGCGTGACCCCCACACACCGGGCACGTGACCCGCTGGCGTCCGGCGCCCACGTGCAGGGCGCGTGACCCGCTGGCGATCCGCACCCACGCACCAAGCACATGAACCGCTGACGTCCAGTGGCCGCATATAGGGCATCTGACCTGCTGGCGCCCAACGCCCATGCGCCATGCACATAGCCCGCTGGAGCCCAGCGACCACATGCCACGCACGTGGTCCACTGACGTCCAGTGTCCGCGTACAGGGCGCGTGACCTGCTGGCATCCAACGCCCACGCGCCACGCACATGGCCCGCTGGCACCCAGCGACCACACGCCACGCACGTGGTTCGCTGATGCCCAGCGCCTACATGCAATCTCATGCGTCCTTAGCACGCTCCTCACCACTCTTTTTCCCACATGTTCCACACTCAAAACACATCCCCCGTAAGCTCTGTGAGACCCCCAATATACACAAAACCCCTTAAGACACACACATATGCACACTGCACATTAAGTTCGCATGACCAGTTTGATCCGTCAGTCGGAGGTTCTCTCGCTCCAAAGGTAAGGGATAATTAACGGCAGCTTAGTCTGCAGCTGCCGGAGATTCGGATCTCCACAATCAATAAACCCCGGCCTACTCTAGATAGGAGAAATCTGTAATACGCCTGACAAGCGCACGCATTCCCATCTCAATAAGGTGACGAAAAACACTCTACAACATCTACAACAGATTGGCCAAAACTCAGTAGCTGCAGCAGTCGCAACAACAGCATCGCCTATACCTTCACGCGCCCCCCGTATCATTGGCCCAATAGCTACAGCAACTGCAGCAGCCCCCCGTACTAACGTCCTAGCAGCCTCAGCAGCTGCAACAGCCCGCCTATCCCTATTAGCGCGGTAGCAAACCTCTTACCCCAGTCACTCATGCATATGGTATATGTTAGTGTATATGCCCTAGAGGCCATTACTGTATCATACTAGTATGTATATTACTTAATGGAAGCTTGGGATATTCACCTTGTAATGACAATCTTGCTCAAAATAGTAGTATGCTACTTGGTTTGTTTCTACTTCAATATGTACATGTGTTTATTTTAGTATATCGCCTATACACATTAGTGGAGCCCTTAGGATCTTTGCTTGATTACCAGCGTTGTGATGGCGGTCACACTAGTGGGGCTGGGTAATCTATAAGCATATCCTTATGATCATTCTTGCTTGACCTTTCTCTCTCTTGGTTTTGAGCTCTCATGCTCTTGCTCTCACCCTCTTCCTCTTGCTCTCTCTCTCTTTAGTCTATGGTTCACTTGTCTCATGTGTTGAGAAGCAAGAACTATAGAGCAAAACCCCAACATACTCTTCTCTACTCATTCTAGTTCACAAGGCCTAGCAAGCCAAGTGATCTAGTTTTCTTCAAAGTCCGAAGAACAAGCCAAAGGCAGAAGCTTTTAGGTGGATCCATCTTCGACGCAAGGAGACGAAGGGGTGAGGCCGATCCGAACCCCGGGAGGAGTTGAAGACGAAGGAGTTCAAGAAAGGTATAGCCCCCTAACCGAGTAGGTAATCTCTTGTTAGGTTGTTATTTAGATGTTTAACAAAGATCCGGATCTATGAGTCCATGTTACCGCCTCTTGAAAAATCGTTTTTCACCAAATTCCGCAAGCCCGTAAGTACCGGGAGAGGTAGCATGGACTTACAGTATATAGATATCTATTGAATTTTCAGTTACCTATTAAATTAATTCTATTGAATCATCTAATAGTTTATTATTTGCAGATCCGCATACCACTGGAGGGATGACGTCTGTCGCCGGTTCTAGCACCATGCCATGGACGACATGAATATTCGTTATTGCTTAATGCTTTTAAATAACGTTTGTAATTTAAATTTGTCAAATTCTATATACATATTTTGAATATTATAATATTGTGTCTGTATATCTATTTTTTTGCAGGCTCCAGCACTGCTAGGATGAGGGGTCCTACTGGGCCCGAATGCTCCAGTCCACCAAGAGGTGCTGCGTCATGAACGCTGATGTGGAACAAGTCGGGTCAGCCTGTTGGTCCTTACTCGACCAAATAGATGTATTATATAGGAGCGGAGATCTGTACTTACTATAAGTATACCTGCTCCATCTTAGGTGGGAGCACCGCCGAACCGCTAATATTCAGAATTTTTTGTGTCGGCAACGGTATCACGTATTCTTTTATACATTTAAATTTCAATCATCCTTATATATATATATATATATATATATATATTTAAAATTTTGCAATTTCACACCTCGAAACATTATAGATTCATCGGCGAGCCCGGCGAGAATGTTGTGCTTGTGTCATTCGATCCACATCACGCCCTTGCCTAGGTTGTACCGCAGTATCAAGGTATCAAGAGAAAGTGTTGGGGTAAAAATTTACACCCCGGTTGACCAAGTCAAAATCAAAGTCAACCCCAAGCCAAGTGGGCCCAAGCCCAGATCCAGTAGGCCCATGCCCGGGTCGAGCCCGAACATGAAGCGGCCGGCCTCCCCCCATGCCAAGATAAAAATTTTGTAATAAATAATTTTGTTGTATTTCTTTTGTTTTGTTTTATGGATAAATGTAAGAAAAATAGGCATAAAGCCAAATTTTTGTAAAGCCCATGGCTTATGTGCAAAAAGAAATGGCACATGAGCCATGGGATAGGCAAAATGCCATTTTGTGAAGCCCAAGGGGCTATGTGCAAAGTGTATAGCCTATAAAGGCAAAAGATAATGAAAATATCTCATAACTTTTTTTCTCTCTCCAGAAATTTCTAGATCTGAGATCTCTTTCTCCTTCTTCAAGGTTCCAAAACCTTCTTCTTTCTCTTGAATTAAATCAAGAGTTCTACTCTTCTTTTTATAAAACAAATTAGTTTTTCACCACAAAACCCATCAAGGGGAACTCAGATCTTCCATTAAATCTCAAAAGAAAGAGATTTTAAAAATCCCACATCTCTTGATCTTCAAGATCCAGCTAACAGAGGAGGAAGAAGGAGAACCCCTTTCACTAAACCCAACAAAAAAACACTCAGGAGTCTAACTCCTCTTTGATTTCTCTTCAGAGAAATCTTTTTAGGCTAAAAGCCTCTTGTGCTCTCCAGCGCGCAGCGCAAGTGCGCAAAGCGCCCGCGTGCCGACACGTGGCGCGCGCGCTTGCGCACCTGCGCAAGTGCGCAAAGCGCCCGCGTGCCGACACGTGGCGCGCGCGCGCTTGCGCACCTGCGCGCTTGCGCAAGTGCGCAAAGCGCCCGCGTGCCGACACGTGGCGCTGCGCGCGCTTGCGCACCTGCGCGCAGCGCTCTTGCGCAAAGCGCCCGCGTGCCGACACGTGGCGCGCGCGCTTGCGCACCTGCGCGCTTGCGCAAGGGCGCAAAGCGCCCGCGTGCCGACACGTGGCTGCGCGCGCGCTTACGCACCTGCGCGCTTGCGCAAGTGCGCAAAGCGCCCGCGTGCCGACACGTGGCGCGCTTGCGCACCTGCGCGCAGCGCTCTTGCGCAAAGCGCCCGCGTGCCGACACGTGGCGCGCTTGCGCCTGAGCGCACAGCACCTAAGCGCACAGCGTCCAAGGTGCTGCCCCACGCATCCTTTGGATGCATTTTCCCCTTTATTTATATATATATGTATATATATATATACATTTGTATGCAAATGTACACATACACATACTCCACGACACTGTCCCTGTTAGAAAAAAATTTCTAACGGAGCGCTGCCCCGCACCCCGCAAGGGGGCTGCTAGCCCCCTTGACCCCCAGCCCGCTATCCGGGTAGCGGGACCCCCGTAAAAACTCTGCGTGGCTCCCGATATATCCAAAACCCCCCTTTCAGAACAGAACACACGCACACTGCACATTGAGTTCGCATGACCAGTTTAACCTGTTAATCGGAGGTTCCCTCGCCCCAAAGGCGAGGGGTAATTAACGGCAGCTTAGTCCGCGGCTGCCGGAGATTCGGATCCCCCCAATCATTAAACCCCGGCCTACCCTAGGCAGGGGGAATCTGTAGTACGCCTGACAAGCGCGCGCGGTATTCCCATCTCACTGGGGTGACGAAAAACACTCTACAGGTTCTGGCACGCCCGGTGGGACCAATCTCTCCTCCCATATCTCGGGTTAAGCGTTCATGCGAACTCATTTAACATATACGCCGATGTTTGTACTGAAATAATTTCTTTCTTTCGTGCAGCAATCAACTTTCAATGACGATGTCTCCCAAGACGAACTCAGCTTCCAACGTGACCCCGATTCCGTACATGGTCAAGATCAATGCTCGTGTGGTTCTCCCCGCAACCCTCAGTCGACAATGGGAGGAACCGCCCCGCCAGTTTGGCTCTGTCATCATCTACCCTGCCGGAAGCGCTCATCTGGCAGAGATCCCAGCAGAACAGGTGGCCAAGCCGGTCTCAAGGGGTAAGAGGCCGAATGTCGTGATCGCCAAGGCACCACAACCGAAACTTAAGATGGTGTCTGAACGAGTCCCTGGCGCTCTAGCTGGGGGCAAGACTTCCGATGTGAAGGGCAACATTAAAAGTTGCGGACGAGCTCAGGCGATGACTCCAACAAATGCACAATCGGGCGTATCTCCAAGGCCCTCCATCAACCGGTATGCGGCGTCTTCCCAAAAAGCCGAAGTCTGCAAGGTGCTTAGAACAGAAAAGTTAAGGCAGAAGCGGCTCAGGTATCGAGCCAACAAGAGGGCCAAGGCTTCGGCCAAATGGAACCATGTGAAGTTCCAAGTGCAGGGTTTCCCCACGACGACGGCTGAGTCGGACGTAAGAATAAGCAATTCCTTCGAGCCTCTGAAGTGGGTTCAGAAAAACGCCATGACCGCCAGAATCAAGAAGACAGCGGTCCGAACAGTGCCACAAAGAGACGTGTCCCCGCCCCAACAGAAAAAGTACGACACTATCTCTTCAAGAGTCTATCAAGCGCTCTGTGCCGCACGAAAGAAGCGGGGCAAACCCAGAAAAGATGCGCCAACACCATTCAAGAAGCTGGTTAAGCCAGCCGCCTTCAATCGACTACCAGTTACCGAAGCAAGGGGGTCAAGACAGCGATCCGTGAAATCAACCACCAATGATCGAAAGACGGCCGGATATATCATCCATACGGTCTATATGGCGGGCGGGCGCCCCAGCGACAACCTTCGTAGCAAAAGCAAGGACGGGGCCACCACATCCCAAGCCCAATCTAGCCTGAATGTGGTTGCCGCCGCCCAAGAACAGCCGCCCCTGCTGGATGAAGAAAACCCTCTCGATGAGGATGATAGGCAGGTAGACCCCTCGGTCCATGTAGAGTCAAGCTCGGACAGCGAGGAAGAGCCGAATTTCCGCCCTAGGACTGCGGAGCAAGAGCTGCTTCAAGAGCTTCGAAAACAGCTCAGGAGCAAGGATAAAGAGATGGCCAAGCTCTATTCGAAAATTGACGACCTAACAAATGTTGTGATGCAGCTTACGGCTCAAATTGCTCGAGCGCCTCCCAATCAAGCACAAGCCGCTACTAATCAGCCGGGTGATGACAATCCGAGGCAGCCAATGCCTGTTCCTTTGGGACCAAGACTGGTCGAGCCGCATGAAAGCCGTCCACACTCCGCTTCTGGGGACGCCTTGGCCCCAGATAGCACTATCCCTCTAACAAAGGATCGGATAATGGATTTGGTCGCCAGTAAGGTTAAAACATTGGTGGCCGAAGCTGAAGCTCAGAAAGAAATCGGCAGTAGTGGGCGGCCATATCCCGCGCAGTACGATCTGATTGAGTTCCCAAGCGGCTACGTCATTCCTAAGTTCGGAAGATTTGATGGAACGGGGAATGCAAATCAGCACGTCGCCCACTTCAAGGCATCATGCGGAAATACAGGGGGCAATGACGCACTCCTTCTTCGTCAGTTTGTCAACAGCCTGACCGGCGTCGCCTTCGACTGGTATGCGAGTATACCGGATGGATCCGTCATTACCTTTGCCCAAATGGAATCCCTGTTTCGGCAAAGGTTCATGAGTGTCAGTGATAAAATCTCCATTGCCGACCTTGTGAGGACCAAGCCGGGGAAGAATGAAAGCAACACTGACTTTATCGCCCGATGGCGTAATCTCACAGTCAAGTGCGAACCGCCGCTAGAGCAAGACCAGTCCGTCAGCCTTCTCATCGGGAACCTCAGCAATTGGATGGTCCCATTCTTGTGTACGGCAGGCCTCAAGACATTTCAGGAGCTAACCAAGAAAGTTCAAATGCTGGAACGCTCGAAGCAGGAGTCCCCGCCGGATTCTCAGAGAGACAAAACTTGGAAAAGCAAGCGGGACGACAACCGTAGAAGCGGGAGTTCCAGCAGTACCAATGTCTTCAATGCGTCCGACAATGAAGAAAAGCGAAGGGCGTCCGAATCCAAAACCAACCGGTCTCGAAAGCCATTGCTGGGAGGAGATGGGCCTTCCCTAGAAGAGAAGAAGAACAAGGTTTACTCTTTCAGAAGGGACAAGGTCCGTAAGATATTTAAAGATGCCTTGAACAACGGCTTACAATTGCCGGAGTCGAAAAGACCCCAAGAAGCAAAAATGACCGACAATCCTCTGTATTGCCCGTACCACCGAGTAGTGAGCCATGCGATCGAGGATTGCTATATCTTCAAAGACTGGGTCGAGAAGCAGTACAAGGCTGGAGAGATCGAGCTATCCAAAAGCGTGTTGGTGAACAATCAAGTTGCAACCGCCAACTTTATACAGACGGAAGCCGAAGCCTTCTGGGAGCAGACAGCCGAACCCGCGGCCCTAAGAAATGAAACTGACTCATCGCGGCCTCCGTGGAGTATGCACATATCTAATAAGACGAAGAAGATGCTAAAGCTACTTCAGAAAGAGCCCAGGATGGAATGGGAAGAACAGAAGAAGCCTACCAGTCCAGCTGCCTATGCGGCTCCATCAGGCTCAAAATCCAAGAAGCTCAAGAAGAAGAAAAGTGCAGCTCGGCGCGAAAAAGAGTCTGCAGGGAGATCGACCATTCAAAAATATATCGATTCCCTCGAAGAATATGAACAAAAGGAAAGAACATTGATTCAATTGAAGGAGTTCTTCCCTGTACAAGCGGCTGAAATTCTGGAGGAGTTAGAAGAAGACTCCAATGAAGAGATCCCAGTAGTGACCTGCTATACCATCCATCTTGGCAGCGACTCCGAGGATGATCTCTGTTTTCCCGAAGAGGACGAGGAGCTCACCACAAAGGCCAATCAAATCCAGCTCAGAAGCGGCAGGGCTCTACCACAAAATCAGGGCAACGCCCCAAAAGGGAAGGAAAAACATGTCGCTAATGAAGAAGATGGCAGAGAACCGGCCGATGAAAACATAAGTCCTTCCTCGGTGGACTATAATGTCTTGGCACATCTCCGGAAGCTTCCATCTCTCCTGAGCATCTACGACGCCTTGGTCCTATCTAAGGAGCTTAGAGACGTTCTCATCCATGCTCTACAAAACCCCGAGCGGTATCAGGCTCACTTTGCGGAAATTAATATGAAAGAAGCCCAGCACTCTTTGCATGCCGCCGCAGTCACATTTAAGGATGAAGACTTGCTACTGGGAACGGCTGAGCATAATCGGCCGCTTTACGTGACCGGGTACAGCGACAGAGATCGAATTAATCGTATATTGATTGATCCGGGGTCCTCAGTGAACATCATGAACTTGCGAACTCTGAAGAGTTTGTCAATGGACGTCCGACACCTGTCGAGGGAAAGGATTGTCATTCAAGGGTTCAACCAAAATTGCCAGCAAGTTCTAGGGTCTATAGCTTTGCCAATCAAATTTGGGGATCTGCAAACTGAAGCTAAGATATACGTGATCGACGCCGACACATCTTATAAGATTCTCTTGGGGCGGCCGTGGATCCATGATTACGGCATCATTCCGTCGACTCTCCATCAATGCATGAAGTATACTAAAAATGGCGAAGAAAGACGTATTGACGGAGACATCCAGCCGTTCGGTGTGCATGAAGTCCGATACGAAGATTCTCGGTACTTTACGAACCACCAAAATGCTAAGCCACAACTGACTGAGGATAGAACGGCCCCAAGACTCAAAAGCAAATCTGCGCCGTCTATCACTTTCAAAAGCAAAAATACCCAAGTACGCCCACATTTCGGCAGCGACACTGATGAGTCCGACGCTGGAAGCCCGTCCTTCCGCCAAACTCGCCCTCATTTCGGCAGCGATACGGACGAATCTGTTACTGAAGGCCCATCTAGCAGCAAAGTCCGCCCTCATCTTGGCAGTGACACTGAAGAGTCAGAAGAAGAGGACCTGCCGTGCGACAGCTGTGCAGATCGACCCCCCATGCAGCAAGCGAAACTACGAGAGACCTTCGAAGTCGCAGAAGGGTCCCTGGCTATCACAAGGGTGCCGGAACGGATGAGCAAAGAGCTCGACGCATTGTCAGTCTCTACCGTGGACCAGCTGAAAACTTTCTACGTGCCCGGGAGGGAAAATGGACAGAAGGGCATCCTGTTTTACAAGTCAAACCCCGTTGTGCATCCGGACGATCTTTCTGTCGCGTGCCTTCCCTATGAGAGAGGCATAAGAGCCGTCCTCAATCCCAGATACTATGCGCCCGAGATGCGGGAATACTTTAAGAAGTGCGGATGCCGGTTATATCAAACGGAGTCCGAAGCAAAGTTTTACGAAGGGCTATGGTATCCGCCCCAGGTCCGAGCACTCATCGATGGACGAATTCCAGATAGACGGGGCATAGGCTACATTCAACCTGATTCCAAAGCGTGCTACATGATCCATGTTGGTGAGGCCAGCGAAAGATCAAATGATGACGACGAGATAGCCGAGCCAGAAGAAGCTCCTCAAGAGCTCGAAGATGGTGGACAAGCAACCTTTGATGAGCTAACCGAGATTGACTTAGGAACGCCCGATAATCCAAGGCCGACCTACATCAGCTCACTCTTGTCAGAGGAAATGAAAGAGCAGATAATTGCCCTGTTGCGTGAGTTCGTTGACTGCTTCGCGTGGACATACAAAGAAATGCCTGGCCTTTCCCCTGAAGTGGCCGTACATAAGTTGGCTATATCTCCTGATGCTAAGCCAGTCAAACAAGCTCCTCGAAGAATGAGAAGGGAACTAGAAGAAAAGGTCATCGAGGAAACTAAGAAGCTCATCGATGCCGGCTTCATCAGGGAAGAGAAATACGCGGACTGGATCGCATGCATAGTCCCAGTGAAGAAGAAAAATGGGCAGATCCGAGTTTGTGTCGATTTCAGGGATCTCAACAAGGCATGTCCTAAAGACGACTTTCCGCTGCCGGTCATGGAAATGATGGTCGATGACACCTTAAATTACGAACTGTTCACCTTTATGGACGGCTCGTCTGGATATAATCAGATCAAGAAGTCACCTGAGGATGAGAAGCACACAGCATTTCGAACCCCGATCGGAATATATTGCTACAAGGTAATGCCATTCGGACTGAAGAACGCAGGTGCTACATATCAAAGGGCGATGACTAATATCTTCGATGACCTAATTCATAAAGTCGTCGAATGTTATGTTGATGATCTGGTCGTTAAGACTGAAACCAAGGCCGATCATATCCAGGATCTTAGGACCGTTCTCACCAGACTGAGGGAATTTAATCTGAAGATGAATCCTCTGAAATGCGCTTTTGGCGTGTCATCGGGAAAATTCCTGGGCTTCATAGTTCGACATCGAGGGATCGAAGTTGACCCATCAAAGATAAAGGCCATCATGGAGATGCCTCCTCCGAAGAGTCTGACGCAGCTAAGATCTTTTCAAGGCAAGCTTGCTTATATACGGAGGTTTATCTCAAATTTATCGGGGAGATGTAGGCCCTTCTCAAAGCTCATGAAGAAAGGAGCTCCTTTTATCTGGGATGCCGAATGTCAAGCAGCGTTCGAAAGCATCAAACAATACTTGTTGCACCCTCCAGTGCTGGCTGCTCCCATTCCAAATAAACCGTTGATTCTCTACACTGCCGCGCTAGATGAGTCACTCGGTGCGCTCCTCGCCCAGAATAACGAGGAGGGAAAGGAAAATGCCCTCTACTACCTCAGTCGAACTCTAGTCGGGGCGGAACACAACTATTCCCCAATCGAAAAGCAATGCCTGGCTCTGATATTTGCTGTGAAGAAGCTGAGGCACTATCTGCTGGCTCATCGGGTTATGCTGATCTCCAAGGTCGACCCGCTCAAACACTTGATGACCAAAGCAAGCCTAGCCGGCAGGATGGCAAGATGGGCTGTCATGCTACTTGAGTTTGACATAGTTTATACCCCTCAGAAAGCAGTAAAAGGGCAAGCTATTGCAGACTTTCTCGCCGCTCATCCCATACCAGAAGGGTCGCCGCTAAATTGTGAGTTACCCGATGAACAAGTGCTGCACCTCGAGGAAGATGAGCCATGTTGGGAGCTCTACTTCGATGGAGCCTCGTCAATAAGGACCTCCAGTAAATCAAGCGTCCCGGAGATAAAAGCAGGGATAGGATTGGTGTTCATCACACCATCAATGGGAACCCTACGACGTTCTTTTGCTCTCACCGAGCCTCGAACGAACAATGAAGCTGAGTATGAAGCTCTGATAGCTGGTTTGGAGCTCACCATAGAAATGGAAATCCTTCGGCTACGGGTTTACGGTGACTCCCAGCTTGTCGTCAACCAAGTAAGCGGCGACTATAAGATATACAAACCCGAGTTAGCTCGGTACAGAGGTCGAGTGGTAGAACTCATGAAACGGTTCACTCATATTGAACTAACGAGAGTCCCTAGAGCGTTGAACGGAAAGGCTGACGTACTCGCTCGCCTAGCCAAGGAGCTGGCTGATCCTGACATGGACGAAATTCTGATCACAGTCAGGAGCCGACAAATTCTACCCCCAGTCTCTCTACGAGAAGAGGAAAGCGCGGAACAAAAGAGCAGTCCTGCCGAAGAAACTTCGATCATCCAAGACGAGCCCGATTGGAGAGAACCCTTCATAGAGTACCTCCGATACGACAGGCTGCCCGAAGAAAAATCTGCGAGGATTCAGCTGAAGAAGAGAGCTCTCCGATACGTGTTTGTAAATGACACGTTATACCGCAGGTCATACGACCAACTATGGCTCAGGTGTCTGTCATTGGCCGAAGCCCAAAAGGTCATGAAAGATGTCCACTCGGGCGTTTGCGGTGCTCACCAATCTGGCCCCAAGATGCGACTTCAAATCAAACGGCTTGGGTATTACTGGCCCACCATGATACGGGTTGCGGAGAGCATGCAAAGAAATGTTATATCTGCCAAATTCACGGTGATTTTATTCACAAGCATCCCAATCTATTGCATCCTACGGTGGCGTCGTGGCCCTTCGAAGTTTGGAGCACCGACATTGTTGGCCCAATTGATCCTCCGTCATCTAAAGGCCACCGGTTTATACTGGCCGCGACAGACTACTTCTCCAGATGGGCTGAAGCTGTCCCGCTAAAAGAAGTTAAGACAAAGGATATTCTGACATTCTTCCAGCATAATATTCTATACCGCTTCGGCACACCAAGAAGAATCATTTCTGACAACGGGCCTTCTTTCAAAAGCTTCAATGTCTCAAGGTTCGCTACCCAGCACAAGATAGACTGGAGATATTCCTCCATCTATAATCCAAGAGCCAATGGGCTAGCCGAAGCCTTCAATAAGACTCTATGCAAGCTCCTGAGGAAAAATGCTTCAGCCAACAAGAGAGACTGGAATCTCAAGCTTCACGAGGCATTGTGGGCATATCGTACCACGCACCGTACTCCAACTCAGTCCACTCCATACTCATTGCTCTTCGGAGTGGAGGCGGTCCTCCCCCTCGAAGTCGAAGTTCCAAGCTTAAGAATGGCCGTTCAGCATGAGTTGACGGAGGAGGAAAACGTGCTCCTTCGACTTGAAGAACTCGATGCCCTCGAAGAAAAGAGGCTCGCGGTGCAGCAAAGTCTGGAGCTATACCGAGCCCAAATGTCACGGGCCTACGACAAGATAACCCGTCTCCGCGCTTTCAAGAAAGGTGAATTGGTGTTGGTCCTCAAAAGACCGATTATCCCCAATCGACATGCCAAGGGAAAATTCGAGCCAAACTGGGAAGGACCATACGTCATTGAGAAAGTGTTCGACGGAGGATCCTACCAACTAATAAGTGCAGAGGGAGAAAGGCCCATGCCACCCATCAATGGACGATATCTCAAGAAATACTACACATGAATGCTCCAAGTCGCAGGCGAATTGAGCACATCAGCCCTACGGTCTGGATCATACATCCTGCAAAACCGTATACAACCCACGGGCGTAAATGACCCCTATCTCTCCCAAATCCTGCCGGTGAGACTACTTTTAAAGTCCCACCAGCGGTAAAAAAAAAAAAGAAGAAGAAAAAAAAATAAAAAATAAAAGAAATAAAAAAATAAACGGTATGTCCACAAGCAAAACGGGCACTGATGAAAACCCGAAAGGGCTCCGTGAGTAAAAACAGCAGGACTACCGGCGAGTCTGCGAAAACCCGAAAGGGCGCAAACTTGTGAAAAGAGATGAAATACACTCGCAAAGTCCTCTCGACCTTGTGAGGAGAAAACCCCTGCGTGAGATCCTTACGACTCACAAAGGAGCAACACACTTAGGAATCCTCACGATTCCTAAGGAGAAAATACACCTGCGGGATCCTTACGACTCGTAGGGAGAAAATGCTTTATGGGACCCTCACGGCCCATAAAATTGAAAAGCCTTAGGTGATAGGGACCCAAACCTATCTCCTAAGCCATCGCTCCCCAACGGGCAACGGCAAATGATGAGTCGCTCCTGGCATTTCGCTTCAGTGCAGCGATGCAGACGCCGACCAAAAACCCAAATCCCAAGTCCTCCCGAGGCAAATGATGAGTTGCTCCTGGCATTATTCCAGTGCAGCAATACTGATGCCAAACAAGATCCAAATTCCAAGTCCCCAAATGGCGAATGATGAGTCGCTCCTGGTACCATATTCCAGTGCAGCGATGCAGACGCTAACCAAATTCCAAATCCCATACCCCAACGGCGAATGATGAGTCGTTCCTGGTACCATATTCCAGTGCAGCGATGCAGACGCCGACAAAGTCCCAAAATTTTTTCCGGCCCTACGGTCTGGATCATACATCCTGCAAAACCGTATACAATCCACGGGCGTAAAACAATCCCAATTTCTTCCAAATCCTCTCAGGGCAAATGATGAGTTGCTCCTGGCATTATTCCAGTGCAGCAATGCAGATGCCAAACAAAAACCAGAATCCCAAAATCCTCTCCATGACAGATGATGATTCGCTCCTGGTACCATATTCCAGTATAGCGATGCTGATGTCAACCCAAATCAAAATCAACAAGTCAACTTCCACTCCGACACCGCAAGAAGCGGAGCAAGTCAAGTCTACCCCTGGCATTGCAAGAAGCAGAGCAAGTCAAATCAAGCATCGACCGTCCACGTCGCTAAAAGGGCAGAACCGACCGTCCACGTCGCTAAAAGGGCAGCACCGACCGTCCATGTCGCAAAAAGGGCAGAACCGACCGTCCAAGTCGCTAAAAGGGCAGCACCGACCGTCCACGTCGCTAAAAGGGCAGCACCGACCGTCCAAGTCGCTAAAAGGGCAGCACCGACCGTCCAAGTCGCAAAAATGGCAGCACCGACCGTCCAAGTCGCAAAAAGGGCAGAACCGACCGTCCACGTCGCTAAAAGGGCAGCACCGACCGTCCAAGTCGCAAAAAGGGCAGCGCAGGATTCCTACAAAGCGGGAACCAGATGACTCCGGGCCAGGGAAAACGTCTATCACGGACACTCCGTCTCGGAGACATGTCAAGCAACGACCGTCCATGTCGTAAAAAAAGGGCAGTGCCAGCTTCCCAAAAAGCCGGAACCAAATCAAGTCGCCTCCACGTGAAAGAAGATCCATCAATTTCATGCACACGACCCACATATGTGGTGTGCATTTATTGATGGGGGGCAATTTGTTGGGGTAAAAATTTACACCCCGGTTGACCAAGTCAAAATCAAAGTCAACCCCAAGCCAAATGGGCCCAAGCCCAGATCCATTAGGCCCATGCCCGGGTCGAGCCCGAACATGAAGCGGCCGACCTCCCCCCATGCCAAGATAAAAATTTTGTAATAAATAATTTTGTTGTATTTCTTTTGTTTTGTTTTATGGATAAATGTAAGAAAAATAGGCATAAAGCCAAATTTTTGTAAAGCCCATGGCTTATGTGCAAAAAGAAATGGCATATGAGCCATGGGATAGGCAAAATGCCATTTTGTGAAGCCCAAGGGGCTATGTGCAAAGTGTATAGCCTATAAAGGCAAAAGATAATGAAAATATCTCATAACTTTTTTTCTCTCTCCAGAAATTTCTAGATCTGAGATCTCTTTCTCCTTCTTCAAGGTTCCAAAACCTTCTTCTTTCTCTTGAATTAAATCAAGAGTTCTACTCTCCTTTTTATAAAACAAATTAGTTTTTCACCACAAAACCCATCAAGGGGAACTCAGATCTTCCATTAAATCTCAAAAGAAAGAGATTTTTAAAAATCCCACATCTCTTGATCTTCAAGATCCAGCTAACAGAGGAGGAAGAAGGAGAACCCCTTTCACTAAACCCAACAAAAAAACACTCAGGAGTCTAACTCCTCTTTGATTTCTCTTCAGAGAAATCTTTTTAGGCTAAAAGCCTCTTGTGCTCTCCAGCGCGCAGCGCAAGTGCGCAAAGCGCCCGCGTGCCGACACGTGGCGCGCGCGCTTGCGCACCTGCGCAAGTGCGCAAAGCGCCCGCGTGCCGACACGTGGCGCGCGCGCTTGCGCACCTGCGCGCTTGCGCAAGTGCGCAAAGCGCCCGCGTGCCGACACGTGGCGCGCACGCGCTTGCGCACCTGCGCGCTTGCGCAAGTGCGCAAAGCGCCCGCGTGCAGACACGTGGCGCGCGCGCTTGCGCACCTGCGCGCTTGCGCAAGTGCGCAAAGCGCCCGCGTGCCGACACGTGGCGCGCTTGCGCACCTGCGCGCAGCGCTCTTGCGCAAAGCGCCCGCGTGCCGACACGTGGCGCGCTTGCGCCTGAGCGCACAGCACCTAAGCGCACAGCGCCCAAGGTGCTGCCGCACGCATCCTTTGGATGCATTTTCCCCTTTATTTATATATATATGTATATATATATACATTTGTATGCAAATGTACACATACACATACTCCACGACACTGTCCCTGTTAGAAAAAAATTTCTAACGGAGCGCTGCCCCGCACCCCGCAAGGGGGCTGCTAGCCCCCTTGACCCCCAGCCCGCTATCCGGGTAGCGGGACCCCCGTAAAAACTCTGCGTGGCTCCCGATATATCCAAAACCCCCCTTTCAGAACAGAACACACGCACACTGCACATTGAGTTCGCATGACCAGTTTAACCTGTTAATCGGAGGTTCCCTCGCCCCAAAGGCGAGGGGTAATTAACGGCAGCTTAGTCCGCGGCTGCCGGAGATTCGGATCCCCCCAATCATTAAACCCCGGCCTACCCTAGGCAGGGGGAATCTGTAGTACGCCTGACAAGCGCGCGCCTATTCCCATCTCACTAGGGTGACGAAAAACACCCTATAGAAAGCACTGAAATGAAGTAAAGAAGGATCAATACTATCCCTACCTCGCAGCGAGTGAGGAGGAGAGGAGGGCAATGGTGGATACCATAGCGCGGGATGTTTCGAGAAAGGATTGGCCGCTTCTAGTCGCGTATTACGAGTGCGATGATGTTCAGGTATAAATTTAATTTTTAAGATTATGAAAATATAATATTAAATCATATTCTGAAATATAATATAATCTTCTTTATATTTGCAAGACTGTGTCGGTTCGCAACAAGCAAAATCGGAACAACGGCGTGTTCAACCGCGTTGTCCCGCCCTAAGAGAAGCGTACACAGGTCAGCGCACAGTGGAAGTTCGTAAATATTTTGACGCTTAATTTTATATGTTAACTATTGTCACAAATTACTTATTAAAAATCATGAATAATGCGTGCTTTGTTTGTATGTGTCTGTGTGTGTATTTGTATGTGTGTGTATCACACACACACACACAACCAAGGCCAAACTTTAAGTCATCATCATTCTCCTCTACGTTGAACTCTTGTTAAATTTTCATGCCTTAATTTTATCGCAGAAACAGAAAGATCCTGCCATCTATACTGTTTCTAAGGGATGGGGCACGTTACATAAGGGCATGGGCGAGTACATAGTAAGTTTCTAATAATCAAGTTTATTCTGTAGTTTAAGTTAACACGTTTATATAAATATATATTCTTTATAGAAACGGTTCAAGGAGAGGACGGACGTTTTAGGATTTGGCCCCACCAACCCGATTACCACCATTATCGTTGTCCTGGATTTGCTATCCGGCCGACATCATGGTCCCGAACCCCACCGACTTGATGCTAGGCGTGCCAGCATCCATGAGTATGTTTTAGCTGAGAAGCAAGTAGATGCGGCAGCTGCGTCGTAGAAGGAGATCCGTGTGCTCCGCGATCAGATGGCGCGGCAGCAGACACAGCTGCAGACGCTTACGCCGCAGGTTCAGGAGCTGTCGCAGACGACTGTGGAGACCATCTGACAAGCCATACGAGACAAGTTTGGGAGTAGGTTCAGGTCACATGACGATGGTGGTGGATCGTCCCAATGACCTTAGATTAGATCTATTCATTTGTTGATTTATTGACGTACACATTTTTTCATATTTATTGTTTATATTGGACTTGAATATATATTTTGTTTATAATTATGTGCGATTCGATTCATATTAATTCTTGATTAATATATTTTTTTTATAATCGCGTGAGATATGATTATATTATAATTGCATGATATTTGTAAATGAAAGCAGCGTGCGTGGAGCGCGGCGATTCCAGTTTTTTAAAAAATACATAAAACAAATAGTCACGGTTTTAACCATGACAAGATATATTAAGTAACGGTTTCAACCGTTACCATTTGTCTGATACCTGAGAGATAAATCAGATGTCAGTTAGTCTTTCGTAACAATTGAAGTTTTGGTCACTGTTTTGATCGTGGCCATACTTTATGAATTGTAATGGTTGCAATCGTGACTATATATATATGGTCACGGTTCAAACCATTACTATATTATAGACCCTGCGCTGATTTCTTTCAGAAATCTGACCCCATTTTGGTAACGCCGGCTATATGGTCACGGTATAAACCATAACCAAAACACAATATTGTCACGGTTTTAACCGTGACAAGGCCTATGGTGACAGGGTTTATGGCAACGGTTGTGTCACGGTTAAAACCATGACTATATCTTGTTTTCGTCACGGTTTCAACCGTGACCAAATCTCTGATCCGGAGTAGTGATTCTTGCTTATAAAGGATTTGGAATCTATTAAGATAAATGGATGATAAATGATAGAAAAAGACGAGTAAAACCTATCATCTAAGTAATCTAAGGAGCTTTTAAATGACATAATTTTGTAAGTTAATATATGTGGGTCATCAATAAAATAATTAATCTCACTTTTAATGGGATTCAAGGTCCATCTTTTATCAAGCCCAATTCCTGCTCTTAAATCTAAAGGATGGAAATAGAGTAAGACAGGAAATCCAACATAAATTTGGTGTTTATAAATATGAGATCAAGGACCAGATCTTAAACTAACACCAACTTGTTGGGAAAGGATAAGTCGATACACGGAACAATGTTCACGACAAATCAAATCACGCAATAACAATAACCACGCAATTAACAATGAAAGACAAATTAACAACGATACAAGAATAAATAAATAAAAATCAAACAAAAGACAAGAGATTTGTTAACAAGATTCACCTACCGTATGGCTAGTCCCCAGTAAAGCGGAATCTGCAATATCTACTATATTCTTGAATCAAGTACACTACGATCAAACCCTAGGAGATTTCTCTCATATCTTTATAGATCTAAGTCATCACCCTCTCAATACAATAGTCACTCCTTTTGATTTAATTTGGCAGTATAAACATTATATGAGAGGCCCTTTTTATAGGCAAACTCTAATCCTACCCAAAATAGAGATAAATCACAATATAGTAAAATAAGATTCGCAGAAGTTATCATGACGACAGACATCTGACCCACACTTGGGCAGATGTCTGTCCCGACTCTGTAAATCTTTAGCTCCATAAGATAGACGTTTGACCCATACTTAGGCAGATGTCTGCCTACGCTCTAGATTGGGCTTCGTTATTCCACAGGCGTCTGCTTTGCTGGCCTGCAGACGTCTTCCGTTGCTCTAGTGTTTCTGACAAGCTTCTCATACACGTCCAGACGTCTGCCTCATTGAACTGTAGACGTCTGACATGAAGTAAACTCCATAATTATTAACAATCTCCCATTTAGAGATAGTTCAGCCTTTGATTCCAAACGCTAATAGACTTTAAACGACTCCGCTCTACTCTCTCCTCATTAGATTATCGTAGAGAGGTTCACTAACCTGCAACAGAGATCCAGCTTATCTCTATTTACGAACTTGGTGAACATATTCACCGGATTCTTTTCTTCCACGATCTTTTGTAGTATCAACTCGCTATCTTCAATTGCTATGCGAATAAAATGATACTGCACCTTGATGTGCTTCGTCTGAGAGTGATATGACGCGTTCTTCGCCAAATGTATCACACTTTGGCTGTCGCTCCACAAGGTATTAAAGTCTTGTTTCTTCCCCAATTCTTAAAGTAGCTCTTGCAACCATATCATCTCCTTACTTGATTCTATGATCACCACGTATTCAGCCTCCGTCGTTGACAATATCATCGCATTTTGCAATTGAGAGACCCAACTCACCGTTGTTCCCCCAATCGTAAATACGTACCCTGTTGTGTACTTCCAACTATCTCGATCACTTGAGTAATCCGCATCAACATAACCTTGCACGTTTAGAGAGTCACCCCCGAAACCCCCGAAACACAACTAATGAATTGACGTACCCCTTAGATATCTCAAAATCCACTTCACCGCATTTTAATGTTCTTTTTCCGGGTTTTGCATATATCTACTCACAACTCCCACTGCATGTGTAATATCTAATCTCGTACTCACTATCGCATATATCAAACTCCCCACCGTAAATGCATAAGGCATGCTTATCATCTCATCTTTCGGCTCTTGAGTTGTTGGGCATAACTCCTTACTGAGTTTGAAGTGTTTCGCTAAGCGCATACTCACCGGTTTTGACTTGTCCATGTTGAACCATTTCAAAACCTTCTCGATATAGTCCCTTTGCCATAACCACAGCTTCTGCTACTTCTTATCTCTCACGATCTTTATGCCTAGAATTGCTTGACAGCTCCCAAATCCTTCATGGGGAATTTTTAGCTATCATCTTCTTCAGACTTTGAATTTTCTCAAAATTCGGACCCGCTACCAACATGTCATCCACGTAAAATGATAAAATAATGCAGTTTCCGTCTTCAAAAGTCTGAATATAGACAAAGTGATCTGACTCATACCGTACAAATTATGTCTCCAATATAAACTGATCGAACTTGAGATATCACTGCCTAGGAGCTTCCTTAAGACTATACAAGCTCTTTCGCAGTCTACACATCATACTTTATTTTCCCTTCACATCGTATCCTGGTAGCTGCATCATATAGATCTTCTCCCCCAAATCTCCATGAGGGAACGCTGTTTTCACATCCAGCTGCTCTAAGTGCAAATCCTCCACTGCCATAATACTGAGAATTACACGAATAGATGTCATCTTCACCACAGGGGAAAAATATTTCTAGATAGTCAATTCCTTTCTTTTACGCAAATCTCTTGACTACTAAGTGAGCCTTGTACCGCTTCACACCATCAGCCTCATTTTTAATCCTATATAATCACCTATTTAGCTTCACTACATCCCGCATACGATTCTTCTTCAAAGAATCTATCTCCTCGTTCATAACTTGCTCCTACTGTTTTCTAGCACAATCACCGGTTGCTTCTTCAAGGGATTCGGACTTTCCCAAATCTGTGTACAAAACGTAACAAGTTTAGCATGTAGCCTCCTATCTCACATAGACCTTTTCAGAACTGGTATATCTAGTTGCTGAACTGTAGGGTTACGGAAGCGCCCCTGCCATCAATCCGTGGCCAAATGCGGAACAAAAACTTTAAAAAAAACGGTGCTAACGGAACCCGATTCCCGGATCGAACCATTAACCCTATACTAGTTAACTGTAAAAGGAGTTTAGAGAGGTTATACCGATCGATCCGTGTCTTTCGATCATCAACCTCTGTCCCAAGCTCCTCACGGCTTTCTCGATCAAGTTTGATCTCCGGTCTCCCCACATCGAGGATTAGTAATACGGGCTCCCGCCTCAAAACCGAAGCAATTCGGGCATCCAGTTTGCTAGCCTACATACCCAAGATGAAGTAGAGTGTGTTTGTGATTATTTTGTCTCAAAACACCCAAGAATTCTCAACACTTGAGACATGTTAGGATGGAGGTAAAAGAAGTTTCCAAGAGTGAAGAAAGTGTGAGGCAAAGATTTTTGGCAGTGAAGTAAATGGGCTAAGTTGCTCTCTGCCCTTTTTAATTTTTGTTGTGTTGTGAGATATTGTTGTTAGCAAATAAAGAAAGGAATTATCGAATAAAGATCTGCCTTTGCCACAACTAAATATCTCAACACAAAAAAACTATGCATGAGTCACCATGACTCATCCAAGACACAAGAGCATGGGTCACGAATTGCCAGCACAAAGAATAAGCCAAAAAAAATCCATGACTCATACTTTCCACAATAATCAAACATTAAACCAAAATGTTTAATCCAAAAAGAAAAGGCAACTTCTAAAGTGAACTTGTAACGAATTACAAGAATACCCCTCATTCGTATATACATACCCGCATCCGTATTCTGACTAAATACGAATACAACGAGACAAAAATAATCCAACAATATAATATTAGGATCCGACTTAAACCAAAGCCCACTAGTATTATCCGTCCGATCATGATCCGTGCACAAGAGCATGTATATGATCGAACCCTACCATAAAACCATACGGCATCTACAATGTTTCGCCCGAACCAGGGAAACCTTCTGTGTGGGACTCTAAATACTCTTCAATACGCTGGCAGTGGGTTTAACCATAAGCACATCAGTGACACTAGCTGTACGTAACGGCTACCCATGTATTGAGCGAAAGGTAGGCCAACGAGCAAACTCATCCTAAAACCCCTACCGAGCCTGACAGTGACAATATCCGTACAGTCCGGTCCGTTCGTCTATGAGTATCGCATATCGAGTCTAGGGGGGTGGATAAAGTCAAGACCCCTAATAACTTGACATTCAGTGTCGGCATGAAACCTATCACCAACTGAGAAACTACCGATCTTATATCGGTAATTCTTGTCTACTCCGGATGAGGATTTCTGGTGATGGTCACCCGTGCACACCGCGACATCAACCCCCAATACCGGGAGAGACGAATCCCCTGACGATCGGCTCACTGCCTCCATGTGGCTCAGGACTGTACCCAACTAAAATCTGTTTGCACGACTCCTTTGAGCCGTGGTAGGATAGTAATCAAAGCACGATGGGAACTCACATGAGACAAATGACGATCTCAGGTCAATAGACTAACCTGTACACATGTCACCAGGGAACTGCTATCTGACAATAGGTATAATACCAACTAGCATGTTCCCAGCGAGTCCGTCCGGTGTACTCATAACCCAATGAGCACCTGTATACATCTTAAGTGAACTAACTAACACCAATGGCTTGTGAGACCGGCCACCTCCCCTTGTCGGGGTCTTGATCTGTATACACTAGTCTACTCTTGGAGTATCAATGCCCAGTCTCGAAACTCCCACGACTAGGGACACTTTAAGGATGTGCTTATAGACCACCCAACTCTCACGTATATGATCGTTATCATACTGTTGGTAGTCAAGCATGAATTCTATGAGCTCTATCAACATGTAATAGTGATCTGAAATGTCACCTGAAGCATGTACACAATGATAAAGACAAACCAGATAGCACACTATCATCTCGAGTAAAACTGTTCTACCGGTATAGGTCCTCCCTCAATCATTGCAATCACATGCCTGCGATCCAATAATTGACTTGAGGGCACTATAGCCAACAATCTCCCACTTGCACTTAAAGTCAATTATTACGGTGTTCCATACTCACAGCCCGTGTGATACCGAACACCCAACTTCTCTACTAATCAGTTTCACAAAGCTCGTTTGTAAAACTATTGCGTTCGAGAAATAACCTCAGTGAGTGGATCCGCTGCAATGTTTCTTTCTATGTCTCTCTTTATCTCAAGTTCGCGGAGAAAGCCATCTCCCGAAATGAGCAATACCTGTCTTAGAATATGTCTGGATATCTGATGAGACCTAGTTCACAAATGAACTCCAAATCCAGCAAACTTCTAAGACTGTATCGCCAACTGAATTTAATCAGTATCCTGTGCCATGCCTCCCTCAGTATCCGCTTGGACCACCTGTCCAAACTACTGCCCCTCAAAAGAGAGAAAACTATAACTCTGACAGTCACTCTGTCATTCAGGTCATCTTGGAAGCCTGGAATGATAACCGTCTCCCGAAAGAGGCTGCCGTTACCAAATCCCTAGAACATCCACTTATGTTCATAAACTGCTTCCGAACGTTTCTCCAGGATTGGATTAATATATTAACTTATTGCATCTAGTGCAAAAACAACATCTGGTGTGGTACTTGATATCTCATGATTGACTCAATTGCCTAAGCAAGTGATATGTCTATCATGCACATCTCTCTCCCCTTTAGTCTGTAAGACACCTTCAGAGAGGGTGACTCCATACCTGCAGGTACACCACCATGCCAGGAGCCGTCTATTCTAAAACACCTTTAGAATACTGTCTAAGTACCCAGATTGGGAAACTACCCAAATCTAGATCTAAAACCATAGATATAGTAACCAGAATGCCTGATATTATATCTATATCCTATGTGGAGAAACCACTGTGTGACAACCATAGTATAACCGATCGTAGTGTAGGAGTTTCACTTCCTACAAAGTGTATGTCATCCAAATATCAGGACATCACACCCTACTACCTTCTTAACACATCCATCGCCTATTCTGATGAAGTCAAAGCCTATGACTATTACATCAAAAATAGATGATCTATCTCCGCTATTACTGCTGTAGTCTATAAATAGACATAAGCAACTTGTCCACTATGCTTCCGCTGGTCCCACTGACTACAACAACTCTCTGGCAGAGTCATATACACGTGCGCTTCTAAAACTAGTTTAGAACGACACTATACTCATCCTCATGTCGGGTTGCATAATCTTGAACAGCAGTAATGGAAAGTCTGGGTAAACAAAAACCTCTCTGTCACCGTCTTTGAGGATACCATAGTACCTCTCGGGCGCCTGAGGTTACCCACCATATCTGCGGAGTGGCTAATGGAATATCAAACCCTGATTGAATCTTTAGGTTCTATTAAATTTTCAGTAATCGTTTGTGGTTCTGGAATCATTTCCAGTTCTACCATACTCCCACTACTATTTTCTGAAAAAGTCCATTTTGCTAAAACTATGGCGAGTCAAGAACAATATCACTATTGATCTTCCAGATGGTAGAAAGTGTAGGGTTCCTAGGCACTCTAATGGAGTCTCACAAGTGATCAAACATGCACAAATCAAATTTTACGGGTGCCTACAAACCCTAATACGGATCGTCAACTAGATATATAGGCGAAGCAAGCAAGTAAACGGAAATATAGCTAAAGGAAAGGGGCTACAACCTTTGTAGATCCGGTCCACCACCTCCTAGGCTCCGCGATGATCTCCCTCCGCTGTCCAAATCGAACCCTTGACTCTAGCATTGGCATCATCGAAGAATGGGCGGGCTTGATCGTCGGTTCGATGCCGAAGATGATCTACGTCGAGGCATCACAAGAACAAGCTCCAACTTCACCAAGCCTTGAAAACTTATGAAGGAAACACTCTATACTACTTGGCAAGAGGTAGAGGATGAAGAAATAGGAATTGGGTAGACTTTAGTTTTGGATTTCCCACACTTTTTCATCAATCACCATTGATGTAGCAAGCTTTTTTCTCATGTTGAAGAAGAAGAAGATGAAGAAAAAGAATATGATAAGTATTATGTAAATGATAAATAAATCAATACTTATCATTTACTAACCCTTGGTTAGTTGTAGAGAATGGACCATGGTTAATTTGAATGGTTAGGGTTAAGGATGAGACAAGAATGGTGGACTAATTCAAAGCTTCAAGAATCTTCAACTAGAAAACAAAAATAGCAACCATTCTTTTCTCATCTTTTTCCAAAATAAATAAATAAGAAAAAAGAAAACCCTAATCATAATCTTAACCATGGTCTAATTCTTTACACTAACCCTAGCTTGCATGTATCATCAAACATGATACAATCATGTGCACAAAATATATCACATATGCAATGTGCACAAACCAAGTGAGTAAATCCATTTAAAGTGAACCAATACTAGTTAATGCAAAGTAATATATCAAATATATAATTATACATTAAATCATTAAATCAACACTTGATTTAACGATCCGGTCATATCGTATATAACCGACTAGTATCCAATGTATCGGCTTATCGAATCAATCCTTGATTCGATAACTAGGTTATATCGCATATAACCAATCGATACATTCATCGCGAGAATAGAATACGGTATCACATACACGCATTATTCTCGGTCCCGCACATATCTCATATGCGCTCCTATTTCGTTTCGCTTGAGCCAGGAAACCTCTGTGTAGGACTCTAAAGACTCGTCAATACGCCGGCAGCAGATGATGATCATATCAAACACCCACAAGCCGCAAGCGGTCAGCTAAACGTAACGGCCACCCGGGTATTGAGCGATCAGAAGATCGACGAGCAAGCCCGCTCACACTCCTGTGAATCCAACCAGTAACACTTACCGTACAGTCCGGTCTGTTCGTCTGATATGTCGCATATCTCGCCTAGGGGTGGTAAACGTCAGACCCCAATAGCTCGATAAGTCATGCCGACTTGAGGTCCATAACATTCGTGAAACTACTGATAACTCTTACCAGTATATCACTGCAACCCTGGCCAGGGATTTCCTGTTATGGCCAGTCGTGCATTGCGCAACATCAACCCCCAATACCGGGATAGACGAATCCCCTCCTATCGCTCATTGCCTCCATGTGAATCGGGACTGTACCCAAAAACCACCTGTTTGCACGACTCAGTAGAGCCGTGGTAGGGTGGAAATCAAAGCACAGTGGGAGACACACAAGACTCTATGACGATCTCGGGTCAACAGACTAAGCTGTACCAGTATCACCAAAGAACTGCCATCTGACATGAGGTATAATACCATCTGGGAGTTCTCGGCGAGTCCGTTCAGTGTACCCAGTCTCTACTGAGCACCCGCATACCATCTTCGATGTCAAACACCAATGGATATGGGATCATCCATCGCCCATCGCATGGGTCGAGAAGATATGCGCTAGTCTACTCTGGAATATCGATGCCCCGTCTCGATATTCCCTCGACTAGGAACATTTCAAGGATGTACTCATGGACTACCCAGGCCCCACTATTATGATCTGCATCATAGTCCTGGAAGTCGGGTACACATCCTAAAGGGCTTTATCAACATGTAACAGAGAGACAGAAAGTATACACGTTAAGATAAAGAGTAACCAGATAGCGTACTATCATGTCGAGCAAGAAAGTCCTACCTATATATGTCCCAGCATCCACTACAATATACATCCAATGTACAGTAATGGCCTCTAGGGCATACATATAACTAACAATCTCCCACTTGCACTAGGGCCATCTGTAGCAGTGGTTGCAGTATCACATACTCAACCATCCCCTAAAAGTCTCTCTTTGGGAAAAGGCCTTCGTGAGTGGATCCGCCGTGTTGTCCTCTGAGTCTACTCTCCTAACCTCGATCAACCTGGAGATCAACTATCTCCATGATCAAGTGATGCTGTCTCAGAATATGTCTGGGTCACTGATGGGACCAGGGTTCCAGGGCCAAAACCACACTTCCATTGTCATACAATGGCAGGAACCTAGTTCATCTTATGAACCAATATACACCCAAACTGCTTCTTTGGTAGTATCTTTAATAGCGATGTTACCAGCCTTTATCGTCTAGTTTGTCACGGTATCTAGTTTGGAAATCTTCCAACATACCGTCCCTTTACTGAGGGTAAAGACAATGCCTGTGACTGACATTCAGTCGTCTTTATCACTCTGGAACCCTTCCAGTGATTCTCCCCAAGATCGATTGATACCATCTCACTATAGCTAGTGAGTACCCTAACATCCAATTAGATCTATCTCATAGATCTAAAGCTTAGGATTTAGTAGGTATCACTTTGATCCTATTGGAGAATCTTTGTGATAAGCGGAGATTGATCGATCGTAGCATAGGAAACTCCTTCCCTAACAGGAGTATGTCACCCACGTACTCTACGAGGATCGTCACCATACTCCCTACTACCTTTTTGTTTATACAAGGTTTATCTACCATTTTGATGATGTCAACTTATTTGACTAATCCATCAAAACAGATGTTCCAACTCCGCGATGCCTACTTTATCCTATAAAGCATCTTGCACACGTTTCCGCTGCTCCCACTGTCTACGAGGCCCTCTGGCTGTGCTCTTATAGACGTTCTCTTCTAAATCATTATTTAGAAAAGTTGTCATGGCACCCAACCACCAGATATCGTAGTCATGGTATGTAGCCGTGGCAAGTAGGATCTGGATGGACTTAAGCATAGTCCCTGGAAAAGGTTTCATCATTATCCGTGCCTGGTCAATGACGAAAACCTTTAACAAGTCTAGCTTTGAAAGTCTCAACTTGTCCATCTACACCAAGTAATCTTCTCAAGATATACTTGCTCCTGATGGGGATTTAACCCTTCAGATATCGCAACCAAAGTCCATACTTTGTTGGTGTATATGGATTCCATCTCAGATTGCTAAGCATCCAGCCATTCTTACAGAGTCCCTACTCTTGATGGCCTGCTCGAATCTAGTTGGGTCATCATCTCATGATGCAATCCTTGCTCCCACTGTCATCGAAAAACCGAGGTATCTCTCAGGCAGGCGAGGAACCCTACCAGATCGGCGGAGAGGCTGAGGTTCGTCGGAATCTATAGAATCCTTTGGTTCTGTCAAATCTTCAGCTGTAGTTTCGTATAGCTGGAACCTTACCAGTTCTACAGAACTGACCTTGCCTCGATCTTGTCCGGATTTTGCTTTTAGACATAGGCCGGACAATCCCAAATCTTAACTTACTTAAGAGATAGGATCTTCCCACACCATATCTTATATGGAGTGGTAGGCACTGATTTGATTCGAACCTAATTCAATAGGTATGCAGCTTCTCAAGCGCATAACTCCCAAAAAGGAAATAGGTAACTCAGTAGTACTCATCATAGAGCACACCTTATCATATAGGGTGTGATTGCTCCGCCCCGATATACCATCGTGCTATGGTTTATACGGAGGAGTAATGCTGAGAGAGAATCTCATTTTCTTTTAGAATAGTCCAGGAATGCTATGCACAAGTATTCTCCTCCCCGATCTCATCATAGGACATAATACTTATACCCGTATTTTGGTTCTCTACTTCCTACTTATATTCTGTGAATACCTCAAAAGATTCGGACTTATATTTCAACAGGAATATATGACTGAATTTTGAGAGATCATCAGAGAATATAATGAAGTATAAAGAACCAGTCAAGGCATGTGTAAACAGGAGACCTTACATACATCATCATGCATCAGTCCCAAGAGTTCATTAACTCTTTCTCTGTTTCCAATAAACAGAGCTATGGTCATATTATCTTTGTGACATGACTGGCAAGTTTCATAAGATGTAAATTCAAACTGATTTAAATATACATCTAAATGTAACTTCAGCCAGTCGGGTCACATTGATATGACCTAGTCTACAATGCCTCAAGAAGAATTCGTTCATTTCTGAACTCTTCTTCTTGTGTGTGTTCTGTATACGAGGAACTGTAGTTTGATTTAGAACGTCAATGCTTTTAGATAACGTGCCTGAACCGATCAACTTTTGATATAGGAAATGTTCAAAACATTATCCATCAATACAAAATTATATCCTTTCTTTACTAATAAAGAGATTGATATGATTTTGTATATCAGGTTCGGTATCTAATAGCATTTGTTCAGAATCAATGTATTGGTAATACAGGGTGACAGTGACCAACAGACTTGGCTGCAACACTTGCCCCGTTTTCTGTCTCATGAAACTTATCACCCGTTCTCAGTTTTTCTACCCTTTTGTAGCCCTATGTAACAGATTACATATCTGGGATCCTGATCCGGTATCATATACCTAGGATGTAGAGAATACTGAGAAACAGTTCTTTATAATGAACATACCCGAAGGAGATGCATCATATGCACTTTCTTCGTTTGGGCGGCATAGGAATTCCGGTATTCCCCTATTTCCTGCTCTGTCTTATAACAATTATAAGTTGGAGCGGAACCAACGTTCCCCAGCTCAGTATAACAAGCGGATTCGGTCAATACATCCGTATTATTATCTTGATTAAGGCGTGATATGGTCGCTACCAGGAGAGAGAGAGAAGAAAACACTCTGCGTGCGCTCTTGTAAGATTAGATTGGTTATATATTTTATCTAATCAGGATGGCTCCCACTGTTTTATCAAATCTTCCTTCAAACCCTAAAAGGAAAGACTAGCCGGGATTAATTACACTCTACAAGTTCGCCAATCTTTCAGCCAGGCCAGTGTTGGTACTTTGAGGGAGGTTCCCCGTGCTTTCACACGGACCTAATTACAATTAACCTCGTTTTCCCAGAGGCGTAACCCCGTTGACACCTTTCTAGACACCTACTTGATCGGCTAATTGTAAAGTGCAAAACTCTCCCAGGAGTAACAATTACTCGCAGTGGGTATCGGGATCCAACTATCACATAGAAGGTATGCAATCTCATTGCAAATTTCAACACTTGAAACTCCCGATAATGGTTTTTACCCCTAGCACCTATGACCTTGGCTAAGGTCAACAAATCATAGGTACTAGTCAAGTTCTACACGTCATTTCGTGATTAATTAGACCCACCCACATGACCCTTGGCTAAGGTCAACAAAGCCACATGACTGTCCTAACTAATCGCATCATATGCGGTGTAGGAAGACATCACTTAGCTACCGTACACTGTGCCTTGACTATGGTCAACAAACACAGCACGAATACTAAGTCCTCTACTTCCTAAAATGACGGAGGGTTGCGAATGGTTTTTATGAAAACCTTTAACGCTTTGAACTTGATCTCGTTGCGGAATCAAATGGTTTTTAAATGGAATGTTTTTGAGGCTTTTCTAGTTTTGCTAAAGGGGTCACTCCCGGTGAAGGGATCGTCGGCCCTTTTCTCGTCGAATGAGGTGCGGGATATATCATATATATCACTGTGCAAAGCGGAAACTATAGAAGCGATCAAAAAACAAACCGAATGTGTAGCATCTGCCAGTTATTGCTAAAGGAGTCACTCCCGGTGAAGGGATCTCGGTCCTTTCCTCATCGAATAAGGTGCAGGATGTTCTATAATGAACACCGCGATGCAAAGCAAGAACTGTAGCTACCTGTTTTTATTTTGAAATTCGATTCCACAATATCAGTTAGGTTTATTTTCTTTCATTAATCTCATTAATGAATATCCCATCATTTAAGTCCACCTAAACATCACAGATAAATATAACGTACGCTTATGCCATCGGCATTCGCCTCGATGTCCCGTCTGCACCGTTAGGTTAGGTAACTAACGGCAGAACGGGGCAGGGCTAGCGCGGGTGTAAAACATAAGCAACGTTTATATAATATATCATATATACTATATATAATATCTGTCACAGAACATCACATGATTACAGATAAATCACAGCAGAAGAAACATATGAAATATTGGATATACTAGGACGTCCGTGTTTTCAATACGAGCCAGTATAAAACACGGATTCCATGGTCGTGATGAATAGCCTATCCCACACCCCTAGACCCCTACGAGAGCGGCAAGCAACCCTACCAATTCTAGGGTTAGGAGACCCGGACTCGACTCCTCGAGTTGGTCTCCCACTGGACCCCAGAACCCGGTTACTTGTGCTCCCCTCCTTGGGTCTATCCTAGTGCGGAAAAGTAAATAATATACAAACGGTGACATCTTCCGCAACCTGAAAGTGCCCCAAATAAAAGAATATTACATACAAGTTTTTACATGAATGATAATGAAAAACACTCATCTCACATAAAAAAAACCCGGCTATTCAACCACGACGATCCAATATAACATATCCAGCAACGCATAACATCACATGTCATCAACGTAAGTAAATATGTCCATCCCAATTTTCGTTGACATATAGCAACGAAACCGGCGATATCACATATTACACTTACGGTCACAGAAAAGAAAGTGTAAAACTACAACAGTTGGAATCCGCAACCACCTCAGACATCGCATGCCTGACCAAATGAATTTCTTAGACATCACATGCCTAACAATTATAAACCCCGCATTTTAGTCTCATTATCGAAAACACTTTTCAATATCAAGTCGGGCAATTCAACAAGATTCCCGACATTCTGATCGAATGCTCGTCGCAAACTTTAGTAGTCGGCCGCACCCCCGATGCCGTCGACGAAGTGCACCAAGGCGGAACACCGCTACCGCGAGCACCCGAACGGATGCTTTCGGCGACGGGGTTCTCCTACAGTCACTTGGTCGCAGCTATGGGGTGAAGCTGTCTATTAAGTTTACCCGGCGAGTATCCGCGTACGCTACGTGATTGCGACGGACTTTTGATCTCATCAAAATTCCATGGCAACCGATCAAGTGAGACTAAAGTGCTATGTTTATAACATTCATTCAGTTATCACATAACTTTTGTGAATTCCAATTATTGTATCACATTCCGGATAAACAGAAAATGTTAAACTTTCCGATCGAACATTCGAACACCCAAGTTTTCCAGAAATAGCTCAACAAATGAAATAAGTCTAACAACATTCAGTTCGTGCCTCAGTACCAACGGTCCAGCCGTAGAAGGGTCAAGCCAACGCCTCACATGTGGCACGCCGTACTGCCCCAAACCCGAAGGTTCAAAGGGCAGTTCAAGACGGTCACATAATCGAGTTAAGGTTTGTTGTCTTCTAGAGGGTCCATCGCGTTACTTGCACTACTTAGAACGTCGTTAAACTACGGAAAAATCCAACAATTAGAAATTTTCCGGCAGGGGAAAAAATTGGGTATTTATATCCAGTCGAACTTTTTAACATATTCTAAAAATACCCGGAAATACACACCGACAAAATTAGACAGTCCGATCGAATATACTGAGTTCCCAATACAACCCAGAAAATAAAACTCTGGAATAAATATTAAAATATTCCCAGGAAAACCAACACCAGAAACTAGGAGTTACTGTGCAAACAGTATTGGGTATTGTGACTATACTGCCGCGGAAACGCCGCAGAATCCTTGCTTCTGCCGCGGTTCCGCCGCACTCTTGTCGAATCATGGACACGTGTTTCACAGTAATTCTTAGGATTCCCTGCTGATTTTTCTGCATATTTTTAATTTCGAAAAAACCACGATTTCAGAAAAAGTCCAGAGAGCAATTTCAAGTCGGGGTTTTGGGTCGATCGGACTTCTAATTCCGTCGGGACTTCGCCTAAGGCTCTAGCTAGGCTCTGATACCACTGTAGGGTTCCTAGACACTCTAATGGAGTCTCACAAGTGATCAAACATGCACAAATCAAATTTTACGGGTGCCTACAAACCCTAATACGGATCGTCAACTAGATATATAGGCGAAGCAAGCAAGTAAACGGAAATATAGCTGAAGGAAAGGGGCTACAACCTTTGTAGATCCGGTCCACCACCTCCTAGGCTCCGCGATGATCTCCCTCCGCTGTCCAAATCGAACCCTTGACTCTAGCATTGGCATCATCGAAGAATGGGCGGGCTTGATCGTCGGTTCGATGCCGAAGATGATCTACGTCGAGGCATCACAAGAACAAGCTCTAACTTCACCAAGCCTTGAAAACTTGTGAAGGAAACACCCTATACTACTTGGCAAGAGGTAGAGGATGAAGAAATAGGAATTGGGTAGACTTTAGTTTTGGATTTCCCACACTTTTTCATCAATCACCATTGATGTAGCAAGCTTTTTTCTCATGTTGAAGAAGAAGAAGATGAAGAAAAAGAATATGATAAGTATTATGTAAATGATAAATAAATCAATACTTATCATTTACTAACCCTTGGTTAGTTGCAGAGAATGGACCATGGTTAATTTGAATGGTTAGGGTTAAGGATGAGACAAGAATGGTGGACTAATTCAAAGCTTCAAGAATCTTCAACTAGCAAACAAAAATAGCAACCATTCTTTTCTCATCTTTTTCCAAAATAAATAAATAAATAAATAAGAAAAAAAGAAAACCTTAATCATAATCTTAACCATGGTCTAATTCTTTACACTAACCCTAGCTTGCATGTATCATCAAACATGATACAATCATATGCACAAAATATATCACATATGCAATGTGCACAAACCAAGTGAGTAAATCCATTTAAAGTGAACCAATACTAGTTAATGCAAAGTAATATATCAAATATATAATTATACATTAAATCATTAAATCAACACTTGATTTAACGATCCGGTCATATCGTATATAACCGACTAGTATCCAATGTATCGGCTTATCGAATCAATCCTTGATTCGATAACTAGGTTATATCGCATATAACCAATCGATACATTCATCGCGAGAATAGAATACGGTATCACATACACGCATTATTCTCGGTCCCGCACATATCTCATATGCGCTCCTATTTCGTTTCGCTTGAGCCAGGAAACCTCTGTGTAGGACTCTAAAGACTCGTCAATACGCCGGCAGCAGATGATGATCATATCAAACACCCACAAGCCGCAAGCGGTCAGCTAAACGTAACGGCCACCCGGGTATTGAGCGATCAGAAGATCGACGAGCAAGCCCGCTCACACTCCTGTGAATCCAACCAGTAACACTTACCGTACAGTCCGGTCTGTTCGTCTGATATGTCGCATATCTCGCCTAGGGGTGGTAAACGTCAGACCCCAATAGCTCGATAAGTCATGCCGACTTGAGGTCCATAACATTCGTGAAACTACTGATAACTCTTACCAGTATATCACTGCAACCCTGGCCAGGGATTTCCTGTTATGGCCAGTCGTGCATTGCGCAACATCAACCCCCAATACCGGGAGAGAAGAATCCCCTCCTATCGCTCATTGCCTCCATGTGAATCGGGACTGTACCCAAAAACCACCTGTTTGCATGACTCAGTAGAGCCGTGGTAGGGTGGAAATCAAAGCACAGTGGGAGACACACAAGACTCTATGAAGATCTCGGGTCAACAGACTAAGCTGTACCAGTATCACCAGAGAACTGCCATCTGACGTGAGGTATAATACCATCTGGGAGTTCTCGGCGAGTCCGTTCAGTGTACCCAGTCTCACTGAGCACCCGCATACCATCTTCGATGTCAAACACCAATGGATATGGGATCATCCATCGCCCATCGCATGGGTCGAGAAGATATGCGCTAGTCTACTCTGGAATATCGATGCCCCGTCTCGATATTCCCTCGACTAGGAACATTTCAAGGATGTACTCATGGACTATCCAGGCCCCACTAGTATGATCTGCATCATAGTCCTGGAAGTCGGGTACACATCCTAAAGGGCTTTATCAACATGTAACAGAGAGACAGAAAGTATACACGTTAAGATAAAGAGTAACCAGATAGCGTACTATCATGTCGAGCAAGAAAGTCCTACCTATATATGTCCCAGCATCCACTACAATATACATCCAATGTACAGTAATGGCCTCTAGGGCATACATATAACTAACAGAAAGTTACCCCTTGTCATAGTCCGGGATAACCCACAAACTGCCATTACAGAAACGTGCCTTGAGTTATCCAGAGTCCAGTTTTAAGCATAAGCCAGACAACTCCATATACCTTAACATCGTTAAGATATGAACCATTCTATATATAATATAGAAACAGAGTCACTAATTTAATTGGAACCAGATTCAAATCATGCAGCTGTCTCCAGTGCATGTCAACTAAATGGAGAGAGGCCGATCAACATTACCTAACTAAAAGTGCATCCATATATGAGTAACCTTAAAGAGAAGCAAGTTCTCAAAACCATTACTATCAACTGAATACCTAACACAAGTATCTACATCTTTGATTATCTTGAAAAATCCTGATACTTGCAACACATGGTTCTCTACTTTATTCATGTACCTATAACTTCTCAAAACTTGGACCTTATATTTCTACGAAATACTTGTCTAAAAACTAAAGAAGTCACAAGTAAATAGAATATAGTACGAGTACCAACCCCTTTGTCCTAATGGACACTAGACAACATACAATACTTTGTATAAGTTTCCTGAGTTGAATAACTCAAACCCTGTGCGCCATAGGTTGAAAACTGTACAATAGTTAAGAAGAATTACACCGTTGTTTAATACTTCTTACCCAATCATCAACTGATATAGGTAAATGTCATGGATATAATTTAAAAAGGTTATAACTCACTTTATAAAATAAACATATAGATATATCAGTTTGAAATTGGTGCATAACAGCTGATATTTAAAACCAAATATTTGTCGTCAGGCAAAACCCCAGGTAATTTCCTCAAATATCACCAATTACAACGAATTCCAATATAAAGAGGATATAATCACCTAATTCTCAATAACTTACTCCCACTCATCATCTGTAAAACCATACAGATGTGAGAATCAAACCTGGTAAATACATATCCTGAAATAAGGATCTAATTGGGAAATCAGTTTTCAATTAACAACGCATAGTGAAACTGAAACATGAAAATGTTTCGAAGGGGTAGCCGGGTATTCCTAGTAATGCCTCTTCCATTATCCAGATTCATGACTGTAACCGTATATTTCCATGCCATCTCTCCAAAAATCGCTTTATTTGTCTTTACTCATTACCTTCTGTACACCACCCTTAGGATAAATGGTTTTCTTCCTTCCCTACCATTCGACACCAGCCTATGATTTGGAAGAAGACTATCCAATAAGCGTAATAGGTGTACTCTCCTTGTCCTATGAGTACTCGCAACTTGAGAGAAGGTAAAGATAAAAGACAACTGAATAGACCTTATTCTATTTCTCCCGAACCAGAATCCATCCTCGAACTTGAACAAGTTCCTTCGAGTTCGTATATAACTATACGATGGATTATCCAATAAATATGGATCTTCGTAGTGATACGGGGTGTTCTGGAGATATACAAAGGTGAAGCAGGAGTGACGATGATATACGCGGTTTCGTCATGAATGATAGCAATCGCAATTTACTTTGCCCTCTTTCTAATCCCTTTATTTGTCATTATTTATTACCTTGTGTACACCACACTTAAGCTAATTGATTTTCTTCCTTCCCTACCTTTCGGCACCTGCCTATGGTTTGGAAGAAAACTATCCAATAAGCGCAATAGGTATACCCTCTCCTAATCCTAGGAGCCCTCACAATCTGAGAGAAGGAAAGAGGAAAAGACAACTGAATAGTTCTATTCAATTTCTCCAGAACCGGAAACCATTCTCGAATCTGAAACAAGTTTCTTCGAGTTCGTATGTAACTATACGACGGTCATATCCAATAAATGTGGATCTTCGTAGTGATACGGAATGTTCCGGAGAAAAGCAAAGGGTAAAAGTAAGAGTGGCAATGAAGTATGCAACTCTGACAATTCAAAAGTCAATGTGTTTTAAGAAGGTTCGGTTAACTTGGTTACAGAGTTATACTCTAGGGTCGGGACATGGTCACTGCCAAAGAGAGAGAAAAGAAACACTCAGCGTGCACTCTAATCTAGATCAAAATGGTCAATCATTTTATCTAATCAGGATATCTCCCACTATATCCTCAAATTCTCCTCCAAACCTGAAAGAAGAATTAGTCGGGATCATCTAAAATCACCCGGGGAGTAAACCAATTCATCAATGGGTATCGGGATCCAACTATCATCGCATGATAACCTGATGGAATCCACTTAAGTTATCACACTCCAGATGGTATGCGCATGCCTGGCAAGTTTCCTGTATGTTTGAAACTCCCGATGTGATTTCTACCCCATGCTCTTATGACCTTGACGAAGGCCAACATATCATATGTCACATGTCAAGTTTTACCTATCATTGTCCAGGTTAATTTGAACCCACCCGTACATACCCTTGACGAAGGCCAAAATAGTAGTACGACTGTCCCAAACTAACGCATTTATCTATGCAACAGAAAAGTAACAAATAGCTACCATATACCATGCCATGACGAAGGCCAACAAACATAGCATGAATACTAAGTACTACCCGTCTGAAATGACGGAGGGCTACGAATGGTTTTTGGCGAAAAAACTTTAACGTAATGAACTTGATATAGTTGAAGGAACCGGATAGCTTTTTATAAATATATAGTGGCGAAAACCTTTGCTAAAGAGATCACTCCCGGTGAAGAGATCTCGGCTCTTTCATCGTGGAATGAGGTGCAGGATATTCCTACTGAATACCATGATGCAAAGCAAAAAGTAATCGATTATAGTGAAGTTATTACCCTGACGCAAAATTTTGCCCAAGAGGTCACTCCCGGTGAGGGGATCTCGGCTCTTGCCTCGTGGAATGAGGTGCTGGATATTCATAACCGAATACCGCTGTGCAAAACAAAAGAAAACGTCCTTATAATAACAGCTTTTTAAAATTGTTCCAACAATATCGATTAGGTCTGTTTTCCTTGCATTGATCAAAATCAACGCAGTCCCATCAATTAATCACACCACAAAAGAACGAAAATATGATATACGTATATGCCATCCGCATTCACCACTGGGCCCCGTCATCACCCGTTAGGTTACTTAACTAACGACAGAGCGGGGGCTGGACTAGCGCGGGTGTAAAACATATACAACATCTACTAGTATATATATAGTAATATATAATAATCGCTCCAGGTATGATAAATGCAACATCACAGACAAGCGATAAGCATCACAGAACAATACAGATAATCTGGGAGCCCCGGGTTTCCTTTGAGCCGCAAGTGAAACCCGAGCTTCTCCTGGTCGTGTGGATGGCCTGTGCAATGAAAACTTAGACCCATATGAGCGCGGTAAGTTACGCGCCAAAACCAGAAGCGAGACCGCCCCCTTCATCAAGGTGAATGGGCCACCCGGCACTTCACGGAATCCGGTAACTTGAGCACCCTTCCTTGGGTCAACCTGTACCCTCTACGAGTGCGGCGAATAGCCCGCCAATTCTAGAGTGAGGCCCCCTTCTTCTTAATGCCATGAGATGCGAACCCGTTGCCCTCCAGAACCCGGCTATCCGTGTACTCCATCGCGGGGTAATCCTAGTACAGAAAAGAAAATATGTACAACGGTGATATCGACCTCAACCCGGTCATGCCCCAAATAAATAATATACAAACATGCAGTAACGACAGTCCACATGTCGGACGCTCGCCCCGCAATATCAAATGTATAAATAAAACTAAACTGTACTAACATTGCACCCAAGCTATCCACCATGACGATTCCGCAACAAACACAGCAAAACACAGAACATCAACGTGAATGTCACGTTCGCAAACCCGTCTAAAAGAACTATAGCAATTAGACAAGTTGTACCGCTCTAATGACATTCACGGTCGCAGATAGTAATGCAAGTACTGTAAAACTTTAAACTTTGTTAGAAATATCGAGTTCGAAATAACCCCGAATAGCCCCAAACAACTAGATAAAACCATATCCAAACTGGGCTAAACAAGCAATACCACTGAACCAATATTCCAAAGACTAGACCATACCCAAAATCCCAAGTCCAAGCACCCTCACAAAACCGGCCATGCCGGATTTTTTGCCCATGTGGCTGGTCCAATACAGGTGGAATGGGTTCGTATTTGGGGTATGTTCTAGTTGTCACCTGAGTAGTCTTCTACAGTTACTAAAATATTTTTAGAAGACCAATAAAAATTCGACAGAGAATGGAATACTACGGGTATTGTTTCGGTGTTGTTTCAGTTTCAATACTTTAACAACGTCTAAACAACTAGTATGCGGTTAATGGGTTAGCTCTGATACCATGTAGGGTTACGACAGCGCCCCGGCCATCAATCCGTGGCCAAACGCGGAACAAAAACTTAAAAAAAAACGGTGCTAACGGAACCCGATTCCCGGATCGAACCATTAACCCTATACTAGTTAACTGTAAAAGGAGTTTAGAGAGGTTATACCGATCGATCCATGTTCTTAGGTCTTCAACCTCTGTCTCAAACTCCTCGCGGCTTCCTCGATCAAGTTTGATCTCTGGTCCCCCCCACATCGAAGAAGATCCACGTCGAAGACTAGTAATACTGGCTCCCGCCTCAAAACCGAAGCAACTCGGGCATCCAGTTTGCTAGTATAGATACACAAGATGAAGTAGAGTGTGTTTGTGATTACTTTGTCTCAAAACACCCAAGAATTCTCAACACTGGAGACATGTTAGGGCGGAGGTAAAAGAAGTTGCCAAGAGTGAAGAAAGTGTGAGGCAAAGATTTTTGGCAGTGAAGTAAATGGGCTAAGTTGCTCTCTGCCCTTTTTAATTTTTGTTGCGTTGTGAGATATTGATGTTAGCAACTAAAGAAAAGGAACTATAGAATAAAGATCTGCCTTTGCCACAACTAAATATCTTAACACAAACAAAACTATGCATGAGTCACCATGACTCATCCAAGACACAAGAGCATGGGTCACGAATTGCCAGCATAGAGAATAAGCCAAAAAATCCATTACTCATACTTTCCACAATAATCAAACATTAAACCAAAATGTTTAACCCAAAAAGAAAAGGCAACTTCTAAAATGAACTTGTAACGAATTACAAGAATACCCCTCATCCGTATATACATACCCGCATCCATATTCCGACTGAATACGAATACAACGAGATGAAAATAATCCAGCAATATAATAGTAGGATCCGGCTTAAACCAAAGCCCACTAGTATTATCCGTCCGATCATGATCCGTACACAAGTACACGTATATGATCGAACCCTACCATAAAACCATACGGCCTCTACAACGTTTCGCCCGAACTAGGGAAACCCTCTGTGTGGGACTCTAAATACTCGTCAATACACTGGCAGTGGGTTTAACCAAAAGCACGTCAGGGCACTAGCTGTACGTAACGGCTATCCATGTATTGAGAGAAAGGGAGGCCGACGAGCAAACTCATCCTAAAACCCCTACTGAGTCTGACAGTGACAATATCCGTACAGTTCGGTCTGTTCGTCTATGAGTATGGCATATCGAGTCTAGAGGGTGGATAAAGTCATACCCCTAATAACTTGACATTCAGTGTCGGCATGAAACCTATCACCAACTGAGAAACTACCGATCCTAAATCGGTAATTCTCGTCTACCCCGTCCGAGGATTTCTGGTGATGGTCACCCGTGCACATCGCGACATCAACCCCCAATACCGGGAGAGATGAATCCCCTGACGATCCGCTCACTGCCTCCATGTGTCTCGGGACCGTACCCAACTAAAACCTGTTTGCATGACTCCTTTGAGCCGTGGTAGGGTAGTAATCAAAGCACAGTGGGAACTCACTCGAGACAAATGATGATCCCAGGTCGATAGACTAACCTGTACACATATCACCAGGGAACTGTTATCTGACAATAGGTATAATACCAACTAGCATGTTCCCGGCGAGTCCGTCCGGTATACTCATAACCCAATGAACACCTGTATACATCTTAGGTGAACCAACTAACTCCAATGGCTTGTGAGACCGGCCACCGCCCCTCGTCGGGGTCTCGATCCGTCTACACTAGTCTACTCTTGGAGTATAGATGCCCAGTCTCGAAACTCTCATGACTAGGGACACTTTTAGGATGTGCTTATAGACCACCCAAATCTCACGTATATGATCGCCATCATACTGCTAGTAGTCAAGCATGAATCCTATGAGCTCTATCAATATGTAATAGTGATCTAAAATGTCACCTGAAGCATGTACACGATGATAAAGACAAACCAGATAGCACACTATCATCTCGAGTAAGACTGTTCTACCGGTATAGGTCCTCCCTCAATCATTGCAATCACGTGCCTGCGATCCAATAATTGACTTGAGGGCACTATAGCCAACATGAACATGGTCACCAACCTGTTCTTGAAGCTGATCCTGCACTGCAGTCTCCTTCATATTCTGAGCTCCACCTGTAGGTACCTGATTACTCTCTTGAGTTCCACCTAATTCGAAAAACTCCGATACTGCACCATCTTCGGCTTACTTTTCTTCTTTGTACAAGTGTTGTTCATCAAAGACGACATTCCGGCTTCGAATTACCTTCTTGCTTATGTAATCCCACAATCTATATCCGAACTCATCTCCATCATGGCCTATGAAAGCACACTTCTTACATTTTGATTCAAGCTTACTCCTTTCTACCTTATTGTTTCCCCCAATCAGAGCAAAACTCTATTTGAATTTCAAAAATTCAAAAATTGAAGTAACGCTTCAGATTCCTTGCGCTGCGCGCAGCGCGCCACGTGTCAAAAGCTGACACGCCAGCGCTGCGCCCAAGACAGCGCACCCAATCAGAGCAAGGCTCTGTTTTAAAATAAAAATAAAGGAAGCAACGCTTTATATGATTTGCGCTCTGCGCTGCGCGACATGTGTCAGCGCAGGTGCGCTAGCGCAGCTGCGTTGCGCTCTGCGCTGCGCGACACATGTCAGCGCAGTTGCGCTCTGTTCTCTGCGCTGTGCGACACGTGTCAAGCGCAGGTGCGCTTGCGCCAACCGTGCCAGAAGTTTAACAATAAAAGTTTGGAAAGATCTTTCTAATCTTATTAAAACAAGAAAATTATCTTCTGTAAAACAGAAGCCCTAGGATCAAAAATCCAGCGGTGGGAGAGACACCCCAAAATCAATCAGAAAAAGATCTCTTTAACTGGTTTAACAAATCAATTGGTACTATATAAAGGCCCCTAGACTCCAAGTCTAAAAGGACACAGAAAAAGAGATACAGAGAGCCCTTCTAAAAAACTTTGAGAAGAATTCAAAGAGAAAGAAAAAAGGTAAACTTTTGAATAAAAGAAGAATTTCTTCTAAAAAAAAAGATTAAAGATCTAAGAACAAGATCAAGATCTTTAATAAAAAAATAATAATAATAAAAAAGAAGTAATTTTACTTCTTTATTAGATCTTTCGATCTATATAAAGGCATTGCCTTTTGATGAACCACTGGTTCTTGAAATTTGAGGTAGAACCACTTTGGAAAAAGGAAAAACTTGTTTTCTTTGATATAAATTTGATCAAGATATTAAACAGTGCCTTGCACTTTTGAATTCTGCACTGTTGCACTCCTTGGATTGGCGCAAGCCACCAGAGAGCGCCACGTGTCAATCACAGAACAACTGCGCCTTGCGCTTCTAAAAAACAGAGCACTGCTCTCTTGGTTTGGCGCAAGTCACCAGAGCGCGCCACGTGTCAGTAGTGCACTAGCGCAGCGCACAGGCACAGCGCACTGCGCTAGCAGACTTGCGCTCACCAGCGCGTGACACGTGTCATCTCTACATGAATTTGCGCCTTGCGCTCCTCAGTTGGCGCAAAGCGCCTGACAAGCCATGTGGGGCATTGTCAGAACATTTAATGCAGTGCATTATTAAGGGCAGAGCCCAATTAAAAGGTCTATCAGACCAAATAAAAATGCAATGCATTATTAAAAAAAAAAGGGCAGAGCCCAATTAAAAGGTCTATCAGACCAAATAAAAAAAAATGCAGTGCATTATTAAAAAAGGGCAGAGCCCTTGTAAGGGCCTAATAGGCCAAATGCAAATAAAATATTGAACATTTTCAACTGGACTTAACCCAATTCTGGCCATAAGTCCTCAAATTGAATTGAATTGAGCACAACTGCTCTCCCAAATCAATTTACACCCGGTTCAAGGGTACATCTCTGAACTCCTCTGATATTTGTCGTTGTAATCCTTCAACGTCGTCAGAGAGGTGACGGGTCCCGATAACCACACATTAATACGGACTGTGGGGTCCTTAAACTCATGGACTAATGCGTCCTTAAACCAATATGTGTCCTCAAAATGGGAACAATAGACCACCATGTCCCTAAACTGGTAATACGGACTGTGGGGTCCTTAAACTCATGGACTAATGCGTCCTTAAACCAATATTCATCCCCAAAAGGGGAATGTTGGACCAACATGTCCCTAAACTGGTAATACGGACTGTGGGGTCCTTAAACTCATGGACTAATGCGTCCTTAAACCAATATGCGTCCTCAAAATGGGAACAATGGACCACCATGTCCCTAAACTGGTAATACGGACTGTGGGGTCCTTAAACTCATGGACTGATGCGTCCTTAAACCAATATGCGTCCCCAAAATGGGAACGATGGACCACTATGTCCTTAAACTGGAACAATAGAGCCCCCAAATGCTCTTTTGTCGGATCTAAATGATCCTGTTAAGTTGATCTTAGTCTCAAATTGGACTAACGTATCCTTAACAAACGTTTAAGTTGATCTTAGCCCTAAATATGACTAACGTATCCTTAAACCAAAACCCCAAACCCAAATCTAAGAAAATACGGATTTGGACTAATCCACGTCCTACGGGCGACGACATAAATTAGTCTCCGTATACAATCCACGGGCAACCACAAACAAAACAAACACCCACGACACGAAGTGACCATCTGGAGAAGGAGAAAGTTGTTACCGCGATGCGGTAACGTAATTAACTGCAGGGGCTTGCGCCTGCAGGGAAGAGCGTCCCAACAATCAAAAAACCCCTCGAACGAGGGTGAATCCGACGAAGTCTGCTACATCGGCTGCATCCGTCTAAACCTCCGATACACGGTGCCATAAATCAACTTGATATCTTCGGAGAGGTGGACGGATAGCACCTATTAGCATCTGCCCCGAATTTCAGGCAAGACGCCCCTGTCTTGGCCATCTTTCGGAGGGGAACAGATTCTGGCACGCCCGGTGGGACCTTTTCCTCTTTCCACTCCACACTTCGTGCGTCGTATTCGCGAACGAATCGTGGTTTGTTAATGGTTGCCATCGGGTTTCAAGTTACTAAGATTTGGTCTCTTACTTGGTGCAGAAAGCAAACAGCAATGGTGTTCAACTGCTCGAACTGCTCCAACTGCAAATGCAACCGACGCTCCGCCTCATTTGGAGGTGTAGCCTATGGACCTCAGGCGGCATCACTGTTCACGATGCCGGTGGAAGAAATCACCCAGGCTACTACTGGACTATTTTTCGGGACCATGCTCCCGCCAGTGGGCTTCACCATCCCTGTGCCCGTACCGGAAGCTCCTAAGAAGTCGGTCTTCGATCGACTTGCTACTACGATGGCCCCTCTCAACGGGTCATCCAATTCCAACTCCTCAGTCTTCACCAGGCTGAACTTGAGCTCCAAAGGGCCTACCAAGAAGCCCATAATACCTGAAGTGGCCATCCCAAAGAAGATTGCGATCTCTGCTCCTGAAGTCATCAAGGCGGCTTCTCCTGCCAGAGGGTCGGTCTTCGCGAGACTGATTGCTCCCATTCCCGCTCCCGCTCAGAAATCTGTCTTTGACCGGTTAGACACGGCTTCTCAACGGACGTCAGTCTTCAAGAGGCTGACACCGGCAACAGCCCCTCGCCTGAACAGGGGGCAAGACAAAGCCGTCGCTGAACCAATCCCAACAACTCGTCACGCCCGACGTCGCCACTGGCGCCGGATAAGGAAGGCTGGGGGCAACTCCCCCTCTGGGATAACTCTACCAGCTTCAACGGTGGAAATTAATGCTGCTGTTCCAACCGAGAACAACTTTGAGCTACTGAACAGGATACGCAGGAATTCGCCAACTGCTGTGCTCAAAAGGTCTCCTCCACCGGTAGAGACCGTCCTAGAAACAAAGCCGGAGCAGTCTTCTCAACGGCTGTCTTCCAAAGTCTACAAGACTTGGCGACGAGTCCGAGAATCGGTGATTGATCCGAACTTCTCCCATCAGCATCAGAAGTCGAAAGTCCGACAGGAAGACAACCGCCCTATTAAGCAACGGAAGACGACGGCCACCAGGGTGCCCACAGCAACGGCCCCCTCAACATCGATGGCCCACAAGAGAAGAAGGCCGGAGAAAGTCTCCACGCCTGCGGCAAATGTCAAAGGCAGTGAACCCGAACGTCCTAAGTCTGGGGGCATGGTCGTACATACCGTCTACATAGCGTCCGGGAAATAGGACAGCCGTATATCCACAGGTCATAAACCGCTTACGCGATCGGTGACTAAAGCTCAAGAGCAGCAGCAGAAGCTCCAAGAAATGATGACTGCGATGGCCGCACTCACCGGGCCAAAAGAAAGCCCAGAAGCATCCTCGGATCAACGCCAGGAGCAAGAAACCAATGCCGAATTCCTTCGGAGGATACTGGAAAAGAAGGACAAAGAGGCTGCGGAGCAAGCAGCCAATATGAAACGAATGGCCCTTCTGTTCCAACACATGGTGGGTATGATGATCCAGCAAGATCCTCCTACTAAAGATCCGCCGATTGTCCTTGAAGATGACAGAGGAGAAACGTCAAATCCACCGCCGGCTCTTTCAACAGCCAAGGAGGAGACAATTTCCAGAGCTGCCCTGGATGAATATATAGCTCAGCAGATACGGGTTCACCAGGCAACTGAGGCGGCTGGTCAAGTCGTTAAAACGGGGGACCATATCCGAGCTGGTATGATCAGATCAAATACCCGCCGGGCTACACGATCCCAAAATTCCATGTCTACAAGCGGACAGGCAATCCCCGTTAACATGTTGCCCAGTTCAGGGCTCTTTGTGGCAACACCGGCGGTGATGATAAGCTCCTGCTTTGCCAATTCGTCGGCAGCTTATCGGAGACGGCATTTGAATGGTACTCCGAGCTTCCGAACGACTCCGTCAAAACTTTCGCTGAAATGGAGTTGTTGTTTACCCAGCGTTTCGCAAGCGCCAGCGAGCGTACTCCAATAACAGCTTTGATCAATGAAAGAGTAAAGCCGGGCGAAACTTGGGTTCAATATGCAATCCGATGGCGGAACTTGTGGTCGAAATGCGAACAGCGCATCGAAGAAGCGCCAGCGGTGGGCATGTTCGTGGGCACCTTAGATCCTCATGCAACTATTTCACAGTTCATGATGTTCTTTAAACCAACCATGTTCCAGGCCTTGATTGACAAGCTAGCTCAAATGGACCAGATGGGCCATAGACCGTCTCCTCCAAAGCCGGACTCTCGAAATGAGAAGGGGAAAGGAAAAGCGATCGTCGTTGCCAATGCTCAACAACAGCCGAGCAACTTGAAGCCGGTTGTCCATCAAAACATTATGCGTCCACGCCTATCCCTCGAGGAGAGGCTAGGACGTCCTTACTCGTTTCCTCAAGATAAAACGAGTAGACTGTTCGAGCTGGCAGTGCGCAACAGACTCATCAATCTGCCAGATTCAAAACGTCCGTTGCAGCCAAACGACGTCAATGATCCCAATTACTGCCCCTACCACCGAGTATTGGGTCATCCGATCGAAGATTGCTACGTCTTCAAAAACTGGATTGAAGACCAATATCAACAAGGCAAGTTCGCGTTGTCCGAAAAATGGAAGGTGAACCCGCCGCAACCTCATACCCCTAAAAAGGTAAACATGCCGGGGGCAACGTGCTCCCTTGTTGAAGAAGCTCCGTGGGAGGTCGTGTTATCAGCCAAAACCAAAAGGATGCTGAATGATCTCCAGACATGCCCGGCAATCAGGTGGAAGAACCCACTAGAACCCCAGATCATCGAAGGGATGCTGAAGCCGCGCCCAACTCCAAAGATTGGTGGTGATGGCCCAAGCACTCACACCCAGCCGTCGAAATCTTCAAAGAAGAAGAAGAAGAGATCCAAAAAGCCCGTGAAACCTGGCGACAAGCGCACGGACTTACAGAAACAGATTGATGCGCTGGAGGAGTATAATCAGAAGGCACGGACTCCCATCACGCTCTAAGAGTTCCTCAGCCACGTCTTTCAGGAGGAAGATGATGGAAAGAAAGCTCGTCGGATGAATCTGAGGGTTACGTGGCAAGTTGTCATATAATCTCCCACTCATTTACAGATGATGAGAAAACTCCTTGCACTGAGAAGCTAGGGCAGATCCTAAATCGGAACTTCTGGGGCCATCAGATGAAACAATTGATGCATTCCTCAACGAAACTCTTTTGAAAAGTAAAGCTGATCGGGAACGCGAAACGGTCATATTTGAAAGGGCCAAGCGCCGGCGACTAGACAAAAGAGTCGAGACACTCCCGTCAGATCAAAAGACATCCGTTGCGGATAAAAACAAATTAAAGATGAGGAAAAGGTTTGCGAAAGCCATGTCAATGGGGATGAAGCTACCACCCTCTGAAGGAAATGCTGCCGGCAAAGTAGAAATGCACCCTTCCTATTGTTTATATCATCGAAAGATTTCGCAAACTACTAAGGAGTGCAATGCTTTCAATAGATGGTGGCAGGGGTATGTTGTTCACCGGCAACATTTTAAGCGGAAGAAGCGCAAAACTCGTCGAGAGCGGAAAAGTACGACCGAGGAGATTAGAAGCACTACCGGCGATTGTCGCACGGTTAACGCCGGGGAAGCGCAAATTCTCACATTCGGGAGCGACTCTGATAAGGAAATGGCTCTTAGCCCTCTCTTTATAAAGTCCACCTCGGGAAAAAAGAAAGAGCCGAAGGCCTGCGAAAATATCCGGCTGCGTAATCGTACGCTACCCGAAAAGAATCTCGGACCCTTAAATAAAAAAGATAAGGGAAAAGAAAAGGTCTCTGAGGATATCGCCCTGGATGACCAAGTCATGGAAGAGCTAACCGCCAAGGATCTGCCGATGAAAAATAAGGTGGACTACAACGTTCTGGCACACTTGAGGAAGCTATCCTCGCAGCTCAGTATTCTCGATGCCCTCTTACTATCAAAAGAAGCAAGAGATTCGTTGATCAAAGCGCTACAGGAGCCAGAGCAATTCCAAGCTTTTCTCGCCGAAGAAAAGATGAAGGACGAGCTGAAAGAAGTGCATACAGCCGATGTCACTTTTGGTGATGAAGACCTCCTCCTTGGGACGTGCGAACACAATCGGCCCCTCTATGTCTCAGGGTACTGCCACGATATAAAGATAGGCAAAATCTTGGTTGACAATGGGTCCTCCGACAATCTCCTCAATGTACGGGTATTGAAGGAAATCTGCATGAGCGTCCAGCACCTCGCTCGGGATAAGATCACCATCTCCGGGTTCGACTCTCAATCATCACGGACTCTCGTGTCTGTGATACTGACGTTACGCTTTGGGCTACTCGTCACGGACATTAAATTCCACGTCATAGACGCCAAGACATGCTATAATGCTTTGCTCGGCCGACCCTGGTTACACGAGTACAACATCATCCCTTCTACACAGCATCAGTGTATGAAATATTTTAAGGATGGTCTCGAGTATACCGTAACAGGAGAGTTGAACCCATTCTCCGTAAACGAGGTCCGTAAGTACGAAGATGCAAAATACTTCTTACCAGATTTCGAGGACACAGAAAGATGTCACAAACCGGAGAACAAAGCTATCACCACCATCTCAGTCTTCGGGAGTGATACTGAGGAAGAGGAAGAGATGGTTTACTCGGGTCCACCCCAATACAACAAGTCGGGACCATCCGCTCCTATGTTGATCTTTGGCAGTGACTCGGAAGATGAAGTCCATGCTATATTCTCTGCTCGGCCTTCAATACAAATATTCGCTGACGAAAAGCAAAGTCTGCAAGTCGCCATGGTTCCACCCAAACATCATAAAGAACTGGACGCGCTTGATACCTACAGTGTGGAAGAGCTGCAGACGTTCTACGTCCTTCCCAGGCGAGAAGGCGAAAAGGCGATCTTATTCTACCGCTCCGGGGAAACTAAAGTGAAAAAAGAAATCTGGCACGGTGCGGATCCTACGCTTGACAGGCTTCAGCCCATCCGTCTGCCTAGATATTATACAGAAGGCTTGAAAAGGCTATTGAAGCGCCAAGAGATACCCTTCAAACAGACCGCTCGAAAAGCCAGATTCTATGACAGGGTCTGGAACGTTTCCGGAACTCAGCACAAGTTGCCCAATGGGAGAATGGAAGAAATCGGGCTTGGATACGTTCGGTCCAAGAAACGGGAGCTACATCGCGACTGCTACGTCATACATGACTTTAATGAAGAAGGGGATGCTCAATGGGAAGATGCTAACCCTGAGCCAGAAAAAATCCCCGACGTAAAAATGCCCAGTCCGTCGTTCGAAGAACAAATGGCCAAGCTTATAAAGGAAGCTGGTCAAAAAGTTCGAGACGACCACAACCGCGAAATGGCCATCTACGAGAAAGCCAGAATGCGACGCCTCTTCCAACGGGCTGTGAAAGACGAAAATGCCGCTCCCTGTCAACCCGTTGTAAAAAAGGCCCGACGCAGAGGCAGAAACAAGTCGAAAAGCGGAAAAGGCATTCAGCAACGACAAAGCGGGACCAAGAAGCCACGCATTCGGGAATCGAGCGGTCCGGATCTATCCCTTGTGAAGAAGATGAGTCGAGCATACTCTTTTTCTTAAGACAAGACGAAGAAGATACTTGACCTAGCTATAAAACACCAAATGCTTACGCTGCCGGAGTCTAAACACCCTGAGCAAGCAGGCGAAATCTCACACCTGAACTATTACTCTTATCACAGGATAATAGGACACCCTCTCGAAGAATGCTTCACCTTCAAGAATTGGGTCGAAGATCAATATCAGCTCGGCAAGTTCGCTCTATCTGACAGCTGGAGGGTAACGCCGCCACAGAAGCATAAACCCAAAGCTGCGGGAGCAGAATTAGATTCACATCGGTCTTGGAAGCGAGCTCGTACTTGTCATATGATAACGATATCAAAAGAAGAGCCCGAAAATATGGATGACCTTCCCTGGTGCTTCAAAAACAGCGATGACGAGGTGATCTCAGAATTTCCGCCAGCGCCGAAAGAGCTGGAAGATGGGATACACACCACGGCAGATAACCTCAAGAAAATTGAGTTGGGGACGGCGAACGACCCGCGACCGACATTCGTTAGTGAACTGTTGTCTGAAGGAAGGGTGGCTTCATTAAAAGACGTGCTTATGCAATATAAAGATTGCTTCGCATAGAACTATTCCGAAATGCCAGGACTAGATCCAGAAATTGCTGTGCATAAATTGGTGATATCTCCGGACGTTAAACCAATCAAACAGGCACCGAGAAGAATGTGGCTCGAGCTTGAGATGAGCATTAACGCCGAAGTCAAGAAGCTGATCGACTCTGGGTTTATCCAGGAAGTTCAGTATCCCGATTGGATCGCCAACATCGTCCCGGTGATGAAGAAAAATGGGGCGGTGCGCATATGTGTAGACTTTCGGGATCTCAAGAAAGCCTGCCCGAAGGACGATTTCCCAGTGCCAGTCACCGAGCTGATGATAGATAACACGTCCACTCACGAGGTTTTCTCCTTCATGGACGGCTCATCAGGATATAATCAGATAAAGATGCATCCCGAAAACCAGAAGCACACCTCTTTCCGGATCCCTTTGGGTATATTTTGCTACAAGGTGATGCCCTTTGGTCTAAAGAACGCCGGTGCCACCTATCAAAGGGCCATGACAAAGATCTTCGATGACCTTATACATGAAATCGTCGAATGCTATATCGACGACCTCGTGGTTAAGAGTAAATCATACGAGGAGCATTTAGAGCATCTGAAGACCGTATTTCAACGCCTTCGACAATACAACTTGAAGATGAACCCTCTCAAGTGCGCGTTCAGGGTCTCCTCAGGCAAATTCCTGGGATTCATCGTCCGACACCGAGGTATCGAGATAGATCCGTCAAAAATCAAGGCGATCATGGAAATGCCTCCGCCAAGGACTCTCAAACAAATGCGGTTTCTCCAAGGGAAGCTCGCGTACATCCGGCGATTTATAGCCAATCTTTTAGGTAAGTGCCGCGCTTACAGTCACCTGATGAAGAAGGGAACCCCTTTCGTTTGGGATCACAAATGCCAGGGCGCGCTGGACGAAATCAAGCAATACCTACAGAATCCGCCAGTGTTGGCTGCTCCGGTCAAGGGAAAGCCTCTTATTCTTTATACAACCGCCCTCGAAGGTTCCTTAGGCGCATTATGGGCACAAGAGAACGACCAAGGGAAAGAAAGAGCTCTTTATTACTTAAGTCGAGTTCTCCTGGGGGCAGAAAGCAACTACTCCCCCATCGAAAAACACTGCCTGGCGTTGATCTTCGCGATAACAAAGCTCAGGCACTATGCGTTGGCGCATGAAGTCCGTCTCATTTCGAAGGTGGACCCCCTTCAATATTTAATGTCGAAGGCCATATTGACAGGTAGACTCGCTAAATGGGCCTTGCTCTTGATGGAGTTCTCAATAACTTATCAGCCTCTTAAGGCAGTGAAAGGCCATCGCCGACTTCCTCGTTGAGCACCCGATACCGGCCGATTCCCTTCTGAACCGCGAGCTGCCAGACGAACATGCGTTTGATGCGATCGACGGTAGTGATACTCGATGGGAACTTTATTTTGATGGAGCGTCTTCCATGAAGAAGCGCAAACAAAGCACCCCTATAATCAAATCGGGGATAGGCTTCATCTTCGTAACCCCACAAGGAGGGATAATGCGATTCGCCTTCTCCTTGACAGAGCCGAAGACGAACAATGAAGCCGAATACGAAGCTTTGATAGTAGGCCTCGAGATCGCCATCGACATGGGAATCGAAAACCTCCTCATATACGGAGATTCTCAACTGGTCGTCAATCAAGTAATCGGCGACTACCAAACGTGCAAACCTGAACTGGTAAAGTATGGCGAGAGAGTACAGCAACTGCTGACTCAAATTCCCTCCTATATGCTGGAAAGCATACCGCGTGCAGAAAATAGCAAGGTAGATACACTAGCTAAGCTCGCTAAAGAACTGGCCGACGAGAACCTCGATGACGTAAGAATCGTGGTGCAAAGCAGTCGGGTGCTTCCCCAGCAGAAATATCTCCGGAATCATCCGAAGAAAAGGGAGTGACTGAGCAAATGGCTATGCAAATAAAAGACTAGGAAAAGGCTGAGGATTGGAGAGAAGTCTTTATAGACTACTTCAAATCCCGTCGAACGCCTGACGATGCGCCCTCAAAACATCAGCTCATGAAACGAGCTATGTCTTTCGCCTTCGTCAATGATATTATGTACAAGAGGTCGTTTGATTCTCTGTGGTTGAGATGTCTGGGACCTGACGAAGAGAAAAGAGTCGTTCAGGAAGTTCACGACGGACTCTGCGGTTCTCACCAAGCAGGCCCGAAGATGAAGTTGAAGATTAAACGGATGGGCTACTATTGGCCTACGATGATTCAGGACTGCCTCGAATATGCGAAGCAATGCCACTTATGCCAGATTCATGGGGACTTTATCCATCAGCACCCAAATCCTCTACATCCAACAGTGGCCAGCTAGCCGTTCGAAATGTGGGGGACTGACGTAATTGGCCCCATCGAACCAGCATCGTCCAGGGGACATCGATTCATCTTGGCGACGACTGACTACTTCTCCAAATGGGCAGAAGCAGTACCGCTGAGGGAAGTGAAGACAGAGAATATCCTCCATTTCTTCAAGACGCACGTCATTTATCGGTTTGGAACTCCGCGACGGATCATCTCCGAAAACGGGCCAGCCTACAGAAGCCACAAGATCAGCCGCTTCACACAACAACACAACATAGACTGGAGATATTCCTCAGTTTATAATCCCCGAGCTAACGGTCTAGCTGAGGCTTTCAACAAGACCTTGATGAAGATCGTGAAGAAGACTGTGTCCCGAAATAAGAAGGATTGGCATGAGAGACTGCAAGAAGCTCTCTGGGCGTATCGAACTACGTTCAAGATGGCCATGAACACAACGTCGTACATGTTGGTATTCGGCACAGAAACAATACTCCCCCTCGAAATAGAATTACCCTCTTTACGAGTGGCAGTCCACTACGAGCTGACGGACGAAGAAAATGCTCACCTTCGGCTTGAGGAGCTTGATGCCCTTGATGAAACCCGGCTCATAGCGCAACAAAGTCTGGAGGCTTATAAAGCAAAGATGACGCGCTCATATGAAAGATTGACCAGGCCAAGGACATTCCACCAAAGCGAACTCGTGTTAGTGGTCAAAAGACCTATGATCCCCAATCGCGCCAAGCGGGGAAAATTCAAGCCGAACTGTGAAGGCCCATACATCATAGACAAGGTCTACCAGGGTGGAGCCTATCTACTCATGGATATGCACGGTGAAAGACCTTTCAGGCCAATAAACGGTCACTTCCTAAAGAAATACTACGCTTAATGAGTCACAACCTAGGTCAATGATAGATGATGACGACTATGTCCGCTCGCTATCTTCTTAAGCCCAAACTCTATAAGTAGTAGCCGGCCTTCTTCAACCACGGACCAAAACGTCCTTAAACTAATGACGGACCACTACGTCCTAAAACTAGCTGTTGACCGAGATATCGATAAATTACGGTGGATTGCAACATCCCAAAGCCGATACAAAAAAAAGAATAAAAAATAAAATAAAATAAATAAAAATAATAATAAATAAAAACGATATGTCCATAAGCAAAACGGGCACGGATGAAAACCCGAAAGAGCTCCGTGAGTAAAAACAGCAGGGCTACCGGCGAGTGTTTGTGAAAACCCGAAAGGGCGCAACCTCGTTAGAAAAAAGAATAAAAAGAATATAAAAAAAAGAGGAAATGTCCATAAGCAAAATGGGCACGGATGAAAACCCGAAAGGGCTCTGTGAGTAAAAACAGCAGGGCTACCGGCGAGTGTTTGTGAAAACCCGAAACGGCGTAACCTCGTTAAAAGACACTTACAGGGTCCTCACGACCTTGTAAGGAGAAACCACCCACGTGAGATCCTTACGACTCACAAGGGAGCAACACACTTAGGGATCCTCACGATTCCTAAGCAGAAATTACACTTGCGAGATCCTCACGACTCGTAAGGAGAACTCTCTTATGGGACCCTCACGGCTTATAAGATTTGAAAGTCTTAAGTTACAGAGACCTGAACCTGTTCTTAAGCAACCCCCACAACCTTCGATATTGCCCTACAAGTGGCTCAATACTGATCCTTGTATACAATCCACGAGCGCGAATAAACATTTCCCTAACAAAGTCCCATCCGTGACTAAGGATATGTCCATATGGTGAACAACCCTTGTGAGTCCTCTCGACTTATAAGGAGAAAACCTTTTTGTAAGATCCTTACGATTTACAGGGGAACATACACTTAGGAATCCCCACGATTCATAAGGAGAAAGCACATCTACGAGATCCTCACGACTTGTAGGAAGAAATACCTTTGTGAGACCCTTACGACTCATGAAGTCAAACACCTTAGTCGACAGAATCCTAATCCTGTTTACTAAGCCACCTTTGTTCAACATCGACAGAGGCAAATGATGATTCGCTCCTGGTAATATTCCAGTTGTAGCGATGCTGATGCCTAAACCGGTATCAAATTCCAAATCCTTTCATGGCAAATGATGATTCGCTCCTGGCAATATTCTAGTTGTAGCGATGCTGATGCTGAGATTGGCACCAGATTCCAAGTTCTACACTTGCAATAAAAAATCAGCGAGCTAAAAATGCATACGAAATAGCCGAAATGATGGGGCAACTTGCAACAAAATCAGCAAGTAAAAATGTATGCATGAAAAATAGCCGAAATGATGGGGCAACTCGCAATAAAAAGCAGCGAGTAAAAATAAAATAAATAGCCGAAATGATTGGACACCGCAAAATTTGCCGAAATGATTGGGCAATCGCGACCTTCGCGATATAAAAGCTGAAATGATAGAGCATCACGGAAAGAAATAAAAAATATATGATGAAATTTATGCCCTACAGGCGATATCACAGCAATCCCTGTATACAATCCAGGGGCACAAACAAAGAAGGAAACACATCTTCCTTCCCCATGCTCCATCAGAAAACGGAGCCAAGTCTTGACGGTAACTCATATAAAACCTGAAAAACGATCGGAGATCATCTCGCACCAACATGAAGTGATCACCACCACGACGTTCGTCTTGACACAACAGACGAAATGTCACTACAGCATCCTTCCTCCAACGGGATTCGGACACACCAAAGCAAACGAAGCGAAAGCCAAATTCCTAGCTTCAGGGTCTTAATGGCAAGTCATATAAAGCCTGAAAGACAATCAGAGATCATCTCGCACCAGTGCGGAGTGGTCACCACCTCGACGTTCGTCTTGATACAGCAGACGCAACATCACCAAAAGGAGCCACGGCAAAATCCCTAGTTCCAAACCTCGACGGTTCACTAACAACCTAGAGAGAACCACGACATTCGTCTCGATATAGAGGACGCAATGCCAGCAAACGAAGCAAATGCCAAATTCCTACCTTCACGGTCTTAATGGCAAGTCATATAAAGCCTGAAAGACTATCGGAGATCATCCCATACCTGTACGGAGTGGTTATGACTTATCGGGGCTCTCTAAAATGAGCCTAACCTCAAGTAAAAGGCGGCATGGCAAAATTCCTAACGCTTGCTCTTCCGACAGTCAAACTGCATAGGAGGATTGCTTGAAGGCGTCTTGTCCAGCCCCAAAGGGATCAGAGACATGATAATCGCAAGGCTACTCGAACATCAAGATTGCCTATCGAGGAATATATCAGCCAACGCGACGGTACGACGGACAAAACCCTAAGTACTACAGACCCTAATGGACCTCTGTCGTAAAGAGCAGAGGTTAACTGTGACGTTAGGATATTCTTGCGAGAAATGCTCGATTCGTCTCGACTCGTGAGGAAATTAGTGTCTTTGCGAGAACTTCTCGATTCGTCTCAACTCCGAGGAAATCAGTGTCCTTGGCAAATACCTTAATTCAGGGAAATCAGCGTCCTTGACGAGACCATCTTGATTCGCGTCGACCCGCAGAGAAATTGGTGTCTTTGCAGGAATACCTCAATTCGTTTCAACTCCGAGGAAATTGGTGTCCTTGGCAAATACCTCGATTCAGGGAAATCAGCATCCTTGACGAGAGCATCTTGATTCGCGTTGACCCACAGAGAAATCAGTGTCTTTGCAGGAGTACCTCGATTCGTTTCAACTCCGAGGAAATCAGTGTCCTTGGCAAATACCTCGATTAAGGGAAATCAGCGTCCTTGACGAGAGCATCTTGATTCGCGTCGACCCGCAGAGAAATCAGTGTTTTTGCAGGAATACCTCGATTCATTTCAACTCTGAGGAAATCGGTGTCCTTGGAAAATACCTCGATTCAGGGAAATCAGCGTCCTTGACGAGAGCATCTTGATTCGCGTCGACCCGCAGAGAAATCAGTGTCTTTGCAGGAATACCTCGATTCGTTTCAACTCCGAGGAAATCAGTGTCCTTGGCAAATACCTCGATTCAGGGAAATCAGCGTCCTTGACGAGATCATCGTGATTCGTGTCGACCTGCAGAGAAATCAGTGTCTTTGCAGGAATACCTCGATTCGTTTCAACTCCGAGGAAATCAGTGTCCTTGGCAGATACCTTGATTCAGGGAAATCAGCGTCCTTGACGAGAATATCTCGATTCGCGCCAACCCATAGAGAAATCAGTGTCTCTGCAGGAATATACAACGTCAGCAAAGCGGAGCCGCGGCAAAGTTCCCAGTTCCATGACTCGGCGGTGCACAGACAACCCAAAGTCAACCCTCGACTCCCTGTTGAAGCAATGCATTAACTCGGGAGTAGATCAACTCATCAATCACTTACGAGTCCTCTCGACTTGTAAGGAAGAAAATTCTCTTATAAGATCCTTACGACTTATAAGAGAAAACGCACTTAGGAATCCTCACGATTCCTAAGGAGAAAATACACCTACGAGATCCTCTCGATCCGTAGGGAGAAAAGCCTTTATAAGACCCTCACGGCTCATAGAGTTGAAAAGTCTTAGGCAGCTGATTAGTCGAAAATATTGCACATTTCAGCCGGCAATTTCCTCATCATTTGCATTCATTTAGAAGTGTACGGTATTCATATTTCACATATTAGCAAAACTGTCGCAAAATACCAGATTACATGTATTAGACCTTAAAACCGGCATTTCTAGGGAAATTAACTGCATTTCATGGCATGGCATTATTTCTATATATTGCAACCCGTGTTTCAAAGTCTGTGCAGGAAAATGAGAAGCTCGCTAAAATTTATACCGCTCAAATATTACGCCAATTCAATGACTTCAGATCTGGTATCAATACAAAAGGGCAAATACAATTCAACACATCATATTAAGCTCAAAATGGCATCTCAAGACCACAGAAGAAGGCCCAAAGCCCAAGCCCTACAAAGCGCCGCGGATCCGCGGCAGGAGCTTGCTTGCACCGCGGATCCGCGGTGGGTCCAAGGAATCAGACACTCAATTTTGGTCCAAAATGCTTCCCTATGTCCCTACAGTACAGAAATATACCTCAAGTTCCAGAAGACTCCAGGGGTTTCTGCCAGATCAGCAAACTAGGGTTTCCAAGCTTAATTAATCCTATCTTAAAACCTAAGCTAGCTCCTAACAAACTACCTTCTAGAAGACTCAACAAACTTTTGGAGGGAACTACAATTTCAAACCTAGACCTAGGGTTTGGGTGATCTGTAAATAAGACCCTAAGCTCACTCATCTATCATCTTGGAATGTATAATTCATTTTGAGTCTCCATTTTAGTTTTTAGCCAATCTCTTTCTTCATCTTTTCTTCACACAAATCTAGTGAGAGGATTTGTGTGAAACCCTAACCCTAATTCCAATCAAAAGCCAAGATTCCGAGTACCCCATCAAGCAAGAAGCCCTACAACCTTTATGAGCGGAGCCGATCTTCAACGGAGCAAACGGTCCGAGCCGATCCACGACTCACGGAAAAAAAACGACGCCCGATCAACAATTTAGATTCTTCCTCTTGTAGTTCTTGAGCGTCTGTAATCAAATTTGTTGAGATAAATAAAGGTGAAATTCTTTTATCTTGTTTACTTTAAATTCTCGCATCATGATATCTTTACAATTCTTGAATACTTTCTGTGTGGTGATGTGTGAATAAAACTCCGCTCGTCGAGGAGTCGAGACGGTCAATAGAATGATGATGTAACATAGCTTTAATCGATTCTTGAGTCCTACGAGTTTTGTAAACCCTAGCAAGTTCAAGAACCGACGACCCAATTCGTTGCGATGCTTTCTTGATTGATATCGCTCGAGATTGGGGAGTTACGATCGTTTCTTGAATTTGGTAGAGGCTAGAAAAGGAATGATATCGACGAAAGAACAAGGGTTAAAAGATGAAACCCTAGTTTCACGATGAAGCCCTAACTCTCATCGATCATCATCGATCTAGTATCAAATCTTCGAAGGACACGAACACGATATCTTGAGATTACATCACGTCTATAGATCCGATCGATTCCTACGAGCCACATTTAGATTCTTGACAGTTGATTGGATATATCATGGATACCCCGATTCTTGATTGTTTATCATATTCTTGATTCTTGAATAGAATAGTGACACTTGAAATTGATAATTCTTGAATCATGTTTTCTTTTATCTTCGCTTAACTTTTCAATTCAAGCATATCAAAATACAAACGAATCGTGCAATCCCTGTGGACGATCCGCACTCACTCATGAACTACATCTGACACCGTAGTTTGATTGCGGTCAAAATATTTTTTGGTTGTGAAAGTTTTTTATAAATTTTCTAATACCGACACCAAGATAAAGATCAATCAAAACCGTTTGATTAGATACTTTTACTACACAATACGAAAAACGCATCAATCAGCAGCAGATCTGAACCTGCGGCCTAAGCCATCACTACCTCTTGAAGAAGCCAAGAAAGGATGCTCGCTCTATCATCTGTCGACCATGTTTGCTAAAGTAACATGCTGATAATAAAACAAAGAAGAAAGCGGAGAGATGACATAAGACGTTATGAAGAATGTATATCTTTTATTCATAAATTCGATTGAGTACAAGATACATTGTGTTAAAGAATAAAAGAAACAAATACATTTTATTTACAATTACAAATGATACAAGATGTTCATGGAGAAGGAAGCGTTTTAAATAGCCCCATCAATTGCTCGTGCACTTCCTTCAATGCCTTCTCCTGATCGGCTGCCACCGCCAATTCTGCTTCCACCTGAGCCCGCTGCTGCAGGAAGGATGAAAGCCGCTCCTCAACTGCCTGCTGGGCTGCCTTCTAATTTGGTGCATCCCGCTTGACGACGTCAAGCTGCCGCCTCAGCGCTAACCCGTCAAAGATGCATCGCAGAAGGCCTTCAAAGATGACCTTCAACTGTGCAGCATTTGCATCCACCTGAGCATGCAGTTGGGCAGATTTGCTCGAAGTCTTTCCGCGCTCCTTACGCCTTAAAGAAACTTCTTGTTCGAGATGGCGGAAGTAAGAAACGCTCTGCTCGATCCATGCCGCCCGTTGAGTGCTCGCGGCCAAGATCTCGGGGGCAGGACGCATAAGCTTTAGCTGATGCAGGCGGGCCTCGATCTCCCTGCAGTGATTGACCCAAGACTCGACGACGCCTTCATTATGAAAATTTGCAAGCGTCGCCAGCATCGGATTAACTTCCGCAATGAAATCTGTGGCAGATGGGGGAGCTTCTGCGTCAAGCTCTTCGATGCATCCGCTTAGCATGCCCAAACTCATCGCAGCACCCTTTAAGGAGGGACGCCTGGAGAATGGGCCTGCCGGCATCGTGATGCGAGACTCGAAAGGGGCCGGAATCGGAACAACAGCTGAAAAAACAAAACACAATCAGATGATGGTTCAAGAAATATAAAAAAGTCATCAATGAGGGAGTTTACTATACCAGCTGCAGCAGGCGGCAAAGCCGGCAGGACCGGTGGCGCAACTGATCTCTCATCTCCCACTTCGATCTGTAGCACTGCAATCAGGGTAAGGAAGAATCAGAAACAAGTTCATTATTGGAAAAAGAAAGAGTATTAATTGAAAACTATACTCACCAGCGCCACTGGAGGAAGTAAGCTCCGACGGGAAGGAGAAGTGCGGGTGCAGCACCTGGTAAAGGTGATAAAAAAGCACTCCTGCAAGGACGCAATAGTACAACATCAGTACATGAATTATACGGCCGAAAGATAAGACTGATGGGTCACAAGTCCATACCTTCCAGCATTTGCGATGGTGCGAAAGAAGGTAGAGAGGTGGTCACCATCAAGGCAGTGGCTGATGGTGCTCCCTCGAGCAATGGGGCATCAACACTGGCCGCGCCTGCATTAGAAACAAGATAAGCACTGTCCGAAAAGTTGCGGAATAAAGAAAAGGACAGGTAACCCAAAATTTACCTGATGAGTCACCAGCCGAAACGGCGGCGTCTCCCTCCTCCATTGACACGGGTTCACCTCCCGTCGCCTCATCACCAGACTCTGCGGGAGCCGTCGTCGTGCTCGCGAGGCCAGAAGACGGCGGAGGACCGTAGGCGGGGAGAGCAATGATCGGAGTATTGCCAGACTCTTGAGAAAGAGCGGCCGGCTCGTCCTCGGGAATCATGCCCGTATCACCCGCTACTCCCTCGGGCTAAGCGGTCACGGCCGTCTCGTCCACCGTTGTCATAGGGTCGTCGGTCTCAGCCGCTCCATCCGCTGCTGCCCCAGGCTTGGTTATAGCAGCTGTCTCATTTCCCGCTACCTCGCGCTCGGCAGTGGTGGCCGTCTCAGGCGCAGTAGGCGTGACTGTCTCACCAGCTACTATCTCGGGTCCAGCAACCCCGGCTATGTCGCCCACTATTGCTTCGGGATCAGCTGCCACCTTCTCCACCGTCCCTTCAAGCTCAACGGTTTCCGTCGCTCCTTCAGTTGGACTTGGCCCTGCAAAACAAGATGTATTAGAACCGATAGTTTTACAACTCTTACAACGAAAGCCTCGAAAAACACATTACCTGAGGTAGATTGATCGTTGGCCCCCGAGCTGCACACATCGCCCGCCTATGAGCAGTGGACAATGCGACCGAGGACTCTTCCAAAGGAGTAGCAGCACGAGGAACGGGCGCTTGGGCCCGCTCCTACGGCCAAAGCAGCTCTGCGCTCCTTCGCCTCGCGCCTCAAGCGCTTCCTCTCCTCCCGGGCCGTCACGACGGACCTTTTCGAAGCTTCCTTCATCAAGGCGTCATCATCCGGATTCAGAGTTGCGTCCAAAGCCTTCAAGGCATCCCTCATCGGCTTTTTGAGTCGGGTCTCTCGCGGCAGCCCCGAAGAGGCCGGAACTTCAGTAGCTGGCCCAGGAAGAGTCCCCGCATCGGCTCGCGCAGAAAATTTCGCGGCCCCTGCAAAAAGACAAAGAAAATATTAGATTGGCCATAAAAAGGAGAATAAAGACTCAGTGAGCCGAGACATACCAACACCCGATAGAGTGCGTTTCATCTCTTCCTCCTGGAAGGTTTTCAGGGAAGCAGCGATGGCTTCTTCGGTAGAAACGCCTGTTTAAAAAGGAAAAGCGTTAGTCAAAGACAATGATAAAAGTACAAAGAAATGACGAAAAATGCAACTAGTGATTACCCGATTGCATGAGTTTGGCCAACTACGCTTCGAGCCTTGCCGATCGCTCAGAAGCCGCGATGGCGGCCGCCATATCGGTGTCTGCTGGATCTACGAAGAAACCCCCGTTGCTTCCGTACTCGCTTAGGCCTTCGGTGAGAGAGGCCTGAGGCTCTAAGCAAAGGATGGCATCAAGAGAAAGAGCGGACTTCTTCTTCCTCTTCTGCGCGCGGACCTCGATCGCCGCCAAAATCATCTTACGCTTCGTAGGCACCTTAGGACAGCGGGTTTCGATGTCCGAGCACGCCAGACTCGGACGAAACTACATTCACCGTCTCCACTGGAGCATGGGGCGCTGGGGGCGCGTCCACGGTATCATGAGGCGGCAATCCGCGCGGAGGGCTCAGCACGCGCGGTGGTTCAGTTCCAGCATCTCTCAGCGGAGGAACGACAGAGATCCTTGGCCTCAGGGGAGCTTTGCGGTCGCTGCCGGGTGGCGCGCCCTTGCGGTCAACCAACAATCGCCATTCTTCCTTAATAACGGCGCCCGTCGAATGCTAGTACCATGCCGTATATGTATTAAGGATCTGTGGGACGCAAGTCGGCTCGCTGATAAAAAAATGAGAACCCGTATTCAGACGCATGAAGTGATGCAGCGCGCTCCGCATCCCTTCTTCAGTGGCAGCAGGTTCCAGTAAGAAAGCCTCCAACGGCACTCCTTGATTATAGCTCAGTTGCTGGGCAAAACGATGCGGGTTGTATCTCATGAAAAGCGCCGCATCATTTTGCCTAAACACCAGGAAACCCGGTCTGATAGAATACAAATGGAGGGTCTCCCGGGCTGTCAGAACTGAGGCCCCATCTTTGAAAATATCTTGCAATGGCCGCACTGTGGTAGTAGATGCCTTTCCAATGGTTAACACTTTGTCAGTGAAGGACATCCAGTCTCCAACTGTGCGGGGGTGAAGGAGCAAACCTCTGGCATTCCGTGGCGACGAATTCACAATGGAGGCGCCAACCAATCGCATAGTCCGAGGGAAGCTGCACCTGTCATAGAACGAAGGCCTTTTATGCATACCAAAAACGCCATGTGCATGTAGCTCAAGCCATGACATGAAGTAATGCATCGAGAAGATCACGTGCGGTACTCCAGGTTCATTAGCATCCGCCGCTTGGCTAAGGCCATGATACAGGTGGGCTAAGCCGGCGATCCCGACGGCCACTTTTACCCTAATGGTCATTCGGTGAGCTGGGTAAAAGACAGATGGCCTCATACGGCGAAAATGCATCAGGGGCGCAAACCAACTCAGCCATAGCCCAAGAAATCCTAAGAAGAACGCTTCCTCATCCATCCCAGGGGCTGCAACCTCCGCAAAAGGGACAACCGGGGAGTTAGGAAGGAAGAAACCCTTTTGATCTACCTCCTTCGCTGGCAGGTTGTCCAAACCTAAACTGAAAGGGTCATCAAGCGTGGCAAACTTAGCAGCTTCCGCCGAGAGGACGTTTGGGTGAAGGGAACGAGCGATGAAATCCTCGAAACTGACCCCGCGGCTCCCAGATTCGATAAAAAGGCCCTTGTAGATGTTCAACATTTTGATCAAACTAGGGAATTGGTGTTGAACGGCATTCGCTGGAGTAAGGCCCATTATCACTGGCTTAGCACCGAAAACATATTCGTCCATGGGAAGCAGCTCCTCGTAATGCTCCCCTATGACCGGTAAGCCGGAGACTTCTGTGAACTCCTCTAAAGAAATCGACACTTCCCGGTCCAATGCGAGGAAAGTGTGAGTAGGGATATTCCATTGCTCCAAAAAATTCTTAACCCACCAGGTAGGGAGCGTAGGATATTGGAAGAGAGAAGCATAAACAGCTGTGTACAATCCAAGCCTTATCAACTGCGACTTCTTCGCTGACAAGATATAGCGAGCCCACGGCAGATAACCGATCGGATGACGGGGGATCAGACCTATATTATATGGTTGCCCCTAGGGTCGCGCCTCGCCTTGACAAATACGGCGTCCCAAGATATCCAAAACCATGGGAGGCTGAACGGGAATTGCAGCTATAGCGGGATGAAGAAGGCCATCTGAAGTCTAATCGACCATCTCCACGGCATACTTCACCGGGGGTGAGTTGACATAATGGATCGCCATAATGGGTTCTGATGGTACTGCGCATGAAAAGCTCTGTCGACCCCTGATAATCTGATTGTACCATGACCCCCAAAGGTGAAGATTCTTATGTTCAGGATCGTGATCTCTGATCAAAGCTAGGACCTCCCGGTCTACATGTGCTCCAGGGAATCCTCCCTCTGAGCGAACGAATGGGAACGAGGTATCGAAAGACATGTTGCCTGCAAAAAGTAGAGGGACGGGGATCAACTGTCAATATTATAATTTTTAATTTCTGACACTTGGAACTTTAAAAGTTGTACCACACTACAATGCAGTGGAAAGGGGACCAAAAGGGGACCCACAAAATCTAGATGACAATGCATCAGTTAATAAGACAGCCCCATCATTGGATGAGACTATCAATTAATGAGGAGATCCCCAAAAGAATATTCTCATTAAATGAGAAATCCCTTGAGCAAGGAGAAAATCTCCCCTTTCAGAGCAAAACTCTGTCACAGAGTGACACTTGTCAAACTCTGGTCTCAAAAGAATAAAATTCCTTAAAAGATTAAAAGAGCCTAGCTCTGTGATAATGATGGAAATATCCATCAAAGGAAAATTAATTTCTAAAAGAATTGAAAATCTGGGATCTTGAAGATCTATGAAAACTCTTAAGAGTTCTTCGTTTTTAGATCAAAAAGATCTATATTTTGTCCATGAGCAAAGCTCTGTTCATGGGTTAAAAACCCTGAAACAAGATCTCTTTAGATCTATGGATTCTTGAGAGCAAGGCTCTGTTGGTGAAACCCCAAAGGGGTTTTCTTTAGATCAAAGATCTATTAGAGTAGGGCTCTGTCAATTAAAATTAATTTAATTTAATTTAAATTAATTTTACCTAAAAGTTTTCTAGAGTTTAACTCTTAAGATTCTTGACAGCAAGAGCAAGGCTCTAAAGTTCTGAGAATAAGAATTCTTGAAGATGATAATCATCTGAGGAGCACCAAGGGTCCTATTTATAAGCGCTTAAGCGCCCCTTCAACTCCTGAGTTGATCTGACGGTTGGGATCTTGCCACCGCTGCACTCACATGTGTGCCACGTGAGCGCAACGGTGGGGGGGCATTTGTTTCCCCTAATCAGAGCAAAGCTCTGTTTGAATTTCAAAAATTCAAAAATTGAAGCAACGCTTCAGATTCCTTGCGCCGCGTGATTGAATTGTTCTCCGTTGTGTATGTAGAAAATAGAATAGAAATCACAACCAAAAATTATTTGACCTCAATCAACTACGGTGTCGGATGTAGATTGTTAGTGGGTGCGGATCGTCCACAGGGAAAGTGTAATCGTTCGTCTTTTGAATTAGATGAGTCGAAATTTTAAAGAAAACAAAACAAAACAATTCATGATTTAAAGAATTGAAGTTCAAGAATTAGAAAAATCTAGATCTAATAACAAGAAAAAGGTAGAATCAAGAATTGATCGTTTGATGATTTTTCCAAACCAAATATCAAGAATCGAAATGAGGCTCGTAGGAATCGATCGGATCTATAGATGTGATGTAATCTTACAATTACGTATTCTTATCCTTCGATGAATTGATACTAGATCGATGATGATCGATCGAGAATTAGGGATTTCTTGTGAAACTAGGGTTTCATCTTATCCCTTGTTCTTTCGTCGATATCATTCACATTCTAGCCTCTAGTAAATTCAAGAAACGATCGTAGATCCCTAATTTCGAGCGATAACAATCAAGAAAGCATCGCTACGAAACTAGGTCATCGATTCTTGAACTTGCTAGGGTTTACAAAACTCGTAGGACTTAAAAATCGTATTAAGATTTGTTACATCATCATTCTACAATCGTCTCGACTCCTTTACGAGCGGAGTTTTACTCAAACATCACAACAAGAACAACAATTACAAATTGAGATCTAATCATGATGCAAGACATTAAAGAAAGCAAGATTCAAGAATTTCACATTTTATTTATATCAACAATTTCGTTACAATCGCTCAAGAACTACAAGAGGAAGAACTCGATCGTCGATTTGGCTTCGCTCGTCTCCGTGGGTCGCGGATCGGCTTGGATCACTTGCCCGATTGAAGATCGGCTCGGCTCCTAAAAGGTTGAAGGCTTCTCGCTTGATTGGTACTCAAGATCTTGAATTTGGAGTGGAATTAGGGTTAGGGTTTCGCACAAGCCTTGTCACTAGACTTGTGGAAGAAGATGATGAAAGAGGGAAAGATTAACTAAAATTGATTCCCTAAAGATTGATTAATTTTTCTTAACCCTAGGTCTAGGTTTCTATTTATAGACATCTAAACCCTAGATCTAGGATTTCAAATTCTAAGTTTCCCTCCTAAAGTTTGTTGAAGAAATTCAAATTTCCCTCCAAAAGTTAGTTAGGGGAGAAGCTTCTAGATGTGATTAGTTAGGAGGGAGCTTCTAGAAGAGGATTAATTAGGAGCTTAATTAGGATTAGCCTTGCTTAATCTTCTTTGCTGATCTGGCAGTAGCTTCTGGAGAATTATAGAATTTGACGTATCAGACATGCATGTGGGCCCTGAGATAAGAATAATGCCCTAAAAATTCCTTGCTGACGTGTCCAAAGTGCGGCGGATCCGCGGCTCAATCAGGCTCCCGCCGCGGATCCGCGGCTATTTATGGGCCTTGGGCTTTGGTCTTCTCTGTTAATTCTCTCTATAGTATTTGGGCTTTGTTTTGATGTGTGGAATTTCATTTGGCCTTCTGTATTGCTTCCAGATCTACATCTTTTGAGTTGGCGTAATTTTGATCAGCTCTTTGGCTTTTCTTCCGTATTTTCCTGCACAGACTCAAGACAAATGTTGCGCAAATACAGAGATGATGCGATGCCATGAAATGCGGTTAATTTCCCTTAAAGTGTCGGTTTAAAAGTCTAATACATGAAATCTGATATTTTACAACTGATTTGCTAATATGTGAAATATGAATACCGAACACTTCTAAATGAGTGCAAAAGATGGGGAAATTGCCGTGTTTAAAATACATTATTTTCGACTGATCAAATACCCCCAAACTTAATTTCGATCGTCTCGAGCGAATGTTTTATTAAAAAGAGAAGGAGAAAATAAAGAATGAGAAAAACTAACTAGCACACTTTCGTAGGCAACACGATTGCACTGAGCACGTGCAACAAGCCTTTAAACCTCTAGGTGTCCCTAGTAGGAGGAGTGTTGTCTCCTGAGGGTTTTCAACGGATTGCACCCACAAAATCCAATAATAAAAGAAAGATCATGAATATTACATTTAAAGAAAAGAATTGTAAAAGAAAAGCTTCGAAAATTAGGGTTTCCAACTAAGCTAGCTTTTCGGTTGTCATGAGCCCTATCTTAATGGTCATGAAAAAAAATGTCAGAAATCACGTCCTCCCTCAATAAAACATCGTCTTATTTTTCATTCCTATCTTTCTTCCAAATATCGATCATATAACCCTGCGTGTGTGTAAAGACATCCCTACACCCGGAGAATTCAATTCAAGCTATCATACTCTTGCCCATCAGCCTCAGTACTTTTTAATTAATGAATATTTAGATGAGATTGCTCACACACTTTCATGCGACCGTTAATACTTCTTGAGGTGCTAACCGACCGATTACTCCTGTGCTTGCTTACTTGGTGTATTTTCCTCGTCTTGCACCACCTCAGGCATAGCAGTGACTCCCAGACCAGTTGGCCTTAGGGCACTAGGTGAAAAGGCACCCTCGCTATATATTTTTTATTGCCTTCGGTGATAACAAAACCAGTGTCCATTTTTCTCACCACTTTATATATTTTTTTATTCACTTTTTCTTTTTATTTCCTTCATACATCGGCTTTAAGACAAGTGCATTTCAAGGTATCCTCTACTATCCCAGGCTTCAAGACGTGTGTAAGTGCGAATAGCAGGGTAGCAACGTTCAAAATGTTTGGCTTCCAGAATAGAAACTATTTTTCAGACTTATTTTTATCCTCAGATTAGTGACGTCCTTCATCTTACTAACCCTTAGGACAACGGCTCATAACTACTTATTACTAGTTCGTATAAGAAAACCTCTAATTTTTTTAGTTTTCTTAAATTTTTCTAATCTCATGGATGCAATTTTTCACTATCTAAACTTTCATTATCTTATTTATGTACAAAAATCTTTTTATAGTTTTGAAAATTTTTAAATTTTTATAGTTTTTTCAAAAATGTTTTGTGCTTATGCAAAGTATGATGCAAATGATGCGAAAATAAGCACAAACCTCCCCCAAACTTGTTTTCAACAGTGTCCTCACTGTTGCCTTCTGCTAAATCACGAAAAACCTGTAAGCTTGGGAGGAATTTATTAGTGGGGGCAAAATATATAAGTGAAGAACCTCCCCCAAACTTATGTTTGGCTCATCATTTTGTAAAAATTTTCTTTTCCAGAGCCAGATAATGTACCCCCCAAACTTGAGTTATGCAATGTTAATCTTTGAAAATCATATGAGGGGGTCAAAAATCATTAGTCGATGCCAAGTTTTGCAAAGACCGAATATCAACACCAACCATTCAAAAATTTTATCAATGCAGTGCTCTGGTTGGTGAAAGAAGAAGTGTGGAAAGGGAAAGGGGTGGAATAGAATGTGTGTGCGTCTCGTTTTGGAGAGACGATGCAGTGAATGTGATGGATTACTCGCATTCTTTTTACAGTTCAGAAGAAGGGGTGGAGGTTCAATTTCAGTGATTGGGAGATGATTCATCTCAACACCCGTGTCATTCAAAAATGCGAGTTCATCAGCGAAGATTTCCTCAAAAGTTCCATCAATACCCCGGTGAATAATGTCATCACAAAGTGCGGGGTGATCTTCAGACTCTAAAAGCAGTTCATAATCGGTGTTAATTGTTGACTCGGACATCTCGGTGGAAGAGTCCGTATGTGTATGATATATAGTTGGGTCAAACAACAACGTATGAAAAGAGTCAAGATCGATATCAGGAGGATCATCAAATTCGCTGCTGTCGACATCCATTAAGTCGACAGAACAGACCTGAGCAGTAGGTTCGGAGGGTACACTTCCCAACTTGTAAATGTTCAGCTCTATTGACCTATTCCCGAAAGATAGGGTCATAGAGCCGTTACGACAGTTGATAATAGTATTGGAAGTGGCCAAAAAGGGGCGACCTAAAATCACCGGAATTTGATTCCGTGGGTTCGCTACAGGCTGTGTATCAATTACAATAAAGTCCACAGGGAATATAAATTCCCCGATTTTTATTAACACATCCTCCAGTTCATCCCTAGGTTTGGTGATTGATCGGTCAGCCATCTGGAGAGTGCAATTGGTTGGCTTCAACTCTCCGATTCCTAATTGCTCATAAACTGAATATGGAAGCAAGTTAACACTAGCGCCAAGGTCTAATAGAGCACGGTTAATGTGTTTTTCCCCAATAGAAACGGAAATAATAGGATATCCTGGATCCTTACGTTTCCTCGGTAATTGTTGGGGGAAAGCCGTGTCTATTGTTTTTTCCATGAATATCTTCTTGGGCGCTTGAGTCTTCCTCTTCCTAGTGCACAAGTTCTTAAGAGTTTTCGCATAGGACGGAACTTGTTGGATGGCATCTAGGAGAGGGATGTTGGTGTTTACTTGCTTAAAAATGTTCATAATCTTCTCCATATGTGGACTTGGTGTGTTAGCCCTTAACCGATTAGGATAAGGTGCTTTAGCAATAAGCGCTGGGTCCATCATAGGAGAAGGAAGTGGGGGTGAAACCGATCCCAGAATAGAAGTGGGGATCGTCCGTGGAGGGGTAAAGGAGGTGGGCTGTAGTGGCGAGCCTTTTGGGAAACGAAGAATAGGCTCGGAAGAAGATGGTGGGGTAGAAGAACTGGGGTCAGAATTAGAAGTGTGTGTGTGAGGAAAGATCTCAGCCGGGGTGTTATTGATTGATTTATCAGTATCATCAAACTCTTCCCCAACATGAGTGTCAAGCACTCTTCCAGATCTCAACGTGATCTCATCCACATGATGTGAATAGATAGGATTAGGTAAAGGTTGAGCTGGAAGTTTCCCTTTCTCTCTTGCACTTATTTCAGCTTTTAAACGTGCAATTTCTTCCTCCATCGATTTAATACTCTCGCTTTGGGACGCAGAGTTTTTCTTTATATAATCGACAGAAGACTTCATTTCAGCCGAAACTTGCATGATATTTGTTAAGACCAAATTCATGCATTGTGCAAATGAATAGGTTTCATCAGTCCCGGTCAACTGCAAAGGACTAGATGGTGCGGGTGTGTTGACCGGATTTTGAAAATTTTGTGCTTGAAAGGGGTGCTGACTCAATTGAAGTAGTGGGTGCTGTTGTGGTGGAGGGGCCTCTTGGAAATTGTTTTGGGTTGGAACCGTGTTTTGAAATTGTGATTGGTTCCAAGCAAAATTAGGGTGATTCCTCCAACCCTGATCATATGTGGAGGAAAATGGATCGTTTCTAGGTCTTTGAAATGCGGCATTGGTATGCTCATGATCTTGAAACGGACATTCTTCCGTCAAGTGAGACGGATCAGAACAGCAGCCACATACAGTTTTGGAGAGTGACATTTGATTTAGGGTGGCGGCTAAAAATTTATTTTCCATATTCTCGAGTTTCTTATTGATAGCTGCAATGTCAGCTCTAACTCCTATGGAAATATCATTGCCATCCCTAGATGATTGACTCACACCCTCCCACTGTAAAGATTTTTCAGCGAAATCTTCTAGAAAGTTCCAGGCTTCCCCATCATCTTTGGTCATAAAGTTGCCTTGACACATGGATTCAAGGGTCTGTCTCGTGTAAGGAGTAATGCCCTCATAAATGATTCGGCACAATTCCCATCTCGGGATGCCGTGATGTGGACATTGGACTAACAGATCCTTGAAACGTTCAAGACATTTTGAAAATGTTTCATTTGGAAGCTGGGTGAATTGATAGATTTCGCTACGGACTCGAGCTGTCTTTTGATGTGGGTAGAATTTCTTAAGGAATGCTTTGACGAATTCGTCCCAATTTGAAATGGAATGTGCGGTAGTGTTATATAGCCACTTCTCGGCTAAATCGCACAAAGTAAATGGGAGAAGACGTAGACGGAAAGCATCCACAGAAAGCTGTGAAGTACCCATCATTGCGCATACATTTTCAAATTTCGTGATAAACACGTATGCGTCCTCAGACTCGAGACCGTGGAATTTTGGTAGAAGGTTGATGTATTGGGGTTTTATTTGAAAATTTTCCCCGTTGGCTGGTGGAATGGAAAGACAGGTGGAAAGTGGACCTCGTATAGGATAGCATCTTTCTTGGAGAGAGATGCGAGGTGGATTCTGCGCACCAACGGACGGCGGCAGAGTAGTGGAAAAGAAGTTCGATGCAGGTGGATCCATCGATGTGGGTGTGGTGGTGGGTAAAGAAAAGGTAAATGTAGAAATACCGACTTTAGGGTCGATCGGGGGACGCGGACTGAACAGGCACTAGAATCCCGTTGTCCAGCCTATCTTGCACTAAAAAGGGTTAGTACAAGTGGCAGCGTGAATTTATAATTAGGGGAAATGATGAATGCGGTGTTTGTTTTGAAAATTGATACGGATTTTTAAAAAAATGATGCAACACAACAAATGCAACACACAAAACCCTAAAATCTAGGGGTCACCTAGGTCAAAGCTCTAGACCGCTCCTAACTGCCAAAAGACAAGTCGCAGGATAGAATCCTCCACTGCCTCTTTATCCCCCTGTGGCCGGATAAGTGCCAGGTAAGTGGGAAGGTACTCCACTACGTAAGTAGTGGGCCTAATTAAAAACCACTAGCCTTAGACACACTCGCCTTAGACACCACAAGAAAACGCGGATAAGCAATGAATTACCCACGGCCTTCTCTTGTCCTAATTGAGCGCGACAGTCCTTAGAGTTATCTCTAGATATTTTTTAATTAATGAGGGTCAATGCGGATGCAAGTTTGTGGTTTTCGGGGCCTAGGAAGGGTAATGAATTCCCCACCTAATTTGAATTTGGTCGTGCCCCTTAATTTCCGTATTAATATGCAAACAACCAAAAGAATCAAAACACGCACAAATTTTAATTTTGCTTTTGCGGCGCTGCGATTATTTGCAAAGAAACCTGCAGGAAATTGTTAATTGGAGCAGATGAGGTAAGAGATAAGAAAGATAGAGACTCACAGAGCAAAATTGATGCAGAGAGGAGCTAGAACTGCGGCGGATCCGCCGCGGATGAGGGTCTTTTGCCGCGGAAGCGCGGTCCGATCAAGGAATCACTGCACCAAATTTTTAGGATTGGTTTCTGTTCACCTCAGGAGCTCTCTGGATTATACAGAAAATTTTTTCCACAGCTCCAATGATTCCAGATTCCCTCGCAATCAAATCACAACACTCGTATTAGTGTTTGCACGAGTTTAGATCTAAAAATTGTGATGGAATAAATTGTTCAACTCAAATTTCAAAATACGAACTATTAGCGCACTATCCCCGGCAACGGCGCCATTTGATTGAATTGTTCTCCGTTGTGTATGTAGAAAATAGAATAGAAATCACAACCAAAAATTATTTGACCGCAATCAACTACGGTATCGGATGTAGATTGTTAGTGAGTGCGGATCGTCCACAGGGAAAGTGTAATCGTTCGTCTTTTGAATTAGATGAGTCGAAACTTTAAAGAAAACAAAACAAAACAATTCATGATTTAAAGAATTGAAGTTCAAGAATTAGAAAAATCTAGATCTAATAACAAGAAAAAGGTAGAATCAAGAATTGATCGTTTGATGATTTTTCCAAACCAAATATCAAGAATCGAAATGAGGCTCGTAGGAATCGATCGGATCTATAGATGTGATGTAATCTTACAATTACGTATTCTTATCCTTCGATGAATTGATAGTAGATCGATGATGATCGATCGAGAATTAGGGATTTCTTGTGAAACTAGGGTTTCATCTTATCCCTTGTTCTTTCGTCGATATCATTCACATTCTAGCCTCTAGTAAATTCAAGAAACAATCGTAGATCCCTAATTTCGAGCGATAACAATCAAGAAAGTATCGCTACGAAACTAGGTCATCGATTCTTGAACTTGCTAGGGTTTACAAAACTCGTAGGACTTAAAAATCGTATTAAGATTTGTTACATCATCATTCTACAATCGTCTCGACTCCTTTACGAGCGGAGTTTTACTCAAACATCACAACAAGAACAACAATTACAAATTGAGATCTAATCATGATGCAAGACATTAAAGAAAGCAAGATTCAAGAATTTCACCTTTTATTTATATCAACAATTTCGTTACAATCGCTCAAGAACTACAAGAGGAAGAACTCGATCGTCGATTTGGCTTCGCTCGTCTCCGTGGGTCGCGGATCGGCTTGGATCACTTGCCCGATTGAAGATCGGCTCGGCTCCTAAAAGGTTGAAGGCTTCTCGCTTGATTGGTACTCAAGATCTTGAATTTGGAGTGGAATTAGGGTTAGGGTTTCGCACAAGCCTTGTCACTAGACTTGTGGAAGAAGATGATGAAAGAGGGAAAGATTAACTAAAATTGATTCCCTAAAGATTGATTAATTTTTCTTAACCCTAGGTCTAGGTTCCTATTTATAGACATCTAAACCCTAGATCTAGAATTTCAAATTCTAAGTTTCCCTCCTAAAGTTTGTTGAAGAAATTCAAATTTCCCTCCAAAAGTTAGTTAGGGGAGAAGCTTCTAGATGTGATTAGTTAGGAGGGAGCTTCTACAAGAGGATTAATTAGGAGCTTAATTAGGATTAGCCTTGCTTAATCTTCTTTGCTGATCTGGCAGTAGCTTCTGGAGAATTATAGAATTTGACGTATCAGACATGCATGTGGGCCCTGAGATAAGAATAATGCCCTAAAAATTCCTTGCTGACGTGTCCAAAGTGCGGCGGATCCGCGGCTCAATCAGGCTCCCGCCGTGGATCCGCGGCTATTTATGGGCCTTGGGCTTTGGTCTTCTCTGTTAATTCTCTCTATAGTATTTGGGCTTTTTTTTGATGTGTGGAATTTCATTTGGCCTTCTGTATTGCTTCCAGATCTACATCTTTTGAATTGGCGTAATTTTGATCAGCTCTTTGGCTTTTCTTCCGTATTTTCCTGCACAGACTCAAGACAAGTGTTGCACAAATACAGAGATGATGCGATGCCATGAAATGCGGTTAATTTCCCTTAAAGTATCGGTTTAAAAGTCTAATACATGAAATCTGATATTTTACAACTGATTTGCTAATATGTGAAATATGAATACCGAACACTTCTAAATGAGTGCAAAAGATGGGGAAATTGCCGTGTTTAAAATACATTATTTTCGACTGATCACTGCGCGCAGCGCGCCACGTGTCAAAAGCTGACACGCCAATGCTGCGCCCAAGACAGCGCACCCAATCAGAGCAAGGCTCTGTTTTAAAATAAAAATAAAGGAAGCAACGCTTCAGATGATTTGCGTTCTGCGCTGCGCGACACGTGTCAGTGCAGTTGCGCTGCGCTCTACGCTGCGCGACACGTGTCAAACGCAGGTGCGCTTGCGCCAACCGTGCCAGAAGTTTAACAATAAAATTTTGGAAAGATCTTTCTGATCTTGTTAAAACAAGAAAATTATTTTCTGTAAAACAGAAGCCCTAAGATCAAAGATCCAGCGGTGGGGAGACACCCCAAAATCAATCAGAGAAAGATCTCTTTAACTGGTTTAACAAATCAATTAGCACTATATAAAGGCCCCTAGACTCCAAGTCTAAAAGGACACAGAAAAAGAGATACAGAGAGCTCTTCTAAAAAAACTTTGAGAAGAATTCAAAGAGAAAGAAAAAAGGTAAACCTTTGAATAAAAGAAGAATTTCTTCTAAAAAAAGATCAAAGATCTAAGAATAAGATCAAGATCTTTAATAAAAAAATAATAATAATAAAAAAGAAGTAATTTTACTTCTTTATTAGATTTTTCGATCATATAAAGGCATTGCCTTTCGATGAACCACTGGTTCTTGAAATTTGAGATAGAACCTCTCTGGAAAAAGGAAAAACTTGTTTTCTTTTATCTAAATTTGATCAAGCTATTAAACAGTGCCTTGCACTTTTAAAATCTGCACTGTTGCGCTCCTTGGATTGGCGCAAGCTACCAGAGAGCGCCACGTGTCAATTACAGAACAACTGCGCCTTGCGCTTCTAAAAAACATAACACTGCTCTCTTGGTTTGGCGCAAGTCACCAGAGCGCGCCACGTGTCAGCAGCGCACTAGCGCAACGCACTGGCGCAGCGCACTGCGCTAGCAGACTTGCGCTCACCAGCGCGTGACACGTATCATCTCCACATGAATTTGCGCCTTGCGCTCCTCAGTTGGCGCAAAGCGCCTGACAAGCCACGTGGGGTATTGTCAGAACATTTAATGCAGTGCATTATTAAGGGCAGAGCCCAATTAAAAGGTCTATCAGACCAAATAAAAATGCAATGTATTATTAAAAAAAAGGGGCAGAGCCCATTTAAAAGGTCTATCAGACCAAATAAAAAAAATGCAGTGCATTATTAAAAAAGGGCAGAGCCCTAGTAAGGGCCTAATAGGCCAAATACAAATAAAATGTTGAACATTTTCAACTGGACTTAACCCAATTCTGGCCATAAGTCCTCAAATTGAATTGAATTGTGCACAACTGCTCTCCCAAATCAATTTACACCCGGTTCAAGGGTACATCTCTGAACTCCTCTGATATTTGTCGTTGTAATCCTTCAACGTCGTCAGAGAGGTGACGGGTCCCGACAACCACACATTAATACGGACTGTGGGGTCCTTAAACTCATGGACTAATGCGTCCTTAAACCAATATGCGTCCTCAAAATGGGAACAATGGACCACCATGTCCCTAAACTGGTAATACGGACTGTGGGGTCCTTAAACTCATGGACTAATGCGTCCTTAAACCAATATTCGTCCCCAAAATGGGAATGTTGGACCACCATGTCCCTAAACTGGTAATACGGACTATGGGGTCCTTAAACTCATGGACTAATGAGTCCTTAAACCAATATGCGTCCTCAAAATGGGAACAATGGACCACCATGTCCCTAAACTGGTAATACGGACTGTGAGGTCCTTAAACTCATGGATTAATGCGTCCTTAAACCAATATGCATCCCCAAAATGGGAACGATGGACCACTATGTCCTTAAACTGGAACAATAGAGCCCCCAAATGCTTTTTTGTCGGATCTAAATGATCCTGTTAAGTTGATCTTAGTCTCAAATTGGACTAACGTATCCTTAACAAACGTTTAAGTTGATCTTAGCCCCAAATATGGCTAACGTATCCTTAAACCAAAACCCCAAACCCAAATCTAAGAAAATACGGATTTGGACTAATCCACGTTCTACGGGTGACGACATAAATTAGTCTCCGTATACAATCAACGGGCAACCACAAACAAAACAAACACCCACGACACGAAGTGACCATCTGGAGAAGGAGAAATTTGTTACCGCGATACGGTAGTGTAATTAACTGCAGGGGCTTGCGCCTGCAGGGAAGAGCGTCCTCACAATCAAAAAACCTCTCGAACGAGGGGGAATCTGACGAAGTCTGCTATATCGGCCGTATCCGTCTAAACCTCCGATACACGGTGCCATAAATCAACTTGGTATTTTCGGAGAGATGGACGGATAGCACCTATTAGTATCTGCCCCGAATTTCAGGCAAAATGCCCCTGTCTTGGCCGTCTTTCGGAGGGAACACTTATCAATCAAAAAATACGCAATACAACCAAATACTTTTAAGTGCGTATAATTAGCCAATTTACCTGACCAAATTTCTTTTGGAATACCTCCATCAAATGCATTCGCCGGGCTTCCGTTGATCAGATACACATCAACATCGACAGTTGCTGCCCATAGGATTTTTGGTACATCTGCATCCAAGGTCATGCTACGCACTCACGCTAGGATCATCTTGTTCATCCTTTCAGCAATGCCATTTTGTTGTGGCGTCCCATCACCGTTTTCAACCAACGAATATGCTTCTGTGAGCAAAACGCTTCGAATTCCTGTGTGTAATATTCCCCTCCATTATCGGACTTAAGACATTTTACCTTGGCCCACGTTTGGTCCTCAACCTGTACAATCTAGTGTTTGAAGATACCAAACACATGAGACTTGTTCTTCATTGCATACATCCATGTCTTCCGGCTTGCATATCGATGAATGTTACGAAGTACTGATTATCTCCATAAGATTTCACTGAGGCTGGACCCCATACGTCCGTATGCACTATCTCCAGTTTCTTGGTCTTCTTAGCTACGCCTCCAATCTGAAATCTGAGCACACTTTGCTTTCTGCAAATGCAAATCTCACAAAGCCCCAACTCCACATTTTTCAGCCCCGAAAGAAGCCCCCTACTTTGAAGAATTTTCATGTTCTTAGCCCAATTGTTTGTGCCATAACGAAATCTCCGAATCTATCTTCAAACCCATCGCTAATGTAACCGAACCTCTGCTGCTCCCACTAAATGAATACAATGAACCGCTCAAATTTTCCCTTGCGACCACCAATGATCTTTTGGAAATCTTCCACTGAGAATTACCAAACATCGTTATGTAACCTTTGATGTCCAGCCGTCTTGTGGAAATTAGCCTTTTCTTCAGATCTGGAATATGTCTCGCATTTATCAGTTTTAATTGATCTCCTCTTAAAGGTTGTAGGATGTGCGTCCATTTTCCAATGATCTTGCACGGTTGACCGTTTCTCACCGTCACATTTCTAAGATCACCTTAAACATACTCACTGAAATGATGCTGGCCTGAAGTGCAGTGAAAGGAAGCCCTGAATCTAGAAACCAAGTATCTGCATTTATGCTCTCATTCTCTGATAGAAAAAACCCTTGTTCCCCTTATTTTTGTGTAGACACCACAGCTTCCTTTTCATGTGCTTTCTTATCTGAGCCCTTTCTTTGGAAGTCTGTATTCACTTTTCCTATGACCCTTCTTTCCGCAATTCCAACAGGCGCCTTGGATTTTTTCCTGAGATTTTCCTCGATTTTTAGACTTGTCCTTCTTCCCTTTTCTCCTTTCCATCGTCCTGCCATTATTCTCCGCTGAAAGCGCAGAAGTTTCCGAACTCCCACTCATAGCCTTTCTTTGCATCTCATCATTTAATATGCAACTCACCGCATAATTAAATGTGAGAGTCCCTGGGATCGATTTGATAACCGCTATTACGAGGTTCTCCCAACTCTCCAGCAATGAACATAGAAATAAAAGGGCACGAAGCTCATCTTCAAACGAAATTGAAACCGATTCGAATTGGCTCATCACGCTGTTAAATTCGTTCAAGTGTTCTGTAACCGAACCGCTTTCTGCCATCTTCATGTTAAAAAACTTGTTCATTAAGTATATCTAGTTTGATTTGGAAGGCTTCTCATTCAACTTCGTTAACGTCGTCATTAGCGCCATGGTTGTCTTCACTTTTGAAATGTTAAAGGCCACCTGCGGAGTCAACGACAATCTAATCGTTGTCAGGGCTTTTCTATCCAAAAGGTTACACGTCTCGTCGATCATCTTCTTAGGTTTTTCTCCTAGCAATGGAAGATACATGTCCTTTTGGTATAGCTAGTCCTCCATCTGCATGCACCACCAACCATAATTGTGACCATTGAATTTTTCGATACTTACTTTATTCTTCGTCAACTTTCGTCTATGTCGCAACAAAAACACAATTTCTTACTTGATCTGAACCAATGCCTTCAAAATAACTATCTAAGAAAGTTGGGAAGATAACACAAGCGTCGTTATCCACTGTTAACCTATATCGTAGAATCGAATAACCCTAGGTTTCTTAACCACACTCTCATACCAATTGTTGGGGAAGGATAAGTCGATACACGGAATAATACTCACGACAAACCAAATCATGCAATAACAACATCCACACAATTAACAACGAAACACAAATTAATAACGATGCAAGAATAAATAAGAATCAAACAAGAGACAAGGGATTTGTTAACGAGATTCACCCACTCTATGGCTAGTTCCCGGCAGAGCGGAATCTACAATGTCTATCATAATCTTGAATCAAATATACCACGAACAAACCCTAGGAGATTTCTCTCAAATCTCTCTATATCTAATCCGTCACCCTCTCAATACAATAGTCTCTCCTTTTAATTTAATTTAGCAGTACAAATATTATATGAGAGGTCCCTTTTTATAGGCAAACCCTAATCATATCCAAAATAGAGATAAATCACAATTTGGTAAAATAAGATTCGCAACAGGTATCACGATGACAGATGTCTGACCCACACCTAGGCAGACGTCTGTCTCGACTCTGTAAATCTTCAGCTCCTTAAGACAGACGTCTGACCCACACTTGGGCAGACGTCTGCCTGTGCTCTGGATTGGGCTCCGTTCTTCCACAGACGTCTGCCTTGCTAGCTTGCAGACGTCTGCCGTTCCTCTGGCGTTTCTGGCATGCTTCTCATACACGTCCAGACGTCTGTCTCATTGAACTGCAGACGTCTGATCTGAAGTAAACTCCATAATTATTAACACAAATAATTGCAAAGTCCTCAAGTCCACATTGAGACGTCACTTTACCTTCATGGTAGTTAGACATATTAATCGATGAGAAATTATTTGGTGTGCCGGATGTAATACATCCGGACAGGAAAGAGAAAGAGATAGAGAATTCCGAGCATCCTTCGGACAAATTGGTTGGGCCCATGTGCTTATTTCTTTCTCTCGTATGCACAGCATACCGAATAATTTCTCATTTAATAGGGACTATGACAAGGCTTATATATGAGGAAAATGGTGTAGTTATTTGGTTTTATCATGTGAAGGGATTACGGCCAAAACCAATTTTAAAACAAGAAATATTTATATTATTACTTCAAATTATTATAGGATTGGATATATATCATTATCCTTTGTGTTAATTAGTCACAATGAGTTTAAAAATTAGTTGGTTCATTGAAAATAAAGCTGCAATAAGACATCTGACGGGCTACTTTTTCCCTCTTCTTCCTTTTTCCTTTTTTTTGGGGTTTACTTACTTTGTTACAAAGTTAATTAAAACAGATTATATATATATATATATATATATATATAGCATCATATGCTGCAAATATTTTGCTGCTAGCAAAAAGTTAAAATTAATATAATGCCAAAATCTTCCATTTTATCTCAACAGCATGGTTAAAAGCATTTTCCCCCCAATAAAAAATCGCCGTGAAATAACCAAAAATTTGTCTAAAGTGTAATAACATATTCAAAATAAAAGAGATGGTAAATTTTATAAAATCGCCATTGAAACTTTTACGGTTTTGTCAGGGTATTTTCATCAAAGAATGTCTAATTCGGTTTGTTTTGAAGCCATTCAATTCACACATAAAGTTATTTCGGGGTTATCCGTGGTCCATTTATGCCTTAAACGGGTTAATAAAACCAACATATATTTTCATACAATATTACTAATTCAAAAAGGTTCATAACATTAAAAGTTCAATGATGCTATCACACAAAACCCCTGAAAACTCAACGGCCCTTTATAAAATTTACCCTAAACGATATGAGTACCATTTAATTTGCAATAGAGAAGGGATGAAGTTAGAGTAGATGATTCATGCAGCACATGAGTTGAGAAATCAGACAGTGAGTGAAGAAAGCATTGCAAAGGAGGAATGGGATGCATGAACCTAATTAGCCTTCAAAAATGTTAACTCATAATGAATGGTAGGTTGTGGTTTTTGATGTGTTTGGAATAATAAGGCTGTGATGGGATTCATGGCACATATAGAAGGCCAAATCATGCATCAAAGTGTTGTTATGTTGGATATCCGCTAGAAATTTAATTATTGGATTTGATATATTTCAAATTATATAACGAGTAATTAAGCGATACATACACATATCAACATGTTCTTACGTACTGCTAGAGACGTAAAACGTTGCAAGCAAACATAGTCTCGAGATAATTTTATAAAATTATATAGAGCTTTAGAATCAACCTTAAGAACAAAAACATGCATTTATATTGATATCTTAGTTCAAATTTGTTCTATATTTAGCTTTAATGGCATTATGTGAGAATTATTAATTAAGTATTTGTCATATGTAACTTTAGTCACACAAAAGGATGTGAGAATAAATCCAACATAACCAGTTAGTTTCCAACCAAATAAGGACAATATGAGAGAGGGAGTGAACCTCAAAAGATTGAGGTCAGCCTATGAGAATTGAACATGACATAAGAATAAATATAAAACGAGAAATTGATTAATTAATAGATCTATTACAACCATATCATACTATACACGATAGAACTAAAAGTAAAAGAAGTAAATCCCAACAATTTTGATAAAAAAGAAAGGATGGTCAAAAACGAAAAAATGATGATCGAAAAAATGATGAGTGGTTTCGGTGGTAATAAGCCCAGTGGTTGGCAGGAAACAAACAAGTTATATACTAACATTAGAATTCTCTTTTTCCTTGATTATGAAGATGTTTGGAATGTATGTGTAACCTCAAACAAGTTTTTGTTCCTCTCTCCCTCTCTTCCCGGATCTCCTTCACACACACAGTCACCAGACACACACTACATCATACCTCACACCCTTTGAAATGTCCTTTTCCCTTATCACCAAAAAGGCACAATTTTGAAGAAGCTAGCTCTAAAAAAAATCACAATATGTAAACCCTCAAATTCATTTATTTCTCTCAGAAAAAATTCTAGATTCACCCCGATGTAATATACCCAGTCAAAAGAGATTGATTAAGAATTAATTGGACAGCCTTAGGCCTTAGGTACGCAACATTAGAGGTCTTACCATTCTATTTCCATCTCTCTATCTGATGTGACGAGAACATAGACTGATTAAAAGCAACCCTTAATTTGTCTCTCTTACAAGTTCCAATATCGTATTTTTAAAATTACAAACCGTATGTTCATCTTCTCTCTCAAAAACTCGAAAATTATCCTAATAACAAAACTCTCTCTCTCTCACACACACACACACACACACACACATAATGCCCATAAACACACAATATACCACACCGTCATATCTTTCTTAACATCATCACCAGGCCATCTACCCCACAAATAAAAACACAAGTCTCTCATATATTATTATCAACAATATTCCCCCCAGAAACACAAGTTCCACAAAATCAAATCTCACCCGATAACACCCATAATTCCACACACACCACCAAAACCCATCCCATCCCCCCCCCCCCCCCCCCCCACCAAAAAAAAGGAGAGAAACAAAGCCTTCAACAAGAAGAAGAAGAAGAAGAAGAGGGTAGAAGAAGAAGAATATCTAGAAGTTATAAGATTCAAGAAGTAATAGTTAGTAGTAGAACTAGTACTTAAAAAGAAAAGAAGAGAGAGGAGGAGGAGAAGAAGAAGAAGAAAATGGAGCTGTTTCCAATGCAACCAGACCTGACCCTACAAATCAGCCCACCACCACCAACAACAACAAACTCATCATCATCTAATTACACTACTAGTAGGCAAGAACATCAACAAGCCACCATGGATCTAGGGTTTTGGACCACCAGTACCCCTCATCCTCCTCCTCCAACCACAACAACAACACAACCCTCAAAGCCCATCATCGCCGCCGACGGCAACATCATCGATCTCTCCTTATCAACCACGCCTTCAACTATCAATCCCCACTTCAGTTTCAACCACTATAGCAGCAGCAGCAGCAGCAGCAGCAGCAGCAGCAACATTAATGCACCATTCGGCGCTAACGAAGCATTCGGCGGCGGCTACAATTTCAATCATCATCATCATCATCACCAGACCGTTGAGTTCATGAAGCCCATTAGGGGGATCCCAGTGTACAATCATCATCATCATCATCATCATAACCCTCAGTTCTATGATTCCTCTTTGCTGTCGAGGCCGGGGACGAGGTTCCTGGCACGGCCGGTGCCCGTGAAGAGGAGCATGCGGGCGCCTAGGATGCGGTGGACTACGACCCTCCACGCCAGATTTGTTCATGCTGTTGACCTCCTTGGAGGCCATGACAGTAGGGTTTTCATTTTTCTATTTTTTCTGTTTTTCATTTTGGGTTTTTTTTCAAAAAAAACAATAATTTATGATTGATTAATTAATAGGGGCAACACCCAAGTCAGTGCTTGAGCTGATGGATGTCAAGGATCTCACCTTGGCTCATGTCAAATCTCATTTGCAGGTATTTTCATTTTTTTTTTTATTCCTGAAAAAATTAAGAAATTGTTTTTCCTTTTTCTTTTTTGGCCGATCCCCCCTTATTTTATGTTGATCTGAGTTTGTCTTGTGATTCAAACTTATTTTGTGTTAGTGGGTTCTGCAAAAGATGAGATTTTTGCAGCAGCACCACTTTACTTTGGAAGCAAGAAACATATTAATTGTTGTAAATAAATTAGAGAAACTGAACCATTTCAAAAAAAAAAATTGATAGTATCAATCTAGCATTACTAATTTGCTTTCTGCTCCACTCTCACTAAAAATGTGTACAAGATTTTTTACTTCTTTTGATTAGTTTAATTTGTTCAATACTATAATTTGTGTGATAATTCTAGCTAGTAAATATGATTGTAGATGTATCGGACGGTGAAGAGTACCAATGCACCTATGCCGGCTTCTTCAGGTAGTGTAGAATTTTCTTTTTTTTATATTTCCTATGAAGATATTGATTAAAAGTAAATATGGAAATGAAAATTAGGAAATTATTTTTTGTTGTAGGCCAATCTGATGGGTTTGAGAATGGTTCGGCTGGCGAAATCTCTGATGACAACTCCGTCGAGACTCACAACATTATTGGATCCCAATCATCAGGTGAGCATGAAGGGAGATTGGGGATGAATCAAGGAGCCAGCAATCACTATGGTCTCTGGAGCAATTCTTCAAGGTGATTTTAAAAAAAAATAATAATAATCATATGTTACTTGTTTAATTAGCTTCTGTAGGTATTAATTAAGCTTGCATGGCATTTTCCACTCAAAAAAAGAAGAGTAATTCTTAGGTTCAATGGTCATTTTAATTCCAAATAAGGAAATAAATACTGTTTAAATAAAGAGAGAACTCTATAAAAATTGCATTTCTATTTTTTTTAATGTTAATCATATGAATTTTCTGATATGATATGAAGTGATGGAAATATAAACATTGAGAGATTGATAAGACATTTTTTTCCTTCACAATTTGGTGGTGGAAAGCTCTGAGGTATTATATATAATGTCACTAATAATTAACCTTAAAAGGCTTGTGTTTGAACCAGTATCAAGATGTATAAAATAAGAAATTTGCTCACTATAGTATGTTTTCTCATCTCTTTTGGACAACATAAATTTAGGCAGTGATCTCACAAAACTAAGATGCTGTTATATCCAACACCAAATTAAAAGAAGTTTCTTAAATAGAAAATGTGTAATAAATCTCTCTCTCTCTCTCTCTCTCTCTCACACACACACACACACACACACACAATAATAAGCTAGTGTGAAAAGCCAAGGGATATACATTGTCTTGGCTTTTCACATTTCATTGCTTAAAGACTAATTAGTGATTTTATAGCCCTTTTTCTTAGGAAAGAAAAACAATATTTTTTTTTATATAATAGGAATATTTTCCTGATAGAAGTCATAGGAGAATGAAATCCAAAGCCAAAAAAGTTTGCCATTTTGTAGGTCTAGAGAAGTTCCAGCCCCTATGATGTTGCAATGATCCCTTCCTACAGTTCAAAAGACTCTCTCTCTCTCTCTCTCTCTCTCACACACACACACAGTTTGAAAGCTGACAGCTAATAGTGAGGTTTTTAGGGTTTGTGTGTGTGTAAACCATTTTTTTAATGAAAAGTTAAATATTTGGAGTAATGCAATTAATAATTTTTTAAATTATAGTTCAAATTGAAATTTGGTTTTAAGTAAAAACAATGAATGGTAAAAGAAACAAGTTATCTTTTCTAGGTTTGGAAAAGGCACAAGGAGATGCACAAAATAAACATGGTTTTTTTTCCAATAGCCCTCTTTGTATTTCAATATTTTTCTCCGTCCCTACTATAGTTAGCATTTGCCTGTAACTCTCTATAGTTATAAGTTACTCCTCTAGCCCCCCTAAACTTATAAGTTACTCTTGTTAACTCTCTCAATTGACAAAAATGTATCCTTTTGGAATATTCTATTAACACCGCTAGAATGCAACTACTAAAAGTCATTAGAAAAGCAAGGAACTAGGATGATTTCATATTATATGTTGTTGACACTATATGTTGTTGGCACAAGTGCAAGCCAAGAATAAAAAGCACAAAATAAATGTTTGTTGCGGCATGCCATGGATAAATAAAAATGCAAATATCATGTCAAGCATCTAGATAAAAATCCAACTAAAATTGCGTTTCTTACATTGAACCAATCAGTTGCCCCAAAAACGAAAAGACAACATAACATTTTATTTATCTTTGCAAGGAATCAATAAGGTCTAAAATCTAGCCGCATAAAATATTATCAAGGTTGGCTTAGGAAGACGAATGAATTTTCTTTTGGGTGTTATTCACAAGATCTACAAGTAAATATCAAAAAGGATTGTTAAATATGGGTTTGAACTCCACTAGGCACAAACTGGTGAATCAAGTTAATCTCTTATTAATGGGTTATGCTTTCTTAATGTGAATTCAATCAAGTAGTAGAATTTTGGTTTTGATATAAATAATTTTCAAAACCTGATTGAGCTGCAATTATTGCAGTGAAAAGAGGACTTTCACACGAGAAAGAATGTTGTAGAAATGTTTGATATAGTATGGTTATGTTTTAAATATAATATGAAATTCAATTTAAGTAATTGTCAAATTGAAAAGTAAGGACCTTTTTTAATGATGTGATGTTTGAATTTGAAATTTGTATTTTAAATATCATGAAACATGGATTGTGCAAGTAATTTGTAAAAAGACATATTTTTGTCAATTAACGAGGTTAATATGAGTAACTTTTAAGTTTAGAAGAATTACAAGAGTAACTTATAAGTTTAGACAGGCTACAGATAAATACTAATTATAGGAAATGACAGAAAAAAATATTAAAGTATAAGACGGGCTATCAGAAAAAAAAAACGCAATAAACATATACCCCATTTTCGGTCTATCATATTGCATTATTAGAGGGCAATATTGGAAATTAATGGACACAAATCAATTAATTAAAACAAATTGTGTAAGAGTTTGCATTATACTATATCTAGGATTCCTGCACATGCGATGTCGTGTATATTAAAATTTAGGTCCGATGTGGATACATCTTAATTGATTACCTTAAATTTAAATCTCTAAAATAATCTATTATCTTAACCAAAAATCTTCAGGGTTCCTTTCAAATCTCTCTCTCTCTCTCTCTCTATATATATATATATATATATATATATATATATATAATGTCCATCACACATGCAAAAAGTTGATGATACGGACCATACAATCTAAAGTTTAAAGTTTTTTTTTTGTTTTTCTGAATATTTTTATTTTAATTAACTGTGGTAGCGCCACATCTTCCCGGGTTATAGTAGTGATAGAGTAATTGTGGGAAATGGATCGTGGCAACCTATTTAGTTCCAATCAAGTTATTTATGAAGTATATTGTAAATAGCTAGTTCAAAGATAAGTAGCTTTTCTTAATGTTGTTTAATTCATTGGATTTCCACATAATTGAAGAGACACTCATTATGGTGGCATTTTCTTCAGTAGGGGAAACTGGATTAATGGCACACTAAGGGATACCACCACTGGGAGCAAGCACTGCTTTGAGGTAATTAATTAACCACTTCAATCCTTCACTCAAGTATTCACATTTTGAACTTAAATTGACTTCAAGTTCAAGAAGAAGCATATATAAAGAGAGTTGGTTTTTGCTTAATATATCATTTCAATTTTGGCTGGCTTTACTTAACTAAAGCTAACTGTATATAGTAGGATCTTCATATATATATATATATATATATATATATATATATATATATATATATATATATCTATATATCTATATATAATTTCTCTAAATGAATTCATAGTTCTTACAGATTTATCTATAACATGATCTTTTTGCGTAATCGGCATATTTTAGGTAAACTTTAGATGCGAACAATTGGTGGCTTAGCTTTTATATATACCATTTCAAAGCGCCCGTCAAGGTTGCAATAAAAACCGGAAAAGAAATATACTAATGTATGTGCTACTTACAATGGAAATTAAGAAGTGCTAATGCTTAATTTAGGGATAGTAGAAGATGAATAAGAATGCAACTATGTCAATATGATTTATGAGAAAAACTTGATGCATGTCTATTCAACTTTTGTGGTGTTTGTGTGCAGGAAACACAATCCAAAAGCATGGAAATCTTATCAGATTTGAATCCATCGTCATGTCTTTCAGAGACAGTAGTGAGCCCAAAGAGGCCCAACCTTGACTTCACCTTGGGAAGGCCACTCTAAATCTCAAGCTCACAGCATGCAATAAAGAAAGCAACAACAAAGTGATATCAGAGAGAGAGAGAGAGAGAGAGAGGCAAAGGAGAGAGAGAGCATTGAAAGTTTGTGTTGAAGCCTATCTTTTCTCTGTAAATTTGGATAGAATTTCATCCTTCATAGGAAAGCTAGAGGGAGACCATGAACACATCAAAAAAAAATTTAAATGAAATTTTGTTGATTGAAAGTGCTAGGTAGAAAGTTGGATAGGGTTTTGAGGATAGAGTTCCTTTTTAGTGTCATCACAAAAGCCTTCATTTTCTCATGCATGATGTGCATGTGGTTTGCTTTAATTTGGAGCTTCCCAACAAAGAGAAAATGTCAAATCATTTAGATTTCTAGCTACCATGGGCAATTGCAAAATTCTCATGCTTACTATGTAACTTTTGATTAGTCCTAATTGTATTGGAATGTTAATTACAAGTAGTTGTTTTCCACAGATTTTGTTGGATATTTACTGGAGTAACTGATCTACTTATCGTTTGACTTTGGCCAGCTGATTTTTGATCCCTGAAGCAAATTTGGTGTTACAATTGTACCATATTATATTCCTTTGGTTTTATGCATGGTTATTTTTTGCTTGACTTTAATCCCCTCTAAACATCCTTTTTTTTATTATGAACTACCTACTTCTTTCCGAATCTTATGATCATGATAAACCGTTGGTCGAAGGAAACAAAAATGATCACTTCTAAATATTTCTCCAGGGCTCCTGGCTTGCAAACTCATTGTCTTTATAAATTTTTTGTTGGAACTTGCATTTCGTATTTTTTCCGATATGCGATTCTAGCGATTCTAGCTAGATTCTATAGCTAGATTTCTGTTTTGGAAAATGATTTTCGGATTCGCCAATTAAAACGGTTTAAAAACGACTTCTTGGAAGTCATTCTTATTTATAGTGGGAGGCTATATTTCTCTGTCATGTAATCTAAATAGGTGCCATATAATTTTGTGACCACAAGCTACAAGTTGGTTACCAACTAGACATATGCTTCCATTCAAGTGTGAGTCACATAAGAATTGAAGCCTAGTTTTTGTACCTCCTCCTCCTCCTCACTCCATGACTATGAAATCACTTGTGAAGAAGTGTCAACTTTTTGTACATTTGTGATGGCAACATGAAGAACTTTCCTAGTGGTCCAGCTCATATGCTTAATTATTATGATATACACTACTTCATGTGCACACATATACATGTAATGGGTGCCCCCTATATATCAACTACACCTATCACACCACAAATATATTAATTGTGTGTTCCCTAAAATCAATATTTAAGCCTCTGGTGTCACATCCAACCTTCTATTTTTTTCAAAGACACCATTTTAACTTGATTTGAATCTCAATGGAGATCTTTCAAGCTAAAGTTATTCAGGTTGATCATGGAGAATTTAGTTTATGCGAGTTTCCATAAGTATTTTTGATGCCTAAAGCACAAGTACTCCCGTTTCCACGTAATTTTGATACTCTTTAGCCATTGATTTGGTTATGTGAAATGTGTTGTTATTGATAAACCGTTAAATTTGCAAATACAAATACAAGAATCATCTAAATCACATAAGTTTTTGTATATGGGATTTTTTTAGGATCAAGATGAACCGTGTTGATCAATGAAAAAGTTTATAGATTGTTAGATATTAGAGCTAGTATCAGAAGAGAAACTATTTTCTAAACTTTGACTGAATGTGGATGTGGAAGCGGATGCCTAGATTTTTATAGTGTTATTTCAAACTTTGTTTTTCTATTGACTTATGGAAAATAATGTTGGTTGCATTGCATGTACCCACCACCATTTTTCCCTCAAAAGAAAAAGATGTTGGTTCCTTATTCTCAACACAAAATATTTCATCAATATTTTTAGTTCTTTTTTATTTAAAGAAAAATCCAAGATGAGAGTATATGGAGATGTAGTTGTATTTGGCAATATGTGTGACATGTTCCCTGGGACTCATATTGTACAATTGTAGTCCATGTGTCTCAGGTTTTGCTTGCAGAGAGTGAAGACTTTTTAGCAATTATTATAGCTGCTTTTATGCTTTCACTTTAAGTTCTTATCCCCATCCACAACCAAAAGCATCTTTATAAACCCTAGTTATGAAATTGCATATGTTCAACTAAATAATGTATATAAAGATGTTTTATGAGAGAATTTCTTTTTAGATGATTGGCAACATCATATTGATATTTTATATGTATTTTTTTTTATTGAAATCACAAAATTGAATGATCATCTGCACAAATAACGACCAACCGACCTTTAGCCGACACATGATGAAATTTTCCTTTGCATGACAATGTAAACCTATCAAACTCTATATTTAACAAAAAAAATAAATAATCAAAGGTAAGGAATAAGGGGGAGCAAAATAAAGGCAGCATGGTTTCTTTCCTTGGGTATAAAAGCAAAGTTAAAAAAGCATACACAAATATTTACCCTTTAATAAAGGGTGAGGGAGTAAATGATAAAAGGCTTCTTTTCAGAGGCTCTGATAAATACAAAAGCATGGCAGGAAAAAAAACCTAGCTCTAACAGTGGTAATGCCCTCCTTTCTCTTTTTCCTCACTGACAAATCTCAGTGAGAGAAAAGAGAACAAGAGAGAGAAAGAGATTCATGGCTTCGTTTCTCAAATAATTAAAGAATGCATGATTACACTATGATATGATATGGTGGTATATTGCATGTGAGTCCAAAAATTTCTCTCTCCAAGACATTCTCTCACTCAAGAAGTCCTTTGCCCCTTCAATTATTAATCAATGCCCCCCCCCCCCCCCCCCTTCTCTCTCTTCCAATTCTTTTTGAACTTATCAATAAACATGCATAAATCTTCTCTAAATAAAATTATTTTTTTAATACTCATATTAAGCACTTTCCTATATCCACCTTCCAATCCAAGATTTTGCGTTAAATATCTTTCTGATTTATGATACTAGGATTGAACTGGAGTCGCATTATATACATCTACGTACCTATTTTTCTAAAGTATATTAAGATATGTTATATCGTATACAAATTTACATGATCTATTCATAGCAAATACTGTATGTGATGGATATAACATGGTATCAGAGCCAATTATACAGAGATTAAAGTAATCATAATATACTCTCTCCTCAATCTAGATCTCTAGGTTTCTATAGGCTTTATACCCCCATCTACTTCCTTGTTGGAGAACCAAGACAAAAGGGACATGGGAGTGCTATTGTTGATGCTCTCTTGATGCAACTGTCCATGCAGGGGCAATTGTCAGATGCTCTCAATTCTAGTGAGCCCCATGAAATGACACATGCATCATCTGATCTCTATTGAAAATATTAAGCCCTTGTTTTCACCAAGCCCCTTATATTATATACAAGAGTGATACTTATTGGCTTCTTTCTTGCTTCTTCCCCAACACAACACAGCACAACACAACACAATTGCATTAACAACCTTGAGAGGTGAGCCATTTTGTTTTGCGTGGGGCCCAGGTCAACCTTGTCAGTTTATATTAGTCAACAGTCAACATGAGCTAAGGGGCTAGAAGTTGGTGTTCGTTTTGTCAACTGCTATATGTGATGTGTATGCTTTTTGGAACTTTTTGAGCTTTTGGAAGTGATGTGATCAAGGATCTCAAAACTTTAGAACATTGAGTGCTCTCTTTGATTATAAGAGAATTTATTTTAAAAAAATTCCTAATGTAATGCATCTAATACATATGAGGGATAAAAGATAATACTATGTTTGTTTTCAAGCAACTTTGTAAGGCTCACAATACACTTGATTCTCACTACTACAATATGGGGTTGCCCCTACGGATAAAGGAATCCGTAGGGACAGATTTTTCTTGCCCCTACGGACTAAGCCGTAGGGCTCAACGGTTATCCCTACGGTGCCCGGCGTTTTAATTTAAAATTATTAAATCGTAATTTGTTGTTTGGCCCTACGGAGCCGCAAACCAATGATCTACGGTTAAGTCCGTAGGGGCATCTAAATGGGAATTTAATAAAAAAATGGGCACAGAAATGCCCTACGCCTCGATCTCTTTTCTCTCGTTCCCAAAATTCCCAAAATTCTCTGTGATCTCTTTCCCTCGTTCCCGCATATCTAATTTTCTCCTCGTCGCCACCGCCCTCCGTTCGCGGGCCGCCACTGTCCTCATCCTTCCTCGTCGAGTTCCTCGTCGCCGATTGCGCGCGTCGTCGACCGCCAAGCGTCTCCATCGTCTCCTCCACCGCCTACAGGTTAGTAAATATCCAATTAAACATAATTTTGATGATGTTAGGGCTAGGGTTCAGGGTTCGGATAGGGATGAGGGTTAGGGTTAGGTATCGGGTTCAGTTTAGGTTAGGGTTAGGGTTAGGGTTAGGGTTAGGGTTCGGTTGGGGTTGGGGTTCGGTTGGGGTTAGGGTTAGGGTTAGGGTTCGGTTGGGGTTTGGTGTTGGGGTTGGGGTTCGGCTGGGGTTGGGGTTAGGGTTAGGGTTAAGGTTCGGTTGGGGTTTGGTGTTGGCGTTGGGGTTCGGCTGGGGCTGAGGCTCTAGCGTTTCATTAGCTCAGGGCATTTTTATCTTTAACATATTCTTTGTGAACAATAGTGGGTGCTTAAGGCTTTGCAAGAATGTAAAATTTGAAGCCGTAATCAAAAGTGAGCTCATATAAGATTGATCCCATCTAAAGTCGAATGTTTTTGGCACAAATTAATACTAGTTAGATTACCAAGTTGAAACCATGTAAGGTCATTAGATCAATAGATTTTTACATTGTTTGCATAGGCATCTTCCACATAGGGTTAGATTAATTCGTTTTTACAAGCATATACATGTACTTGCGTGAAGACCGTCGACTTTCATGACTTACATATTAAATCGCTCCGTCCATGTCTAATTTAGATGGCAAATACTTGAGCACCGATTTAATTGTCATAGATGAGAATTAAATCTTTGTTGTTTTCTTTATGGTCTTTTTAATTTGCTGGTTGTAATGATACATATTTGTTTGTATTTCATTAGTGATTAATTTTTAGTTTGCTATTTATTTTTTTCAGTCTGGATACTTGATAGAATTACAATTGCTTTACTATTGTTTGCCTTTTTTCCTTTTGTATGGAAAATATATCCATTGTGTCATATGGACACTATTAAGTTCACATCGATTCAAGGGAAAAATTGAGAAAGGTTATGTTTGTTATATCCAAAACCTTTTTGTTGAACCCAACAGTTGAAACTTTAGAGTTGTTATAGATAGGTCTTACATGTTGTTTAATACATGTACCATTGTTAAGAGAGTGCAAGGTGGAGAACAATAATTTTTTTCAACGGCACGTTTTTCAAGTTAAAACCAATATATGATACCCGATGATAATATGAAACTTTCATATTCTCATCGATACTCATATATAAAACTCAAAGCACCACTTAGTCCCCGTCTATCGGTTAACATACGTTCGATATTCGTCGTGACATAGAACTATACGAAGGTTGTTAAATATCGGACGGTATAGCTCGGTACTAACAACCGTCGTGTAGTCTATGTGACGAGAAAATTCAATCGTATGATAACCGATAGATTTGTCCAGTGTGGACAAGTTAGGAATGTATAAAGCAAACACCTCCATTCACTTGTGTTTTCATCCGTTTCGAGATATTTCGTCGGTACTTTTCTGCTGGTTCTCCATATACAAAGATAGATTAAATGTTCATTTCAATGTTATTTCACAGCTTTGACGATGACGGGAGCAGCGAGGGGCGGCAGGAGCTCCAGCTACGGCACCGGCAGAGGCAGAGCGGTTCTGCCGCCCGGAGAGCTGCGTAGGGAGCTTCAGAGGGCCGGTCTTGCATCCCGATCAGAGACCCCTTCGGATGCTTCCTTCCATGTGGACTTTGACACACCTCCAGGTATATTGCACGCATATTCATTTTGAATGTAATATTATAGGTACATGCATGTTCATATCAAAATTACTTATATTGTCAATGTTTGATTGTCTAGCTATTGATGATGCGTCCACTCAGGGACAGAGGCCACTCCCGCACCTACAGGTATGTTTATATACCATATAGTGCATGTATATTGATTTAGAATGCTATATCATAAATATACATACATTCTTTTTGCTCTTACGTACTTACATCAGGGACAGAGGCCACTCCCGCACATCCAGGTATGTTTATATATCATATATCTGCGGGTATGTTTATATATCCTATAGTGTATACATGTTGATTTATAATGTTATATTATTGATATACGCATTCTTTTTGCAATTACTTATATAGCTGATACTTGATTGTCTAATTATAGGTGGTGCGTCCTCGTCTGGTGCAGGGGCCACTCCGGTCACTTCCATACCCACCGCTCAATCTGCAGGTTTGTATGAATAAATATAAAATATTTATTCATTTTACATATCCTTTAAGAATAAACATGAACTTCATGTAATTTTATCGATATTTATTTTCTAGTTGGAGATGCATCCACGTCCGGGTCACTGGCTGTTCTTCACCGGAGGAACTATCGTCCCACTCGTGCTGCTGCCCGGGCCCAGGCTCATGCTTTAGTCGCCGGAGGTATATATCACACTTCAATTTTCGTTAAATCTTGATTTCTTAATACCACTTTATCTTAATATTGATTGTCTTGATATTTCTTGTAGACGCAGGGCCTCCCCATCCCGAGAGGGGGACTCGAGGCCCGAATCAGTCCCATAGGCTGAGGCCCGACAGAGCTAGAGGGGAGGAAGCATTCCCCCTGATTATCACTATATCGACGATTATGCCGAGAGCTTCGACCGGTATATAGGGGATGAGAGCCGCCTCGTGAAGAACTATCCACTTCACGTTGAGTGGGGCAACCAGCACCGGCGCTCATTCGCCCTCTTCTGGGATCAGGCTCGGGTATTAATATATATTTTCATTTGATTTATCCAATATATTTATTATTAACACTTGCAATCTAATAACAATGTTTTTTTTGTATTTTCAGTTGGATTACGATTTTCAGCCTGTACCCGACCCTGATCACCCTGGGAGGGTGCTCGATCTTCACGCTCTGTACAATGGCCTGATGAAGAACATGCAGACGAAGGTCCGATACAACAGGAATGAGCTGAAGATCGACTGCTATTCCCTGTGGATGGCGACCCTCGAGACAGAGAGAGCGGCCCTCCTATCTACTCCGGCCTTTGCGAGAGTCGGCGTAGATACATGGCCTCTATTGTGCCAATATTTCGACTTTCATCGCAAACAGGTATGTATTTTAAATGTAATTCATTGTTGAGTATATAATTTATTTTTTTGTGTTGCTTAATTAGAAAACTAAATTTGAATGTGTTGTGCAGAAACAGGCCGATCAAAATAAAGAGAATAGGAAGTCGGCGAAGAGGGGTCGCCCCACTTATACAGGTGGCTCGAGGAATATTACTCATGCCACGGAGTTATCGGTAAAATACAATAGACCGGCCTTTGTGATATAATATAATATTAAGAGTTATTTTTTAATATCTCTAATATTAAGAGTTATTTTCTAATATTGCAGAGAGCTCAGACCCTGGCGCAGGGTGGTACATCGAGCGTGCTGTCCGCGTATCTTGCCGTCTACGGCACCTCGACAGATCCCGCCAAGGGCAAGCTTCGATACCCCGACACGGCTACCCAGGAGTATGCGTTAGTGTTAATATTTATTCAACCCCTATTTGAAATTTTTGTTTTGAAAGGTTCGAATTTAAATGATATACTTATATTTTACTGGTTAATATGGGTGTAGGAGCTGGTGGTTGAGCAGGCGGAGGCATTGGGGATCGATTTTACTGGACAGAACGATCTGATGCTATTGACCCCAGTCCTAAACGCCGCACACGGATGGCACCACGGAGGTTGGGAGGGAGGCCAGGGACTGGGTCCTAGCAGGGCCCATATGAGATTGGACTCCACTCCGGCGGTTACTTCATCTATCTCCCATGAGCGACGTTTCCAGGAAGAACTGGACACCCTGAAGGCCACTGTTCAGGAGTTGAAGGAGATGTTGGTATGTATACTACTTAATAGTAAAATATTATGTCATATTATAGATAGCAACATATCCAATATTAGTACGTAACCTAAGCTTATTTGGTTGTAGACTTAGTTTTGATTAATCATACATACATATCTAATTAAAATAAACTACGGTTTTCCAAACTAGATATCCAAACGAGGCTTAAGTCCCTAAGTATACATAGATTGGGGTTTCGCAATAACTTGATAATGATATGAATTTGACTAATACACAGTTCTTACTCGTTTATTACACACAAAATTGAACAGACGCGACAGGGTATATCGGCCGAGCCTCCACATGCATCTCTTTTGGCTGCGGCTCCGTAAGCCACTACCTTGGCTGCGGTTGTGCAGACCACTCCTACAGCTCCACAGCCCGCTCAGACTCCCGCACATTCCGCATTGCTCGAGATATTGACTCAGGGCATATCCGAGGAGCAAGCGCGCCAGATTACGGCGTTTATCAGAGGTGGAGCTGGACCGAGTTAGGGTAGCTTTTTGATTCTTATATTTTAAACATGTATTTATTTATATGATACATATTGTATATATTTTGGACGATATTGATATTGATGGTGTTTGCGTGTTTATATTGATTTAGATTGATATCGTATTCTGCTTGTTGATTTCTTTTGTATATTATGCGTGAGATGGGATTATGAATACTGCGGTATATATTCTGCGTGTTGATTAATTTTATATATGATGTATATATTATTGTGCACAGGACGAGAAAAAAACATGCAGCCTTTTTCTTAAAAAAAAACTGATAATATGTCCCTACGGATTAATCCGTAGGGCCCAACATTACCCCTGCGGATTAATCCGTAGGGTCCTACTTTGCCCCTACAGATTTATCCGTAGGGCCAAAATATCAGGATACCTGAGATTTTGCCCCTATGATCTCAGTAAGAGAGGGTTATACTTGTCCCTACGGATTTGACCGTAGAGGCTTAAACATGCCCCTACACAGGTATCCGTAGGGACAAAATATCAAGATACCTGATATTTTGTCCCTACACATTTGGACCTACGCATGTATCCGTAGGGGCAGACATTTGGCCCTACGGACAACTCCGTAGGGACAACTATTTTATTTTATAAACCGATAAATTAAATAACTTTTTTATCCCTACAGACTAATCCGTAGGGACATATGGACCTACGCATTACGCCGTAGGGGAAAGTATTTAATCGTAGGGGCATGTTTAAGGTTAAGACTTGCACCTACGGTGTTTGCACCTACAGGGTAATTTCATGCCCCTACGGATAAATCCGTAGGGGCAATGGTTTGCTCCTACGAATAAATCCGTAGGGGCAACCCCTATTTGTAGTAGTGTCTACGTTTGTGGCTGATACATCGAAGTATTTTTTCCTTTACAATTTAGCTATAAAAGATTGTTTTATAGGTAGCATGCATTAAAAGTTAGATAAGCGTCGAATTCAGCTCACTTTAGACACTATTACAAATGGGTTCAGTACTAATGGTCATTTCGTCACGGTTATAACCATGACCATATTATGGTCACGGTTATAACCATGACCGTATTATGGTCACGGTTATAAAAGATTTGGTCACGGTTCTAACCGCTACTAATAAAAAAACGGTGAGCCCTACAACGCACTGAAGATAAAACCCCAAATCTCATCATATTTTTCCCCCGATCATTCCCCCCTCCCCAATTTTTCACCAAGCGCCAAAAATCTTCATCACTGCCTCTTTCGTCGCCGGAGCTGCCTGTCGTTGCCGTCTCCTTCGAAGCCCTCGCCTCCTAGGCCGAGCTCGTCGTCGAAGGTGTTGGATAAAGTGCCCTCAAGGTAATTATTATGATTGCAAGTAGGTGATTATAATAATTAAGGGATGACCTATATAGGTATAACAGTCTTACTCGAGATTATAGTATGCTATTTTGTTATTCTTCATCATTGATGAAACCCATAGGATTGTTGCTTGACGACCAGTATTATGATGGCGATCATATATGTGAGAGCTGGGTTGTCCATAAGCGCATCCTTAAATATCCCTAGTCATGTGAATATCGAGACTGGGCATCGATACTCCGGAATAGACTAGTGTAGACGCTTCTAGACCCCAACGAGGGGCGGTGGCCGGTCTCACAAGCCATTGGTGTTGTCGCCTAAGATAGTATACAGGTGCTCACTGGAGTTGAGTAAACTGGACGGACTCGTCGAGAACTTCTAGATGGTATTATATCTATCGTCAGATGGAAGTTCTCAGGTGGCATAAGTACAGGTTGGTCCTTTGATCTGAAGTCGTCATTTGTCTCGTGTGGGTTCTCACTGTATTTTGATTACTATCCTACCACGGATCAAAGGTATCGTGCAAACATGTTTTAGTTGGGTACAGTCCCAAGCCACGTGGAGGCAGTGATCGACTGTCGGGGATTCGTCTCTCCTGGTATCAGGAGTCAATGTCACGCTATGTTCAGTCAGCTATATGTAACGTTTTTAAAATCGTTTCGGTGAAATTTCGGAAAATTGGTAAAATAAGGGGGTTTTCTGTAAAAAGTCAAAATACAAATATTTTTATTATAAAATTAAATATACATATTCTAGTTATGAAATTGCTAGTATTTGGTGTTTATTGAGCCACTGGTGAAATTTCAAATTTTCTGAAAATTTTTCCGAAATTAATTATTTTAATATTATTTTAAGTCGTACCTAATACATTTAATTAGGGAAAATTACAAATTGGAATGAGTTGAAACAAATTTTTTGCATCATAACACATTAAACAAAATTTTATCATGTGGTTTTTGAAATGAAATGGTTTGCCAAAACGGTTTAGAAAATATCGAAGAAAAATGCTTTTTTCGGTGAAATTAGTGTTAATGGAAATTGGGGCATAACCTTTATCATTTTTTCCCACACCCACACACTTCACCATCATCCCTTCCCCATGTGGCCGGCCCACTTTGACTGCCCCTCCCTCTTTTTCTCTCTCCAATCACCTCCTTTTGAATAGAAAAGAAAAGAAAAGAATAGAAAAAGATAAAAGAAAAAGGGTGGACTTTGACTTTCTCCCACTTTCTCCACCTCACTCTCTCTCCTCCCTCACACCCCCACATTTCCCAGCCTAAATTCTGCAGGCCAACAGCAGCCCCCCCCTTTCCCTCTTCTCCTCTCTTTTTCCATCAAAAAAATTGTCAAAAATCAAGTAAAACCTCAACGAAATCAAAATCCGACTCCTACCCATTTTCCCTCATCTTCTTTAGCATGGATCTTGGTGCAACGATTCCAAATTGAAGGTCTGGATTTGTAGTTTGATTCATGGTTGTGAGGTATAACTTTTTACCCATTGTTCTTTTTTGTTTAAATTCCTTATTGAAGCTTGTTACGTGCTTAATTTCGGATTAATTGAAAGTTGTGGGTTTGCAAGAGAAGGTTTAGATTAGGGCTTGTGAAAAATCTAGTTAGGGTTTTGTGTTGTGAGACTATGGTTGTGGGAGGTATTTGCCATATCAATGTTTTGCTAAATCAAATTAAGTTGCTAGTTTGCATTTTTGTTGATTTAAATTGTGAAATTTATATAAATTGTAAACTAGGTTTTTAAAATAATTATATTCTTATGAGATAAAATTCAAATTAAGATTTCATGTCATTATAAATATTATATTGAGTGGTTTAATGCTTTTAGTTCATGAAAATCCAAGCTAAATTGTTGTTTGTGCATTTTTGCTATAAAATTGTTAAAATTTGGGTATATTGTAAACTAGAATTTTGGGGTTAATGAAATTTATTGGGATTATATTATGGAAATTATTTTTATGACTTATTTAAGATATTTAATAAGTATTATGGCCGGTAGATTTGTTTAAACGTCGAGTTTTGTACTAAAACGGGTAATTTTTGCTTGCTAGATTTTCGGAAAAATGGCTTTTAAGGTGAATTTGGGGTTTTTGTGAATTTTAACCAATTTTTTATTATAATTAGTGTTCGTGAATGCGCAAATGAGTGTGTTTGGGTTTTCTCGATGGTTTGACGTTTGTACATCGATATCGAGAGTTGGTTTGGCTATTCTTGCATGCGTAGGCGATAGGTTTTGACCTATGCGTGATACGCGTGCCGATTTGATTTTCGTATGCCGTTTCGATTTCGAATTTGGTTTTAATGCGATACAGTGCGTTATGATATGTAGGTACCCCATGTGGACTTCGAGACGACAAGCAAGCGCGTGGCGACGTCGGCACCGGCGAGCGAGGACCAGGTGAGTAGATTTATATCTACGGGGAGAAGTCGGGTGGATGGCGTATAGCACCCCCGCAGTTCGTGGTGGTGTATACGAATACGTATACACACATATATTTTGATTATATATTTTATGTTGATATGAGACTTGATGATAAAGGTAGATTCTAGGTGTTCAAGGTGTTCATGGATTAGTTTAGTGTTAGTTGTGAAACCCTAGAGTAGTTGTTACACCCACACACGCACACACACACATGCATACATCTATGTTATTACCTGTGCGTATATGGGGAGATGTGTTTATGTGTTCACCTGGGTATGGGACTAGGTGTTCATATACTGGATTTGCGGATAATACTTAGGATTGAGATGAGTCGATGAGATTTGAGTTGAGGCCGTGAGATCGGTGATATGGCAAGATTCGTACTTGAGATACGTCATGATGTTATAGCGGATCTTTGAATGACAATGCCATGTGAATAGTGATATTAGTAGTGTACTAGACGTAGGTCAGTATCCCAGATGATGATCTCGATAAAGAGGATACCAGATGAACAGTGTGATGAGTATGATATTGACCCGTACCCAGATTTGGGGATGCCGTACGACGGATTTACGTACGAGCTATATATTGATGATTGATCCACACTCTTGACTTGGGATGTCTGATTATAGATATGGTATCGGATATGATATTATTGAGGCGGGATCACCGACTAATATATATACAGGTATGTATACGTATCGACTCAGATGTTAGGCGGTTTCCTTACCTGTAGTTCAGCTTGTTAGTTCAGCCGTATAGTTTAGTGTAGTTGTTAGACTAGATTAGACTCCTACCTGTTTCAAAACTAACGAATCGTGGGTATTTTAAAAGACAGGTCAAGGGATTCTACGGATATTTCAAAAGACGTATCTTTTCTTAAAAACACCGTAGCCCTTCAAAACACCGCGATTCGTGTTATTTCAAAGGGCACTATTGCAGGACTTATATTTAGGGTAATGCAGTTTAGTTATCGTTGTATCTAGTATTCCGCTCATTATTGCTGTTCGTTCCGCATCGCATACTTATATTATAATTTCTTATTGCATTGTTGATATCATACTGTTAGGACACCAGCACCATTACCGATGATGCGTATGTACCACGTACACTTACTTGCCGGCTCACACACATCTTCATCGGTAATTGCCATGTCACGTACACCTTAGAAAATATTATTGCTTGACTTATCTTGTTAGTTAGTAATTTGACATGATATTAGTGTACCTGCCTTATATGCCAGCTTAACATTGTAGTTATTACTTGTCACTTCATGCATACTGTTATTCATTGTTATGCCTATATTCATGGTTTTACATGCTATTGATGATTTGGATTCGGATTTCCATGAGATTTTCTGGATTTGGGGGGAAAACCGCAAAACTTATATAAACTGCTTTCTCTCTTTTTAAATAAAAAGTGCGGTTTTTCCCATGATGTATGAGTCGTCCACCATGAGTTTGCTGATGGATTTCGAGACCCGATTCGAGAAGACGAATGAACCGTTTCGGGTACATGGTGGACCCGGTAAGGTACCCCGGGGCAAGAAGCGCGTGATGATGACGATGTGAGCCCGGCAGGGAAGCACTACCTACCGTTGATTTTACCCGTGCGTCGGATATCCGGAGGATACCGTCGTGGTCTTGAGATGGATGGTAGGGGCCGGTCTGGACTGACGGCGCCCTAGATATTGTGATTGAGACATTGAGATTTTGAGATATTGAGGTACAGAGATTGCGATACAGAGATATCGAGATATTTGGACACTTGTTTTGTGTCGATGCTGGGCACTGTTTTATACTGATTTCATTTATGGTACCTCATTTTTAAAATACAGAAATCTCACTGATTTATGAAAGCAGTTTTCTTTCACTACATACATTCTGTTTCATGCATTCATACATCATCCATATGATACGTTGCTACCTGAGGCACTGACACGGGCACATGGGATTACACTTGGGTTAGATATTTGCCCTAGCCATGGTTATGGGTTGCTGGTTATATATTTGAAGATTATATATTATAATCGTATGACCCAGGATTGCGTCATACATGCGATTTCTATTCGTAAATATTTTTCTATTCACGAGTTGGCAACTCACCCCCGTTGTGCCCCAGTTTCTTGCAGGTTTGCCGTACAGGTTTCATTACGGCTTTGCGGGCACAGTTTCGTTCGGGTGACTTGCTAGTAGGTGGGTTTATTGGTATCGTACCCATCATATTACCTTGTATAATATTATTCAGTTGTATCTAGTAAATTCCATCAACCAAACATGTATTTATTTTGAGATAGAGACCAGTGATGTTATTCTTTCGACCTTAGAGTCGCGCGTTATATTTCTTGTGGTTTTGAGTTTCCTTTTGAGTTTTGATTCTCGCCCTTGGCGTTGTATATTATATTACTTGTGTGGTTGTGACCGTCGATTGACGAAGAGCTAGCTCCCGCTTGGGGATGCCTTTTATTGATTTCGTATGCTATTCATGTTGTATCCCGTTTGGTGGCCGGTATTTACAAAGGAGACTCTGCCGAAATTTTCAAGAAATATTTGATGTTTTTAAAAACGCATAATTCGGCTTATGCTAATAAAACTACTTGATTTAAATTGGTTTTTCCTTCACTCTACTACTTTTCTTGGTTTGGATTTCTGGGTTTTCGGCTTACTTAGATTACGTACGCCTCGAGACGTTTCGTAGTTTAAATGCCGGTCATGTTCCGTACTTTCAGGACGTGACAAAGTTGGTATCAGAGCGTTAGGTTTTACCTTCGGAGTGTAGGATGACCCTTGGTTGATGGAATAGGTGACTAAAGTAGAGTGACGTACCGTGGGTATGTTACGCGGCATACTTACGATACGCTATTCCACTTAAGAAGTCTTAGGATGTACATTTCTTTGTTCAGTATTATATTCATTCCTGATTTAGCCTCATTGGTACCAGTTATGGTTTGCTGCCACGATTACTGGCAGGGAGAGCTACGGCTAGAGTTGCGGTCAGCATGAGCTCGTCATGAATGAGGACTAACCAGGGCGTAATTCCGGCGACACACGATGGCGACACACGATTGCGGAGATGTGTCTTTTTATTGTGTTTTCGCACCACGAGCGTTGGGTGGATTGCTGTATGAGATTACTCAGACGTGCAGATCAGCCCCAGAGGATTGAGCCAATGACAGAGGCCAACCAGATTTTGATGATTGTTGGTGTATTGCTTATTCATGATGACTTAGGCACTGTTCAGTGTGCAGACGAGTGAGCCAGTCATTGCTGCGAACGACGAGATATCGCCCCAGATGTTGGAGCTATTGCAGGACGAGTTGTACTAATAGATGATAGAAGGTCGCTAGTCACCTGAGGATGAATGACTAGGACAGGTGGTTCGTTCGCCTACCCTGATGCGAGGTCATCAGATTGATTGATTCCAGCTAGAGACGACTTCACGCGGAGACGTTGAGAGTTGACAAAGATGATCGAATATCAGCAACCTATTATTCCAAGTTTAAAGTATTCGGAAATGCATGCAGGAAATTCTATGGACCCTCTAGAAGAATGAAACCCTAACTCGACTTAATGACCGTGTGAAAGCCTTTGAACCTTAGGGTTTGCGGCAGTTCCACGGCGCCATTAGTGAGGCTTGGGTTTGCCCTTCTACGGCTGGACCATCGATGCTGTGGTACGTACTCGATACTGTTGAACTGTACCCAAGATGTTGAGCTCTTGGGGGATTATGAGGTTTTGACGAATCTATCGGATGGTTCGACTTCATTCGGATGCCAGGTGGTGAGATGCATTTCTTAGGAGACTCCAGATACGAGGATAGCCGTAGGAGCTCAGTCCATGCAGCCACGACGAGACGAGTCCGAAGCAGTCGACATTAAAGAAAGTGGAGTAAAGAGGTCCGTACAAGATCTGGATAAGATGACGTTCCACTCCACTGACATCAGAGATGCGATACACATGCCGAGGCATTATACTTAGATATACCTACCAGAAGGAGTCGCGATGAGTATGCAGCCATTCCGGAACGAGAACAGATCTAGTAAGGGACGATGACTTCCAGACAGTTTGGCAGAGATGAGATTTGGGAGAGATCTCGATAAGACCTTTCTGGAATAAATTACGAGAAGACTTGGACCCAAGAGTGGTCATGTTATGCATACCGGCTGGCCAGAGTTCAGGATCGTCGACGAGACATGCTATGAGTGACCACGACAGTTGGTCAGAGATTCTTGGAGGATGTGCTTGAGCGGGACTATTCCGCCATATTTGATTTCGGTATTTTGGACGATCTATTCGCATGACTGATTTTGATGATTGAGTTTCATGATATTTGTTTTCATGTACCATGGTTGCACCTACTGAGTATTTACGATTTTTGCACAGTTGTTGCACTTGATATCATTTTCGTGTCTTGGTTTCGCATGTTAATGATTTTATGGGTTTCATACAGTTGAGTTGATTTTATGCGTATGTACGCACACGATTTGGTTTTTGCACTCAGTATAGTTCATATATGCTTGTAGTGCAGTGTTACGTATGTTGTGCATTTAGATGCACTGGACTTCGATTTCGATTGTGATGTTCGATATTTGTTTTGTGCACCTTATGCACCTGATTGGATTTTGCGCATATTCGACGCTTGATATTGGATTTCATGATTTCGTGCACGATGGATGTACCTGATTTGGATTTTCGCGCATGTTGGGCGCATGTTTTGAGGTGCGATTTTGGTGCACACCAGATGCACTAAATCGAGATTCTTCGTGCATGTCAGATGCACCTGATTTTGCTGTCAGGCACCCACGTTGCCTATGACAGATGTTTCGTGCACACCCGATGCACTTAGATTTTGTTTCTGTGCACATGTTAGCACATATATGGATGTTGATTTCCGTGCGCACCAGACACACGTAGTATTCGTATGCATATTTTGGGATTGATTTCTTATAGAGCAGTACGTTTTATGATATTTGCTATGTGTTTTCGTACTGAGCAGGACTAGTCAAAGGACATTACCTGAATGTATTTTGCATGCATTGATAGCTATCGAAGGGAATTACAAAATGCGAGCTATAGTCTCAGTATTTACCTACGTGTCCGATATGACACGAAACGTTTAAAACAAGAAAACCCTTCCAAATTGTTTCCCAAAATGGCGGAACGTACAGTTCAAACAAAAGGTATATATGTATATGATTATTTTCGTATGATAGACGTCCGCCACTGTGCAATGTTATGCGCATTGCACAGCGACTTTAAGAGATTTGGCATGCATTCCTTTCAGATATTTACATATATAGATTTGATATTTACGTGTATAGTTTCGAGTTATATCATATTGGTTTTGTATTGGATTTGACATTTGTGTCTTTAACATGATTCCGATGATTGCGGGATGCTTGATGGAGTTTTGATTTTGAGTTATATGCTCATTTTTCATGCGCATGCGCTGCGCTACGATTTGTTTTATGTATTTACGATTTCGGAGCCCCGACGACTTGATGGTTTTGCTTAGGTGTTTTAGTATTTGGGAGGAGTTTTAATTTAAATTTCGGGACCGAATTTCTTTAAGGGGGGAAGATTGTAACGTTTTGAAAATCGTTTCGGTGAAATTTCGGAAAATCGGTAAAATAAGGGGGTTTTCTGTAAAAAGTCAAAATACAAATATTTTTATTATAAAATTAAATATACATATTCTAGTTATGAAATTGCTAGTATTTGGTGTTTATTGAGCCACTGGTGAAATTTCAAATTTTCTGAAATTTTTTCCGAAATTAATTATTTTAATATTATTTTAAGCCGTCCCTAATACATTTAATTAGGGAAAATTACAAATTGGAATGAGTTGAAACAAATTTTGTGCATCATAACACATTAAACAAAATTTTATCATGTGGTTTTGGAAATGAAATGGTTTGCCAAAACGGTTTAGAAAATATCGAAGAAAAATGCTTTTTTCGGTGAAATTAGTGTTAATGGAAATTGGGGCATAACCTTTATCATTTTTCCCCACACCCACACACTTCACCATCACCCCTTCCCCATGTGGCCGGCCCACTTTGACAGCCCCTCCCTCTTTTTCTCTCTCCAATCACCTCACTAGTAAAATAGGGGGTTGCCCCTACGGATGGAATTATCCGTTGGGGCAGATTTTACTTGGCCCTACGGATTACTCCGTAGGGCTAAAGGGTTGCCCCTACGGGCACTGACGTTCAAGAATTAAAAAATTAATTCTTAATTTGGTATTTGCCCCTACGGTGGCGCAAACAAAGGACCTACGGGTATATCCGTAGGGACAAGTAAATATCGATTTATTAAGACCCCAGACCGATCGCCTACGCTCACTTTCTCTCTCTCTCTCTCGATCTGGCGCGAGAAAAATCCCCAAATCGCCACGCCGTCGTCGCCACCGTCGTTCTCCTCGTCGCCACCGCCGGTTCGTCGCCACCGCAGTTCTCGTCGCCACCGCGGTTCAGGTCGTCGCCCCAGCCCCAGCAGCAGCCGTTCAGGTGAGTAAATCTCGAGGTAAATTAAAGAATTTTTGGATTATTTTGGGCTTAGGGTTCATGGCTGGGTCTGGGGTTGCGCGCGAGTTGGGGTTGGGCAGGGGTCGCGGTCGCGGTCGCGGTCGGGTCGGGGTCAGGGTAGGGTTAGGGTTGGGGTTCGGCTGCTGCTGGGGTGGGGCTGGGGTTAGGGTTTGCCTTAGGGTTGGTGTTGGGGTTTAGCTGGTCGCGGTCGCGGTCGGGGTCGGGGTCACGGTAGGGTTAGGGTTGGGGTTCGGCTGCTGCTGGGGTGGGGCTGGGGTTAGGGTTTGCCTTAGGGTTGGTGTTGGGGTTTAGCTGGCCACGCTGGGGTTAGGGTTGGGCTGGGGCTGGGGGCTGGGGCTGGGGCTGGGGGCTGGGGCTGGGGCTGGGCCACGCGGGGTTTTGGGATCTTTGTAATTTGCTTGCTCTGTTTGGGGTTTCAGTTGATCCTCATTAAAAAATTGGTGATTGATCTCTTCAATTATATTATTATCTGTATTTAAAATTTTTGTGAAGCCTTCAGAGTTTGGAAAAATCTAGAATTACCGTTGAAATTCTGGCAACATTCAAAAACTGTGTATATGATGTGTGTGTGTGTATGCATGTATATACATTTGAAATTTATCTTTCTTCTATGATATAAAACGGTTAAACCGAAGAAAATTACTGGGGGAATTTTTGCTAAAATGTCTTGAGAGGGGGTTCAAGTGATGGGATAATTTCATTTGGTAATCTTTTACTTAATTTACATCTCTTATTTTTTCATGCAAAAATCTGAATAGGTTTCTTGCAATTTTGCCTATCGATCAATTATTATATTTATTTCTATTTTTTGTGGATGATTTGGCTTCAATTGAATGGAGGCGATGATGGCTTGCCCTCAAGCTTCCACTTTTATGAGCTTTATAGTTATGAGATTGGCGAGGCAAGCTGGTTTGTAGCCATCTTATTTCTTTTCCTAAATTCAAATCCAAATATAAACTGTCTGATTGAGAGAGAGAGAGTATGGGAGATTATGTATTATTCAATGTGTTTGGAAGCTGGCATGTTCTGAGCGTCATCTCTGCATGAAAGCTATGGTTTTGCAAAGGGTTTGCCCTAACTATTTTCTGTGGGGAAGCTGAAGGCCTGAAGCTTCATCAAACTCAGGATTGGATTCTGGTCGGGTATTGTAAATTCTTGTGAAAGTTCCGTTCAAGATTTGTTCAGAGCTTGCATAACATCCTTTTCATCTTTATGAGATCTTTATGCAGTCATTTTTTTGGGTTTATATATTTCTCGAGCCCGTTTGACTTTGGACTTAGGATAACCCCAAATCTCTTTCTTATTTTGATTCCTAAGCTGGCATATCTGAGGCTCGTATTCCAGTATCGTTGCTGGAAAAGCTAGGGTTGCGAACATTTTTGCAACGATAATTTCTGTATGACAGCTTAAGCACACATAAAACTTAAACAATCTTGAAGCACTGCAGTTTTTCACTAAACTACCTAAAAGTTTTTATATTGCTGCAAGCTTCCTTAAAGTGCTGCATCTAAGTGTATTTTAGTGGGAAAACCCTTGAAAGCCAAACTTCATGGGGTTTGCTGTTTGCCTTCTCTGTAGCTAGTTTGAGGTTTATTTAGTTTTGGATTTGTTTTGCAACACTCTCTGAGTTCCAAATCAACAAAAAGCTGAATGTTGAATCACAAGCAAGAAGCAGCCAAACTGGCCCTAAAGTAATCCTGAGTGATGATAATTTTCCAGGGAGTTTAAAATTTATAGAAATGGCGAGGCAACATTGGATTGTCTGCAAGTATTCAAGCAACCTGTTTGCAGCCATCATGCTATTTGTGATCCCAGTATAAAACTCAAACATGCCTCTTAGTTAGTTTACTTTAATTTGTTATTTATGTGTGTGTGTCAACATTGGATTGTCCCAAGTATAAAACCAAACCCACAAAACATCAAAACTGTCTCCGACAATCTTATGGTCATTAGACATAAGATTTATGCATATAGGTAACATCTGCCAATATGCCATATCCAGACCGCAATCTATTTTTGGTCGATGAATGCTATTGCAATGTAGGATGATCAGTTCTATCAATCTTGATCTCAATGGTTTAAAATCATGTTACACATACAACACGAATGCACAACAAACGCATAATTAGAGAGCGACTCAAGATATTCAGGTTAAAACCAATATATGATACTCGATGATAATATGAAACCTTCATATTCCCATCGATACCAATATACGCCTCGATATCTTTCCCTCTCGTTCCCAAAATTTTCTCTCGTTCCCGCGTCTCCAATTTTCTCTTCGTCTCCACCGCGCGCCCTCCGTTCTCAGCCCGCCACCGCCCTCGTTCTTCCTCGTCGAGTTCCTCGTCGCCGATATTTGTGCCTACATTGATGCCGCAACGAATCAAATGATGTGGATCACAAACTAATTAAATAAATTTTGAATACCAATCTGGACTGGGATTTGAATACCAATCCTAGTTTGCTATATTTTTTTATATATAGTAGATGGTGATACTTCTTTAAGTAAAAACAACCCTACACTTAAGCGAAATCATAAATCGAAACACACATATATAGAATACAACTCATACATGGGTATCCTCAAATCTAACTTTCATTGAATTTGCACGCGCACTTAAAATAACAACTTTTATACTAAAAAAATTATGTATGCCATTACTTAGTAGTTTATGGTTTTAAGACGCAAAAGCCATTTGAGAAATACTTTTCCTACCCACTATTAATCCATATTCTCAATATAGTCATTGAATTTGCACGCGAACATCATAAGAAGGAGAAGACAGTAATGTGGCAGAAGGAGAAGACAGTAATGTGGCGGAAGAAGAAAAAAATGACATTTCTCGTTCTCTGTTTCAGCATCAATCTTCTGATATGAACTAATGATGGCTTTCACATAGGCTTTTCCCATTAGAGACTTCTTAGTGTCCAATGGAAAGCATACATCAGATTTGTGCAGGTCGGGTTCTTCTATGACTTTTAAGAGTCTCAACTGATTCTGTAAATTACACCCTACTTGGGTGATACTTTTACCACTTCTCACTGCAGGTGCGCTCTCTAATATCCATTTTGAATGTAATATTATAGATATCCATGCATGTTTATGTCAAAATTACTTATATTGTCAATGTTTGATTGTCTAGTTGTTGGTGATGCGTCCATATCAGGGACAGAGGTCACTCCCGTTCCTCCAGGTATGTTTATATATTATATAGGGCAAGTATATTGATTTAGAATGCTATATCATAAATATACACACATTTCTTTTGCTCTTAGTCGTCCAACTCATTATCATGGGCTGCTTGATGAGATTAGATTTGCTCCTGATGATCTACAAGAGCTTGTTCACTCCCTGTCATATGTGTAAGCAGCGCTATATGCGAGTTTACCTTGTTAGTATGTATGTACTGAAATTAATTAATATTATTCAAATTTTGATACATGCAGATACCAGAGGAGCACATCTTCTATCTCTGTAGGTAAGGCTTTGAATTTGTTGATTTTGGTATTTCTTGTCAATTTTATAGACCAGTATGTGCTAAATATAATGTTCTGACAGTTGCTAGGGGGAAGGCAACATTCGAGGCTGCTGACCCCAGTCCTGGACGCCGCACACGGACGGCACCACGGAGGTTTGGAGATAGGCCGAGGACTGGGCTCTAGCAGGGCCCATATGAGGTTGGACTCCACCCCGGTGGTTACTTCCTCCGTCTCCAGTTAGCGACGTATCCAGCAGGAACAGGAGAGCTTGAAGGCCACCGTTCAGGAGTTGAATGGGATGCTGGTATGTATACTACTTAATAGTAAAATATAATGTCATATTATAGATATCAACATATCCAATATCAGTACATAGCCTGAGCTTATTTGGTTGTAGACTTATGTTTTATTAATCATACATACATATGTAATTGAAATAAACAACGCTTTTCCAAACTAGATATCCAAACAGGGTTTCGAAATAACTTAATAATGATACGAATTCGAATAATAAATAGTTCTTACACGCTTCTTACACAAGTTATATCCAGACGCGACAGGGTAGATCGGCCGAGCCTCCACACGCATCTCCTTCGGCTGCGGTTCCGCAGACAGCTCCTGTAGCTCCACCGCCCACTCAGACTCCCGCTCGCGACGAATTGCAGAGTTTATTGACCGAGGAGCAGGACCGAGCTGGACCGAGCTAGGGTAGATTTTTGGTTCTTTTTTTTTGAAACATGTATTTATTTATATCATACACATTGTACTACATTTTGAAACGATATTCATATTGGTTTGTATTTATATCATATTCAGTTTTTGTGTTTCTTTTGTATATTATATATATGCGTGAGATGTGATTATGAATACTGCAATATATGATTTGATTGATGTATACATTATTGTGCACAGGGCGGGAAAAAATCAAGCTGGACATTTTTTAAAAAAAATTTCAGACAATATGTACCTACGGATTAATCCGTAGGCCTACACGTTAAGCCTACGGATATATCCGTAGGGGCTAAATATCAGCAGTAACTGATATTTCCCCCAGATGTCAGTGCCAGGTGTTTGGGAATCCCCCTACGGAGATATCCGTAGGGGCCACTGACATTCCCCTACGGAGTTATCCGTAGGGGCACATATCAGGAATCCTGAATATGTGCCCCTACGGAAAAGTACCTACGAATATATCCGTAGGGGGTAGTACATGCCCCTACGGCTATATCCGTAGGTCCAAGTAATTTATTAAAATAAACCGTAAATAATATAAAATCTTATACCCTACGGCTAAATCCGTAGGGGAAACTGGACCTACAGATATATCCGTAGGGGCAAGAATTTAACCGTAGGGATAAGTTCAGGGCCTCGACTTGCACCTGCGGCCTTTGCACCTACGGGGTATTTTTTCGCCCCTACGTATATAACCGTAGGGGCAGTGAGTTTCCCCTACGGATAAATCCGTAGGGGCAACCCTTCTTTGTAGTAGTGCCTACTTTTGAATAGAAAAGAAAAGAATAGAAAAAGATAAAAGAAAAAGGGTGGACTTTGACATTCCCCCACTTTCTCCACCTCACTCTCTCTCTTCCCTCACACCCCCATATTTCCCAGCCTAAATTCTGCAGGCCAACAGCAGCCCCCCCTTTCCCTCTTCTCCTCTCTTTTTCTATCAAAAAAATTGTCAAAAATCAAGTAAAACCTCACCGAAATCAAAATCCGACTCCTACCCATTTTCTCTCATCTTCTTTAGCATGGATCTTGGTGCAAGGATTCCAAATTTAAGGTCTAGATTTGTAGTTTGATTCATGGTTGTAAGGTATAACTTTTGACCCATTGTTCTTTTTGGTTTAGATTCCTTATTGAAACTTGTTACGTGCTTAATTTCGGATTAATTGAAAGTTGTGGGTTTGCAAGAGAAGATTTAGATTAGGGTTTGTGAAAAATCTAGTTAGGGTTTTGTGTTGTGAGACTATGGTTGTGGGAGGTATTTGCCATATCAATGTTTTGCTAAATCAAATTAAGTTGCTAGTTTGCATTTTTGTTGATTTAAATTGTGATATTTATATAAATTGTAAACTAGGTTTTTAAAATAATTATATTCTTGTGAGATAAAATTCAAATTAAGGTTTCATGTCATTATAAATATTATATTGAGTGGTTTAATGCTTTTAGTTCATGAAAATCCAAGCTAAATTGTTGTTTGTGCATTTTTGCTATAAAATTGTTAAAATTTGGGTATATTGTAAACTAGAATTTTGGGGTTAATGAAATTTATTGGGATTAAATTATGGAAATTGTTTTTATGACTTATTTAAGATATTTAATAAGTATTATGGCCGGTAGATTTGTTTAAACGTCGAGTTTTGTACTAAAACGGGTAATTTTTGCTTGCTAGATTTTCGGAAAAATGGCTTTTAAGGTGAATTTGGGGTTTTTGTGAATTTTAACCTATTTTATATTATAATTAGTGTTCGTGAATGTGCAAATGAGTGTGTTTGGGTTTTCTCGATGGTTTGACGTTTGTACATCGACATCGAGGGTTGGTTTGGCTATTCTTGCATGCGTAGGTGATAGGTTTTGACCTATGCGTGATACGCGTGCCGATTTGATTTTCGTATGCCGTTTCGATTTTGAATTTGGTTTTAATGCGATACGGTGCGTTATGATATGTAGGTACCCCATGTGGACTTCGAGACGACAAGCAAGCGCGTGACGACGTCGGCACCGGCGAGCGAGGACCAGGTGAGTAGATTTATATCTACGGGGAGAAGTCGGGTGGATGGCGTATAGCACCCCCTCAGTTCGTGGTGGTGTATACGAATACGTATACACACATATATTTTGATTATATATTTTATGTTGATATGAGACTTGATGATAAAGGTAGATTCTAGGTGTTCATGGATTAGTTTAGTGTTAGTTGCGAAACCATAGAGTAGTTGTTACACCCACACACGCACACACACACACACACATGCATACATCTATGTTATTACCTGTGCGTATATGGGGAGATGTGTTTATGTGTTCACCTGGGTATGGGACTAGGTGTTCACATACTGGATTTGCGGATAATACTTGGGATTGAGATGAGTCGATGAGATTTGAGTTGAGGCCGTGAGATCGGTAATATGGCAGGATTCATACTTGAGATACGTCCTGATGTTATAGCGGATCTTTGAATGACAATGCCATGTGAATAATGATATTAGTAGTGTACTAGACGTAGGTCAGTACTCCAGATGATGATCTTGATAAAGAGAAAACCAGATGAACAGTGTGATGAGTATGATATTGACCCGTACCCAGATTTGGGGATGCCGTACGACGGATTTACGTACGAGCTATATATTGATGATTGATTCACACTCTTGACTTGGGATGTCTGATTATAGATATAGTATCGGATATGATATTATTGAGGCGGGATCACCGACTAATATATATACAGGTATGTATACGTATCGACTCATATGTTAGGCGGTTTCCTTACCTGTAGTTTAGCTTGTTAGTTCAGCCGTATAGTTTAGTGTAGTTGTTAGACTAGATTAGACTCCTACCTGTTTCAAAACTAACGAATCATGGGTATTTTAAAAGACAGGTCAAGGGATTCTACGGATATTTCAAAAGACGTATCTTTTCTTAAAAATATCGTAGCCCTTATTTTCAAAAAACCGCGATTTGTGTTATTTCAAAGGGCACTATTGTAGGACTTATATTAGGGTAATGCAGTTTAGTTATCGTTGTGTCTAGTATTCCGCTCATTATTGCTGTTCGTTCCGCATCGCATACTTATATTATAATTTCTTATTGCATTGTTGATATCATACTGTTAGGACACCAGCACCATTACCGATGATGCGTATGTACCACGTACACTTACTTGCCGGCTCACACACATCTTCATCGGTAATTGCCATGTCACGTACACCTTAGAAAATATTATTACTTGACTTAGCTTGTTAGTTAGTAATTTGACATGATATTAGTGTACCTGCCTTATATGCCAGCTTAACATTGTAGTTATTACTTGTCATTTCATGCATACTGTTATTCATTGTTATGCCTATATTCATGGTTTTACATGGTATTGATGATTTGGATTCGGATTTCCATGAGATTTTCTGAATTTGGGGGGAAAACCGCAAAACTTATATAAACTGCTTTCTTTCTTTTTAAATAAAAAGTGCGGTTTTTCCCATGATGTATGAGTCACCCACCATGAGTTTGCTGATGGATTTCGAGACCCGATTCGAGGAGACGGATGAACCGTTTCGGGTACATGGTGGACCCGGTAAAGTACCCCGGGGGAAGAAGCACGTGATGATGACGATGTGAGCCCGGCAGGGGAGCACTACCTACCGGTGATTTTACCCGACGCGTCGGATATCCGGAGGATACCGTCGTGGTCTTGAGATGGATGGTAAGGGCCGGTCTGGATTGACGGCGCCCTAGATATTGTGATTGAGACATTAAGATTTTGAGATATTGAGGTACAGAGATTGTGATACAGAGATATCGAGATATTTGGACACTTGTTTTGTGTCGATACTGGGCACTGTTTTATGCTGAGTTCATTTATGGTACCTCATTTTTAAAATACAGAAATCTCACTGATTTATGAAAGCAGTTTTCTTCAGTACATGCATTCTGTTTCATGCATTCATACACCATCCATATGATACATTGCTACCTGAGACACTGACACGGGCACATGGGATTACACTTGGGTTAGATATTTGCCCTAGCCATGGTTATGGGTTGCTGGTTATATATTTGAGAATTATATATTATGATCGTATGACCTAGGATTGCGTCATACATGCGATTTCTATTCGTAGATGTTTTTCTATTCACGAGTTTGCAACTCACCCCCATTGTGCCCCAGTTTCTTGCAGGTTTGCCGTACAGGTTTCATTACGGCTTTGCGGGCACAGTTTCGTTCGGGTGACTTGCTAGTAGGTGGGTTTATTGGTATCGTACCCATCATATTACCTTGTATAATATTATTCAGTTGTATCTAGTAAATTCCATCAACCAAACATGTATTTATTTTGAGATAGAGACCAGTGATGTTATTCTTTCGACCTTAGAGTCGCGCGTTATATTTCTTGTGGTTTTGAGTTTCCTTTTGAGTTTTGATCCTCGCCCTTAGCGTTGTATATTATATTATTTGTGTGGTTGTGACCGTCGATTGACGAAGAGCTAGCTCCCGCTTGGGGATGCTTTTTATTGATTTTGTATACTATTCATGTTGTATCTCGTTTGGGGGCCAGTATTTACAAAGGAGACTTTGCCGAAATTTTCAAGAAATATTTGATGTTTTTAAAAACGCATAATTCGGCTTATGCTAATAAAACTACTTGATTTAAATTGGTTTTTCTTTCACTCTACTACTTTTCTTGGTTTGGATTTCTGGGTTTTCGGCTTACTTAGATTACGTACGCCTCGAGACGTTTCGTAGTTTAAGTGCCGGTCATGTTCCGTACTTTCAGGACGTGACACTATCACTAGAAATCCGTAGCTACGGTGGATGAGATTTACTGATAGTTGATCAGTAATATCTCAGTTGGTGATGAGCTTGACTCAAACATAACTTATCGGGTTAGTAGAGGTCTGACGTTATCCACCCTCTAAACCCGATATGCGATACTCTTTGACGAAGAGAGCTGACTGTATGGAGATTGTAACATTCAGGCTCAGTAGGGTAATAACGCACTTGGTTGTCGACCCCCTTTTGACAAGTACCTGGGTAGCCATTACGTACAGCTAGTGCCGCTGATGTGCTTGTGGTTAAACCCACTGCCAGCGTATTGTCGAGTGTTTAGAGTCCCACATGGAGAGTTTTTCCGGTTCAAGCGACAAATATAGGAGCCGTGCGTTGGTACGTGCAGGAGTCCGATTAAATACATGTACGTGATACACGGATTTTAATCGGACGGTTGATAATACTAGCCGGTTTTGGATTAAGCCGGATTATTAAATCAGGTTGTGATTTAATGATTTATATATGTATTTTGATACATATATTTTAGTATTATTGTTCACTATTTATTTTCTCTCTTTAGTGCTATCCGTATTTTTATACGGAAATACGTATATGTAGCGATACATATATCAGGTGAAGTATTCCGTATTTATACGGGAATGCTTCTAAAAGAAGGACACCTCATATTTGTTTTTCCTTTTTAGAAAAAAAATAGGAAATGAGGTGGAAATGAGGTGGCATGAGCATGTAGAGAGATATGGCTTGAAGAGATCATTTATTAGATCATTTATTGATGCACTATTTGATGCATTGTCAAAAGAGAGTAGCCATTCATTCTTTTCTACACTTGACTTTTCATTTTCTAGAGTTCATGCTTCATGTGAGAAGATTTGGTGCTTCATCCTCATCTTTTCTTCTTCTTGCTCTCCATTTTTTAGCATGGTTCATGAGAGAAACTTTTTAGTGAAAAATTCTTACATCACCGTCCATCCACATCTAGCGAGTTTGGATCATCGGTCAGAGCCTCCTCCGGATTCTCTCGGGTGGATCGTCTTCGGAAAAGGTGGTCGATTCTCAAATGCAATCCCGGCGGGTACGAGCTTGGAGGGGTCTTCCACAATTGGGTGGACACGCGAAAAAAGTTGTATTTTCTCAACCCTTGCACTTTTAGTTAGCTAGTTTAGGTCTATGGATCGAATCCTGGGTTTTACGGGCGTTCGGTGTTTGCTAAAATTTTTGTTTTCGCTTCCGTCTCGGCCTTGGTTTCCGCGGCGCGGGCATCGAAACCCAACATGGTATCAGAGCCACTCCATAAATCTTAACTAGGTAGTTTGCACAAGTTTAGAGTTTCGATCGACGGATTTTTCCCGGATTGCATGCCCGCTGTTCGAATTTTAAAGTTGTTCAAAAAATCATTCAGTTTGCCTTCAAATTATGTGCAGGAATTTCTAGAGCACAGGAAGAAAATTAAGCACATGATCCTAAATTTTGGCCGCGAAACCACCGCCTAACATACTCTTTGGCCGCGGTTCCGCGGTCCTATTTGGGTCGTTGTGCTCTACTTTTTTGTGGTTCTTTAGTTTATGGAAATGTGATTTTTGGGATGTTTGGTTCTGACCCAGATTTGTTTAAGTACTGGTTTGTACTATGGGTCAATGCGAAAAGTTTTAATCAATTTAAATTTTGAATTTGTATTTTTCAGTGCATATGTTAGTTTCTGCAACCGTGAATATCATAGAGCGGTACAATCCGACTGGTTGCTATATGTACAATCAGACAGGTTTACGAATATGATATTCACGTTGATATTCTGTGTTGCACTGATATTATGGATGGATTATCGTGATGGATAGCCTTGTGTGCAATGTTAGATGTACGGTTCAGATTCATTTATATATTGATTATTACGGGATGAGCGTCCGACATGTGGACTGTCATTTCTACCAGTTTTTTTATTCTTTTATTAGGGCACGACTGGGTTGAGATTGTTTCCCCAAATCAGAGCAAAGCTCTGTTCTAAAAATGAAGCGACGCTTCTGCTTCTCCCAATAAGAGGAAAGCTCTGTTCAAAGTCCAAGATTTGGAATGAAGCGACGCTTCCTTACCCCCAAATCAGAGCAAAGCTCTGTTTCAAAATTCAAAATCTAAAAAGTTGAAGTAACGCTTCAGATCCAGCGCTCTGTGCTGCGTGCCACGTGTCAAACACGGGTACGTTAGCGCAGTTGCGCTGCGCGCCACATGTCAAGCACGGGTGCGCTAGCGCAGTTGCGCTGCGCGCCACATGTCAAGCACGGGTGCGCTAGCGCAGTTGCGCTGCGCTCTGCGCTGCGCGCCACGTGTCAAACGCAGGTGCGCTCGCGCCAAGTGCGCCAGCGCTGGAATTAAAAGAATTCCCCACCGTTAGATCAAAAGATCTAATAATAATAATAAATTATTAATTAAACAGAATTAAAATTCTGTTCTTGAAAGATCTTTCCAATCTTGTTAAAAACAAGAAAATTGCCTTCTGTAAAACAGAAGCTTTAGGATCAAAGATCCAACGGTGGGGAAACGCCCCCAAATCAATCAGAGAAAGATCTCTTTAACTGATTTAACAAATCAACTTGCCCTATATAAAGGCCCCAAGACTTCAAGTCTCATATAGAGAGAACCCTCTGCAAATTTTGAGAGAAGAACTCAAAGAGAAAGAAAGGCAAGCTTTTGAAGAAAGAAGATCATTTTCTTCATCTTTAAAGATAAAGAATTATATTTTTGAAGAACAGAGATGAAATCATCCCATTAAAAAAAAGAATCATTTTCTAAAAAGATCAGAGATCTAAGAACAAGATCAAAATCTTCAATAAAAAAGAAAAAAATCAAAAGATCTAATCATAAAAAAAATAAAAGAAGTAATTTACTTCATTAACAGATCTTTTGATCTATAAAGGCAGAGCCTTTTGATGAGAACAAGAACTTTGGTTCTTGGATCTTGAGGCAAGGCCTCCTTTGAAGAACAAAAAAAACTTGTTCTTTGATCTTAATTTGATCAAAAATGCACCCTGCGCTATTAGACAGTGCCTTACACTTTTGAATTGCGCCTTTGCGCTTATTGGACTGGCGCACAGCGCCAAAACGCGCCACGTGTCAACCACAGAACCGTTTGCGCTTTGCGCTTCTAAAAATAGCGCACTGCGCTCTTGGACTGACGCACTGCGCCAGAGCGCGCCACGTGTCACTCACTGGCGCACCCATAAATTGGCGCAGCGCACTTATAAAGCGCAGTGCGCTAACAGACTTGCGCTTAGCGCTGAGCGTGACACGTGTCACCTTTGCATGCGGTAGCGCAATGCGCTCTTTGATTGGCGTAATGGGCCTGACAAGCCATGTGGCGCACTATCAGACCACTATTTTGCCCCTGATAAATGCTATGCATTTAATTACATCCAATGTCAGAGCCCAATGCTATGCATTATTAAAAGGGCAGAGCCCAAATAAAGGCCTAACAGGCCAAACATGAATAAAATGTTAAACATTTTTAACTGGACTTAGCCCAATTCTGGCCATAAGTCCTCAATATAAATTGAACTGAGCACAACTGCTCTTCCAATCAATTTACACCCGGTTTGAGTGTACATTTCTTTACTCCTCTGACATCCGTCGTTGTATTCCTTCAACGTCGTCAGAGAGGTGACGGGTCCCGACGACCACACATTGCTACGGACTGTGGGGTCCTTAAACCCATGGACTATGATGTCCTTAATCTCGACCGTGATATCTTCAAACTAATACCAGACTGTGGGGTCCTTAAACTCATGGACTATGACGTCCTTAACCTCGACCGCGATGTCCTAACTAACACCGGACTGTGAGGTCCTTAAGCTCACGGACTATGAGGTCCTTAATCTCGACCGCAATATCTTAAAACTAACAATGGACCGTAATATCGTTAAACTAATTATTGACCGCAATATCATTAAACTAAACAATAGAGCCCAATTGCTCTCTTGTCGGATCTAAACGATCCCGTTAAGTTGATCTTAGTCTAAAATTAGACTAACGTGTCCTTAACAAACGTTTAAGTTGATCTTAGCCTCAACTAAGGCTAACGTACCCTTAAACACAACCCCCCCAAAACCCAAATCTAAGAAAGATGCGGATTTGGACTAATCCACGTCCTACGGGCAACAGCATAACTTAGTCTCCGTATACAATCCACGGGCAACCGAACACAAAACAAACACCCACGACACGAAGTGACCATATGGAGAAGGAGAAAGTTATTACCGCGATGCGGTAGCGTAATTAACTGCAAGGGCTTACGACTGCAGGGAAGAGCGTCCCCACAATCAAAAACCCCTCAAACGAGGGGGAATCTGACGAAGTCTGCTACATCGGCCGCATCCGTTTAAATCTTCGATACATGGTGCCATAAATCAACTTGGCATTTTCGGAGAGGTGGATAGATAACACAAATTAGCATCTGCCCCCAGATTCAGGCAAGACGTCCAGTCTTCCCGGCTTCCGGCGGTAAACAGATTCTGGCACGCCCGGTGGGACCTTTTCCTCTTTCCACTCCATACTTTGTGTGTCGTGTTCGCGAACCAATCGCGGTTTGCTAATGGTTGCCCTTGGATTTCAAGGTACTAAGATTTAGCGTTTTGCTTGGTGCAGAAAGCAAAGAATCAATGGCGTTCACCTGCTCAAAGTGTTCCACATGCAGCTGCAACTCGCACCCTGTCTCAACTGGGGGCATAGCCTACGGGCCCCAAGCGGCTTCCCTGTTCACGATGCCCGTAAAGCAGGTCACTGTTCACACCATAATATTGTATTTTATATTCCCCATTCTTATGCATTTTACAATAAAAACATGTGCTTTTGACCCATGTCTGCTACATGTTACAGGTTACAGGTTGTTGGAGCAAAAACAATGAAAAACACAAAAGAAGACAACAAAAGATCCAAATTTACAAGAAAGACGGTTACAAGATCCATTGCAAAGTGTTCGTTGAAAATCTGGTATCACTGTAGAAGCCCAAATGATAACCTGAATACAGAACCAAGAAGACCAGAAGAACCCCAAGAAGCCCAAGAAAAACCCAAAGATGACCTTATCATTGGGCCGCGCTTCCGCGGCTTAAAGCCCATATACGCGGCGCTTCCGCGGCTGTAAGAAGCCCTAGTGCGCAGGAAAATTTTCCATATTTCTTTGGCGGCTGTTGAAAGATTTTCTGGGGGTATATTTGTAATTGTAGACATGCGGTGCAATCTGTAGCCCTAGGGTTTCTATGTCCTATAAATAGAACCCAATACCTTGTAAATTCTCATGCCTCTTTTCAATCAATAAATCCAGAATTTCTGAGAGCAAAATTCAGATCTGTTCTTCTTGTTTGGAGGGAGCCGTCAACTAGTAAGTATTTTTATCTCTTTTAATTTAATGTCTTCTCATCCCCTAATGAGCGAGTAGTCTCCTCGCTTGTTAGGGTTAGCCTTAGGGAAAGGGTTGAGAGATGAAATCTCTCGCCCCTTTCAATACCACCTTCACCTAATGAATAAGAACTTCACGCATACGAGCACAACCGCTCCCTGCGGCATCCTACCCTTCGAGGTAACGATGAACCGTAGTATAAAGGGCCGGTTCCGCGCATTTTCCGTGAGGGTTAGGATAATTATCAATAAAGGTAGGGTACAAATCTAGAGGAAGAAATATCTTCCCAAAAGATTTGTATCCACTTTATTGATAATTAACTTAACATCTAAGAGATCTAAAAAAGGAAGGTATTGAAAGCGGTGAGGAAAAATCTTTAATTTCCAAAACTTCCCCTAATCCTAACCCTAGCAAGATTCTTAATTAAATTAATTAGATCTAGTCTTTAGATTTTTATAAACCTACCAAAACTACAAAAAGAATCAACTCGTTAAATCACTTTAAAGAAATTTACCCGTCTCTGTGGATCGACCCGTACTCACCGGCTAGCTGCGAAGCGACGCCGTTTCTGATTGCGGTAAACTCATAATTTTTGACATACAAATCAAATGGCGCCGTTGCCGGGGATCGGCGTAATCTTTCTTTTTTTTGTGAATTTTCGGGTTGATATAAATTTTAAAAAAATTATAAAAATCTGAAAAATCAAAAATATAAAAAAAAAATATCATCTTTTATTGTTTGAAGGGTACTCTTTGTGAATCTTTGCAGGTTTGACGGATCTGAAACAACACAGGAGGGGAAACAGAGAACAATACATCAGAACAGGAGGAGATTGGAAGTACGGAGCAGCTGAAGAAATCCAGAGATCTGAAGCCTCCAACCCGCCGCTCTTCCGCCGCATAACCCCACCTCGCGCGGCGCTTCCGCGGCCCTCTGGATCCTTCTCTGCGAAATTTTTGCACTGTTTGTTTCCTTATTCTTCCCCTCTTCAAATCTCCATATATCTCTGTCAAATCTTCTGCAGGATTCTTCGCGCTAAAAATCTTCTTCCCCCTTCCAATAATTGATTCTCTGCAGGATTCTTTGCGCCGCGCTTAAAAGCAAATTGATTGCAAGTGATTTACTGCTTTGCATACTTTAATCTGACTTTAAGGGGCTATTGACCAATTCAGATTGGGTGGGGATTTCATTACCCTTCCCAGGACCCCAGAAATCACTTAAAGCATCTGCATTGACCACTTTTAATCTAAAAAATATTAGACTCAGCCCTAAGGACGTCGAGCTCATTAGGACAAAGGACTAGTGTAGACATCGGCCGTTTATCCTAACCGACATTGCGGTGACTAGGCTAGTGGTTTTTAATTAGGCCCACTGTAGTGGTGGTTCCTTCCCACTTACCTGGCCGTACTTGTCCGTGAAGAGGCGGTTTGAGGCCCTATATCTAGCCCTTTGGAACAGTTAGGAGCTGTCTAGCTGACCTAGGCAACCCTAGACTTAGGTCTGATTGTGCATGTGTGGTTAATTGCAGTTGTGTCACGAGTCTCTTTTCAAAATCTTTTTGCAAAAGCTCACTTAAATAGAAAAAGGAGAATCTTTTCAAAACTTGCAACTTGTCGCTAAAAAATCTTTGCACTCACTTACACCACTTCTTCTCAAAGTCGTTTTCTTACCCTCACATTCTGTTTTCTGACTACACTACCCTTTAGTGTATGTCATCTTGGACTAGGGATACTAACGCCCGATTAGTCCGTGTTTCGTTGGTACCGACCAACGAACCCTTCGACGAACCCTTCGTCGACATTCCTTCCACTTCCTTACCTCCACATTCAAATTCTTCTTTCGAAGGTATGTCGGGATTCAACCCCAACGATACCTTAACGACGGGAATGATTCCACCTCCGCCAGGTGCGAATAACCCGAATCTTCCGCCTGTTGTAGCGCCCGCACGAGTCGCGCTCCAGGATCTCTTCTACCCCGTCCGCACCGCCCTTCCCACTTGTCTTTCCCTCCCACCAGCTAATGGGGACAACTTTGAGATAAAACCACACTTCATCAATATGCTGCCTAAGTTTCATGGTTTGGAATCCGAAGATGCATATATTTTTATTAATAAATTCCAAAACGTTTGCGGCATAATGAAGACAACCCAATTAAGTGATGACGCAATAAGGCTAAGGGTCATTCCTTTTACCTTATGTGACCTAGCCGAGAAGTGGCTATACAGCACCGCATCACACTCCATTAGAAATTGGGACGAGTTTGTGAGAGCTTTTCTGAAAAAGTTCTATCCTCACCACAAAACTGCTAGAATCCGAAACGAAATCATACAATTTTCACAGCTTCCGTCCGAACCATTCTGGAAGTGCTTCGAGAGATTTAAAGACCTACTTGTTCAATGCCCTCATCATGGGATCGAAAAGTGGCAACTTTGCCAAACATTATACGAGGGATTGAATGCGGCAACGAAGCAGTTGCTAGAAACAATATGTCAAGGTCATTTTCTCTCCAAGTCTAGCGACGAAGCTTGGCAGTTTCTTGAGGACCTAAGTGAGCAAACCATTCAATGGGAGAGTACCAAGACCACATCATCTTCTTCAGTTGGTCAATCTAGGGCAGGCATACATCAAATAGATATGTCGATAGCTATGAAGGCCGAGATGGCCTCACTTATGAAAAAGCTAGAAGCGATTGAGACCAAAATCTCATCGACTTCTCCTGCCCCTACTCTACCCACACGAACTGTTTGTGCTTGTTGTTCTAATCCATCTCATCTCACCGAAGAGTGCCCTTATAATGCACCCATTCAAGGGCAGGATCAAGTCAATGCTGCATTCCAGCAAAGACAAAGAAACGATCCTTACTCTTCGACATACAATCAGGGATGGAGGAGTCACCCAAATTTCGCTTGGAACCAAAATCAACAAGTCCAAGGGAATAACAATTTTCAAAGAGCTCCTCCACAACAACAACAAGCACCCTTACAAACTCAAAACCAGCAACCTTTCCACCAACAACCTTATACAAATCAAACGAACAATTTGGTTCAACCTAATGATGATAAGGTTAGCTCGCTCGAGAAAAGTCTTGAAGCATTTCTCAAGCAAACTACAGATTCCGCAGCAAGATTTGAAAGTTATGTTCAATCTTTAATGAATAACAATGCCTCACACGATCAAAGTATCAAATCTATCGAGGCACAAATTGCACAATTAACTGCTGCGTTGAGCGAGAGAGAAAAAGGAAAGCTTCCATCTCAACCATTGCCCAATCCCGGTCACACACTAAACGCATATAACAATCACAATGTGAATGCGGTGACCACGTTGAGATCCGGAAGAGAGTTGCAAAATAATGTGGAAACTAGTGATGACATCCCTGCCGGTGGTTCTTCTTCCCCTTCTTCATTTTCTTCACTTCCTTCTTCACCTTTTTCTTTAGAGCCTATTCTCCACCCTTCACACGGCTCTACTTCTTCTGACTCGAACGGACCCATTTCTAACAACACGAACACATCCACACTGGGATCCGTTCCTATTCCACATTCTACTCCACAGACTTGTGACTCAACAAATTTTCAAAATGCACCATTTCCAAACAGGTTGAGTCCTAATAAACCAAATGCACAAGTGGAGAAGATTGTGGAGATCTTTAAGCAGGTTAGCATAAATATACCTCTCTTGGATGCTATCCAACAAGTCCCTTCATACGCGAAAATCTTAAAGGGCTTGTGCACCTCGAAGAGAAAGGCATCTCAAGTACCCAAGAAAGTGCTAGTGGCTAGTGCAGTGAGCAATGCTATTAACCACCATCAAACCTTACCCCAAAAACGAAAGGATCCCGGCTGTCCTACTATTTCAATCACAATTGGGGATAAGCAAATTAACCGTGCACTTTTAGATCTTGGGTCTAGTGTTAACCTGATTCCTTACTCCGTGTACGAACAATTAGGGGTTGGAGAGTTGAAACCCACTCGTTGCACTCTCCAAATGGCTGATCGATCAATCACCTATCCAAGGGGTCAACTAGAGGATGTGTTGATCAAAGTCGGGGAATTCATATTCCCCGTTGATTTTATCGTTATGGATACACAACCTGTTGTTAACCCAAGAAACCAAATTCCGGTGATTCTTGGTCGACCATTTTTGGCCACTTCCAATGCCATAATAAATTGTCGCAATGGCTCCATGACTCTATCCTTCGGAAAGAGGTCTAGTGAGTTCAATATTTATAAGATGGGAAGTCTGCCCCCCGTGCCTAAAACTAGTACACGAGAAGTTTGCTCTATTCACGAAATCACGCAGGAGGACTGCGAGCTTGAAGGATTTCTATTTGATGAAAACAGTTTTGACGCCACTAGTGCGTCCCTCCTTGAGCCTACTACTGTTGACACAACCGATGCTGATTATCAATGTTTCACTTTTTCGGATGACGACGACTCACAGCCCGAATATGAGTCGTTTGAGTTTTTGGATGAGTCAGTAGAACCATCCGAATCGGTTGTTTGCAGTGATTTCGAACCCGTGTTAGAGTCCTTTGAGTTCGAGGTAGATTCCGCAATGGTTCTTTCGCCTCAGAAATTCGAACTCATGCCCTTGCCGTCTCACCGTAGATATGCTTATATAGGTGAGAATGAGACTTTTCCCATTATCATATCAGCCTCTCTAGCCTTCGAGCAAGAGAACGCTATTTTAAAAGTCTTACAAGATGGGCGGCAAGTTTTCGGTAGGACTATGGCGGACATCGAGGAGATCAGTTCCCTCATAATTGAATATCATACACAATTGATGGATGATGCCATGTCAATAGAGGACACACGGGAACATCTTGGGGGTATTGTGGTGAGCCAACTTCCTCCCTTAGAAGTTGAAATACCCCCATTTCTTTTAATAAGGTACGAGAATGCCAACACTCCATTGATTGCTGATCACTTACATTCTCGTATCGATGCCTCACCATCACCTGTATATTTACCTCCACACCTCCCCTACCACTACTTCTATCTTCACCAATTCCTTGCGGACCACCACAACTTATTCTTCACTGATAAATTTTTTAAATGGTTGGTGTTGACTTTTGGCCTATGCAAAGTTGGGCAGTATGGTCTAACATAGTTTAATTGAAGTTTGGGGGAGGGTCTTTTTGTATATATTTTTGTTTTCTTTCTCTAAAAAAATAAAAAAAATTTCAAAACATTAAAAATATAAAAAAAAATTGTAAATAAATAAACAGGAGAGTATCGGCATTTATACCCTCTTTGTTTAGTATGACAGTGAGGACACTGTCAAGTTCAAGTTTGGGGGTATGCTCGGTACGTCTCCTTCCTTCGCATTCATTTGTACATATTTTTGCATTTGCATACTTATTTGAAAACCCATAAAAATTTGAAAATTTTGAAAAATTATAAAAATAAATGTATTCAATTTTGGCTAATTGACTAGAGTTTGACAAATAGGTCAACTGGTTAGGAACAACTAGATCTTAGACTTAGTAAATTAAAAACCCTAAAAATAACCTTTCTTAAAGTTTAACGGTAGAAAGTATATGTTCTTGTAGGTTATTTAGAAATAGGCAAATTTTGGGTTCAGTTCTTGGGCTAAGTCGAAACGAAGGAAAAGTATTAAAACTTTTATTAGAGTATAAGTTTGAAAAGTAGTTCCTAGCTTAAGTCTAGATTCTGAAAACGTATACCCTACAATTTGCACGATCACGCACCTTGAAACTTGGATTAGTAGAAGAGACCTTGAAATACTCTTGTCTAAAATCATTAGTACAATAAAAAAAAAAAGGGTGAATAAAAAAAAATGGACACTGGTTTTTGTGATTACTTAAGGCTGTAAAAATAGAAAAATATTTAGCGAGGGTGCTTCATCACCTAGTGCCTTAGACCAACTGGTTTGGGAGTCACTGCTAAAAGCCTTGGGTGTTGCAAAACTAGGAAGTACGCTTTAAAGTGCAAACGCATTTTGTAATCGGTCGTTGGTACCTCAAGAAGTATTAACGGTCGCATGAAGGATGTGTAAGCAAATTTCATTCACCAACTAATTAGTACTTTGGACAATGGATGAGAGTACGATTGCTTGATTTGAATTTCCAAGTGTAGGGGTGATCTATACACACACGTAGGGGTATGTGATTGGAATCTAGATAAGAGAAAGGAATGAAGAATAGAACTTGTATCTTTAGTAGAGTTGATAAAAATTCCTAAGTGGAGATGTAACCCTAGAAGGAAGACTTAAGAAATGCCGAAAGCTAAGTAATTCTACATAACATATATAATCTTAAGTTAAATAATGAGGAAGTGTGAAGAATATGGGTGGATAATTTGCGGGTCGACGATAATAGAATTCCTTGTTAGAAAACCTAATTGGAGAACAAAAGTCAATGGGCCAAATTGATAGGATTTTGTGGGTGTAATCCGCTGAAAACCCTCAGGAGACAACACTCCTCCTACTAGGGACACCTAGAGGTTTAACGGCTTGTTGCACGAGCTCAGTGCAATCGCGTTTCCCTGCGAAAGTGCGGTTAGGATTTTTGTAGAGAATAAAACAATAAGTTTGCTCGAGGACGAGCAAAAGATAAGTTTGGGGGTATTTGTTCACACCATAATATTGTATTTTATATTCCCCATTCTTATGCATTTTACAATAAAAACATGTGCTTTTGACCCATGTCTGCTACATGTTACAGGTTACAGGTTGTTGGAGCAAAAACAATGAAAAACACAAAAGAAGACAACAAAAGATCCAAATTTACAAGAAAGACGGTTACAAGATCCATTGCAAAGTGTTCGTTGAAAATCTGGTATCACTGTAGAAGCCCAAATGATAACCTGAATACAGAACCAAGAAGACCAGAAGAACCCCAAGAAGCCCAAGAAAAACCCAAAGATGACCTCATCATTGGGCCGCGCTTCCGCGGCTTAAAGCCCATATACGCGGCGCTTCCGCGGCTGTAAGAAGCCCTAGTGCGCAGGAAAATTTTCCATATTTCTTTGGCGGCTGTTGAAAGATTTTCTGGGGGTATATTTGTAATTGTAGACATGCGGTGCAATCTGTAGCCCTAGGGTTTCTATGTCCTATAAATAGAACCCAATACCTTGTAAATTCTCATGCCTCTTTTCAATCAATAAATCCAGAATTTCTGAGAGCAAAATTCAGATCTGTTCTTCTTGTTTGGAGGGAGCCGTCAACTAGTAAGTATTTTTATCTCTTTTAATTTAATGTCTTCTCATCCCCTAATGAGCGAGTAGTCTCCTCGCTTGTTAGGGTTAGCCTTAGGGAAAGGGTTGAGAGATGAAATCTCTCGCCCCTTTCAATACCACCTTCACCTAATGAATAAGAACTTCACGCATACGAGCACAACCGCTCCCTGCGGCATCCTACCCTTCGAGGTAACGATGAACCGTAGTATAAAGGGCCGGTTCCGCGCGTTTTCCGTGAGGGTTAGGATAATTATCAATAAAGGTAGGGTACAAATCTAGAGGAAGAAATATCTTCCCAAAAGATTTGTATCCACTTTATTGATAATTAACTTAACATCTAAGAGATCTAAAAAAGGAAGGTATTGAAAGCGGTGAGGAAAAATCTTTAATTTCCAAAACTTCCCCTAATCCTAACCCTAGCAAGATTCTTAATTAAATTAATTAGATCTAGTCTTTAGATTTTTATAAACCTACCAAAACTACAAAAAGAATCAACTCGTTAAATCACTTTAAAGAAATTTACCCGTCTCTGTGGATCGACCCGTACTCACCGGCTAGCTGCGAAGCGACGCCGTTTCTGATTGCGGTAAACTCATAATTTTTGACATACAAATCAGTCACCCAAGCCACCACAGGGCTGTTTTTCGGGACCATGCTCCCGTCAACGAGCTTCACCACTGCCGTTCCCATACCAGAAGCTCCCAAGAAGTCGGTTTTCGATCGACTTACAGCTACTGTGACCCCTCTCAGCGGGTCGTCCACCACCAGTGCCTCGGTCTTCTCCAGATTGGGCCAAAATTCCTGTGGGCCTGCAATGAAGCTTGCAGTCCCAGAGAAGGTTATTCCAAAGAGAGTAACCAACTCTGCTCCCGAAGTCGTCAAAGCGGCTTCTCCTGCCAAAGGGTCGGTCTTTACAAGACTGGCCGTCCCAACTCCCGCTCCTGCTACTCAAAGAACATCAGTCTTTAACAGGTTGACACCAGCAACAGCCCCTCATCTGAACAAGGGGCAAGACAAGGCCATCCCCGTCACCGAGCCAACTCCATCAGCTCGACATGCTCGACGCCGCCACCGGCGCCGGGTGAGGAAAGCCGGAGGCAACTCCCCTTCTGGGCTAACTCTACCAGCCCCGACGGCGGAAATTAATGCTGTTGTTCCAACTGGGAACAGGTTTGAGCTGCTAAATAAGGTGTGTAGGAATTCTCCTACCGCCGTACTGAAAAGATCTCCTCCTCCGGTAGAGAATGTTGCGAAAACAAAGCCAGAACAGTCCCCTCAGCGGCTGTCCTCCAAGATCTACAAAGTCTGGCAGCAGGTCCGGAACTCAGTGGTTGATCAAGACTACCCTCGCCGACAGAAAAGGGCGAAGGTTCAATAAGAAGAAAGCTATCTTGCCAAGCCATGAAAAGCTATCAGGGTGCCCACCGCGACGGCCCCCTCAACTTCGAACACTCATAAGAAGAGAAGGCCGGAGAAGATCCCCGTGCCCGCGACAAATGTCAAAGGCACTGAACCCAAACGCCCTAAGTCTGGGGGCATGGTGGTCCATACTATTTACATGGCATCCGGAAAGGAAGATAGCCGCGCTTCTATGGGCCACGGACCACTTACCCGATCCATTACAAAAGCCCAGGAACAGCAGCAGCAGAAGCTTCAGGAGATGCTGACTGCAATGGTCGCACTCACCGGGCCAAAAGAAAGCCCGGAGGCGTCATCGGAACAACATCGCGAACACGAAACCGATGCTGAATTCCTTCGGAGAATGCTCGAAAAGAAGGACAAGGAGGCTGCGGAACAAGCAGCCAATATAAAGTAAATGGCTCTTCTGTTCCAAGACATGGTGGGTATGATGATCCAGCAGGACCCTCCAGCTGAAGATCCTCTGATTAGCCTCGAAGATGACAGAGGAGAGACATCGAATCCTCTACCGGCTCTGTCAACAGCCAAAGAGGAAACAATCTCTAAAGCTGCCCTGGATGACTATATCGCTCAGCAAATAAGAGTTCACCAGGCAAATGAGGCAGCCGGCTAAGTTGTCAAAACATGGCGACTGTATCCAGACTGGTATGATCAGATAAAGTATCCGCCGGGATACACGATCCCCAAATTCCACGTGTACAAGGGGACGGGCAATCCCCACCAGCACGTTGTCCAGTTCAGAGCTCTGTGCGGCAACACCGGGGGCGATGATAAGCTTTTGCTCCGCCAATTCGTCGGCAGCTTATCGGAGACGGCGTTTGAGTGGTACTCCGAACTTCCAAACGACTCCGTCAAAACTTTCGCAGAAATGGAGTTATTGTTCACCCAGCGATTTGCAAGCGCAAGTGAATGCACCCCGATAACAGCGTTGATCAATGCAAGGGTGAAGCCGGGCGAAACTTGGGTCCAATACGCAATCCGATGGCGAAACCTGTGGTTGAAGTGCGAACAGCGCATCGAATAAGCACCAGCGGTGGGCATGTTTGTGGGCACCCTAGACCCTCATGCAATTATTTCACAGTTCATAATGTTCTTTAAACCGACCACGTTCCAGGCTTTAATTGATAAGCTAGCCCAGATGGATCAAATGGGTTACAGACTGTCTCCCCCGAAGCCGGAACCGCGGAACGACAAGGGTAAAGGGAAGGCAACCTTCGTCGCGAACACCCAACAGCAGCCCAGTGCCCCAAAACTAGCAGATCAACTGAAGGAGAGACGGCGCTATTACAATGAGAAAATGAAGCATCCTTACTCATTCCCACGGGACAAAACGCAGAGGCTGTTCGAGCTAGCTATGCGCAACAGGCTTATCAATTTGCCGAATCCAAGGCGACCACCATAACCCAACGAAGTGAATAATCCCAATTATTGCCCTCACCACCAAACGGTAAGCCATCCAATCGAGGATTGCTTCTTCTTTAAGGGATGGATCGAGGATCAGTACCTATAAGGAAAGTTCGCGTTGTTTAAGAAGTGGAAAGTAAACCCACCACAACCGCACACTCTTAAGAAGACGGACACACCGGGGGCAACGTGTTCTTTTGTTGAAGAAGCTCCATGGGAAGTCGTGCTTTCAGCCAAAATCAAAAGGATGCTGAATGATCTTCAGACATGCCCGGCGATCAGGTGGAAGAACCCGCTGGAACCCCAGATTATCGAAGGGATGCTGAAGCCGCGTCCAACTCCAAAGATTGGTGGTGATAGCCAAAGTGTTCACACCCAGCCGTCAAAATCTTCAAAAAAAAGAAGAAATCCAAGAAGCCCGTGAAGCCTGGCGACAAGCGCACGGACCTGCAGAAACAGATCGATGTGTTGGAAGAGTATAATCAGAAGGCGTGGACTCCAATCATGCTCCAAGAGTTTCTCAGCCACGTCCTTGAGGACGAAGATGATGGAGAATGCTCGTCGGATGGATCTGAGGATTACGTGGCAAGCTGCCATGTGATCTCTCATTCATCGCTAGACAATGAAAAAGCTCCCTGCACAGAGGGACTGGAGGCAGGTCCCGAGCCGGAACTTCTATGGCTGTCAGATGAAATGATCGACACCTTCCCGAATGAGATTCATCTGAAAAATAAAGCCAATCGGGAGCATGAGATGGCCATATTTGAAAAAGCCCAACGCCGGCGACTAGACGAAAGAGTTGAGACACTCCCGCTAAATCAAGGAACATCCGTCGTGGATAAAAATAAGTTCAAGACGAGGAAAAGGTTCGCTAAAACCATATCAATTGGAATGAAGCTACCACCCTCCGAAGGAAACACTCCTAGTGAAGCAGAGATGCATCCTAGCTACTGCTCATATCATCGAAAGATTTCGCACCCCACCAAAGAATGCGACGCTTTTAAAAGATGGTGGCAGGGATATGTTGCTCACCGGCAACATTTTAAGCGGATGAAACGCAAAACTCGTCGGGAGCAGAGAAGTGCGACCGAAGAGCATGAAAGAACTACCGGTAACTGTCGCATGGTCAACACCGGGGGATCGCAGGTTCTCACTTTCGGAAGCGACTCTGACGAAGAGATGGCTCTTGGCCCTCTCTTTAAAGAATCCACCTTGGGGAAGGAGGAAGAACCGAAGGACTGTGAAAACATTCAGCTGCGCAATCGCACGCTTCCAGAAAAGAATCTCGGACCCACGAGTAGAAAATATAAGGGAAAAGAAAAGGTCTCTGAGGATATCGCCCTAGATGACCAAGTCATCAAAGAGCTGACTGCCAAAGACCCGCCAAAGAAGAATAAGGTGGACTACAACGTTCTGGCACACTTGAGAAAGCTACCCTCGCAGCTCAGCATTCTCGACGCCTTTCTGTTATCTAAAGAGGCGAGAGATTCATTGATCAAGGCGCTACAAGAGCCAGGACAGTTCCAAGCTTTTCTCGCCGAAAAAAAGATGAAAGACGAGCTGGAAGAAGTACACACGGCCGATATTATCTTTGGCGACGAAGACCTCCTCCTTGGGACGTGCGAGCACAACCGTCCACTCTATGTCTCAGGATACTGCCACGATATAAAGATAGGCAAAATCCCGGTTGACAATGGGTCTTCCGTCAACCTCCTCAACGTGTGAGTGTTGAAGGAAATCTGCATGAGCATCCAGCACCTCGCTCGCGATAAAATTACATCTCTGGTTTTGACTCCCAATCGTCACGGACTCTTGGGTCTGTGATACTGACGCTGCGCTTTGGGCTACTAGTCACGGATATTAAGTTTCACGTCATTGACGCCAAGACTTGCTATAACGCTTTGCTCGGTCGGCCTTGGTTACACGAGTACAACATCATCCCTTCTACACAATATCAGTGTATGAAATACTTTAAGGATGGTATCGAGTATACCGTAACAGGAGAGCTGAACTCATTCTCTGTGAACGAAGTGTGTAAGTACGAAAATGCAAAATACTTTTTGCCATATTTCGAGGACACGGAGAGATGTCGCAAACCGGAGAACAAAGCTATCACTACCATTCCTGTCTTTGGGAGTGATACTGAAGAAGAGGAAGAGATAGTTTACTCGGGCCCACCCAGTACAACAAGCCGGGACCGTCCGCTCCTATGTTGATCCTTGGCAGCGATTCGGAAGATGAGGTCCATACTATATTCTCTGCTCGGTCTTCAATACAAACATTCGCTGATGAAGAGCAAAGTTTGCAAGTTGCCATGGTTCCGCCCAAACATCATAAAGAACTAGACGTGCTTGATACCTACAGTGTGGAAGAGCTGCAGACGTTCTATGTCCCTCCCAGGCGAGAAGGCGAAAAGGCGATCCTATTCTACCGTTCCGGGGAAACCAAAGTGGAGAAAGAGATCTGGCACGGCGCGGATTCTACACTTGATAGGCTCCATCCCATCCGTCTGTCCAGATATTACACAGAAGGCTTGAAAAGGCTATTGAAGCGCCAAGGGATGCCCTTCAAACAGACCGCTCGAAAAGCTAAGTTCTATGACAGGATCTGGAACGTTCCCGGAACTCAGCGCAAGTTGCCCAACGGGAGAATGGAAGCGATCGGACTTGGATATGTTCGGTCCAAGAAACGGGAGCTACTCTACGACTGCTATGTCGTACATGACTTTGATGAAGAAGGAGATGCTCAATGGGAGGATGCTAATCCTGAACCAGAAAGAGCCCCCGACATGAAAATGCCCAGTCCGTCGTTCGAAGAACAAATGGATAAACTTATAAGGGAAGCAGGTCAGAAAGTTTGAGACGCCATAATCGCGAAATGGCCATCTACGAAAAATCTAGGACACAACGCCTTCTTCAACAGGCTGCGAAAGATGAAAATGCCCCTCCCTGTCAACCTGTTGTAAAAAAAGCCCGACGCAGAGGCAGAAACAAGTCAAAAAGCGGAAAAGGCATTCAGCAACGACAAAGCGGGACCAAGAAGTCACGCGAGCGGGAATCGAGCGGTCCGGATTTGTCCCTTATGAAGAAAATGAGTCGAGCATACTCTTTTCCTCAAGACAAGACAAAGAAGATACTTGATCTTGCCATAAGACATCAAATGCTTATACTCCCGGAGTCCAAGCACCCCGATCAAGCTAACGGGATCTATCATCCAGACTATTGCTCTTATCACCGAGCAATAGGACACCCTCTTGAAAATTGCTTCACCTTCAAGAACTGGGTTGAAGACCAATATCAGCTCGGCAAGTTCACTTTATCCGACAGTTGGATAACACCACCGCAGAAGCATGAACCCAAATCTGCGAGAGTAGAACCAGATCCACATCGGTCTGGGAAACGAGCTCGTACCTGTCATGTGATAACGCTGTCAGAAGAAGAACCCGAGAATAGGGGTGACCTCCCCTGGTGCTTCGAAAACAATGATGACTAGGTGATCTCAGAGTTTCCACCGGCCCCAAAAGAGCTGGAAGATGGAATACACACTACTGCAGATAATCTCAAGAAAATTGAGTTGGGGACTACAAGCGACCCGCGGCCAACATTCGTCAGTGAGCTGCTATCTAAAGAAAGTGTGGCTGCGCTAAAAGACGTGCTTATGCAGCATAGAGATTGCTTCGCATAGAACTATTCCGAAATGCCAGGATTAGATCCAGAGATTGCTGTCCACAAATTGGCAATCTCCCCGGACGTCAAGCCAATCAAACAAGCACCGAGAAAAATGCGTCTCGAGCTTCAGATGAGCATCAACACCGAGGTCAAGAAGTTGATCGACTCTGGCTTCATCCAAGAGGTTCAGTACCCTGATTGGATCGCCAACATCGTCCCGGTGATGAAGAAAAATGGGACAGTGCGCATCTGCATAGACTTTCGGGATCTCAATAAAGCATGTCCAAAGGACGACTTCCCAGTACCGGTCACTGAGCTGATGACAGATAACACGTCCACTCACGAAGTTTTCTCCTTCATGGACGGCTCGTCAGGATATAATCAGATAAAGATGCACCCCGAGGACCAGAAGCACACCACTTTCCGGACCCCTTTGGGTATATTCTGCTATAAGATAATGCCTTTCGGTCTAAAGAACGCCGGTGCCACCTATCAGAGGGCCATGACGAAGATCTTCGATGACCTCATACATGAAATCGTCGAATGTTATATCGACGACCTCGTGGTTAAAAGCAAATCATACGAGGAACATCTTGAGCATCTGAAGATCGTATTTCAACGCCTTCGGCAATACAACTTGAAGATGAACCCTCTCAAATGCGCATTCGGAGTTTCCTTGGGCAAATTCCTAGGATTCATCGTCCGACACCGAGGTATCTGTTAGTTGTATGTATGCCCTAGAGGCCAGTATTGTACAGATGATGTATATTATATTGGATGCTTGGACATATATAGAGATGACTTTCTTGCTCGATATGATAGTATGCTATCTGGTTACACTTTATCTTAACATGTACACTAGTCTCTATAAACTGTCTTACAGTTACATGTTGGTAAAGCCCTTAGGATGTGTACTTGACTACCTGGACTATGATGCAGATCATACTAGTGGGGACATGGTAGTCCATAAGTACATCCTTCAAGGTCCCTAGTCGTGGGTGTATCGAGACGGGGCATCGATATACCAGAGTAGACTAGCGTATATGCTTCTCGACCCATGAGATGGGCAATAGATGATCCCATATCCATTGGTGTTTGACATCAGAGAGGGTATACGAGTGCTCAGTGGACACTGGGTACACTGGACGGACTCGCCGAGAACTCCCAGATGGTATTATACCTCACGTCAGATGGCAGTTCTCAGGTGACACTTGTACAGGTTAGTCTGTAGACCCGAGATCGTCATAGAGTCTTGTGTGATTCCTACTGTGCTTTGATCTCCACCTTACCACGTCCATGAGGGCGTGCAAAACGGTGGTCTTTGGGTACAGTCCCGAGTCACATGGAGGCAATGAGCGATAGGAGGGGTTTCGTCTCTCCCGGTATTGGGGGTTGATGTTGCGCTGTGCTCGATTGGCCGTAACAGGGAAGTCCCTGGCCAGGGCTGATCAGAGATTTGCTGGTAAGTGTTACCAGTAGTTTCTCGACCCGTTATGAGCCTCACATCGGCATGACTTATCGGTTATTGGGGTCTGACGTTTACCACCCCTAGACTTGATATGCGACATATCAGACGAACAGACCGGACTGTACGGTAAGTGTTACTGGTTGGATTCACAGGAGTGTGAGCGGGCAAGCTCGTCGATCTTCTGATCGCTCAATACCCGGATGGCCGTTACGTTTAGCAGACCGCTTGCGGCTTGTGGATGCTTGATATGATCATCATCTGCTACCGGCGTATTGACGAGTCTTTAGAGTCTTACACAGAGGTTTCCTGGCTCAAGCGAAACGAAATAGGAGCGCATATGAGATATGTGCAGGACCGAGAACAATGCGTGTATGTGATACCGCATTTCATTCTCGCGATATATGTTTCGATTGGTTATATTCGATATGACCTAGTTATCGAATCATTGATTCGATAAGCCGATACATAGGATACTAGTCGGTTATATGCGATATGACCGGATCGTTAAGTCAAGTGTTGATTTAATGATTTAATGTATAATTATATATTTGATATATTACTTTGCATTAACTAGTATTGGTTCACTTTAAATGGATATTCTCACTTGATGTGCAAATTGTATATGTGATATACTTTTGTGCACATGTTTGTATCATGTTTGATGATGCATGCTCATTTGGTTTAGTGTATAGAATTAAACTTAGGTTAAGAAAGTGATTAGGGTTTTTATTTATCCATTCTTTTATTTATTCATTTTTGGAAAAAGAATGGGATAAGAATACAAAATGGTTGCTTTCATTCTTGAACATTGTTGAAGCTTCATGAAGCTTTGACTTTGTGACCATTTTGTCTTCACACTAAACCCTAACCATTCTTCTAACCTTAGTTAATTCTCTACACTTAACTATGGTTCACATTATGATAAGTATTGATTTATTTTTATTTTATCTCAACACTTATCATATTCTTTCTTCTTCTTCATCTTCATCTTCAAGAAAAAAGCTTGATGCCATCAATGACAACTTGAGCTAAAGTGAGAGAAATCCAATTCTAAAGTGAACCCACCTCCTATTTCTTCACCCTCTACCTCTTGCCAAGTTGTTTTGGGTGTTTTCTTCACAAGTTTCACAACTTTGTGAAGTCGGAGCTTGAACTTGTGATGCCTCGACGTAGATCGTCTTTGACACGAAGCCGACGACCTAGCTCGCCCGATTCTCCGATGAAGCCGACGATTGAGTTCAGGATTCATGATGGACAGCGAGAGGACACCCACGTGGAGCTAAGGAAGTGGAAAACCGGATCTACAAAGGTTGTAGCATCTAACTTTTAGTTAAGTAGTTAACTAGATTATCTTTTCGCCTAAACTTCTAGTCAACGATCCGTATTAGGGTTTCTCGGCACCCATAATTTTTGAAATTGGCATGATTGATGCCTTGTGAGACCTCTATAGTGTGCCTAGGAACCCTACAGTGGTATCAGAGCCTAGCTTGAGTCTTAGGCGAAGTCCAGTCGACGTTTGAAGTCCGAACGAACCCGAAACCCTAAAACCCAAGTGCTCTCTGGACTTTTTCCAAAATCTGGGATTTTTCCAGATTAAAATTATGCAGAAAAACCAGCAGGAAAATATAAGAGTTTGTGTGAAATTCGACAGCCTAATTCCACTAAGCCGCCGCGGATCCGCGGCATGAGCATGGCTCATGCGGCGGTTCCGCGGCCGTACGGCCTCAATATATAAAGAATTTTACACAGTAATTCTTAGTTTCCAGTGGTGATTTTCCTGGGTATTTTTAATAATTATTCAAGAGTTGAATTTTCTAGGGTTGCTTTGGGGATTCGGTGTTTCGATCGGGGTATCAAATTTCGTCTTTGTGTATTTCCGGATAATTTCTAGAATATGTTAAAAAGTTCGACCGGATATAAATACCCAATTTTTCCCATGTCGGGAAATTTCCAAGTGTTGGATTTTTCCGTAGTTTAACGACGTTCTAAGTAGTGCAAGTAACGCGATGGACCCTCTAGAAGACAACAAACCTTAACTCGATTATGTGACCGTCTTGAACTGCCCTTTGAACCTTCGGGTTTGGGGAAGTACGGCGTGCCGCATGTGAGGCGTTGGCTTGACCCTTCTACGGCTGGACCGTTGGTACTGAGGCACGAACTGAATGTTGTTAGACTTATTTCATGTGTTGAGCTGTATCGGGAAAACTTAGGTATTCGACTGTTCGATCGAAAAATTTAACATTTTCTGTTTATCTGGAATGTGATACAATAATTGGAATTCACAAACAGTTATGAGATAACTGAATGAATGTTATAAATCTAGCGGTTTAGTTTCACTTGATATTGAAAAGAGTTTTCAATAATGAGACTAAAATGCGGGGTTTATAACTGTTAGGCATGTGATGTCTAAGTATTTCATTTGATTAGGCATGTGATGTCTAAAGAGGTTGCGGATTCCAACTGTTGTAGTTTTACACTTTCTTTTCTGTGACCGTAAGTGTAGTATGTTCATATCGCCGGTTTCGTTGCTATACGTCAACGACAATTGGGATATGCATACTTACTTACGTTGATGACATGTGATGTTATGTGTTGCTGGATATGTTATATTGGATCGTCGTGTTCGAATAGCCGGGGGTTTTTATGTGAGATGAGTGTTTTTCATTTTCATTCATGTAAAAACTTGTATGTAATATTCTTTTATTTGGGGCACTTCCAGGTAGCGGAAGTTGTCACCTTTTGTATATTATTTACTTTTCCGCATTAGGATAGACCCAAGGAGGGGAGCACAAGTAACCGGGTTCTGGGGTCCAGTGGGAGACCAACTCGAGGAGTCGAGTCCGGGTCTCCTAACCCTAGAATTGGTAGGGTTGCTTGCCGCTCTCGTAGGGGTCTAGGGGTGTGGGATTGGCTATTCATCACAACCGTGGAATCTGTGTTTTATACTGGCTCGTATTGAAAACACGGACGTCCTAGTATATCCAATGTTTCATATGTTTCTTCTGCTGCGATATCTGTGATGTGATCATGTGATGTTCTGTGATGGATACCTTATATAGTATATATGATATATTGTATAGACGTTACTTATGTTTTGCACCCGCACTAGCCCTGCCCTGCTCTGTCGTTAGTTACCTAACCTAACGGTGCACGAGGGGACATCGAGGCGAATGCGGATGGCATAAGTGTACGTCGTATTTATCTGTGATGTTTAGGTACTTAAATGATGGGACTTCATTAATGCGATTAATGAAAGAAAAGAAACCAAATGATGTTGTAGAATCAAATTTTAAATAAAAACAGGTAGCTACAGTTCTTGCTTTGCATAGCGGTATATATGATATGCCCTGCACCTTATTCGATGAGGAAAGGACCGAGATCCCTTCACCGGGAGTGACTCCTTTAGCAATAACTGGCAGATGCTACACACTCGGTTTGCTTTTAATTGCTTTTGAGTTTTGCTTTGCACAGTGATATATATGATATATCCCGCACCTCATTCGACGAGGAAAGGGCCGACGATCCCTTCACCGGGAGTGACCCCTTTAGCAAAACTAGAAAAGCCTCAAAATCACTCCATTTCAAAACTTCATTTGATTCTACAACGATATCAAGTTCATTACGCTCATGGTTTTTATGAAAAACCTGCGTAGCCCTCCGTCATTTCAGATAAGTACTAGTTAGTATTCGTGCTGCGGTAGTTTGGCCTCCGTCAAGGCGCAGTGTACGGTAGCTAACTAGTGCTTATCTGCTTGCATATGATGCGATTGGATTAGGGTATTCGTACGGCGTTGTTTGGCCTCCGTCAAGGGTCGTGCAGGTGGGTTTCATTCAATCAGGAAATGACGGGTTGAACTTGACTAGCGGACTATGGGTTGTTTGGCCTCCGTCAAGGTCATAGGACGCTAGGGGCAAAAGCATTATCGGGAATTTCAAGTGTTGAAATTTGCAATGAGATTCCATACCTTCTATGAGATAGTTGGATCCCGATACCCACTGCAAGTAAGAGTTACTCCTGGGAGAGTTTTACACATTGCAATTAGCTGATCAAGTAGGTGTCTAGAAAGGTGTCAACGGGGTTACGCCTCTGGGAAAATGAGGTTTACATTAATTAGGTTCGTGCGAAAGCACGGGGGACCTCCCTCAAAGTACCGACACTGGCCTGGCTGAAAGATTGGCGAACTTGTAGTATGTAATTAATCCCGGCTAATCTTTCCTTTTAGGGTTTGAAGGAAGATTTGATAAAAAGCAGCGGGAGCCATCCTGATTAGATAAGATAATAACCAATCTAATCTTGCACGAGCATACGCTAAAGTGTTTTCTTCTCTCTCTCTCCAGGTAGCGACCATTTCATGCCCTAATGAAGATAATAATATGGATGTATTGACCGAACCCGCATGTTATACTGTGCAGGGGAACGTTGTACCCGTTCTATCTTATAAGTGTTATAAGAATGAACAGGAAACAGGAGAATATCTGGATTCTCAAGCCGCCCAAAAGAACATGCATGTTGATGCGTCTTCTACAGGTGTGTTAGTTATTGAGAACTGTTTCTCAGTTCACCCTACGTCCTGGGTATTAGATACCGGATCAGGATCCCACATATGTAAACAGTTACATGGGCTACGAAAAGGTAGAGAACTGGGAAAAGGTGATCATTCCGTTCAAGTTGGGAATGGGGCAAATGTTGCAGCCAAAGCAGTTGGCGAATATCACCTTGTATTACCAAGTGGTGATACACTGATTCTAAATGAATGCTATTATATACCGAACATGATGTGCAACATTATATCAGTTTCTTTATTAAGTAAAGAAGGATATAATTTTGTATTACAGGGTAATGTTATGAACATATTCCTAGATCAAAAGTTGGTTGCATCAGGCTCGTTGTATAATGGCATATTCATTCTCAATCAAAATACAATCCTCAATTTACAAAACACACACAAGAGGAAGAGTTCTGAACTGAACGAATCTTTCTTGTGGCATTGTAGACTGGGTCACATCAATGTGACACGACTTGCTAAGTTGCATAAGGATGGATATTTAAATTCATTTGAATTTTCATCTTATGACACTTGCCAGTCATGTCTCAAAGGCAAGATGACCAAAACTTCGTTTACAGGACACGGAGAAAGAGTTACCGAACTCTTGGGACTAATACATAGTGATGTATGCGGTTCCATGTCTACACATGCCAGTGATGGTTCTTCGTACTTCATTACATTCACTGAGGATCTCTCTAGATTCGGATATGTGTTCCTGATGAAACACAAATCAGAAGCTTTTGAGAAATTTAGAGAATATAAACAAGAAGTAGAGAACCAAACGGGCAAAAGTATTAAGATCCTTCGATCTGATCGAGGAGGAGAATACTTAAGTAACGAATTCAGACATTATCTAAAAGAGAATGGGATTCTCTCTCAGCTTACTCCTCCTTATACACCACAGCACAACGGTGTATCGGAGCGGAGAAATCGCACCCTATTAGATATGGTGCGCTCTATGATGAGTACAGCTGAGTTACCTATTTCTTTCTGGGGATATGCACTGGAGACTGCTGCATATCTATTGAATAGAGTTCCAACCAAATCTGTGCCTACCACTCCATATGAGATATGGAATGGTAAGAGACCATGTCTTAATTTTATTCAGATATGGGGTTGTCCGGCCTATATTAAAACATAAAATCCGGACAAACTCGAGGCAAGGTCTGTTCTATGTAAGTTTGTTGGATATCCCAAACATTCGCGAGGGTATATCTTCTACCACTCCGAGGAACAAAAAGTGTTTGTTTCTCGACATGCCACTTTCTTAGAAAAGAGTTTTCTTATGAAACAGACAAGTAGCATTGAGGTAGAACTGGAAGAGGTTCCAGCAACACAAACTGTAACAGAAGACTTGGTAGAACCAGAGGATTCAGTAGAACCCGACGAACCCCAGCCTATCCGCCGATCTAGTAGGGTTTCTCGTCCACCTGAGAGATACTACGGTTTTCTCATTGACGGTGGAAGTGAGGATTGCATCATGGAGGATGATGACCCAACTAGCTTCGAGCAGGCCATCACGAGTAGGGACTCAGTGAAATGGCTGGATGCTATGCGGTCCGAGATGGATTCCATGTACACCAACAAAGTATGGACTTTGGAAGTTGCTCCTGAAGGGGTAAAACCAATTGGGAGCAAATGGATCTTCAAGAAGAAACTTGGTGTAGATGGGAAAGTGGAGACTTTCAAAGCTAGACTTGTAGCAAAGGATTTTCGTCAAAGACCAGGTGTGGACTATGACGAGACCTTTTCTCCAGTGGCTATGCTTAAATCCATCCGGATCATGCTTGCCATCGCTGCTTATCATGATTACGAAATCTGGCAAATGGATGTTAAGACCGCCTTTCTAAATGGTGATTTAGAAGAGTGCGTGTACATGACTCAGCCAGAGGGCTTCGTAGACAGTGGGAGCAGCAGGAAGGTGTGCAAGCTGCTTAAATCCATTTATGGATTAAAGCAAGCATCGCGGAGTTAGAACATCTGCTTTGACGTCGTTATCAAAGAGTTTGATTTCGTCAAAAACCCAGATGAACCTTGTATCTACAAGAAGGTGGCAGAGAGTAAGGTTGTCTTCCTCGTATTGTACGTGGACGACATACTCTTGATAGGAAATGATATTCCTATGCTGCAATCGGTCAAGCTCTTCTTATCACAAAGATTCTTAATGAAAGATCTTGGTGATGCCTCCTGCATATTGGGGATTAGGATCTATAGAGATAGATCAAAATGGATTTTGGGATTGTCCCAATCCAGGTACATTGACACCATACTAAAGAGGTTTAGTATGGAAGAGTCCAAGCGTGGGAATTTGCCCACGATCTCTGGAGTCACTCTCTCCAAAGAGATATCTCCCAAGACTGATTTGGAGAGAGCTCGCATGAAAGGGATACCCTATGCTTCGGCAGTAGGCTCTATCATGTATGCGATGCTATGTACCAGACCCGATGTAGCATACTCACTAAGTGTAGTGAGCAGGTATCAAGCTGATCCTGGAGAGAGTCACTGGACAGCTGTGAAGAGCATTCTCAAGTACTTACGAAGGACTAGAGATATGTTCTTGGTGTATGGTAACGGAGAGCTCCAAGTGGAGTCCTTTACCGATTCGAGCTTCCAGAGTGATAAGGACGACTCTAAGTCGCAGTCGGGCTTTGTCTTTACCCTTTACGGAGGGGCGGTTAGCTGGAAGAGTTCCAAGCAGGAAACCGTGGCAGACTCGACGATGGAGGCTGAATACATCGCTGCCAACGATGCTGCCAAAGAGGCTGTCTGGATCAAGAAGTTCATTACTGAACTTGGAGTGGTTCCATCCATTGAGCGTCCAATACCTTTGTATTGCGATAACAATGGAGCGGAGGCTTTGGCCAAGGAACCTAGGTCCCATCAGCGGTCCAGGCATATTCTGAGGCGGTATCACCTGATCCGGGAGATAGTTGATCGCCGGGAGATCGAGGTCAGGAGGGTTGACACGAAGAACAACACGGCGGATCCACTCACGAAGGCCATTCCCCAGATACAGTTTGAGAGACTCTTCGGAATGCTCGGTATGCGATACTACAGCAGCTGGCCCTAGTGCAAGTGGGAGATTGTTAGTTGTATGTATGCCCTAGAGGCCAGTATTGTACAGATGATGTATATTATATTGGATGCTTGGACATATATAGAGATGACTTTCTTGCTCGATATGATAGTATGCTATCTGGTTACTCTTTATCTTAACATGTACACTAGTCTCTATAAACTGTCTTACAGTTACATGTTGGTAAAGCCCTTAGGATGTGTACTTGACTACCTGGACTATGATGCAGATCATACTAGTGGGGACATGGTAGTCCATAAGTACATCCTTCAAGGTCCCTAGTCGTGGGTGTATCGAGACGGGGCATCGATATACCAGAGTAGACTAGCGTATATGCTTCTCGACCCATGAGATGGGCCATGGATGATCCCATATCCATTGGTGTTTGACATCAGAGAGGGTATACGGGTGCTCAGTGGAGACTGGGTACACTGGACGGACTCGCCGAGAACTCCCAGATGGTATTATACCTCACGTCAGATGGCAGTTCTCAGGTGACACTTGTACAGGTTAGTCTGTAGACCCGAGATCGTCATAGAGTCTTGTGTGATTCCCACTGTGCTTTGATCTCCACCTTACCACGTCCATGAGGGCGTGCAAAACGGTGGTCTTTGGGTACAGTCCCGAGTCACATGGAGGTAATGAGCGATAGGAGGGGTTTCGTCTCTCCCGGTATTGGGGGTTGATGTTGCGCTGTGCTCGATTGGCCGTAACAGGGAAGTCCCTGGCCAGGGCTGATCAGAGATTTGCTGGTAAGTGTTACCAGTAGTTTCTCGACCCGTTATGAGCCTCACATCGGCACGACTTATCGGTTATTGGGGTCTGACGTTTACCACCCCTAGACTTGATATGCGACATATCAGACGAACAGACCGGACTGTACGGTAAGTGTTACTGGTTGGATTCACAGGAGTGTGAGCGGGCTAGCTCGTCGATCTTCTGATCGCTCAATACCCAGATGGCCGTTACGTTTAGCAGACCGCTTGCGGCTTGTGGATGCTTGATATGATCATCATCTGCTACCGGCGTATTGACGAGTCTTTAGAGTCCTACACAGAGGTTTCCTGGCTCAAGCGAAACGAAATAGGAGCGCATATGAGATATGTGCAGGACCGAGAACAATGCGTGTATGTGATACCGCATTTCATTCTCGCGATATATGTTTCGATTGGTTATATTCGATAGGACCTAGTTATCGAATCATTGATTCGATAAGCCGATACATAGGATACTAGTCGGTTATATGCGATATGACCGGATCGTTAAGTCAAGTGTTGATTTAATGATTTAATGTATAATTATATATTTGATATATTACTTTGCATTAACTAGTATTGGTTCACTTTAAATGGATATTCTCACTTGATGTGCAAATTGTATATGTGATATACTTTTGTGCACATGTTTGTATCATGTTTGATGATGCATGCTCATTTGGTTTAGTGTATAGAATTAAACTTAGGTTAAGAAAGTGATTAGGGTTTTTATTTATCCATTCTTTTATTTATTCATTTTTGGAAAAAGAATGGGATAAGAATACAAAATGGTTGCTTTCATTCTTGAACATTGTTGAAGCTTCATGAAGCTTTGACTTTGTGACCATTTTGTCTTCACACTAAACCCTAACCATTCTTCTAACCTTAGTTAATTCTCTACACTTAACTATGGTTCACATTATGATAAGTATTGATTTATTTTTATTTTATCTCAACACTTATCATATTCTTTCTTCTTCTTCATCTTCATCTTCAAGAAAAAAGCTTGATGCCATCAATGGAAACTTGAGCTAAAGTGAGAGAAATCCAATTCTAAAGTGAACCCACCTCCTATTTCTTCACCCTCTACCTCTTGCCAAGTTGTTTTGGGTGTTTTCTTCACAAGTTTCACAACTTTGTGAAGTCGGAGCTTGAACTTGTGATGCCTCGACGTAGATCGTCTTTGACACGAAGCCCACGACCTAGCTCGCCCGATTCTCCGATGAAACCGACGATTGAGTTCGGGATTCATGATGGACAGCGAGAGGACACCCACGTGGAGCTAAGGAAGTGGAAAACCGGATCTACAAAGGTTATAGCATCTAACTTTTAGTTAAGTAGTTAACTAGATTATCTTTTCGCCTAAACTTCTAGTCAACGATCCGTATTAGGGTTTCTCGGCACCCATAATTTTTGAAATTGGCATGATTGATGCCTTGTGAGACCTCTATAGTGTGCCTAGGAACCCTACAGTATCGAGATAGATCCGTCAAAGATCAAAGCAATTAAGGAAATGCCTCCGCCAAGGACTCTCAAACAATTGCGGTCTCTCCAAGGGAAGTTCGTGTATATCCGGCGATTTATAGCCAATCTCTCTGGCAAGTATCGTCCTTATAATCACCTGATGAAAAAGGGGACCCCGTTCGTCTGGGGTCACAAATGCCAAGGCGCACTGGACGAAATCAAGCAATACTTGCAGAATCCACCAGTACTAGCCGCTCCGGGGAAGGGAAAGCCCCTTATTCTGTATACAACCGCCCTCGAAGGTTCCTTAGACGCATTATGGGCACAAGAGAATGACCAAGGGAAAAAAAGAGCTCTCTATTACTTGAGTCGAGTTCTCCTAGAGGCAGAAAGCAATTATTCTCCCATCGAAAAACACTGCTTGGCGTTGATCTTCGCGATAACGAAACTGCGGCACTATGCATTGGCGCATGAAGTCCGTCTCATATCGAAGGTGGACCCTCTCAAATATTTATGTCAAAGGCCATATTGGCAGGTCGGCTCGCTAAATGGGCCTTGCTCTTAATGGAGTTCTCGATAACTTATCAACCTCTTAAGGCAGTGAAAGGCCAGGCCATCGCCGATTTCCTCGTTGAACATCCGATACCGGCCGATTCCCCTTTGAATTGCGAACTGCTAAACGAACATGCGTTTGATGCGATCGACGGTGGTGGTGACCGATGGGAACTTTATTTTAATGGAGCGTCTTCCATGAAAAAGCGCAAACAGAACGCCCCTATAATCAAATCAGGAGTAGGCCTTATTTTCGTGACCCCACAAGGAGGGATAATGCGCTTCGCCTTCTCCTTGATAGAGCCGAGGACGAACAATGAAGCCGAATACGAAGCTTTGATAGCAGGCCTCGAGATCGCCATCGACATGGGAATTGAAAAACCTCCTCATATATGGAGATTCCCAACTGGTCGTCAGTCAAGTAAATGGCGACTACCAGACGTGCAAACCAGAACTGGTAAAGTATGGCGAGAGGGTATAGCAACTGCTGACCCGAATACCTTCCTACATCTTGGAAAGCATACCGCGTGCAGAAAATAGCAAAGCGGACGCACTAGCTAAGCTCGCTAAAGAACTGGCCGACGAGAACCTCGATGACGTGAGAATCGTTGTGCAAAGCCGTCGGATTCTTGCGCCGGCGGAGATATCTCCGGAGTCATCCGAAGAAAAAAAAGTGACTGAACAAATGGCCCTGCAAATAAAAGACAAGGAAAAGGCTGAGGATTGGAGAGAAGTCTTTATATAGACTACTTCAAATCCTATCGAACGCCTGAAGATGCATCCTCAAAACATCAGCTCATGAAGCGAGCCCTATCTTTCACCTTCGTCAATGATACTCTGTACAAGAGGTCGTTTGATTCTCTGTGGTTGAGATGCCTGGGACCTGAAGAGGCGAAAAGAGTCGTCCAAGAAGTTCACGACGGACTCTGCGGTTCTCACCAAGCAGGCCCGAAAATGAAATTGAAAATCAAACGGGTGGGTTATTATTGGCCCACGATGATCCAGGACTGCCTCGAGTATGCGAAACAATGCCACTCATACCAAATTCATGGGGACTTTATCCATCAGCATCCAAATCCACTACATCTAACGGTGACTAGCTGGCCGTTCGAAATGTGGGGAACTGACATAATCGGCCCCATCGAACCGGTATCGTCCAAAGGACATTGATTTATTTTGGCAACAACTGATTACTTCTCCAAATGGGCAGAAGCGGTACCGCTGAGGGAAGTGAAGACGGAGAATATCCTCCATTTCTTCAAGACACACGTCATTTATCGGTTTGGAACTCCGCGATGGATCATCTCCAATAACGGGCCAGCCTACAGAAGCCACAAAATCAGCCGCTTCGCACAACAACATAACATAGACTGGAGATACTCCTCAGTTTATAATCCACGAGCCAACGGTCTAGCGGAAGCTTTTAACAAGACCCTGACAAAGATCGTGAAGAAGACGGTGTCCCGAAATAAAAAGGACTGGCACGAGAGACTGCATGAAGCTCTCTGGGCATATCGAACTACGTTCAAGACAGCCACGAACACAACGCCGTACGCGTTGGTATTCGGTACAGAAGCGGTACTCCCCCTCGAGATAGAGTTACCCTCTCTACGAGTGGCAGTCCATTATGAGCTAACGGACGAAGAGAACGCTCACCTTCGGCTTGAGGAGCTCGATGCCCTTGACGAAACCCGGCTCGTAGCGCAACAAAATCTGGAAGCTTATAAAGCAAAGATGATGCGCTCTTACGAAAGATTGACCAGGCCGAGGACATTCCGCCAAGGCGAACTTGTGCTAGTGGTCAAAAGACCTATGATCCCCAATCACGCCAAGCGGGGAAAATTCAAGGCGAACTATGAAGGCCCGTACATCATAGACAAGGTCTACCAGGGTGGAGCCTATCTACTCATGGACATGCATGGTGAAAGACCTTTCAGGCCAATATACGGTCGCTTCCTGAAAAAGTACTACGCTTGACGAGTCACGGCCTAGGTCAATGATAGATGACGACGACTATATCCGCTCGCTATCTTCCTAAGCCCAAACTCTATAAGTAGTAGCCGGCTTACTTTACAATGGACCGAAACGTCCTTAAACTAACAGTGGACTGAAACGTCCTTAAACTAACAGCGGACTGAAACGCTCTTAAACTAACGCCGGACCGAAACGTCCTTAAACTAACGCCGGACCGAAACGTCCTTAAACTAACAGCGGACCGAAACGTCCTTAAACTAACAACGGACCGAAACGTCCTAAAACTAGTTGTTGACCGAGATGTCGATAAACTACGGTGGATTGCAGCATCCCAAAGCTGATACAAAAATTAAAAAAAAGAGAAAAAAATAATAATAATAAAAAAATAAAAAAAGAGAAAACGGTATGTCCATAAGCAAAATGGGCACGGATGAAAACCCGAAAGGGCTCCGTGAGTAAAACCAGCAGGGCTACCGGCGAGTCTTGTGAAAACCAAAAAGGGCACAACCTCGTTAGGAAAAAAAAAGAATAAAAAAAAAGAAAAGAAAACGGTATGTCCATAAGCAAAATGGGCACGGATGAAAACCCGAAAGGGCTCCGTGAGTAAAAACAGCAGGGCTACCGGCGAGTGTTTGTGAAACCCCGAAAGGGCGCAACCTCGTTAAAAGACACTTATAGGGTCCTCTCGACCTTGTGATGAGAAATCACCCGCATGAGATCCTTACGACTCACAAGGGAGCAACACACTTAGGGATCCCCATGATTCCTAAGGAGAAATTACACTTGCGAGATCCTCACAACTCATAAGGAGAACCCTCTTATGAGACCCTTACGGCTCATAAGATTTGAAAGTCTTAAGCTAAGGAGATCTGAACCTGTTCTTAAGCAACCCCCACAACCTTCGATACTGCCCTACAAGCGGTGCAACACTGACCCTTGTATACAATCCACGGGCGCGAATAAACATTTCCCTAACCAAATCCCACTCGTGACTAGGGATATGTTCGCACGGTGAACAACCCTTGTAAGTCCTCTCGACTTATAAGGAGAAAACACTCTTGTAAGATCCTTACGACTTATAAGAGAACATACACTTAGGAATCCCCACGATTCCTAAGGAGAAAACACACCTACGAGATCCTCACGACTCGCAGGGAGAAATACCTTTGTGAGACCCTTACGGCTCATGAAGTCAAAAGCCTTAGTCGACAGGATCCTAACCCTGTTCGCTAAGCCACCTTTGTTTGATAGCAACAGAGGCAAATGATGATTCGCTCCTGGCCATATCCCAGTTGTAGCGATGCTGATACCGAAATCGGTGTCTAATTCCAAGCTTGCAGCAAAAAGCCAGCAAGCCACACATGCATACGAAATAGCCGAAATGATGGGGCAACTTGCAGCAAAATCAGCAAGTAAAAATGTATGCATGCAAAATAGCCGAAATGATTGGGCAACTCGCAATAAAAAGTTGCGAGTAAAAATAAAACAAATAGCCGAAATGATTGGGCAACTCGCAATAAAAAGCAACGAGTAAAAATAAAATAAATACCCAAAATGATTGGGCACCGCGATAAATAGCCGAAATAATTGGGCAATCGCGACCTTCGCGATATAAAAGCTGAAATGATAGAGCATCGCGAAAAGAAATAAAATAAAAATAAAAATGAAATTTTATGCCCTACAGGTGATATCATGTCAATCCCTGTATACAATCCAGGGGCGCAAACGAAGAAGGAATCACACCTTTCCTCCCCGGGTTTCATCGGAAGAAGAAGCCAAATCTCGACGGCTCATAGATAGCCTAAAGATCATCTCGACGTTCTTCTCATTGCAGCAGACACAACATCAAGTAAAGCGGAACAGCGGCAACTCCCAGTTCCATGACTCGGCAGTGTACAGATGACCGAGAGTCAAATCCCAACTCCGTGAAATGCGGATATAATCAACAAGATTCCTGGTCACGTGGAACACGGATAACATCACTACTAACCCCGTGGAAAACGTCCAGAGCGAATCCTGGTCCTCGCAGAGCACGGCAATGAATCCGTGTGAATCATCCAGAGCGGAGCCTAGTCCTTGCCGAACACGGCAGTGAACCCGTGGGAGGCATCTAGAGCAAAATTCCTGGTCACATGGAATGCGGATAACGTCACTTCTGACTCCGTGGAAAGCGTCCAGAGCAGATCCTAGTCCTCGCAGAGCACGGCAGTGAACCCGTTTGAAGCATCCAGAGCGGAGCCTAGTCCTCGCCGAACACGGTAGTGAACCCGTAGGAGGCATCTAGAGCAAAATTCCTGGTCACGTGGAACGCGGATAACGTCACTTCTGACCCCGTGGAAAACGTCCAGAGCGGATCCTGGTCCTCGCAGAGCACGGCAGTGAACCCGTGTGAAGCATCCAGAGCGGAGCCTGGTCCTCGCCGAGCACGGCAGTGAACCCGTGTAAAGCATCCAGAGCAAAATTCCTGGCTATGTGGAACGCGGATTATGTCACTTCTGACCCCGTGGAAAACGTCTAGAGCGGATCCTGGTCCTCGCGGAGCACGACAGTGAACCCGTGTGAAGCATCCAGAGCGGAGCCTAGTCCTCGCCGAACACGGCAGTGAACCCGTGGAAGGCATCTAGAGCAAAATTCCTAGTCCTCGCCGAACACGGAAGTGAACCCGTGGGAGGTATCTAGAGCAAAATTCCTGGTCACGTGGAACGCGGATAATGTCACTTCTGACCCCGTAGAAAGCGTCCAGAGCGGATCCGGGTCCTCGCAGAGCATGGCAGTGAACCCGTGTGAAGCATCCAGAGTGGAGCCTAGTCCTCGCCGAACACGGCAGTGAACCCGTGGGAGGCATCTAGAGCAAAATTCCTGGTCACATGGAACGCGAATAACGTCACTTCTGACCCTGTGGAAAGCATCCAGAGCAGATCCTGGTCCTCGCAGAGCACGGCAGTGAACCCGTTTGAAGCATCCAGAGCGGAGCCTAGTCCTCGCCGAACACGGAAGTGAACCCGTGGGAGGCATCTAGAGCAAAATTCCTAGTCATGTGGAACGCGGATAACGTCACTTCTGACCCCGTGGAAAACGTCCAGAGCGGATCCTGGTCCTCACAGAGCACGGCAGTGAACCCGTGTGAAGCATCCAGAGCGGAGTCTAGTCCTCGCCGAATACGGCAGTGAACCCGTGGGAGGCATCCAGAGCAAAATTCATGGTCACGTGAAACGCAGATAACATCACTTTTGACCCTGTAGAAAGCATCCAAAGCGGGTCCTGGTCCTCGCAGAGCACGGTAGTGAACCCGTGTGAAGCATCCAGAGCGGAGCCTGGTCCTCGCCGAGCACGGCAGTGAACCCGTGTAAAGCATCCAGAGCAAAATTCTTGGCTATGTGGAACGCGGATTATGTCACTTCTGACCCCGTGGAAAACGTCTAGAGCGGATCCTGGTCCTCGCGGAGCACGGCAGTGAACCCGTATGAAGTATCCAGAGCGGAGCCTAGTCCTCGCCGAACATGGCAGTGAACCCGTGGGAAGCATCTAGAGCAAAATTCCTGGTTATGTGGAACGCGGATAACGTCACTTCTGACCCCGTGTGAAGCAACCAGAGCGGAGCCTGGTCCTCGCCAAACACGGCAGTGAACCCGTGGGAAGTATCCAGAGCAAATATCGGACTGTGGAGTCCTTAAATCCACAGACTATGATGTCCTTAACCTTGACCGCGATATCTTAAAACTAACGTCGGACTGTGAGGTCCTTAAACTCATGGACTATGATGTCCTTAACCTCGACCGTGATGTCTTAAAACCAACAATCAACCCCAATGATTTTACACTAATTTTACCTTGGTTCAAGGGTACATCTCTTCACTCCTTTGATATTTGTCGTTGTAATTTCTCAACGTCTTCAAAGAGGTGACGGGTCCCAACAACTACACGTTTCACGGATTGTAGAGTCCTTAAATCCACAGACTATGATGTCCTTAACCTTGACCGTGATGTCTTAAAACTAACATCGGACTGTGGAGTCCTTAAATCCACGGACTATGATGTCCTTAATCTCGACCGTGATGTCTTAAAACTAACATCGGACTGTGGAGTCCTTAAATCCATGGACTATGATGTCCTTAACCTCGACCGTGATGTCTTAAAACTAACATCGGACTGTGGAGTCCTTAAATCCACGGACTATGATGTCCTTAACCTCGACCGTGATGTCTTAAAACTAACATCGGACTGTGGAGTCCTTAAATCCACGGACTATGATGTCCTTAACCTCGACCGTGATGTCTTAAAACTAACATTGGACTGTGGAGTCCTTAAATCCACGGACTATGATGTCCTTAACCTCGACCGTGATGTCTTAAAATTAACATTGGACTGTGGACTCCTTAAATTCACGGACTATGATGTTCTTAACCTCGACCGTTATGTCTTAAAACTAACATTGGACTGTGAGGTCCTTAAACTCACGGACTATGATGTCCTTAATCTCGACCGCGATGTCTTTAAACTACGGTATCCTGGAAAACGTCCGGAGCGGAGCCTGGTCCTGCCAAACACGGCAGTGAACCCGTGGGAAGCACCCAGAGCAACCCCGGACTCTGCGAAATGCGGATAAGGACAACTTCACCCATCACTTGCGGGTCCTCACGACTCGTAAGGAAGAAAATTCTCTTGTGAGATCCTTACGACTTTCAAGATAAAACACACTTAGGGATCCTCACGATTCTTAAGGAGAAATTACACCTATGGGATCCCCTCGACCCGTAGGGAGAAAATTCTTTATGAGACCCTCACGGCTCATAAAGTTGAAAAGTCTTAGACCACACTTGCTAAAGTTACATGGCAAACAACACAGCAAGGAGAAGAAAGCGACAGTTAGGAGAACATTTGATTCGCATTCAGTTAAGCATTCAGAGCGCACCCATTCATGCATGAGCAAAAAGGTTTAATGCATAAGATAAACACATGGAAATGGAAAAGCTTGTCATTCATACTCCAGAAAATTCTTACATTGATAAAAGCGGTAAACAAAAACGCCATTAAAATGTTTACAATGGCAAAACCTCGGATCCAGGACATGGAATGAGGAATTCGAAAGTAAGGCCGTCTAGAGTCTTTCTGGCCTTTCTGACCCTTCTCGTGTGCATCCTCTCACGCTCGCGTGTGTAATGATCTTCGGCAATGTCCCCCACCCTTTGATAAAAAGCGATTATCGTCGTCTGTTGAAAAATTTGATGCAGAATATCGACGAGGCTAACTCGCCGTTTCTTCGAGATCAGCCCCGACAGGTACACTGAATGCACCTTGTCTTCGGCATCATCCAGCGCATTAAGCGGCATGGCCTCGTGAAACCCCGGAAGTGCTCTCCAAATTGCTCCCAATACGACTTTCAAGAGAGCGGAACGGCGAGGAAGCAACCAACCAACGCGTGCATACACACTACCCATAATCTCCGCACACTGAGCATCTGTAAACTCTTGGTTTTGGTGACGGCCCTATACGCGGATATCTTCATAAGTGATGAACTCGTTCATACTATATAAATGAACAGCCATTGTGCCTGAAAGAAACATCATTAGGAGATTAGCAATGAGGAGAAACAGACACGGGGAGTTAAACTCCTCGAGAGCAATGCTCTGCAGACAGGAATGACACCTGTCAAAATCAATTATTAGGGGAATTTAAAAGAAATTCCCCAAGAATGCTCAGAGCCTTGCTTTGAGAAGATGACGTAATTCGTCAAAAATAAAATTCTATGTTTGATCTTCATGATCTATGAACAAACTCTTAAGAGTTCTTCTATATGATCTAAAAGGAGAAAAACTCCATTAATGAACTAAGAAATCATAAGTGAAATCCTTTTAGAGAGCAAAGCTCTATTGATCGAACCCTAAAAAGGGTTCTCTTTAGATCAAAGATCTATGAAGAGCAGAGCTCTTTTAATGGGTAAAACCTTAATCTAGTGAAAGTTTTAAACTTGACCTAAATTTAGCAGAGTTCTGTCTCTTAAAAGTTTTTAACAGGAGAGCAATGCTCTGACGAAGAGATAATTCTCAAGGAGGAGATGAAAATCATCTAAGGGACCAAAGGTCCTATTTATAGGCATTGAGAGCCGTTTCAACTTCCAAAAATTGATCCAACTATTGAGATGTTGCCACCGCTGCGCTCACGCTTGGGCTACGTAAGCGCAATGGTGGGGGGGGCATTTGTTTCCCCAAATCAGAGCAAAACTCTGTTCTAAAAATGAAGCGACGCTTCTGCTTCTCCCAATCAGAGCAAAGCTCTGTTCAAAGTCCAAGATTTGGAATGAAGCGACGCTTCCTTACCCTCAATCAGAGCAGAGCTCTGTTTCAAAATTCAAAATCTAAAAAGTTGAAGCAACGTTTCAGATCCAGCGCTCTGCGCTGGTCGCCACGTGTCAAACACGGGTACGTTAGCGCAGTTGCGCTGCGCTCGGCGCTGCGCGCCACATGTCAAGCACCGGTGCGCTAGCGCAGTTGCTCTGCGCTGTGCGCTGCACGCCACGTGTCAAGCACGGGTGCGCTAGCGCCAAGTACGCCAGTGCTGGAATTAAAAGAATTCCCCACCGTTAGATCAAAAGATCTAATAATAATAATAAATTAGTAATTAATCAGAATTAAAATTCTGTTCTTGAAAGATTTTTCCAATCTTGTTAAAAACAAGAAGATTGCCTTCTGTAAAACAGAAGTTTTAGGATCAAAGATCCAACGATGGGGAAACGCCCCCAAATCAATCAGAGAAAGATCTCTTTAACTGATTTAACAAATCAACTTGCCCTATATAAAGGCCCCAAGACTTCAAGTCTCATATAGAGAGAACTCTCTGCAAATTTTGAGAGAAGAACTCAAAGAGAAAGAAAGGCAAGCCTTTGAAGAAAGAAAATCATTTTCTTCATCTTTAACGGTAAAGAATTATATTCTTGAAGAACAGAGATGAAATCATCCCATTAAAAAAAAAGAATCATTTTCTAAAAAGATCAGAGATCTAAGAACAAGATCAAGATCTTCAATAGAAAAGAAAAAGATCAAAAGATCTAATCATAAAAAAATAAAAGAAGTAATTTACTTCATTAACAAATCTTTTGATGTATAAAGGCAGAACCTTTTGATGAGAACAAGAACTTTGGTTCTTGGATCTTGAGGTAAGGCCTCCTTTGAAGAACAAAAAAAACTTGTTCTTTGATCTTAATTTGATCAAAAATATGCTCTGCGCTATTGGACAGTGCCTTGCACTTTTGAATTACGCTTTTGCGCTTATTGGACTGGCGCACAGCGCCAAAATGCGCCACGTGTCAACCATAGAACCGTTTGCGCTTCTAAAAATAGCGCACTGCGCTCTTGGACTGACGCACTGTGCCAGAGCGCGCCACGTGTCACTCACTGGCGCACCCATAAATTGGCGCAGCGCATTTATAAAACGCAATGCGCTAACAGACTTGCGCTTAGCGCTGAACGTGACACGTGTCACATTTGCATGCGCTAGCGCAATGCGCTCTTTGATTGGCGCAAAGCGCCTGACAAGCTACATGGCGCACTATCAGACCACTATTTTGCTCCTGATAAATGCTATGCATTTAATTACATCCAATGTCAGAGCCCAATACTATGCATTATTAAAAGGGCAGAGCCTAAATAAAGGCCTAACAGGTCAAACATGAATAAAATGTTAAACATTTTTAACCGGACTTAGCCCAATTCTGGCCATAAGTCCTCAATATAAATTGAACTGAGCACAACTGCTCTTCCAATCAATTTACACCCAGTTCGAGGGTACATCTCTTTACTCCTCTGACATCCGTCGTTGTAATCCTTCAACGTCGTCAGAGAGGTGACGGGTCCCGACGACCATACATTGCTACGGACTGTAAGGTCTTTAAACTCATGGACTATGACGTCCTTAACCTCGACCGTGATGTCTTAAAACTAATACCAGACTGTGGGGTCCTTAAACTCATGGAATATGACGTCCTTAACCTCGACCGTGATGTCTTAAAACTAACACCGGACTGTGAGGTCCTTAACCTCGACAGCAATGTCTTAAAACTAACAATGAACCGTAATGTCCTTAAACTAATTATTGACCGCAATGTCATTAAACTAAACAATAGAGCCCAATTGCTCTCTTGTCGGATCTAAACGATCCCGTTAAGTTGATCTTAGTCTAAAATTAGACTAACGTGTTCTTAACAAACGTTTAAGTTGATCTTAGCCTCAACTAAGGCTAACGTACCCTTAAACACAACCCTCCAAAACCCAAATCTAAGAAAGATACGAATTTGGACTAATTCACGTCCTACGGGCGACAGCATAACTTAGTCTCCGTATACAATTCACGAGCAACCGAACACAAAACAAATACCCATGACACGAAGTGACCATATGGAGAAGGAGAAAGTTGTTACCGCGATGCGGTAGCGTAATTAACTGCAGGGGCTTACGCCTGCAGGGAAGAGCGTTCCTATAATCAAAACCCCCTCAAACGAGGGGGAATCTGACGAAGTCTGCTACATCGGCCGCATCCGTTTAAACCTTCGATACATGGTGCCATAAATCAACTTGGCATTTTTGGAGAGGTGGATGGATAGCACCAATTAGCATCTGCCCCCAGATTCAGGCAAGACGTCCAGTCTTCTCGGCTTCCGGCGGTAAACAGAGATCGATATCACTGTTGTATATATATTTCTTTTCTGTACTAGGATAACCCCGCGGAAGAGTGCTCAAATAGCCGGATTCTAAAGGGCAACGGGCCCGCATCTTATGGCGTTGAGATTGGGGGGGCCTTACTCTAGAATTGACGGGCTATCGCCGCACTCGTAGAGGGTATAGGTTGACCCACAGAGGGGTGCTCAAGTTACCGGATTCCGTGAAGTGCTGGGTGGCCCATTCACTTTGTTGATTGGGGTTGCCTCATTTCGGGGATTGGCGGGTAACTTGCTACACTCGTAGGGGTCTAGGATCTTCATTGCACTGGCTATCCACACAACCAGAGAACGTCGTGTCTTATTTACGACTCAAATGAAACGCGGAACTCCTAAATTATCTGCTATTCCATATTGTTGTTCGCATGCTTGTGATGATTTTTATCTGCATGTGATCACTATTATCTGCCTACGATTTTGATATATATATATAGTATATGCTTCTATATGTTTTGCATCCGCGCTAGTCCTGCCCCCGCTCTGCCATTAGTTAAGTAACCTAACGGTGCATGACGGGGCCCCGTGGCCAATACGATAGCATATAAAAAGCATGTTATTTTGGTTGTTTCTTTTATGGCTTGGAAACATAAAATGATGGGAACGCATTATCTGAATAATGCAAGGAAAAATAAACCTAAATGATGTTGTCGGAACCAATTTTAAAACTACTCGATTTTCTTCAAAACTCATGGTTGTATTAATTTGCTTTGCATAGAGGTATTCGATTAGAAATATTCTGCATCTCATTCTATTAGGGAAGAGCCTTGATCCCTTCACTGGGAGTTCGCTCTTAAGCAAAATTTTATATTACTAGTTTTAAAAAGCGGAGCTTAAACCATTCCATTTCAAAGCCACTCGAGTTCTTTCAACGATATCAAGTTCATTACGTTAAAGGTTTTTCGCCAAAAACCAGCCGTAGCCCTCCATCATTTCATACGGGTAGCACCTAGTATTCTTGTTATGTTTGTTGGCCTTCGTCAAGGCATAGTGTATAGTAGCTATGTGTTATTTTAATGTTGCATGGATATGCATTAATTTAGGACAGACATACAGCCTTATTGGCCTTCGTCAAGGACGAGTACGGGTGGGTTTAGATTAATCTGGACAATGACGGGTAGAACTTGACTTGCGACTTCTAATTTGTTGACCTTCGTCAAAGTCATAAGACGCTTGGGGCAAAAACCATATCGGGAGTTTCAAACATACGGGAAAGTTACCAGACATACGCATACCATCTGGAGTGTGGTGACTTGAGTGAATTTCGTCAAGTTATCACATGATGATGGTTGGGTCCCGATTCGCACTGATGAGTATGTATTACTCCTTGGAAGATTTTTCACTTCACAATTGCCAACCTATTAAGTGTTTAGAAAGTGTTAACGAAGTTACGCCTCTACCGAAACGGGGTTATTAATTGGGTCCGTGCAAAAACACGCGGGACCTCCCTCTGTGTACAAACACTGGACTGGCTGAACGGTTAGCGAACTTGTAAAGTGTAAATGATCCCGACTAGTTCTCCTTTTAGGGTTTGAAAGAGAATTCGAGAAAACAATGGGAGCCATCCTGATTAGATAAAGTGAAAACCAATTTAATCTTGATAGAGTGCACACTGAGTGTTTCTTTTCTCTCTCTCTGGTACAGCGACTCATGACTTACCTTAAAAACTCATGACCCAATTTGACCGAACCTTTTTACACCCTTTGGGTTCGGATTGTCTTTATTCACGACAAAAACGCACATATCCCTGCCACTCCTACTCTACCCTTTGCATTTCTTCAGAACACATCGTATCACTACGATAATCCATATTGCTTGGAATGACCATCGTATAGTTACATACGAACTCGAAAAAGTTACTTCAGTCGAGAATAGCCACGGATTCTGAAGAAATTGAATAGGATTATTCGGTTGTCTCTTCCTTTTACCTTCTCTCAGATTGCGAGAGCTCCTTTCATTAGGAGAGTACACCCATTACGCTTATTGGATAGTTTTCTTCCAAATCTCAGGCTAGTGCCGAAAAGTAGAGAAGGAAGAAAACTAATTAACGCAGGGACAGTGTGCAGAAGGTAAAAAGTAGAGACATGTAAAAGACTGAAGTGAGGGCAAAAGAAATTGCAACTACTGTTATTAATCAGGATAATGGAAAAGGCATTACAAAGAATACCTGACCATCCCCTATGAAATATTTTCATGTTTCAGTTTTTCTGTGTACATGTAAAAGAGAACTGTTTTCCCAATTAATTCCGACTCTAGGGCATGTATTTACCAGATTTGGATCTCACATCTATACGGTGTTACAGATGTAGAGAAGGAGTAGAGTATTGGCAAATGGGCGATTTAATCCTCAATATCGGAATTCGTTGCAATTGGTGATATTGGATTAAATCGTCTGGCTTTTTCCTGACGGCAAATATTTGGTTTTAAATAACTGTTGTTATACACCAAATTTTAAAATGAAATATCTATACCTTTATTTTTATAAAGTTAGATATACATTATGAAAATTGTGTTGTAAATATTTACCTTCATCAGTTGAGGATAAGGTAAAGTGCATTGAATAACACTGTAAGACATTCTTAACTAAGGTACAGTTTTCAACTTACAATACACAGAATTTGAGTTGGTATACTCTTGGGACTTATACATGAAAATATATGTTGTCCAGTGTTCTTCGGGACAAGGGATTGGTACTCTTACTTCATTAAAGATTACCTATGAGTTCTCTGGTTTTAGACACGCATTCGTTGTAATGCAAGGTCCAAAGATTTTGAGAAGTTTGTAGGTATAAGAATAAAGTAGAGAACCATACGTTGGAACTATCGGGATTTTTCAAGGTGATCAAAAATATAGATACTTATACTAGATATTCCATCATAATAATATCGAGAACTTGATTAGTCACAGGTTACTCATCCGTGGACGCGCTCCATAATAAGTAATATTGTATTGGGCCTTTTCCATTAGGTAATATGCACTGGAAACAGCTGTATGATATTTTTAATCTGGTTCTATCTAAATTAGTGCATTGATTCTATATGGATATAGAATGGTTGCATATCTTGAATTTGTTAAAATATGGAGTTATCTGGTTTCTGTTTAAAAGCAGAGTCCGGACAAACTCGAGGCACGCTTCAGTAAATGACGGTTTGTGGATTATCCCAAGTATTCGCTAGGATTTTGTTTCTACCATTTTCAAGATCAATAGTTACACTGTTCTTGACTCGCCATCTTTTTATGCAAGGATTATTTTTGCAAAAGAAACTAGTGGAAGTATGGTAGAATTGGAAGTAATTCCAGGACCACAAACGGTTACCGAAAATTTAGTAGAACCTAAATATTCAATTGGACTTGACAAACCGTTAGCCACTCCACAGATTCTAGTAGGTGACTTCAGACACCTAAGAGATACATCGGTTTTCTTGTAGACGATGACAGGGAGGTCAGCATTATGGTGATGATGGTCCTACTAGTTGTCAGTGGGTCATAGGAAGTGGTAACTTTCAGGTGACCAGATGCTTCATATCCAAGATGGACTCCACGCACTTCAGCAAATTATGAATTTTAGACTTTGCTGGGTGCTCCTGAAGTGGTAAAACCAATTAGGAGCAAATAGATCTTTCGAGATATGTGCAGATGGAAAGGTGCTAACCTAATAAGGCTAGACTTGTTGTAAAGAGTGTTCATCAAATACCCGTTGTGGATTGTGATGAGACTTTTACTTCAGTGTCTATGCTGAAGTCCATACGGATATGACTTGACACTACTTTCCCCCTACTTGTTATCAGCAGGTCATAGGAAGTGGTAACTTTCAGGTGACCAAGTATTTCATACCCAAGATGGACTCCACGCACTTCAGCAAATCATGGATTTTGGATTTTACTGGATGCTCCTGAGGGGATAAAACCCATTAGGAGCAAGTAGACCTTTCGAGATCTGTACAGATAGAAATGTGCTAATCTAATAAGGCTAGACTTGTTGTAAAGAGTTTTCATCAAATACCCGTTATGGATTGTGATGTGACTTTTACATCAGTGTCTATGCTGAAGTTCATATGGATATGATTTAGCGCTGAAGCGGTTCATAGCTATGATATATAGCAGGTAGATGACTATAACGTCTTTCCAAATGGGATTTTGGAAGTTCACGTGTGTATGACTCTGCCAGAAGATTATAGTAGTCAGTGGGAGCAGCGGAAGGTGTGCAAGTTGCTTATGTCTATTCATAGACTGAAGCATGGATGGCGGAGACGGATCGTCTGTTTTGATGTGACAGTCAAGGTGATTGACTTCATCAAAATAAAAGATGGACCTAGTAAGAAGGATGTAGGGAGTACTATCCTGAGATTTGGATGATGTACTCCAGATAGGAAGTGATGTTCATATACTATAATCGGTTAAATTTTGGTTATCACATAGTATTTTCTCCACGTTGGATGTGGATAGTATATCAGGAATTCTAGTGAGTAGATCTAGATTTGGGATGTTTCCCAAATCGAGTACTTAGACAACATTCTAAAAGTATTTTAGAATGGACAACTCCTGACGTGGTAGTGTACCCTGTTCATATCAGATTTTTGTATTTTTATACCGCCCATTTTTGATCACATTGCTTATAGGTAGGTACTCTTGACCCGTGTTTGCTAGATAATTGCAGGTTACGGGTTCTCAGCTCTAAGCAGTGAAATTTATGAAAAAAGCGTGACAAATTCCGGATTACTGCCAACCACAGATAAAATAAGGGTCTCCGCTCTCTATCCGTATATTGCCGCACACCAGTTTAAAGGACAAAATGGCAAATCAATGGTCATTTTTATGCACAAAGCACAATGTCAACACAAGATCCAAGATATCAACGTGGAGCTCAAGAAAATCATGACAAAAGATCCACATCAAATCACCTTTTGATATGCTGAAAATATGGAAGAAATGTGATGAGATTCTGAGAAACAAAGTATACCACACTGAAGAGAATAGCAACACAGGGAAACCCCAAAAAAAACGATGAGCCAATTCCTCCTAATGGCCGCGGATCCGCGGCCAACATGGCGACTCGGCCGCGGATCCGCGGCCGAGTTGACTCGGCAACTGCTAAAACTTTAGGAGCAGTTTTGACATTTCATGTGGAGCCAGAATTTTGTCTTAGGGATTCAGTTTCCTGCCTATAAATAGCCCAGAACAATGCCAAGTGAAGGGTGCTTATTCTTGTGTTAAATTTTAGGATAGATGTTGTAGTTCTTCTTCCTCTTTTCATCTTTTCTCCATTAAACCTTGTAGTGAGCTTTTATGAGTGAAGTGATGAATAAAAGAGTTCTTTTCTTGATCATGCTTGTCTTAATACCTTGTTAATTATATTTGCTTGTAATTTTCATTTGCTAATTTAGTTGTTCTTATTTGTTGTTTGTTTCTTTCTTCTTCTATTTTTCTTTATCCTTAACAACAATGATGCTTAAGCTTGATCCTTGCCAAAGTGAGGTCTCAAATAGCTAGTTGTAATCTTCTAAGCTCTTTCTTTCTATCTTCCTCCTTTTGTTGTATTTTCTTTTTTTTTGTAATGGGTGAGTAGTTTCTCACTTGTTAGGGTAGGATAAGGAAAGTTTGAGAGAAGAAAATCTCTCTCACTCTTTTCTTGCCCAACATCTCAATTCGGACTCCCGTTAATTGAACCACAATCCGCTCCCTACGGCCCCCCATCCTACATGATAGTGGTGATTCCTTAGTGAGACCGGTTGTGGTTGAATTAACCGGAGGTTAAGGCTAAGAGCCAAGAACGGACGGACAAGGATCAATAGGAAGAAACTAAGCGTTGGAAAGCCTAGCTTATACTCGCAAGTTCCTTTCTAGTCGTGCTAATCCCCGTTGTTGCCGATTACCGTAACACCGATATTAAGAGTGGTAACGAAAGAAGTGAGCGACTCCTATCTCAAACTAACATAATCCTAACCCTAACAAGCTCTCTTTATATACATTTAGCACATAGTTAATCTCAAACAAACCTGGACATTTGAACTTAACTCGTTAAAGCATATAGAAAAAGATTCCCATCTCCCTGCGGACGACCCGTACTCAACCGGTTAGCTACCAAGCGAAACCGTCTTGATTGCAGTAATTAACTAAGCACGCAAAAACTCTAACAATCAAATGGCGCCGTTGCCGGGGAGACGGTAGTTTATTTCTTTGTGTAATTTCGGGTTAATTTGTGAATATAATATAACCGAAAAAACAAAACAAAAAATATATTGTAAAAATTATCTTGTTATTTTTGATTAGTTTTTGTGCAAGTGTGCAGGATAAAAAGAAGGTCGAGTTTCAGTGCCAAAGACGTGGGAAGTTAGATCCATATCTCGCGGCTATACCGCGACGGATCAAGACAAGAACCAATGGTCTACTGTAGAATTCTGGAGCAAACCCAGCGAGCCAATCAGGATTCAGGGGTTCGAAACAAGAAAAGGACACCAAACTCAGCAAAGTCAAGAAAACTGAAGGCCCAAGTTTACTTTCCTGCCGCGGAACCGCGGCCATAGGGCATGTTTGGTCGTGGATCCGCGGTTGTTTGCTGACATCAGCAACAAAACTTCCCTGTAAGTCTTTCTGCTCTCTTCCCCACTCCTCTGAACTCCACTGAACTGTGTTTTCTGCAGCATTCTTTGCGCAAACTCTCTTCTCCCTTCCAATAAATTATTTTTGTGCAGGATTCTTTGCGCCGCGCTAAAAAAATAAAAAAAATTGTTTGCAGTTGATTGTTACTGCTTTGCATATTTTAATCGGACTTTAAGGGGCTTGAAACCAATCCAGATTGGGTGGGGATTTCATCACCCTTCCCAAGACCCCAGAAATCACAAAAGGCATATGCATTGACCATTATTTAATTAAAAAATACTAGACTCAGCCCTAAGGACGTCGCGCTCAATAGGACAGAGGACTGGTTGTAGGCATCGGCCGTTTATCCTATCCTGACTTTACGGTGTCTAGGCAAGTGTGTCTAAGGTAAGTGGTTACTTAATTAGGACCACTACTTACGTAGTAGGGAGGAGCCTCCCACTTTCCTGGCACTTACCTGGCCGCAATTGGCGGAGAAGAGGCGGTTTGAGGTCCTATTTCTAGCCCTTTGGAACAGTTAGGAGCTGTCTAGCTGACCTAGGTGACCCTAGATCTAGGTGTGATTGTGCATATTTTGTCTGTGATTGTTTGAAGCCATAAGTCCGTACATATTTCTATAAAGTTCTTTCTAAAAAAAAACACAAAACAAAAACTTTTATAAAAACTTGCCCTTTGTCGCCAGAATCCCATTTTTTCACATACCTCCCATCGTATTTCTCCATTGACGTTTTCTTACCCTCTCCTTCTCCGCTTTGACTACACTAAACTCGTTTAGTGTATGTCCGGTTGGACTCGGGACACTAGTGCCCGTCTAGTCTGCGTTATGTTAGTCGCTACCGACTACGCGATCGACTCAGACGTCGAAACTCCTTCCACGCCTCTTTCACCCTTACCTTTGCCGGCCAACTCCAACGTTGACCGGGATTCTGTTCATACTTCCTCACCTTCACTATCACCAACTTTTTCTTCTGCGATGTCTGGATTTAATCCTAACATCCCTTCAACTCCCCCGGGATTGATTCCACCTCCTATGGATGCGAATAACCCACAACCACCGCCTGTTGTAGCGCCACAGCGAATCGCGCTCCAGGATCGTTTCTATCCTACCCGCTCTGCACTTCCCACCTGTCTATCCCTTCCACCGGCCAATGGGGATAATTTCGAAATTAAGCCCCACTTCATTAACATGCTTCCGAAATTCCATGGGCTTGAATCTGAAGATGCCAATATCTTCATCAACAAGTTCCAGAATGTTTGTGCCATGATGAAAACGACCCAACTGTCAGACGATGCTATACGGCTACGGGTCATTCCGTTCACTTTGTACGATCTTGCTGAAAAGTGGCTGTATAGCACTGCTTCCCACTCCATAACCAGTTGGGACGAGTTTTTGAAAGCGTTTCTCAAGAAATTCTATCCGAATCACAAAACCGCGAGGATCCGTAACGAAATCAACCAATTTTCCTAGCTTCCCACTGAACCTTTTTGGAAGTGCTTTGACCGATATAAGACCTTCTTGTTCAGTGCCCTCACCACGGTATTGAGAAATGGCAACTTTACCAAACCTTATACGAGGGCCTGAACCCAGCAACCAAGCAGTTGTTGGAAACCATTTGTCAATGCCACTTCCTATCCAAATCTGATGATGAAGCATGGCAATTTTTCGACGACCTTGCGGAACAAACGCTTCAATGGGAGAGCACCAGACCAAGTACTTCTTCTTCTTCATCTACTTCTACTGGTCAGTCTAGGGTAGGCATTCACCAACTCGATGTTTCTATTGCAATGAAAGCCGAAATGGCTGCAATAACGAGAAAACTTGAAGCGATAGAGAGCAAATTTTCATCTCCTGCTCCTGCCCCTGTTCTTCCCCTTCGTACCATTTTTGCTTGTTGTTCTGATCCATCTCACCTAACCGAAGAGTGTCCTTACAATCCACCATCTCAAGGACAGGATCAGGTTAATGCTGCATTTCAGCAAAGACTAAGAAATGATCCATACTCTTCCACCTACAATCCCGGTTGGAGGAACCACCCTAACTTCGCTTAGAATCAGAACCAGCATCAATTCCAAGGCAACAATTTCCAGAGGTCCCCTCCTCCGCAACAACAAGCTCAGCAACAAACTCAACATCAATTTCAGCAGCCCTTCCAACCCCAACCTTTTCAAAATCAGATGAACAACTTTGCACCCAACAATTCTTTTCCTCAAAATAACTTTGTTCCGTCAAACAACGATAAGGTTTCCTCGCTAGAACGAAGTCTGGAGGTGTTTGTAAAGCAATCAACACAATCCACCGCCAACATCCAGTCTTCCATTCAGTCTTTAGTGCAACACACTGCCGCTCACGGGCAAAGCATCAAAACCATCGAAGCCCAGATAGCACAACTGAATGCGGCCTTAAGCGAGCGAGAGAAGGGGAAGCTTCCATCTCAACCACTCCCAAATCCTGGTCACCCACATAATGTACATGTTACTCTTGAACAACAGGACCATAATGTGAGTTCCATGACTACATTGAGATTGGGAAGGATGCTGCACAACAACATTGGCACAACAATTGAGGATAACGACACCCCGGCCGCTTCGTCTTCTTCTTCTCCTTCCTCATCTTCTGAGCCTATTCTTCATTCTTCAAAAGGCTCTTCTTCTGCTGCTGCTATGAATGGACCCATATCTCACTCCACGAAAACTCCAGCTCTGGGATCCGTTCCAACTCCACACTCTCCTTCACAAGCATTGGACTCAACCAATTTTAAAAACGTTCCATTTCCAAACCGGTTGAGGTCCAATAAACAAAATCCACAAATGGAGAAGATTCTGGAGTTGTTTAAGCAGGTTAACATCAACATTCCCCTTTTAGATGTTGTCCAACAAGTCCCTTCCTACGCAAAAATTTTAAAGGACTTGTGCACGAAAAAGAGGAAATCTCAGGTACCCAAAAAAGTTTTCTTAGCTAGTGCTGTGAGTGATGCTCTTACCCAATCTTCACCTCAAAAACGGAAGGACCCTGGCTGTCCTACAATTTCTATTACCATTAGGGATAAGAACATCAACCGCGCACTTTAGGATCTTGGTGCCAGTGTTAACCTGCTTCCATACTCAGTATATGAGCAACTAGGTGTAGGAGAGCTGAAACCCACACACTGTACTCTCCAAATGGCCGATCGATCGATCACCCATCCTAGGGGTGAGCTAGAGGATGTGTTAATCAAGGTTGGGGACTTCATATTCCCCGTTGACTTCATTGTTTTAGACACACAGCCTGTAGCTAACCCTCGGAATCAAATTCCGGTGATACTCGGTCGCCCATTCCTTGCAACCTCAAATGCTGTGATCAATTGTTGAAATGGTTCGATGAACCTATATTTTGGAAACATGAAAATTGAACTTAACATTTTTAAGTTAGGGAATCAGCCCTCCGAACCTAATGCTCATATACTAGACTTTGTTCAATCCAGGAGATCACCTCGGAGGAGTGTGAATTCGAGGAGTTTTTGTTCGATCACGACAACCTTAACGCCACTAGTGCGTTCCTCTTCGAACCTGCTGCTGCTTCTGCGCCCGACAGTGACTACGAGTGTTTCACTTTCTCGAACGATCTTAGCCAGTCACCACCCGAGTTTGAATCCTTCGAATTTCCGGATGAGTTACCTAAACCATCCAACTCGGTCGCTTACACTCATTTTGAACCTTTGCTGGAATCCTTTGAGTTCGAGACCTTTTCACCAATCTTGCCTTCAATCGTTTCACCTCCAACGCTCGAACTCAAGCCATTGCCGTCTTACCTTAAGTACGCTTACTTGGGTGAGAACGAGACCCTTCCTGTTATCATCTCGGCTTCTCTAGCTCCAGAGCAAGAGAGAGGCCTTCTTACGGTCTTGCACAGCAACAGGCAAGCTTTTGGCTGATTAATAGCGGACATCAAGGGGATTAGTCCCCTGATTGTTGAACATCACATTCATCTGATGGATGATGCCAAACCAGCCAGGGATCCACAAAGGCGACTCAACCCAGTCATGAAGGAGGCTGTAAAAAAGGAGATCGTAAAGTGTCTGGATAGTGGTATCATTTACCCTATCTTTGATAGCCAATGGGTTAGCCCCATTCACGTTGTCCCCAAGAAATCAGGCATAACGGTCATAACCAACGAGGCGAACGAGTTAATCCCTACTCGCACCCAGACTGGGTGGCGCGTATGCATCAATTACAGAAAACTCAACGTCGCAATGCGGAAAGACCACTTTCCGCTACCTTTCATTGACCAAATGCTTGAACGATTGGCTGGACACGAGTACTACTGCTTTCTTGATGGCTACTCCGGCTATAATCAGATTCCCATCACCGAAAAAGACCAAGACAAGACCACATTCACTTGTCCTTTCGGCACGTTTGCATATCGTCGCATGCCCTTTGGGTTATGCAATGCGTCCACTACCTTCCAGCGGTGTATGATGGGAATCTTCTCAGACATGGTGGAAAAATTCGTGGAGATCTTCATGGATGATTTCTCCATTTTCGGCGATTTCTTTGATGAGTGTTTGCTGCATCTCGACGCTGTCCTTACCCAGTGTAAGGACAAGAACCTAACTTTAAATTGGGAGAAGTGCCACTTCATGGTGCGCAAAGGTATTGTCTTAGGACATATCATCTCGCAAAATGGCATTGAGCCAGATAAAGCGAAGATTGAAGTCATTTCCAGTTCCCTCTGTTAGTTATATGTATGCCCTAGAGGCCATTACTGTACATAGGATGTATAATTGTAGTGGATGCTGGGACATATATAGGGAGGACTTTCTTGCTCGACATGATAATATGCTATCTGGTTGATCTTTACCTTAACGTGTATACTGATTGTCTCTCTGTTACATGTTGGTAAAGCCCTTAGGATCTGTACTTGACTACCTGGACTATGATGCGGATCATACTAGTGGGGACATGGTAGTCCATAAGTACATCCTTCAAAGTCCCTAGTCGTGGGTGTATCGAGACGGGGCATCGATATACCAGAGTAGACTAGCGTATACCTTCTCGACCCATACAGATGGGCAATGGATGATCCCATATCCATTGGTGTTTGACATCGGAGATGATATACGGGTGCTCAGTAGAGACTGGGTACACTGGACGGACTCGCCGAGAACTCCCAGATGGTATTATACCTCACGTCAGATGGCAGTTCTCTGGTGACACTGGTACAGAGTAGTCTGTTGACCCGAGATCGTCATAGAGTCTTGTGTGGTTCCCACTGTGCTTTGATTTCCATCTTACCACGTCCAAGAGGGCGTGCAAAACGGTGGTTTTTGGGTACAGTCCCGAGTCACATGGAGGCAATGAGCGATAGGAGGGGATTCGTCTCTCCCGGTATAGGGGGTTGATGTTGCGCTGTGTTCGATTGGCTATAACAGGAAGTCCCTGGCCAGGGCTGCTCAGAGAATTGCTGGTAAATGTTACCAGTAGTTTCTCGACCCGTTATGAGCCTCATATCGACACGACTTATCGAGCTATTGGGGTCTGACGTTTACCACCCCTAGGCAAGATATGCGACATATCAGACGATCAGACCGGACTGTAAGGTAGTGTTACTGGTCGGATTCACTGGAGTGTGAGCGGGCTTGCTCGTCGATCTTCAGATCGCTCAATACCCGGGTGGCCGTTACGTTTGGCAGACCGCTTGCGGCTTGTGGGTGATTGATATGATCATCACCTGCTGCCGGCGTATTGACGAGTCTTTAGAGTCCTACACAGAGGTTTCCTGGCTCAAGCGAAACGAAATAGGAGCGCATATGAGATATGTGCGGGACCGAGAATAATACGGTATGTGATACTGTATTCGATTCTCGCGATGTGACATTGATCGGTTATATGCGATATAGCCGGGTTATCGGATCAAGTGTTGATTCGATAAGATGTTACTAATGATACCAGTCGGTTATGTGCGTCATGACCGGATCGTTAAATCAAGTGTTGATTTAATGATTTAATGCATAATTATATATTTGATATATTACTTTGCATCAACTAGTATCGGTTCACTTTAAAATGGATTTTCTCACTCGGGTGTGCGCATTGCATATGCGATATGATTTTGTGCACTTGATTGTATCATGTTTGATGATACATGTTTACTTGTGTTTTGTGTAAAGTTTAAACCATGGTTATGTAATGGTTAGGGTTTACATTTTCTTATTCATTTATTTGTTCATTTATTCTTTTTGGAAAAATGAATAGCATAAAGGAAAATGGTGGCTTCTTTTGGATTCTTGTTGAAGCTTCATGAAGCTTTGACCTAAGTAACCATTTTGTCTCATGCTTAACCCTAACCACTCCATTAACCCTAGTTTAATCTCTACACTTGACCATGGTTCATGTTATGATAAGTATTGATTTTCTTTTTCAATAATTATTCATCTTATCATATCTTTTCTTCTTCTTCTTCCTTGAACTCAAGAAGAAAAGCTTAGGTCATCAATGGTGATTGATGATAAAGAGTGAGAAATCCAATTCTAAATTGAACCCAACTCCTATTTCTTCATCCTCTACCTCTTGCCAAGTAGTAGAGTGTGTTTACTTCACAAGTTTCTTGACTTGATGAAGTCGGAGCTTGATTTAGCGATGCCTCGACGTAGATCATCTTCGGCATGGACATCGACGACCTAGCTCGCTTTTTCTCCGACGAAGCCGACTCTAGAGCCCGGATTTGATTTGGACAGCGGAGAGGACCTCGTTGCGGAGCCGTGGAGGTGGAGCACCGGATCTACAAAGGTTGTATTTCCGATATCCCATTAGTTAAGTTGTTAACTAGATTGTTTTTCGCCTAGAAATCTAGCAAACGAACCGTAGTTTAGGGTTTCTCGGCACGTTAAAATTTGAAATTGGCATGATCGATGCCTTGTGAGACCTCTTGGGAGTGCCTAGGAACCCTACAGTGGTATCAGAGCCTAGCTAGAGCCTTAGGCGAAGTCTAGACGGAATTTGAAGTCCGAACGAACCGAAAACCCGACCCGGATCATGCTCTCTGTCCAATTTTCAAAAACAGGGATTTTTCAGTATTAAAAATATGCAGAAAAACATGCAGGAAAATCTAAGAGTAACTGTGCGATTCGTAGCCCTAATTCAATTAAAGCGCCGCGCTTCCGCGGCCCGAGCATGGCTCGTGCGGCGGAAGCGCGGCCTGTTTGTCGTTTTCTGAGGTGACGATTGCACAGTAACTCCTATTTAACTGTGCTTGTTTTCCTGGGTATTTTTGATATTTTTTCAAGAGTTGTATTTTCTGGGATTATTTTGGGGATTCGGTGGTTCGATCGGATTATCAAATTTTGTCTGTGTGGCTTTCCGGATAAATTTTAGAATATGTTAAAAAGTTCGACCGGATATAAATACCCAATTTTTCCCCTGTTGGGAAATTTCCAAGTGTTGGATTTTTCCGTAGTTTAACGACGTTCTAAGTAGTGCAAGTAACGCGATGGTCCCTCTAGAAGACAACAAACCTTAACTCGATTATGTGACTGTCTTGAACTGCCCTTTGAACCTTCGGGTTTGGGGCAGTACGGCGTGCCACATGTGAGGCGTTGGCTTGACCCTTCTACGGCTGGACCGTTGGTACTGAGGCACGAACTGAATGTTGTTAGACTTATTTCATGTGTTGATCTATATCGGGAAAACTTGGGTGTTCGATTGTTCGATCGGAAAGTTTGACATTTTCTATTTATCCGGAATGGGATACAATAATTGGAATTCACAAGTAGTTATGTGATAACTAAATGAATGTTATAAACATAGCAGTTTAGTCTCACTTGATCGGTTGCCACGGAATTTTGATGTGATCAAAACTCCGTCGCAATCACGTAGCGTACGCGGATACTCGCCAATAAACTTAATAGACAGCCTCGCTCCATAGCCCCGACCAAGTGACTGTAGGAGAACCCCGTCGCCGAAAGCATCCGTTCGGGTGCTCGCGGTAGCGGTGTTCCGCCTTGGTGCACTTCGTCGACGGTATCAGGGGTGCAGCCGTCTACTGAAGTTTGCGACGAGTATTCGATCAGGATGTCGGGAATCTTGTTGAATTGCCCGACTTGATATTGAAAAGAGTTTTCGATTTTGAGACTAAAATGCGGGGTTTATAATTGTTAGGCATGCGATGTCTAAGAAATTCATTTGGTCAGGCATGCGATGTCTGAAGAGGTTGCGGATTCCAACTGTTGTAGTTTTACACTTTCTTTTCTGTGACCGTAAGTGTAATATGTGATATCGCCGGTTTCATTGCTATATGTCAACGACAATTGGGATGGACATATTTACTTACGTTGATGACATGTGATGTTATGTGTTGCTGGATATGTTATATTGGATCGTCGTGTTTGAATAGCCGGGGGTTTTTATGTGAGATGAGTGTTTTTCATTTTCATTCATGTAAAAACTTGTATGTAATATTCTTTTATTGGGGCACTTCCAGGTTGCGGAAGTTGTCACCGTTTGTATATTATTTACTTTTCCGCACTAGGATAGACCCAAGGAGGGGAGCACAAGTAACCGGGTTCTGGGGTCCAGTGGGAGACCAACTCGAGGAGTCGAGTCCGGGTCTCCTAACTCCAGAATTGGTAGAGTTTCTTGCCGCTCTCGTAGGGGTCTAGGGGTGTGGGTTTGGCTATTCATCGCGACCGTGGAATCCGTGTTTTATACTGGCTCGTATTGAAAACACGGACGTCCTAGTATATCCAATATTTCATATAATTCTTCTGCTGCGATATCTGTGATGTGATCATGTGATGTTCTGTGATAGATACAGTATATAGTATATATGATATATTATATAGACGTTACTTATGTTTTACACCCGCGCTAGCCCTGCCCCGCTCTGCCGTTAGTTACCTAACCTAACGGTGCACGAGGGGACATCGAGGCGAATGCGGATGGCATAAGTGTACGTCATATCTATCTGTGATGTTTAGGTACTTAAATGATGGGACTTCATTAATGAGATTAATGAAATAAAAGAAACCTAAGATGTTGTAGAATCGAATTTCAAAATAAAATAGGTAGCTACAGTTCTTGCTTTGCACAGCGGTATATGTGATATATCCTGCACCTTATTCGATGAGGAAAGGACCGAGATCCCTTCACCGGGAGTGACTCCTTTAGCAATAACTGGCAGATGCTACACACTCGGTTTGTTTTTTGATTGCTTTTAAGAGTTTTTGCTTTGCACAGTGATATATACGATATATCCCGCACCTCATTCGACGAGGAAAGGACCGACGATCCCTTCACCGGGAGTGACTCCTTTAGCAAAACTAGAAAAGCCTCAAAAACACTCCATTTTAAAATCATTTGATTCTACAACGATATCAAGTTCATTACGCAATAGGCTTTCAGAAAAACCTGTCGTAGCCCTCCGTCATTTCAGATAAGTTGTATATAGTATTCGTGCTGCATTTGTTGGCTTTCATCAAGATGCAGTGTGCGGTAGCTATATGCTGCTTATCTGCAAGCATACGATGCAATTGGATTAGGGTAGTCGTGCGGCTTTGTTGGCTTTCGTCAAGGGTCGTGCGGGTGGGTTTAATTCGATCAAGAAATGTACGGGTTGAACTTGACTAGCGGGCTATGGTTTGTTGGCTTTCGTCAAGGTCATAGCACGTTAGGGGCAAAATATTATCGGGAATTTCAAGTGTTGAAATTTGCAATGAGATTGCATACCTTCTATGAGATAGTTGGATCCCGATACCCGCTGTGAGTAATTGTTACTCCTGGGAGAGTTTTATACATTACAATTAGCCGATCAAGTAGGTGTCTAGAAAGGTGTTAACGAGGTTACGCCTCTGGGAAAACGAGGTTTACATTAATTAGGTTCGTGCGAAAGCACGGGGGACCTCCCTCAAAGTACCGACACTGGCCTGGCTGAAAGATTGGTGAACTTGTAGTGTGTAATTAATCCCGGCTAGTCTTTCCTTTTAGGGTTTGAAGGAAGATTTGATAAAAAGCAGTGGGAGCCATCCTGATTAGATAAAATAAAAACCAATCTATTCTTGACAGAGCGCACGCTGAGTGTTTTCTTCTCTCTCTCTCCTGGTAGCGACCATATCACGCCTTAATCAAGATAATAATACGGATTATTGACCGAACCCGCTTGTTATACTGAGCTGGGGAACGTTGGTCCCGCTCCAACTTATAATTGTTATAAGACAGAGCAGGAAATTGGGGATTACCAGAATTCCCGTGCCGCCCAAACGAAGAGAGTGCATGCTGATGCATCATCTTCGGGTGTGTTCGTTACAAAGAACTGTTTCTCTGTATCCTCTACGTCCTGGGTATGTGATACCAGATCAGGATCCCAGATATGTAATCTGTTACATAGGGCTACAGAAAGGTAGAGAACTGAGAACGGGTGATAAGTTTCATGAGACAGAAAACGGGGCAAGTGTTGCAGCCAAGTCTGTTGGTCACTGTCACCCTGTATTACCAATACATTGATTCTGAACGAATGTTATTAGATACCGAACCTGATATACAAAATCATATCAGTCTCTTTATTAGTAAAGAAATGATAAAATTCTGTATTGTTGGATAATGTTTTGAACATTTCCTATATCAAAAGTTGATCGTATCAGGCACGTTATCTAAAAGCGTTGATGTTCTAAATCAAACTACAGTTCTTAGTATATGGAACACACACAAGAGGAAGAGTTCAGAAATGAACGAATCCTTCTTGAGGCATTGTAGACTAGGTCATATCAATGTGACCCGACTAGCTGGAGTTACATAAAGATGCATATTTAAATCAGTTTGAATTTACATCTTGTGAAACTCGCCAGTCATGTCACAAAGATAAGATGACCACAGCTCTGTTTATTGGAAACAGAGAAAGAGTTAATAAACTCTTGGGATGATACATGTTGATGTATGTAAGGTCCCCTGTCTACACATGCCAGGAATGGTTCTTTATACTTCATTACGTTCTCTGATGATCTTTCGAGTTTCAGACCTATGTTTCTGTTGAAACACAAGTCCGGACCTTTTGAGATATTCACAGAATATAAGTTAGAAGTAAAGAACCAAAATAAGGGTATAAGTATTATGTCCTATGATGAAATCAAGGAGGAGAATACTTGAGCATGGAATTCCTGGATTATTCTAAAGGAGAATGAGATTCTCTCTCAGCATTACTCCTCTGTATACACCATAGCACGATGGTATATCGGGGCGGAGCAATCACACCCTATATGATATGGTGTGCTCTATGATGAGTACTACTGAGTTACCTTTTTCCTTTTAGGGGTTATGCACTTGAGAAGCTGCATACCTATTGAATAGAGTTCGAATCAAATTTGTTGCCTACCATTACATATGTGATATGGAAAGGGATGAGCCCATATCTTAAGCTAGTTAAGATTTGGGGTTGTCCGGCCTATGTCTGAAAGCAAAATCCGGACAAGCTCGAGGCAAGGTCTGTAATGTAGAACTGGAAATGTTCCAGCTATACAAACTACAGCTGATGATTTGATAGAACCAAAGGATTCAGTAGATTCCAACGAACCTCAGCCTCTCCGCCGATCTAGTAGGGTTCCTCACCCACCTGAGAGATACTTCTGTTTCTCTATGACAGTGGGAGCGAGGATTGCATCATGAGATGATGACCCAACTAGTTTCGAGCAGGCCATCGAGAGTAGGACTCTGTAAGAATGGCTGGATGTTTAGTGATCTGAGATGGAATCCTTATACACCAACAAAGTATGGACTTTGGTTGCTATATCTGAAGGGTTAAATCCCCATCAGGAGCAAGTATATCTTGAGAAGATTACTTGGTGTAGATGGAAAAGTTGAGACTTTCAAAGCTAGACTTGTTAAGGGTTTGCATCATTGACCAGGTGTGGATCATGATGAAACCTTTTCAAGTGACTATGCTTAAGTCCATCCAGATCCTACTTGCCACGGCTACATACCATGACTGCGATATCTGGTGGTTGGGTGTCTTGACTGCTTTTCTAAATGATGATTTAGAAGAGAGCGTCTATAAGTACACAGCCAGAGGGCCTCGTAGACAGTGGGAGCAGCGGAAACGTGTGCAAGATGCTTTATAGGATAAAGCAGGCATCGCGGAGTTGGAACATCTGTTTTGATGGATTAGTCAAAGAAGTTGACATCATCAAAATGGTAGATGAACCTTGTATATACAAAAAGGTAGTAGGGAGTATGGTGACGATCCTCGTAGAGTACGTGGATGACATACTCTTGATAGGGAAGGAGTTTCCTATGCTACGCTCGATCAATCTCCGCTTATCACTATGATTCTCCGTGTAGGATCAAAATGATACCTCCTAAATCCTGAGTTTTAGATCTATGAGATAGATTTAATTGGATGTTAGGATACTCACTAGTTGTAGTGAGACGGTATCAACCGATCCTGAGGAGAATCACTGGAAGTGTTCCAGGGTGATAAAGACGACTGAGTGTCAGTCACAGGCATTGTCTTTACCCTCAGTAAAGGGACGGTATGTTGGAAGAGTTCCAAGCTAGATACCGTGGCATACTAGACGATAAAGGCAGGATACATCGCTACTTAAGATGCTACCAAAGAGGCTGTTTGGGTGTATATTGGTTCATGAGATGAACTATGTTCCTCCCATTGTGTGACAATGGAGTTGTGGCTTATGCCAAGGAACGCCGGTCCCATCAGTGATCCAGACATATTCTAAGGCAGTATCACTTGATCATGGAGATGGTTGATCTCCAGGGTGATCGAGGTTTGGAGAGTAGACTCAGAGGACAACACAGCGGATCCACTCACAAAGGCCTGTTCCCAGAGAGAGACTTTTATGGGATGGTTGAGTATGAGATACTGCAACCACTGCTATCAGATGGCCCTAGTGCAAGTGGGAGATTGTTAGTTATATGTATGCCGTAGAGGCCATTACTGTACATAGGATGTATAATTGTAGTGGATGCTGGGACATATATAGGGAGGACTTTCTTGCTCGACATGATAGTATGCTATCTGGTTGATCTTTACCTTAACGTGTATACTGATTGTCTCTCTGTTACATGTTGGTAAAGCCCTTAGGATCTGTACTTGACTACCTGGACTATGATGCGGATCATACTAGTGGGGACATGGTAGTCCATAAGTACATCCTTCAAAGTCCCTAGTCGTGGGTGTATCGAGACGGGGCATCGATATACCAGAGTAGACTAGCGTATACCTTCTCGACCCATACAGATGGGCGATGGATGATCCCATATCCATTGGTGTTTGACATCGGAGATGATATACGGGTGCTCAGTAGAGACTGGGTACACTGGACGGACTCGCCGAGAACTCCCAGATGGTATTATACCTCACGTCAGATGGCAGTTCTCTGGTGACACTGGTACAGAGTAGTCTGTTGACCCGAGATCGTCATAGAGTCTTGTGTGGTTCCCACTGTGCTTTGATTTCCATCTTACCACGTCCAAGAGGGCGTGCAAAACGGTGGTTTTTGGGTACAGTCCCGAGTCACATGGAGGCAATGAGCGATAGGAGGGGATTCGTCTCTCCCGGTATAGGGGGTTGATGTTGCGCTGTGTTCGATTGGCTATAACAGGAAGTCCCTGGCCAGGGCTGCTCAGAGAATTGCTGGTAAGTGTTACCAGTAGTTTCTCGACCCGTTATGAGCCTCATATCGACACGACTTATCGAGCTATTGGGGTCTGACGTTTACCACCCCTAGGCAAGATATGCGACATATCAGACGATCAGACCGGACTGTACGGTAGTGTTACTGGTCGGATTCACTGGAGTGTGAGCGGGCTTGCTCGTCGATCTTCAGATCGCTCAATACCCGGGTGGCCGTTACGTTTGGCAGACCGCTTGCGGCTTGTGGGTGATTGATATGATCATCACCTGCTGCCGGCGTATTGACGAGTCTTTAGAGTCCTACACAGAGGTTTCCTGGCTCAAGCGAAACGAAATAGGAGCGCATATGAGATATGTGCGGGACCGAGAATAATACGGTATGTGATACTGTATTCGATTCTCGCGATGTGACATTGATCGGTTATATGCAATATAGCCGGGTTATCGGATCAAGTGTTGATTCGATAAGATGTTACTAATGATACCAGTCGGTTATGTGCGTCATGACCGGATCGTTAAATCAAGTGTTGATTTAATGATTTAATGCATAATTATATATTTGATATATTACTTTGCATCAACTAGTATCGGTTCACTTTAAAATGGATTTTCTCACTCGGGTGTGCGCATTGCATATGCGATATGATTTTGTGCACTTGATTGTATCATGTTTGATGATACATGTTTACTTGTGTTTTGTGTAAAGTTTAAACCATGGTTATGTAATGGTTAGGGTTTACATTTTCTTATTCATTTATTTGTTCATTTATTCTTTTTGGAAAAATGAATAGCATAAAGGAAAATGGTGGCTTCTTTTGGATTCTTGTTGAAGCTTCATGAAGCTTTGACCTAAGTAACCATTTTGTCTCATGCTTAACCCTAACCACTCCATTAACCCTAGTTTAATCTCTACACTTGACCATGGTTCATGTTATGATAAGTATTGATTTTCTTTTTCAATAATTATTCATCGTATCATATCTTTTCTTCTTCTTCTTCCTTGAACTCAAGAAGAAAAGCTTAGGTCATCAATGGTGATTGATGATAAAGAGTGAGAAATCCAATTCTAAATTGAACCCAACTCCTATTTCTTCATCCTCTACCTCTTGCCAAGTAGTAGAGTGTGTTTACTTCACAAGTTTCTTGACTTGATGAAGTCGGAGCTTGATTTAGCGATGCCTCGACGTAGATCATCTTCGGCATGGACATCGACGACCTAGCTCGCTTTTTCTCCGACGAAGCCGACTCTAGAGCCCGGATTTGATTTGGACAGCGGAGAGGACCTCGTTGCGGAGCCGTGGAGGTGGAGCACCGGATCTACAAAGGTTGTATTTCCGATATCCCATTAGTTAAGTTGTTAACTAGATTGTTTTTCGCCTAGAAATCTAGCAAACGATCCGTAGTTTAGGGTTTCTCGGCACGTTAAAATTTGAAATTGGCATGATCGATGCCTTGTGAGACCTCTTGGGAGTGCCTAGGAACCCTACACCCTCCTCCCAGATGCGTCAGAGACATCTGAGCCTTCCTTGGCCATGCCGGTTTCTATAGACGGTTCATCAAGGACTTTAGCAAGATTGCTAAGCCCTTGACTCTTTTGCTGGCCAAGGACACGACATTCGAATTCAACTCGAGCTGTGTGACTGCGTTCGAGTCATTAAAAAGCTCACTCACTTCTACTCCCGTTCTTTCTTCTCCTGACTGGACGCACCCATTTGAGATTATGTGCGATGCATCCGACTTTGCCATCGGTGATGTCCTTGGACAACACATCGACAAGATGCCGCACGTAATCTATTATGCTAGCCGAACCCTGAACGACGCCCAACTGAACTACACAACAACCGAGAAGGAATTCTTGGCTATTGTATTTTCTTTAGAAAAATTCAGGCCCTACCTCATCGGCTCTCCAGTCATCGTCTACACGGACCATTCTGCTCTACGCCATATTTTTGCAAAGAAGGATGCAAAATCTCGGCTGATACGTTAGACCCTTTTGCTTCAAGAGTTTGACCTTGTCATCAAGGACAAAAGAGGATGTGAAAATGTAGTTGCCGACCATCTCTCACGACTTCCTTCTTCGCCGTCGCTTCAAATTCCGATCAACGACGTTTTTCCTGATGAACAACTCTTGACAGTTTCTTGCGAACCCTGGTTCGCGGATATTGTGAACTATTTGGCCACAGGATTACTACCGACTGAATGGTCAAGTCAGGATAGACTTCGATTCTTATCCCAAGTAAAACACTTTTACTGAGACGAACCCTGTCTGTTCAAGTACTGTCCCGACCAAATTATTCGTCTGTGTGTCCCTGACGATGAATTTAAGAGTGTGCTGTCATTTAGCCACGATCAAGCATGTGGCGGGTATTTTGGCCCCAGAAAGACAGCCGAGAAGATCTTGCAGTGTGGTTTCTACTGGCCACGACTCTTCAAAGACGCTCATGACTACTGCAAGACTTGCTCCCGGTGCCAACACTTGGGCCGGATATCCAGGAGAAACGAGATGCCGCTCCAACCAATCTTGGTTGTGGAGATTTTCGATGTTTGGGGGATTGATTTCATGGGGCCGTTTCCCAGCTCTTTTGGGAACTTGTACATCCTTCTCGCTGTTGATTATGTCTCTAAGTGGGTCGAGGCTGTGCCCAGCCGGACTAACGACAACAAGGTTGTCGTTAGATTTCTTAAGGAAAACATTTTCTCCCAGTTTGGGAACCCCAAGCGATCATTAGCGACAATGGAACCCATTTCTGTAATAAGACTTTCGATGCCTTGATGCGGAAATATTCCATTAATCATAAGCTATCTACGCCCTACCACCCCCAAACCTGTGGGTAAGCCGATGTTTCAAATCGGCAAATCAAGTAGATAGTGGAGAAGACGGTTTCCAAGAACCGTAAGGATTGGTCGTTAAAACTCACTGATGCCCTTTGGGCATTTCGAACTGCTTATAAGACCGATCTTGGCATGTCTCCCTATCAGCTTGTTTACGGAAAGGCTTGCCACCTTCCTGTGAAAATAGAGCATCGCGCATTTTGGGCGATAAAGGAGCTGAATCTGTCTCTCAGAGATGCGGGCAGCCATCGGAAGCTGCAGTTGAACGAATTGAGCAAGCTTCGGGATGAGGCTTACGAAAACGCGGTTGTCGTTAAGAACCGAACGAAAGTGTTTCACGATAAACACCTTTTGCGCAAAACATTTGCACCTGGTCAACAGGTGCTGCTTTACGACACCCGGCTACATTTCCATCTAGGTAAGCTCAGATCTCGCTGGAAAGGGCCATTTTTTGTGCGGAATGTGTATCCGCAAGGCACTGTAGATTTGGAGAATCCAAAGGATGGATCATTTTTCAAAGTAAACGGACACAGACTAAAACCGTACCTTAGCGCCGAACCAACAGAGGAGCTCCTGGCCTTACAGGAGCCGGTTTACCCTGCATAATCTTCCTCTGCCTACCACCAAAGTTCGGTTATCCAGCCAAAACAGTGGACACTGTTTCAAATAAGTTTGGGGGTATGTATATACCATTTTGTATATATGTGTGGATATTCTTGTCCGGTGCATATCCATTTTTAATATTTTCTTTTCTTTAAAAACAAAATATATATATATATATATATATATAAAATGTGTATATCTAACCGACAATTTTGACCCTTCAATAATTTTTCATGCAATGACAGTAAGGACACTGTCCAGTTTAAGTTTGGGGGTACGCTCGGTACGTATTTCTAACCTTCGCATTCATATGTATATTTTGCATCTGCATACTAAAATCCATAAAATCCATAAAAATCAGAAAATTTTCTAAAAACATAAAACTTTTTCGTCAAGTTAGCTAGTGGGAGAACTCAGATTCAACATTTCGATGGTTTTGTTTGATAAGATAAGAATACCTAAATCTTATTTTTAGATTTTGAAAACCTGAAAGATAACTCTCCTTTGAAGTTAACTATAGCTGATATACGTCTTTACATCACACTACACGTGCCCTGAGTTTTAAAAATTAGATGACAAGTCTATTATGTCTGAAAACTTTTAAATGGATAAATTATTTTCTGAGGATCAAATAGATTTGCTCTGAAATAAGTAATATCAAGAATAGTTTATGAAGTGAAGCGGATATGAAGGGATGTTATTGATGCCTTAATTGGAACTAATTCTGAAAAATAACCCATCTGGAACTTGATTGGAATGATTACACACCGAACCCACTAAACACGTCTTTTATCCAAAAAAATAATTGAACTGCCTGTTATATCTCCGTTCGCATTGAATCATCATGTTTTTCACGCTAAATTGTCTTTTGTTTTTGGGCCTAGGTAACTTGAGTAATTAAGTCCGCTGGAGTATCTCTACACCTAATGCCCTAAAGCCAACTGGTTTGGGAGCATTGGCCCAAACCTCGTTAAGAAGCCTAGAAAGTACAGATTAAAACAAAGTCAAGCAAGTGTTCTCTCCGGGTTAAAATTCCTAACGGTTCTTTGTGTGAGAATAATCTTGACAAAAGACAGGTTTTTATAAAAAAAATATTTCTAGCGGAGATATGAAGGTTTTATTTTATGATAAAGACTATTGCACGTTCACAAAAGTGTGTATGAAATGAAAACAAGTAAAAGGTGGAGTGAAAAATAAGACCTAGTTTTCTGTTAAGAAGATAGAAATTCTGAAATTGAAGCCTTACTGGAAAACGAAACTTGAAAAATACTTAACTCTTTATAAAACTTATGTGATCCTTTTTAAATTTTTATCTGGGCTTTATTTTGTGACATGATGACTTTAATTTATCCTTCTGAAACTTAACGACACTATTTGCACTGCATGTAAAGACATATAAAATCTTAAGTTAAATAAGAAGCGAGGTGTGAAAAATAAAGGTTCGATAGTCTAAAATTAGGATAATAGAATTGTTATTTTTAAATCAAAACCTTAGGGTTTGAATCATAGTTATTTCGCAAAACTAGCTTGACGGGATTTTGTGGGTAGTATCCGCTGAAAACCCTCAGGAGACAACACTCCTCCTACTAGGGACACCTAGAGGTTTAACGGCCTGTTGCACATGCTCAGTGCAATCGTGTTCCCTGCGAAAATGAGGTTAGGAATTTTTTTGTGAATAAATTGGCTTTGCTCGGGACGAGCAAATGATAAGTTTGGGGGTATTTGTTCATATCAGATTTTTGCATTTTTATACCGCACATTTTTTATCACATTGCTTATTGGTAGGTACTCTTGACCCGTGTTTGCTAGATAATTGCAGGTTACAGGTTCTCAGCTCTAAGCAGTGAAATTCATGAAAAAAGCGCGACAAATTCCGGATTACTGCCAACCACAGATAAAATACGGGTCTCCGCTCTCTATCCGTATGTTGCCGCACACCAGTTTAAAGGACAAAATGGCAAATCAATGGTCATTTTCATGCACAAAGTACAATGTCAACACAAGATCCAAGATATCTACGCGGAGCTCAAGAAAATCATGACAAAAGATCCACATCAAATCACCTTTTGATATGCTGAAAATCTGGAAGAAATGTGATGAGATTCTGAGAAACAAAGTATACCACACTGAAGAGAATAGCAACACAGGGAAACCCCAAAAAAAACGATGTGCCAATTCCTCCTAATAGCCGCGGATCCGCGGCCAACATGGCGACTCGGCCGCGGATCCGCGGCCGAGTTGACTCGGCAACTGCTAAAACTTTGGGGGCAGTTTTGACATTTCATGTGGAGCCAGAATTTTGCCCTAGGGTTTCAGTTTCCTGCCTATAAATAGCCCAGAACAATGCCAAGTGAAGGGTGCTTATTCTTGTGTTAAATTTTAGGATAGATGTTGTAGTTCTTTTTCCTCTTTTCCTCTTTTCTCCATTAAACCTTGTAGTGAGCTTTTATGAGTGAAGTGATGAATAAAAGAGTTCTTTTCTTGTTCATGCTTGTCTTATTACCTTATTAATTATATTTGCTTTTAATTTTCATTTGCTAATTTAGTTGTTGTTATTTATTGTTTGTTTCTTTCTTCTTCTGTTTTCTTTATCCTTAACAACAATGATGCTTAAGCTTGATCCTTGCCAAAGTGAGGTCTCAAATAGCTAGTTGTAATCTTCTAACCTCTTTCTTTCTATCTTCCTCCTTTTGTTATATTTTCTTTTCTTTTTTTGTAATGGGTGAGTAGTTTCTCACTTGTTAGGGTAGGATAAGGAAAGTTTAAGAGAAGGAAATCTCTCTCACTCTTTTCCTGTCCAATATCTCAATTCGAACTCCCGTTAATTGAACCACAATCCGCTCCCTATGGCACCCTATCCTACATGATAGCGGTGATTCCTTAGTGAGACCGGTTGTGGTTGAATTAACCGGAGGTTAAGGTTAAGAGCCAAGAACGGACGGACAAGGACCAATAGGAAGAAACTAAGTGTTGGAAAGCCTAGCTTATACTCGCAAGTTTCTTCCTAGTCGTGCTAATCCCCATTGTTGCCGATTACTGTAACACCGATATTAAGAATGGCAACGAAAGAAGTGAGCGACTCCTATCTCAAACTAACCTAATCCTAACCCTAACAAGCTCTCTTTATATACATTTAGCACATAGTTGATCTCAAACAAACCTGGACATTTGGACTTAACTCGTTAAAGCACATAGAAAAAGATTCTCATCTCCCTGCGGACGACCCGTACTCAACCGGCTAGCTACCAAGCGAAACCGTATTGATTGCGGTAATTAACTAAGCACGCAAAAACTCTAACAATCATACCCATAGGTGATGGTGTCATCCTCTCTAAAGAGATGTCTTCCAGACTGATGAAGAGAGGGACTGGCATGAATGACCTATCATTTGTTTAGGTAATTGAGTCAATCATGCAATGTCTTGTACAAAACCAGATAGATAATATATCGGGGGTTCTGATTTTAGATCTAGATTTGGGATATTTCCTAATCAGGTACTTGGACGGCATTATAAAAGTATTTTAGAATGGACGACTCATGGCATGGTGGTTTACCCGCAGGTGATAGAGTCACCCTCTATAAAAAAGGATGTCTTCTAAACTGATGAGGAGAGGGACTGGCATGAATGACATATAATTTGCTTAGGTAATTGAGTCAATCATGCAAAGTCTTGTACAATACCATATATTGCTTTTTGTACTAGTTGCAATAAACATATGTATTAATCCAATTCTCGAGAAACAAAGGGAAGCTATCATGAACATAAGAGCATGTTCTTGGTATAAGATTACGGCAGCCTTCTCTGGGAGGCAGTTATCGAATCAGGCTTCTAAGGCGACCTAGATGACAGAGATGCTATCAAGTTTTGAGTTTAGCCTCTTCGGAGGATCGGTATATTGGATGGTGTTCCAATAAAGATGCTGAGGTAATCATGGTGCAAGATGCTAATTATAACTCAACAGAGGATACAGACTAAGAAGTTTGTTGGATGGAGTTATTCATTTCTGAACTTGGTCCCATCAAGTATCCAGACAAATCCTTGAGACAGAGTATCGTTCAGTTTGGGAGATTGTTGATCTTTGTAAAGTTGAGATATAGAGAGATGAAGTTGGAACATTGTAGCGGGTCCACTCACTGAGACTATTTCTCGAACACGTTAAGTTTCATAAATATAGTTTGCAAAACTGATTAATAGACAAGTTGGGTATTCGGTAGCACACGAGCTGTGGGTACGCGATACAGCAATAATTGGCCTTAAGTGTAAGTGGGAGATTGTTGGATATAGTGCCCTCAAGGGAATTATTATGATTGTAAGTAGGTGATTATGATAATTGAGGGAGGACTTATACAGGTATAACAGTCTTACTCTAGATGATAATATGCTATCCGGTTTGTCTTCACCGTTGATGAACCCCGTAGGATTGTTGCTTGACGACCAGTATTATGATGGAGATCATATATGTAAGAGATGGGTTATCCATAAGTACATGCTTAAATGTCTTTAGTCGTGGGAATATCGAGACTGCGTATCAATATTCCGGAGTAGACTAGTGTATACACTTCTAGACCCCGACGAGAGGCTGTGACCAGTCTCATAAGCCATTGGTGTTGTGTCACCTAAGATAGTATACAGGTGCTCACTGGAGGTGAATACACTGGACGGACTCGCCGATAACTTCTAGATGGTATTATAACTATCGTCAGATAGAAGTTCTCAGGTGGCATGAGTACAAATTAGTTTTTTGACCTGAAATCGTCATTTGTCCTATCAGCGGCCCTCCTACCGCCCCTTCCACCATGGCCGTTCATACTATGGCCCCTCCTACCGGCGCCCCTACTACAGGACCCCCACCACCCTCAGCAGCCGCAGCGCCACAGGACCCGCTGCCTACCTTTATTACCGGGGTAGCAGATCCTCCTATCCCAGTCACTCCTCCTGCATATGGTATATAGTTATCTATTCATATTTTAGTTTTCTATTAAAATAATTCTATCGAATCATCTAACGGTTTATTGTTTGCATTCATGCGTGGTACCGACAGGACGGGATCTGGCGTCGGTTCTAGCGCCACGCCGGGGACTTCAGGTATAATCATTATTGCTTAAATCTTTTAAATAACGATTTATTTAAATTTGTCAAATTCTTTATACATAATCTGAATATTATAATATTGTGTCTGTATATCTATCTTTTTCAGGCTCCACCAGTGTCAGGACGAAGGGTCCTACTAGGCCCTTATTTACCACAATCAGAGCAAAACTCTGTTCAAATTCCAAGACGGAAAATGAAGCAACGCTTCTGATTCCCCCAATCAGAGCAAAGCTCTACTCTGAAAATTTAAATTTTAATAAATGAAGCAACGTTTCAGATCCCTTGCGCTGCGTGCCACGTGGCAGCGCAGTTGCGCAAGCGCGCGGCGACACATGTCAGCGCAGTTGCGCAAGCGCTGCGCTGCGCGACACGTATCAGTATAAACGCAGTTGCGCTGCGCTGCGCGACACGCTAGCGCAGTTGCGCAAGCGCTGTGCTGCGCGACACGTGTCAGCATAAACGCAGTTGCGCTGCGCTGTGCGCTGCGCGACACGTGGCAGCGCAGTTGCGCTGCGTTGTGCGCTGCGCGACACGTGTCAGCATAAACGCAGTTGCGCTGCGCTGTGCGCTGCGCGACACGTGGCAGCGCAGTTGCGCTGCGTTGTGCGCTGCGCGACACGTGGCAGCGCAGTTACGCTTGCGCGGTTGCGCTGCGCTCTGCGCTGCGTGACACGTGTCATGCGCTGGGGCGTTTGCGCTAAACAGAATTAAAATTCTAGTAAGATCCTTCTGTTCTTGTTAAAACAAAAAGATTGTCTTCTGTAAAACAGAAGCCTTTGGATCAAAGATCCAACAGTGGGGAAAATTCCCTAAATCACTCAAAGAATAATCTCTTAACAAACTTAACAAATCTATGGGCACTATATAAAGACCCCCAGACCCCAACTCAAAACATCATCAACATCGTGAGAGATCAAGAACTTCAAAACAGAGAGAACTCTGAAGAATTTCGAAAGAACTCAAGAAAAAGGTAAAAACCTTTATAAAATAGAAGAACTTCTTCTGAATAGATCATTGGTCTAAGAACAAGATCAATGATCTTCATTAAAATATATATATATATATATAATAATAATAGTGCCTTGCACTTTTTATGAACCATTGGTTCTGGAATTTCATAAAACTTATTTTCTTGAATCCAAAATTGGATCAAGTTATTGAAGCAGTGCCTAGCACTTGCAAAGCTGCACTGTTGCGCTCCTGGGTTGGCGCAAGCCACCAGAGAGCGCCACGTGTCAGCGGCGCAACAGTGCAGCGCACTGACGCAGCGCACTGCGCTGTTGCGCTCGCGCTCACCAGAGCGTGACACGTGTCACCTCCACATGCGCTTGCGCTCAATGATTGGTGCAAAGTGCCTGATAAGCCAATATCAGAACAAATGCTTTGCATTATTCAAAAGGGACAGAGCCCAATTAAGAGGCCCAATGGACCAAAACAAATGCTCTGCATTATAAAAAAAAAGGGGACAGAGCACAATTAAAAAGGCCTAATAGGCCAGAATAAAATGCTATGCAGAGGCAGAGCCCCAGTAAAGGCCTAATAGGCCAAATGCAAATAAATTGTTGAACATATTCCCAACTGGACTTAGCCCAATCATGGCCATAAGTCCTCAAATTAAATTGACTGAGTACGGCTGCTCTCCTAAATCAATCTACATCCGGTTCGAGGGTGCATCTCCGAACTCCACTGACTCCTATCGTTGTAATCCTTCAACGTCGTCAGAGAGGTGACGGGTCCCGACAACCACACATAAACTAACGGACTGTGGGGTCCTTAAACCCATGGACTCATGTGTCCTTAAACTACCAATGGACCACCATGTCTCTAAACTGGCAATGGACCGCAATGTCCTTAAACTACCTATGGACTACTACATCCCTAAACTGGAATAATAGAGCCAATTGCTCTCTTGTCGGATCCAAACGATCCCGTTAAGTTGATCTTAGTCTCGAATCAGACTAACGTATCCTTAACGAACGTTTAAGTTGATCTTAGCCTCAATATGGCTAACGTATCCTTAAACTAAAACACCAAACCCAAATCTAAGTAAATACGGATTTGGACTAATGCACGTCCTACGGGCGACGGCATAACTTAGTCTCCGTATATGTCACGACCCGAAAGAGCACGTGACTGGTCCTTGAACCATATGAAGTCTATAGGACTCCATCTGATCCAAGTAAGCCAAAAGCCCAGAAATCTAAAACCATTTTAAGAGTAAGTAAAGAAAACTGGTTTAAAGAAGTGAAGAAAAACATGTTTGAAGTCAAGGTTTTTAAATAACTAAGCCGAATATACATTTTAAATTGCAAAGTCTTTTCAAAAAATTTCGGCAGAGTTTCTTTTGTAAATACTGGCCCCGAATGGGGTACAACAAGAACAATATAAATGCAATGATAAAAGGCATCCCCAAGCGGGAGCTAGCTCTTCGTCAATTGACGGTCACAACCACGCAAGCAATAATATACAACGCCGAATAGCGAGGGTCAAATCCAAAAAGAAACTCAATAAGCATGAAAACCGCAATACTACTAAGCGCGACTCTAAAGTCGAATGATACATCACTAATGTCTAAGTCTGAAACAATATACAAGTTTTGGTTGATGGAATTTCTAGATACAATGAATAATACAAGTACAATGGTGGTTCTTGATACAAAAGAACCCACCTACCAAAAGCAATTCACCCGCAAGGAAGCAGTGTGCCAGAAATGCAGCTATGGAACCTGTACGGCAAAACCAGCAAGAACTGTGGCACAACAGGGGTAAGTTGCCAACTCGTGAATAGAAAATATCTACAAGCAGAAACCGAATGCAAGACATAATCCTAAGTCAATACGATCAGTATATGATATAAACCTCAAGAGTAAGTCTGAAGCATGATAAGGTGGCTATGTAACATCTAAACATATAGGTAGTGCCAAATACTCGTGCCAGTGCCTCAGGTAAAAACATGTCATAAATATAAGGTATGTATGCATGAAGTAAATATGATGAAGTATCCAATGAACATCAATACACATATATTAGCGTCCCATTCCACTAATATTGGTGTAAGGGTATATATAACAGCGCCCTCATACCCTGTTATATATACAAATGAAGTATGATCAATGTAGTCAAAGTCTGTATGTGATCAATGTCTGTAATGTATGTAGATCCCGTCCACCTGTCACCCAATGACAATAAGCATCATGCATGCAAATATGAGAATATAATCAAATCATGGAAATCATCATGAAACCTGTGCCTAGCATCGGCACGTAAATCCTCATCTATCAGGCATTGTCACCAAGAATAGCCCTGATAGGTACGTATCATACGCTATCTCGAAACCCGAGTGCCCAGCTTCGACCCTCGAATTGCGACGTATGCATACGTACATAGCTCCGGTCGGTATCCCCAAGATAACCGCCGTGTAAAAGGTAATATCACTGGACGGTATGGTTCCCCTGACAGGCTCACCGTCTAACAAATCCAGCGATCCGTTCTCGCCCCGGGGTACCTCCGGGCCCCACCATGTACCCTCATACGGCCTCTACGCCTCCTCGCATGGGGTATATATATATCAGCACCGATAAAACTCATGGTGGAAGCTGAAATATCATATTAAGGGTAACCAGCTTTTTAAAGCATTAACATAATCTTTTGAAATATTCACGGTTCCCAAATCCAGAAATATCATAGAAACAACAAATGTCTCAATGCACATAATAATAAGGCATGATGTATGTGACATATAAATGAAATGCCAATATAACAGTATATCATGCAACATGAAATAATAATATGCACATACAAAGGTCAGATCTTGATGCAATAATTCTACTGTGTAGTGACATGGCAATTATCGATGACGAAGTGTGTGAGCCGGCAAGTAAGTGTACGTGAAACATATGCATCATCGATAATGGTGCTAGTGTCCTAACAACATGATAGCAACATAGCAATAAACATATGCAGGCAATATGAATAGCAGGAGTATGCGGAAATCAAATAATCAACACCGCAGTGAAGAAACTACATCAATATGTATATGTCATGCAGTTATGCCATTTGAAATAAGGCGAATCAGGGTTTTTAGTAAAATAAGGGCTACGGTGTTTTTAAGAAAAGATACGCCTTTTTAAAGTATCCGTAGAATCCTTTTGTTTGTCTTTAAGATATTCCTGATTCGCAGTTTTTGAAATAGGTATGACTCGGGTCTAGTCTAACATCTACTATGCAAACTACTGATCTAAGTATCAAGTTAATCGGGAGGGGTATGGAAACCACCTAAATCTGAGTCGATATGTATATATAGTAGTCGGTGATCCCGCCTCAGTAGTATCGCGCACGATACAATATATCATATGACCTCCTCAAGTCATGAGTGTGGATCTATCATCAATGTAAAGCTCGTACGGTAAATCGTCGTGCGGCATCCCAATAGCCGGGTACGGGTCAAAATCACATTCCTCTTATTAAATATCAGGTATCATTATCATCATATCACATAATCTGGGGTACTGATCTAAGTCTAGTATATCTGATACCATCTATAAAGTATGAATGCGGGGGTAAACACACATCCCAAGCCTGCAAGAATCACATGTCGTATCCCAAATACGAATCATATCCAATCACCGATCTCACGGCACAAGGGCCAAAATCATCGACTCATCTTCATTGTCATCCAATATCATCAACAAAGTGTAAGTATAAGGAATATGCAAGTGTGTGCGTATGGGTGTAAATCTATTCTAGGGTTCGCAACTAGGAACTATGCTAGTTATTTCTAACCCTAACTAACCATAACACACCTAACACAAAACCACAACACACTATAACTATCATATATATAATATACATAGTATACTAACTACGGACTGCGGGGGTGCTATACGCCATCCACCCGACTTCCCCCTGTAGATATAATCTACTCACCTTGCGTCTTCGTTGTCGACGTCACCACGTGTTTGCTTGTCATCCCGAAGTCTTCATGGGTTACCTACACATTAACGTATCGCAAATGCGTATCAAAACCAAATCCAAACTAAAACGGCATACGAATCCCAAAACGATACGCTATGTTCTATAGGTTAGAACCTATGGACAACGCCTTCCAAAACCAACAACAACCCTCGATATCGTCGTATAAACGCCAAATAGTCGAGGTAAAACACAATACATAAATTCAGATTTAAAAATACGGAATACGGAAACACGAATCCAAACCAGCAACTAAGGAAAAATGCCCCAGATTTCACCCTAGGTCAAATTAGACAAATCTATATATACCAGGGGTCTAATATATACATGTAGGAGCAGCAGAACCAAAACGAGGCGAAATGGGACAGGTATGGCCGCAAATTGCGGCCAATTGCAATAAATTGGCGGCCTGGAGTTGGAGTTGGGGGCTAGGGTTTGGTGTGGTGGCTCCATGGTGCCTGCACATCTCACTGTCAACTCAGTTTTATTTTTGGGGTCTCGGGGTGATAGCAGATTCCTAAATACGATCACAGATTCACAGTTTTCCCCGATATCGATTTTGTCAATCCTTATTCTGTGTTCTAGCTTCAGGTTTGGTCCAATCTATCATCACACCAGGGGTTCTAGGGTCATCACAAGCCTCAAATTTCACTTTTAATCTCAGGTCTAACCCTAAACCCTAACTTGAAGTTCACAAGTCCATCAAACGACGTCATATCGACATGAAACTAGAATTGATGCAATAAGAATTGAAATACTAAACTAGGGGTGTAGAAATTACCTTCTTTGGTAACTCAAGAAAATTCTTGAGTTGTTCAAAGTCCTCCAAATTCAATCTTGCTAGGTTCAATGTGTAGCTAGTGAGCTCGAGAACAATTATTGTGAAATGGGAATAGGGTTTTGGGGTGGATTTCATTGTGGATCTAAGGTTGAAGAAAGAGGAGAAAGAAGAGGGAGCAGGAGCAGCAGCAGCTCTTCATGAAGGGGGGAGAGAAAATGAGAAGGGAATGATGGGAGTATGGTTCAAAAAGGTAAAGGTTGACTTGGTCTCTCTCTCTCTCATCATGAAGCCTTTTCTTTTCTTTTTCTTTTCTTCTCACTCAATGGCAAGCCCTAAGCAACCATATTCCCAAAACAAGTAACAAGTGTGGAAAAATGATATGTGCACATTTTTGCACAAAAAATGCCAAAAATCCGATTAGCGATTTTTAATCGCGATTAACAATAATTTAGCATATAACTAATCATAAAGACTTTAAAATGCTATAATTCTATAAAATACCCTATTTTATAATTTTCCAAATTTTTTCCCATTTATTTGTATTTAATAATACCGAAATATTAAAATATTCAATAAAATAATATTAAATTATAAAAATTCCCAAAAATAATATTTTATTTTTTTTGAAATGTTACAATCTTCCCCCCTTAAATAAATTCGGTCCCCGAATTTAAATTTAAACCCCCAAATACTAAAACATTTCAGTAACAATCCAAATTGTCGGGGCTCCGAAAACATCAAGACATAGCGAATATCATAAACAATGTACTGCTCTATAAGAAATCAATTTCCAAAAAAAGTATGTAAGAATATCCGGTACGTCTGGTGCGCACGGAAATCAAAATCCATATATGGGCACAAAACAACATCTAGGTGCAACGGGTGTGCACGAAACATCTGTCATAGGCAACGTGTGCGCCTGACAGCAAAATCAAGTGCATATGACATGCACGAAGAATTCCGATTTAGTACATCCGGTGTGCACCAAAATCGTATATCAAAACACTATAGGTGCATGAAAACTATGCTGGAAGTGTAAATCAAATCACTGCATAAGATAGACGTGAAATCACAATCAATACCTCAAATGTAATGACTATGCGCAAAATATCAATACCCAGTGGGTGCATGAAAACAAATATCATGAAACTCAGTCATCAAAACTAAATCATGCAAACAGAACGCCCAAAATACCGAAATCCAAGATGACGGATACGTGATAACTGAATCACAAAATCACAAATCATAAATACCGTCGTCGGTAGTTCCTCCTTCAAGGTCGAGAAGGAGTCGGTGCATCCAATGCTAGCAGCGCAAGATATCTACTTGCCTCTTGCTCACGGTCTGGCGTCCTCTGTCTCTGGATCCTTATCTTCTCTGCGGATTACCTATCTCGCAAACAATCGGCTCATCGGCCCTGTCAAGTGTGCTAACGGGGATGATTCCGTTCTGGCACTTCTCTGGTCATCTCTCAGTCAATCATCACGACCACTCATAAAGCAGCATATCACTGGCGTCGGCCTCTGGCTCTCTGAATGCACATCACACATCTGACCCTGGGTGCAAACATCATTGCAGTAGTGTCCTGGAAGGAATCCCGCTCAAGGTCTCTTCCGATCTTGCCTATGCCAGTTTGTACGGAGGTTGGTACTCTTGCATAATCTCTTCTCGCTCGATGGACATCTGCGTCCTCAGCACAACATTTCTCGGAAACCGGTCGCATCCCAACGCCTCTGTAAGCATATCAAGTCTCTGGTCTCGACGGGAAGTAATGACAGCTCGTCAGTGTCTCGCACGAACCTCTTGTCCGCTTGTCTGTATTTCCGTCCACTTCGACGTCACGTCTTAATCAACGCACTGCAATGCCCTCGGCTACGGTCGATCCAAAGTTTCTCGCATATCTCTTTTCTGCCGAATTGCCCGGAAGTCATCGTCCAATGCTGAAGCTAATTCTTGTTCCGGAATGGCTGCATACTCATCGCGCCTCTTTCTGGAAGGTATATCCACATACAGTGCCTCCGCGTGCGTATCGCATCTCTGATGTCAGCGGAGGGGAACGTCATCTCGTCAAAATCTCTTGCGAACTCTTTACTTCACTCTGCTTCAATGTCGACTGATTCGGACTCGTCTCATCGCGGCTGCACGGACGGCGCTCCAACAGCTATGCTCGTATCTGGAGTCTCCCAAGCAGTGTGTCCCATCACATGCAATCTGAATGATGTCGAACCATCCGATCGACTCGTCAGAACCTCATAATCCCCCAAGAGATCGATATCATGGGTACAGTTTAATAGTATCGAGTACATGCCACAGCGTCGGTGGTCCAGCCGTAGAAGGGCAAACCCAAGCCTCACTACGCGGAACTGCCGCAAACCCTAAGGTTCAAAGGCTTTCACACGGTCATTAAGTCGAGTTAGGGTTTCATTCTTCTAGAGGGTCCATAGAATCGCCTGCATGTCTTTCCGAATACTTTAAACTTGGAATAATAGGTTCCCGACATTCGATCGCCTCTGCCGACACTCAACGAATCTGCGTGAAGTCGTCTCTAGCTGAAAGCAATCTATCTGATGACCTCGCATCGGGGTAAGTGACGAACCACATGTCCTAGTCATTCATCCTCAGGTGACAAGCGACCTTCCATCATATCTCTAAGTATATACTCATGCTGCAGTAGCTCCAATCATCTGGGCGACATCTCGTCATTTGCAGCAACAACTGGCTCATTCGTCTGCACGCTGAACAGCGCTTCTATCATCCTGAATAAGCGATATATCAATGGTCATCACATCTGGCTGGCCTCTAGCAGTAGCCTGCTCCTCTGGTACCAAACGGCAAGTCCGAGAAATCTCGTAAAGGTGATCCATCAAACGCTCATGGCGCGAAAGCACAACTAGACGACGCCTCTCAATGCAATCGTAAGTCTCTGAAATCACGCTCTGGTCAGTCCTCGTCCATGACGAACTCATGCTGACGCAACTCTAGCCGTAGCTCTCTCTGCCCGTGTGATCGTAGCAGCAAAATCATAACCAGTATCGATGAAGATAGATTAGGAATGAATATAATACTATGCAAGGAAATGTACATCCTAAAGCTTCTTAAGCGGAGTGGCGTGTCGTAAGTATGCGGCGGAACATACCCACGGTACGTCACTCTACTTTAGTCACCTATTCCATCAACCAAGGGTCATCTTACGCGACGAAAGTTCGGGTCTAATACCCCCTCGACTAAGTCTAAGTTCCGTAAGGTCAAGCCTAAGTTCCGTATAGATATAGACGCCCTAGGCCCCACATAGTCAAACTTAGACTCGAACCAAGATTAACCTAGCGCTCGGATACCAACTTTGTCACGACCCGAAAGAGCACGTGACTGGCCCTTGAACCATATGAAGTCTATAGGACTCCATCTGATCCAAGTAAGCCAAAAGCCCACAAATCAAAAACCATTTTAAGAGTAAGTAAAGAAAACTGGTTTAAAGAAGTGAAGAAAAACATATTTGAAGTCAAGGTTTTTAAATAACTAAGCCGAATATACATTTTAAATTTCAATGTCTTTTCCAAAAATTTCGGCAGAGTTTCTTTTGTAAATACTGGCCCGAACGGGGTACAACAAGAACAATATAAATGCAATGATAAAAGGCATCCCTAAGCGGGAGCTAGCTCTTCGTCAATTGACGGTCACAACCACGCAAGCAATAATATACAACGCCGAATGGCGAGGGTCAAATCCAAAAAGAAACTCAATAAGCATGAAAACCGCAATACTACTAAGCGCGACTCTAAGGTCGAATGATACATCACTAATGTCTAAGTCTGAAACAATATACAAGTTTTGGTTGATGAAATTACTAGATACAATGAATAATACAAGTACAATGGTGGTTCTTGATACAAAAGAACCCACCTACCAAAAGCAATTCACCCGCAAGGAAGCAGTGTGCCAGAAATGCAGCTATGGAACCTGTACGGCAAAACCTGCAAGAACTGTGGCACAACGGGGGTGAGTTGCCAACTCGTGAATAGAAAATATCTACAAGCAGAAACCGAATGCAAGACATAATCCTAAGTCAATACGATCAGTATATGATATAAACCTCAAGAGTAAGTCTGAAGTATGATAAGGTGGCAATGTAACATCTAAACATGTAGGTAGTGCCAAATACTCGTGCCAGTGCCTCAGGTAAAAACATGTCATAAATATAAGGTATGTCTGCATGAAGTAAATATGATGAAGTATCAAATGAACATCAATACACATATATTAGCGTCCCATTCCACTAATATTGGTGTAAGGGTATATATAACAGCGCCCTCATACCATGTTATATATACAAATGAAGTATGATCAATGTAGTCAAAGTCTGTATGTGATCAATGTCTGTAATGTATGTGGATCCCGTCCACCTGTCACCCAATGACAATAAGCATCATGCATGCAAATATAAGGATATAATCAAATCATGGAAATCATCATGAAACCTGTGCCTAGCATCGGCACGTAAATCCTCATCTATCAGGCACTGTCACCAAGACTAGCCCTGATAGGTACGTATCATACGCTATCTCGAAACCCGAGTGCCCAGCTTCGACCCTCGAATTGCGACGTATGCATACGTACATAGCTCAGGTCGGTATCCCCAAGATAACCGCCGAGTAAAAGGTAATATCACCGGACGGTATGGTTCCCCTGACAGGCTCACCGTCTAACAAATCCAGCGATCCGTTCTCGCCCCGGGGTACCTCCGGACCACACCATGTACCCTCATACGGCCTCTACGCCTCCTCACATGGGGTATATATATATCAGCACCGATAAAACTCATGGTGGAAGCTGAAATATCATATCAAAGGTAACCGGGTTTTTAAAGCATTAACATAATCTTTTGAAATATCAACGGTTCCCAAATCCAGAAACATCATAGAAACAACAAATGTCTCAATGCATATAATAATAAGGCATGATGTATGTGACATATAAATGAAATGCCAATATAACAGTATATCATGCAACATGAAATAATAATATGCACATACAAAGGTCAGATCTTGATGCAATAATTCTACTGTGTAGTGACATGGCAATTATCGATGATGAAGTGTGTGAGCCGGCAAGTAAGTGTACGTAAAACATATGCATCATCGATAATGGTGCTGGTATCCTAACAACATGATAGAAACATAGCAATAAACATATGCAGGCAATATGAATAGCAGGAGTATGCGGAAATCAAATAATCAACACCGCAGTGAAGAAACTACATCAATATGTATATGTCATGCAGTTATGCCATTTGAAATAAGACGAATCAGGGTTTTTATTAAAATAAGGGCTACGGTGTTTTTAAGAAAAGATACGCCTTTTTAAAGTATCCGTAGAATCCCTTTGTTTGTCTTTAAGATATTCCTGATTCGCAGTTTTTGAAATAGGTATGACTCGGGTCTAGTCTAACATCTACTATGCAAACTACTGATCTAAGTATCAAGCCAATCGGGAGGGGTATGGAAACCACCTAAATCTGAGTCGATATGTATATATAGTAGTAGGTGATCCCGCCTCAGTAGTATCGTGTGCGATACAATATATCATATGACCTCCTCAAGTCATGAGTGTGGATCTATCATCAATGTAAAGCTCGTACGGTAAATCGTCGTACGGCATCCCAATAGCTGGGTATGGGTCAAAATCACATTCCTCTTATTAAATATCAGGTATCATTATCATCATATCACATAATCTGGGGTACTGATCTAAGTCTAGTATATCTGATACCATCTATAAAGTATGAATGCGGGGGTAAACACACATCCCAAGCCCGCAAGAATCACATGTCGTATCCCAAATACGAATCATATCCAATCACCGATCTCACGGCACAAGGCCCAAAATCATCGACTCATCTCCATTGTCATCCAATATCATCAACAAAGTGTAAGTATAAGGAATATGCAAGTGTGTGCGTGTGGGTGTAAATCTGTCCTAGGGTTCGCAACTAGGAACTATGCTAGTTATTTCTAACCCAAACTAACCATAACACACCTAACCCAAAACCACAACACACTATAACTATAATATATATAATATACATAGTATACTAACTACGGACTGCGGGGGTGCTATACGCCATCCACCCGACTTCCCCCTGTAGATATAATCTACTCACCTTGCGTCTTCGTTGTCGACGTCACCACGTGTTTGCTTGTCGTCCCGAAGTCTTCATGGGTTACCTACACATTAACGTATCGCAAATGCGTATCAAAACCAAATCCAAACTAAAACGGCATACGAATCCCAAAACGATAGGCTATGATCTATAGGTAGAACCTATGGACAACGCCTTCCAAAACCAACAACTACCCTCGATATCGTCGTATAAATGCCAAATAGTCGAGGTAAAACACAATACACAAATTCAGATTTAAAAATACGGAATACGGAAACACGAATCCAAAACAGCAACTAAGGAAAAATGCCCCAGATTTCACCCTAGGTCAATAGACAAATCTATATATACCAGGGGTCTAATCTATACATGTAGGAGCAGCAGAACCAAAACGAGGCGAATTGGGACAGGTATGGCCGCAAATTGCGGCCAATTGCAATAAATTGGCGGCCTGGAGTTGGAGTTGGGGGCTAGGGTTTGGTGTGGTGGCTCCATGGTGCCTGCACATCTCACTGTCAACTCAGTTTTATTTTTGTGGTCTCGGGGTGATAGCAGATTCCTAAATACGATCACAGATTCACAGTTTTCCCCGATATCGATTTCGTCAATCCTTATTCTGTGTTCTAGCTTCAGGTTTGGTCCAATCTATCATCACACCAGGGGTTCTAGGGTCATCACAAGCCTCAAATTTCACTTTTAATCTCAGGTCTAACCCTAAACCCTAACTTGAAGTTCACAAGTCCATCAAACGACGTCATATCGACATGAAACTAGAATTGATGCAATAAGAATTGAAATACTAAACTAGGGGTGTAGAAATTACCTTCTTTGGCAACTCAAGAAAATTCTTGAGTTGTTCAAAGTCCTCCAAATCCAATCTTGCTAGGTTCAATGTGTAGCTAGTGAGCTCGGGAACATTTATTGTGAAATGGGAATAGGGTTTTGGGGTGGATTTCATTGTGGATCTAGGGTTGAAGAGAGAGGAGAAAGAAGAGGGAGCAGGAGCAGCAGCAGCTCTTCATGAAGGGGGGAGAGAAAATGAGAAGGGAATGATGGGAGTATGGTTCAAAAAGGTAAAGGTTGACTTGGTCTCTCTCTCTCTCATCATGAAGCCTTTTCTTTTCTTTTTCTTTTCTTCTCACTCAATGGCAAGCCCTAAGCAACCATATTCCCAAAACAAGTAACAAGTGTGGAAAAATGATATGTGCACATTTTTGCACAAAAAATGCCAAAAATCCGATTAGCGATTTTTAATCGCGATTAACAATAATTTAGCATATAACTAATCATAAAGACTTTAAAATGGCATAATTCTATAAAATACCCTATTTTATAATTTTCCAAAATTTTTCCCATTTATTTGTATTTAATAATACCCAAATATTAAAATATTCAATAAAATAATATTAAATTATAAAAATTCCCAAAAATAATATTTTATTTTTTTTGAAATGATACAATCTTCCCCCCTTAAATAAATTCGGTCCCCGAATTTAAATTTAAACCCCCAAATACTAAAACATTTCAGTAACAATCCAAATTGTCGGGTCTCCGAAAACATCAAGACATAGCGAATATCATAAACAATGTACTGCTCTATAAGAAATCAATCCCCAAAAAAAGTATGTAAGAATATCCGGTACGTCTGGTGCGCACGGAAATCAAAATCCATATATGGGCACAAAACAATATCTAGGTGCAACGGGTGTGCACGAAACATCTGTCATAGACAACGTGTGTGCCTGACAACAAAATCAAGTGCATATGACATGCACGAAGATTCCCGATTTAGTGCATCCGGCGTGCACCAAAATCGTATATCAAAACACTATAGGTGCATGAAAACTATGCTGGAAGTGTAAATCAAATCACTGCATAAGATAGGCGTGAAATCACAATCAATACCTCAAATATAATGACTATGCGCAAAATATCAATACCCAGTGGGTGCATGAAAACAAATATCATGAAACTCAGCCATCAAATCTAAATCATGCAAACAGAACGCCCAAAATACCGAAATCGAAGATGACGGATACGTGATAACCGAATCACAAAATCACAAATCATAAATACCGTCGTCGGTAGTTCCTCCTTCAAGTCGAGAAGGAGTCGGTGCATCCAATGCTAGCAGCGCAAGATATCTACTTGCCTCTTGCTCACGGTCTGGCGTCCTCTGTCTCTGGATCCTTATCTTCTCTGCGGATTACCTATCTCGCAAACAATCGGCTCATCGGCCTTGTCAGGTGTGCTAACGGGGACGATTCCGTTCTGGCACTTCTCTGGTCATCTCTCGGTCAATCATCACGACCACTCATAAAGCAGCATATCACCGGCGTCGGCCTCTGGCTCTCTGAATGCACATCACACATCTGACCCTGGGTGCAAACATCATTGCAGTAGTGTCCTGGAAGGAATCCCGCTCAAGGTCTCTTCCGATCTTGCCTATGCCAGTTTGTACGGAGGTTGGTACTCTTGCATAATCTCTTCTCGCTCGATGGACATCTGCGTCCTCAGCACAACATTTCTCGGAAACTGGTCGCATCCCAACGCCTCTGTAAGCATATCAAGTCTCTGGTCTCGACGGGAAGTAATGACAGCTCGTCAGTGTCTCGCACGAACCTCTTGTCCGCTTGTCTGTATTTCCGTCCACTTCGATGTCACGTCTTAATCTACGCACTGCAATGCCCTCGGCTATGGTCGATCCGAAGTTTCTCGCATATCTCTTTTCTGCCGAATTGCCCAGAAGTCATCGTCCAATGCTGAAGCTAATTCTTGTTCCGGAATGGCTGCATACTCATCGTGCCTTTTTCTGGAAGGTATATCCACATACAGTGCCTCCGCGTGCATATCGCATCTCTGATGTCAGCGGAGGGGAACGTCATCTCGTCAAAATCTCTTGCGAACTCTTTACTCCACTCTGCTTCAATGTCGACTGATTCGGATTCGTCTCATCGCGGCTGCACGGACGGCGCTCCAACAGCTATGCTCGTATCTGGAGTCTCCCAAGCAGTGTGTCCCATCACATGCTATCCGAATGATGTCGAACCATCCGATCGACTCGTCAGAACCTCATAATCCCCCAAGAGATCGACATCATGGGTGCAGTTTAATAGTATCGAGTACATGCCACAGCGTCGGTGGTCCAGCCGTAGAAGGGCAAACCCAAGCCTCACTACGCGGAACTGCCGCAAACCCTAAGGTTCAAAGGCTTTCACACGGTCATTAAGTCGAGTTAGGGTTTCATTCTTCTAGAGGGTCCATAGAATCGCCTGCATGTCTTTCCGAATACTTTAAACTTGGAATAATAGGTTCCCGACATTCGATCGCCTCTGCCGACACTCAACGAATCTGCGTGAAGTCGTCTCTAGCTGGAAGCAATCTATCTGATGACCTCGCATCGGGGTAAGCGACGAACCACATGTCCTAATCATTCATACTCAGGTGACTAGCGACCTTCCATCATATCTCTAAGTATATACTCATGCTGCAGTAGCTCCAATCATCTGGGCGACATCTCGTCATTTGCAGCAACAACTGGCTCATTCGTCTGCACGCTGAACAGCGCCTCTATCATCCTGAATAAGCGATATATCAATGGTCATCACATCTGGCTGGCCTCTAGCAGTAGCCTGCTCCTCTGGTACCAAACGGCAAGTCCGAGAAATCTCGTAAAGGTGATCCATCAAACGCTCATGGCGCGAAAGCACAACTAGACGACGCCTCTCAATGCAATCGTAAGTCTCTGAAATCACGCTCTGGTCAGTCCTCGTCCATGACGAACTCATGCTGACGCAACTCTAGCCGTAGCTCTCTCTGCCCGTATGATCGTAGCAGCAAAATCATAACCAGTATCGATGAAGATAGATTTGGAATGAATATAATACTATGCAAGGAAATGTACATCCTAAGGCTTCTTAAGCGGAGTGGCGTGTCGTAAGTATGCCGCGGAACATACCCACGGTACGTCACTCTACTTTAGTCACCTATTCCATCAACCAAGGGTCATCCTACGCGACGAAAGTTCGGGTCTAATACCCCCTCGACTAAGTCTAAGATCCGTAAGGTCAAGCCTAAGTTCCGTATAGATATAGACGCCCTAGGCTCCACATAGTCAAACTTAGACTCGAACCAAGATTAACCTAGCGCTCTGATACCAACTTTGTCACGACCCGAAAGAGCACGTGACTGGCCCTTGAACCATATGAAGTCTATAGGACTCCATCTGATCCAAGTAAGCCAAAAGCCCAGAAATCTAAAACCATTTTAAGAGTAAGTAAAGAAAACTGGTTTAAAGAAGTAAAGAAAAATATGTTTGAAGTCAAGGTTTTTAAATAACTAAGCCGAATATACATTTTAAATTGCAAAGTCTTTTCTAAAAATTTCGGCAGAGTTTCTTTTGTAAATACTGGCCCCGAACGGGGTACAACAAGAACAATATAAATGCAATGATAAAAGGCATCCCCAAACGTGAGCTAGCTCTTCGTCAATTGACGGTCACAACCACGCAAGCAATAATATACAACGCCGAATGGCGAGGGTCAAATCCAAAAAGAAACTCAATAAGCATGAAAACCGCAATACTACTAAGCGCGACTCTAAGGTCGAATGATACATCACTAATGTCTAAGTCTGAAACAATATACAAGTTTTGGTTGATGGAATTTCTAGATACAATGAATAATACAAGTACAATGGTGGTTCTTGATACAAAAGAACCCACCTACCAAAAGCAATTCACCCGCAAGGAAGCAGTGTGCCAGAAATGCCGTTATGGAACCTGTACGGCAAAACCTGCAAGAACTGTGGCACAACGGGGGTGAGTTGCCAACTCGTGAATAGAAAATATCTACAAGCAGAAACCGAATGCAAGACATAATCCTAAGTCAATACGATCAGTATATGATATAAACCTCAAGAGTAAGTCTGAAGCATCATAAGGTGGCAATGTAACATTTAAACATGTAGGTAGTGCCAAATACTCGTGCCAGTGCCTCAGGTAAAAACATGTTATAAATATAAGGTATGTCTGCATGAAGTAAATATGATGAAGTATCAAATGAACATCAATACACATATATTAGCGTCCCATTCCACTAATATTGGTGTAAGGGTATATATAACAGCGCCCTCATACCCTGTTATATATACAAATGAAGTATGATCAATGTAGTCAAAGTCTGTATGTGATCAATGTCTGTAATGTATGTGGATCCCGTCCACCTGTCACCCAATGACAATAAGCTTCATGCATGCAAATATGAGGATATAATCAAATCATGGAAATCATCATGAAACCTGTGCCTAGCATCGGCACGTAAATCCTCATCTATCAGGCATTGTCACCAAGACTAGCCCTGATAGGTACGTATCATACGCTATCTCGAAACCCGAGTGCCCAGCTTCGACCCTCGAATTGCGACGTATGCATACGTACATAGCTCCGGTCGATATCCCCAAGATAACCGCCGAGTAAAAGGTAATATCACCGGACGGTATGGTTCCCCTGACAGGCTCACCGTCTAACAAATCCAGCGATCCGTTCTCGCCTCGGGGTACCTCCGGGCCCCACCATGTACCCTCATACGGCCTCTACGCCTCCTCACATGGGGTATATATATATCAGCACCGATAAAACTCATAGTGGAAGCTGAAATATCATATCAAAGGTAACCGGGTTTTTAAAGCATTAACATAATCTTTTGAAATATCAACGGTTCCCAAATCCAGAAATATCATAGAAACAACAAATGTCTCAATGCACATAATAATAAGGCATGATGTATGTGACATATAAATGAAATGCCAATATAACAGTATATCATGCAACATGAAATAATAATATGCACATACAAAGGTCAGATCTTGATGCAATAATTCTACTGTGTAGTGACATGGCAATTATCGATGATGAAGTGTGTGAGCCGGCAAGTAAGTGTACGTGAAACATATGCATCATCGATAATGGTGCTGGTATCCTAACAACATGATAGCAACATAGCAATAAATATATGCAGGCAATATGAATAGCAGGAGTATGCAGAAATCAAATAATCAACACCGCAGTGAAGAAACTACATCAATATGTATATGTCATGCAGTTATGCCATTTGAAATAAGACGAATCAGGGTTTTTATTAAAATAAGGGCTACGGTGTTTTTAAGAAAAGATACGCCTTTTTAAAGTATCCGTAGAATCCCTTTGTTTGTCTTTAAGATATTCCTGATTCGCAGTTTTTGAAATAGGTATGACTCGGGTCTAGTCTAACATCTACTATGCAAACTACTGATCTAAGTATCAAGCCAATCGGGAGGGGTATGGAAACCACCTAAATCTGAGTCGATATGTATATATAGTAGTCGGTGATCCCGCCTCAGTAGTATCGCGTACGATACAATATATCATATGACCTCCTCAAGTCATGAGTGTGGATCTATCATCAATGTAAAGCTCGTACGGTAAATCGTCGTACGGCATCCCAATAGCTGGGTACGGGTCAAAATCACATTCCTCTTATTAAATATCAGGTATCATTATCATCATATCACATAATCTGGGGTACTGATCTAAGTCTAGTATATCTGATACCATCTATAAAGTATGAATGCGGGGGTAAACACACATCCCAAGCCCGCAAGAATCACATGTCGTATCCCAAATACGAATCATATCCAATCACCGATCTCACGGCACAAGACCCAAAATCATCGACTCATCTCCATTGTCATCCAATATCATCAACAAAGTGTAAGTATAAGGAATATGCAAGTGTGTGCGTGTGGGTGTAAATCTGTCCTAGGGTTCGCAACTAGGAACTATGCTAGTTATTTCTAACCCAAACTAACCATAACACACCTAACACAAAACCACAACACACTATAACTATCATATATATAATATACATAGTATACTAACTACGGACTGCGGGGGTGCTATACGCCATCCACCCGACTTCCCCCTGTAGATATAATCTACTCACCTTGCGTCTTCGTTGTCGACGTCACCACATGTTTGCTTATCGTCCCGAAGTCTTCATGGGTTACCTACACATTAACGTATCGCAAATGCGTATCAAAACCAAATCCAAACTAAAACGGCATACGAATCCCAAAACGATACGCTATGATCTATAGGTAGAACCTAGGGACAACGCCTTCCAAAACCAACAACTACCCTCGATATCGTCGTATAAACGCCAAATAGTCGAGGTAAAACACAATACACAAATTCAGATTTAAAAATACGGAATACGGAAACACGAATCCAAAACAGTAACTAAGGAAAAATGCCCCAGATTTCACCCTAGGTCAAATTAGACAAATTTATATATACCAGGGGTCTAATCTATACATGTAGGAGCAGCAGAACCAAAACGAGGCGAAATAGGACAGGTATGGCCGCAAATTGCGGCCAATTGCAATAAATTGGCGGCCTGGAGTTGGAGTTGGGGGCTAGGGTTTGGTGTGGTGGCTCCATGGTGCCTGCACATCTCACTGTCAACTCAGTTTTATTTTTGGGGTCTCGGGGTGATAGCAGATTCCTAAATACGATCACAGATTCACAATTTTCCCCGATATCGATTTCGTCAATCCTTATTCTATGTTCTAGCTTCAGATTTGGTCCAATCTATCATCACACCAGGGGTTCTAGGGTCATCACAAGCCTCAAATTTCACTTTTAATCTCAGGTCTAACCCTAAACCCTAACTTGAAGTTCACAAGTCCATCAAACGACGTCATATCGACATGAAACTAGAATTGATGCAATAAGAATTGAAATACTAAACTAGGGGTGTAGAAATTACCTTCTTTGGCAACTCAAGAAAATTCTTGAGTTGTTCAAAGTCCTCCAAATTCAATCTTGCTAGGTTCAATGTGTAGCTAGTGAGCTCGGGAACATTTATTGTGAAATGGGAATAGGGTTTTGGGGTGGATTTCATTGTGGATCTAGGGTTGAAGAGAGAGGAGAAAGAAGAGGGAGCAGGAGCAGCAGCAGCTCTTCATGAAGGGAAGGAGAGAAAATGAGAAGGGAAATGATGGGAGTATGGTTCAAAAAGGTAAAGGTTGACTTGGTCTCTCTCTCTCTCATCATGAAGCCTTTTCTTTTCTTTTTCTTTTCTTCTCACTCAATGGCAAGCCCTAAGCAACCATATTCCCAAAACAAGTAACAAGTGTAACAAGTGTGGAAAAATGATATGTGCACATTTTTGCACAAAAAATGCCAAAAATCCGATTAGCGATTTTTAATCGCGATTAACAATAATTTAGCATATAACTAATCATAAAGACTTAAAAATGGCATAATTCTATAAAATACCCTATTTTATAATTTTCCAAAATTTTTCCCATTTATTTGTATTTAATAATACCGAAATATTAAAATATTCAATAAAATAATATTAAATTATAAAAATTCCCAAAAATAATATTTTATTTTTTTTTGAAATGTTACAGTATACAATCCACGGGTATCCACAAACAAAATAAACACATACGACACGAAGTGAAATTCTGGAGAAGGAGAAAGTTGTTACAGCGATGCGATAGCGTAATTAACTGTAGGGGCTTGCGCCTGCAGGGAAGAGCGTCCCCACAATCAAAAACCCCTCAAGCGAGGGGGAATCTGATGAAGTCTGCTACGTCGGCCGCATCCGTCCAACATCTGATAAACGGTGCAATAAATCAACTTGGCATCTTCGGAGAGGTGGACGGATAAAACCAAATAGCATCTGCCCCGAATTTCAGGCAAGACGTCCATGTCTTGGCCGCCGTTCGGAGGGGAACAGCCCTCCTCCTTTATGCCAGCCTCCGGCGCTGCTCCATAGACGCTGGAGTAGACCGTGTCAGGTATGCCCACTGGTGAGTACTCGACCAAGTAGGGGATTGTATGGGAGCGGAGATTCGTACCTACTATAGGTACCCACTCCATATTAGGTGGAGCCCATGCCAGACCGACTATGTTCGGCAGTTTTTTGCAACGGCCACGATATCACATAACCTTTTATACATTTAAATTTAATCGTCGTTATATATATATATATATATATATATATAAATTTTTGTAATCGGCGTCATCGGCGAGGATGGCGTTCCTACGCCGTTCGATGCATATCAGGCCATAGACTGGATCATATCCGGATGCCATGCTATCAAGATGAGACGCCGATATAAAATAAAGAAGCATCATTACATTCCTTGGGCCACGGCAACTGAGGACGAGCGAGAGGCGGTGATGGAGGCCATTTTTTGGGATGTCCCGAGGAAGGATTGGCTGCAGCTAGTCGCGTATTACGAGCGCGATGATATTCAGGTATAAATTTAATTTTTAAGATTATAATAATATAAAATGAAATCATATTTTGTGATATATAATATTATCTTCTTTATATTTGTAAGGCGGCGTCGGTTCGCTATAGGGAGAACCGGAACAACAACGTCAGAGAACGCGCTCTCCCGATCCAAGGGAAGCGGTCGCAGGCTAGCGCTCTGCACCAGCTTGTGAGTATTTCAACATTTAAGAATATATGTTTTCTTTGTCGTAAATTACTTATTGAAATAAATCCTAATTTTATCGTAGAAAAAGAAAAACCTCGCAAACTACAATACTGTCAGGGGATGGTCTGTGTTATACAGAGGCACGGGCGAATACATGGTAAGTTTCATATAATCAAGTCGATACTGTATTTAAGTTAACACGTTTATATATGTATATATCTTCTTCAAAGACTCAGTTGCAGGAGAGGACGGACGCTTTAGGATTTGGCCCCGATGACTCGATTACCGCCATTGTCCCTATTCTGGATTCGATATCCGACGGACATCACGGTGGCTATGAGCGCGGGGTTGGTCCCGGGGCCCACCAACACATTGGCAGGCGTCCGTCCGTCCATGAGTACACTGTGGCCCAGACATGGATAGATGCGGCCACTGCATCACAAGAGGAGATTCGTTGACTCCAAGATCGGGTGGAGCAGCAGAATGTGCGGGTGGATACGCTTCAGGCACAGATCGAGGAGCTAAGGCGGTCGATTGTGGAGGCTATCAAGCAGGCCATACGAGATGAGTTTGGGAGTATGTTCAGGTCACGGGACGATGGAGCTGGATCATCCTAACGACCATAGATTATTGATTTTTCATACATACATTTGTTTTATTGGTTTATTGATTATACCGTTATGTGTATATATTTTGTTTATAATTGCATTTTATTCTAATCATATTACTTCTTGATTGTTAAAATTGTGTGAGATTTGATCATATAATTATTATCTATCGCTGGTCGTAATTGAAAGTAGCGCGCATAGGGCACACAGATTTCAATTTAAAAAAATTGATAATATATTTGGTCACAATTAAAACCGTGACCAAATATTATATGGTCACGGTTTAAACCCTGACCTATGGTAATTTTCACTATGGTTTCCTCATATGGTCACGATTTAAACCGTGACCATAGGGACTATATAGTCACGGTTACATGCTATAGCAGGTATCCTACATTACGCTTTAACCTTTTAGTCACGGTTTAAATCATGACCATATATCTCCTATGGTCACGGTTATAACCGTGACAATATATGTGGACCTCACACAGATTTCATTTAGTTGTTTGAATCGTTTTTGGTAACGCCACGTATATGGTCACGGTCTTAACCGTGACTAAAAAACATATGGTCACTGTTAAAGGCGCGATTAGGGTTCTCATGACGAGGTTTTAGACGACGGTTGTGTTACGGTTTTAACTGTGACCAAACGTATATGTGGTCACGGTTAAAACCGTGACCAAATCCATACTTTGTAGTAGTGGGACCACATATAACTTTATATAAATATATTCTCAAAGAGGAGAGAAGTTTGTAGGGTATAGAACCCGGTGTTGGATTATTTAGTCAGACCATCCACTTGTAATTTCTTATACCCATGCAGCGATTGGATCACTTGCAATTGATTTTTCTTTCAAGTATTTCCAGTATGGACAACCAATGCATTATTCAATTAAAAGCAGCTTCAACTACTTAATTCTAATACTTCATAGTTTTTTATTCTCTTTGGGACCTCTAGCATTTGAACGTTGAATAAAAAATGGGTTTAAATAAAACAAGTTATTCTTAGTGTTTTAAGAGTTGATCAGAAGTTCCTGAATTTGAGACTTCCGGCAGCGCAAACGTGTACCGTTAATTACACTCTATTCTCACAGGACGCACCTGAACGGGATACCATACTAGCTCATTAAAATTGCATCATTATAATATGATGGTTCGTATATATATATTAGTAAAGTAAATACCAAGTATATGTCAAACAAAAGAATATATATTTTATTTATTTTGTTCAAGTTTATATACAATTTGAATGTAAATATATTGATATTTGCAAAACAATATAAAATTACATAGAGCTCTCATTTGAGAGTTGAATAGAAAACACTTGAGAGTAATTTAGTATCAACTTAGTAAAAGTTGATGGGCACTGCCCTATGTGGGGACCACATCACTTCCTTTAAAATGTACGTAGGACTTTCTAGATGGGATCCTCAACATTGCATTTGAAATGTAAATATCACCTCATTTGAAATAGAGGGTGACACTTTATTTGATGTGTAGGTAATACTTTATTTATAGTGTAGATGGGACATTCTAGATGGGGTCCACACTTCAGTTGAAGTGTAGGTGGGACACCCTAGGTGGGGTCTACACCCTTTGCATGAAACATGAAGCCTTTGTTTCAGGAAGGCCTTTTTATGGCCTCCTAAGGTCCTGGGAGAGGGTCCCGAAGCAATCAGGATGCCTATTCTAGGCCTCATGGTAGCTATTTCACGGGAAACTCAGAAACCCTTTTGTAGGGTTTTTTTTAAATGAAACTCATGTGTTCGAGTTTCATGCACATTGATGAAAATGTGTAGCTTCATTATCAATGTTTGGTGCAAAGTGAACAAATGGGTTTGCGTTCAAGTATAAAACATGACTTTAAGACCATGATTATATGATGAGCGCAATACCTTTAGCATTGTATTTACTAAAACAGAAATGCTTTGCATGTCTAAATGAATAGAATATGCCTATTCACAAGTAGGTTGAGAATAAGATTTGCATATTCATAAAGATATTGAAGACATGATTTTCATATCTCAGGACATGAATAGAGTATCCTATTCATATATATTTGTTATAGACATATGTCATACACAAACATATTTATGTCTGAAAATGAATAGAGTTTTCTTATTCATATGAACATCTTAAAGATATGTTTTTATATGTTAGGAATGAATGGAATTTCCATTCAAGATATATATAGGATGTTTTACGTCACCCCATTGAGATGGGAATACGCGTCGCTTGTCAGGCGTACTACAGATTCCTCCTGCCTAGGGTAGGCTCGGGTTTATTGATTGTGAGGATCCGAATCTTCGGCAGCCGCGGACTAAACTGCCGTTAATTACCCCTCGCCTTTGGAGCGAACGAATCTCTGATTGACGAGTCAAACTGGTCATGCAAACTCAATGTGCAGTGTGCGTGTGTTGTGTTTTAAGCGCTGGGCTCCCACGGAAAGAAAAAAAGGCGTAGCTCCTGTACTGAAAGTTGTACTCCCAATTGACTTTTGGAGTTAAACTCCTGAAAGGACAAAGGGGCTTAGCTCCTGCAGCGGGAGTTGTACTCCCAATTGACTCTTAGAGTTGAACTCCTAAAAATAAAGATTTATTATTATTATTATTATTATTATTATTATTATTATTATTATATATATATATATATATATATATATATATTTTGTGGAGTTAAACTCATAAGAGATTTTCGGAGATGATGAAAGGGACCCCTTTCTTCTCTTTTGAGCCCTGGGTTTTCTCTTGAGCCTTAGATTTTTTCCAAAGTGGGATTTTTTGGAGATAGGTCTCATTCTTCCTCCTCTCTGTTGGCTGGATCTTGGAGGAAAAGGGGGTGAGGCTTAAAAATCACCCTTTTGGGGATTTGATGGAAGATCTGGGTTCCCCTTCAAGGCTTTTATGGTGAAAAACAGTTTCTTTTTAGAAAAAAAGAGTTAAAATTTTGATTTAATTCAAAAAAAGAAAGAATGTTTAAAACCTTGAAGAAGGAGAAGAAGGCACAGAAACCCTAGATTTTGAGGGGAATGAATTATTCTCTTTCATTTCATTATCATGTTGCCTTATATAGACTTACAAATTTACACATAACCCCTCGGGTTTTACAAAATGGTATTTTGCACATCTCATACCTTATGTACTCATTTCTTTTGCACATGAGCTATGAGCTTTACAAATATTTGGTTTTATGTCCATTTTTCTTACATTTATTCATAAAAATTACATCAAAATTATTTATTACATAATTTTCATATTGGCATGGGGGAGGCTGGCCGCGGGGCTCGACTTGGGCATGGGCCCACTTGACCTGGACTTGGGCCCGTTTACTTGGGGTTGACTTTAACTTTGACTTCGTCAACCGGGGTGTAATTTTTTACCCCAACAATGAACATACATGTTTTTCATATCTAAAACTAAATAGGGTTTTCCTATTCATATATGTTTTCAGGCACATAATTTTATATCTTATGATTGAATAGAATATTCTATTCATGTATATTTATATAGAAGAACATGGGTTTTGACCTTGTTGGGTTACGGCAGCGTCCCGGCCATCAATCCGTGACCAAATGCGGAACAAAAATTTATAAAACTTGGCGCTACCACAATCAATTACCCAGATCTACTCATAATCCCTAAATAACAAAACATGCAAAGGAGTTAGAATGGTTATACCGAATAGATCCGTGTTCTTCGGTCTTCAACCATCATCCCAAGCTCCTAGGGACTTCCTTGAACAAGCTTGATCTCCGGTCTCCCTCCATCGAAGATGATCCACCCGAGAGTCTATGCAACGAGCTCCAATCTCATATCCGAGGCAACTAGGGCACCTAGATCGCTATTCTAGATACCGTAGATGAAGTAGAGAGTGATGAAAGATTAATTTGTCTCAAGAAACCCAAGAATTCTCAACTCATGAGAGGGTTTGGGTAGAGCTAGAGAAAGAAGAAGATGCCATGAGAATGAGGTGTTGAGAGCAACTCAAGAGAGAGAAAAAGAAACGAATAATGGCTTGTGCTTTTTTTGTTTGTTGTGTGAGTGTGATAAGAAATAATGGAGCCATCACATAAATGTCCATGTCTCCAAAATATCTTAGTCAACAAAAATATCTCAAGTCAATATAATCTCACAACAAACAAAAACCCTAAATATGCTAGAATAGTAATCATGGGTCACAAATTAGCCATGCCACAAAAATGCAATAAACAACTCATCCTACACCTCAATAACCTTTTAATCCAAAAAGGTCTAAACCATGATAAGGTGTAATCTTCTAAAAATAATCTTGTAATAAATTACAAGAATACCCCTCAATCGTATACACATACCCGCATCCGTATTCCGAAGAATACGAATACAAAGAAACGAAAATAATCCAACAAATATAATACTTAGATCCGGCTTAAACCAAAGCCCACTAGTATTATCTGTCCGAACATCATCCGTGCACAAGTACACATATGTGATCGAACCCTGCCGTAAAACCATATGGCCTCTACATCGTTTCGTCCGAAGCAGGAAAACTCTCTGTGTAAGACTCTAAAGACTCGTCAATACGCTGGCAGTGGGTTCAACCACAAGCACGTCAGTGGCACTAGCTGTACGTAACGGCTATCTAGGTATTGAGCGAAAGGGAGGCCGACGAGCAAACTCATCCTGAAACCCCTACTGAGCCTGACAGTGACAATATCCATACAGTCCGGTCCATTCGTTTATGAGTATCACATATCGAGTCTAGGGGGTGGATAAAGTCAGACCCCTAATAACGCGATATTTAGTGTCGGTATGAAGCCCATCACCACCTGAGAAACTACCGATCCTAGATCAGTAATTCTCGACTATTTTGGCCAAGAATTTCTGGTGATGGCCACCCGTGCACAACCGTGATATCAACCCCCAATACCGGGAGAGACGAATCCCTCGACAATCCGCTCACTGCCTCCATATGGCTCGGGACTGTATCCAACTAAAACCTGTTTGCACGACTCCTTTGAGCCGTGGTAGGGTGGTAATCAAAGCACAGTGGGAACTCACACGAGACAAATAACGATCTCAGGTCGACAGACTAAACTGTACACATGTCACCAGGGAACTCTATCTGAAAATAGGTATAATATCAACTAGCATGTTCCCGGCGAGTCCATCCGGTGTACTCATAACCCAATGAGCACATTTATACATCTTAGATGAACAAACTGACACCAATGGCTTGTGAGACCGGCCACTGCCCCTTGTCGGGGTCTCGATCAGTATACACTAGTCTACTACAGAGTATCAATGCCCAGTCTTGAAACTCCCACGACTAGAAACATTTAAAGATGTGCTTATAGACCATCCAGCTCTCACTTATATGATCGCCATCATAATGCTGGTAGTCAAGCAAGAATTCTATGGGCTCTATCAACATATAATAGTGATCTGTAAAGCCACCTAAAGCAGATACATGATGATAAAGACAAACCAGATAGCATACTATCATCTCGAGTAAGACTATTCTACCGGTATAGGTCATCCTTCAATCATCGCAATCGCGTTCCTGCGACTATGATAATTGCCTTGAGGGCACTATAGCCAACAATCTCCCACTTGCACTTAAGGCTAATTATTGCGGTGTCGCATACTCACAGCCTGTGTGATACCAAACACCCAACTCCTCTACTAATCAGTCTCGTAAAGCTCGTTTGCAAAACTATTGCGTTCGAGAAATAGCCTCAGTGAGTGGATCCGCTCCAATGTTTCTTTCTATGTCTCTCTTTATCTCAAGTTCGCGGAGAAAGCCATCATTCCAAATGAGCAATACCTGTCTTAGAATATGTCTGGATATCTGATGGGACCCAGTTCGCAAATGAACTCCAAATCCAGCAGATTTTTTTGACCGTATCGTCCACTGAATTTAATCAGTATCCTACGTCATGCCTCCCTTAATATCCGCTTGGACCACTTGTCAAAACTACCGCCCCTCAAAAGAGGGAAAACTATAACTCTGACAGTCATTCTGTCATCCAGGTCATCTTGGAAGCCCGGAATGATAACCATCTCCCGAAAGAGGCTGCCGTTACCAAATTCCTAGAATATCCACTTATGTTCATAAACTGCTTCCGAACGTTTCTCCATGATCAGATTAATATAAACTTATTGCAACTAGTGCAAAAACAATATCTGGTGTGGTACTTGACATCTCATGATTGACTCAATTGCTTAAGCAAGTGATATGTCAATCATGCACATCCCTCTCCCCTTCAGTCTGTAAGACACCTTTAGAGAGGGTGAATCCATCACCTGCAGGTACACCACCATGCCAGGAGTCGTCCATTCTAAAACAACTTTAGAATAGTGTCAAAGTACCCAGATTGGAAAACTACCCAAATCTAGATCTAATAACCAGAATGTCTGATATAATATCCATATCGTATATGAAGAAACATCTGTGTGACAACCATAATATAACCGATCGTAGTATAAGAATTTTACTTCCTATAAAGTGCATGTCATCCAAATACTAGGACATTACACCCTACTACCTTCTTAACAGATCCATCTCCTATTCTAATGAAGTTAAAGCCTATGAATGTCGCATCAAAAATAGATGATCTATCTCCGCTATACTCGCTTTAGTCTATAAATAGACACAAGCTACTTGTCCACTACGCTTCCGCTGCTCCCACTGACTACAACAACCCTCTGGCAGAGTCATATACACGTGCACTTCTAAACTTAGTTTAGAACGACGCTATACTCATCCTCATGCCGGGTCTCATAGTCTAGAACAGCAGTAATGGCAAGTCTAGGTAAACAAGAACCTCCCTGTCACCGTCTTTGAGGATACCGAAGTACCTCTCGGGCGCCTGAGGTTACCCACCATATCTGCGGAGTGGATAATGGAATGTCAAACCCGATTGAATGTTTAGGTTCTATTAAATTTTCAGTAATCGTTTGTGGTTCTGGAATCACTTCCAGTTCTACCATACTCCCACTGCTATTTTCTGAAAAGTCCATTTTACTAAAACTACGGCAAGTCAAGAAGAATATCACTATTGATCTTCCAGATGGTAGAAAGTTAACCCTTGTCATAGCCCGAGATAACCCACAAACTGCCATTACAGAAACGTGCCTTGAGTTATCCAGAGTCTGGTTTTAAGCATAAGCCAGATAACTCCATATATCTTAACATCGTTAAGATATGAACCATTCTATATACAATATAGAAACAGAGGCACTAATTTAATTGGAACCAGATTCAAATCATGCAGCTATCTCTAGTGCATGTCAACTAAGTGGAATGAGGCCAAGCAGCATTACTCATCTAGGAGTGCATCCACATATAAGTAACCGGAAAGAGAAGCAAGTTCTCAAAACCATTACTATCAACGGAATACAAAACACAAATATCTACATCTTCGATCACCTTGAAGAATCCCGATACTTGCAACACACAGTTCTCTACTTTATTCTTGTATCTATAACTTCTCAAAACTTGGACCTTATATTTCTACGAAATACTTGTCTAAAAACTAAAGAAGTCACAAGTAAACAGAATATAATAGGAGTACCAACCCCTTTGTCCTAATGAACACTAGACAATATACAATACTTTGTATAAGTATCCTGAGTTCAATAACTCAAACCATGTGCGTCGTAGGTTGAAAACTGTACTATGGTTAAGAAGAATTACACCGCTGTTGAATGCTTCTTACCTAATCATCAACTGATACAGGTAAATATCATAAACATAATTTCAAAAAGTTATATCTCACTTTATAAAATAAACGTACAGATATATCAGTTTGAAACTGGTGCATAACTACGGATATTTAAAACCAAATATTTTCCATCCGGCAAAAAACCAGGTGATTTTCTCAAATATCACCAATTACAACGAATTCCGATATAATGAGGATATAATCACCTAATTCCCAATAACTTACTCCCACTCATCATCTGTAAAACCATACAGATGTGAGAATCAAACCTGGTAAATACATACCATGGAGTAAGAATCTAATTGAGAAATCAGTTTTCAATTAACAACGCATAGTGAAACTGAAACATGAAAATGTTTCGAATGGGTAACCGGGTATTCCTAGTAATGCATCTTCCATTATCCAGATTCATGACTGTAACCGTATATTTCCATGCCATCTCTCCAATCCCTTTATTTGTCTTTACTTATTATCTTCTGTACACCGTATTTAAGCTAAATGGTTTTCTTCCTTCCCCACCTTTTGGCACCAGCCTAAGGTTTAGAAGAAGACTATCCAATAAGCGTAATAGGTGTACCCTCCTAATCTTAGGAGCCCTCGCAATCTGAGAGAAGGTAAAAGGAAAAAAACAATTAAATAATCCTTATTCTATTTCTCCTGAACCAGAAACTATTCTCGAACTTGTAATAATCGAGTCCTATAATATGCTCTGTATTTTAATAAAACTTTGTTCTAATATTTTTCCTATTTTTCCCATATTTTACCGCATCTTAAATAAATATTTTACCTATTTTTCTATATTTAAAATTTCTTTTTCCTTCTCTTTAAATCTCAAATTCTATTTAAAACTAAATCCAAACCCTTTTTATCTTAAATATTCAAACAAAAAAAAATTCCACATTAATTGGAAGATGTTACCGTGCTATGATTACCCTCTCTCTCTCCTCACATTTATTTTCATTAATAGCTCTTAATTTAGTTTTAATTCTTATTGAATTTTATTAAATGTCTTTAATGGTTAATTGGATGTTTTAAAACAAAAAAATAAAACCCATTACAAACCCTATTCTATTCCCCCCCCATGCAGACTCTTTCGCTCTCTCTCTCCTCTCGTTCTCTCTCTTTCTCTCTCTCCCTCTCTAAAATCCCTCCTTCCTCCTCGACCTCTAATCCGAGCTCCTAACCTCCCTTAAACACCGAGATCCCCAACCCATCACAGAGAACTCACCGGCAACTCCTCCTCTCTTCGAGATCCTCATCGCCTTGTCTCTTTCAGCGGAACCTCCTTCTTCCTCCATCACCACTGACACCGGCTACCTCCTCATCGCCGGAGCTGCAGTGCCCATGACACCACCACGAGCCGAGCACCTCGCCCCCACCGCTCACCTCACCTCCCTCTCTCTCTCTCCTCTCCCCTTTTTCGAACCCATCACCCCAAGCACCCTGCAACCGCGCCTGTGACGAACCCTCCACCTTCACCTCATTGCCGCCGAGCTCCTCACCACGTCGCTGCACCCCGATCCCCGACCTCTCCTCCTCGACCTCGTCTCCTCACTACCTACTCCCCATATCCTGAGCCCCCTCGCTGCACAGAGCCGCGCCCGAGAACCCATTACCTGCACCCTCTCGTCGCAAGACCTCACCGGAGATCCGACCCTCGCGACGTCGCGCCTTCGTCTCCTTCTCTGACCCAGAGCCTTGAACTCCACAGCCTCCATCGCTGTCGCCGTCCCCGAAGACAACAACAGCCACCACTACCTTACTCCCTCCACCTGCTCCGACCACGACCCCGCACTGTGCGACGACCACTCCACCATCGACGGCCTCATCTCTGCGAACTCGGAGCCTTCAGGTACCGCCACCAACGTTGATCTGTACAAGCCGTAGCTAATGGGAAGCAACGATTCAAGGCTCCGCCATTGCGATTGCAAGGCTCGCGAACTCCGATTTTGTCGCAACGGCCATTTTCGCATCCGTAGCGTGCATGCAGCGTCCGAGCGATCCATCATCTCCATGATATCATCAAAGGCAAGTGAACTTCTCGCTTTCTTACATGCTACTACTTTACAAATCAAAGTGAATGCTTAATTAGACTAGATGCACCGATAGGCACAATCGAGTTCGATCAATGTGAAACCCTAGATCAAAACCTATCTTAATATGGCGGAACTCATGATCGATGAAACTCTGCGTTGTTAATGAACACCGTATATAAATTCGGTCGTAAAATAAAGTTGGTTACCCCCCTAAAACGATAACCTAATAACCCTTGTGAAAGCTGGTCTTCTCGGACAAGCTGAACGGTTAAAATCATGATAAATTATTTATAAATCGGACCCTAAAGTTCTATGGCTCGTATCGAAACCAAAAAATGAACCTACAGCACCCCATAGTTCATCTTTGCATTTTGATAAGTTATAACAATGAATACTGAGGCGATTCACGGCCCTGAACTGCAGTCCGGGGCAGCGTTTTGTTTTGGATACCAGACTTTGAACACCTGTGCACCCCCGCTTTAAACTGAAAATGTGCGGAACCCCATATGATCATGTAGATAATTTAATTAGATAACACATGAATCTGGTCCCGTGTCGTTTCACCGTCGTTTGATATTTAATTTGCATTTTAGAATACCGTTGAGTTCTGCAGTTTCTGCAGTGACCTCTCTTACACCGTCACATTGAACATGACCTAACTTATAATACAGAAATCCTATCGATAATCCTTTAGATTCATTGGAAACATAACAGAAAAATATACATATTATTTAACTATAGTGTCGCCTAATTATGCTCCCAACTTAGAGTAAAACGTGTTAAAAAACGGAATTCCAGTTCAGAAACTGAATTTCCAGCAGTGAACACTTAAAATGAAATGACTATAACTAGCAAACCTAAAATCTGATTGATGCGAAACCAATTTTTATGGACAGATAATTAAATATACTTCTTACCCCTTTATATTATTTTGCTAAATTTTGCGCGTGTGATTCATAGTAAATTATGCAAGTAGCAGGACACTGGCTGCCGATATTTTTATTCATATCGTAATTAATTGTATTCTCATCATATCATGTAGCGGTTATATCCTCATTGAGTAGTGGTCATATACATTGATAATCTAGTAACCGTGATACATTACCCAGGGATAAGTATTAGTGATTGAATTGTGACAAATACGTTAGTGTAAAAGCGTGATTGAATAAGTAAAGTGGCACGTACTTATACACAATCAGCGGAACCAGTTAAATTATTGCATTGTCGACGCCTATGGGACATATATAAGTGTAACTATAACTGGAATGGGACGGTTATGGAAACACTTATATTAGTGTCATAGGTAAGACATCGAGTACTGTCCATTTATCTTGGATACCAGTCGAGACATGCTTGTTGGAGACCATGTCTCCAGTTCTCGTGTAGACTTGTCATGGAGCGACTAATATTTGGGTTCATGGTCGGTATTTGATGTAGACCGCGGGTGTAGGGTAGTTTGAGTGTGAGTTCGATCAACGAAATCTCAGGAGTCCCACTGCCGGCATATACAGCGATTTTCGGGAGTCGTATGGGTGATATTACTGATTATTAGCGAGCGTGATTCGGGCCTATGTTCCCTTGCCCCTGGGGCCTACCCTTGGGTTGGGGATACTCCTGCAATGGTTGACGCTCACACTTGGACTGACGATAGGTTTAGTGACCTGGACATTGAGACTTAGAGACTGATAGGTTTAGTGATATGAACATTGCATTGGCTACTGATCTGATACACTTGCTTTATCGTTACCTGTACCGATTACTTCATACTCATGTCATCACTCCATATTTACTGTTTCATGTTCATCATTATTGCACATGTTTACATATGTATTTATTTATATTGCTATTGTGTCGCTCTGACGACCTGAGTATGCATGCTCAGAATGAGAAGTGGACTTAGCTCGGATCAGGATCTATCGTACCTCGAGGATATTGCGGACATCTAGATCGGCGACGCCAGCACTATCTTTCCCTTGATCTCTATCTGGTATATCTCATATCTGTTTTGATAGAATTAGTGACTGCATTTCTCATTACATGTGCATTGATTACTAATTACCGCGTAATGCTAGAAGTCGAAGTGTGACTACGGTAGGATATTTCCTTGACCGTAGGAGTATGGCTGGCCTTGTCACTCTCGTATTCCGTATTTTGGGAAGCGGGGCGTAACAGAACTGGAACAAGTTCTTTCGAGTTCGTATGTAACTATACGATGGCGTATCCAATAAATGTGGATCTTCGTAGTGATACGGAATGTTCCGGAGAAATGCAAAGGTGAAGTAGGAGTGGCGATGATATATGCGGTTTCGTCATGAATGATAGCAGTCGCATTTTACTTTGCCCTCTTTCTAATCCCTTTATTTGTCTTTACTTATTACCTTCTGTACACCACACTTAGGCTAATTGGTTTTCTTCTTTCCCCATCCTTCGACACCAGCCTAAGGTTTGGAAGAAGACTATCTAATAAGCGCAATAGGTGTACTCTCTCCTAATCCTAGAAGCCCTCACAACCTGAGAGAAGGTAAAAAGAAAAGACAACTGAATAGTCCTATTCAATTTCTCCAGAACCGGAGACCATTCTCGAATCTGAAATAAGTTTCTTCGAGTTCGTATGTAACTATACGATGGTCATATCCAATAACTGTGGATCTTCATAGTGATACGGAATGTTCCGGAGAAAAGCAAAGGGTAAAAGTAGGAGTGGCAATTAAATATGCAACTCTGACAATCCAAAAGCCAGTGTGTTTTAAGAAAGTTCGGTTAACTTGGTTCATGAGTTCTAGTCTAGGGTCGGGCCATGATCGCTGCCAAAGAGAGAGAGAAAAGAAACACTCAGCGTGCACTCTAAGCTAGATCAGAATGGTTAATCACTTTATCTAATCCGGATGGCTCCCACTGTTTCTTCAAATTCTCCTCCAAACCCAAAAGAAGAATTAGTCGGGATCGTCTAAAATCACCCGAGGAGTAAACCAACTCATCAGTGGAAATCGGGATCCAACTATCATCGCATGATAATATGATGGAATCCACTCAAGTTATCACAGTCCAGAAGGTATGCACATACCTGGCAAGTTTCCTGTATGTTTGAAACTCCCGATGTGATTTCCGCCCTATGCTCTTATGACCTTGACGAAGGCCAACATATCATAAGTCACATACCAAGTTCTACCCGTCATTGTCCAGGTTAATTTGAATCCACCCGTACATACCCTTGACGAAGCCCAACATAGTAGTACGACTGTCTCAAACTAACGCATCTATCAATACAACAGAAAAGTAATAAACAGCTACCATACAATATGCCTTGACGAAGGCCAACAAATATAGCATGAATACTAAGGGCTACCCGTCTGAAATGACGGAGGGCTACGAATGTTTTTGGAGAAAAACTTTTAACGTAATTGTAGGGTGTTTTTCGTCACCCCATTGAGATGGAAATACGCGCGCTTGTCAGGCGTACTACAGATTCTCCCTGTCTAGGATAGGCGGGGTTTATTAATTGTGGGAATCCGAATCTCCGGTAACCGCGGACTAAGCTACCGTTAATTACCCCTTACCTTTAGAGCGAGAGAACGTCCAATTGACGGGAAAAACAGTTCATGCGAACTCAATGCGATGTGTTGGTGTGTGTGTTTTTTTTAACATATAACAATGGAGACGTTCTCATTTTTTTGTTCCATTTGTAAATAAATTGAAAAAAAGATATATATATATATATATATATATATATATATATATTAAAAAACAAAAATAAATAAGTAAATAAATATTTAAAGAAACGTTTTTTTATTTTAATATTATTCATAATTTATTTTTATTTATTTATCATTTTTTTCTTTTTTAAAAAAAAAAAAGAAAAGAAGGAAGAAAAAAAATTTAAAAAGAAAAGGGAGGGGGGATTCTCCCACTCACGTGGGGTCTAGGGGGGAAGAGGTTTCCATTTAATGGGAGCCTTACATGGGAGCCTTCCCCCTCACGTGTCCTCGTGTGAGGGGGAGGGGAGGGCTCCAATTTGATGGGAGCCTCCCCCACACGTGGGGGGCCTAAAATTAATTAAATAATAATTTTTTATTTTTTTTTATTTTTTTATTTATTATTATTTTTTACATGGAGTTCAACACCAAAAGAAAGAATTTTATTGTGGAGTTAAACTCCAAAAGAATTTTAAATGGAGTTAAACTCCGAAAGAATTTTTATTGTGAAATTGAACTCCGAAAGAATTTTTGTTTATGGAGTTAAACTCCGAAAGGATTTTAAATAGAGTTAAACTCCTAAAAAAATTAATGTAGAGTTAAACTCCAAAAGAATATTAAATGGAGTAAAACTCCTAAAAAAATTTAATGTGGAGTTAAACTCTAAAATAATTTTAAATAGAGTTCAACTCTAAAAAAATCATTATTTGGTGTGGAGTTAAACTCTACTAAATGGGGAGCCTCCCCTTCACGTGAGAGGGGAGAAGGCTCCCACTTGGTGGGAGTTCCCTCTTCCTCACGTGAGAGGGAGCAGGGGCTCCCAAAAGATTTTTTTTTTATGGAGTTAAACTCCAAAAAAAATTATTTGGAGTTAAACTTCAAAAGAAAAATTATTCTGAGTTAAACTCCAAAAAAAAGGTTTTATTATAGAGATAAACTTTCAGTTTTCGGAACTGTTTTTGTCGGCAGTTTTTGCACGACAAAAACGGTGGATTTCTAATGTCGCAAAGAGTTAACTAAGTCTTACGGAGTGGCTTTGATACCATGTTGGGTTACGGAAGCGCCCCGGCCATCAATCCGTGACCAAATGTGGAACAAAAATTTATAAAACTTGGCGCTACCACAACCAATTATCCGGATCTACCCATAAGCCCTAAATAACAAAACATACAAACGAGTTAGAATGGTTATACCGAATAAATCTGTGTCCTTCGGTCTTCAACCATCATCCCAAGCTCCCAGGGGCTTCCTTGATCAAGCTTGATCTCCGGTCTCCCTCTATCGAAGATGATCCACCCGAGAGTCTATGCAACGAGCTCAAACCTCATATCCGAGGCAACTAGAACACCTAGATCGCTATTCTAGATACCGTAGATGAAGTACAGAGTGATGAAGGATTAATTTGTCTCAAGAACTCAACTCATGAGAGGGTTTGGGTGGAGCTAAAGAAAGAAAAAGAAGCCATGAGAATGAGGTGTTGAGAGCAACTCAAGAGAGAGAGAGAGAGAGAGAAACGAATAATGGCTTGTGTTTTTTTTGTTTATTGTGTGAGTGTGATAAGAAATAATGGAACCATCACATAAATGTCCATGTCTCCAAAATATCTTAGTCAACAAAAATATCTCAAGTCAACATAATCTCACAACAAACAAAAAGTCTAAGCATGCTAGAATAGTAACTATGGGCCACTAATTAGCCATGCCACAAAAATGCAATAAACACCTCATTCTACACCTCAATAATCTTTTAATCCAAAAATGTCTAAACCATGATGAGGTGTAATCTTCTAAAAGTAATCTTGTAATAAATTACAAGAATACCCCTCAACCGTATATACATACCCACATCCATATTCCGAAGAATACGAATACAAAGAGACGAAAATAATCTAACAAATATAATACTAGGATCTGGCTTAAACCAAAACCCACTAGTATTATCCGTTCGAACATCATCCGTGCATAAGTACACGTATGTGATCGAACCCTGCCGTAAAACCATACGGCCTCTACATCGTTTCGCCCGAAGCAGAGAAACCCTCTGTGTGGGACTCTAAAGACTCGTCAATACGCTGGCAGTGGGTTCAACCACAAGCACGTCAGTGGCACTAGCTATACGTAACGGCTACCCAGGTAGTGAACGAAAGGGAGGACGACGAGCAAACCCCTACTGAGCCTGACAGTGATAGTATCCTGAAACCCCTAATAACGCGACATTTAGTGTCGGTATGAATCCCATCACCACCTGAGAAATTACCGATCCTAGATCAGTAATTCTCGACTATCTTGGCCAAGGATTTCTGGTGATGGCCACCCGTGCACAACCATGACATCAACCCCCAATACCGGTAGAGACGAATCCCCCGACGATCCGCTCACTAGCTCCATGTGGCTCGGGACTGTACCCAACTAAAACCTGTTTGCACGACTCTTTTGAGCCGTGGTAAGGTAGTAATCAAAGCACGGTGGGAACTCACACGAGAAAAATGACGATCTCAGGTCAATAGACTAATCTGTACACATGTCATCAGGGAACTGCTATATGACAATAGGTATAATACCAACTAGCATATTTCCGGCGAGTCCGTCCGGTATTTTATAACCCAATGAGCACCTGTATACATCTTAGGTGAACAAAATGACACCAATGGCTTGTAAGATCGGACACCGCTCCTCATCGGGGTCTCGATCAGTATACACTAGTCTACTCTGGAGTATCGATACCCAGTCTCGAAACTCCCACAACTATAGACATTTAAGGATGTGCTTATAGACCACCTAGCTCCCACTTATATGATCTCCATCATAATACCGGTAGTCAAGAAAGAATCATATGGGCTTTATCAACATGTAATAGTGATCTGTAAAGCCACCTAAAGCAGATACATGATGATAAAGACAAATCAGATAGCATACGATCATCTCGAGTAAAACTGTTCTACCGGTATAGGTCCTCCTTCAATCATTGCAATCGCGTGCCTGAGGCTATGATAATTATCTTGAGGGCACTATAGCCAACAGACATATGTTCTTCAAGAAAGAGCTTATCTCTTTCTTTTTATATGTATAGGGAATATGATGGCTTAGTTCCAAGTTATGCAGAATATGGGGTGACCCATGTTCTTGGTTCAATCTATAGGGATTAACAACACACTGTGTTCTAAATCAACTTTATCTTCTGGGAGGAAACCATGGCCATGGCTTCCAATCTTCTCTATTGGGCTGGCCATGGCTTCCAAGCTTCTCTGTTAGGCTGAAAACTTGTATAAGTTTTCATAATCCTCTCTTCGATTAGTGAAAGAGAAAGAGAGAGAGCCCGAGATAAAGAAAGAAGAGTGAAGGAATAGGGTTATCTCATTCCTATGTTCTCACCCTCTTCCTTTGTCCTCTTCTTCTTCAGAGAACTTTAGCCCAAAGTTCAAGAGCTTCGAGGCAAAAATGATTTGCAATATTTTATCAGTTGCTCAAAGGGATATTTATACATCTCTATAAGTAGAGAGTAGCGCGTAACTACCCTCTGGATATCAAGGAAAGTAGAGGTGAAAATCCCCCCACTATCTTCTGAAAAATAGGTCAAATCTATTCTGAAGAAATAGGTCTCACCCCAATTAGGGCCTATCGGGATGCCCCAAATCAACTTAATTTTGAGTTTAGACAACTCAAATTTGAGTTGTATTAAGGGAGACCTTCTTAGGCGGAGGGTCCCACCAGTGATGAATAAGTTTTTGGTTTATTCTCGATCATGTTTTGAACAAAAATTGAATCACTGAGTTGTATTTTTGTAAAAATACTTATACAAGTATTTTTCACATTTTAAGAATTAAAATTTTAACTCCAACAGTGGTTCCAACCCTAAAAACACGGTTAGACTGCAACTCCAGTTTTAATTTTTTTTTACACCTATGCAATGCTGGATCACTTATAACTAATGTATCATTCAACTTAAATGTAGTTTCAACTACCTCATTCTTATATTAGATTCAACATAATTCAAATTTCAACGACATCCGACCGAACACATCTTCGACATAAATCATTCATCATAGTAAACAATCTCAATAAATTCCAAAAAAATCATGACACTACTACAGAATATGAATTTAGTCACGGTTTAAATCGTGACCACAGAAATATACGGTCACAGTCAAAACTGTGACACAGCCATCGTCTAAAACCCCATCACGAGAATTCTAGTCACACCCGTAATCGTGACCATATGTTTTTTAAGTCACGGTTAAGACTATGACCATATACGCGGCGTTGCCAAAAACGATTCAAATAACTAAATGAAACTTGTGTGGCATCCACATATATGGTAACGATTATAATGGTGACCAATTTATGGTCATGGTTTAAACCGTAACCATAGGAGATATATGGTCACGGTTATAATCGTGACCAAAAGGTTAAAGCATAATGTAGAATACCTGCTATAGCAGGTAACCATGACTATATAGTCCCTATGTTCACGGTTTAAACCGTGACCATAAAGGGAAATCATAGTGAAGGTTACCTGTTACTAGCAGGTAACCGTTACTATATCCTATGGTCACAGTTAAAACCGTGACCAAATACATTATCAATTTTTTTAAACTGAAATCTGTGCGCTCTATGCACGCTATTTTTCAATTACAACCAGCGATTGATAATAATTATATGATCAAATCTCACGCAATTTTAACAATCAAGAAGTAATATGATTAGAATCAAATGCGGTTATAAACAAAATATATACACCAAACGGTATAAACGATAAAACAAATGTTTGTATAAAAAATCAATAATCAATGGTCATTAAGACGATCCAACTCCATCGTCCCGTGACCAGAACATACTCCCAAACTCGTCTCGTATAGCCTGCCTGATGGCCTCCGCGTTCGACCGCCTCAGCTCCTCGATCTGTGCCTGAAGCGTATCCACCCGCACATTCTGCGACTCCACCCGATCTTGGAGCCTACGAATCTCCTCCTGCAACGCAGCGGCCACATTTGTCTGTGTCTGGACCACAACGTACTTGTGGACGGACGGATGCTTGGCAAAGTGTCGGTGGGCCCCGGGACCAACCCCGTGCTCATAACCACCGTGATGTCCACCGGATATCAAATCCAGAATAGGGACAATGGCAGTAATCGAGTCGTCGGGGCCAAGTCCTAAGGCGTCCGTCCTCTCCTGGAACTGGGTCTGTGAAGAAGACACACACACACGTGTTAACTTAAATACAGTATTGACTTGATTATATGAAACTTACCATGTACTTGCCCGTGCCCCTGTGTAACGCGGACCATCCTTTGGCAACAGTGTAGTTGGCGGAGTCCCTTTTTTTGCGATAAAATTAGGATTTATTTCAATAAGTAATTTTCGACAAAGAAAACATATATTCTTAAACGTCGAAATACTCATGAGCTGGTGCTGAGCGCTAGCCTGCCACCACTTCTCTTGGATCGGGATAGCACGTTCTCTGACGTTGTTGTTCCGGTTCTCTCTGTTGCGAACCGATATCGTCTTGCAAATATAAAGGAGATAATATTATATATCACAAAATATGATTTCATGTTATATTATTATAATCTTAAAAATTAAATTTATACATGAGTATTATCGCGCTTGTAATACGCGACTAGCTGCGGCCAATCTTCTCTCGGGACATCCCGAAAAATAGCCTCCATCATCACTTCTCGCTCTCCTCAGTAGCCGTGGCCCAGGAAATGTAATGATGCTTCCTTACTTCATATCGGCGTCTCCTCTTGATAGCATGGCACTTGGATATGACCCGGTATATGGCCCGATGTATATCGAACGGCGTAGGAACGCCATCCTCACTGATGACGCTGATGAATCTGTAATGTCTCTGGGTCTGAAATTACAATATATATATATATATATATATATATATATATATATATATATATATAACGACGATTAAATTTAAATGTATAAAAGGTTATGTGATACCGTGGCCGCTGCAAAAAACTGTCGAACATAGTCGGTCTAACATGGGCTCCATCTAATGTGGAGCAGGTACCTATATTAGGTACGGATTTCCGCTCCCATGTAATCCCCCCACTTAGTCGAGTAGTCACCAACGGGCACACCTGACGCGGTCCATCCCAGCGTCCATGGAGCAGCGTCTGAGGCTGGCCTGGAGGAAAAGAGCCCAGTAAGACCCCTCGTCCTAACACTGGTGGAGCCTGAAAAAAGATAGATATACGGACACAATATTATAATATTCAGAGTATGTATATAGAATTTGACAAATTTAAATTACAATCGTTATTTAAAAGATTTAGGCAATAATGATTATACCTAACGTCCCCGGCATGGCGCTAGAATCGACGCCAAACCCCATCCCGTCAGTACCATGCATAACTACAAACAATAAACTGTTAGATGATTCGATAGAGTTATTTTAATAGAAAACTGAAATATGAATAGATAGCTATATACCATGTGCAGGAGGAGTGATTGGGATAGGAGGATCTGCTACCCTGCTAACAGGGGTAGGCAGCGGGTCCTGTGGCGCTGCGGCTACTAAGGATGGTAGGGGTCCTGTAGTAGGGGTGCCGGTAGGAGGGGCGGTAGGAGGGTCGCCGGTATGAGGGGCGCTAGTACGTGGGGCATGGGTAAGGGTAGGCGCTGCTGCCGCTGCTGCTGCAGCTACTGACATCTCGTCAATTTCGTCTAGACGTCGTTTCCTATGACGTCTAGAGTCGGATCCACAACCTCCCATCAAACCCTATATATTTATTTAAATATTAAAATTTTACTTATAAATATTATACAATTTAAAACATTCAGTTCAATTTCATTACCTAGCTCGTTTGTTCAGTGCATTAACTGAAGATTCTTCTCTTTGTCCAGGTTGTAAATTGTTGGTGGGATCTCGTAATAACCTGGGTTATCAGTCACATGTCGAAAATGCAATTCTTCTTTAATGGACAAACCATCCAAATCCGTCAAATCACAACGGGCGTTGAGATTGTCTTTCGTTTTTCCATCCTTACAAAGCAGAAAATTGATGACGTATTCAGAGACGCTCTTCTCGATATGCATAACATCTAAATTGTGGCGTAGCGATAAATCAGACCAGTACAGAAGTTGAAATAAACCACTTAACTTCTTCCACCGGTTGAGCATGGTATTGCATCTTTGTTTTGTTTCTTTCCGAATGTGATATTCTGATAACCTCTCTATTGTTGCAATATGTCGTTACCGGAAAATAGTTTAGGAAGCCTACCGGTCTCCATCTTGTCGTTCAACAACTTTTTATTCTTTCTGAATCTGTGAATTATAGGAAAGAAATGTCAGTGGCCTATAAACGACTCTTTCCCGCTAAACTTCAATCATACGGCGCTCGTATGTGTATGAAAATTGGGGAAAACAAACTTACCTTGAGTTGTCCACCCCGACAACATGTCGTAGGCTGGAAAATCATTAATAGTCCGCAACAAAACAGCCCACATCTGAAAAAATTATTTACCATCTGTATCATAGGTTTTCACGCCAGTCCACAACAACTTTAACTCTTCGATTAAGGGTTGAAGGTACGCGTCGATATTTTTCCCAGAAAACGATGGACCGTCGATTAAAAGCGCCAACGTAAAATAAGACTGCGTCATAGCCCTCCATGGCAGCGGGTTGTATATAGTCAAGACAACAGGCAAAGTATTGTGGTACGCCCGCCGCGAACTATCCCAAATGGACTGAAACCATCGTTTGCAATTCCCAGTCCCACGTTATGAGGGTCTGCGCTGAATGAAGAATGTTTTTTTATCTAAAACTTTCTACGATATCGAATCTCTGGGATGACTCATTTTTCCCTCTTCACGAGGCACTTTATAGTGCCACTGCATTTCGGACGCCGTCTCCTCACATATATAACCACTACTACAAATAAGGGTTTCCCTTAGGGCTTTATCCGTTGGGGCAAACCACTGCCCCTACGGATATAGCTGTAGGAACAAGAAAATATCCTGTAGGTACAAACGCCGTAGATGCAAGTTGAAGCCCTGAACTTGCCCCTACGGAGTTCTGTGTAGGTCCCGTTTGCCCTACGGAGTAGGCCGTAGGGGCAAAAAAATTATTTTATTTACGTTTTTTTAAAATAAATTACTTGTACCTACGGATTAATCCGTAGGGCCAAGTAATATCCTCTACGGATACATGCGTAGGTACATATCCGTAAGGGTAAAATATCAGAAATCCTGATATTTTGCCCCTACGGATAACTCCGTAGGGGCATTTGTTTGCCCCTACGGATATATCCGTAGGGGCAATCCCAACCCCCTGATACTGAGATCACAGGGAAAAATATCAGTTATTATGATATTTTGCCCCTGCAGTTTAATCCGTAGGGGCAACATGTGTACCTACGGATTAATCCGTAGGTACATATTATCAGTTTTTTTTTTAAAAAAGGACTGCCTGATTTTTTCTCGCCCTGTGCACAATAATATATACATCAATCAAATATAAAATTAATCATCACATATCGCAGTATTCATAATCACATCTCACGCATATAATATACAAAAAAAACCAAAAAACAGAATATGATATAAATATAAACACCGTAGGACCACCAATATCAATATCGTCCAAAATGTAGTACAATATGTATCATATAAATAAATACATGTTTCAAAAAATAAGAATCAAAAAGCTAACCTAGCTCGGTCCATCTCCATCTCTGATAAACGCTAGAATCTGGCGCGCTTGCTCATCGGTCAATAAATCATGCAATTCGGCGCGTGCGGGAGTCTGAGCGGGCTGTGGAGCTGGCGATGTGGTCTGCGCAGCCGCCGTCGAGATAGTGGCTTGCGGAGCCGCGGCTGCGGGAGTCTGAGCGGGCGGTGGAGCTATAGGAGATGTCTGCGAAACCGCAGCCGATGTAGTGGCTTGCGGAGCCGCAGCCGAAGGATATGCATGTGGAGGCTCGGCCGATGTACCCTGTCGCATCTGGACCTAACGTGTGTAATAAGCGTGTAAGAACTATGTATTATTCGAATTCGTATCATTATCAAGTTATTTCGAAACCCCATTTGGATATCTAGTTTGGAAAACCGTAGTTTATTTTAATTAGATATGTATGTATGATTAATCAAACCTAAGTCTACAACCAAATAAGCTAAGGCTGCGTACTAATATTGGATATGTTGATATCTATAATATGACATGATATTTTACTATTAAGTAGTATACATACCAGCATCTCCTTCAACTCCTGAACGGTGGCCTTCAAGCTCTCCAGTTCCTGCTGGACACGTCGCTCACTGGAGACGGAGGAAGTAACCGCCGGGGTGGAGTCCAACCTCATATGGGCCCTGCTAGGGCCCAGTCCCTGGCCTCTCTCCCAACCTCCATTGTGCCCTCCGTGTGCGGCGTCCAGGACTGGGGTCAGTAGCCTCGGATCGCTCTGTCCGGTAAAATCGATCCCCGAGGCCTCGGCCTGCTCAACCACCCGCTCCTACACCCACATTAAGCAGTAAAGTATAAGTATAAAATTTAAATTTGAACCTTCCAAAACTAAAATTTCAAATATGGGTTGAATAAATATTAACACTTACGCAATACTTCTGGGTAGCGACGTCGGGATATCGAAGCTCGCCCGTGGCAGGATCTGTCGAGGTGCCGTGGACGGCAAGATATGCGGACAGCACGCTCGGTGTACCACCTTGCGCCAGGGTCTGAGCTGTCTGCAATATTAGAAAATAACTCTTATTATTAGATATATTAGAAAACAACTCTTAATATTACATTATATCACAAAGGCCGGTCTAATGTAATTTACCGATAACTCCATGGCTCGAGTAATATTCCTCGAGCCACCTGTGTAAGTGGGGCGACCCCTCTTCGCCGATTTCCTATTCTCTATATTTTGAGCGGCATGTTTCTGCACAACACATTCACATTTAGTTTTCTAATTAAGGAACACAAAAAAATAAATTATATCCTAAACAATGAATTACATTTAAAATACATACCTGCTTGCGTTGAGAGTCGAAATATTCGCACAATAGAGGCCATGTCTCTACGTCGACTCTCGCAAATGCCGGAGTAGATAGAAGGGCCGCTCTCTCTGCCTCGGGGGTCGCCATCCATAGGGAGTAGCAGTCGGCCTTCAGCTCATTCCTGTTGTATCGGACCTTGGTCTGCATGTTCTTCATCAGGCCATTGTACAGAGCATGAAGGTCGAGCACCCTCCCAGGGTGATCAGGGTCGGGTATAGGCTGAAAATCGTAATCCGACTGAAAATACAAAAAAATATTATTATTAGATTGCAAGTGTTAATAATAAATATATTGGATAAATCAAATGAAAATATATATTAATATCCGAGCCTGATCAAAGAAGAGGGCGAATGAGCGCCAGTACTGCTCGCCCCACTCAACGTGAAGTGGATAGTTCTTCACAAGCCGGCTCTCGTCCTCCATATACCGGCCGAAGCTCTCGGCATGAGGACCGGTATAGTGATAGTCAAGAGTAAAAAAGAGGGGAAATGTTGCCTCCCCCCTAGCTCTGTCAGGCCTCAGCCTATGGGACTGATTCGGGCCTCGAGTCCCCCTCTGGGGATAGGGAAGCCCTGCGTATGCAAGAAATATCAAGACAATCAATATTAAGACAAAGTTGTATTAAGAAATCAAGCTTAAACAAAAATTGAAGTGTGATATATACCTCCGGTGACTAAAGCACGAGCCTGGGCCCGGGCAGCAACACGAGCGGAACGATAGTTCCTCCGGTGAGGAACAGCCGGGGTCCCGGATGCGGATGCATCCCCTCCAACTAGAAAATAAACATTGACGCTAAATTTCCATGAAATTCATATTTATTCTATAGAGCATATGTAAAATGAATAAATATTTTATATTTATTCATACTAACCTACAGACGATGCGGAGGGTGAAGTGGCAGGAGTGGCCCCTGCGTCAGATGTGGACGCACCACCTATAATTAGACAATTAAAAATAGATTATATAAGTAATTGCAAAAAGAATGTGTAGATCAATAATATAACGTTCTAAATCAATATGCATGCACTATAGGATATATAAACATACCCGCAGGTGCGGTGGTGTCACCATCTACATCTAGACAATAATAAAAATTACTATCTAAGTAAGAGCAAAAGGAATGTGTGTATATTTATGATATAGCATTCTAAATCAATATACATGCACTATATGATATATAAACATACTTGGAGGAGCGGGAGTGGCCTCTGTCCCTGATGTGGACGCATCACCAACAACTAAACAATCAAACATTGACAATATAAGTAATTTTGACATAAACAGGCATGAATATCTATAATATTACATTCAAAATGGATATGCGTGCAATATACCTGGAGGTGTGGCAAAATCCACACGGAAGGAGGCATCCGAAGGGGTCTCCGATCTGGATGCAAGACCGGCCCTCTGAAGCTCCCTACGCAGCTCTCCGGGCGGCAGAACCGCTCTGCCTTTGCCTTTGCCTCTGCCGCGGCTGGAGCTCCTGCCGCCCTTCGCTGCTCCCGACAGCGTCATCAAATCTAGATAAACGGTTCGTGGACGCATTAGACAATCATTAAAAGTATTGACTATATATGTATAGATCGTAAAATGTGAAGTAATAATATAATATTACTGATAACCTTTTTCGTTTCGTGGGCGCATTATACATATCTACTTAGATTTCATCGTCGATGTCATTTCTAACCCACGTAACTTCATGATCGGACGAAGACAACCCGTCCTTCGAAACAGACGGTCGGAGCACTCTAAGCCTTCTCTCTTCTTCATCCTCATCGCTGTCCTCGAATTCTGGGACATCGTAGACATCTCTGGGTTTCCATCGGCATACAACACTCCATCCCGGATGCTTCAAACACTGTGAGTAGTATACTTGGAATGCTTGGTTCGGAAAGATAAATGGATCTTCCTGACCGTAAAATCGAAGTGTGTTCACACTGGTCAATCCATATTCATCTTTCTAAGTCCCAAGATTGCTTCTCCACTTATCCGTATCGGTTCGCGTATCGTACCAAGTACACTGGAATATATAAAAGGGTTCTGATTGCCCGGGATAGTGGATGCCGAGTATACAATTTAAGTACCCATAATAAATCACACCGTCCGATCCTACCGTCGCAATCCCACTATTCTGAGTGGTTCTAGATGTTTCTATGTTCTTAACTTCGAATTTGTATCCAAGGACACCAAATCCTTTGTAATATGCAATCTCCATACTAGGAAATTGAGCTAAACATCTTGAATCACTCGCAAATGATGCAGACAAGTTCGGATCGTGGATCTAACAAAACAAATTTTACGAAAAATACATAATGATACAAGTTTAGATCAAAACTGATAGCAATAAAATGTTATTCGAATAACTTACATGATCTGTGACCCAATCACAAAAATTATCCTGATGATATTTTTCCAATCGTTCTTCGTTCCAATCAGGATGCCCTCACGTACCTCGTTAAAATGAAATCTGTTTTCAACAAATAATGGTGACATTAATATTATATCATTTCATACACACACAAACACAAATATAACAATTAATCCAAAAAAACTTACTCTCTAATTTGTTCAAGACATGCGCAATTAAGCAAGATAAACCGGTATATCTTGTTGATAAACATAGTGTCTACCCTCTTATACTCGGCTTTACCATATGGCCCGTCTTGAATTCTTCGAGGCCGGTTAAGTCTTGTCTCAATGTTCTCGTCCAGATAGCGGGAACAAAATGTGGTTGCTTCATCAAAAAGATAACCTTGCATGATAGAACCCTCTGGTCGATTTTTATTGCGTATATACTTTTTAAGAGTGTAGAGGTATCTAATGAAAATATGTTGAATAAATAAATACGGGCATACAGGACAACAATAAATTTATAAATTGCGCGAAACGAAAAATTACACGTACCTCTCGACGGGATACATCCATCGATATTGTACCGGTCCGGCTAACTTAGCCTCAGTTGCAAGATGAACCGTCAAGTGTATTATGATATCGAAGAATAATGGTGGGAAAATACGCTCAAACTTGCAAAGTATCAACGCAATAGAATTTTCTAGTTTATCCAGCGTCATAACCTCCAGTGTTTTAGCACACAACTCTCTGAAAAAACAACATAGGTCGTTGTTTACTAGACCAACCGATTCGGGGAGAGAAGTCCTGAGGGCTAATGGAAGATGGTGCTCCACGATAACATGGTGATCATGACTTTTCGGCCCATCGATCTTGCCTTTCACAATTTTTATTTTCTTGCTGAATGATCCTGAGAAACCTATGCGAACTTTCAAATCATGCAACACCTGCAGGAATCTTTTCTTCTCCGGTTGTGACGTATGATAAGCGGCATTGGGAAGTACAAACTTGCCCGGTTTACCCGCTATCGGTCTAGGGTGCAATTCACTTCTTATTCCCCACTCCTGTAGATCCATCTGAGCATTCAGGTTGTCTTTCGATTTCCCGTCTTTACAAAGAAGCAAGTTAAGTATGTGCTCTGATACTCCCTTCTCTATATGCATGACGTCCAGACAATGACGCACTAAATTTGTTGACCAGTACGGAAGCTCGAAGAAAATGCTTAACTTGTTCCAAAATGGTGGTTTGACCTGTTTCGTCGGATCCATCCCGAAGGTCACATTATTGTAACCATCCCATTGAGCAGTCACGTTCTCTCCAGACAATGGGGATGGAGGTCCAAGAAACTCCTGATGACCGTCAAAGTGAATCGTGTCTAACCTATAGGGGTGGTCTGGAGGCAGGAAACGTCGATGGCCGCAAAAACAAACCTTCCTGCTAAAATTCAAGAATTTCGATGTCGTGTGTTCATGGCAATGAGGACATACTTTGTGACCATGTACGAACCAACCTGATAGCATTCCATACGCAGGAAAGTCATTAATTGTCCACATTAAAGCCGCACGCAGTATGAAGGTTGTATTTGTGTTTGCATCATATGTCTCTACACCATCAATGAACAAAGATTTCAACTCCTCAATCAGAGGTCGGAGATAGACGTCGATATTGTTCCCCGGTGAGTTTGGTCCGTCGATAAGAAGAGGCATCATAAAATATGATTGGTCCATAGCCAACCAAGGCGATAGATTATAAATTATCATTACAACGAGTCATGTGCTGTGACTTCCAGCCATATAGTTGAATGGGAGAAGCCATCAATAGCCAGTCCGACCGGACATTGCGAGGATCGCTACTGAGTATTGCGTGCCTCCTATCGAAATCCTTCCATGCAGGTGAATCTCTTGGATGGCTCAGTTTTCCATCTTCACTTGGAGGAGCACGGTGATGTCAAATCATTGCCACGGCTGTTTTCTTGCACCTGAATAGCCTATGTAGCCTCTATGTTATGGGAAAGTATCGTGCTAGCTTGACAGGTATATCAGGCTTTTTATCAGAATCTTTCGGCTTATACCTGACCTCTCCGCATGTTGGACACTCTTTCAAATCTGAATTCTCTTTCCGGTACAACACGCAATTTTTAGGACATGCTTGAATCTTCTCGCACTTTAGACCCAAATCAGACATCATCTTCTGGGCTCCGTACCAGCTGTCGGGCACGTTATTTCCCGGGGGCATAGAATGTTTCAAGAATGAAAGAAGCATTGTGAATGACTTGTTGCTCCATCCATTTAGGCACTTAATCTGGAAAAGTTGGACGAATCATGAGAGGGTGGAATGCTTCGCATTCTCATAAATTGGTTTTTAGCATCATTCATGAAATTTTCATATTTATCCGTACGCGGCCCTTGACCGGAAGGAATGTCATCTTCGGTACGAATAGATTCACTTAGGGCAGCCTCTACCATATCCTCCATTTCTTCTGATGGAAATAAATTACCGTCTTCTGCTTCTGCCGCATTACCGAATTCTTCTTCTTCTCCTGCCGCAATATCGTGTTCTCCTTCTTCTTCTGCCGCATTACTGCATTCTTCTCCTTCCCCGTGATATTTCCAAGTTGTATAAAGTCTAGTAAACCCATATTTTACAATATGAAGCTCTGCCAATTCTACCTTCTGCCAGTACTTATTGCCACATCTATCGCACGGACAGAGAATTTTCTCTATTATGATCTTATTATGTGCGCGTGCAAATTCAATGAAAGCAGCAACTCCTGTGACAAACTTAGGTTGCATACGTTGTTGCCAATCCACATACATCCAGTCCTTAACTCTGACGTACTCATGGGCCATGTTAGACTGTATAACATATAAATTGTAGGTTATGATGACTATATTGAGAAATATAAGAACGGGATAGTTACCGACAAAAGAGAAAATCCGTGTATATGTTTTGTGTGTGCGTTTGTCATTGAAAAGAATAAATTATCGAACGTATGTTAACCAATAGACGGGGACTAAGTTGCGCTTTTAGTTTCATATATGAGTATCGATGAGAATATGAAGGTTTCATATTATCATCGAGTATCATATATTGGTTTTAACTTGAACATCTCGAATCACTCTCTAATTATGCGTTTGTTGTGTATTCTTGTTGTATATGTGTGTTCCGGCTGTCGGGGGTAAGGCTTCTATCCCATTAAGAATGTATAGAGCGAACACCCATCACTTGTGCTTTCAACCGTTTCGAGTAAATTTCGGCAGCACCTCCCCGCTGTTCTCCGAGTGCACTGTAATAGAATAGATAATCATTTCAAAACTGTGAAACAACGTTGAAATGAACATCTAATCTATCTTTGTACACGGAGAACCAGCGGAAAGGTACCGACGAAATATCTCGAAACGGATGAAAACACAAGTGAATGAAGGTGTTTGCTTTATACATTCCTAACTTGTCCACACGGGACAAATCTATCGGTTACCATACGATTGAATCTTCTCGTCGCATAGACTATACGACGGTTGTTAGTATCGAGCTATACAGTCCGATATTTAACAACATTCGTATAGTTCTATGTCACGACGAATATCGCACGTATGTTAACCGATAGACGGGGACTAAGTGGCGCTTTTAGTTTCATATATGAGTATCGATGAGAATATAAAGGTTTCATATTATCATCGAGTATCATATATTGGTTTTAATTTGAACATCTCGAATCACTCTCTAATTATGCGTTTGTTGTGTATTCTTGTTGTATGTGTGTGTTCCGGCTGTCGGGGGTAAGACTTCTATCCCATTAAGAATGTATAAAGCGAACACCCATCACTTGTGCTTTCAACCGTTTCGAGTAAATTTCAGCAGCACATCCCCGCTGTTCTCCGAGTACACTGTAATAGAATAGATAATCATTTCAAAACTGTGAAACAACGTTGAAATGAACATCTAATCTATCTTTGTACACGAAGAACCAGCGGAAAGATACCGACGAAATATCTCGAAACGGATGAAAACACAAGTGAATGAAGGTGTTTGCTTTATACATTCCTAACTTGTCCACACGGGACAAATCTATCGGTTACCATACGATTGAATCTTCTCGTCGCATAGACTATACGACGATTGTTAGTATCGAGCTATACCGTCCGATATTTAACAACCTTCGTATAGTTCTATATCACGACGAACATCGCACGTATGTTAACCGGTAGACGGGGACTAAATGACGCTTTTAGTTTCATATATGAGTATTGATGAGAATATGGAGGTTTCATATTATCATCGAGTATCATATATTGGTTTTAACTTGAACATCTCGAATCACTCTCTAATTATGCATTTGTTGTGTATTCTTGTTGTATGTGTGTGTTCCGGCTGTCGGGGGTAAGGCTTTTATCCCATTAAGAATGTATAGAGCGAACACCCATCACTTGTGCTTTCAACCGTTTCGAGTAAATTTCGGCAGCACTTCCCCGCTGTTCTCCAAGTACACTGTAATAGAATAGATAATCATTTCAAAGCTGTGAAACAACATTGAAATGAACATCTAATCTATATTTGTACATGGAGAACCAACGGAAAGGTACCGACGAAATATCTCGAAACAGATGAAAACACAAGTGAATGAAGGTGTTTACTTTATACACTCCTAACTTGTCCACACGGGACAAATCTATCGGTTACCATACAATTGAATTTTCTCGTCGCATAGACTATACGACGGTTGTTAGTATCGAGCTATACCGCCCGATATTTAACAACTTTCATATAGTTCTATGTCACGACGAATATCGCACGTATGTTAACCGATGGACGGGGACTAAGTGGTGCTTTTAGTTTCATATATGAGTATCGATGAGAATATGAAGGTTTCATATTATCATCGAGTATCATATATTGGTTTTAACTTGAATATATTGAATCACTCTCTAATTATGCGTTTGTTGTGCATTTGTGTTGTATGTGTAACATGATTTTAAACCATTGAGATCAAGATTGATAGAACTGATCATCCTACATTGCAATGGCATTCATCTACCAAAAACTATTATTGCAATGGCATTCATCTATAACAATCAACAATTAAAACTACAAATATAGAATACCGATATCATAAATAGTTATACGCAACATATGAATTCACATGACTGAAACATACATCAAAAAACATGTTCATCCAAATGAAAGGCCGATGTCAACAAATATAGACAAATACGTCATAAAAACAGTAACTAATTAACAAGCTGATTAGCATCTGGATCAAGAAAATGATAGGAAAAACAAATGACTATGATGTATAATGACAAGTCTAATACCATGACTCTCGACTTACAAAGGTGGATTTTCGTCCTCGGTAGCTTGATAGTTGGGATTTCATGGCGAATAAAAATATGCATATGCCGTTTGACCGAGAACTTCAATAGGAAACTCAATGAGGTCGGGTGTACTGAAGTACGCTTTGTATTTCGCTATATCAGGTGATGAAGCCCAAGCCCTAGCTAGCCCCAGCCCCACCCCAACCGAACCCTATCGAAGGTAAAGAACGTCCTTACACTTTCAATGTTCACAAAAACCTATCGGCTTTCTAAGAAATTTTTTCGAATTTCGTTTCATTGTTTTCAAATTTGACAATTCCTACAGGTTTCGATTTGGTTTGAGTTGGGGTTGAGATTTCGGGTTAAATTATTGCAAAAATTTAGAATTTATAGATTTAATTGAGAATTCAATTACTAGAAGATAGTTACTCCTGTTAATTGATGGCACAATAGTTGCAGCAACTTATCTACAAAGAGATATAAGGGATTATATTGAGCTATTTTTTATTGTACAACTAAAATTTGAGCTGAATTTATGAGAAGAGATAATTGTGACTCAATGTGTCAACTTGCTGACTTCATGCAGGAGGGAACAAAAGAGTTATTACAACATCCTACATTGCAATACAATTTTCATAATTAATATAATAGCTCTGCGGTCTGAAGATAATATCTGTATGTAGTAATTGTTGAGCAGTAGTTTCTGATTATCATTATTTATTTTTGGTTAAAGACACCAAAAACTACAACACGAAAGACACGAATTCTTCCCATGTCTCCTCATGTCTCCATGGAAATTGGGGCAACATCGTCATAGACTACATTGTGGACCTGCATAAGATCGGCCCTGGCTCCTCTACCATCTACCGCGGCTGCGATCCCCCAGCCCTAGCCCAGCCCCAACCCCAACCGAGCCCCAGCCCCAGCCCCAGCCCAGCCCAGCCCCACCCCAACCGAACCCTAGCCCCAGCCCCAGCCCAGCCCCAACCCCAACCGAACCCTAGCCCCAGCCCCAGCCCCAGCCCCAACCCCAGCCCAGCCCCACCCCAACCGAGCCCCAGCCCAGCCCCAGCCCCAACCGAACCCCAGCCCCAGCCCAGCCCCAGCCCCAGCACGAACCCAAACCGAACCCCACAACCGAACCCTAACCCTAACCCTAACCGAACCCGATGCCGACGCCGATGCGGATGCCAAACCCTCACCCCTAACCGAACCTGGCCTGAACCCTAGACTACATCATCAAAATTAAAAATAATTTGAGATTTAATTACTAACCGTGCGCGCGGTGGAGGAGACGACAGAAATCGGTGGTCCACGACGATCGGCGAAGGTAGCGACGAGGCGCGGGAAGTCGACGAAGGTGTGGGAACGACCGACGAAGGTGGCGACGAGGCGCGGAGCGCGGTGGCGACGAGGCGCGGGAACAGGCGATGAGAAGCGCGGGAGTGAGAGAGAGAAATTTTAGGAACGACGAATAATTTTTCTGTGCTTTTTTTTATTAATAACCTATTTAGATGCCCCTACGGACATAACCGTAGGTCCACGGTTTGCGGCTCCGTAGGGCCAAACAAACAATTAGAACGTAAGGCACCGTAGGGACAACGATGTGGCCCTACGGATTCCTGAGTCCGTAGGGGCAACCCCATATTGTAGTAGTGAACCGTTGCAGACTCGATAATAATGAAAAATGACAAAAAAAATTCACGGGCACATCACTCGATTGAGGGTCTTTTTAGGCTTGAATCGGCTGGTCCCGCATACGGGGCAGTTTCTAAGTGTTGCGTGTTCATTCCGGAACAAAACATAATCATTCTCACATGCATGTATCTTATAATACTTCAAGCCAACGTTTGTGATTATCTTTTGCGTCTCGTACCAACTCGACGGCGCTTCATTTCCGTCGGAAAAAACTTCCTTCAGCAGTTCTAGGAGATCGATGAAAGACTGGTCACTCCATCTATTCTTGCACTTGATCTGGAAGATACATACAAAAAAGTACAGTGTTGAAAACCCTTTGCAATTTGGATATAGCAGGATCCTAGAGTCAGCCTTGTACTTCTCTGATAACGAGGGTCTAATGCTTTCCGTATCATAAGGAAGTCCAGCGGCATTTATAAGCTTATCCATGTCATCGATCGGCGCGAATACAACATCATGTTCTTCGACGGTTTCGACTTCTTCAAACTGTCATTCATCTTCCTCATCTTCTTCTATTATCCCTTACCACTCTGCGGTTTCAGTTTCGATGAATTCGTTTCTCGTCTCTTGCACCCATGTCTCATCTCCCGTTACAATGACTTTTTCTCCGTAAAGTTCCCACGTGGTGTAATCTCTAACGAAATCGTATATCACGATGCGTAACTCAACTTCCGACTTCTTGAGAAATCACTTATTCATACACTTAAAGGAAGGACAATAGATTTCGTACTCTTTCGGTAACCCAAGACATGCGTAGGCAATATCGGTGAAAAAGTTAACACCGTCAACGAAAAAGCAGTTGACTCTTGAGGGAGTATCGACGTACATCCAACTCTTGTCGTGGAGGTACGAGAATGCCATAATGAAACAGCCCGGACGAAGTAAGGTTCGTATAAATAAGACACATCGGATTAAGATTTCTTGACAGATACGTGATACACGGAATACTAAGAAGCATTAGTGCTGGGTTTAGTTGATGACTTGGTTAATTTAAGTTTCAATTGACGATTTAGCTATAAAGATTATCAAGGACCGAGAGCAAATGCTCAAAAGTAGGGAGTTGGATTTTTCTTCCAAGAAAGAATATAATATTAAATGTTCTATATTGGATGTCGAGAGTAACGGCTGTCGGGGGTAAGGCACCTATCCCATTAAGATTGTATAAAGCATACACCCATTCGGTTGTGATTTCATCCGTTTCAAGAAAATTTTGGCAGCACCTTCCCGCTGTTCTCCGAGTACACTGTAATAGAACAGATAATCGTTTCAATGTTATGAAACACCATTGAAATGAGTATCTAATCTATCGTTGTATATGGAGAACCAGCGGAAAGGTACCGTCGAAATATCTCGAAACAAATAAAAAACACAAGTGAATGCAGGTGTCTGCTTTATACATTCCTAACTTGTCCACACAGGACAAATCTATCGGTTATCATACGATTGAATATTAATTCTCGTCATATGGACTACGCGACGGTTGATAAAAACCGAATGATACCGTCCGGTATTTAACAACTTTCGTATAGTTTTATATCACGACGAATATCACACGTATGTTAACCGATAGACGGGAATTAAGTCGCATTTTGATTTTCACATATAATTAATTATCGGTGAGAATATGAAAATTTCATATTATCATCGAAAATCATACACGCAAGTTTAATATTTAATTTGAATTAGTTTAAGTTTACGTTTCAATTTCAAGACATCGAAGGTTTTAGTTTAGGGTACATTTTTAAAAGTTGATGGTTTTCTTAATTGAGTTTAAAATTTTGGATTTATGGTTGGAGTTAGGGTGTGATTTGACAAGAGTTCAATGTAGAGAATGATGATGATGAATTAAGATTTGATCTTGTTTGTATGTGCACGCGCGCTTGTGTGTACTATAAAATATCTAAACTAATTCTCCCTAAACTACCCTTTGCTATTGTTGTTTTTCACTAAACTACCTTAAAATTTTTCCTAAGCAAACTATTTATTCAATTTCACCAAATTACACTAAAATACCCTAAACTATTGGTGGTTTTTCACGAAACTATTTTAACAAATTTAAATAAACAACTTATCTTCTTAAATTAACTAAGTCTATATAAAATTCACTAAAATACCCTTAATTATTTATTTTTTCACTAAACTATGATTAAGTTTTTTAGTACAACACCCCTTTTCAACTTTATATTTTACACTAAAATACCATTAAATTTTGTAGTTAAGTCACTAAAATACGCTTAACTAGTGTATCATTTCACTAAACTATCTAACCCTAACCCTAATTCAATCCCTAACCCCAACCCTAACCCTAACTCAATCCCCAACACTATACCTAACCCAAAACCCAAACCCCAACCCTAACCCCTAACTCCCCTAACCCTTGTCCAACAAATTTAAAAATTAAAACACTAATTAACCTAACCCTAGCAATAATAACAACAAAAAATTTAAAAAATTAATTCCTAAATTTAAATATGAAATTAATCAACAACAACAATAAAATTTAGAATTATCAAAAAATCAACAAAATTTAAAAATTAAAATACTAACCAAGCTTGGAAGAGAGAAGGCAAAACGACGAGACAGACGTGAAGGCGAGGCAGCTCGAGGAGGCCGGTGACGACTGGAGATAGGGAAAAAATTAAAAAAATTTACCTGATCAAGCAAAAAATCATAAATTAAACAATAAAAATAAAATTAACCAAACAAACTTACCTCTTGACCAGCACGAAGCTACGGTTGACGGCGGCGGCGAGCTTGTCGAGCTCGATCGATGGCTGGCGCGAGCTTCGACAAAAGAGACGGTGGCGACTGTTGAAGAGAGGCGGCGGCGGCGAGCCGGACAAACCAAGAGAGGCCGCGGCGACGAGCTGGAGACGGTGGCGAGAAGACGGGCAAGAGAAATTTTAGGTCAAAAATTTTTTGGAGGGAAAAATGATGGCTCGATCTGGGAAAAAAGAAAGGGGATTGGATTTTAATAACGAGTGGAATGTGAGGCCCGTCATATTTTTTTATTCGTAGCAGTCTCAACCGTAACTAAATTTTTTATAACCGTAACCAAATGTCCATTACTAATGGGCACATTTGCAGCAGCGGGAATGAATATTCCATGCAACAAAAATTTGGACGGCAGTGAAGGAATATATGGTGATGGATGGGAATAGAACAACCCAAGAACAAATCCCAGCCCTTGATCAAATCCTTTTGTCCTTATCGTAATAAAGATTTTCAATAAAAAATAATAAAAGAAAAGAATTTTGGGAAGCCAATGGGAATAGAGTAAAAGCTCAAGAATCGATGAGAGAGAAAAGAAATGATTTGATACTCAATTGGTTTATGATTGGGTTTGGGTCTGAATCTGACCTCTGACCCATGCCCCTGCCCTGCCCCCTAGGGCTGACCGTAGCCTCGGTCAGGCCCTCCCTGCCCTTTCCCAACCACGGGCAGGACCCTGATGGTGACCCCTCTGTCTGCCCCAGAGTGCATTTAATGCCTTTGTCATGGATGTCATTTCTTCCAATTGATATGAAAAGCATATTCATACCCTACTCTGTTTCCTCTTCTAAATGTAAGAACAAACAATATGTAATCCCACAATATTTTGATACCCTAGTCCATCTTAATCTCCATGTCTTAAATCTTGTTGCATCAATTTCCGTGTGATTACAATATACATTTTGACTATTTGATTTGGTTATGAAAAATATTTATTTTAACGGTATACTGAATTCTCTTATGCTAGTACAAGAAGTTCCGAAATCACATAATTTCTTTTTATCGTTACATGTCTTAGGATATATTGATGCATGTTGCCGATCATAAAAGAAAGTTTATAGATTTTTGTCTTTCTATCCGATCCAATTACAAGAGTTTTTACTCATCTCCCCTTGAAAACCACATCCCTCATGGTAAAAGTATATTTGTCATTTCGCAACGTAATAATCTAATAAAGGTGCAGATGATGATGGTAAGAAAATAGATTACATGAAGATTGATAATGTCGTTCTTACAAAAAGCACTTTATCAAGCACTTTATCTATTCGGATGTTTACTCTGAGGCCATGTATGCATGTTATTTGCTAGACCTCGTCATGTCAGGTTTTTGAGTAAACAATGCATACTCATTTTTATTGCTAATTTCAGATAATAAATAATGGTATCCCATTAAGTTGTAAACAGAGTAACCTAATAAGATTTTATGAGAAACCAAAATGGTTTGTAACCTGCTGCAAGCAAGGTTCGAACGGCAGAGTTTACAGCCCCTATCTCTTGTCCGATAGCAAAATTTTTACCACCATGCTATAATGACACTGACCATAGCTCCACTCAGATTGCTAGTGATGCTGTAGCATAATAAAGTTCCAATCACTATATGATTCAGAGGCCACTTTAACTTCAATTTTTTTATCAATACTTGGGGGGAAACCTGATTGATAATATTTCTTCCATTTAAAAGTAAAATTTTAAACTGAACTGGACCCTGGTAAAAATACAATCCAGAAATATCCTTCGACCAAATATCAGTATAACAGCCCATAGAAAGAACAGCATGGGCCCAAATCTGGTATTTTTGTCTCAGATTTACTATGGTATTCCAAACTTTCAGCATTTCTATAGCTTCCATTTGATCATGCATTAGATTTCAGAAACCAGTTCAAATTCGAATGAAGGATAGAAAAAAATTCTATTGACGAAGCATTTGACGGAGTTATAATACAAACCGGTGAGTTTACTTGAGGATCGTGTGCATCGATGACATATTAAACCTTTACTTTAGCTGCAGCCTCTTTAATTTGCTCGATCGTGAAAACGCCAAAGAAATCATCATCGACGATTGCGTTGACGACTGCAAATGCAACATCGTCGACACTTACAGGTGGCGCTAGTAAGAGATCAGAAGCAGGAAGCGAGCTCAACGGCTTTGTGAAGCTTTCGGTTGCTGTGAGAAGTCTCTCTAACGGCTCTCCGATTTTATCGAGAGGTATCTCGAAGCCATCAACCTTTCGCTTGCCATAGATGAATCCTGGTCTTAGTACTACACCTGTTCAATTGTGTTGGAAATTTTAATAAAATTCATTTTTTAAAAATATTTTTGAACATACTAATATATTTTGGTCATGACTCATTATGGACATCGACCATTTGACCATCATTATCTGGGTCATTAAGCATGGCAATTGAGAGCATTTAAAACCTAGGCCTTTAATTGACCATCATTATTGATTTTGTGTCCGTGGACATTTAATCTATTTCATGGTTAATAAGTTATTTTTTTAATATTAATGCTCTCATGATTTTTCTATCATATGTTACTACCATCGACTATTATATATAGCTCTATTTTGATAGTACATAGCATGTACAATATTTTTATATAATTCTGACATAATGGGTAGAGAAAAGATGTGGCTAAAGCTCTTGCTCTTTACTCCGTGCAAGAATGAAAAACGAAACGGTGATGTTTGTTCGTTGGCTGTTGTATTCTGAGGGCAACGTGTCGAGACCCGCTGCATCGTTGGAGAAGCTTCTCACCGCGGTGTCATGAATTGCCTTAAAAAAGCGAAATACCCATTGTCTCGGTCGACAGCTTCACCAACCTCAATTCATATTTATTTTTTGCTTTATTTATTATGTAAATATTTATTGTATTTTATATAATTTGATTTATCTTTGGTTTCATTGTATACCACCTAGGAACAACAAATTGAAACGGCTATTTTCATAAAAGAAGTAATGGATCGCACTCTAGCTATCTAAAATTAACTCCGACCTTTTTACCGTGGCTCTAGTTATCTTTTTACCGTAGCTCTAGTTATCTTGATTCAATAGTTTTCAAAATTCGAGTTGGTGTCTTGCAACCCCAAGTACACATAACCTATATCTCCACTTTAAAAGCATTGAGGTTTTCAAGAACTTCAGATCATCTACAACAACCTTAATCCACAAATTTTTGGGGTCGGCTATGAATGTTTTTCTTCCATTCTGCTCAGTGAGGTGCCGTCTCATTTAAATTGTAATCAACACATCTTTTTATAAACTCACTATCCATGTTTGTTTGGGTCCATCCCTAGCTCTAGCTTACACTATTAGTAACAATTTTCCCACTTCTGTTAACTGGAGCATTGAAGCATTTATATTGTCATGCATTCAAACCATCTCAACCAAAGCTATCCAACTTCTTATGAAAGAACAGTTGATTGTAGATCAAAAAAATTAATTTGTAGACTAAGCTCTTAAAGTCCCTAATGGTGCACACAAAAAAGTAAGTTGTAGGGGGAGTAAGGGGCTTACTTTTATACTTCTAACCGTGCCTCGCAAGTTAAAGCGCCCATTTTGGTCCCCAAAAAACTCAATGTCTGACCAGTGGTATGCTTTTTAAGTGTAAGTACATCTCTAATGCTATCTTACAATCCCTACCACTGCACCAAAACTCTCAAGTTGTGGTGATAGGACTACACTTATACTCTAAGAAAATTGAATGAAGCACGCCATCTTTACTTCAATATGCAACCAATTTAACACTTTGAGAAGATGGAGAAAATAACATTGTTAAATATGATGAGAACAAATAACATTGGTAAATATCATGAGAACGATAAGAATGTAAACATGAAAGAGGAATGTGGTGAATTGATAGCTGACCTGAGTTTGGGTACTTAGAGAGGACCTCTGATTCTGCTTTTCTCTTTCCAGTGAAATAACCCGACGTGAGTAGAAACGATGGAAGATTGTACTCATGCACCGAGATCATAATGAATTTTGGAACTCCTGCATTTACATCAAATATAAGTTAAGCCACCCAGCAAAACCCACCGTTGGATAAGGGTTGTGGTAGGCTTGTGACGGCCAATGTAAAACTTTCACATTCTATGACATGAATTATAATAAGAATATCGTTAGGACGTCCCCTACTCAGCTGTAGTGACAAATAAACAAGGGTTTCATAGGATCCATCTAGTTTCTTGGAACATAAGTTCCCTTACGGATAGACTAACAGCATTAGTGGAGGTGATGATTAGAAGGAGAGTTGGTATTATGTGTTTGCAAGAAACTAAGTGGCTAGGTGAAAAGGGTAGTCATAGAGCTTTGGGGTTATAAGTTTTGGTATACGGATAGAGATAAAAATCGTAATGGGATAGGCGTAATCATAGATAGACGATTGCTTGAGAATGTAGTTGAGACTAGACGAAAAGATGATAGAATTTTACTGGTTAAGCTTATTCTAGATGAGGATATCTTTAATATTATTAGTGCTTATGCACCACAAATATATCTTGATGACGCTAGGAAGCATATATTCTGAAAGGATTTAGACGAGATGGTGCAAAAGATACCTAGTGGAGAGAAGTTATTTATTGGTGATGATCTCAATGAACATGTAGGTACTAGTCGTAATGGGTTTGATACTATCCATAGAGATTTTGGTTTTGGACAAAAGAATGAAACAGGTAACTCGATTCTAGATTTTGCCTTGTCTTATGACTTGATTTTAGCAAAAACTTGGTTGAGTAAAAAAGAGTCTCACCTTGTCACCTTTAGGAGCGAATCAAGTACAAGTCAAATAGACTTTTTTCTGACGAGAAGGATTGATAGAGCTTGTTGTATCGACTGTAAGGTAATGCCAAGTGAGAATATAACTCAACATAAACTTTTAGTTCTAGATTTTTGATTTAGAAGCGGATTTAGGAAGATTAGACGTAAGATAAAACCTAGAATTAAGTGGCGGCGACTGAAGAAATGTATCCAAAAGACTTATATAGATCGTGTAATTCAAAAGACGGATTGACAGTCTGAAGATGATTCAGACGGAACATGGAACGAGATGATTAGTTGTATCAAGAGAGTAGCTAGAGATCTACTTTGTGAGTCGAGATGTGGTGCTCCACCATCTAAAAACACATCATGGTGGAACGAGGAACTAAAGGCTGCTATTAAAATCAAGAGAGATTCTTATAAAAATTTGAAGAAAAGCAGAGGTGCGGAGAGATTTGAGAAATATAAAATAGCTAAAAAGGAAGTTAATAAAGCTGTTCGGGAAGCTAAAACTAAGGTCTACAAGGAGGTGTACGAGAAGTTGGACACTAAGGAGACTGAAAATGATATATACTGGATTGCTCGGATCCGGGAAAAGAAGACCAGAAACTTATGTGCAGTGAAGTGTGTCAAACATGAAGATCATAAAGTTTTAGTTCAAGATGAGAATATCAAGGAAAGATGGGAGATTATTTTGACAAATTGTTCAATGAGAGCTTTACTAAAAATTTGGATGAACTTTTCATTCAATCTCAAGATATAAACTGTGATTTCATACGTAAAATAAAAATACCAGAGGTTAAAGAGGCTTTAAAGAGAATGAGATCAAGAAAAGCGGTTGGTTCAGATAGAATTCCTATCGAGATTTGGAGATACTCAGGAGAAATAAGCGTTAAATGGCCATCAGATCTGTTTAATAAGATTTGGCAGACCAAAAATATACCAAATGAGTGGAGGAAAAGTACCCTTGTACCTATCTACAAGAACAAGGATGATATTCAAAATTACTTAAACTACCGTGAAATAAAACTTATGTGTCACACCATGAAGTTTTGGGAGAGAGTGATTGAACACAGACTAAGAAAGAATGTTAAGATAACAGAGAACCGGTTTGGATTCATGCCTGGACGATCGACAACAGAGGCTATTTATTTGCTTTGTCAACTTGTCGAGCGTTTTCGAGAAAGAAGAAGAGGTTTGCATATGATATTTATTGATTTAGAAAAAACGTACGACAAGATACCTAGAGATGTATTATGAGGGACAATGATGAAGAAGGGGTCCCCGTCAAGTACATTGATATAATCAAGAATATGTATGGAGTAGTGGAAAATGTCAGAACTTGCGGCGGCCTAACGAGTGATTTTCCGATTACAATTGTCTTACATCAAGAATCTGCATTAAGTCCATTCATGTTTACCATCATGATGGATGAGCTTACTAGCACTATCTAAGATGAGGTACCTTGGTGTATACTATTCGCTGATAATATTGTTCTAGTAAATGAGACGAAGGCAGGGGTTAATGCCAAATTGGAGTTATGGAGGCAAATGTGTCGAGGGTTCAGATTGAGCAGGTCCAAGACAGCATATATGCATTACAAATTTAGCAAACAGAGAAGTCGAGACCATATTGGTATAACACTGGAAGGACAAGAGATATCACCGAGCGATCAGTTTAGATATCTAGGTTCCATCATCCAAAAGGATGAGAAGATCGATAGCGATGTTAATCAAAAGATCCAAACTGGTTGGTTGAAATGGAGGAGTGCAACAAGGATTTTGTGCGATCGTCACTTTCCGTTAAGGTTGAAAGGGAAGTTTTATCGGAGCGTTATTCGGCCTATCTTATTATATGGTACAGAATGCTGGGCTCCTAAGAAGCATCATACACAGAAGATGCACGTAACGGAGATGCGAATGCTTCGTTGGATGTGTGGTAACACTAGAAAAGATAAGGTGTGAAATGAGGATATTCGTGCAAAAGTTGGTATAGTACCTATGGAGGAGAAGATGGGGGAAAACCGGCTAAGATGGTTTGGTCATGTGCAACGCGGACCTATGGAAGCACCGATTCGACGAATGGATACTGTCGAGATAGGCAATGTCAAAAGGACGAAAGGAAGACCGAAAAAACATAGATGGAGGTGATACGAAAATATATGGTTGCCAAAGGCCTCAATGAAAGTATATTGTTCGTTAGGAGTGAGTGGAGGCGGAGGATTCATGTGCTGGACCCGGCGTGATTCTCATGTCGGTTCATGTAGCCTACCCCATATGCTTAGGATAAAAGGCTCAGTTGTTGTTGTAATTCCACAGACACCCCAATCACCGAAGAGATACTATTTTTCTAATCAAGGGATCATCATAAACACTCCGGAAATTTAAAATTTAAGGGTTAATTGCATGAAACCTCCCTGTAGTTTACCCAGTATAGCACCTATACTCCCATCAATTGATTTATTAACGCAAACAGCCCCTCTATTCATCCATCAAAACCTTTAAAGACACTCAAATTCAATTCTAGACAATCCATGATCGTCTAACTTAACCCTAGAACTAGTTCGTGCTGTTTAGATTAGAATAGAAATTGAGTGTTTTTTATGTTTGGTCGATGAACAAGGGGCTGTTTGCACTAATAAATCACTTGAGGGTGTCGAAGTGCTATACAAGGTGAACTACAAGAGCATTTTGTGCAATAAACCAAAAAAATTGTGGTGGTTCTAACCATATTCTTTTGCGGCGTCTACTGCCAAGATATTGGCCTCGCCGTTTATTTTTTTCATCTGTTCCTCATTTCCGAACCCTCCAAGGGTTGACACGACAGCAGTTGCTCCAATCAATACTTCGTCCCACCTTGCATAGAAAACATCTCCTGCACAGATTAATATTGAACCCTTTTAAGCATAACATATCTGAATATAGAAGCTGACATCCTTGATTTTGAAAACTTTAAAGGTCATATATTCAAGTCATACAAAAGTCACAACCACAAATTATCCATGGGAACATGAGGCGGTAATATACATATTCTACAGACAAGCATCATCCGATTTCAATATTATCGACCAAATAGAGAGAAAAAGAAGAGTGAAATTACAAAAGATGTGTACTCTTGTAGGCTTTAATGTTTATGGTGGGTCTTGAGGCAAAGAATCTTGTTGCTTTTGGTGAGTGTTCTGATACCATATTGGTAACAGCTTTGCCCAAGAACTTAAGCTAGTTATTAACTGGCCAACAATTATTTATACAAAAGCATCCAACACCAACCCTCATGTAAAAGGGAGTGGACACATGTTGAGGCATGTTTTCATATCCAACCATCCGAGAGTATGGTTAAGAGTCTAGACACCTTTTCAAATATAAAATTGAAAATATCGGCCCATCACCCATTATAGTATTTATAATCTTTTCACAATTGAACTAAAGCTAGCAGTGTAAATATTGAGAATGATTTCGATACCGAAACAGAAATATAGTTGCTAAAATGTCAGAAATATAACATAGGTGATAATACAGTTGCACACTTACCGGGTATCCATGTGACTTGATCAACCCAAGAATCTGAATATGTAGGCCTCCCCGACCTAAGAGAAGCATTGCTTTAAGTCTATGCAAAATATCTCATACTAAATAAAGCATCAAGGGTATGCAAAATGTCTAATACTGAACAAAAACTCAATGATGAGTTCAAACTATAGGGCGTGTCTTTTCCAAGAAAGACAACTTGATAATTGACCAAAAATAGAAAAAATTGCAAAATGTGTATGCACACGCGCACATCGACGCATTATCAAGATGGGATAATCTAAGTCTTTGGAAGCACCTGCTTAGGCTGACAACCTCAATGCCCTTGGAGACTGCAGCTTTACATATAGCAGAACCAACGAATCCACTGCCTCCCAATACTACAACCTATTGCATCAAAACTTTACAGTCAGCTTTCAGCATATCATATTAAAAAAATTACAGTTCACAATCATATGTCAGTGTATAACGTAAATGCAAAAAATGTAGACGATACTAACCGACAGAAAACTTAATAGATCACCTACATACCCTTTCAGTTTTGACATCAGCCACGACGTCTATAGGAACAGAAGAGGAGTCCTCTGTGATAGCTGATGCAGCATAATTACGTCTAGCCTTTATCCTGCAAGTGTAATTGCAGGGAATACAAAATACAAGGCGGCAATGAAGTCATTGACTAGAGGAGTAAATTTTTTTATAAAGTTGCACTTTTTTTTTGGTGAATGGGGGAAAAGGAAATGACCGAGAGAACTCGTATACAAACAATTATTTTCGAAGTTGAACGGGGAAAAGGATTCATATCGCCGATCCAAGGGGTTAGTATAAAATATATAAACTGTGTTTTTGCTCGAGAACATGAAATATGGACAATTCAATGGAAGAGACAATATCGGTGATATGTTTTGCATACTCCTGTAGTCCTGTGACATATCCTGTAATTTATAATGTATCCTCGATGTACCGAAAGCAAATCGAGGCTGAAGTTTTTAAATCCAATGCAAGAATACAAGGTTCATGGTTCAATTTACTTTTAGATGCATCCATCTAATTGCTCCCCTTCCTAAAAGAATTGCAAGGACTGTTGGGTTAACTACGGAGTTATACGACATGGATATTTGTTTTATAACATCCAAGTTCATAGAAGTTTGTTCGACTATCTTAGTTTTAATAAATCATATAGAGAATGTTAACCCATGGACTCAATTTACCCTTATTTCATATTAAAGGCTTAGTTTTTCCTTTTGTTTTTATCACACAGACGAAAACCACATCTCTAAAATGCACATGCGTTTACTTCAAAATCCATCCTTAGATGTATATATGAAATCTTAGAATAATTAATTTCTCAATTTTCACTTTCTTTCCCAACTCATTACATTTTACACAACTCTCTTTTATCTATGTGAAATTACAACCATAAATTATGTATCTGCCGTGGAAACCTTCTTCTCTTCTTGGATCTCCATCAAGTGTCATGTTGTTCATAATGTGACAAACTTAACATGACAATTTCTTAATCTAGGATAAGGAAATTACTTGCCCAAAATCATGATTGCAATTTGCAAGAAACTTGACAAGAGAAAAGCTATCCCTACTCCATGTCTATTATCATAGGCCCTCCCCTCTTTTATAATCTTTTGCATCTAATTTTGTTTCCCTTAACTAGGTTGGGCTATTAGACTATTCTGATGAATCATTTCTTTCATAGATTAAACAATTTTTAAAAAATTATTTGGTATCAAATTTTTAAAAAAAATTATTTGGTATCAAATCGAAAATACTTGTTATTGAAGTTCCCATCTCTCCATCATTAATATAATACAATGAAAAAGTTTTTTGGCATATTCCACTTAAAAGGGAATATTCCCTCAAAAACACTATTTTCTCAAGATCCTATATTCCCTTTAAGTTTAATATGTTTTTTCAGTTTTGCCATTGACTTTAGTTTTAGGAATTTTGTGAATTTTAATAGCAAAAATAGAATAATATCATTACATATGATCTTTTCTTCTATTTTCATTCAAATACCTCAATTAGAGTTGATAAATTAAGAATCGGTATTCTCTTTCATTTTTTTCTAAGTCACTCAATATTTTTTATTTGTTCATTTTTTAAATTTATGCAATAAGTGGATATTTTAAGTGTGAAATATGAAAATTATTGGTGTTTAATTTTAAAACCAAATTCAAGTTAACTTTTCTTCACAGTTTGATATATGACATTTTATAGTCAAACTAAAGAGTAAAAAGTAACCGTAAATTTTTTTAACGTTCATTAAAATAGGATATCTAGAATAGATTCTTTTTCAAATACATTTTAAATAAAAAAAAGTATATATATTGGGCCAAACTATTGATAGCATTACTCGGACAATCATTTTGTCTTTTAGTATCAAAGCTTAAAATCTCGGAACTAGGACCTTAATTTGAAATCAAAAGTGGTCATTTTGATCAAAATTGGTAATTTTGATCAAAATTGACTATTCTGGATAATGACAAATGTAACACCCTAGCACGATCGTACGTTTTTAATTATATTAAATAATGTGTTGAGCATTTTAATTATTATGATTATTGGGTTATGATTGGTGGTTTGACGGTTATTATGATAATCGTATTTTTACCTTGTCTTGATCCCTAGTTCAAATTGATATAACATTTGCACCCGACCCGCATGCATTTTAAATTCAATATTCTACTAAATCCTTAAGGCTAAATACTACGTAGAATATTGAATGTGTTTAGTTATTATAATATTTTATTAGTATAGCTAATCTAATTATGTCTTATTTTAATATCCATTATAATATATTTTAAATATTCGATATGTATCAAAAATATATATACTATGTTTGTTTTAACTAAAGATATGAAAATCTTTAAGTGATCTTGTGAATAGGTATTTTTGGGGTTATTTGATATTGCCTATCATATTTATACTATTCATCACCATAATCTCTCCTCTAATATTTAACCCCACCAAAATCATTTCTCTCCAATCAAATATATATATATATATATATATATATATATATATATATATATATATATATTCATCACCAAAATCATCTCTTCTTCCCTCTCATCATCGCAGCCATCTCTTTCTCGTTCTTCTTCTCTCGGCTGCAACACCAATACTCGAGAACCCTAGCAATCGTTCTCCTCTCTCCTCTCTCACGGCGACAGCAGCAGCGGTTTTTGAAGAACGATGTTGACATCGGTGATTCAAATTGGAAAGTACGGATTAAAATTTAGGGGTTTGCTCTCCCAACAAAAGAGATCTAAGTTGTACCTTTACAATATGGGAGACGTTCTCAGTGATGCCGTATGAGATCAGGGATTTACCTAAAGCATAGAATGGAATTCAACTGGTATTAAGACAGAGCTGCAATAATTTGACTTCACGTTTGGGAAAAATATTTCACATAGGGTGTTCTATTAATTTTGTAACAATTGTATCATGATATCACTCTTGAATCAAAATATCTTGAATCCTTCCTTACTCTTCTGACGGTCATGACACAACGTGGATCTTACCATTTATTGTGTTCTTTTAAATTCTCTCTTGAATCCGTCTTGAGTCGTTTCTTGTCTTTCCTGATGATCAACTCTCGAAGAAGAAACAGAAGTTCGAACCCTTCATCTCTGTTATAACATTTTCTTATTATCTTCTTGATTCCATCTGAATTTCTTGAATCCCTATTAGTCCTTCTTACTTACACCTCTTAATATATCACTTGCATACATTCTTGAAAAGTTTTTGATCACTCCAAGCAGTCATTGTCCCATCTTTGGAACTTCCGATTCGGAAGCATCTCATGTAAATTTATTGTATCTCTTCTTACATTGACTGATTGAGTGTAAAGGAGATAAATGACGGTGTTATCCCTACCTTGTCCAGTAATGGCAGACCCTTGTGAAATTTCGAGAACGAAATTATTTTAAGAAAAGTAGAATGTAACTACAAAATCTTAGTACTTATATTTTCTTTTCTTCAAAAAATGTCATTTTCTTCGAGACACTTGTATATATATTTATTTTCGTTCAAATTATATACATGGTCCTTTCTTATATCTTGGTTATAGCATGGCATTGCTATTCCATAGGTCATAGGTTCGAACCCCGACTGGAATATTTTAGTTTTTATTTTAATTTCCTAAGTTTTAAAACTAATATCATACTTTTATATAACCAAAAATACTTTAAAGAAAGAGAAAAGAATTTCCTCTAATTAAAAATAAATTTATTTGTTTATTTTAATTTGCTTGTTGTTTTGATAGGCTTGTTTTGATTGTTTTCTTTTTGTTGGATTTTGGAGGATTGAGAGGATTTAATAAATCTTAACCTCTCGACTTTGTTCGAATATTAGGTATATATGGGTATATACATTCCAACGTTTTATACTTGCAGTTGTTTGTATAGTGCATAAATTATTTTAGTACTAACATTTCATGCGTATACATTCAATTAAAAGTTGACAGATACAAGTTCCAAGATAATAATTGTAATACATATAGCTGCAGTATAATTAGATTTGAATTTAATGTTATCATATGAAATTGTACACGTAATTAGTATATTTAATGTATATTATATTCACAAGTAAAACTTGGTTAGAGTTTTTATCCTGTTTTCAATCATTTGTGTTTAGTTATCAGTTTAATATTATACATTTTGCAGCTTTTAGTGTTATATACGTTTTATACAAATTTAGACATTTGTCAGTTTATATTATATTTGTTTTTATATTTGTTGCAGTTTTATGGGAATAAATCTATTATACAGAACATTTTATATATTAGTTACAATTTTAATCGGTTAGTGTTTTTAAAAAAAATACTAACAATCTGTTTTATTGGTCTTTCAAAAAAACGCTACACCTCCAAGTCTAATATTTTTTTAATAAAACAAACCAAATATTTTAGTCTTAGTCTTATTTTTGTTTTTTGTTTTTCTTAAAACAAATATCGAGATAGTTGTAAAATCTCATTATTCTTGTTCAGATTTTATTTCTAATATCCGATATTGCGATTTGATATTTCATTGACGAATTGAAATTTAAAGAAATCCTAGATGTTTTAAACAACCAGAAACCTTTTCTTTCTTTCTGCCGTATATTAAAAAAACACCGTAAGTCTAAAATACTCTTCTCCTCTGGCCTCTTTGTCATCTCCGATCAGAAGCCCGATGATGAAAGAATCAAACGAACGAAGAAAAAGACTCATCCCCTCGTCTCGATCTAATCGAGGCATTTTTCACCCGTCAAGAAACGATCCTAGATCGTCTTTTATGGTAAGTTTCTTTTTCATCTTTATTTCTTTACATATTTAAAATTTGCATTTTAAAACAAAAGAAATGATTTTTAACCAAACCCTAAATTGTTTAAATAAAAGGATTGTTCTTTTTGGTTTAAAATTATAGTTTTTTATAAAAAGGGGTTATTTTTATAAAGAAACATTAACCATAATTCTTATTTGTAAGGAAAAATAAATTTTATATATTATTTTATGGTGATGGTTAGCATTATTGATGCATTAACAACGTTGTTTTGGTGTATTATCAATACATATATCATGAGGATCTAAGTGGTTAGAATTTAATATTAAAGATTTAGTAAGTAGATTATTATCAATTTGCTTCGTATGGTGTTATCCAATCATTCAGTTTTTTTTAGATGGTTGTTAGTGCACATATCACTATGGTGATTTTCATATTACATATTACGTGTCTATTTAATTCTATTTAGATTAAGTTCATACTAATTTTAATTTGTTTGTTATATTTTCGTTATTAGATAGTTATGTTTTGTTAAATGTTATCATCAGTATATATCATATGATTATCTAAATATTCATATTATTTTCTTGAAATGGTAATAAATTATTGGTTGTGTACAGTTCATGTCAATTTGATATTTCCGATTATTATACATGTGTTTAACTGTTATTTGCCATTTTAATTCAAATCTGTTTTTGGTTAGTATGCTGAACTGATTTTTCTCTTTTCTTAGAATAGACATATCTCCTAACTCAAAATTCCAATTTGAGCAAACTCAAGTTCCTGAAATATGTACACAGAGTTAACTACATTTTATTTCTAAGTTAATTTAACCGAAAAAGTTATAAAAATGTATGAAAACCGAATACCAACAAAATATGACGAATCTGGACCGCAGCAGAAACTATCTGCGCGGCTGTAGTAAAATAGATATAACTCACTACTCGCTGATCGTAATCGGAATTTTCTTTTAGCGAATCGTTCATGACTCACAGACGCTCAGTTTTCTATTTAATAGGTAAAACCAAAATCTGAACCAAAACCTACAAAAAAATTGCCAAATATTATCAGTGTATGTATTCTGAAATCTGCACCGGCCTAATCTGCGCACTGTTACGAAAACTTCCGTAACTCTCTCACCAGAAACCCGATCGAGACAAGCTCGATCTCATTGTTTACACGGCACTCTGAAATAAAATTCATTCCTTGTATAAGATCCCCTAATTCTAAACCAAACCTATAGATTTCTGCGTTCGAACTTAGCTTATTGCTATTCTTAAACTGAACTATTATTACATGCTTGTTATATATATACATGGAGACTTAGAATTGTATCTAGGACTTGACATATATTCTCATGAGTCCCATGACCAACTTATGAATGGGCCCGTGTTTCTTTGCCCTTGAATGATAGCCTTGGGTTTGTGAAAACTCTTGCGTTAGATTATACTATCTTGACATGAATCTGACATGAACCACTTGAATATCGTGAATCTAATGAATTATCTTGAATCTCGTGAACATGACATGCACACTATTGATTGGATATATATATACTATATAAATATATATATATCATGGGAATGAGGCAACTCGAAAATGGGGTATTTATGTGTAACAGAGGATCATATCTTGTTTCTCGTGGTACCAAAAAAATGTACTTTATATATATATATATATATATATATATATATATATATATATATTGAATCTCATGAATCCCGTGTTACCGTTGTTCCGTGGCATTACAGAATACACTGGTTACATAATAGAACTCCCACAATCGAGCTTATATTTATACTTATATTTATGCTTGTAATTACTAGCACTGAAATATTGAATATTGTGATACTCTAGTTATATTGCACTAAATAACACATGCTATTTATTTGACATGCATATTACAATTTACTGTTCACAGTCATTCTCATGCCTATTATTATGTATACCATGTTTTGTGTCAAATATCGTTTAATGATTATATTAATACACCATGATTCAACTAGTATACCAAAAATAATTCTACACTATATTCTTGTTGGTATGACATGATACTTTACTAAACTAATTTATTATCAAATAATTCTAAAATAAAATATACCTTATATATTTTTATAATTATGAATGTTTGTATCTTGTTACCTTTTGATGATATTAATAGCAATCTTATACATATTGTTATTCCTAAATTACAAAACTTTATTATTACTATTTTCTATAAATTAACCAAACATTATTATTATGTTACATTTGTTCCAACTGATTTAAACCCTGTATTAAACCAATTAAATTATAAACATTAATAACTAAATTGTAGCAAAAATATCATGTTTTGTTGTAAATACTGTTAATATAGAAAAATATTGTTTTCTAATAAAATAGGAACTTACCGAACTTTAGTTCGCTGACGGCATTCCTGTTTTCATGTTTTCTTTTCTCGGGAATGTCGTCAGAAGACTTTGGGACGGGTGATGAGGGTAGGTATGAGGTGGTACCAATCGAGAAGGACAATCAATATCTTTCAAGTCAGGCTAAGCTCTAGTTTTCCGTTTCAGTAAGCATGTCTTTTGTTCAAAATTATCTTTCATTCCTAATTCCTTGAATTTTCGAACAGTATTGAGTTATCGTTTTTGGGACTATCATAAATATTGTTAGATATTTTATAAATTTTAATCATAAATATTGTTAGATATTTTATAAATTTTAATATTCTTGTACTCTGATTTCCTTTACTGTTTATATAGACACTTAGTGTATTCATGTCGAGAAAAAGTGCTTCTCGATATGAATACATTGCGGGCTTGTCGCTCTCGTTTCTCGTTTTTGGGAAGCGGGGCGTGACAAGTTTTATTGGTGGCTCATGAAGGTCAGTTCTGCATGACCATTAAAAGCAGATAATACAAGGATTTAAAACGTCCAATAACATTTATTACTCTTGAATCTTATTGCTTAAATCCATCTTGATCCCTTTCTTGTATTTCCAATCCATGACATTATTATCTATTTTCCATCTTATTTCCTTGAATCTATCATTACTCGTCTTTTTCAATTTTTGGCATTTCGTTCTGTCCCACATCGTATTTCTTTTTTCCGGAAGTAATATCAATGCTTAAGAGTGACAATTGGGAGCGCGAATATTTTTAAGGAAGAGAAAAGACTTTCTAATTAAAAATAAAATTTATTTGTTTATTTTAGTTTGTTTGTTTGTTTGTTGTTTTGATAGACTTGTTTTGAATGTTTTCTTTTTGTTGGATTTTGGGAGATTAATAGGATTTAATAAATCTTAACCCCTCGACTTTGTTCGAATATTAGGTATTTTGTGGGTATATACATTCCAACGTTTTATACTTGCAATTGTTTATATAGTGCATAAGTTATTTTAGTACTAACATTTCATGCGTATACATTCAATTAAAAGTTGGGTTTAAGTCAGATACAAGTTCAAAGATAATAATTGTAATACATATATCTGTAGTATGATTAGATTTGAATTTAATGTTATCATATGAAATAATACACGTAATTAGTATATTTAATGTATATTATATTCACAAGTAAAACTTGGTTGAGTTTTTATCATGTTTTCAATCATTTGTGTTTAGTTATCAGTTTAATATTATACATTTTGCAGCTTTTAGTGTTATATATATTTTATACAAATTTAGACATTTGTTAGTTTATATTATATTTGTTTTTATATTTATTACAGTTTTATGGGAATAAATCTATTATATAAAGAACATTTTATATATTAGTTACAATTTTATTCGGTTAGTGTTTTTACAAAAAATACTAACGTGTTTTATTGGTCTTTCAAAAAAAAACGCTACACCTCCAAGTCTAATATTTTTTTCAATAAAACAAATCAAATATTTTAGTCTTAGTCTTATTTTTGTTTTTTTAAAACAAATATCAAGATAGTTATCAAATCTCATTATTCTTGTTCAGATTTTATTTCTAATATCCGATATTGCGATTTGATATATTCATTGACGATTTGAAATTTAAAGAAATCCTAGATCTTTTAAACAACCAGACACCTTTTTTCTTTCAGCCATATATTAAAAAAACACCGTAAGTCCAAAATACTCTTCTCCTCTGCTCTCTTTGTCATCTCCGATCAGAAGACCGATGATGAGAGAATCGAACGAAGGAAGAAAACTCATCCCCTCGTCTCGATCTAATTGAAGCATTTTTCACCTGTCAAGAAACGATCCTAAATCATCCCTTTATGGTAAGTTCCTCTTTCATCTTTATTTCTTTTACATGTTTAAAATTTGCATTTTAAAACAAAAGAAATGATTTTAACCAAACCCTAAATTGTTTAAATAAAAGGATTGTTCTTTTTTGTTTAAAGTTGTAATTTTTATAAAAAGGGGGTTATTTTTATAAAGGAACATAAACCTTAATTCTTATTTATACTGAAAAAATAAATTTTATATATATTATTTTATGGTGATGGTTAACATTTACAACATTGTTTTGGTGTATTATCAATACATATATCATGGAGATTTAAGAAGTGGTTAAAATTTAATATTAAAGATTTAGTAAGTAGATTATTATCAATTTGCTTCGTATAGTGTTATCCAATCAATCAGTTTTTTTAGGTGGTTGTTAGTGCACATATCGGTGATTTTCATATTACATGTTACGTGTCTATTTAATTCTATTTAGATTATGTTCATACTAATTTTAGTTTGTTATATTTTCATTATTAGATAGTTATGTTTTGTTAAGTGTTATATCATCAGCATATAACATATGATTATCTAAATATTCATATTATTTTCTTGAAATGGTAATAAATTATTAGTTGTGTACAGTTCATGTCATTTTGATATTTCAGATTATTATATAAATTATTATACATGTGTTTAACTGTTATTTGCCATTTTAATTCAAATCTGTTTTTGGTAAGTATGCTAAACTGATTTTTCCCTTTTCTTATAATAAACATATCTCCTAACTCCAAATTCCAATTTGAGCAAACTCAAGTTGCTGGAATATGTACACAGAGTTAACTACATTTTATTCCTAAGTTAATTTAACTGAAAAGGTTATAGAAGTATATGAAAACCAAAAACTAACAAAATGTGACGAATCTGGACAGCAGCAGAAACTATCTGCGCGGCTGTAGTAAAATAGGTATAACTCACTACTTGCTGATCGTAATCGGGATTTTCTTATTGAGAATCGTTCACAACTCGCAGACGCTCAGTTTTCTATCTAATAAGTAAAACCAAAATATGAACCAAAACCTACAAAAAATGCCAAATACTGTCAATGTATGTATTCTGAAATCCGCACCGGCCTAATCTGCGCACTGTTACGAAAACTTCCATAACTCTCTCACCAGAAACCCGATCGAGGTAAGCTTAGTCTCATTATTTACACGACACTCTGAAATAAAATTTATTCTTTATGTAAGATCCCCTAATTCTAAACCAAACCTATAGATTTCTGCATTCGAACTTATGCTTATTTATGTCCTTAAACTAAACTATTATTACATGCTTGTTATATATATACATGGAGACTTAGAATTGTATCTAGGACTTGACCTATATTCTCATGAGTCTCGTGACCAACTTATGAATGAGCCCGTATTTTCTTGCCCGTGGATGACAGCATTGGGTTTGTCAATACTCTTACGTTAAATTATACTATCTTGACATGAACCTAACATGAACCACTTAAATATCTTGAATATCGTAAATCTAATGAATATCTTGAATATCGTAAATATAACATGTACACTATTTATTGGATATATATATACATATATATCATGGGAATGGGGCAGCTCGAAAATGGGGTATTTATAATGGATGATCATATCTTGTTTCTCATGGTACAAAAAAAAACGGTACTTTGCATTATATATATATATATATATATATTGAATCTCGTGAATTTCGTGTTGCTGAGTTCCGTGGCATTACGGAATATCCTGATTACATAATAAAACTCCCACAATCGAGCTTATATTTATAATTGTACTTATACTTATACTTGTAATTACTAGCACTGAAATATCGAATATCGTGATACTCTAGTTACATTGCACTGATTAACACATGTTATTTATTTGACATGCACATTACAATTTACTGTTCACGGTCATTCTCATGCCTATTATTATGTATATCATGTTTCGTGTCAAATATCGTTTAATGAATATATTAATACACCATAATTCAACTAGTATACCAAAAATAATTCTACACTACATTCTTGTTGGTATAACATGATACTTTGCTAAACTAATTTATTATCAAATAATTCTAAAATAAAATATACCTTATATATTTTTATAATTATGAATGTTTGCATCTTGTTACCTTTCGATGATATTAATAGCAACCTTATACATATTGTTATTCTTAAATTACAAAACTTTATTATTACTATTTTCTATAAATTAACCAAACATTATTATCATGTTACATTTGTTCCAACTGGTTTAAACGCTTTATTAAACCTATTAAATATAAACATTAATAACTAAATTGTAGCCAAAATATCATGTTTTATTGTAAATACTATTAACATAGAAAAATATTGTTTTCTAATAAAATAGAAACTTACCTAACTTTAGTTCGCTGACGGCATTCTAGTTTTCATATTTTCTTTTCTTGGGAATGTTGTCAGAAAACTTTGGGACGAGTGATGAGGTTAGGTACGAGGTGGTACCAACCAAGAAAGACAGTCAATATCTTTCAAGTCAGGCTGAGCTCTAGTTTTCCTTTTCAGTAAGTATGTCTTTTGTTCAAAATTATCTTTCTTTCCAAGTTCCTTGAATTTTCGAACTGTGTTGAGTTATCGTTTTTGGGGCTATCATAAATATTGTTGGATATTTTATAAATTTTAATATTCTTGTACTCTGATTTCCTTTACTGCTTATATAGACGCTTAGTGTATTCATGTCGAGAAAGAGTACTTCTCAAGATAAATACGTTGCGGGCTTGTCGCTCTCGTTTCTCGTTTCTCGTTTTTAAAACGCGGGACGTGACAAATTTCCAAAGGATTATTATTTAGGAAGATTTTTGATTGGCTAATGCTTTAAGTCATTGTGGAAACAAAAGGAGTAGGAAGAAAAGGGCCTGGAATTTTCAATGAGTTAGCATTAAAGTCTTTCTTGCAAGATGTTAAAAGAAATTTGGTATAAGAGCGTTGGTGTCGCCAGCATCCCTACCCGAGCACTATTAGCTTGAGATCTTGCATCATGTCGTTTCGCGTTGTTCCGTACGTCGTCTTCATCGTCGACTCAAGGCAAATATATGATACTTGCTCTACATGCTATACGGCAAGATTTAGGCTTGCCGTAATGTTTGCTATTATTATTGATAGATTGGTATATATATAAATATATTATTACCATTAATGAATTTGCTTTAAGCCCGTTAACGACACATCGGGATATTTAAATATCAAACTAACTATATTAGAAATATAAACTTTCAAGCTAACAAAATCCATACTTTACCGTTATCATAGATAGTTGCAACTATTTTGATAGAAATCATGCCTGATCAAAACCACAGGATATACTGTGATAATTACATATATTATTAATATGTGCTTAACCCAAACATTTATAACTCTTACAAACAACATGCATGATATTGATATCTAGATAACATAATTTACTTGCTTTAAAGGTAAAATCTATAATGACATGACCATTGGTAACCAATAGTAATCAGTAATATTATTCATTCACTAAAGTTGCTTCATAAATAATATTATTACTATTGTATAGTTGTTTTGGTATTGGAAAATAAGTTTAATTTAATAATATGTTTAATTTATATTATAATCTTGACAAAACTATTCTAATACGGTCAAATTGATAGATTGAACTTGTAGGAATTGATATGATCATTTTCGTTACATCATGTATCACATCTAGATAACTGTTACAACTATATTTCCTGCTATTCATCATGACATGTCTATGCGATGTTATTGTACACTTCACCTGTTTTAGTACGCCATCCTGACATGCTTGTAACCTGTCATCATGTAACCGTTACTGTTATCATACTAGTGCATATTTGCCGTAATATTTACCAATACCATCAATCCTGACTTAACTTGATTGACTTGACCTGTTGTCCTGGTGGACGTATTCCTATAGTCCTAATGGACGTATCTTGTACCTGCTTGTTTCTGTATTGACATTAGGTAGATATTATTTCTATACCTGACATGAACATAAAACCTGAGGAAATGGGAAAATCAATAATGTAACTGAATTGTAACTCAAGAGGATATTACTTGCATCTGTGATTCCGGAGGGTAACGGAATAATCATTCTTGATTCATACATTTTCCGTGGTCCCGGGGGGTAACAGAATATATATTGTTGTGTTACATGGAGTACATTGATTGGTTTCAAATACCTTTAAGATTGATAACATAGCAACATGAACCCTTAGGATACACATGATGTGATTGATTCCTTATATCTTATTTGTTACATCACATGTACTGTTATCGCTTATTGTTTATACTCATGACATCTCGCTCTTGCTCATGGCATCTTATTTCACATACTGTTTATACTATTATTATGATATATATGACACACTGACGTCTGGGTTTTACATGACCCAGATCTTTGACTTTAGCACAGGAGAATCGTAAGTACTTCAAGAAGCTTGTCGATCAATGAGGAGCATTACACCGATCTAGTTGTTAGTTATGCTTTAGTTTTCTTTCTAGTTTTGAACATGTTGGAATTATCGTTGTGAGTCCATAAGGGACAACTATCATTTATTATTATTTTGTTTCCTTGCATCTTTATTGCTTCCGTTACTACTACTGTTATTGTTTATCGTGGCTATAGATGTTTATTTTCTTGTTCTTGATTACTGATTGACAGTCGTAATGCGCATATGAGATGATGTTTCCTTACCGTAGATAGCATGGTTGGCTTTATTACGTTCCCGAATTTGTGTATTTTGGGAAGCGGGATGTGACAAGGTTTTGTTGGTATCAGAGCATAGGTTTAGGTTAGCCGGAGTTGGTTCTTTTTGTAGTTGGGTATGGTACTTAATGCATCGACCTTAAAACCCAGAATTATAGGAACATGTCTTGTCATTTTTGAAGTCCTTGCTTCTATTGAATCTTGTTTCAGTAGAACTCCTTACCTCTATTGAATCTTGTTTCCATTGTTAATCATCGTCATTCGTGCTTGACTACGAGAGTTATGTCAAGAAGGAATCAACCCGCTCCACCTGCTGACAATGCTGTATTAGTTGGGGTTATACGTAGCATGTTGGAAAATCAGCAACGTCAGACAGAACTGAACCAGCGACAGGATGAGACTTTCCAGGAGGGCTTGAGGACGGCCCAACAGACTGCAACCACCGCAATTGAGAGGACGACACTTCCTAGGAAGGTTCAGCGTGAGGGTACGATTGCTGATTTCAGGAGGCTCGGTCCAGCAACTTTTACATGATTGAAGGAATTTCTTCGGGGCTCATTGATCTGGAGAACTTATTGATTATTGCTTAGATTCCGGATGAAAAGAAAGTGGATATAATGTGCATCCAGATGGTCGACTTTGCTCGTGAATGGTGGCTTATGAAGGAGGCTCGTTTGGTAAAACCGATCAGCTGGACGGTTTTTACTCAGAGTTTTCTAGAGAAATTCTTCCCGCGGTCGACAAAAGAAGAAATGAAAGAGAAGTTCATTAGCTCGAAGCAGAATGGGGCATTGGTTGATGTTCATGCGGCTGAGTGGACCAGACTCAGTCAATTTGCAGGACCCTTGGTAGCTAATGAAGCAGACAGAGCACGACGGTTCTTACGGAGTCTTGATGTAGAACTTAAGGACAAGGGACATTCCGGTCAGGAGACAGGAGAAAAATCCTAGGAAGCGTTCTAATGCTGCGGCTCTAGATCGGAGGAGAACGGTAATCTGTGACCTTTGCCAGAGGTCAGACCATATTCAGAGGGATTGTCGGAGGAGACTTAAACAGTGCTTAGTGCTTAGTTTGCGGAGCTACTGATCATCAGATCGACATTTGTCCGTCGAGGTATCGGACAAAAGATGATGTCAAGCAGGCGTCGTTGGTACCGCAGAAGCAGGCTTACGAATAGAGGCAGATTACTTAGGGGCCTAATCAAGGACGAGCCTTTATCCTGATGGCCGAGGAAGCAGAAGTTTCGGAAGATGCAGTTTCCGGTGTCTTTTTCGTTTGCGGATTTTTCTAGTTTTAGCTTTATTTGTTTCCATAGCATCCTGCTGTTTGTTTCCCTAATTCATTAGGTGATCCCTAAATACAACTTTTACAGAGACTATAGATCTAGTTTATAATGATTACACCACAAGTTGATCCTTGAATCGATCCTTCTTTTCCCTAACAATCGTATCTAGACGGAAGGAAAACGAAATTGCGAACCTTTCATCATCGTTGATTGTATCCCGTAATCTTCTTGATTCTGTATTCTTAAATCGTACCATATTGACTCTGATAGTAGGGTTTTGGTGACTTAGATAGAGCTATATGATTGTAATCATGTACCGCGGCATGATTATAATGTGATACCCTAATTAAGTAACTTCAAGTCCTACTCTTAATCCATTCCTTGATTTTATTGCGCTACTTTGTTTTTCCTCTGTTTAATTATTTCCAAACCTATGTCTTACCTTGAAAGTTGAGTTCGACTCAATGAAGTGAAGTTCTTGGGTGATAACATATCGGAAGATGAGATCGCAGTAGATTCGGAAAGATTTCGGCAACTTGAGATTGAAAAAGTCTGAGGGAACTTCGAATAAGCATAAGTTGGACTCGCTGGTTTTTATCAAAGGGTCGTGTAAGATTTCACATGGATAGCGATGCCGCTGACCAAGTTGACTAGAAAGGATGACCAGTTAGTTGGTCTGCGAAGTGTGCGTAAGTTTCGACTCATTGAAGTATATGTTAACGGTCGCTCCTATTCTGCCTACGCCGAACGGTTCTGGAGGGTTGGTAATTCATAACGATGGATCGGGAAAATATTGGATGGTGTATTGGTGTAGCAAGGACGGGTGATGGCCAAGGTGTCGAACAGGTAAAGACGTTGGAGAAGAATTGCAGACGCATTACTTGGAAATTAGTTGTTGTGATATTCGTATTAGAGTTATGAACACACTACTCTTTAGGCGAAAAGGTCGAGACATCCACCAATCGTAAAAGCTTAAAAGTACGTGTTCACGTAGAAGGAACCTAACATGAGGCAACACAGATAGTTGAACGTAGTAACTGACTACAACCTGGATCTAGAAGTATCATCCGGAAAGGAAGTTGGAGTGTCCGGTGCTGTAAGTCGATTGTTATTCGAAATGATATTGACGTTGTAAGAGGCGTTGATAACTGATCGTCGGAGACTTGAGTTGGAATTAGCCTTACCGGACTCTTCGGAAGTTGAGTATAGTTATCATTGATAGATCGCATCAAATCTACTCGAGCGTAATACGCTCAATTGAAGGGGTTGTGAAGACCTTCCTAAACTTATCAGAATAGCACAGCGGAAGCATGGTAGACCAATGACCCACAAGGCTTGGGGCATAGTTGCTAATTCAAGGAGCTGGGTTCCTATGGTATGGGTGTTGGGGTCAAAAATTACATCCCAGTTGATAAGTCGAAGTCGAAGTCAATCCAAACCAAGTGGGCCCGAGCCCAAGCAAGCGGGCCTAAGTCCAAGCCAGGTAGGTCCAAGCCCAAGTCAAGACCGAGCATGGAAGGGGCTGGCTCCATGCCAAAAAAAAGCAATGAATTAGTTTAAATGCAATTTTTAGAAATAAATGTATGGAAGAAAAGGCAAAAACCCAAAATTTTATACACCCCATGACTTATGTGCAAAAAGAAATAAGCAATGAGGTATGGGGAGCCACAAGTGCCATTTAGAAAAGCCCAAGAGGCTATATATAAAGTGTGTAGCCTATAAAAGGCAAACATGATGAGAAAATCAAGAACAATTTTCATTCTCTTATTTTCAGGGTTTTGTGCCTCCTCCTTCTTAAAGGTTTTAAACCTTCTTTTTTTTTATTTAAATCAAGAGTTTAACTCTTCTTTTTCTAAAAAGAAATAGTTTTTCACCATAAAACCCTTGAAGGGAAGCTCAGATCTCCTATCATTATCAAATCTCTAAAATGGAGATTTTTAAATCTCACCGCCCTTTTTCTTCAAGATCCAACGGAAAAAGACCCATCTCCAAAAATCCCACTTTAGAATGATCCAAGGCTCAAGGGAGGATCCAAGGCACAAAGGAGAAGAAAGGGGTCTCTTTTATCATCTCCGAAAGTCTTCTAGAAGTTTAACTCCAAATAAAAATCTTTTCTTTAGGAGTTTAACTCCTCTGAATTCCGAAAAAAATCAAAATCAAAATCCATCTTTCCCTAGAAGTTTAACTCCAAAGTCTCTCCGGGGTCCAATTCCAAGCCCAGGAGCTAAGCCCCTTCTTCCGCTGGTGTTTCCAGCGGTCGTGCGCCGCGCACACAACCCGCTGGCGTCCAGCGGCCGCGCCCCGCTGGAGCCAAAGCCTACACGTCGCGCACGCGACTCGTTGGCGCCCAGCGGTCACATGTTGTCTCACGCGTCCTTAAGACGCTCCCCACCTCTCTTTTTTCCCACACGCTCCACACTCAAAACACATCCTCGTTAGAAAAAAATTCCAACGGGACGCTGCCCCGCACCTCGCAAAGGGACTACTAGCCCTCTTGACCCCAAGCCCGCTATCCGGGTAGCGATACCCCATAAACTCTGCGAGCCCCCCAATACGTTCAAGACCTCTTCAAAACACAACACACGCACTCTGCAGATTGAATTCGCATGACCAGTTTTACCCATCAATCGGAGCTTACCTCGCTCCAAAAACGAAGGATAATTATCGACAGTTTAGTCCGCGGTTATCGAAGATTCGGACCCTCACAATCAATAAACCCCGGCCTACCCTAGACAGGGGAATCTGTAATACGCCTGATAAGCAATGCGTATTTCCTATCTCAATAGGATGACGAAAAACACTCTACAGATTCTGACACGCCCGGTGAGACATTCTCTCTCCTCCCATATTTCAAGCTAAACGTTCACGCGAACTCAATCGACATATATATCAATTGCCTGTACTGAAATCATGCTTCTTTATACAGGATAACAGCTTTCCAATCACAATCTTCATATACAACGAGAATGTCTCCAAAGACCAGTTTGATCTCTGAGACAACTCCGATCCCGTACGTTGTCAAGATTAACGCCCGCATGGTTCTTCCTGCAAGTCTCAGCCGGCAATGGGAGAAACCGTCCCCATCAATTTGGTTCCGTCATCATCTACCCTACCGGAGCGCTTATCTGGCGGAGGCCCCTGCAAACCAAGCTGCCAAACTGACCTCAAGAGGAAGGAGGCCGAACGTTGTGATCGCCAAAATATCCCAGCCCAAATGCAAATCCGTATTCGAACGACACTCCACTGTTCCGACTGGGGGAAAGGCCACAACACCAATGAAGCTACAAAGCATCTCTAGCAAGCCCAGACGGTACCCTAGACAATCACGCGAGCGGACGTCTTCTCTGGACTCTCTATCGCTTGCCTTACGGTAGCTTCCCGAAAGGCCGAAGCCTGCCAAGTGCTCAAAACAGAAAAGTTGAGACAGAAGCGGATCAGATATAGAGCCAACAAAAAGGCCAGAACACCAGCCAAGTGGAATTTGGTGAGGTTCCAAGAGCGAGATTACCCCGCGACGACAGCCAAGTCGGCCATAAATGTCAGCAATTCCTTCGAACCTCTGAAGTGGGTTAAGAAAAACGCCATGACCGCTAGAATCAAGAAACCAGCAATCCGAACGAAGCTACAAAAAGACATGTCCCAGCCTCAACATAAAAAGTATGACACCGTCTCTTCAAGAGTCTATCAGGCGCTCTGTGCCGTGCGAAAGCAGCGGGACAAAACCAGAAAAAAAAAACGCCAGCACCACTCAAGAACTCGGTCAGGCCAGCCGTCTTCAATCGATTGTCTATTCCCGAATCAGAAGGGCCACGGCAGCGGTCCGTGAAATCAGCTGCCAATGATGAAAAGACAGCCAGATATGTTATACATACGGTCTACATGGCAGACACGCGTCCCAGCGACAACCTGCGCAGCAAAAGCATAGATGGAGCCGCCACATCCCAAGCCTAATCTAGCTTGAATGTGCTTGCCACTTCCCAAGAGCAGCCGCTTCCGCATGACGATGAAAGCCCTCTTGATGAGGCCAATAGACAGAAAGACCCCTCGGTCCATGTGGAGTCAAGCTCGGACAGCGAGAAAGAGCCGATTTTCGGACAAAGGACCGCAGTGCAAGAGCTGCTTCAAGAGCTCCGAAAACAGCTCAGGAGCAAAGATAAAGAGATGGCCAAACTATACTCAAAAATTGATGACCTGACGAACGTCGTGATGCAGCTCACGGCTCAAGTTGCTCGGGCGCCTTCCAATCAAGCGCAAGTCTCTACTCATGAGCCGGGCAATAATGACCCGAAGCAACCGATGCCTGTCCCTTTAGGTCCAAGTATGGGTGAGCCGCACGAAAACCGGCCGCGTTCCATTTCTGGAGACGCTTTCACCCCGGACGGCACTATCCCGCTGACACAAAATCGGATAATGGATTTGGTCACCAGCAAGATTAAGACATTGGTGGCCGAAACCGAAGCTCAGAAAAAAATTAGCAGTAGTAGGCGGCCATATTCCGCACAGTATAATCTGATCGAGTTCCCCAGTGGCTACGTCATTCCCGAGTTCGGTAGATTTGACGGGACGGAAAATGCAAATCAGCACGTTGCTCACTTTAAAGCGTCGTGTGAAAATACATGGAGCAATGATGCACTCCTTCGTCAGTTTGTCAACAGCATGACCAGTGTCGCTTTCGACTGGTACGCAAGCATACCAGACGGGTCCGTCACCACTTTCACCCAAATGGAGTCTCTGTTTCGGCAAAAGTTCATGAGTGTTGGTGATAAAATCTCCATTACTGACCTTGTGAGGACCAAGCCGGAAAAGAACGGAAGAAACACGGACTTTATCGCCCGATGGCGTAATCTCACGGTCAGGACGAGTCCGTCAACCATCTCATTGGGAACCTCAACAATTGAATGGTCTCATTCTTATGTATAACAGACCTCAAGACGTTTCAAAAACTGACCAAGAGAGATCAAATGTTGGAACGCTCGAACCAAGAGTCTGTCCCAGACTCTCAGAGTGACAAGCCTAGGAAGAACCGAATGGACAACAACCGTAAAAGCGGGAATTCCAATAATACTAACGCCTTCAATGCGTCTGACAATGAAGACAAGCGAAAGGCGGGCGGACAAAAAACGGACCGGTCCCGAAAGTCGGTGTTAGGAGGAGAAGGGCCTTCCCTAGAGAAGAAGAAGAACAAGGTTTACTCTTTCAGGAAGGACAAGGTCCGCAAGATATTCAAGAATGCCCTGAACAACGGGCTGCAATTGCCGGAGTCGAAGAGACTTCACGAAGAAAAAATGACCGACAATACCCTGTATTTCCCATACCACAGAGTAGTGAGCCATGCGATCAAGAATTGTTACATTTTCAAAGACTGGGTCGAAAAGCAATACAAGACCGGAGAGATCGAGCTCTCCAAGAGTATGTTGGTGAACAATCAAGCTGCAACCACCAACTTTATACAGACACAAGCTCAACCTTTCTACGAGCAGACAGCTAAACCCGCTATCCCGAGAAATGAAACTGACTCGCTGCAGCCTCCTTCGAGCATGCACATGTCTAAAAAGACGAATAAGATTCTAAAGCTACTTCAGAAAGAGCCCAAAACAGAATGGGGGGCAGAAAGAGCCCACCGTTCCAGTTACCGATTCGGATCGATCAGACGCAAAATCCAAAACGCTCAAGAACAAGAAAAATGTGGCTCGACGTGAAAAAGAGTCTATGAGATCAACCATTCAAAAATATATCGATTCTCTCGAAGACTATGAACAAAAGGAAAAGAACCTCTAATTCAATTGAAGGAGTTCTTCCCTGTAGAAGCGGCTGAGATTCTGGAGGAGCTAGAAAAAGACTCAGATGAAGAGATCCTTATTGTGACCTGCTACGTCGTCCACCTTGGCAGCGACTCTGAGCAAGAACTCTGTTTTTCCAAAGAGGACGAGAAGCTCGTCATAAAGGCCAACCAAATTCAGCTCAGAAGCGGAAAGGTTCTACCGCCAAAGCAAGGCAACGCCCCGAAAGAGAAGGAAAAATAGGTCGCTAATGAAGAAAACGGCATAGAGCCGACCCATGAAAATTCGAGTTCTTCTTCGGTAGATTACAATGTCTTGGCTCACCTCCGGAAGCTTCCGTCTTTCTTAAGCATCTATGATACTCGGGTCATATCCAAAGAGCTCAGAGAAGTTCTCATTCATGCCCTGCAAAACCCCGAGCGGTATTAGGCTCGTTTCACGAAAATTAATATGAAGGCCCAGTACGCTCTGCATACAGTCGCAGTCACATTTAAAGACGAAGATCTGTTACTGGGAACAGCTGAGCACAACCGACCGTTTTACGTGACAGGGTACAACGACGGAGACCGGATTACTCGCATATTGATTGATCCGGGGCCCTCAGTGAACATCATGAACTTGCAGACTCTGAAAAGTTTATCATTGGATGTCCGACACCTGTCAAGAGAAAGGATGGTCATCTAAGGCTTCAATCAAAACTGTCGGCGGGTTCTGGGGTCTATAGCTCTGCCAATTAAATTTGGGGATCTGCAAACCAAAACTAAAATATACATGATCGATACCGACACGTCTTATAAGATTCTCCTGGGACGGCTGTGGCTCCACGATTACGGCATTGTTCCGTCAACTCTCCATCAATGCATGAAATATACTAAAAACGGCGAAGAAAGACGCATTGACGGAGACATCCAGCCGTTCGGTGTGCATGAAGTCCGATATGAGGATTCCCGGTACTTTGTGAACCCCTAAAATGCTGAGCAACAACTGACCAAGGATAGAACGGCCCCGAAACTCAAAAGCAAATCTGAGCCGGTTGTCACTTTCAAAAGCAAAAATCTCCAAGTGCGTCTGCGCTTCGGCAGTGCCACTGAAGAGTCCGACGTGGGAAATTCGTCCTTCCGTAAAACTCGTCCTCGTTTCGGTAGCGATACGGACGAGTCTGATATTGAAGGCTCATCCGGCAGCAAAATTCGTCCTTGTTTAGGCAGCGACATTGAAGAATCAGAAGAAGAGAACCCGTCTTGCAACAGCCATGCAGATTGGGCTCTCATGCAAAAAGCAGAGCTAAGAGAAACCTTCGAAGTTGCAGAAGGATTGCTAGCAATCATAAGGGTGCCGGAGCAAAAGTGCAAACAGCTCGATGCATTATCAGTCTCCACCATGGACCAACTGAAAATCTTCTATGTTTCCGAAAGAACGAGTGGACAGAAGGACATCCTGTTTTATGGGTCAAATCCTCTTGTGCACCCAAACGATTTGTCCGTGACATGTCTTCCCTATGAGAGGCATAAGAGCCGTCCTCAATCCCAGATATTATGCGCCCGAGATGCGGGAATATTTTAAAAAGTGCGGATGTCGGTTATATCAAACGGACTACGAAGCGAGGTTTTATAAGGGGTTGTGCATCCGTCTCAGGTCCGAGCACTAATCGATGGACGAATTCCAGATAGACAGGGCATAGGTTTCATTCAACCTGACATCAAGGCATGCTACATGATCCATATTGGTGAAGCCAGTGAAAGGTCAAATGATGAAGACGAGCTAACCAAGCTAGAAGAAGCCCCTTGAGAGCTCGAAGATGGCGAACAAACAACCTTCGACGAGCTAACCGAGATTGATTTGGGAACGTCCGATAATCCAAGGCCGGCCTACATCAGCTCACTCTTGTCAAAGAAAATGAAAGAACAGAAACGCGCTGCTACATGAGTTCGTCGACTGCTTTGCGTGGACATACAAAGAAATGCCTGGCCACTCTCCTGAAGTGGGCGTGCATAAGCTGGCTATATCTCCTGATGCCAAGCCAGTCAAACAAGCTCCTCGAAGAATGAGGAGGGAGCTAGAAGAAAAGGTCATCGAGAAAACTAAAAAACTTATCGATGTTGGCTTCATCAGAGAAGAGAAATAGCGGACTGAATCGCGTGCATCGTCCCAGTGAAAAAGAAAAATAGGCAAATCCGAGTTTGCGTCGATTTCAGGGAGCTCGACGAGGCATGCCCTAAAGACGATTTCCCGCTTTCGGTCATGGAAATGATGGGCGGCGATACCTCAAATTACGAGCTGTTCACCTTCATGGATGGCTCGTCTGAATATAATCAGATCAAGATATCGCCCGAAGATGAGAAACACGGCATTTCGAACACCGATCGGCATATACTATTACAAAATGATAACGCAGGTCCACATATCAAAGGGCAATGACCAAGATCTTTGACGACTAAATCAATAAAGTTGTCGAATGTTATGTCGAGATGACTTAGTCGTCAAGACTAAAACCAAGGCCGATCACATCCAAGATCTCAGGACCGTTTTCAGACTGAGGGAACACGTTCTTAAAATGAATCCTCTAAAGTGCGCTTTTAGCGTGTCATCGGAAAAATTCTTAGGCTTCATAGTTCGATATCAGTGGATCGAAGTTGACTCGTCGAAAATAAAGGCCGCCATGGAGATGCCTCCTCCAAAGAATCTAACGCAGCTGAGATCCTTTCAAGGCAAGCTTGCTTATATACGAAAGTTTATCTCGAATTTATCGGGGAGATGTGGGCCCTTCTCAAAGCTCATAAAGAAAAGAGCTCCTTTTGTCTGGGATGCTGAATGTCAAGAAGCGTTCGAAAGCATCAAACAGTACCTGTGGCACCTCACAGTGCTTGCTGCTCCCATTCCAAATAAACCGCCGATTCTCTACACTGCCGCACTAGATGAATCACTTGGCGCACTCCTTACCTAGAATAATGAAGGGGGAAAACAAAATGCCCTCTGCTATCTCAGTCGAACGTTAATCAGGACGGAACATAACTATTCCCCGATCGAAAAACAGTGCTCTGATATTCACCGTAAAGAAGCTAAGGCATTATCTGCTCGCTCATCGGGTCATGTTGATCTCGAAGATCGACCCGCTCACTTAATAACCAAGACAAGGAAATGGCAAGATGGGCTGTCATGCTGCTTGAATTCGACATAGTCTATACTTCTCAGAAAGCAGTAAAAGAGCAAGCCCTCGCCGGCTTCCTCGCAGCTTATCCCATACCTGAAGGGTCGCCGCTCAATTGCGGCTTATCCGACGAACAAGTGCTGCACCTCGAGGATAACGAGTCATGCTGGGAGCTCTACTTCGATAGAGCCTCATCAATAAGGACCTCCAGCAAATCAAGCGTTCCGAAAATAAAAGCAGGGATAGGATTAGAGTTTATCACGCCATCGATGGGAACCCTACAACGTTTTTTCGCTCTTACCAAGCCTCGCACAGATAACGAGGCTGAGTACGAAGCTCTGATAGCTGGTCTGGAGCTCACCATAGAAATGGAAATCCTTCGGCTACGGGTTTACGGTGACTCCCAGCTTGTCGTCAACCAAGTGAGCGGCGACTACAAGATATATAAGCCCGAGTTAGCTTGATACAGAAGCCGGGTGGTGGAATTCATAAAACAGTTCACTCACATTGAACTAATGAAAGTCCCTAGAGCGTTGAACGAAAAAGCTGACGAACTCACTCGCCTAGCCAAAAAGCTGGTTGATCCCGATATGGATAAAATTCTGATCACATCAGAAGCCGGCAAATTCTGCCTCCAGTCTCTTTACGAGAAGAGAAAAGCGCAGAACAAAAAAGCAATCTTGCCGAAGAAGTTCTAATCATTCAAGATGAGCCCGGTTGGAGAAAGCCCTTCATAGAGTACCTCCAATACGACAAGCTGCCCGAAGAAAAATCCACGAGGGTTCAGTTGAAGAAGAGAGCCCTCCGATATGTGTTTGTAAATAATACTTTATACCACAGCTCATAAGACCAGCTCTGGCTCAGGTGTGTGTCCTCGGCCTAAGCCTAAAAGGTCATAAAAGAAGTTCACTCAGGCGTCTACGTAGCTCACTAATCTGGCCCTAAAATATGGCTTCAAGTCAAGCCACTTGGGTATTACTGCCCCACCATGATAAGAGATTGCGAAGAGCATATAAACAAATGTCGTCTCTAAACGATTGAGTTAACCAAGGCAAGTGAACGGTTATTCACAAGCATCCCAATCCGTTGCATCTTACGGTGGTGTCATAGCCCTTCGATGTTTAGGGCACCATCGTTCTGGTACAATTGATCCTCCGTCATCCAAAAGCCACCGGTTCATATTGGCCGCAAATGACTATTTCTCCAGATGGGCTGAATCTGTCTCGCTAAAAGAAGTCAAGACAAAAGATATTCTGACGTTCTTCCGGCATAATATTCTATACCGCTTTTATACACTTAGAAGAATCATTTTTGACAACAGACATTCTTTCAAGAGCTTCAAAATCTCAAGGTTCGCTACACAGCATAAGATAGACTGGAAATATTCTTCCATCTACAATCCAAGAGCCAATGAGCTAGCTGAAGCCTTCAATAAAACTCTATGCAAGCTCCTGAGAAAAAATGCTTCAGCCAACAAGAGAAACTGAAATCTCAAGCTCCACGATATGTTGTGGACATATCGTACCACGCACCGCACTCCAACTCAGACCACTACATACTCATTACTCTTCGGAGCGGAAGCAATCCTCTCCCTCGAAGTTCCAAGCCTAAGAATAGCCATCCAGCACGGTTTGACGAAGAAAGAAAGCGTCCTCTTTCGGCTCAAAGAACTTGACGCCCTCGAAGAAAAGAGACTCGCAGAACAGCAAAATCTGGAACTGTACCGAGCCCAAATATTACGGGCCTATGATAAAATGACACGTCTCCGTGCTTTTAAGAAAAGTGAATTGGTGTTGGTCCTCAAAAGACCGATCATCCCCAATCGACATGCTAAGGGAAAATTCGAGCCAAACTGGAAAGGGCTATATGTCATGGAAAAAGTGTTTGATGGACGGTCCTACCAGCTAATAAATGTCGAGGGAGAAGGACTATGACACCGATCAATGGTCGATATCTTAATAAATACTATGCGTGAATGCTCCAAGTTACAGACGAATCGAGCGCACCGGCCCTACGGTCTGAATAATACATCCTGTAAAACCGTATATAATTCACAGGTATAAACGACCCCTATCTCTCCCAAATCCCACCGGCGAGACTACATTTGAAGTCCAACCAACGATAAAGCTCCACCAATGTTAAAAAAATGGTATGTTCCCGAGCAAAACGGACACGGATGAAAACCCGAAAAGGCTCCGTGAGTAAAAACAGCAGGACTGTCGGTGAGTTTGTGAAAACCCGAAAGGGCGCAAATGTTGGGGTCAAAATTTGCACCCCGGTAAACCGAGTCAAAGTCAAGGTCAACCCCAAGCCAGGTGGGCTTAAGCCCAGATCAAGTGGGCTCATGCCCGAGTCGAGCCCGAACATGAAGCGGCCGGCCCTCCCCATGCCAAAATAAAAAAATAAAAAAATCATGTAACAAATAATTTTCATGTAATTTTTTGTGCACGAATGTATGCAAAATGGGCATAAAGCCAATATTTTGTAAGCTCATGGCTTATGTGCAAAAAATGAAATGGCACATGAGCCATGGGATGGGCAAAATGTCATTTTGTAAAGCCCAAGAGGCTATATGTAAATATGTAAGCCTATATAAGATAACATGATTAAAATATCTAAGACACACTTTCATTCCCTCAAAAAAAAAAACTAGGGTTTGTGCCTCCACTCTCTTTTTCAAGTTCTTCTTCCTTTTCATTTTTCAAATAAATCAAGAGCTTAGCTCTCTTTTTTTTAAAACTAAACAAAGTTTTACCATAAACCAACCTTCCAAGACTCCATCAAGAGAAGAAAAAGGGTCTCTTTTTTTATCATCCAAGATCTAGATCTTGGAGTTTCAAGAGAACTCATTTTGGGTTTCTTCTCAAAAGAGAAAGGAGAAAATCTTTTGGAGTTTAACTCCACAAATAAAATTATTTTAAAGTTTAACTCCACCACCAGAAAAATTATTTTGGAGTTTAACTCCACTACAAAAATTCTTTTGGAAGTTTAACTCCACAGTAAAAATCTTTTCTGTGGAGTTTAACCCCACATTTTAAATTCTTTCGGAGTTCAACTCCATAATAAAAATTCTTTCGGAGTTCAACTCCATTTAAATTCTTTTGGAGTTTAACTCCACAAACAAAAATTCTTTTGGAGTTCCAAAATAAAAATCTTTTTTTTTGGAGTTTAACTCCCACTTCTGACACCAAAAAAATTTCTTTGGGAGTTGAACTCCATGTAAAAAAAATAATATTAAAAAAAATAATAATAATATTAAAAAAATTATTAATTGATTAATTAATTAAAAAAATAAATTTTTGGAAACCTTTTTGCCCCCATCACATGCTAGCATGTGAAGGGGAGAGCTCCCATTTAATGGGAGCCCTTTTGGCCCCCCCACATGCTAGCATATGAGGGGTCACATGCTAGCATGTGACCTTCGCATGCTAGTCACATGCTAGCATGTTAGCATGTGTCACACCCTCACATGCTATTTTGGAGTTTAACTCCACTACAAAAATTCTTTTGGAGTTTAACTCCACAGTAAAAATCTTTTTTTTGGAGTTTAACTCCACATTAAATCTTTTTAGGAGTTTAACTCCATAAAAAATTCTTTCGGAGTTTAACTCCACATTTAAAATTCTTTCGGAGTTCAACTCCATTTAAATTCTTTTGAAGTTTAACTCCACAATAAAAATTCTTTTAGAGTTTAACTCCACAATAAAAATCTTTTTTGGAGTTAAAACTCTATTTTAAAATCTTTCGGAGTAGAACTCCATGTAAAAAAGCAAAAAATAAAAACTGGAGCCCTTTTACCCCCAGCATGTGAGGGGAGTCACATGCTAGCATGTGACTCCCCCCTCACATGCTAGCATGTGACTAGCATGTGAGGGGTCACATGCTCACATGCTAACATGTGACCCCTCACATGCATGTGACCCCCCTCACATGCTAGCATGTGAGGGGTCACATGCTAGCATGTGAGGGGAGGCTCCCATTAAATGGGAGCCCAGGTTCTCCCCCTTTTTTAAAAAAATTCTTTTTTTCTTTCTTTTCTTCTTTCTTCCTTCTTTTCTTTATTTAATCCTTTTTTTATTTAAATAAAAATAAAAAAATATTAAATAAATAAAAATAAATTATAAATAATATTTTAAAATTAAAAAAATAATAATAAATTTTTTTTAAAAATCTCTAAATATTTATTTACTTATTTTTTTATTTTTTTATATAAAAATATATATATACCTTTTTTTTAACAAATGGAACAAAAAAACCACACCCCAACGCGCTGCACATTGAGTTCGCATGACCAGTTTAACCCGTCAATCGGAGGTTCCTTTGCTCCAAATGCAAGGGGTAATTAACGGCAGCTTAGTCCGCAGCTGCAGGAGATTTGGATCCCCAGAATCAATAAATCTCAGCCTATCCTAGACAGGGGAATCTGTAATGCGCCTGACAAGCGAGCGCGTATTCCCATCTTAATGGGGTGACGAAAAACACCCTACAGATTCTGGCACGCCCGGTGGGACCTATCTCTCCTCCCATATTTCGGGTTAAGCATTCATGCGAACTCAATCAATATACATATCGATATTTATACTAAAATAATGCTCTTTCATGCAGGTTTTCAAGCAATCACTTCTCAACGATATCTCCAAAAATGAGCTCAGCTCTCAGCACGGCTCCCATCTCCTATACGATGAAGATGGACGCCAGGACGGTCCTCCCAGCCAGTCTCGGGCGACAATGGGAGGAGCCGCCGCTACTATTTGGCTCTATTCTGTTCGTGTCAGCTAACGTCGTCCCTACTCTTCAAGCTCCGGTGACTGACAGACCGGCCTTGAAAGGCAAGAGGCCAAATGTGGTGGTCTCAAGGGCGCCCCAACTCAAACGCAAGTCAATGTTTGAACGGCTCTCCTTGGCCCCGGCTGGGGCAAAGCCATCAACACCAACAAAGCAACAGGACGTCTCGAGCAAGCTCCGGCGATGCCCCCGACAACTGCTCGATCGGGTGTCTTCTCTAAACTCCCCGCTAATCGACTCACGGTAGCTTCCCAGGAAACGGATACCCGCCAAGCCCTTAAAATTGAGAAGCTAAAGCAGAAAAGGCTCAGATATAGAGCCAACAAAAAGGCTAGGGCTCCTGGTAGGCTGAACCTCATGAGGTTCGAGGAACAGGGTTACCCCGCCAAAGATAAAGAGATGGCTGGATATGTAGTCCACACTGTCTATATGGTGGGCACGCGCAGCAAGAGCAAGGACGGGGCCACCACATCTCAAATCCAACCTGGTGTGAATATAGCTGTCACTTCTCAAGACCAGCATCCTCCGGAGGGTGATGAAAATCCTCCCGGTGAGACTGATTGGCGGAGAGAGCCCTCAGTTCACGAGGAGTCAGGCTCGGAAAGCGAAGATGAGCCAACTTTCCATCCTAAGACCGCAGAGCAGCAACTTCTCCAGGAGCTCCGAAAGCAGCTTAGAAACAAAGACAAGGAGGTGGCCAAGCTCTACTCAAAAATTGACGACTTGACAAACGTCGTCTTACAGCTCACGGCCCAGCTTGCCTCTCAGCCGCCCAATCAAGCGCAGGGCTCTGCTCATGAACGGGGAAACGGTGTCCCGAGACAGCCGACGCATATTCCCCCAAATCCAAAGGTGGGCGGACCGCACGAAAGCCAATCGCATCCTATCTCAAGAAATGTCTTGACTACCGATAACAGTAGCCCGCTAACTCAAGATCAAATCATGGATTTGGTTGCCAACAAAGTCAAATCATTGGTAGCTGAAGCCGAAGCGCAAAAAGAGGTTAGCAGTAGCGGGCGACCATATCCTGCTCGGTATGATCTGGTAGAATTTCCTAGCGGCTATGTCATTCCTAAATTCGGAAGATTCGATGAGACGGGAAATGCAAATCAGCACATCGCCCACTTTAAAGCCTCATGCAGGAATACTGGGGCAATGATGCGCTTCTCCTCCGCCGGTTCGTTAATAGCTTGGCCGATGTTGCTTTCGACTGGTACGCGAGCATACCGGATGGCTCTGTCACAACCTTCGTCCAAATGGAGTCTCTATTTCGGCAGAAATTCATGAGCGTCAGCGATAAGATCACCATTGCCGAGCTCGTAAGGACCAAGCCAAAGAACAACGAAAGCAGCACGGATTTTATAACTCGATGGCGCAATCTCTCGGTTAAATGTGAACCGCCGATAGAGCAGGACCAATCTGTCAGTCTCCTTGTTGGAAATCTCAACAATTGGATGGCCCCGTTCCTATGCACCGCGGGTCTCAAAACATTCCAAGAGCTGACCAGAAAAGTTCAGATGCTGGAGCGCTCAAAGCAGGAGTCCTCGGATTCCCAAAATAACAATAGGTCTTAAAGAAACCGAAATGACGATAATCGCAAAGGCGGAAATTCCGACGATTCTGAATCTTTCAACACTTCGGCTAACCGAAATAAGCGAGAGATGAACGGGCCTAGTGCCAACCAGCCTCGGAAGCCAGTGTTCGGAGAGAGAAGAATCTCCACCCAAAGAGAAGCTAGACAAGGTCTATTCCTTCAGAAGGGACAAAATCCGTAAAATATTCAAAGACGCCCTGATGAACGGTCTACAACTGCCAGAGTCAAAAGGACCGCAGGAAGCAAATATGACCGACGACCCCAAATACTGCCCCTATCACAGAGTGATAGGTCATGCCATTGAGGACTGCTTCGTCTTCAAAGATTGGGTCGAAAAGCAATACAAGGAAGGAGAGATAGAACTGTCTAAGGGCGTGTTAGTAAACAGTCAAGCTGCGACCGCCAATTTCAAACGGAGACCGAAGTTCTTAATGAAACCGATTCTCTCAGACATCTGCCTTTCTCTGAAAACAGTTGACCACCATGTCATTAAGCTGGGAATAATCGACCTCTAAGTCGTTAAACTGGGGATGTAAAAATGTGTAAATAAAACAAAATATATATATATATATAAAATAAAAAGCCGAAATGATGGGGCAACTCGCAATAAAAATCAGCGAGTAAAAATAAAAATGAAAATAAAGCCGAAATGATGGGCAGCCGCGAATAAAAAGCCGAAATGATAGGGCAATCGCGAACTTCGCGATAAGAAAAGCTGAAATGATAGAGCAATCGCGGTAAATAAAAAATAAATTAAAAACAAATCTAGAAATTTTTCCGGCCCTACGGTCTGAATCATACATCCTGCAAAACCGTATACAATCCACAGGCGTAAAACAATCTCAATGCCTGCCAAGTCCTACCGGTGAGACCACATTCAAAGTCCCACCGGCGGTGAAGATTCAAAAATAAAAGGTATGTCCACAAGCAAAATGGGCACGGATGAAAACCCGAAAAGGCTCCGTGAGTAAAAACAGCAGGACTGCCGGTGAGTTTGTGAAAACCCGAAAGGGCGCAAACTCATGAAACAGAGATGAAATGCACTCACAAAGTCCTCTCGACTTTGTGAGGAGAAAATTCCCACGTGAGATCTTTACGACTCACAAAGAAGCAACACACTTAGGAGTCCCCACGACTCCTAAGGAGAAAATACACCTACAGGATCCTTACGACTCGTAGGGAGAAAATGCTTTGTGAGACCCTTACGGCTCACAAAATTGAAAGTCTTAGGTGATAGGGACCTAAACCTGTCTCCTAAACCACCAATTCCTAAATCCTCCCGGGGCAAATGATGAGTTGCTCCTGGCATTATTCCAGTGCAGCAATGCAGATGCTGACAAAAAAAAAAACCAATCCCAAATTCTCTCATGGCAAATGATGATTCGCTTCTGGTACCATATTCCAGTATAGCGATGCTGATGTCAACCCAAATCAAATCAAACCAACCTCTGCGGCGGAATCATGCTCCGTCCCAGAATTTACTCCGTGTCGAAATCATGCTTCCCGTCGGGAAATCTACCTTCCCTGCCGGAATTATACTCCGCCTCGGAATCAAATCGACCAACCAGCTCTGCGTCGGAATCATGCTTCATCTCAGAGTGTACCCCGCGTCGAAATCAAGCTTCGCCTCGGTGTATCTGCCTTCCCTGTCGAAATTATGCTTCGACTCGGAATCAACCAACAAGCTCTGCATCGGAATCATGCTTCGTCACAGAGTGTCCCCCGCGTCGAAATCAAGCTTCGCCTCGGTGTATCTGCCTTTCCTGTCGAAATTATGCTTCGTCTCGGAATCAAGTCTGCCAACAAGCTCTGCGCCGGAATCATGCTTCGTCTCAGAGTGTACACCGTGTCGAAATCATGCTTCGTCTCGGCGTATCTGCCTTCCCTGTCGGAATTATGCTCCGCCTCGGAATCAAGTCAACCAGCAAGCCCTGCATCGGAATCATGATTCGTCTCAGAATGTGCACCCCGTGTCGAAATCATGCTTCGCCTCGGTGTATCTGCCTTCCCTGTCGAAATTATGCTTCGTCTCGGAATCAAGTCGGCCAACAAGCTCTGCGCCGGAATCATGCTCCGTCTCAGAATGTACCCCGTGTCGAAATCATGCTTCGCCTCGGAGTATTTGCCTTCCCTGTCGGAATTATGCTTCGCCTGCTACATCGAAATTATGCTTCGGTCAGAATGTCTGCCGCTCATCGGAATGATGCTCCGATCCCTCGGAATCATGCTCCAGCTCTTCGGAATGATGCTCCAACCTTGGAATTATGCTCCGCAAATCGGAATAATGCTCCGATCCCCGGGAATCATGCTCCCCGAGGGACACTCTGACCCTGGAATTATGCTCCGCAAATCGGAATGATGCTACGATCCCCGAGAATCATGCTCCCCGGGATGATACTCCACCCCTGGAATGATGTTCCACCTCGAAGTCCAACTTCAAGATCCGTCAATTTCGTGCACACAACTCAAATATGCGGTGTGCATTCATTGATGGGGGGCACTTTGTTGGGGTCAAAATTTGCACCCCGGTTGACCGAGTCAAAGTCAAGGTCAACCCCAAGCCAGGTGGGCCTAAGCCCAGATCAAGTGGGCTCATGCCCGAGTCGAGCCTGAACATGAAGCGGCCGGCCCTACCCATGCCAAAATAAAAAAATAAAAAAATCACGTAACAAATAATTTTCATGTAATTTTTTGTGCACGAATGTATGCAAAATGGGCATAAAGCCAATATTTTGTAAGCTCATGGCTTATGTGCAAAAAAAGAAATGGCACATGAGCCATGGGATGGGCAAAATGCCATTTTGTAAAACCCAAGGGGCTACATGTAAATATGTAAGCCTATATAAGGCAACATGATGAAAATATCTAAGACACTTTTTCATTCCCTCAAAAAAAAACTAGGGTTTGTGCCTCCACTCTCTCTTTTTCAAGTTCTTCCTCTTCCTTTTCATTTTTCAAATAAATCAAGAGCTTAGCTCTCTTTTTTTTTAAACTAAACAAAGTTTTACCATAAACCCACCTCCCAAGACTCCATCAAGAGAAGAAAAAAGGTCTCTTTTTTTATCATCCAAAATCTAGATCTTGGAGTTTCAAGAGAACCCATTTTGGATTTCTCAAAAGAGAAAGGAGAAAATCTTTTGGAGTTTAACTCCACAAATAAAATTATTTTGAAGTTTAACTCCACCAAAAAAATTATTTTGGAGTTTAACTCCACTATCAGAAAAATTATTTTAGAGTTTAACTCCACTACAAAAATTATTTTGGAAGTTTAACTCCACAGTAAAAATCTTTTCTGCGAAGTTTAACTCCACATTTTAAATTCTTTCGAAGTTCAACTCCATTTAAATTCTTTTGGAGTTTAACTCCACAAACAAAAATTCTTTTAGAGTTCCAAAATAAAAATCTTTTTTTTGGAGTTTAACTCCCACTTCTGACACCAAAAAAATTTCTTTGGGAGTTGAACTCCATGTAAAAAAAATAATATTAAAAATAATAATAATAATATTAAAAAAATTATTAATTAATTAATTAATTAAAATTAAATTTTCGCAACCCTTTTTGCCCCCATCACATGCTAGCACGTGAGGGGGAGAGCCCCATTTAATGGGAGCCCTTTTGGCCCCCCTCACATGGTAGCATGTAAGGGTCACATGCCACATGCTAGTCACATGCTAGCATGTGACCCTTACATGCTATTTTGGAGTTTAACACCACTACAAAAATTCTTTTGGAGTTTAACTCCACAGTAAAAATCTTTTTTTTTAAGTTTAACTCCACATTAAATCTTTTTAGGAGTTTAACTCCATACAAAATTCTTTCGGAGTTTAACTCCACATTTAAAATTCTTTCGGAGTTCAATTAAATTCTTTTGGAGTTTAACTCCACAATAAAAATTCTTTTGGAGTTTAACTCCACAATAAAAATCTTTTTTGGAGTTAAAACTCTATTTTAAAATCTTTCGGAGTTGAACTCCATGTAAAAAAAAACTGGAGCCCTTTTGCCCCCAGCATGTGAGGGGTCACATGCTAGCATGTGACCCCCCTCACATGCTAGCAAATGAGGGGTCACATGCTAGCATGTGACCCCCCTCACATGCTAGCATGTGACTAGCATGTGAGGGGTCACATGCTAACATGTGACCCTCCATGTCACATGCTAGCATGTGACCCCCCTAGCATGTGAGGCACATGCTAGCAGGTTCTCCCCCCTTTTTTTAAAAAATTCTTTTTTTTCCTTTCTTTTCTTCTTTCTTCCTTCTTTTCTTTATTTAATCCTTTTTTTATTTAAATAAAAATAAATAAATAAAAATAAATTATAAATAATATTTTAAAATTAAAAAATAATAATAATTTTTTTAAAAAAAATTCTCTAAATATTTATTTATTTTTTTATATAGAAAAATATATATCTTTTTTTTAACAAATGGAACAAAAAAAAACACACCCCCCAACGCACTGCACATTGAGTTCGCATGACCAGTTTAACCCGTCAATCGGAGGTTCCTTCGCTCCAAATGCGAGGGGTAATTAACGGCAGCTTAGTCCGCGGCTGCCGGAGATTCGGATCCGCACAATCAATAAATCCTAGCCTACCCTAGGCAGGGGGAATCTGTAATGCGTCTGACAAGCGAGCGCGTATTCCCATTTCAATGGGGTGATGAAAAACACCCTATAGCAAACTCGTGAAAAGAAGACAAAAATACACTCGCAAAGTCCTTCGACCTTGTGAGGAGAATAGACCCGCATGAAATTCTTACGACTCGTAAAGGAGCAACACACTTGGGAATCCTTACGATTCCTAAGAAAAATATAAACCTGCGAGATCCTCTCGACTCGTAGGAAGAAAATGCTTTTATGAGACCCTTATGGCTCATAAATTGAAAAGGCTTAGATGATAGGGATCTAAACATGTCTCCTAAGCCATCGCTCCCCAACAGGCAACGGCAAATGATGTGTCGCTCCTGGCACTACGCTTCAATGTTAACGATGCTGATACCGACCCAAAACTCAAAACCCAAGTTTTTCCAAAAGGCAAATGATAAGTCGCTCCTGGCACTACGGTTCAGTATTAGCGGTGTTGATACCAACCCAAAACCCAAATCTTCCAAATGATGAGTCGCTCCTGGCATTGTTCCAGTGCAACGATACTGATGCCAAACAAAATCCAAATTCCAAGTCCCACTCAAATTTAAAAGTCCCGCCAGACGAGACATAAATCAAATAAATCAAATCAAAGTCCTTCCGGCAGTAGTTCCAAGCTCAAAAGGTCCCACGGAACGAACAAAAACTCTAAAACCAATCTGATCAACCGATTCAACACCAACGACCTCCTCGGCGGAATCAAGCTTCGCCTTGGAAGCAAGTCAACCAACCTCCTCCTCGGAGGAATCAAACTCCACCTCGGAAACGAATCAATTCCAACACCGCACGAAACAAAGAAAGTCAACTTCAAATTCCAACGCCGCAGAAAGCAGAGCAAGTCAATTTCAATCCCGACACCATAAGAAGCGGAGCAAGTCAAATCCAATCCTCACACCGGAGAAAACGGAGCAAGTCAACTTCAACCCCGACACCGCAAGAAGTGGAGCAAGTCAAATCAAGCACCGACCGTCTAAGTCACAAAAATGGCAGCACTGGTCGTCCACGTCGCAAAAAGGGCAGCATCGATCCTCCACAGGAAATCAAACCAAATCAATCTCCATATAGAACAAGATCCATCAATTTCATGCTCACAACCCATACACGCGGTGTGCATTTATTGATGGGAGGACTTTGTTGGGGTCAAAAATTACACCCCAGTTGACCAAGTCGAAGTTGAAGTCAACCCCAAACTAAGCGGGCCCGAGCCCAAGCAAGCGGGGCCCGAGCCCAAGTCAAGACCGAGCATGGAAAGGGCCGACTCCATGCCAAAAAGAGGCAATGAATTAGTTTAAATGCGATTTTTAGAAATAAATGCATGGAAGGGCAAAAAACCAAAATTTTGTAAATCTCATGACTTATGTGCAAAAACAAATAAGCACATAAGGCATGGAGAGGCACAAGTGCCATTCATAAAAGCCCAAGGGGCTATATGTAAAATGTGTAGCCTATAAAAAGGCAAACATAATAAGAAAATCAAAAACTTTCATTCTCTCATTTTTTTTAGGTTTCTGTCTCTTTCTCCTTCCTCAAGGTTTTAGACCTTTTTTTTTGAATTAAATCAAGAGTTTAACTCTTTTTTCTCAAAAAGAAATAGTTTTTCACCATAAAACCCTTCCCCCATCAAATCTCTAAAGGGGGAGATTTTTAAATCTCATCACTCATTTTCTTCAAAATCCAACGAAAAGAGAAGAGGAAGGAGACCCATCTCCAAAAATCCCTCTTTGAAAGGATCGAAGGCTCAAGGGAGGATCCAAAGCTCAAGAGAAAAGAAAAGGGTCCCCTTTTATCATCTCCTAAAGTCTCCTAGGAGTTTAACTCCAAACAAAAATCTTTTCTTTAGGAGTTTAACTCCTCTGAATTCCGAAAAAAATCAAAATAAAAATCTCTCTTTCCCTAGGAGTTTAACTCCAAAGCCTCTTGGGAGTCCAACTCTCAGCCCAGGGGCTAAAGCCCCTTCTTCCGCCGGCATTTCCTGCGGTCACGTGCCGCGCACGTGACCTGCTGGCGCTCAGCGGCTATGCGCAGGGCATGTGACCCATCCAGCTCCCAGCGGCCACATGCGTGACCCACCCAGTGTCCAGCGGCCCGTGTTGTCTCACACGTCCTCAGGACGCTCCTCACCCATCTTTTTTCCTACACGCTCGACATTAAAAACACATCCCCATTAGAAAAAATTTCTAACGGGGCATTGTCCCGCACCCCGCAAAGGGGCTGCTAGCCCCCTTGACCCCAGCCCGCTATCCGGGTAGCGGGACCCCCATAAACACTGCGAGGCCCCAATACGTTCAAGATCCCTTCAAAACACAACACATTGCACATTGAGTTCGCATAACCAGTTTTACCCATCAATCGAAGATTCGCTCGCTCCAAAAGTGAGGGCTAATTAACGGCAGCTTAGTTCGCGGCTGCCGGAGATTCGGATCCTCACAATCATAAATCCCGGACTACCCCAGGCAGGGGATCTGTAATACGTCTGTCATGCGCCTGACAAGCGATGTGTGTTTCCTATCTCAATATGGTGACGAAAAACACTCTATAATAGGAACTAAATGTGTGCCAAAAGGGGAAATTCGTGAAGAAATTACGAAGGGGGCACATAGCTCGGCATACTTATTACATTCGGAAGGCGTTAACAGAGAAGCATATGCAGGAGATTGGGAGTTTGTGTGCCACTTGCTTTCCAAAGACTGATGGCTTGGCACGGTTTGATTCTCTTTATTACTGTATTCGTTTGGTTTCGTTCAATTCACTAGCATGGTTTAGATCGATATAGCATATCATAATTAGTTTAGTATACATTGGTGCATGCATCTCCCTGAAAAATCGTTTGACTTGGTTGGACATCCTGACATCTGTATTCTGGTCTAAGCGTGACATAAATCGTTTGACTTGATTGGACATCCTGACATCGATATTCTGGTCTAAATGTCACATCTGAATTACGGTCAAAGAGGACATCTGAATTACGGTCAAAGAAGACATCTGAATTTTGGTCGAGTGGGCATCTGTATTCTGGTCAAAAGTATATCTATATGTATCTGATTTCTGACATCTTTACCCTGTACACGGACATGGATCAGTTGGGGTATCCGTGTTATGACATGCATGTATCTGATTTATGGCATCATTCATCTGAACATTGACACGTGTGTATCTGATTTTATGACGTCCTTCATCAGTATTGAATAAGATATGGTAATGTGATGTCTTATATGTACGCTTGGGTGACATTCACGCTAAACAAAGCTCCATCGTAGTCATGGGACCTTTTGGGGATGTTCACACCACTAACCTGATTCATGTTATATGGCTTCCAACTAGTTATGGGATATCCCGGGATATGAGAACATTCGTCAGCCAATTCCTTATATACACATTGATTGAAATGATTAACTCTTAGATTGATACACGATTCAACTAACCCTTAGATGACACTGTTTGACTCGATTATTGATATCCAGCTTGACATATTGTTTATCCGCATGGTCTTCCTGCATATTTACCTTCCTGTATTTATATTCATTTGATAGCATGTGTTCTCACATTACGTTATGTCCATGATTTTCCAAATTTGTTTCCATGAATCTGAGTTCCTTGTTCTTGTCATTTCCTTGTTCTTGTTCGTTTCCTGTTTACCATGAATCTGGGAATGTTTGTTCTTGTTCTTTTCCTTGTCTTGGTTCTTTCGTTCTCGTAAATTTCAAGAACGAAATTCTTTTGTAGTTGGGTATAATGTAACACCCTAGCACGATCGTACGTTTTTAATTATATTAAATAATGTGTTGAGCATTTTAATTATTATGGTTGTTGGGTTATGATTGGTTGGATGGTTATTATGATAATCGTATTTTTACCTTATCTTGATCTCTAGTTCAAATTAATATAATATTTGTACCCGACCCGCATGTATTTTGAATTAAATATTCTACCAAATCCTTAAGGCTAAATACTACGTAAAATATTGAATGCGTTTAGTTATTATAATATTTTATTAGTATAGCTAATCTAATAATGTTTTATTTTAATATCCATTATAATATATTTTAAATATTAGATATGTATCAAAAATATAAATATAGTATGTATGTTTTAACTAAAGATATGAAAATCTTTAAGTGATCTTGTGAATAGGTATTTTTGGGTTATTTGATATTGTCTATCCTATTTATACTATTCATCATCATAATCTTTCCTCTAATATTTAAACCCCGCCAAAACCTTCTCTCCAATCAAATCTCTCTATCATCCCTCTCTCTAATCATATATATATTCTTAACGGATAACATATACCATATATATTCATCATCCCACCATCACCAAAATCATCTCTTCTTCCCTCTCTTATCATCACAGCCATCTCTTTCTCGTTCTTCTTCTCTCGGCTGCAATACCAATACCCGAGAACTCTAGCCGATTGTTCTCCTCTCTCATGGCGACAGCAGCAGCGGTTTTTGAAGAACGATGTTGGCATCGGTGATTCAAATTGGAAAGCAGGGAATAAAATTTAGGGGTTTGCTCTCCTAACAAAAGAAATCTAAGTTATGCCTTTACAATATGGGAGACATTCTCAGTGATGCCGCATGAGATCAGGGATTTACCCAAAGCATAGAATGGAATTCAACAGGCATTAAGACGGAGCTGCAATAATTTGACTTCACGTTTGGAAAAAAATATTTCACATAGGGTGTTCTATTAATTTCCAAAGGATTATTATTTCGGCAGATTTTTGATTGGCTAATGCTTTAAGTCCTTGTGGAAACAAAAGGAGTTGGAAGCAAAGGGCCTGGAATTTTCAATGAGTTAGCATTAAGGTCTTTCTTGCAAGATGTTAAAAGAAATTTGATATAAGAGCGTTAGTGTTGCCAGCATCCTTACCTGAGCACTATTAGGCTAAGATCTTGCGTCGTGTCGTTTCGCGTCGTTCCGTTCGTCGTCTTCAACGTCGACTCGAGGCAAGTATCCGATACTTGCTCTATATGCTATATAGCAAGATTTAGGCTTGCCATAATGTTTGCTATTATTATTGATAGATTGGTATGTAGATAAATATATTATTACCATTAATGAATTTGCTTTAAGCTCGTTAACGACACATCGGGATATTTAAATATCAAACTAACTATACTAGAAATATAAACTTTCAAGCTAACAAAAGCTATACTTTACAGCTATCATAGATAGGTGTAACTATTTTGATAGAAATCATACCTGATCAAAACCATATGATATACTGTGATAATTACATATATTATTAATACGTGCTTAACCCAAACATTTATAACTCTTACCAACAACATGCATGATATTGACATCTAGATAACATAATTTACTTGCTTTAAAAGTAAGATCTATAATGACACGACCATTGGTAACCAGTAGTAATCAGTAATATTATTCATTCACTAAAGTTGCTTCATAAATAATATTTATTACTATCGTATAGCTGTTATGGTATTGGAAATAGGTTTAATTTAATAATATGTTTAATTTATATTATAATCTTTGACAAAACTATTCTAATACGGTCAAATTGATAGATTGAACTTCTAGGAATTGATATGATCATTTTCGTTATATCATGTATCGCATCTAGATAACTGTTACAACTATACTTCATGTTATTCATCATGACTTGTTTATGCGATGTTATTGTACACTTCACCTGTTTTAGTACACCATCCCTGACATGTTTGTAACCTGCTATCATGTTACTGATACCGTTATCATGTTAGTACCTATTTGCCGTAATATTTACCAATATCAACAACGCCGACTTGACTTAATTGACTTGACATGTTATCTTGATGGATGTATTCATGTTGGCCTGATGGACGTATTTTGTATTTACTTCCTGTGTTGGCATTAGATAGATATTATTTTTATACCTGACATGAATATAAAACCTGGGAAAATAAGAAAATCAAGAATGTAACTGAATTGTAACTCAAAAGGATATTACGTGCGTCCGTGATTCCGAGGGTAACGGAATAATCATTCTTGATTCATACATTTTCCGTGGTCCCGGGGGGTAACGGGATATATCTTGCGTCCGTGGTCCCGAGGGTAACGGGATATATACTGTTGAGTTACATGAAAGAGTACAATGATTGGTTTCAAATACCTTTAGGATTGATAACACAACGACATGAACTTTCATGATACACATGATGTGATTGATTTCTTATATCTTGCTTGTTGTATCATGTGTACCGTTATCGCTTATTGTTTATACTCATGACATCTCGCTCTTGCGCATGGCATCTTATATCACATACTGTTTATACTATTATTATGATATTTATAATGCACTGACGTCTGGGTTTTGCATGGCCCAGATCCTTGACATTAGCATAGGAGGATCGTGAGTATTTCGAGAAGCTTGCCGATCAGTGAGGAAAAGCATTCCACTGATCTAATTGTTAGTTATGCTTTAGTTTTCTTTCTAATTTTGAACTTGTTGGAATTATCATTGTGAGCCCATAAGGGACAACAATCAGTTATTTTGTTTTGTTTCCTTGCATCTTTATTGCTTCCGCTACTGCTACTGTTATTGCTTATCGTGGTTATTGGACATGTTTAGAGATAAATGTTTATTTTCTTGTTCTTGATTATTGATTGACAACCGTAAAGTGACTATGGGATGATATTTCCTTACCGTATGTAGCATGGCTGGCTTTGTTACGTTCTCGAATTTATGTATTTTGGGAAGCGAAGCGTGACAACAAATAAAACCTTAAACCATGACTGTTTATATCTAATGTTAACTACATCGCTTCCAAAAATATGGTAACTACATGAGAAATTAATTTCTAAAGATATATTTATAGTTTTATATTAACCATCAGAATATAAATATATGAAAAGACCTAAAGACATGCATACAAAATTATTTGAATTGATTAAGAATGTTTTTCAGGTTTTTTTAATTTTACGCAACAATTATCAAAGCATCGTTTATATCAAGTTCTCTATTACATAAAATTAAATAACAACCTAGCATAGTAGCGTTAATACAATAATCGGTTAAAAATTGTATTACTTGAGTTATTTTTATAATTTTCAGCCTTTTCATTTTTCGGTTTCGATTGAATTAATTTCGATCCCACGCGTTACGTGTGGGGTCGGCACTAATACACTAATATAAAGTGGTATCAAAAGTGAAAATTTAGATATTTCCACTTTTGCCCCTTGATTTTTCCTATACTTTTGTATCAAATTTGGACTATGTTGGTTTTTTTGGGGAATATGTTTTGGTGGTGTGCACAAACATGTAAATTTAGCTATGGGACAACTTTGGGATTCCCATTTTGCCCTTAATATCAAGTATTGTGAAGTTTTGATGGTGTGGGCAAACATGTAAATTTAGCTATGGACAGATATTTATATTACAAATTTAGCTATGGACAAAGATTTATATTATAAATGTAGTTATGTAAATTTAGCTATAAAAAATAAAATAAAATTTAGCTATATAAATTTAGCTATGGGCATAGCTTAATAATAAATATCATAGTTATGGATTTTAAAATTTTTGCAAATAAATACCGCATCTTTTATCTTCATATGAATCGAAAGCTATAAAAATATAAAAAGTAAAATAAAAATAAAAGAACTTATGATTTTGTCTATTTTTGCATCCAAGAAAGTTTTTGGCATTTAGTTTCAGTGATATTTATCTAAAAATACTAAGATCAATATTTGGTGAAATTTAATTTGATTTTCTAAAAATCCTATAATGAATTTTGTACAATATAGAAAATGCGACGAGTTTTGGATAAATATCATGGATTTTACCTTTTTAGAAACAAATACTACGAGTTTTAACCATTTTTCATATAAATACCATGGCCTTTGTTTTCTTGCAAATAAACATCATGGACTAATAATAAATACCATAGACTTTTATATCGATAAACCTTGAATCCTATATAAATATTGCTTTATATAATCTATTTTTCCAATGTATAAAGGTTTCATGGATCATTTGTAAATCCCGCGCATCGCGCTGGGTTTAACTCTAAGTATAAACAACAAAGACAAGTTCCATCTACATTCTTATGACAAAGGTGTCATTTCTTAGCGTTGTCAATACTTAATACTGATACTATAGAAGTATAGAATATAATTTAGAATAAGAATATTTTTCACATTCTTATCTTATAAAGTTTTTTTGTTGTTGTTATTAGTAATTTTTTAACAGTTTACTTAATTGGTTAATTGGGGGGAAAAACACATATATATGTTAACGAATATCAAAAATGTAATACCCAGTTCTTTTTGTACACCACTATCCGTATTTTTCATAATATATTATTTACAAAATTAATTTATTTTATTTATAATTATTTTATTTCCTTTAAAACCCTGATCCCTTCATTGTATCTTGGTTCCTTTTTGTAACCCTAACCCTATTTTCTAATCTCCATTTCCTTTTACAATTTCCTAACCCAAAACCCTAACCATACCTCCTTTCCTTTCATTATTTTTCCCTTTTTACCCAAAACAAAACCAAAACTTTATATATTAAATCCCCCAGCCCAACACTGCCCGGCCCACTCCTTTTCTTTTGAAAAAAAAAAGAATTAAAGAATTAAATTCCCTCAGCCGGCCCAGCCCTTTTCCCTAAAGCCTAAAACTAAATAATTTTCCCTAGTAACCCTAGCCGGCCCAGCCCGTTTCCCCAAGCCAGCCCATAACCCCACAAACCGCTCCCGACCCGCTCCAGACCCGACCCGTTTAACCCATCTTCCCCCAATGTAAAACTTTCCCGCTTCTTTTCTCCCGCGTCGCGAACCCACGTCCCTGAGCTCCCCACGTCACCGCCCACTTCGCCGGCACCTCGACCTCGACCGCGTGCCCACGACCTCGACCACGACCCCTTGAGCTCTCAAACTCCTTTCTCCTCTCTCCCTCACACTCTCGATCTCAAACTCCTCTCTCTCCACAGAAAACCCCTCACTCGAGCCCCTGCACCCCGCTCCCCTCGACGACGACTACGACGACTACAACCCCTCATCCTTCCTCCCTCGCTCTCTTCTCTCCAGAACTCACCCCCTCAACCGAGCACCCCTCACTCGAGCCCGAACTTCCCTGCACGCCCATCTCGGCCTTCGCCTGCACCCTCGAGCCCTACCCCATCGCCGACGAGCGCCCTTCTGAGCCCCCACGACGACGACCGGCTCCTCACCGCCAACCACCTCGCAGCACCTCCATCGCCCCAAACCCGACCCCAAGAACCCTGCACCCACAGCCGTAACTTCCCCCGACGACCCCCCTCTCAACCTAACCCTCAACTACCACCTCCGACCTCCGCCAACTGAGCGCGCTCCTCTACCCTCTCTCTCCCTTCTCACCACCAGCCCCACCACTGCCACCGCGCGTCTCTGTGGCTGCCCCTGAGCCGTCACCTGCCTCCGACGACGTTGGCGCCGGTGCCGGTGCCACCCGAGCCCCTACAGCTACTATCTCCAGCGAGCCCCGTCGTCACCACCGAGCCGAGCCAAAGCCGTTACTATTGTGGTCGCTACCGTGAAACGTGTTGCTGTTGCGTCACCGTGCCGTTGCCGTGATCGTGCCGTCTGCATCGCCGTTACCATTACCATCGTCTTGAGGGAAGTGAACTCCTCACTTGCTTACATGCTAGTATCTTACAATTTAGATTTAATGCTTAGTTAAACTAGATACGTCTACATGTATATATGTATTTATATGTACGCATAGGGAATTATCGTTCGGACCACTACGATACCCGTTGTGTTAGGATCCGATACAAATTGTGTGGAATCGAGTTTAGAACCTAACTCTAATTGTATAGGGCACATAGATATCGAAATCACCTCGAAAGTAGCTAGATAGAATAAAATCCCCTTGTATTGTGTTAACTGCTTGATACTACCCTACGTGTTTGATGCGAATTGTAAGCGATAACTAATTCACTTATGGCGGAACTAGTAATCGTTAAACCCTTTCACTAGAGATACTGTAGAGATTTAGTGGAAAACCACGGTCGTTTCACCTATGAAATGTTAATCTCAATACTCACTTCGAATTCTGAATTTCCCTGAACATGCTGAACCGTAAAATTTATTATAAATCGTGGACAGACCGGATTTTAGCGTTCGATGGCTCGTATCGAAGCTAACTGCTTAGCCTACTGTATTATACTGTTGATCACTGAATTTTAATATGCTATGATAGAGAAAACTGTGGTGGATCCTGATTCTGGACTGCGGTCCAGAGCAGTGATTCCAGGTAACCCTGTATTTAATCCCCAGATCTTCCTTGTTCAAATATAAGAATGCGCGGAACCCTTTATCGTTACGTAGGAAATTGAATTAGCTTTCTTACTCGACTAGTCTCACTAGTTTCCTCAACCGTTTGATATTTTTAATTCATTTTACTATGTCGACATGTCTTGCTGAATTCTGCAGAAGCAGATTTTACACCTCAAACTTAATCTGGCCATAACTCTCTGTTGGCGTAACATAATACAGATCCGCCAATTACGGTGGAAACCTGACTGATAATCCTACATATAGTTCAACTATAGTGTCGCCTAATTACAATCCCAACTGGGATTAAAATGCGTTACGAAACGGACTTCCGATTCTGAAACCGGATTTCCAGCATTGAACGCTTAAAATGAAATGGCCGTATCTAGTGATCCTGAAACCCGGTTGACGTGAAACCAAATTTGCTGGTTAGATAATCAAACATACTACTTATCCCCTGTTCATTGTTTCGCTAAATTGTGCATGTGTGATTTATGAAAAATTATGCAAGTAGTAGGACATCGTTTGATGACATCTTAATCATGCCTTAAATACTGTTTTCTCATCACATTATATATATGTCATTGCATTGGTAACTTAGTGATCATGTGCATTACCCAGTGTTAGGTATTAGTGGCGATTGTGGCAAGTACGTTAGTGTTTAAGCATGAACGAATAAGTGAAAGTGACACATACTTGTACACAATCAGTGGACCCTATTGATTTATTGCATTGTCGACATCTGTGGGACGTGTATAAGTGTGACTATAATTGGTATGGGACAATTATGGAAGCACTTGTATGGGTGTCACGGGTAAGGCACCAAATACTGTCCATTTATCTTGGGTATCAGTCGGGACATGCTTGATGGAGATCCTGTCTCCAGTTCTCGCGCAGACTTGTCATGGACCGACCGGTATTTGAGTTTATGGTTGGCGTTTGATGTAGACCACGGGGTGTGGGGTAGTTTAAGTGTGAGTTCAACAGAATCTCGGGAGTCCCATGCCGGCATATATGGAGATATATAGGGATATTACTGATTATTACCGTGCGTGTTTCGGGCCCGTGATCCCTTGCCCTTGGGTCCTACCCTTGGATGGAGGATACTCCTGCGTGGTTGACTCTCACACTTGGACTGACGATAGGCTTAGCAACCTGTACAGTGAGACTTAGAGACTGATAGGGTTAGTGACATTAGCATGTATTACTTACTGATTCAACATACTGTTTACTGCTTTACTGTTTGCCTGCTCTATTAGATACCCGCATTGGCTACTTTATGTTCACGTCTTTACTCTTTTGATATTGTTACATATTCATTATTATTACCCGAGTTACCATTGTACCGATATATATATATATATATATATATATATATATATATATTGCTATCGTGTCGCTCTGACGACCTAAGTATGCATGCTCAGAGTGAGAAGTGGATCTAGCCTGGACCAGGACCTGACGTACCTCGAGGATATCGCGGACATCTTGATCAGCTACCCAGAGCTATCTTCTCTTGATCTCCATCGGGTTAGTTCTTTTGTATTTGTTTTGATTTAGTTACTGCATTTCTCATTACCTGTGCATTGATTACTGATTACCACGTAAAGCTAAAAGCCAAAGTGTGACTACGGAGAGATATTTCTTCGACCGTAGGAGCATGGCTGGCCTTGTCAACCCCTCATATTCCGTATTTTGGGAAGCGGGACGTGACATGGTTTTGTTGGTATCAGAGCCAGGTTTTGCTTCGATTGGGATTGCAGTTCCGTGTAAGTGTTTGACAATTTAAGACATCCTTTGGTCTAAATTGTAAAGTTGTTATTCTTAATCTTGATTCACATAGTGTATTCGGCTATACATTTTGATCCATCCGCTAGAGTTTTGGGTGACTTGGTAGAATTACGTGGTTGTAATTGTGAACTGCAGCATAGTTGCAATACTGTACTCTGTTTGAGTGACTTGGAGTTCTACAGTTGATTTCCACTTGTTTGAACATCACCGCACCCGATATTCTTGATTCCTTGCCTAATCCATATTGTATTTTAATTCTTATAGCTTGTGCCTTATATCGTCCTCAAAATTGTTGTTTCAGGACCATATCTTCCAACAACTCTCCCACTACCTCCACTCCCCAGAATCAGACTGTAGAGATTCTGAATGCACTGCAGGGTCTGAAGGAAGCCCAGGAGCGAACAAACGACCTGTTAGCTGAAGAATTGAGAAGGCAGGTGACTCAGGCACCAGCGGAAGTCTCCAATCATAAAGGGATTCATGTTAGGCGAAGAAAAGAGATGAAGATGAAGCGCCCACTTTTTCACCAGCAACAGAAGCAACAGAAGACCCAACGTTGTGGGTACTGTAAGAAGCCAGGACACCTTCAGAGAGATTGTCGCCGCGCCAAAGGGCAATGCCTGATTTGCGGATCCAGCAAACATCCTATCAATGGCTGCCCTAAAAGGAAGGAGCTACAAGGAGGAGATTCGTCCACACTCTCCACTCCAGCTAGGTGATGGTTATTTCGTAGTTCGAGCTTCGAGAATAGTGCGGACCCCGCGCAAGATTCAACTCGCGAGGCGAGAATGCAGCAGTCCAGAAATCAAAGAAGAATTATCACGTTTTCTGTTTTCAATAATAATGTTGTCACCCTTTTGTAAACATTTCTTTTCGTTTGAAATCTTGTATCCGTCGAACTTGTAGTTGAATGCAATAAAACTTTGAGTCGTGATGTATGTGTCGCTCTCTTGCTTCTTACCTTATTTATACTATTCATTGCGACAGCATTTTAAAATTTTAATTTTACAGTCTTTGCCTACCGCATATTTTCTTGTACTCCGTATCCTTGGTTATTTTCTTAAAGTGTTCCACTGTTTAATCACGACTCTTTCTTTTTAGGCCATGGCCCATCCTGGAACAGCGCCGCATCTAGATGAGGACACACAGTCATGCGTTTCCTTAGACCGCATGCTGGAGAGTTCGGATGACGAGATCAACGGCCCCCAGGTTATTTTCGGAAACAGCGATTCCGAGAACGAGGGAGCCGCAACCCCAGAAATTGACATGATCGGTGATTCCGACGAGGAAGGAGACCTCGAAGAAGACCCAATAGAGGAAGATTCCGAGGAGGACCCGATAGAAGAAAATCCAGGAGAGGAAGACCTTGGAGAGAATCCAGTGGAAGAAAATCCTATGGAAGAGGATCCAGAAGAAGAGAATCACATGGAAGCAGATCTCGATGAAGAAGCTCCAGCCGAAGAAGAAGGACCGGAAGAACAAGACCCCGCGGCAGAAGAACCTCCGGTGGAAATCCCTGCGAGGCGCAATGGAAATGGACGCCCTTTTCTGAGCGCGCGAGCCTACCGTAACTTGCTGAACCTCCACAACCGCGACTGACGTGATTTAGCTTTCGTCTCCTCTGGCCAAATAAAATCTATGTATAGTTTAGGGCCATCTTTTACTTTTCGAGAATGCCTTGTTTAAAATTTTCTGGAATGAAATAAAATTGCTGAGTTCGCTAATTTTTTGATTGTTAGTTCACGTGATGCTTTGACTGTCTCCCTTATACATTTCTTTTCTCCTGAGATTCATTAGTGTCCTTCACTTCTGCACCTTGTACCGTTTTGACCCTTGCTTAGATTAAAAAGTGTCGCACTCCGACCTTTTGAGTGAGCCATACTCTATCGTAATCCCTACCCTGGCTAGCCCCTATACATCCTTGTGCTATTTCCTTTTACCCTAACTATATTTAGGGACATCGTTATTCGAAAACTTAGCTTTCACTATTTTGTATTTATCAAAAATTGCGTGTTATTGACTACTTCCATTTTACCCATGTTAAATGGTTTACTATCCTTCACGTTTTTCATAGCGCAACCATATATCGCGCATATTTTTGTTCCATGTTTCTTATTTTCACTATGTGGGTTTCCTAAGTTATTTAAAACTATTTGATCGATACATTATCCTAAAATGTTTTAACCTATCGACAAATCTTTCACTATTTTATTATGGTTACTTTATTTTCCCGGGTATTGTGCTTATCGTTTGCTATTATAAGTGGTTGTGCCTGATACTATTATTTTAGCTGCGCTATTTTGATATACGTATGTATGCACATATTTAGGATCTCGATTTTATCTAGCATGCCTCGGGTGTCATTGTTCGTTATTGCTATTTTTATTCCCTTGTACATATAGTTTTCCCTTATAGTTGATCTCTGCCTTATACTTACTTAGACCTTCAATTTTCTTTTAACTGTTTTAAGAGAACTATTTTATGTGAGTGTTTGAGGTCATAGCTTTTCGCATGTTACTTTATATAGCTTATCACTTGTTTAAAATTTCGAGGACGAAATTTTTGTAAGGATGGTATGATATAATACCCAGTTCTTTTTGTACACCACTATCCGTATTTTTCATAATATATTATTTACAAAATTAATTTATTTTATTTAAAATTATTTTATTTCCTTTAAAACCCTAATCCTTTCATTGTATCTTGGTTCCTTTTTGTAACCATAACCCTATTTTCTAATCTCCATTTGCTTTTACAATTTCCTAACCCAAAACCCTAACCATACCTCTTTTCCTATTCATTATTTTTCCCTTTTTACCCAAAACAAAACCAAAATTTTATATATTAAATCCCCCAGCCCAACACTGCCCGGCCCACTCTTTTTCTTTTGAAAAAAAAAAGAATTAAAGAATTAAATTCCCTCAGCCGGCCCAGCCCTTTTCCCTAAAGCCCAAAACTAAATAATTTTCCCTATTAACCCTAGCCGGCCCAGCCCGTTTCCCCAAGCCAGCCCATAACCCCACAAACCGCTCCCGACCCGCTCCAGACCCGACCCGTTTAACCCATCTTCCCCCAACGTAAAACTTTCCCGCTTCTTTTCTCCCGCGTCGCGAACCCACGTCCCTGAGCTCCCCACGTCGCCGCCCACTTCGCCGGCGCCTCGACTGCGTGCCGACGACCTCGACCACGACCCCTTGAGCTCTCAAACTCCTTTCTCCTCTCTCCCTCACACTCTCGATCTCAAACTCCTCTCTCTCTCCACAGAAAACCCCTCACTCGAGCCTATGCACCCCGCTCCCCTTGACGACGACGACGACGACTACAACCCCCTCATCCTTCCTCCCTCGCTCTCTTCTCTCCAGAACTCACCCCCTCAACCGAGCACCCCTCACTCGAGCCCGAACTTCCCTGCACGCCCATCTCAGCCTTCGCCTGCACCCTCCAGCTCTACACCATCGCCGACGAGCGCCCCTCTGAGCCCCACGACAACGACCAGCTCCTCACCGCCAACCACCTCGCAGCACCTCCATCGCCCCAAACCCGACCCCAAGAACCCTGCACCTACCGCCGTAACTTCCCCCGGCGACCCCCCTCTCAACTTAACCCTCAACCACCGGCGACCCCAACTCACCTCCGACCTCCGCCAACTGAGCGCGCTCCTCTACCCTCTCTCTCCCTTCTCACCACCAGCCCCACCACTACCACCGCGCGTCTCTGTAGCTGCCCCTGAGCCGTCACCTGCCTCCGACGACGTTGCCGCCGGCGCCAGTGCCACCCGAGCCCCTGCAGCTACTATCTCCAGCGAGCCCCGTCGTCACCACCGAGCCAAGCCAAAGCCGTTACTGTTGTGGTCGCTACCGTGAAACGTGTTGCTGTTGCATCACCGTGTCATTGCCGTGATCGTGCCGTCTGCATCGCCGTTACCATTACCAACGTTTTGAGGCAAGTGAACTCCTCACTTGCTTACATGCTAGTATCTTACAATTTAGATTTAATACTTAGTTAAACTAGATACATCTACATATATATATGTATTTATATGTACGCGTAGGGAATTATCGTTCGGACCACTACGATACCCGTTGTGTTAGGATCCGATACAAATTGTGTGGAATCGAGTTTAGAACCTAACTCTAATCGTATAGGGCACATAGATATCGAAATCACCTCGAAAGTAGCTAGATAGAATAAAATCCCCTTGTATTGTGTTAACTGCTCGATACTACCCTACGTGTTTGATGCGAATTGTAAGCGATAACTAATTCACTTATGGCGAAACTAATAGTCGTTAAACCCTTTCACTAGAGATACTGTAGAGATTTAGTGGAAAACCACGGTCGTTTCACCTATGAAATGTTAATCTCAATACTCACTTCGAATTCTGAATTTCCCTAAACATGCTGAACCGTAAAATTTATTAGAAATTGTGGACAGACCGGATTTTAGCGTTCGATGGCTCGTATCGAAGCTAACTACTTAGCCTACTGTATTATACTGTTGATCACTGAATTTTAATATGCTATGATAGAGAAAACTGTGGTGGATCCTGATTCTGGACTGCGGTCCAGAGCAGTGATTCCAGGTAACCCTGTATTTAATCCCCTGATCTTCCTTGTTCAAATATGAGAATGCGCGGAACCCTTTATCGTTACGTAGAAAATTGAATTAGCTTTCTTACTCGACTAGTCTCACTGGTTTCCTCAACCGTTTGATATTTTTAATTCATTTTACTATGTCGACATGTCTTGCTGAATTCTGCAGAAGCAGATTTTACACCTCAAACTTAATCTGGCCATAACTCTCTGTTGGCGTAACATAATACGGATCCGCCAATTACGGTGGAAACCTGACTGATAATCCTACATATAGTTCAACTATAGTGTCGCCTAATTACAATCCCAACTGGGATTAAAATGCGTTACGAAACGGACTTCCGATTCTGAAACCGGATTTTCAGCAGTAAACGCTTAAAATGAAATGGCCGTATCTAGTGATCCTGAAACCCGGTTGACGTGAAACCAAATTTGCTGGTTAGATAATCAAACATACACTTATCCCATGTTCATTGTTTCGCTAAATTGTGCATGTGTGATTTATGAAAAATTATGCAAGTGGTAGGACATCGTTTGATGACATCTTAATCATGCCTTAAATACTATTTTCTCATCACATTATATATATGTCATTGCATTGGTAACTTAGTGATCATGTGCATTACCCAGTGTTAGGTATTAGTGGCGATTGTGGTAAGTACGTTAGTGTTTAAGCATGAACGGATAAGTGAAAGTGACACATACTTGTACACAATCAGTGGACCCTATTGATTTATTGCATTGTCGACGTCTGTGGGACGTGTATAAGTGTGACTATAATTGGTATGGGACAATTATGGAAGCACTTGTATGGGTGTCACAGGTAAGGCACCAAATACTGTCCATTTATCTTGGGTATCAATCGGGACATGTTTGATGGAGATCCTGTCTCCAGTTCTCGCGCAGACTTGTCATGGACCGACCGGTATTTGAGTTTATGGTTGGCGTTTGATGTAGACCACGGGATGTGGGGTAGTTTGAGTGTGAGTTCAACAGAATCTCGAGAGTCCCATGCCGGCATATATGGAGATATATAGGGATATTACTGATTATTACCGTGCGTGTTTCGGGCCCGTGGTCCCTTGCCCTTGGGTTCTACCCTTGGGTGGGGATACTCCTGCGTGGTTGACTCTCATACTTGGACTGACGATAGGCTTAGCGACCTGTACAGTGAGACTTAGAGACTGATAGGGTTAGTGACATTGGCATGTATTGCTTAGTGATTCAACATACTGTTTACTACTTTACTGTTTGCCTGCTCTATTAGATATCCGCATTGGCTACTTCATGTTCACGTCTATACTCTTTTGATACTGTTACATATTCATTATTATTACCCGAGTTACCATTGTACCGATATATATATATTGCTATCGTGTCGCTCTGACGACCTGAGTATGCATGCTCAGAGTGAGAAGTGGATCTAGCCTAGACCAGGACCTGACGTACCTCGAGGATATCGCGGACATCTTGATCAGCTACCCAGGGCTATCTTCTCTTGATCTCCATCGGGTTAGTTCTTTTGTATTTGTTTTGATTTAGTTACTGCATTTCTCATTACCTGTGCATTGATTACTGATTACCACGTAAAGCTAGAAGTCGAAGTGTGACTACGGAGAGATATTTCCTCGACCGTAGGAGCATGGCTGGCCTTGTCAACCCCTCATATTCCGTATTTTGGGAAGCGGGGCGTGACAAAAAATGAAAAGCGCCATGTTAAAACATATATGACATAACTCATTTATTTCTTCAAGCTACATGCTTGTTTTGTATGAAAATTTCAGATCCAATTTATCGAAATCAAATTTATAAGATCGGGCAGTTTAAAAGGAAGTTGAAAAACGAAAAAAGAAATGAAGAATTCTTCATCGATACGGTCCAGCTTCGATAACTCCTTCGATTCGTGACAGACGGTAATGTATTACAGCAAATGAAAAGTATGACTTCATTTTATAGTGCTACGATTATATTATTTAAATAATTATTTTGTTCCTTGCCTTTGAGAAAACCAACACATAATCATGCGGTAAGCTTTAAGACTAACCTAACGTATCACCTCTATTATTAGTTCGAGCCCTAACTGATAAGTGACAACTACAGCAACTATTTGCTCCCTTCCCACAAAGCACCGACAACTATAGCCTATCTATGACATGAGACCAACTCCAATAACAGATGCAAAGATTTTTTTTTATTAAAAAAAAAGGCAGTAGTTCCCCAAAAATTCCTAATCGACTACAGCATATCATCAAGTTATTGGTGTGAACAGCAACACACAGTTAACAAAGGAGGGGAAAGAACAAAAAATTGCCAACAACATGCAACTATTGAGTACAGTAGACTGTAATTGGGCGTGGTCTGTATCTGATTCTTCGTGAATTCAACTTTCAAATGACTTCTTACTAAATTCTCAAATATCAGATACTAAATTGCTTGATAGCGCACATAGCAGATCGACAACACAAGAGAAAAGCTCTAATCTTTAGGATATAGAACGCAAAAATATTTGATGGGTCGTCCTAAATTCGCATGCTTAGCTCAAATTTAAACAAAATCGGGAAGAAAAAAGAAAGAAAGAAAAAGAAAATCAGGACTAAATTGCTAGATAGTGTACATAGTAGAACAACATCATAAGAGAAAAGCTCAGAGCTTTAGGGCATAACTCGCAAATTAAATTAATGGGTACTCATAAATTCGCGTGCTCAGCTCGAATTTAAACTAAAAAATAATTATTTTAAAAAAAATACCTTAGGAAAGAAAGAGGGGAAGCGCGAGCGAGAGAGGTAGAGAGAGATGTTGGGGGAAACGAGAACGAGGGCCTCTTGAAGCGCGGCGGAGGAGCCGATACCGAGGCGGAGGACCACACCGCCGACGCCGACGATGCCCGCATTTTTTTTTGGCGAGGATCAAAGAGAAGCGCTCTCTCTCTCTCTCTCTCTCTCTCTCTGTCTACACTTCAGGCTTTAGTGGTGTCTTTTGCGTTTTGCCTCTAAAATATCTGCGGTTTTACATAATGAGCTTCACAATTTTAAGGTAAAACGCAAAAAGCTTTTTCACAATATTATGTTATTGAATATTTGGTTTAAGTGCGAAGGTCCCATTTGAGGTTTAAGTGGGGTGTACCGTTCCACCATTTTAGCTGTTACAATGTCCACATCTAAGATAAATTCTTATAGAATATACATACAAGTTGAGCGAAGAAAAATATAAGTTTGGTGTAATATAAATTTTTTTGTAAAGTGATCCATGTAGCTGCTCAAACAACAGCTAATTTGGATGAAACGGAAAGGTGTGTTTCCTTGGATTTTACTCAGCCGGGACGCATCCCTTGCCTGAATCAGCCACTCATAGCTAATTTGTTGCGGACAACCCTGGCATGTTAATTATGAGGATAGAATATTGTTGTTATGGTGTAGTTCTTGAAAAATAAAATATTTAGAAGTAAAAAGTGAAAACAAAAATCTTTTTGTCCGTTACCCCAGGTTTTAGGAGTAATACCAAAGGTGTGATCAAGACGGCACACCGCATGTTCCGTAAAGTTTAGAGCCACAAGATGGTGGAGATTGCAACCATAAACCCTAATTTTGGCTTAAAAAAAGGTCCAGCCTTTGATGATAAGGGCACTTCAAATATGCAAAATTCAATTATTGTCCTTCTGTTTTATAAAATGAAAAACCGTCCAAATGTCCTTTATAGATAATTTTATAGAATAAAAAATGCCCAAATGTCCTTACGGATCATTCTTCATATTATTGCTTGCTTAGGGAGCAAAGGGTTGTGGTCTTGATTGAGCCTCTAAGTGTGGTTGGTTTGTTGTAGCCCACAAACGCAGCATTTGTTTTCTAAAATATTATCACATTTGATTTTTTTTATAACTAAGTCAGGAATATTACGTGTTTCATTAAACCATTGCCTTCACAAAATCAGCACAAGCAAGTCAAAAGAATATAACATGTAGGGTTTTTTGTGAAATAGGTTATTTTGATTTTTAAATTATAAAAATATGGTAGTTAGATTTATATTTGTGAAAATAGGACGGTTTGGTGGACCTCATCCCCCTCCCCAGTTTAGAGGGCGGGTTCCTAGAACCTGTAGGGTTCCTAGGCACGCTAATGAGGTCTCACAAGGCATCAACCATGCCAATTTCAAAATTTAGGGGTGCCGAGAAACCCTAATACGGATCGTTAACTAGAATTTTAGGCGACAAATGCAACTAGTTAACAATTTAACTAAAAGAACGGAAATACAACCTTTGTAGATCCGGTCCTCCACCTCCAAAGCTCCGTGATGATGTCTCCTCGCTGCGATCATCGGATCCCGGGCTCTAGCGTCGGCTTCATCGGAGAAAAAGCGGGCTAGGTCATCGACGACGATACCGAAGATGATCTACGTCGAGGCATCACAAGATCAAGCTCCACCTTCACCAAGCCATGAAAACTTGTGAAGGAAACACCCTATACTACTTGGCAAGAGGTGGAGGATGAAGAAATAGGAGGTGGGTTCACTTTAGATTTGGATTTCTCACTTTTTTTCATCAATCACCGTTGATGAAGTCAAGCTTTCTTCATTGAAGAAGATGAAGAAGAAGAAGATAATGATATGATAAGCATAATCAAAAAATAGAAAAGAAAAATCAATTCTTATCATATACAAACCATGGTTTAGTGTAGAGATTTAACTAAGGTTAGATGGATTGGTTAGGGTTAAGCATGAGACAAAATGGTCACTTAGTTAAAGCTTCATGAAGCTTCATGATGCAAACAAAGAAAGCCACCATTTTCTCTTTATGCCATTTATATTCCAAAAGGAATAAATAAATGAATAAGAAAAGAAAACCCTAACCATTCATATAACCATGATTTAATCTTTACACAAACCCAAGTAAACATGTATCATCAAATATGATACAATCAAGTGCACAAAAGTATATCACATATACAACTTGTGAACTTCAAGTGAGAAAATCCATTTAAAGTGAACTAATACTAGTTAATGCAAAGTAATATATCAAATATATAATTATGCATTAAATCATTAAATCAACACTTGATTTAACGATCCGGTCATATCGCATATAACCGACTAATATGCAATGTATCGACTTATCGAATCAATCCTTGATTCGATAACTAGGTTATATCGCATACAACCAATCAATACATTCATCGCGAGAATAGAATACGGTATCACATACACGCATTATTCTCAATCCCGCACATATCTCATATGCGCTCCTATTTCGTTTCGCTTGAGCCAGAAAACCTCTGTGTAGGACTCTAAAGACTCGTCAATACGCCGGCAGTAGATGATGATCATATCAAACACCCACAAGCCGCAAGCGGTCTGCTAAACGTAACGGCCACCCGGGTATTGAGCGATCAGAAGATCGACGAGCAAGCCCGCTCACACTCCTGTGAATCCAACCAGCAACACTTACCGTACAGTCCGGTCTGATCGTCTGATATGTTGCATATCTCACCTAGGGGTGGTAAACGTCAGACCCCAATAGCTCGATAAGTCGTGTCGATATGAGGTCTATAACAGTTCGAGAAACTACTGGTAACACTTACCAGTAAATCTCAGCAACCCTGGCCAGGGATTTCCGGTTATAGCCAATCGAACACAGCGCAACATCAACTCCCTATACCGGGAGAGACGAATCCCCTCCTATCGCTCATTGCCTCCATGCGACTCAGGACTGTACCCAAAAACCACCGTTTTGCACGCCCTTTTGGACGTGGTAAGGTGGAAATCAAAGCACAGTGGGAACCACACAAGACTCTATGACGATCTCGGGTCAACAGACTACTCTGTACCAGTGTCACCAGAGAACTGCCATCTGACGTAAGGTATAATACCATCTGAGAGTTCTCGGCGAGTCCGTCCAGTGTACCCAGTCTCCACTGAGCACCCGTATATTATCTCTGATGTCAAACACCAATGGATATGGGATCATCCATCGCCCATCTGTATGGGTCGAGAAGGTATACGCTAGTCTACTCTGGTATATCGATGCCCCGTCTCGATATACCCACGACTAGGGACCTTGAAGGATGTACTTATGGACTACCTTGTCCCCACTAGTATGATCCGCATCATAGTCCAGGTAGTCAAGTACACATCCTAAGGGCTTTACCAACATGTAACAGAGAGACAATCAGTATACACGTTAAGATAAAGAGCAACCAGATAGCATACTATCATGTCGAGCAAGAAAGTCCTCTCTATATATGTCCAAGTATCCACTACAATATACATCTTATGTACAGTAATGGCCTCTAGGGCATACATATAACTAACAGAACCCGCCCTCTACCTATTATAGGGGAGGAACCCGCCCTCCTCTCAATTTTGAATAGGACGGGGCCCGCCCTCTGTTATAAAAAAAAATTAAATTACGTGGGCCCACAAACCATCCTATTTTCACAAAAATAAATCTAACTACCTTATTTTTATAATTTAAAAATCAAAATAATCTATTTCAAAAAAAAAAACCTAACATGTAAGGACATCATATAGCTCAATATAGGGGACAAACCCTGAATAGATAAAAGCAAACTTCAAAATTATTACCATCTAAATTGTCAAGCTAACAACCATCACCATCTAAATTGTCCAGCTAGCAGCTAAAGGAATACACATATATTTATCTCTCTCTCTGATGCTACAATTTAAGCATGTCCAGCTACTCCCCGTACTTGTCCAGCTACTCCCCGTACTTGTCCCGTCCTCCTCTATAGCCAACGTGCCCCGGTGTATGGTCATACTCCTAACGTTGAGGACCATTTCGTCGCCGTTTTAATTTTTTGCGTGGATCAAAGAGAAACCCACCCCACTGCCACTGCCTCTCCCCTCGCTCCCCTTCCATTTTTTGTTTGTAATGCTCTTATCACGCATGGATCCACCAGTAACATCTTTATTGCATTTTCACTCCGGTCATTACATCCAGAAACTTCAGATAATATGGCTTGTTAATCATTTCTGAAGTATATGTTCTTATAAACTTCTCTTGTTAGCACGGGGGTGGAAAAATCTCCTTGTTGGTTAAATATTTAACTGTCTGTTAATTTCTTCGATAATTAGCATAGTTCATCTAGATAAACGTATCACACAACGATCTCATAAATTATTGTGGTTTCAATGCTTCTTATACATGTATTGGAAAGGGCGCGTATAATAGACAGCAGAGTTCTAATGACTAAATCAACGTCAAAGAACAAAATCATACAAACACGTGATTTAGGCCATGCAAATCAAGATGAACGATCCAGCTGTAGAAAAAGAGAGAGTTGGCTTTTTTTTATCAATCTAAGATGCAAGACTGTCATATAAACCGTTAGTCTTTGACACAATGGTCATGAATACTTACGGAAACCATTTGAGAGGTTGGATGTAAAATTCCCCCGTAGGGGCAAATCACTGTCCCTGCGGATTTAGCCGTAGGGGCAAACCACTGCCTCTATGGATAAGTCCGTAGGGCCATAAAATTTTCCGTAGAGGCAAAAGCCACAGGCGCAAGTTTTCGCCCTAAATATGTCCCCACGGAGTAATAATTGCCCCTACGTCTTACTCCGTAGGGACATAGATCCCTACGTATTACTCCGTAGGGACAAAAAATTTATTTAATTTATTGGTTTATAAAATAAAATACTTGTCCCTACGGCTTTATCAGTAGGTCATGATCCTTACCCCTACAAATTTATCCGTAGGTCCAGATAAATATGGATTAATTCGTAGGGCCAAGTTTAACGCCTGTTACTGAGTTCATAGAGACAAAATATCAGGTATCCTGATATTTTGTCCCTACGGCTAACTGAGTAGGGGCAAATATTGCACTACGGATTAATCCGTAGGTGCAACAGATGGCCCTACGGATTAATCCGTAGGGACAAAATATCAGGGTTTTTTTTTAATTGGGCTTCCTGTTTTTCCTCGCCCTGTGCACAATAAAATGTACATCATATAACCAAATACAAAAATATTCATAATCAACATCTCACGCATAGTATATAAAAGAAACAAACAAACCGAATATGATATCAATCTAAATCATCGTGAACAAGCAAACAACACCAATATCGTCCAAAATATATACAATATGTATCGTATAAGTACATACATCCTCAAAATATAAAAGAAACTACCCTAGCTCGGTCCAGCTCCTCCACCTCTGATAAACGCCGTAATCTGGCGCATCTGCTCCTCGGTGCAGCCCTGAGTCGTCAAAAACTTGTCTAATGAAGGAGCGAACTGTGCGAGAGTCTGAACGGACTGTGGAGCTACAGGAGTGGTCTGCACAGCTGCAGGAGTGGTCTGCACAGCCGCAGCCGAGGTAGTGGCTTGCGGAGCCGCAGCCGAAGGAGATGTATGTGGAGCCACAGCCGAAATAGCCTGTCGCATCTGTTAAATTTTGTGTGTAATAAACGAGTAAGAACGGTGTATTAGATTTTTGTCGAATTCGTATCATTATCAGGTTATTGCGAAACCCCAATCTAAGAATACTCAGAGACTTAAGCCTTGTTTGGGTATCTAGTTGTCACGATCCGGAAAAGACGCGTGATTGGCACTTGAATCATGTGGAATCTAGAGGATCCCACCTAATTCAAGTAAGCCAAAATCACAGAAATCTAAACCTTTTAGGGAAATTATTGGAGGTGAAGTTTTGAAATAAAGATTTGATGAAATCAGGTTCTTTCCTTTAAATATAAGACATGGTCTATGAAATACAATGATTTTTATCAAGCTTGAAAAACATTTTCGTCATTTAAATTTCAGCAGCACCTCCTTTGTAATTTTCAACCCGAAAACGAATACAAGCAATAATAATATAGGCATTTCCAAGCGGGAGCTAGCTCTTCGCCAATTGGCGGAAACAACCACGCAATGATATAAATATATACAACACCGAAGATGAGGATCAAAACCATAAATAAGGCAAGAAAACAAAGTATCATCAAAAACCAGAAATAAGAATGATATATGAGCGTAGCTCTAAGCCGAAAGAATATACAATAACAATTCTAAGTCTACAAATATACAAGTCTGGTTGATGGGCTTTTAACTAGATGTATCTGAAATGAAATATACAAGTATATATTGGTGGTCACGATGCAATGTGTCCCACCAATCAAAGCAATCACCCTGAGGAAGGTAGTGTGCCAGCAAGCCGCAATGGAACCTGTGCAGTCAAACCTGCAAGAAAACTGTGGCACAACGGGGGTGGGTTGCCGGCTCGTGAGTAGAAGACATCGCCGAGCAAAAACCGAATGTATGACTATCTCCTAAGTCATACAGTACAATACAATAACTAATAATAACACAATAATATTGAGTAGCAGCAATGGTAATAATGTAAGCATATGTGCAAAACCAAGTACTCGTGTCTGTGTCACAAAGTAGCTACATGTCATGTATATTATGTATGAATGCATCATCAAATGGGTGTGTCCAGCAACGACACACAAAAATCATGATAAAACCTGAGTGCCAAGTATCGACACTCGAAAACATCATGAAAACCGTATCCATTAGCGACACATAACCTTGTATCTCGGGCTCCGTCAGTCCGGATCGGCCCATATCTATATGATCTCACGACTACGGTCAGTATCCTCCGGATATCCGCCGCGCCAGCTATCACCAATCGGTAATGCTCCCCTGCCGGGCTCAACGTCTCAATCTCTATACGGCCTTCTTGTCCCGGGGTACCGCACCGGATCCACCATATACCCGTAGACGGTGTCTCCTCACTCCTCGAATCGGGTAATCATATATCATATATGCTCCAGTACCGAGAAATCTCATAGTGGACGCCACACATCATATCAAGGAAAACTGCATTTTTCTTTTAAAAAGGAGCATAAGTTTTAAATTTCACATGCGGTTTCCCAAATCCAGAATCTTATGAAATACCGAAATCTCATAATCGTGAGTCAACAATGAGATAAAAAATGCCGGCAAAGAGCCAATCCACAGTGTATAACCAGAACATATATATATGTAAATGTATGTGGCATCTAAGTAAGAAATGCAATGTCTAAACTAGCATATGATATCATGAATGCTAAACAATGCTACTTAGCTACAATTATCAGTGTATATAATGGAATAATAGTTACTACAGTGTGCGTGATATGGCAATTACCGATACTGATGCGTGTGAGTCGGCAAGCAAGTGTACGTGCAATATATGTATCATCGGTAATGGTATAGGTGTCCTAATAGACGGGATCATGACAGAAAGTAAATAGTAAAAGCAACCATAAGGTATATAAGTTTATGTACGAGTCATACCGTTTATCGTGTTTAAATAGCACGAATCATCGTTTTTAGAAAAGTATGGGGCTACGGTGTTTTTGAGAAAATAGATATCTTTTGAAAATCCGTAGCATCTCTCGATTTATCCTTTGAAAAAGCCTACGATTCGTTAGTTTTGAAGGTAGGTATGACTCAAGTCTAAGCTAACATCTATCTAAACAACTAAAGACTAAACTAAGAACCGAGTCGAAGGTAAATAGGAAATCGAAAGCATATCCGAGTCGATATATCTAGTAGCCGGCGATCCAGCCTCATAGCATCACATACGGTAATATCTATCGTACGGCATTCTCGAGCCAAGAGTGCGGATCAATCATCATATACATCTCGTACGGTAAAATCTATCGTACGGTATCCTCAAAATCGAGAGTACGGGTCAATATCATGTATAAATCATATAGTTCGTACGGTATCAATCGTCGTACAATATCATAATCAGGAGTACAGATCTAAGGTCTCATACAATCTATTATTTATTAAGTCAAGTGTTATTGCATGTTATGTAAACAACGCCCAACGATCCGCTAATATATCGCATCATAAACGACGTCTCATCCTAAATCTAGTATCAATTATCTTTTGACATCCTGCTCGATCGTATCGACTCAAACCATTTAGTACATCAACGTATATGTATACTATGTATAGATATATATCAACATGTCCACACACACCCCCACACACCCCCACATAAAACAACAAGTATGTGTGTGAAACGAAATACAACTAACAGCTCACACTAAGGAAATTAACACTAGGGTAGATCTTCCTATGAGCACACCTAATCTAACCTAAGGTCTTCTAGAAAACCCTATTTGCTAAGCATCCATATATCACATCAACATATATATTCATATATAACTATATCCTATTCTACGGTTGCGGGGGTGTTATACGCATCCACCCGACTTCCCCCGTAAATATATATCTACTCACCTACGATCCTCGCTTGCCGAAGTCGATGACGCCTTGCTCTCCTTATCGTCCTGAACCCTACGCGAAGGTACCTACAGTTCAAGCACGTCGTATTGTAAACAAAAATCCAATAAGAAACCCGAATCGAAGTCTATAGAAATCCATATCCAAAACCGACACGACACGCGAAGCGCACCTAGATTAGAAACTATGGTCAACGCACGCTAAAACAACAAAATAATACCCGACGTCGACGTACGAACGACCAAGTCACATTAAGAAATTCAAAAATCCAAGTTTCAAATATCGGAAAACATTGTTAAAACCCACTCGATATGCTCCTAGAATTTTGCACAGGTATACTGAGACAACACAAACAATACAGTAGCTAGGTTAAGAGGAGTGTGAGCTACAGGCAAAACCCCAATATCAGAAGCCAAATTTTGGCCGGCGTGAATGCCTACAACCCTGGTGTCACCAGTTCATTAGTGGATTTTGGGTCTCGTTTTTCTACCGTGGTCTTCTAGTGGTCTAAATAGGTCACAGAAGTTGTTTGTTTTTCTTACAATTATCCTAAGTTGCTCCAGATTCCCTTTGAGCAATCAAAATCAATGAAAACGGACACGGGAAAATTCTAAGTTCGTGTATTGGTTTCTAGTTTCAGGTCCTGGCCAGTAAACATCACTAAGGTCAAGCAAAACACCTACTACACCTCAAATACACTTTCACAACTCACAATATACCCTAAAGCTCATCTTGGAAATTTCTAACATTGCTAAACTATATTAATTCTAATCTAAACCGCACTAGGATATAAAGAAACTCAATTTCTACACTAAAGGTGTGGAATTATACCTCATTTGATAACTAAAAAATTTTCTTGAATTGCCCAAAGTGCTCAAAATCTCCACTTGATCCCACCAGTGTTTGTGATGAGCTAGAGACCATTTTTTGTGAAGAGGGTATAAGGTTTTGGCTAAGATTTTGAGGTGTTTGTGTGAGGTAGAGGAGGTGGAGGTGGAGGGCGAGGAGAAGGAGGATAAGAAGAGAAAGAAGGAGAATAATGGAGGCAAATGAAGAAGCCGTGGTAGAAACCCCTCTTTCTCTCTCTTTCTCTCTTTCTTTGCCCATATCTATGTGCCCCCCCCCCCCCCCCTCAAAATATCTTCCCATTCTTTTTCTTTAAAAAACAAAAGAAATCAATTTAAAAAAAAGTAAAGGAAGAGCCATGATTCAACAAATAAAAAGTAACAAGTTGTATGCAACATGACATGGTGCATGTCATATGCATAATCAAGTTTAATGCATGATTAGTGAAATGTTAATCAAGCTTAACATCAACATATATACAAATAATTGTATAAACATTTATAAAATATCCAAATCAATTAAACACCTTCAAAATCAATAATTATATTAATTTTTCAATTATTTCTCAAACTATCAGTATATAATTATACCATTTCATTTAAAACCAATCTCCATACTTTTAAAATATCCATAATATTTATTATTTAATTATTTAAATTCCCGAAATAATAATTTTTTTCCTGAAATGTTACAATCTTCCCTCCGCCTCTTAAATAAATTCGGTTCCCGAATTTAAATTTAAACTCCCCCAAATACTAAAACATTTCTGCAAAATAATCAAGTCGTCGGGGCTCCGAAATCACGAATACATAAAAACATATCATAACGCAATGCATGCACATAAAAACGAGTGCAAAACTCAGAATCGAAACTCAATCCAGCGTCACGTCATCATGGGAGTTAATGCGAAAATATTAGTGCCAAAATCCATTACAAAAATCAATGCGATATAATTTGGATTATAACATATACATAGTAAGCATCTTGTGAAATTGTCAAAATGGCTGAATAATAGTGTATGCCCAATCCCCTTTTTCAAATCGCCGTGCGAAGCGCAAATCATGGCACAAGTAGCAGACGTTCATTTTACAAATAAATAGCTACATATTTTACATGTTTTATTTAAGATACACGTTCTGCCTTTTGAAAAAAACCTTGGGCAGGGTTTTCTGGCAAATTCTCGTGTCACTCACGGACACGTAGGAAAATATTGAGACTATAGCTCTTTTTGAAAATCGCTTCCGTAAATATCGATGCATGCAAAAATACACAGGTACTGTCCTCAGACTAGACCTGCTTGGTCACCAAACCACAGTATACTGTAGGGTGTTTTTTGTCACCCCATTGAGATGGGAATGCGCGCGTTTGTTAGGCACATTACAGATTACCCCTGTCTAGGATAGGCTGGCGTTTATTGATTGTGGGGATCCGAATCCCCGGCAGCCGCGGACTAAGCTGACGTTAATTACCCCTCATCTTTGGAGCGAGAGAACCTCCGATTAACGGGTCAAACAGGTCATGCGAGTTCAATGTACAGTGTTGTGTTTTAAAGGGGTTTTGGATATATCGGGGGCCCCACAGAGTCTTTTACGGGGGTCCCGCTACCCGGATAGCGGGCTGGGGGTTAAGGGGATTAGCAGCCCCCTTGCGGGACGTCCCGTTAAAATTTTTTCCTAACGGGGACAGTGTTGTGGAGTGTGTGTGTTTTTTTTAACATATTATAATGGAGACGTGTTCATTTTGTTTTGTTCCATTTGTAAGAAAAAAGGATATAGATATATGTATATTTTTTTATATATATAAAAAAGAATAAATAAATATTTAGAGAAATGTTATTTTTTTAAAATATTATTTATAATTTATTTAATATTTTTTAAATAGAAAAGATGAGAAGAAGGAAAAGAACGAAGAAAGAAAAAAAATAGAAATTTTAAAAAAAATATTAAGGGGAAAGAGGCTCCCATTTAATGGGAGCCCTTCGGCCCCCCTCATGTGAGGCCCCCATTAAATGGGAGCCCTCCCCTCATGTGAGGGGGCCGAAGGGCTCCCATTTAATGGGAGCCCTCTCCCTCATGTGACCTCACGTGAGAAGGGGCCAAAGGCTCCCATTAAATGGGAGCCTTCCTCTCATGTGAGGGCCAAAGGGCTCCCGTTAAATGGGAGCATTCCCCTCACGTGACTTACGTAAGGGGGGCCAAAGGGCTCCCATTAAATAGGAGCCCTCCTCTCACGTGATCTTATGTTAAGGGGGCCAAAAGGCTCCCATTTAATGGGAGCCCTCCACCTCACGTGAGGGGGGAGGGAAAGGCTCCCACTGATGGGAGTCTCTCTTGTGGGGCTCCAAAATTAATTAAAAAAAATTATTATATGGAGTTCAACACCAGAAGATTATTTTTGTGGAGTTAAACTCCAAAAGAATTTTAAATGGAGTTTTTAACTCCTAAAAAGATTTAATGTGGAGTTAAACTCCCCAAAAAGAATTTTATTTTGGAGTTAAACTCCAAAAGAATTTTAAATGTGGAATTAAACTCCAAAAGATTTTAAATGGAGTTCAACTCCAAAAGATTTTATTGCGGAGTTAAACTCCAAAAGAATTTTAAATGGAGTTGAACTCCCAAAAAGATTTAATGTGGGGTTAAACTTCCCAAAAAGAATTTTATTGTGGAGTTAAACTCCAAAAGAATTTTAAATGTGGAGTTAAACTCCAAAAGAATTTTATTTGTGGAGTTAAACTCCAAAAGATTTTCTCCTTTCTCTCTTGAGAAGAAACCCAAAATGGGTTCTTTTGAAATTCCGAGATATAGATCTTGGATGATAAAAAAAGAGACCATTTTTCTTCTCTTGATGAAGTCTTGGGAGGTGGGTTTATGGTAAAACTTTATTTAGTTAAAAAGAAGAAGAGCTGAGCTCTTGATTTAATTGGAAAATGAAAAGGAAGAAGATGAACTTGGAAGAGAGAGGATGGAGGCACAAACCCTAGTTTTTGGGGAGAATGGGAAAGTTGTTATAGATATTTTCATCATGTTTGCTTTTATAGGCTACACACTTTACATATAGCCCCTTGGGCTTTGCCAAATGGCACTTATACCACCCCATGCCTTATGTGCTTATCTCTTTTTGCATATAAGCCACGGGGTTTACAAATTTTTGGCTTTTTGCTCATTTTACATACATTTATTTCCATACATATATATAAAAAAAGAATTACATTAAACCAATTTATGGTTTCATTCCTTTTGTCATGGGGCCGGTCCCTTTGACCTGGGATTGGGCCCACTTGCACGGGACTTGAGCCCATCTGGTTTTGGGTTGACTTTGACTTTGACTTGGTCAACCGGGGTGTAATTTTCGATCCCAACAAAGTACCCCCATCAATAAATGCACAGCGCACATGTGCGTCGTATGTATAAAATTGATGGATTTTTTTCACGTGGAGATATATTTAATTTGTTCCCGTTTTGACGACGTGGAGGTCGATGCTGCCCTTTTTGCGACGTGGATAGTCGGTTTTACTATTTTAGCGACTTGGACGGTCGGTGCTGCCCTTTTTACGACTTGGACGGTCGGTGCTGCCCTTTTTGCAACGTGGACGGTCGATGCTACCCTTTTCGCGACATGTGTTAGTTGTATGTATGCCCTAGAGACCATTATTGTACATATGATGTATATTATAGTAGATGCTTGGACATATATAGAGAGGACTTTCTTGCTCGACATGATAGTATGCTATCTGGTTGCTCTTTATCTTAACATGTATACTTGTCTCTTGATACTGTCTTATGGTTACATGTTGGTGAAGCCCTTAGGATCTGTACTTGACTACCAGGATTATGATGCAGATCAAACTAGTGGGGACATGGTGGTCCATAAGTTCATCCTTTAATGTTTCTAGTCGTGGGTGTATCGAGACGGGGCATCGATATACCAGAGTAGACTAGCGTATACGCTTCTCGACCCATGTGATGGGCGATGGATGATCCCATGTCCATTGGTGTTTGACATCAGAGATGGTATATGGGTGCTTAGTGGAGACTGGGTACACTGGACGGACTCGCCGAGAACTCCTAGATGGTATTATACCTGACGTCAGATAGCAGTTCTCTGGTGACACTGGTACAGGTTAGTCTATAGACCCTAAATTGTCATAGAGTCTTGTGTGATTCCCACTGTGCTTTGATTTCCACCTAACCACGTTCAAGAGGGCGTGCAAAACGGTCGTTTTTGGGTACAGTCCCGAGTCACATGGAGGCAATGAGCGATAGGAGAGGATTTCGTCTCTCCCGGTATTGGGGATAGATGTCGTGCTGTGCTCGATTGGCTATAACTAGAAGTCTCTGGCCAGGGTCGATTCAGAGATTTACTGGTAAGTGTTACCAGTAGTTTCTCGACCCGTTATGAGCCTCGTATCGGCATGACTTATCGAGTTATTGAGGTCTGACGTTTACCACCCCTAGACTTGATATGCGACATCTTAGACGAAGAGACCGGACTGTACAGTAGTGTTACTGATAGGCTTTACAGGAGCTAGAGCGGGCTTCCTTGTTGATCTTCTGATTGCTCAATACCCGGATAGTCGTTACGTCCAGCTAGTACCGCTGACGGCTTGTGGGTGTTTGATATGATCATCACCTACTGTCGGCGTATTGACGAGTCTTTAGAGTCCTACATAAAGGTTTTACTAGCTCAGGCAAAACGAAGTAGGAGCATATATAAGATATGTGCGGGACCGAGAATGATACGAGTATGTAATACCGTATTCTATTCTCGCGATATTTGTATCGGTCGGTTATATATGATATAGCCGGGTTATCGAATCAAGTGTTGATTCGATAAGAAGGTACATATAATATTAGTCGGTTATATGTGATATAACCGGATTATTAAATCAAGTATTAATTTGATAATTTAGTGTATAATTGTATATTTTATATACTAGTTTACATTAACTAATATTAGCTCACTTAAGCATTTATTTTTCTCACATGTGCACACTTAATATGTATGTGATGTATATTAATTGTGTTATTTTTGTGTCATGGTTGTTGATACACACCACATGGGTGTATGAGACTTGCACCATACTAGTTATAATGTGGGGTTTAATTATTTAAAGTAAATCCAAATTAGTGGATAAATGGTCACATGCATGAAGCTTGTAGAAGCTTGTGGATGCATTGACTTGGTCCACTAATTTTATTTTACTTAAGATATTTATTAACCTAACCATTATAATTTAGCCATGATTATGTCTCTACATAAGTTAGCTATATGATAGAAACTCACCGATGGTTGATTCTCTCACCTTATTAGTTCATTCTCATTTCTTTGCTTCATCTTCTTCAACCTTGAGAAAAAGCTCCTTAGTTTTTTGCAAAGTGAGAAAATATTGTGAGAAAAATAAAACTAAAGTGAGCCCACTTCCTACTTCATCATCCTCTACTAGATTAGCACTTTAGTATAGGGTGTTAGCTTCACTAATCTCTCATTAGTGAAGTAGTAGCTTGAGTTAGTGTCTCCTCGACGTAGATCATCTTCGGCCTCGAAAACTTCAAGCAAGATCGTTACTTTCATCTTGAGAAGCCATGCAAGAATCCGGGAGTTCCATGATCGCAGCGAATGGACCACTACAAGGAGCCATTGAAGTGAAGGACCGGTCTACAAAGATTGTATTCCGTTATCACTTAGAAGTAAAGATATTTACTTTCTAGTTTAGCTCCTTAAACTCTAGTTAGATCCTTGGTTACGGTTGTTTGGCACACTAATATTTTAAATATAGTATGTTTTATGCCTTGTGAAACATTGTGGTTGTGCCTAAGAACCCTACAGTGGTATCAGAACCTTGCTAGAGCATTAGGAGTCATCCAGGTGAAGTTAGAAGTTCGAAGAACTCCGAAACCCCGAAATAGCCCACTTTCTGAAAAATTTTCAAAATGTTGGAATTTTTCATATTAAAAATTCTCAAAAAATCGTGCAGGTAAAACTATGGACCTTCTAGAAGATCGACACCCTAACTCAACAACATGACCGTGGAACCGTGGCCAAACCATGGGTTTGGCGGCGGTTCCGCGGCGCCATGTGTGAGGCTTGGGTCGATACTTCTACGGTTGGTCCGTAGCTACTGGAGCATGCTTCTGGGTATTTTTGATATTGCTCAAGTGTTGAGTTTTCTGGGGAAATTTTGGGAATTCGTTGATTCGATCGAAAGGTTTAACATTGTCTAGCTATCTGCAATGTGATACAATATGTGGAATTCATATAATTAGGCATGAAATCCGTAATATGTGATATTTCTGTTAGTTGTATGTATGCCCTAGAGGGCAGTATTGTACAGATGATGTATATTATATTGGATGCTTGGACATATATAGAGAGGACTTTCTTGCTCGATATGATAGTATGATATCTGGTTGCTCTTTATCTTAACATGTATACTTGTCTCTTGATACTGTCTTATAGTTACATGTTGGTAAAGCCCTTAGGATGTATACTTGACTACCTGGACTATGATACGGATCATACTAGCGGGGACATGGTAGTCCATAAGTACATCCTTCAAGGTCCCTAGTCGTGGGTGTATCGAGACAGGGCATCGATATACCAGAGTAGACTCGCGTATACGTTTCTCGACCCATGAGATGGGCGATGGATGATCCCATATCCATTGGTGTTTGACATCAGAGATGGTATGCGGATGCTCAGTGGAGACTGGGTACACTGGACGGACTCGCCGAGAACTCCCAGATGGTATTATACCTTACGTCAGATGGCAGTTCTCTGGTGACACTTGTGCAGGTTAGTCTGTAGACCCGAGATCGTCATAGAGTCTTGTGTGATTCCCACTGTGCTTTGATTTCCACCTTACCACGTCCATGAGGGCGTGCAAAACGGTGGTTTTTGGGTACAGTCCCGAGTCACATGGAGGCAATGAGCGATAGGAGGGGTTTCGTCTCTCCCGGTATTGGGGGTTGATATTGCGCTGTGCTCGATTGGCCGTAACAGGGAAGTCCCTGGCCAGGGCTGATTTAGAGATTTACTGGTAAGTGTTACCAGTAGTTTCTCGACCCGTTATGAGCCTCACATCGGCACGACTTATCGGTTATTGGGGTCTGACGTTTACCACCCCTAGACTTGATATGCGACATATTAGACGAGGAGACCGGACTGTACGGGAAGTGTTACCGGCAGGCTTTTACAGGAGTTGGAGCGGGCTTACTTGCTGATCTTTTGATCGCTCAATACTCGGGTAGCCGTTACGTCCAGCTAGTACCGCTGACGGCTTGTGGGTGCGTGATGTGATCATCACCCACTGCCGGCGTATTGACGAGTCTTTAGAGTCCTACACAGAGGTTTTACTGGCTCAGGCAAAACGAAATAGGAGCACGTATGTGATATGTGCGAGACCGAGAATAATGCGTGTATGTGATACCGTATTCTATTCTCGCGACTTTTAGTGTCGGTCGGTTATATATGATATGACCGGGTTATCGAATCAAGTGTTGATTCGATAAGTCGATACGATGAATGTTAGTCGGTTATATGAGATATGACCGGATTATTAAGTCAAGTGTTGATTTAATAATTAAGTGTATAATTGTATATTAGATATACTAGTTTACATTTACTAACACATGTTCACTTTAGGGTTTTTCTCACATGAGCACAACTTTAATGTATATGTGATATATATTAAAATTGTGTTTTCTTTTATTGTATCATGGTTGATGATACACTTGATATGGGTGTACAAGACATACACCATGCTATTTGTTATGTTGGGTTTTAACATTTAAAAGTAATTACAAAATTAGTGGTAAATTAGAAAATGCATGAAGCTTGTGGATGCATTGAATAAAGTCCACTAAATTTGTTTTTACTTTGGGTTTTAACCTAACCTTAACACTTAGCTATGGTTATGGCTCTACAAGAGTTAGTATATGATACTCACTCACTATGGTTAGCCTACACACTTGATCATTATCCTCTTCACTTTCTTTTGTTCATCATCTTCTTTCTTGAGTTCAAAAGAAAAGCTTGCTAGGGTTTGATCCAAAGTAAGAAATATTGTGAGAAATAAAAATCTAAAGAGAACCCACTTCCTATTTCTCCATCCTCTACTAGACTAGCACTTTAGTTTAGGGTGTTTACTTCACTAATTTTCTAGTTAGTGAAGTAGGAGGTTGAGTCGGAATTCCCTCGACGTAGATCATCTTCGGCCTCGGAGACTTCAAGCTAGGTCGCATCCTTCGCCTCGTGAAGCCATGCAAGAGCCCGGGAGAACCTTGATCACAGCGAAGGGACTTCAACAAGGAGCAAATGAAGTGGAGGACCGATCTACAAAGGTTGTATTTCGTGTTCCCTTTAGAGTAAAGTAGTTTACTTGCATATGAAACCCTAATCTCTAGTATACGATCTTGCTTAGGGTTATTCGGCATATAAAAAATTTAATTTTGGCATGGTCGATGCCTTGTAGAGCCTTGTTAGTGTGCCTAATAACCCTACAGTGGTATCAGAGCCTAGCTAGAGCATTAGGCGATATGTTAACGAAGTTAAAACCCCGATCGAACCCGACAACGTCAAAATGAACCCCTCTCTGTATATTTTTTAAAATCTGTGATTTTTCTGAATTAAAAATACCTAAAAAAATCAGCAGGTAAATATAAACATTAATATAGAAAACGAGCCCATGAACAGTAAAGCCCACCGCGGAACCGCGGCCAAACCTCACTTGGGCCGTGGATCCGCGGCAGTACTGTAGCTATGGGCTTTGGATTTTCTACACTAATGCATATTTCTGTGAGTATATCTTTCTGGGTATTTTGTATTCTGACTCAAGTGTTGAGTATTTTGGGGTTTATTTTGAAATCGTCGATTCGATCGGAGAATTTAATTTTGTTATGTTATTCTGGATAATTTAGAAAGTATTAAAATGTTCGAACGGATATCATTAACTCAATTTTTCCCGGCACGAAAAACATTCAAGTGTTGAATTTTTCTCGGGTTTAAATCTTTCGAAAAACCGTGCATGTGACGCGATGGACCCTCTAGAAGACAACAAACCTTAACTCGATTATGTGACCGTCTTGAATTGCCCTTTGAACCTTAGGGTTTAGGGCAGTACGGCGTGCCACATGTGAGGCATTGGCTACTGTGACGTATTCTGGACCGTTGCTACTGTGACGTATTCTGGAATTTTTGAACCCCGCTTTAGTGTTGAGCTATTTAGGAAATCTTGGGTGTTTGATGATCCGGTCGGAAAGTTTAATACTGTCTATTTATCTGGAATGTGATACAATATGTGGAATTCATACGGTTAGGCATGAAATGCGAAGTATGTGATATTTCGGATTTACGATGTCTAAAGAAATTGTGGATTCCAAATGTTGTAGTTTTACACTTTCTTTTATGCGACCGTAAGTGTAATATGTGATATCGCCGGTTTCTTTGCTATATGTCAACGACAATTGGGATGCGCATATTTACTTACGTTGATGACATGCGATGTTCTGTATTGCTGGATATGTTATATTGGATCGTCGCGTTCTGAATAGCCGGGTTTTTTTTTATGTGAGATGAGAGTTTTTATTTTCATTCATGTAAAATTTAAATGTATGTAATATTCTTTTATTGGGGCACTTCCGGGTCGAGGTTGATGTCACCATTTGTATATTATTTACTTTTCCGCACTAGGATAGACCCAAGAAGGGGAGCACAAGTAACCGGGTTCTAGGGTCCAGTGGGAGACCAACTCGAGGAGTCGAGTCCGGATCTCCTAACCCTAGAATTGGCAGGGTTGCTTGCCGCTCTCGTAGGGGTCTTGGGGTATGAGTTTGGCTATTCATCGCGACCGTGGAATCCGTGTTTTATAGAGGTTCAAAATAAAACACGGACGTCCTAGTATATCCAATGTTTCATATGTTTCTTCTGCTGCGATATCTGTGATGTGATCATTTGATGTTCTGTGATAGATACTATATATAGTATATATGATATATTATATAGACGTTACTTATGTTTTACACCCGCGCTAGCCCTGCCCCGCTCTGCCGTTAGTTACCTAACCTAACGGTGCACGAGGGGACATCGAGGCAAATGCGGATGGCATAAGTGTATATTGTATTTATCTGTGATGTTTAGGTGATTTAAATGATGGGACTTCATTAATGTGATTAATGAAAGAAAAGAAACCTAAAAGATGTTGTAGAATCAAATTTTTAAATAAAAAGGGTAGCTACAGTTTTGCTTTGCATAGCGGTATATATGATATACCCTGCACCTTATTCGATGGGGAAAGAGCCGAGATCCCTTCACCGGGAGTGACCTCTTTAGCAAAACTGGCAGATGCTACAAAACTCGGTTTGGTTTTTGATTGCTTTTGGAGTTTTGCTTTGCATAGTGATATATATGATATATCCTGCACCTTATTCGATGAGGAAAGAGCCGAGATCCCTTCACCGGGAGTGACCTCTTTAGCAAAACTAATGAAAGCCTCAAAATCACTCCATTTCAAAATTTCACTTGATTCTAAAACGATATCAAGTTCATTACGCAATAGGTTTTCAGAAAAACCTGTCGTAGCCCTCCGTCATTTGAGATAAGAACTATTTAGTATTCGTGCTGCGTTTGTTGGCCTTTGTCAAGGTGTAGTGTACGGTAATTAAATGGTGCTTATCTGCTTATGCATATGATGCAGATTGTTTTAGGGTAGTCGTACGACCTTGTTGGCCTTTGTCAAGGGTCGTGCGGGTGGGTTTGATTCAATCAAGAAATGACGGGTAGAACTTGACTAGCAACCTATGATTTGTCGGCCTTTGTCAAGGTCATAGGGGTTAGGAGCAAAATATTATCGGGGATTTCAAGTGTTGAAATTTGCAATGAGATTGCATATCTTCTATGAGATAGTTGGATCCCGATACCCACTGCGAGTAATTGTTACTTCCGGGAGAGTTTTACACAGGACAATTAGCCGATCAAGTAGGTGTCTAGAAAGGTGTCAACGGGGTTACGCCTCTGGGAAAACGAGGTTTACTTCCGTGCGAAAGCACGGGGAACCTTCCTCAAAGTACCGACACTGGCTTGGCTGAAAGATTGGCGAAATTGTAGGGTGTAATTAATCCCGGCTAGTCTTTCCTTTTAGGGTTTGAAGGAAGATTTGATAAAAACAGTGGGAGCCATCCTGATTAGATAAAAAAAAAGTAACCAATCTGATCTTGCAAAAGCATACGCTAAAGTGTTTTCTTCTCTCTCTCTCCAGGTAGCGACCATATCATGCCTTAATCAAGATAATAATATGGATGTATTGATCGAACCCGCATATTCTACTGTGCTGGGGAACGTTGGTTCCGTTCTTTCTTATAAGAGTTATAGGACTGAACAGGATATAGGGGAATACCAGGATTCCAATGCCACCCGTGTGAAGAAAGTACATGTTGATGCATTTTCTTCGGGTGTGTTCGTTACGGAGAACTGTTTCTCCATTTGCTCTACGTCCTGGGTATTAGATACCGGATCAGGATCCCATATATGTAATCAGTTACATGGGCTTAGAAAAGGTAGAGAACTTGGAGAAGGTGATAAAGACATAAGGGTTGGAAATGGTGCAATTGTTGCAGCTAAAACCATCGGGGAATATCACCTTGTATTGCCAACTGGTAATATATTGGTTCTGAACGAAGGTTATTACATGCCGAACCTGATACGCAACATTATATCGGTTTCTTTACTAAGTAAAAAGGGATATAATTTTGTAATACAGGATAATGTTATGAACATTTTCCTTAACCAAAAGTTGGTTGGATCAGGCACGTTGTGCAATGGCATTTATGTTCTAAATCAATCAACAGTTCTGAGCATAACAAACACACACAAGAGGAAGAGTTCATAATTGAACGAATCCTTCTTGTGCCATTGTAGACTCGGTCATATAAATGCGACACAACTAGCTAAGTTGCATAAGGATGGATATTTGAATCCGTTTGAATTTTCATCTTATGACACTTGCCAGTCATGTCTCAAAGGCAAGATGACCAAAACTCCGTTTACGGGACACGGAGAAAGAGTTACCGAACTCTTGGGACTGGTACATAGTGATGTATGCGGTCCCATGTCTACACATGCCAGGGATGGTTCTTCGTACTTCATTACATTCACTGACGATCTCTCTAGATTCGGATATGTGTTCCTGATGAAACACAAATCAGAAGCTTTTGAGAAATTTAGAGAATATAAACAAGAAGTCGAGAACCAAACCGGAAAAAGTATTAAAATCCTTCGATTTGATCGAGGAGGTGAATACTTGAGCAATGAATTCCTGGACTTCCTAAAAGAGAATGGGATTCTCTCTCAGCTGACTCCTCCATATACACCACAGCACAACGGTGTATCGGTACGGAGGAACCGCACCCTATTAGATATGGTGCGCTCTATGATGAGCACAACTGAGTTACCTATTTCCTTCTGGGGATTTGCGCTGGAGACAGCGGCATACCTATTGAATCAAGTTCCATCTAAATCTGTACCTACCACACCATATGAGATATGGAGTAGGAAGAAACCATGTCTTAAATGAGTTAAGATATGGGGTTGTCCGGCCTATGTCAAGAGACAAAATCCGGACAAACTCGAGGCACGGTCAGTTCTATGCAAGTTTGTGGGATATCCCAAATATTCACATGGATATCTTTTCTACCATACTGAGGAACAAAAAGTGTTTGTTTCTCGACATGCCACCTTTTTAGAAAAGGAATTTCTTACAAAAGAAATTAGTGGCAGTGAGGTAGAACTGGAAGAAATTCCGGTTACACAAACTCAAACTGAAGATTTAGTGGAACCAGAGGATTCGGTAGTTCCCGATGAACCCCGGCCACTCCGCCGATCTAGTAGGGTTCCTCACCCACCTGAGAGATACTACGGTTTTCTCATGGATGGTGGGAGCGAGGATTGCATCATGGTTGATGATGACCCAACTAGCTTTGAGCAGGCCATCACGAGTGTAGACTCAGTGAAATGGCTGGATGCAATGCGGTCCGAGATGGAATCCATGTACACCAACAAAGTATGGACTTTGGAAGTTGCTCCTGAAGGGGTAAAACCCATTGGGAGCAAGTGGATCTTCAAGAAAAAACTTGGTGTAGATGGGAAAGTGGAGACTTTCAAAGCTAGACTTGTTGCAAAGGGTTTTCGTCAAAGACCAGGTGTGGACTATGACGAAACCTTTTCTCCAGTGGCTATGCTTAAATCCATCCGGATCATGCTTGCCATCGCTGCATATCATGATTACGAAATCTGGAAAATGGATGTTAAGACCGCCTTTCTAAACGGTGATTTAGAAGAGTGGGTGTACATGACTCAGCCAGAGGGCTTCGTAGATAGTGGGAGCAGCGGGAAGGTGTGCAAGCTGCTTAAATCCATTTATGGATTAAAGCAAGTATCGCGGAGTTGGAACATCTGCTTTGACGTCGTTATCAAAGAGTTTGATTTCGTCAAAAACGTAGATGAACCTTGTATCTACAAGAAGGTAGCAGGGAGTAATGTTGTCTTCCTCGTATTGTACGTGGACGACATACTCCTGATAGGAAATGACATTCCTATGCTGCAATCGGTCAAGCGCTTCTTATCACAAAGATTCTCAATGAAAGATCTTGGTGATGCCTCCTGCATATTGGGAATTATGATCTATAGAGATAGATCTAAAAGGATATTGGGATTGTCCCAATCTAGGTACATTGATACCATACTAAAGAGATTTAGTATGGAAGAGTCCAAACGTGGGTTTTTACCCACAATCTCAGGGCTCACTCTCTCCAAAGAGATGTCTTCCAAGACTGATTTGGAGAGAGCTCGCATGCAAGGGATACCCTATGCTTCGGCTGTAGGCTCTATCTTGTACGCGATGCTATGTACCAGACCCAATGTAGCATACTCACTAAGTGTAGTGAGTAGGTATCAAGCTGATCCTGGAGAGAGTCACTGGACAGCTGTGAAGAGCATTCTCAAGTACTTACGAAGGACTAAGGAGATGCTCTTGGTGTATGGTAACGGAGAACTCCAAGTGGAGTCCTTTACCAATTCGAGCTTCCAGAGTGATAAGGACGACTTTAAGTCGCAGTCGGGATTTGTCTTTACTCTTTACGGAGGGGCGGTTAGCTGGAAGAGTTCCAAGCAGGAAACCATGGCAGACTCGACGATGGAGGCCGAATACATTGTTGCCAACGATGCTGCCAAAGAGGCTGTCTGGATCAAGAAGTTCATTACTGAACTTGGAGTGGTTCCATCCATTGAGCATCCAATACCTTTGTATTGCGATAACAATGGAGCGGTGGCTTTGGCCAAGGAACCCAGGTCCCATCAGCGATCCAGGCATATTCTGAGGCGGTATCACCTGATCCGGGAGATAGTTGATCGCCGGGAGATCGAGGTCAGGAGGGTTGACACGAAGAATAACACAGCGGATCCACTCACGAAGGCCATTCCCCAGATACAGTTTGAGAGACTCTTCGGGATGCTAGGTATGCGATACTATAGCAGCTGGCCCTAGTGCAAGTGAGAGATTGTTAGTTGTATGTATGCCCTAGAGGCCAGTATTGTACAGATGATGTATATTATATTGGATCCTTGGACATATATAGAGAGGACTTTCTTGCTCGATATGATAGTATGCTATCTGGTTGCTCTTTATCTTAACATGTATACTTGTCTCTTGATACCGTTTTATAGTTACATGTTGGTAAACCCCTTAGGATGTATACTTGACTACCTGGACTATGATGCGGATCATACTAGTGGGGACATGGTAGTCCATAAGTACATCCTTCAAGGTCCCTAGTCATGGGTGTATCGAGATAGGGCATCGATATACCAGAGTAGACTAGCGTATACGCTTCTCGACCCATGAGATGGGCGATGGATGATCCCATATCCATTGGTGTTTGACATCAGAGATGGTATGCGGGTGCTCAGTGGAGACTGGGTACACTGGACGGACTCGCCGAGAACTCCCAGATGGTATTATACCTTACGTCAGATGGCAGTTCTCTGGTGACACTTGTGCAGGTTAGTCTGTAGACCCGAGATCGTCATAGAGTCTTGTGTGATTCCCACTGTGCTTTGATTTCCACCTTACCACGTCCATGAGGGCGTGCAAAACGGTGGTTTTTGGGTACAGTCCCGAGTCACATGGAGTCAATGAGCGATAGGAGGGGTTTCATTTCTCCCGGTATTGAGGGTTGATATTGCGCTGTGCTCGATTGGCCGTAACAGGGAAGTCCCTGGCCAGGGCTGATTTAGAGATTTACTGGTAAGTGTTACCAGTAGTTTCTCGACCTGTTATGAGCCTCACATCGGCACGACTTATCGGTTATTGGGGTCTGACGTTTACCACCCCTAGACTTGATATGCGACATATTAGACGAGGAGACCGGACTGTACGGGAAGTGTTACCGGCAGGCTTTTACAGGAGTTGGAGCGGGCTTGCTTGCTGATCTTCTGATCGCTCAATACCCGGGTAGTCGTTACGTCCAGCTAGTACCGCTGACGGCTTGTGGGTGCGTGATGTGATCATCACCTACTGCCGGCGTATTGACGAGTCTTTAGAGTCCTACACAGAGGTTTTACTGGCTCAGGCAAAACGAAATAGGAGCACGTATGTGATATGTGCGAGACCGAGACTAATGCATGTATGTGATACCGTATTCTATTCTCGCGACTTTTAGTGTCGGTCAGTTATATATGATATGACCGGGTTATCGAATCAAGTGTTGATTCGATAAGTCGATACGATGAATGTTAGTCGGTTATATGAGATATGACCGGATTATTAAGTCAAGTGTTGATTTAATAATTAAGTGTATAATTGTATATTAGATATACTAGTTTACATTTACTAACACATGTTCACTTTAGGGTTTTTCTCACATGAGCACAACTTTAATGTATATGTGATATAAATTAAAATTGTGTTTTCTTTTATTGTATCATGGTTGATGATACACTTGACATGGGTGTACAAGACATACACCATGCTATTTGTTATGTTGGGTTTTAACATTTAAAAGTAATTACAAAATTAGTGGTAAATTAGAAAATGCATGAAGCTTGTGGAAGCTTGTGGATGCATTGACTAAAGTCCACTAAATTTGTTTTTACTTTAGGTTTTAACCTAACCTTAACACTTAGCTATGGTTATGGCTCTACAAGAGTTAGTATATGATACTCACTCACTATGGTTAGCCTACACACTTGATCATTATCCTCTTCACTTTCTTTTGTTCATCATCTTCTTTCTTGAGTTCAAAAGAAAAGCTTGCTAGGGTTTGATCCAAAGTGAGAAATATTGTGAGAAATAAAAATCTAAAGAGAACCCACTTCCTATTTCTCCATCCTCTACTAGACTAGCACTTTAGTTTAGGGTGTTTACTTCACTAATTCTCTAGTTAGTGAAGTAGGAGGTTGAGTCGGAATTCCCTCGACGTAGATCATCTTTGGCCTCGGAGACTTCAAGCTAGGTCGCATCCTTCGCCTCGTGAAGCTATGCAAGAGCCCGGGAGAACCTTGATCGCAGCGAAGGGACTTCAACAAAGAGCAAATGAAGTGGAGGACCGATCTAACAAGGTTGTATTTCGTGTTCCTTTTAGAGTAAAGTAGTTTACTTGCATATGAAACCCTAATCTCTAGTATACGATCTTGCTTAGGGTTATTCGGCATATAAAAAATTTAATTTTGGCATGGTCGATGCCTTGTAGAGCCTTATTAGTGTGCCTAATAACCCTACAATTTCGGGTTTATGATATCTAAGATTTTTATGGATTCCAAATGTTGTAGTTTGACATTTTCTTTTCTGCGACCGTAAGTGTAATATATAGTGTATTGCCGGTTTCGTTGCTATATGTCAACGACAATTGGGATATGCATATTTACTTACGTTGATGACATGTGATGTTATGTGTTGCTGTGATATGTTATATTGGATCGTCGCGTTTTGAATAGCCGGTTTTTTTTTTATGTGAGATGAGAGTTTTTTTTATTTTCATTCATGTAAAGTTCAATGTATGTAATATTCTTTTATTCGGGCACTTCCGGGTTGAGGATGATGTCACCATTGTTGTATATTATTTACTTTTCCGCATTAGGATAGACCCAGGGAGGGGAGCACAAGTAACCGGGTTCTAGAGTTCAGTAGGAGACCAACTCGAGAAGTCGAGTCCGGGTCTCCTAACTCTAAGAATTGGTAGGGTTACTTGCCACTCTCATAGGGGTCTAAAGATGTGGGTTTGGCTATTCATCGCGACTATAGAATCCGTGTTTTATACAGGCTTAAAATAAAACACGGACCCCCTAATATATCCAATATTTCATATGTTTCTTCTGCAGCTCTGTGATGTGATCACTGTGGATTATGAGACGAATGGATATACATTATAAATGAAATATATAGTAGACGTTGCTTATGTTTTGCACCCGCGCTAGTCCCATTCCGGTATGCCGTTAGTTAAGTAACCTAACGGTGCATAACGGGACATTGTGGCGAATGCGGATGGCATAAGCGTACGTTGTATTTTCGTTTCTTCTGTGATGCTTAGGAAGCTTAAATGATGGGACTTCATTAATGAGATTAATGAAAAGAAAGAAACCTAAAAGATGTTGTGGAATCAAATTTTCAAAAAGGGTAGCTACGGTATTTTCTTTGCATAGTGATATATGTGATATATTCTGCACCTTATTCGATAAGGAAAGAGCTGAGATCCTTTCACCGGGAGTGACCTCTTTAGCAATAACTGGCAGATGCTACAACACACGGTTTGGTTTTTGATTGCTTTTGGAGTATTTGCTTTGCATAGTGATATATGTGATATATCCTGCACCTTATTCGATAAGGAAAGAGCCGAGATCCCTTCACCGGGAGTGACCTCTTTAGCGAAACTAGGAAAAGCCTAAAAAACACTCCTTTTCAAAATCACTCGATTCCGCAACGATATCAAGTTCATTACGCAAAAGGTTTTCAGAAAAACCTGTCGTAGCCCTCCGTCATTTCAGATAAGTCCTACTTAGTATTCGTGCTACGTTTGTTGACCTTCGTCAAGGCGTAGCGTGCGGTAGCTGAATAGTATTTATCTGTTTATGCATATGATGCAAATTGGATTAGGGTAGTCGTACGACCTTGTTGACCTCCGTTAAGGGTTGTGCGGGTGGGTTTAATTCAATCAAGAAATGACGGGTTGAACTTGACTAGCATCTTATGGTTTGTTGACCTCTGTCAAGGTCATAGGACGCTAGGGGCAAAATATTATCGGGAATTTCAAGTGTTGAAATTTGCAATGAGATTGCATACCTTCTATGAGATAGTTGGATCTCGATACCCACTGCGAGTAAGAGTTACTCCTGAGAGAGGTTTACACAAGACAATTAGCTGATCAAGTAGATGTCTAGAAAGGTGTCAACGGGGTTACTTCCCCGGGAAAACGAGGTTTATTTTAATTAGGTCCGTGCGAAAGCACGGGGAATCTCCCTCAAAGTACCGGCATTGGCCTGACTGAAAGATTGACGAAGTTGTAGGGTGTAATTAATCCCGGCTAGTTTTTCCTTTTAGGGTTTGAAGGAAGATTTGATAAAAACAGTGGGAGCCATCTTGATTAGATAAAATAATAACCAATCTAATCTTGCAAGAGCATACGCTAAAGAGTTTTCTTCTCTCTCTCTCCAGGTAGCGACCATGTCACGTCTTAATCACGATAATAATATGGATGTATTGACCGAACCTGCATGTTATACTGTGCTGGGGAACGTTGGTTCCGTTCTTTCTTATAAAATTTATAAGACTGAACATGATATAGGGGAATGCCAGGATTCCCATGCCACCTGAATGAAGAAAGTACATGTTGATGCATTTTCTTCGGGTGTGTTCATTATAGAGAATTGTTTCTCCCTTTGCTCTACGTCCTGGGTATTAGATACCGGGTCAGGATCCCATATATGTAATCTGTTACATGAGCTAAGGAAAGGTAGAGAACTGGAAGAAGGTGATAAAGACATAAGGGTTGGAAATGGTGCAATTGTTGCAGCTAAATCCGTCGGGGAATATCACCTTGTATTACTAAGTGGTAATACATTAATTCTGAACGAATGCTATTACATGCCGAACCTGATATGCAATATTATATCAGTTTTTTTATTAAATAAAGAGGGATATAATTTTGTATTACAGGATAATTTTATGAACATTTTCCTGAACCAAAAGTTGGTTGGATCAGGCACGTTGTGCAATAGTATTTATGTTCTAAATCAATCAACAGTTCTGAGCATAAAAAACACACATAAGAGGAAGAGTTCAGAGATGAATGAATCCTTCTTGTGGCATTGTAGACTATGTTATATCAATGCGACATGACTAGCTAAGTTGCATAAGGATGGATATTTGAATCCATTCGAATTTTCATCTTATGACACTTGCCAGTCATGTCTCAAAGGCAAGATGACCAAAACTCCGTTTACAGGACACGGAGAAAGAGCTAGTAAGCTCTTGGGACTGATACATAGTGATGTATGTGGTCCTATGTCTACACATGCCACGAATTGTTCCTCGTACTTCATCACATTCACTGACAATCTCTCTAGATTCGGACATGTGTTCCTGATGAAACACAAGTCTGAAGCTTTTGAGAATTTTAGAGAATATAAGTCCGAAGTCGAGAACCAAACGGGTAAAAGTATTAAAGTCCTACGATCCAATCGAGGAGGTGAATACTTGAGCACGGAGTTCCTAGACTTTCTAAAAGAGAATGGGATTCTCTCTCAGCTTACTCCTCCGCATACACCACAATACAATGGTGTATCGGAATGGAGGAATCACACCCTATTAGATATGGTGCACTCTATGATGAGCACCGCTAAGTAACTTATTTCCTTTTGGGGGTATGTGCTTGAGACAGCCATATACCTATTGAAAAGAGTTCCAACCAAATCCGTGCCTACCACTCCATATGAGATATGGGAGGGGAAGAGACCATATATTAATTTTATTAAGATATGGGGTTGCCCGGCCTATGTTAAAAAGCAAAATCCGGACAAGCTCGAGGCAAGGTCTGTTCTGTGCAAGTTTGTAGGACATCCCAAGCATTCACGTCGACATATCTTCTACCACCCCGAGGAACAAAAGGTATTTGTTGCCCAACATGCCACCTTTTTAGAAAAGGAATTTCTTGCAAAAGAAATTAGTGGCGAGGAGGTAGAACTGGAAGAAGTTATAGCAATACAAATTAGGACAGATGATTTGGTAGAACCAGAGGATTCGATAGCTCCCAACGAAGCCCAGCCTCTCCGCCGATCTAGTATGGTTCCTCGTCCACCTGAGAGATACTACGGTTTTCTCATTGATGGTGGAAGCGAGGATTGCATCATGGAGGAGGATGACCCAACTAGCTTCGAACAGGCCATCACGAGTGGGGACTCAGTGAGGTGGCTGGATGCAATGCGGTCCGAGATGGAATCCATGTACACCAACAAAGTATGGACTTTGGAAGATACTCCTGAAGGGGTATAACCCATTGGAAGTAAGTGGATTTTCAAGAAAAAACTTGGTGTAGATGGGAAAGTGGAGATTTTCAAAGCTAGACTTGTTGTAAAGGGTTTTCGTCAACGACCAGGTGTGGATTATGACAAAATCTTTTCTCCAGTGGCTATACTTAAATCCATCCGGATCATGCTTTCCATCGCTGCATACCATGACTATGAAATCTGGCAAATGCATGTTAAGACCGTCTTTCTAAATGGTGATTTGGAAGAGTGCGTGTACATGACTCAGCCAGAGGGCTTCGTAGACAGTGGGAGCAGCGGAAAGGTGTGCAAGCTGATTAAATCCATTTACGGGTTAAAGCAAGTATCGCGGAGTTGGAACATCTGTTTTGATGTCGTTATAAAAGAGTTTGATTTCGTCAAAAACGTAGATGAACCTTGTATATACAAGAAGATGGCAGAGAGTAAGGTTGTCTTCCTCGTATTGTACGTGGATGACATACTCTTGATAGGAAATAATATTCCTATGCTGCAATCGGTCAAGCTCTTCTTATCACATAGATTCTCAATGAAAGATCTAGGTGATGCCTTCTACATTTTGGGGATTAAGATCTATAGAGATAGATCTAAACGGATACTGGGATTTTCCCAATCCAGGTATATTCACACCATACTAAAGTGGTTTAGTATGGAAGAATCCAAGCGTGGGTTTTTACCCACGATCTCAGGACTCACTCTTTCCAAAAAGATATCTCCCAAGACTGATTTGGAGAGAGCTCGCATGCAAGGGATACCCTATGCTTCGGCAGTAGCCTCTATCATGTACGCGATACTATGTACCAGACCCGATATAGCATACCCACTAAGTGTAGTGAGTAGGTATCAAGCAGATCCATGAGAGAGCCACTAGAAAGCTGTGAAGAGCATTCTCAAGTACTTGAGAAGGACTAAAGAGATACTCTTGGTGTATGGTAACGAAGAACTCCAAGTGGAGTTCTTTACCGATTCGAGCTTCCAGAGTGATAAGGACGACTCTAAGTCGCACTCAGGATTTGTCTTTACCCTCGATGGAGGGGCGGTATGCTGAAAGAGTTCCAAGTAGGAAACCATGGCAGACTCGACGATGGAGGCTAAATACATCGCTGCCAACGATGCTGCCAAAAAGGCTGTCTGGATGAAGAAGTTCATAACTGAACTTGGAGTGGTTCCATCCATTGAGTATCCAATACCTTTGTATTGCAATAACAATGGGGCGGTGGTTTTGGCCAAGGAACCCAGGTCCCATTGTTCCCCTCCGAAAGACGGCGCGATGGACGTCTTGCCTGAAATTCGGGGCAGATGCTAATTGGTGCTATCCGTCCACCTCTCCGAAGATGCCAAGTTGATTTATGGCACCATGTATCGAAGGTTTAAACGGATGCGTCCGATGTAGCAGACTTCGTCAGATTCCCCCTCGCTTGCGGGGTTTTTGATTGTGGGGACGCTCTTCCCTGCAGGCGCAAGCCCCTGCAGTTAATTACGCTACCGCATTGCGGTAACAACTTTCTCTTTCTCCAGATGGTCACTTCGTGTCGTGTGTGTTTGTTTTATGTTTGGTTGCCCGTGGATTGTATACGGAGACCGAGTTATGTCGTCGCCCGTAGAGTGTGGACTAGTCCAAATCCGTATTTTCTTAGATTTGGGTTTGGGGTTTTGGTTTGAGGATACGTTAGCCATATTTGAGGCTAAGATCAACTCAAACGTTTGTTAAGGATTCGTTAGTCCAATTTGAGACTAAGATCAACTTAACGAGATCGTTTAGATCCGACAAAAGAGCGTTTGGAGGCTCGATTGTTCCAATTTAGGGACATGGTGGTCCATTGTATGTATGGCCGTCGGGACCCATCACCTCTCTGACGATGTTGAAGGATTACAATGACAGATGTCAGAGGAGTTCAGAGATGTACCCTTGAGCCAGAGTTGATTAGGGGATTTATAGTCCGATTTGGGACTAGAGTCTGTTTGAAAGTTTAAGGAAACGTTAGCCATTTTTGAGGCTAAGATCAACTTAAACAGGATCGTTTAGATCCGACAAAAGAGCATTTGGGGCTCTATTGTTCCAGTTTAGGGACATGGTGGTCCAATGCTAGTTTAGGGACACGGTGGTCCAATATTCCCGTTTTGGGGACAAATGTTAGTTTAAGGACGCATTAGTCCATGAGTTTAAGGACCCCACAGTCCGTATTAATGTATGGTTGTCGGGACCCGTCACCTCTCTGAAGACGTTGAAGGATTACAACGACAAATATCAGAGGAGTTCAGAGATGTACCCTTAAACCAATGAGTTGGTTGAAAGAGCAGATGCGCTCAGTTCAAGATGATTTGAGGACTTATGGCCATTTTGGACTAAGTCCAATTATGTTTGAAATATTGGCCCTTTGTTGGCTTATTGAAGGAGAGGTTTTACCTCTAGAAACTTAGCCAATTGGGCTAAAACTAGTGTTAAATACTAAAGACCAACAGTGTTGAACACTGGAATTAAGATTAGCAAGTTAGTGTTTAACACTAAAAGATAATCAGTGTTAAACACTAGCAACGAGGCTTTCAAATTAGTGTTAAACCCTAAAGCAAATCAGTGTTAAACACTGGGAACAGAGTTTTCACATTAGTGTTAATCACTAAGAAAATTAGTATTAAACACTGCAAATAGAGTTTTCCAAATTAGTGTTAAACACTAAGAAAATCAGTGTTAAACACTGCAGATAGAGTTTTCCAATTAGTGTTAAACACTAAAGAGGGAGGGGTCACGTGCGGACACGTGAGAGCGCCCTGATTTCCCTTATTTTATTCTGCAGGTAAGTGTTTAACACTTTTAATTTCCTGGCCATCACGTGTGGGCACGTGATAGGCAGCCATTCATTCGATATTAAAGGGATTCGTAGGGGTCACGTGGGGACACGTGAGGGCGCCCTAAATGTAGAGCCAGATCTCCTTTTGGTTTATCCTCAAATCTGCGAATAAGTGTTAAACACTTTTATTTTTATTTTAGAGCATCACGTGTTGGCACGTGATGGGGATCTGTCCGCCAATTGTTAAAGCATTTGCTGAGGGGTCACGTGATAACACGTGAGAGCGCCCAAAGCTTTCATTTCCTTTGCTTTTTCTTTCTGCGTTTTGGGGGTCACGTGGGAGCACGTGAGGTGATGCTTCAAAGTTCTTTGCAGAGGATCTTTTCAAGGGTCACGTGGGGGCACGTGACCCTAGTTCTTTTCATGAACAGAGATCTTTTAAGAATTGAATTCTCTGTAGGGTTAAACCCTAATTATGATTTTGGAGGAATTAAATTCCTATTTGTGAAAGAATTAAATTCTTATTTAGGATAAAACCCTGATTTCTTTTTAAAGGAATTAAATTCCCAGATATGTAAAAGAATTAAATTCTTGATTAGGGTTAAACCCTAGTTTCGTTTTAGGAGGAATTAAATTCCTGTGAGTTTGGGAGAATTAAATTCTCAAAACTCAATTTCTCCTCTCTGTTTTAGATCTGCATGGCAGGATCTCAACCCAATGAGAATTATATTCTCAATTCCTGGGGAGATGTGCACTTTGCAGATCCTCAAACAGAGAAAGAACTAAGTTCTTTTCTTTTTATAAAAGTTAAACTCTTTTGAGAATTAAATTCTCTTTTGAAGCCTCCCTTTTCTTACCTAGGGTTTTTCTTTTGCAGAGAATTAAATTCTCTTCTCTTTTCTTCTTTCTCTTGAGAATTAAATTCTCCTCCCTCTGTTTTCTCTCTCAAAAAGGTCCATCCACCTCTTCTCTTCTTGGATCCTATTTATAGGAGAAGGAAAAGAATCAATTTGCTTAGTAAATCTTTCATTGAGAGATTTGATTTGTATGTTGAGAGATTTGATTTATATTTATCATTAATCTGGGCCTTTAGATTGTTAAGTGAATTTTATTCACCGTTGGATTTTAAATCCAAAGATATCCCTTTGTTATCTCGGTTAGATTTAGGGGGGAAATCTTTCCAAGTCCAAGATTATTCCATAAATTGGTGATTTTTAATCACCCTCAGATTTTAATCCAACGGTCCCTATAGATCTTTTGTGTTTGGAAAGATTTAGAAAATTTTAGAATTTTAATTCTATTAACTGTAAGGCTTTCGAAACCAGTCACGTGCTGACACGTGACCCTTGGTCACGTATGAGCACGTGACCCCCAATTGAGTTCTTTAACGGCCACTTTTTTATGCTTCAGTTTTAACCATCACGTGTCAATACGTGACCATTGGTCACGTGTGAGCACGTGATACCTCATTGAGGTAACTTCTGATTTTTAATCAGGGAACAGATTTTAGAATTTAATTCTATTCATTATTTTAGAGGCCTTAGGAGCCCATCACGTGTCTGCACGTGACCCATGGTCACGTGTGAGCACGTGATGCCCCATTGGGGTCTTTTTTGAGTTTTTATTATATCTTTTAACTCCTCCAGCGGGTTCTTAAACGTCTATCACGTGCGGACACGTAATGCCTCATAACTTTTGATCCCGGATGAATTATGAGGCCCATTATATATCAAATCGAAGGGTTTTTTGAGACGCTTTCGATACTATCAGAATTTATCTATTTCTCATTCGAGAGTTTATCAAAAAACAGCCCGGAAGATATTGGTTCCCATTTTCTTAGGCGTATCGCCGCCATTTGATACCTTGGGCTCTTTTGCGCAGAAATTTTTGGCGGGAACACCCATCAGCGATCCAGGAATATTCTGAGGCGGTATCACCTGATCCGGGAGATAGTTGATCCCTGGGAGATCGAGGTCAGGAGAGTTGACACGAAGAATAACACTGCGGATCCACTCACGAAGGCCATTCCCCAGATACAGTTCGAGAGACTCTTCGGGATGCTGGGTATGCGATACTATAGCAGCTGGCCCGAGTGCAAGTGGGAGATTGTTAGTTGTATGTATGCCCTAAAGGCCATTATTGTACATATGATGTATATTATAGTTTATGCTTGGACATATATAGAGAGGACTTTCTTGCTCGACATGATAGTATGCTATCTGGTTGCTCTTTATCTTAACATGTATACTTGTCTCTTGATACTGTCTTATGGTTATATGTTGGTGATGCCCTTAGGATCTGTACTTGACTACCAGGATTATGATGCAGATCAAACTAGTGGGGACATGGTAGTCCATAAGTTCATCCTTTAATGTTTCTAGTCGTGGGTGTATCGAGACGGGGCATCGATATACCAGAGTAGACTAGCGTATACGCTTCTCGACCCATGTGATGGGCGATGGATGATCCCATGTCCATTGGTGTTTGACATCAGAGATGGTATATGGGTGCTTAGTGGAGACTGGGTACACTGGACGGACTCGCCGAGAACTCCCAGATGGTATTATACCTGACGTCAGATAGCAGTTCTCTGGTGACACTGGTACATGTTAGTTTGTAGACCCGAGATCGTCATAGAGTCTTATGTGATTCCCACTGTACTTTGATTTCCACCTTACCACGTTCAAAAGGGCGTGCAAAACGGTGGTTTTTAGGTACAGTCCCGAGTCACATGGAGGCAATGAGCGATAGGAGAGGATTTCGTCTCTCCCGGTTTTGGGGGTAGATATCGTGCTGTGCTCAATTGGCTATAACTAGAAATCCCTGGTCAGGGCTGATTCAAAGATTTACTGGTAAGTGTTACCAGTAGTTTCTCGACCCGTTATGAGTCTCGTATCGGCATGACTTATCGAGTTATTGAGGTCTGACGTTTACCACCCCTAGACTTGATATGCGATATCTTAGACGAAGAGACCGGACTGTACGGCAGTGTTACTGACAGGCTTTACAGGAGCTAGAGCGGGCTTCCTTGTTGATCTTCTGATCGCTCAATACCCGGGTAGCCGTTACGTCCAGCTAGTACTGCTGACGGTTTGTGGGTGTTTGATATGATCATCACCTACTGCCGGCGTATTGACGAGTCTTTAGAGTCCTACATAGAGGTTTTACTAGCTCAGGCAAAATGAGGTAGGAGCACATATGTGATATGTGCGGGACCGAGAATGATACGAGTATGTAATACCGTATTCTATTCTCGCGATATTTGTATCGGTCGGTTATATGTGATATAGCCGGATTATCGAATCAAGTGTTGATTCGATAAGAAGGTACATATAATATTAGTCGGTGATATGTGATATAACCTGATTATTAAATCAAGTATTGATTTGATAATTTAGTGTATAATTGTATATTTGTTATACTAGTTTATATTAACTAATATTAGCTCACTTAAGCATTTATTTTTCTCACATGTGCACACTTAATATGTATGCGATATATATTAATTGTGTTATTTTTGTGTCATGGTTGTTGATACACACTACATGGGTGTATGAGACTTACACCATACTAATTATAATGTGGGGTTTAATTATTTAAAGTAAATCTAAATTAGTGGATAAATGGTCACATGCATGAGGCTTGCAGAAGCTTATGGATGCATTGACTTGGTCCACTAATTTTGTTTTACTTAAGATATTTATTAACATAACCATTATAATTTAGCCATGGTTATATCTCTACATGAGTTATCTATATGATAGAAACTCACCCATGGTTGATTCTCTCACCTCATTAGTTCATTCTCATTTCTTTGCTTCATCTTCTTCAACCTTGAGAAAAAGCTCACTAGCTTTTTGCAAAGTGAGAAAATATTGTGAGAAAAATTAAATTAAAGTGAGCCCACTTCCTACTTCATCATCCTCTACTAGATTAGCAATTTAGTATAGGGTGTTAGTTGGTAGGATCCTCCGTCGAACACTTTCTCGATGACGTATGGTCCTTCCAAGTTTGGCTCGAATTTTCCCTTGGCATGTCGGTTGGGGATGATCGGTCTTTTGAGGACCAACACCAATTCGCCTTTCTTGAAAGCGCGGAGACGAGTCATCTTGTCATAGACCCATGACATTTGGGCTTGGTACAGCTCCAGATTTTGCTGTACTGCAAGCCTCTTTTCTTCGAGGGCGTCGAGCTCTTCGAGCCAAAGGAGCACATTTTCCTTCTCCGTCAACTCGTGCTGAACGGCCATTCTTAAGCTTGGAACTTTGACTTCGAGGGGGAGGATCGCCTCCACTCCGAAGAGTAATGAGTATGGAGTGGACTGAGTTAGAGTACGGTATGTGGTACGATATGCCCACAACGTCTCATGAAGCTTGAGATTCCAGTCTCTCTTTTTGGCTGAAGTATTTTTCCTCAGGAGCTTGCATAGAGTCTTATTAAAGGCTTCAGCTAGCCCATTGGCTCTTGGGTTATATATGGAGGAATATCTCCAGTCTATCTTGTGCTGAGTAGCGAACCTTGAGATTTTGAAGCTCTTAAAAGAAGGCCCGTTATTAGAAACGATTCTTCTTAGTGTACCGAAGCGGTATAAAATATTATGCCGGAAGAATGTTTTGACTTCTTTTAGCGGGACAGCTTCAGCCCATCTGGAGAAGTAGTCTGTCGCAGCCAGTATGAACCGGCGGCCTTTGGATGATGGAGGATCAATTGGACCAACTATGTCGGTGCCCCAAACTTCGAAGGGCCACGACGCCACCGTAGGATGCAACGGATTGGGATTCTTATGAATGAAATCACTATGAATTTAGCAGAGATGGCATTTCTTTGCATGCTCTTCGCAATCCCTTATCATGGTGGGCCAATAATATCCAAGTTGTTTGATCTGAAGCCGCATTTTGGGGCCAGACTGGTGAGCCCCGCAGATGCCTGAGTGAACTTCTTTCATAACTTTTCGGGCTTCGGCCGATGACAGGCAACTGAGCCAGAGTTGGTCATATGATCTGCGGTATAGAGTATTATTTACAAACACGTATCGGAGAGCTCTCTTCTTCAGCCGAATCCATGCAGATTTTTCTTCGGGCAGCTTGTTGTATAGGAGGTACTTTATGAAAGGTTCTCTCCAACCGGGCTTATCTTGAATGATCAAAGCTTTTTCGGCAGGATTGTTCTCTTGTTCTACGCTTTCTTCTTCACGCAAAGAGATTGGAGATAGAAGTTGCCAGCTTTTGACCGTGATCAGAATTTCATCCATGTCGGGATCAGCCATCTCCTTGGCTAAGCGAGCGAGTACGTCGGCTTTTCCATTCAACGCCCTAGGAACTCTCATTAGTTCAATATGGGTGAACTGTTTCATAAGCTCCACCACCCGGCTTCTGTATCGAGCTAACTCAGGTTTATATATCTTATAGTCGTCGCTTACTTGGTTGATGACAAGCTGGGAATCACCGTAAACCCGTAGTCGAAGGGTTTCCATTTCTATGGCGAGCTCCAGACCAGCTATCAGAGTTTCGTACTCAGCCCCGTTGTTTGTGCTAGAATCGGTGAGAGCAAAATAACGTCGTAGGGTTCCCATCGATGGCGTGATGAACACCAATCCTATCCTTGCTTTTATCTACGGGATGCTTGATTTGCCGGAGCTCTTCATTGATGAGGCTCCATCGAAGTAGAGCTCCCAACATGGCTCATCTTCCTCGAGGTGCAGCACTTGTTCGTTGGGTAACTCGCAATTGAGCGGTGACCCCTCTGATACGGGATGAGCAGCAAGGAAGTCTGCAAGAGCTTGCCCTTTTACTGCTTTTTGAAGGATATATACTATGTCAAACTCAAGTGCCCATCTTGATATTCTACCAGTTAGGCTTGCTTTGGTCATTAAGTGTTTGAGCGGGTCGACCTTAGAGATCAGCATAAACCGATGAGCGAGCAGATAGCGCCTCAGCTTCTTCACAGTGAACATCAATGCCAGGCATTGCTTTTCAATCGGGGAATAGTTGTATTCCGCCCCGACTAAAGTTTGACTGAGGTAGTAGAGGACATTCTCTTTTCCCTCCTCGTTGTTCTGGGCAAGGAGTGCACCGAGTGACTCATCTAGCGCGACAGTATAGAGAATCAATGGTTTATTTAGAATAGGGGCAGTAAGCACTGGAGGGTGCAACAGGTACTGTTTGATGCTTTCGAACGCTTCTTGACATTCGGCATCCCAGATAAAAGGAGCTCTATTCTTCATGAGTTTTGAGAAGGGTCTACATCTCCCCGATAAATTTGAGATAAACCTTCATATATAAGCAAGCTTTCCTTGAAAAGATCTTAGCTGCGTCAGACTCTTTGGAGGGGGCATCTCCATGATGGCCTTTATCTTTGATGGGTCGACTTGGATCCCTCAATGTCGGATTATGAAGCCCAGGAATTTCCCGATGACACGCCAAAAGCGCACTTTAGAGGATTCATCTTCAGATCGTATTCTCTCAGTCTGGTGAGAACGGTCCTAAGATCTTGGATGTGGTCGGCCTTAGCTTTAGTCTTGACGACCAGATCATCAACATAGCATTCGACGACTTTATGGATTAGGTCATCAAAGATATTAGTCATTGCCCTTTGATATGTAGCACTTGCGTTCTTCAGTCCGAACGGCATCACTTTGGAGCAGTATATTCTGATCGGGGTTCGAAATGTTGTGTGCTTCTCATCCTCAGGCGACATCTTGATCTGATTATATCCAGACGAGCCATCCATAAAGGTGAACAGCTCATAATTTGAGGTGTCATCGACTATCATCTCCATGACCGGTAGCGGGAAGTCGTCTTTAGGACATGCCTTGTTGAGGTCCCTTAAATCGACACAAACCCGGATCTGTCCATTTTTCTTCTTCACTGGGACTATGCATGCAATCCAGTCTGCATATTTCTCTTCCCTGATGAAGCCGGCATCGATGAGTTTCTTAGTTTCCTCGATGATCTTTTCTTCCAGTTCCCTTCTCATTCTTCGAGGAGCTTGTTTGACTGTCTTAGCATCAGGAGATATAGCCAGTTTATGCATAGCCACTTCAGGGGAAAGGCCATACATTTCTTTGTACATCCACGCGAAGCAGTCGACGAACTCATGCAGCAGGGCGATTATCTACTCTTTCATTTCCTCTGACAAGAGTGAGCTGATGTAGGTCGGCCTTGGATTATCGGGCGTTCCTAAGTCAATCTCGGTTAGCTCGTCAAAGGTTGCTTGTTCGCCATCTTTGAGCTATTGAGGAGCTTCTTCTGGCTGGGCTAGCTCGTCATCATCATTTGACCTTTAAATGGCTTCACCAACATGGATCATGTAGCATGCCTTGGAATCAGGCTGGATAAAACCTATGCCCCGTCTATCTAGAATTCTTCCATCGATGAGTGCTCAGACTTGAGGTGGATGCCATAGCCCTTCATAAAATTTTGCTTCAGACTCCGTTTGATATAACCGGCATCCGCACCTTCTGAAATATTCCCGCATCTCGGATGCATGGTATCTGGGATTGAGGACGGCTCTTATGCCTCTCTCATAGGGAAGACACGCGACAGACAAATCGTCCGGATGCACAACAAGATTTGACCCATAAAACAGGATGCCCTTCTGTCCATTTTTCCTTCCGGGAACGTAAAAAGTTTTTAGCTAGTCCACGGTAGAGACTGACAATGCATCGAGCTCTTTGCACATCTGCTCCGGCACCCTTGTGACAACTAGGGACCCTTCTGTAATTTCGAAGGTCTCTCATAGTTTCGCTTGTTGCATGGGGGTCCAATCTTCACAGCTGTTGCAAGGCAAGTCCTCTTCCTCTGACTCTTCAGTATCGCTGCCAAGATGAGGGCGGACTTTGCTGCTAGATGGGCTTTCAGTATCATATTCGTTCGTATCGCTACCGAAACGAGGGCGAGTTTTATGGAAGGACGGACTTCCAGCGTCGGACTCATCAGTGTCACTACCGAAACGCGGGCGCACTTGCGGTTTTTTGCTTTCGTAGGTGACAGCCAGCTCAGATTTGCTTTTGGGTTTTGGGGCCGCTCTGTCCTCAGTCAGTTATGGCTTAGTATTTTGGTGGTTCATAAAGTACCGAGAATCCTCATATCGGACTTCATGCACACCGAATGGCTGGATGTCTCCATCAATGCGTCTTTCTTCACCATTTTTAATATACTTCATGCACTGATGGAGAGTTGACGGAATGATGCTATAATCGTGGATCCACGGCCGCAAGAGAATTTTATAAGACGTGTCAGCGTCGATCACGTATATCTTAGCTTCGGTTTGCAGATCCCCAAATTTGATTGGTAGAGTTATGGATCGCAGAACTTGCTGGCAATTTTGATTGAAGCCTTGAATGACAATCCTTTCCTTTGACATATGTCGGACGTCCATTGACAAACTTTTCAGAGTTCGCAAGTTCATGATGTTCACTGAGGACCCTGGATCAATCAATATGCGATTAATCCGGTCTTCGTCGCTGTACCCTGTCATGTAAAGCAGCCGGTTATGCTTAGTCGTTCCTAGCAGCAAGTCTTCGTATTTAAACGTGACCGCGGCGGCATGCAGAGCATACTGGGCTTCTTTCATATTAATTTCCGCAAAGCGAGCCTGATACTGCTCAGGATTTTGTAGAGCGTGGATGAGAACATCTCTAAGTTTCTTAGATAGGACCAAGGCATCGTAGATGCTCAGGAGAGACGGAAGCTTCCGGAGATGAACCAAGACATTATAGTCCACTGAGGAAGGACTTGAATTTTCATAAGCCGGCTCTCTGCCATCTTGTTCATTACCGACTTGTTTTTCCTTCCCTTTTGGGGCGTTGCCCTGACTTGGCAGTAGAGCTCTGCCGCTTCTGAACTGGATTTGGTTGGCCTTTGTGGCGAGCTCCTTGTCCTCTTTGGGAAAACAGAGCTCCTCCTCAGAGTCGCTGCCCAGATGGATGGCGTGGCAGGTCATTATAGGGATTTCTTCATTGGAGTCTTCTTCTAGCTCCTCTAAAATCTCAGCCGCTTCTACAGGGAAGAACTCTTTCAATTGAATTAGAGTTCTTTCCTTCTGTTCATAGTCTTCGAGGGAATCGATATATTTTTGAATGGTCGATCTCCCTGCAGACTCTTTTTCGCGTCGAGCTGCACTTTTCTTCTTCTTGAGCTTCTTGGATTTTGAGCCTGATGGAGCCGAATTGGCAGCTGGAATGGTAGGCTTCTTCTGCCCTTCCCATTCTGTTCTGGGCTCTTTCCGAAGTAGGTTTAGCATCTTCTTCGTCTTATTAGATATGTACGCACTCCACGGAGGTTGCGGTGAGTCAGTTTCATTTCTCAGGGCGGCGGGTACAACTGTCTGCTCCCAGAAGGTTTCAGCTTCTGTCTGTATAAAGTTGGTGGTTGCAACTTGATTGTTCACCAACACACTCTTGGACAGCTCGATCTCTCCAGCCTTGTACTGCTTCTCGACCCAGTCTTTGAAGATATAGCAATCCTCGATAGCATGGCTCACTACTCTGCGGTACGGACAATACAGGGGATTGTCGGTCATTTTTGCTTCATGGGGTCTCTTCGACTCCGGCAATTGTAGACCATTGTTCAAGGCATCTTTGAATATCTTGCGAACCTTGTCCCTTCTGAAAGAGTAAACCTTGTTCTTTTTCTCTTCTAGGGAAGGCCCTTCTCCTCCCAGCAATGGCTTTCGAGGCCGGTTGGTTTTAGAATCGTCTGCCTTTCGCTTGTCTTCATTGTCGGACGCATTGAACACATTGGTACTGCGGGAATTCTCGCTTCTACGGTTTTCGTCCCTCTTGCTTTTCCAAGTCTTGTCTCTCGGAGTGTCTGGGGCGGACTTTTGCTTTGAGCGTTCCAGCATTTGGACTTTCTTGGTTAGCTCCTGAAACGTCTTAAGGCCTGCTGTACACAAGAATGGGACCATCCAATTGCTGAGGTTCCCAATGAGGAGGCTGACGGACTGATCCTGCTCTAGCGGCGGTTCACACTTGACAGTGAGGTTGCGCCATCGGTCAATAAAGTCTGTGTTGCTTTCGTTTTTCCCAGGCTTGGTTCTCACGAGATCAGCAGTGGAGATTTTTTCACTAACGCTCATGAATTTTTGCAGAAACAGAGACTCTATTTGGGCAAAAGTAGTGACGGACCCGTCTGGTATACTCGCGTACCAGTCGAAAGCGACACCAGTCAGGCTGTTGACAAACTGACGAAGAATGAGTGCATCATTGCCCCATCTATTTCCACACAACGCTTTAAAGTGGGCGACGAGCTGATTTGCGTTTCCCGTCCCGTCAAATCTTCCGAACTTAGGAATGACGTAGCTACTCGGGAACTCGATCAGATCGTACTGTGCGGGATATGGTCGCCCACTACTGCCAATTTCTTTCTGAGGTTCGGCTTCGGCCACCAATGTTTTAACCTTGCTGGTGACCAAATCCATTATCCGATCTTGTGTTAGCGGGATAGTGCTATCTTGGGCCAAGGCGTCCCCAGAAGCGGAATGTGGCCGGCTTTCGTGCGGCTCGACCAATCATGGATCCAAAGGGACATGCATTGGTTGCTTCGGGTTGTTATGACCTGGCTTATGAGTAGAGACTTGTGCTTGATTGGGAGGCGCTCGAGCAATTTGATCTATGAGCTGCATCACAACATTCGTCAGGTCATCGATTTTGGAGTAAAGCTTAGCCATTTCTTTATCTTTGCTCCTGAGCTGTTTTCGAAGCTCTTGAAGCAGCTCTTGCTCTGCGGTTCTGGGGTGGAAAGTTGGCTCTTCCTCGCTGTCCGAGCTTGACTCTACATAGACTGAGGGGTCAATCTGACTATCGGCCTCATCGAGAGGGTTTTCCTCATCCAGTGGAGGCGGCTGATCTTGGGAAGCGGCAACCACATTCAAGCCAGATTGGGCTTGGGATGTGGTAGCCCCATCCTTGCTTTTGCTGTGCAAGTTGTCGCTGGGATGCCCGCCCACCATATAGACCGTATGGATAACATATCCCCCTGTATTTTTATTACCGGCAGCTGATTTCACGGGTCGCTGTCGTGGCCCTCCTGTTTCGGTAACGGGCAATCGACTGAAAGCGGCCGACCTGACCAGGTTCTTGAATGGTGCTGGCACTTCTTTCTGAATTTGCCCCGCTGCTTTCGCGCGGCACAAAGCGCCTGATAGACACTTAAAGAGATGGTGCCATGCTTTCTCTGTCGGGGCTGGGACACGTCTCTTTGCAACATCGTTCGGACTGCCGTCTTCTTGATTCTGGCGGTCATGGCGTTTTTATGAACCCACTTCAGAGATTCGAAAGAATTACTGACTTTTACGGTCAACTCAGCCGTCGTCGCAGGATGACTCTGCTCTTGGAATCTCACAAGATTCCACTTGGCCGGAGTCCTGACCCTCTTGTTGGCTCGATACCTGAGCCGCTTCTGTCTCAGACTTTCTGTTTTGAGTACTTGGCTGGTTACGGCTCTTCGGGAAGCTGCTGTAGATCGGGCGATGGAGGACTTTGGAGATACACCTGATTGTGCATTTGTTGGAGTCATCGCCTGAGATCGTCTGCAACGTTTAATGTTGCCCTTTGTACCGAAAGTCTTGCCCCCAGCTGGAGCACCAGAGAGTCGTTCAGACACTGTCTTAAGTTTCGGTCGTGGTGCCTTAGCGATCACAACATTCGGCCTTTTGCCCCTTGAGACCGGCTTGACCATCTGTTTTGTCGGGATTTCTGCCAGATGAGCGCTTCCGGCAGGGTAGATAATGACGGAACCAATCTGGCGGGGCAGTTCCTCCCACTATCGACTGAGGCTTGCGAGGAGAACCATGCGAGCATTGATCTTGACCACGTACGGAATCGGGATCACATCAGAAGCTGGATCCATCTTAGGAGACATTGTCGTTGAAAGTTGATTGTTGCACGGAAAAACATTATTTCAGTACAAATATCGGCATATATGTTAAATGAGTTCGCATGAACTCTTGACCCGAGATATGGGAGGAGAGAAAGGTCCCACCGAGCGTGCCAGAATCTGTAGGGTGTTTATCGTCACCCCATTGAGATGGGAATGCGCGCGCTTGTCAGGTACATTACAGATTCCCCCTGCCTAGGATAGGATGGAGTTTATTGATTGTGGGGATCCGAATCTCTGGCAGCCGCGGACTAAGCTGCCGTTAATTACCACTCGTCTTTGGAGCGAGAAAACCTCCAATTGACGGGTCAAACAGGTCATGTGAACTCAATGTGCAGTGTTGTGTTTTAAAAGGGTTTTGGATATATTGGGGGCCCCACAGAGTTTTTTACGAGGGTCCCACTATCTGGATAGCGGGCTGGGGGTCAAGAGGGTTAGCAGCCCCCTTGCGGAGCGCCCCGTTAGAAATTTTTCCTAACGGGAACAGTGTTGTGGAGTGTGTGTGTGTGTGTGTTTAACATATTATAGTGGAGACGTGTTCATTTTGTTTTGTTCCATTTGTAAGAAAAAAAGGATATATATATGTATATTTTTTTATATATAAAAAAAGGCAAAAATAAATAAATAAATAAATATTTAGAGAAATGTTATTTTTTTTAAAAAAATATTATTTATAATTTATTTTTATTTATTTAATATTTTTTTAAAATAAAAATGATGAGAAGAAGGAAAAGAACGATGAAAGAAAAAAATAGAAATTAAAAAAAAAATATAAAGGGGGAAAGAGACTCGGCCAAAGGGCTCCCATTAAATGGGAGCTCTCCTCTCACATGACCCCACTTGAGGGGGGCCAAAGGGCTCCCATTTAATAGGAGCCCTCCACCTCACGTGACCTCACGTGAGGGGGGAGGGGAAGGCTCCCACTGATGGAAGTCTCTCCTGTGAGGCTCCAAAATTAATAAAAAAAATTTTATTACATGGAGTTCAACTCCAAAAGAATATTTTTGTGGAGTTAAACTCCAAAAGAATTTTAAATGGAGTTTTTAACTCCCAAAAAAATTTAATGTGGAGTTAAACTCCCCAAAAAGAATTTTATTGTGGAGTTGAACTCCAAAAGAATTTTAAATGTGGAGTTCAACTCCAAAACATTTTAAATGGAGTTCAACTCTAAAAGATTTTTATTGCGGAGTTAAACTCCAAAAGAATTTTAAATGGAGTTGAACTCCCAAAAAGATTTAATGTGGAGTTAAACTCCCCCAAAAGAATTTTATTATGGAGTTAAACTCCAAAAGAATTTTAAATGTGGAATTAAACTCTAAAAGAATTTTATTTGTAGAGTTAAACTCCAAAATTTTTTCTCCTTTCTCTCTTGAGAAGAAACCCAAAATGGGTTCTTTTGAAACTCCAAGATCTAGATCTTGGATGATAAAAAAAGAGACCCTTTTTCTTCTCTTGATGAAGACTTGGGAGGTGGGTTTATGGTAAAACTTTATTTAGTTAAAAAAAAGAAGAGCTAAGCTCTTGATTTAATTGGAAAATGAAAAGGAAGAGGATGAACTCGTAAGAGAGAGGATGGAGGAACAAACCCTAGTTTTTGGGGAGAATGGGAAAGTTGTTATAGATATTTTCAGCATGTTTTCCTTTATAGGCTACACACTTTACATATGGGCTTTACCAAATGGCACTTATGCCACCCCATACCTTATGTGCTTATCTCTTTTTGCACATAGGCTGTGGGGTTTACAAAATTTTGGCTTTTTGCTCATTTTACATACATTTATTTCTATACATATATATAAAAAAAGAATTACATTAAACCAATTTATGGTTTCATTTCTTTTGTCATAGGGCCGGTCCCTTTGACTTGGGCTTGGGCCTACTTGAACTGGGCTTGGGCCCACCTGGTTTGGGGTTGACTTTGACTTTGACTTGGTCAACCGGGGTGTAATTTTCTACCCCAACATATACGTCATAAAAATGCGATGCTCAAACGAAACCAATCTCAAATAGGACATATAAAAATGCTACGTGCGTCTGATCGCACGAAAATCGAAATCAAGACAGGTGCCACGATGTGTACAGAAATAAAACTAAGTGCAACGAGCATGCACAAAAACATATGTCGAGTGCAACGGGTGTGCACGATAACAATATCATGTGCATCTGATATGCACGAAGAATCTCGATTTAGTGCATCTAGCGGGCACAAAATCGCATCTAGTGCGCCATGTGCGCGCAAGAATCCCAATTAAGTGCACAAGGTGCATGAAAACATAATCTAGTGCAACAAATACACGGAAATTTAAATCAGGGTCACTAGGTGCCCGAAAACTCATAAATGCCTCAAATGCGCATAAAAACAACACCGAGCATGCCAAGATGTATAAAGTCATAAACATGTACAGCTGTGTGCACAAAATCCATTAAGGTACAGAAAGTGAGTGTAAACTACACTGAATGCATACATCAAAATCATGTGCATACTATATGCACAAAATCAAACCAAGTACCTCGGAATACATATCAAAACTGAGTGCAAATGGGTATGCACAAAATGAAAATCAGTACGACTGATATATAAAATACGAATCAAGTGCAACTGTGGTGCACATAGGAAATATCAATCATAAAATGAATCGTCAAAATACCAAAATCCAAGACGACAGAAACGTGATATCCGAATCACCAAGTCGCAAATCATAAAGAACTGTCGTCGATGTTCCCCTCCTCCAATGTCGAAAGGTGCCGGTGTATCCAAGGCTGGCAGACCAACAATATCTATTTGCCTCCTGCCCACGGTCTCACGTCCTCTGTCCTTAGATCCTCGGTTCTCTCTGCGGATTACCTGCTACTTGACTCCTCGGCTCGACATCCCGATTTTGGAGTGTAACATTTTGAAAATTTGGAATTAAATAAAATTATTTAATTAAATAATAAAGTGTTAAATTAAAAAGTTATTAAAACCAAATAAGACAATATCATAAGTTTTATGTAAAACAAATTAAATTTTAGTTTTAGTATGCAACATAAATAAATTATAAAGGTTTTAATATGAATTTTAGCTTCATTTTAATAATAAGGGTGTTTTATAATAACATAAGTTGTGAAGGGTTTCTATGTAAAGTTTATGGATTTGTGCAAATGGGAAATTGTTAAGGGTGTAAGTGAAAAAGAGGTAAATTAGGTTTTGTTCAGAATTTTATCTTAAGATAAATCAAAATTGATGGATAATGCAAGGACACCTCTTACTTGCATGCACACACTCACTCAAACACCTCCTCCTTGTATGAAACAATCACACCTTGATCATTGACACCTCCTCCTACACCTCACCCTTCCCTTCACCATTTATATAAGTTGTTCAGATCAATTAATCAATTTAAAAACTTCTGAAAATTCAAAAGAAAGCAAAGAAAAACAAAACAAAATAAAGAAGAGCAAGAGAAGAAACGAGAAGAGCTAAGTCTAGGGATCCCTCATCATCAAGGTAGGACTAGAAGCTTGTGCATCTTGGGGAGAGTTATTCCAGCAATTACTTGATGGTAAAATCCTTAATCACAGTAGGAATTAGATTCTGAAACTAGTTCAAGGTTGAAATCATAGTGTCCATAATATCGTATTTTTAGCAAAACTGAACTCTGTTATAATCTGCTATAGTTTAGATAAAAATCAAAGTAACAAAACAGTGCCAGAATGATGTATGTAGGACCTAGAACAACCATAGGAGAATGGACCCAGGGGATCGGATGTTGGCCGGCGACCTTAAGAGGAATTTCGGCGTCGCCGGATTTCTGGGGGGTTTGGGTGTTTTGGCTTGTGGGGTAGGTCTCTGTGTAGAGTTTGGCTATTTTGGTATTATTTAAACAACTTAGTTTAACTGTATATAAAATCTGAAAGGTAATATCGGAAAAGGTATATATAAAACCCAAAATACGATACGTGTAAAACGTAACGTGATCTGTTTTCTGTCGCGGTGCAGAGTTGGGATAGATTTCAGTGAGGTTAAGTATTAAGTCGTTTGCAATGGTCGTATGTAGTGTAATTAGAACGTACAATTTGTGTTTTCATGATTTTTGTCGTATCGGAGTAGCCGTTTCTTTATACAAGTTATTGCAATGTTAGATTCCAATACGGGAACTTCAGAGGCCGCGAGGAAAGGAAAAAGGATCGGCGATTCCTGAGTGGATACGACGTATTTCCGGTGAGTAGATTTACATCTACGGAGGAAGTCGGGTGGATGGCGTATAGCACCCCCGCAACTGTATAACTATTATTATGATATCTAATTAAGTTTAGCTCTTCGTCAAAGCATCAATATGGTATTGCATCTTGTATACTTCCATTTGTATAAAGTTTCATATGTAGTTTTTAAATGAGATATACGTGATATTGATCCGTATGATATGGGTATGAATTGATAAGTTTGTACGAGGGATCATGCCGTACTTAAGGTGATATGGATATAACGATATGATGAACTTTGTATGCCTATTAACGACTAATTTATTCTTTGACTCGTAGAGATAAATTATGTTTTGTTTTAGGTTGTAATACTGGTATGAGCTATATTATTTTAAAAACCACGATTCGTTGTCTTTTAAATAAACTACCAGGATACATGCCAGTTTCTAAAACAAACATCTCTTTTAAATCTAAGGCAGCTTCTTTGTTTCAAACTTAACGTTTCGATCCTTTCTAAAGATAAGGGTATAGTTCATAACAAATAATTACAATAAGTATGTTTAGATTATATTATCTATAATATATGTTTCCGCGTTACGCACACTCTGGTAGAACACTGCACAAATACCAATGAGTAATATGCTGCACAAGCACTTAAATATATGTTACACTACAACTCATTGGTACTTCCATGTCACTGTAGAATCGTTCTGATATATATGTGTTAATATATAGATTATTACACCGTAGAACACTTGCACAAATACTAATGATTTACATGTTGCACGAGCACAGACGCTTATGCTATACTACACATCATTAGTAGTGCCATGACAAATTAGAATTGAAATCATTATGTTATGTGATAGGATTTCGTAGTCTTTTACTATTTATGTTATAGTACTATAGATGTATTTGATTTCTTGAGATTTCTGAGTATTTTACTTCTGATGATATATATATCGGTGGTATGGGACACTGTTATATATATATCCATATATAGTATACCATCGGTACAAACTATGCAATTATTCTTATTCCTTACTTGATATTTTGAGATGATGAGTAATACGTCCACCATGAGTTTTGTGCTTTCTGGTTTTATTCCGGACCGAGTGGGGGGATATACGGTCGCGGATTTGTACGTTATCCAGACTAAGCGGGGGAGATATACATTTGGATACATGGTGGACCCGGTCGAGACCGAGGAGCAGGATAGCCGCATTGAGACGGGGGAGCCTAGCGAGGATACTCGATACCGGAGATAGAATTAAGCACGGCAGATATCCAGGGGATACTGACCGGAGATTGAGATGAGCACGGCAGCTATCCAGAGGATACTGACCGGGGTTCGATTAGGTACGGCAGATATCCAGGGGATACTGATCGTAGCCAGGATATCGGGTGATGATCATCTATTGAGATGGTGTCGACGGTATCTGTATTTACGTGTCGATGTTGGACACGAAAGATTTCGGATTTCGATGTCGATACTGGGCATCTATTTGTATATTGATACGATCATTATCATGAGGTATATCGTTAGATATGTATTTATTGGATTCCATCAGGACTGATCCAGGGGACAGTACCTGCATATATTTATACAGACATTCATAGCCAAAAAAGGGAATTCCAATAGGGATAATAGATTCATGATTTTGATTCATATGACATTGAGATATTATGCCTGTGATTGCATGATAGCTAGTGTTGTACCTTTGCATATCATATAGTATATCGATACAGATTATGATAGTACTATACCTATGACCTTGGTAATCGTCATGTATTTCGATTTCTACCTTTAGATGCACTTTTATTCACTGAGTTGGCAACTCATCCCCGTTGTGCCACAGTTTCTTGCAGGTTTTACCGCTTGGATTATCAGCGGTTTGGGCACACATTCTTTTGGGGATTGATGGGTAAGTGAGTTGTTATTGTATCCTACCCACTCTTGATTATTCATATATTCTTGTATCTAGTGGAAACTCCATCAACTTAGAAATGACATATTATGGATTTAGAATCGAGGAATAGAGTTGTGTTTTGAGTTGTCGCACTCTTTGGAGTCGACTTCTGATTTAGATTGATTGGTTACTCCATTGTTTGGACGTGGAGACTAGCTTCCATTGGGATGCTATTTTTTTTATGTTGTATCGGGTTTTTATAAAAATGGAAAGGAGGTGATGTCAAGTTTCAAAACGTCATAAATGCTTTTCAACATACTTAGATGTTATTTTAAATTGATTTTATCAGATGATTATTGAAACCTCACCTCCAATAATTTCAAAAAGGGTTTAGATTCCGGGTTTCGGCTTACTTGGATTGCGTTGATGTCTTTAGATATCATGTAATTTAAGTGCCGGTCACGTGCTACATTTGGGCCGTGACAAAGTTGGTATCAGAGCGTTTGGTTTTACCTTTGTTCGAGTCTAGGTTGACTATATGGAGTCTGGGAATACATTTTTACCTAGGCTTGACCTTATAGGACTTAGACTTGACTTTGGGGGTCTTATACCAGAATTTTCGTTATATAAGACGACCTTTGTTGATGGATTAGGTACTAAGTAGAGTGACATACCGTACTTATGTTCCGCAGCATATTTACGATATGATACTCCACCTAAGTTACCTTAGAATTTATATCTTGATGATTTTCCTTCTATTCCTTCCGTTGACCTATCTTCGTCAGTGCATGATTGATTGTTTCGATCACCATGTTATGAGGACCGAGAAGGCTACAGTTAGAGATACGGTCAGAGCAGATTTGTCTGGGACAAGGACTGACTGGGGTGACTTTTCGATGATATAGAGACGTCCTTTATTCATATATAATCGAGTTCTAATTGTGGAGCGAGTTTCTTCGGAATCCGCACCAGATGGTAGAATCATTGTTAGAGCTCAGGCAGACTTGAGACGTGATGTTTTCCCCTCTCCGAAGATCATGCTGTTGGGTACTGTTCAGGCAGCAGTATCAATCTTTGCTAAGATTATCGAGATGTTAATTCCGGAGTTCATGAAGTTAAAGATTGACGAGGTTACAAGTGTAGATGGAACAACAGGATTCATAGACGTTCAGAGGTGAGATGGTTAGGATTTTAAATCCGTTGTGGCGTTTCGATATGAGATCGGTGAAAATGATGTATTTCTTCCGATGGAGTTTGTTCAGACCAGATGCAAGTAGTTCAAGAAGAAGATCGTGTAGTAAGCTTTTCTCCGATAAATTGGGACGAGTCTTCGAAGGTGAGATTAGCCAGACTTCTCTACAGGGTATCAGAAGTAACAGATTCACTAAATTCTCCAAGTCTGCTTTCTGGCTGGATATTGTAGAATTCTAGGGTCACGTAGTTGCAAGAGATGAGATATGTAGGGACCCCAAAGAAGATAGAAGCGGTACAACACTGGCCCAGACCTGTTTCAGTTATTAAGGTTCGAAGTTTCTTGGGTCTGGCCGGTTATTACAGACGTTTTGTGCAGGATTTTATCAGGATCTCTGCACCGTTGACCGGACTGACTAGGAAGGAAGTTCCATTTCTTGGGACAGATGCATAGAGTTTCCAGCAGTTAAAGACTTGATTGACGACTGCACCTGTCTTATCGTTACCTTCCGGGTCAGGTGGTTTTGTTGTGGATTGTGATGCATCTCGAGTGGGTGTAGGCTATGCATTGATGCAGCACGGCATGGTTATAGCTTATGCTTTTCGACAGTTGAAGAGGCACTAGCAGGACTACCCCACTCATGATGTGGAGATGGCTGCTGTAGTATTCGCTCTGAAAAATTTGGAGACATTACTTGTGTGGAGAGTCGTGCTAGATTCTCACAGATCATAAGAGCTTAAAGTATATTTTTCAGCAGAGGGATATGAATCTAAGGCAGCGTAGATGGAGGGAACTCGTGAAGAATTACGATTGTGAGATCTTGTATCATCCAGGCAAAGCAAATGTTGTAGCGGATGCTTTGAGTCGGAGACCTGGAGGTAGCTTATCTTATTTACGCATCTTGCAGAGACAGTCTTCTACAGACAGGCAGATTTTATGTGATAACCGTATACAGTTTGAGTTCACCTCAGTAGGAGGACAGTTAGCACATGTTCGCACCCGACCTCAGTTATTGGATAGTATTCGAGAGACACAGCCCACAGATGATCGTATGACAGAGATTATGGATCAGGTTAGGCAGAGCAGAGAGTCGGAGTTTGTGATTGATGACAGTGGGGTATTACATTTTGGAACCCGTCTTTGTATGCCAGATTCGGATGGACTGAGATGTGAGATCTTAGAGGAGGCCTATAGGTCAGCATACAGTATTCATCCTGGTTCCACCAAGATGTATCATGATTTAAGGGATGTTTATTGGTGGAGAGGTATGAAGAGCGACATTGCGGAGTTTGTTTCAAGATGCTTGACTTGTCAGCAAGTCAAGGCAGAGCACCAGAGGCCGGCTGGAGAATTGCAGCCCTTAACCATACCTGAGTGGAAATGGGAACAAATTTCCATGGATTGTGGTGGGTCTACCCAGGACTAGCAGAGGGTATGATTCCATCTGAGTGATTGAAGATAGACTGACAAGGGCAGCTCACTTTCTATTAGTGAAGACGACGTATGGGTTACACGATGCGTTCAGATTTATATCGACGAGGTTGTCCGATTGCATGGAGTTCCAACGAGCCTAGGGTCAGATAAGGGTATCCAGTTTACTAACAGGCTGTGGCAGAAACTTCAAGAAGTTCTTGGTACACGATTGAGTTTTAAGTACAACTTTTCACCCTCAGACGGATGGTCTGTCAGAGCGGACCATTCATACTTTAGAGGATATGCTTCGAGCTTGCAGCCTTGATTTCGGTGGTAGTTGGGATCGTCATATACCTTTGATGGAATTTTCGTACAACAATAGTTTTCAGAAGACGATCCAGATGGCTCTCTTTGAAGCTTTGTATGGATGGAAATGTCGATCGCATGTTTGCTGGATGACACTGAGCGAGAGTAGCATTTTGGGACCGCAGGTAGTACAGGAGACTACGGAAAAAAATTCAACTGATACGGGATAGAATGAGAGCGGCCTAGTGCAGACAGAAATCATATTCAGACCATCGATGTCGTAAACTCAAATTTGATGTGGGAGACCATGTGTTCCTTTATGTATCTCTGATAAAAGGTGTGATGCGTTTCGGGAAGAAGGGGAAGCTCAGCCCCAAATGTGTCGGACCCTACGAGGTTCTAAAGAGAGTGGGTGCTGTAGTTTATCGTTTAGCACTTCCACCAAGTTTTCCCGATGTGCATCCGGTGTTTCGCATTTCGATGCTTCGCAAGTATCTTCACGATCTTTCTCACGCGATCCAGCATCAGACCTTACAGCTTGAGCCGGATTTATCCTATACAATGCAGCCTGTAGCTATTCTAGACAGGCAGGCAAAGAAACTGAGATCGAGGGTACTTCCATCTATAAAGGTTCTTTAGCAAGAAACGAATCACGAGGAGATTACTTGGGAAACCGAGGATGCGATGCGAAATGATATTTCCACGTTTTTTGAGGGTATGCCTAGTTAATTTTAAATTCGGGGACTGAATTTTCTTAAGGGGGTAATATTGTAACATTTTGAAAATTTGGAATTAAATAAAATTATTTCATTAAATAATAAAGTGTTAAATTAAAAAGTTATTAAAACCAAATAAGACAATATCATAAGTTTTATGTAAAACAAATTAAATTTTAGTTTTAGTATGCAACATAAATAAATTATAAAGGTTTTAATGTGAATTTTAGCTTCATTTTAATAATAAGGGTGTTTTATAATAACATAAGTTGTGAAGGGTTTCTATGTAAAGTTTATGGATTTGTGCAAATGGGAAATTGTTAAGGGTGTAAGTGAAAAAGAGGTAAATTAGGTTTTGTTCAGAATTTTATCTTAAGATAAATCAAAATTGATGGATAATGCAAGGGCACCTCCTACTTGCATGCACACACTCACTCAAACACCTCCTCCTTGCATGAAGCAACCACACCTTGATCATTGACACCTCCTCCTACACCTCACCCTTCCCTTCACCATTTATATAAGTTGTTCAGATCAATTAATCAATTTAAAAACTTCTGAAAATTCAAAAGAAAGCAAAGAAAAACAAAACAAAATAAAGAAGAGCAAGAGAAGAAATGAGAAGAGCTAAGTCTAGGGATCCCTCATCATCAAGATAGGACTAGGAGTTTGTGCATCTTGGGAAGAGTTATTCCAGCAATTACTTGAGGGTAAAATCCTTAATCACAGTAGAAATTAGATTTTGAAACTAGTTCAAGGTTGAAATCATAGTGTCCATAATATCTTATTTTTAGCAAAACTGAACTCTGTTATAATCTGCTATAGTTTAGATAAAAATCAAAGTAACAAAACAGTGCTAGAATGATGCATGTGGGACCTAGAACAAACCATAGGAGAACGGACCCAGGGGATCGGATGTTGGCCGGCGACCTTAAGAGGAATTCCGGCGTCGCCGGATATCTAGAGGGTTTGGGTGTTTTGGCTTGTGGGGTAGGTCTCTGTGTAGAGTTTGACTATTTTGGTATTATTTAAACAAGTTAGTTTAACTGTATATAAAATCTGAAAGCTAATATCGGAAAAGGTATATATAAAACCCAAAATACGATACGTGTATGTTTCCCCCAATCAGAGCAAAGCTCTGTTTGAATTTCAAAAATTCAAAAATTGAAGCAACGCTTCAAATTCCTTGCGCTGCGCACAACGCGTCACGTGTCAAAAGCTGATACGTCAGCGCAGCGCCCAAGGCAGCGCGCCCAATCAGAGCAAGATTCTATTTAAAACAAAATTAAAAGAAGCAACGCTTCAGATGCGCTGCGTTTGCGCCAAACAGAATTAAAATTCCAGTAAGATCTTTCTGTTCTTGTTAAAACAAGATGATTTTCTTCTGTAAAACAGAAGCCCTTGGATCAAAGATCCAACGGTGGGGAAAATCCCCAAATCACTCAGAGAATAATCTCTTTAACAAATTTAACAAATTAATGGGCACTATATAAAGGCCCCTAGACCCCAATTCAAAACACAACAAAGACAGAGATAGAAAAACAGAGAAACAAAGAGAGATCCCCTCTAAAGAAAAGTTTGAAGAATTCAGAAAGAAAAAAGAAAGGTAAACCTTTTAAAAAGAAGAACTTCTTCTGAAAAGATCATTGATCTAAGAACAAGATCAAAGATCTTCAATAAAAAACTTAATAATAACAAAGGCATTGCCTTTTTATGAACCATTGGTTATGGAATCTTAAAGATTCTTTTCTTGAATCCAAAATTGGATCAAGATATTAAAACAGTGCCTTGCACTTGCAAATCTGCACTGTTGCGCTCTTGGGTTGGCGCAAGCCACCAGAGAGCGCCACGTGTCAGCACCAGAATAACTTGCGCTATGCGCTTTTAAAATAGAGCATTGCTCTGTGAAATTGGCGCAACTCACCAGAGCGCGCTACGTGTTAGCAGCGCAACAGCGCAGCGCACTGCGCTTGCGCTCACCAGAGCGTGACACGTGTCACCTCCACATGCGCTTGCGCTCAATAATTGGCGCAAAGCGCCTGACAGGCCACATGGCCGCTGTCAGTTTGATTAATGCACTGCATTATTTACAGAAGGGCCAAGCCCAATTAAAAAAGGCCTAACAGGCCAAATAAATGCCATGCATTATCTTAAAAGGGCAGAGCCTAAACAAAACAGATGCTGCGCATCATTTAAAAGGGACAGAGCCCAAATCAAAAAGGCCTAGCAGGCCAAAAGAAAATGCTGTGCATTATTAAATAGGGGCAAAGCCCTAGCACAGGCCTAATAGGCCAAAGATAAAAACGTTGAATATTCTCAACTGGACTTAGCCCAATCATGGCCGTAAGTCCTCAAATTAAATTGACTGAGCAAGACTGCTATCTTAAATCAATTTACATCCGGTTCAAGGGTACATATCCAAACTCCTCTGACACCTATCGTTGTAATCCTTCAACGACGTCAGAGAGGTGACGGGTCCCGACAACCACACATTAATACGGACTGTGGGGTCCTTAAACCCATGGACTTATGCGTCCTTAAACTAATGGACTAATGCGTCCTTAAACACATCTATATGGACTATGGGGTCCTTAAACCCATGGACTAATGCGTCCTTAAACCAATACTCGTCCCCAAAATGGGAATGATGGACCACCATGTCCCTAAACTGGTAATGGACCGCAATGTCCTTAAACTACCTATGGACCACTACGTCCCTAAACTGGAACAATAGAGCCCCCAAACGCTCTTTTGTCGGATCTAAACGATCCCGTTTAAGTTGATCTTAGCCTCAAATATGGCTAACGTAATCTTAAACATTCAAACAGACTTTAGTCCCAAATTGGACTATAAGACCCCCAACCAACTTTGGTTCAAGGGTACATCTCCGAACTCCTCTGACACCTGTCGTTGTAATCCTTCAACGTCGTCAGAGAGGTGACGGGTCCCGACGGCCATATATTAAACGGACCATTATGTCCCTAAACTGGAACAATAGAGCCCAAATGCTCTTTTGTCGAATCTAAACGATCTCGTTAAGTTGATCTTAGTCTCAAATTAGACTAACGTATCCTTAACAAACGTTTAAGTTGATTTTAGCCTCAAATATGGCTAACGTATCCTTAAACCAAAATCCTAAACCCAAATCTAAGAAAATACGGATTTGGACTAATCCACGTCCTACGGGCGACGACATAAATTAGTCTCCGTATACAATCCACGGGCAACTACAAACAAAACAAACACCCACGACACGAAGTGAAATTATGGAGAAGGAGAAAATTGTTATCGCGATGCGGTAGCGTAATTAACTGCAGGGGCTTGCGCCTGCAGGGAAGAGCGTCCCCACAATCAAAAACCTCTCAAGCGAGGGGGAATCTGACGAAGTCTGCTACATCGGCCGCATCCGTCTAAACCTCCGATACATGGTACCATAAATCAACTTGGCACCTTCGGAGAGGTGGACGGATAAAACCAAATAGCATCTGCCCTGAATCTCAGGCAAGACGTCTTCACGTCGTCCCCGTCTTTCGGAGGGAAACAAATTCTGGCACGCCCGGTGGGACCTTTTTCTCTTTCCACTCCACACTTCGTGTATCGTCTTCGCGAACGAATCGCGGTTTGTTAATGGTTGCCTTTGGGTTTCAAGTTACTAAGATTTAGTCTTTTTCCTGGCACAGAAATCAAGTATCAATGGCCTCCAACTGCTCGAGCTGCTCCAAATGCCAATGCAACCGACGCTCCGCCTCACCTGGAGGTGTAGCCTATGGGCCTCAAGCGGCCTCCATCGTTGCCATGCCGGTGGAACAAGTGACCCAGGCCACCACCGGTCTGTTTTTCGGGACCATGCTCCCGCCTGCAAGCTTCACTATTCCAGTGCCCGCACCAGAAGCGCACAAGAAGTCGGTCTTCGATTGGCTCACTGCTATAACGGCCCCTTTCAACGGGTCGTCCAATGTCAAACTGGCAGCCTCTGTCTTTACCAGGCTGAACCAAAACTCTGATGGGCCCGCCAAGAAGCCCATGAACCCTGAAATGGTCGTCCCGAGGAAGACAACCACCTCTGCTCCTGAAGTCGTCAAGGTGGCTTCTCCTGTTAAAGAGTCGGTCTTTTCAAGGCTGACTATTCCGGCTCCTGCTCTTACTCGAGGGTCTGTCTTTGACAGATTGAACATCGCCACTCAAAAGACAACATTAGTCTTTAAGAGGTTGGCACCAGCGGCCCCTCATCTGGACAGGGGGCAAGACGAAACTATCCCTATCGCCGAGCCAGCCCCAACGGCTCGTCACGCTCGATGTCGCCACTGGCGCCGAGTAAGGAAGGCCGGGGGCAACTTCCCCTCAGGGCTAACTCTACCTACTCCAGTGGTGGAAGTTAATGCTGCTGTTCCAACTGGGAACAGCTTTGAACCGCTAAGGAAGGTACGCAAGAACTCTCCGATTGCCACGCTAAAAAGATCTCCTCCACCTGCGGAGAGGGTTACAGAAACAAAGCTGGAGCAGCCCCCTCAACGGCTGTCCTCCAAAATTTATAAGGTCTGGCGGAGGGTTCAAGATTCCGTAATCGACCAAGATCACTTTTGCCGGCAGAAAAGGGCGAAAGTGCAGGAAGAAAAGAACCGTCTTGTCAAACAACAAAGGACGACAACCGCCAGGGTGCCCGCCGCAACGGCCCCCTCAACTTCAACGGCCCACAAGAGAAGAAGGCTGGAGAAGATCCCCATGCCCGCAGCAAATGCCAAAGGCGGTGAGCCCAAACGCCCTAAGTCCAAGGGCATTGTGGTCCATACCGTCTACATGGCGTCTGGTAAAGAGGACAGCCATATATCTACAGGTCATAAACCGCTTACGCGATCAATGACTAAAGCGCAGGAGCAGCAGCAAAAGCTCCCGGAAATGATGATCGCGATGGCCGCACTCACTGGGCCAAAAGAAAACCCCGAAGCGTCCTCAGATCAGCGACAGGAACAAGAAACCGACGCTGAGTTCCTTCGGAGAATATTGGAAAAGAAGGATAAAGAGGCTGCAGAACAAGCAGCCAATATAAAACAAATGGCCCTCTTGTTCCAAGACATGGTAGGGATAATGATCCAGCAAGATCCTCCTGCCGAAGATCCTCCGATCGTCCTTGAAGATGACAGAGGAGAAACGTCGAATCCACCACCGGCTCTTTCAACGGCCAAGGAGGAGATAATTTCCAAGGCTGACCTGGACGAATATATAGCTCAGCAGATAAGGGTTCACTAGGAAACTGAGGCAGCCGGTCAGGTCGTTAAAATGAGGCGACCATATTCGAGCTGGTACGATCAGATAAAGTACCCGCCGGGCTATACAATACCGAAATTCCATGTCTATAAGGGGACTGGAAATCCCCATCAACATGTTACCCAGTTCAGGGCTCTTTGCGGCAATACCGGCGGTGATGATAAATTGTTGCTTCGCCAGTTCGTCGGTTGCTTATCGGAGACAGCATTCGAGTGGTACTCTGAGCTCCCAAACAACTCTATTAAGACATTCGCTGAAATGGAGTTGTTGTTTACCTAGCGCTTCGCAAGTGCCAGCGAGCGTACCTCAATCACAGCTCTGATTAATGCGAGAGTGAAGCCGGGCGAGACGTGGGTCCAATACGCGATACGGTGGAGGAACCTATGGTCGAAATGAGAACAACGCATTGAAGAAGCGCCGGCAGTGGGCATGTTCGTGGGCACCTTAGATCCTCATGCAACTATTTCACAGTTCATGATATTCTTTAAACCAACCACGTTCCAGGCCCTAATCGACAAGCTAGCCCAGATGGACCAGATGGGTCACAGACCGTCTCCTCCAAAGCCGGACTCTCGAAATGAGAAGGAGAAAGGAAAAGCAATCGCCGCCGCCAATGCTCAACAACAGCCGAGCAACTTGAAGCCGGTTGTCCGTCAAAACAATACGCGTCCACACCCGTCCCTCGAGGAAAAGCTGGGGCATCCTTACTCGTTTCCTCAAAATAAAACTAGAAGACTATTTGAGCTGGCATTGCGTAACAGACTTATTAATCTACCGGAGTCAAGACGTCCATCGTAGCCAAACGACGTCAATAATCCCAATTACTGTCCCTATCACCGAGTATTGGGTCATCCGATTAAGGATTGCTACGTATTTAAAAACTGGATTGAAGATCAATATCAGCAAGGCAAGTTCGCGTTGTCTGAAAGATGGAAGGTGAACCTGCCGCAACCTCATACCTCTAAAAAGGTGAATACGCCGGGGGCAACGTGCTCCCTCGTTGAAGAAGCTCCATGGGAGGTTGTGTTATCGGCCAAAACCAAAAGGATACTGAATGATCTCAAGCCATGCCTGGCGGTCAAGTGGAAGAACCCGCTAGAACCCCAGATCATTGAAGGGATACTGAAACCGCGCCCAACTCCGAAGATCGGCGGTGATGGACCGAGCACTCGCAACCAGCCGTCAAAATCTTCAAAGAAAAAGAAGAAGAAATCCAAGAAGCCCGTGAAGCCTGGCGACAAGCGCACGGACTTACAGAAACAAATTGACGCGCTGGAAGAATACAATCAAAAGGCACGGACTCCCATCACACTCCAGGAGTTCCTCAACTACGTCTTTCAAGAGGAAGATGAGGGAGAGAGCTCGTCGGATAAATCCGAGGAATACGTGGCGAGCTGCCATGTGATCTCTCACTCGTTTACGGACGATGAGAAAACTCCTTACACTGAGAAGCTGGGGGCAGATCCTGAACCGAAATTTCTGGGGCCATCAGATGAAACCATTGATGCATTCCTCAATGAAGCTCTGTTAAAAAGTAAGGCTGATCTGGAACGCGAGACGGTCCTATTTGAAAAAGCCAAGCGCTGGCAATTAGACGAAAAGGTCGAGACACTCCCGTCAAATCAAAGTACAGCCATCGCGGACAAAACCAAATTCAAGACAAGGAAAAGGTTTGCTAGAGCCGTATCACTGGGGATGAAGCTACCACCCTCTCAAGAAAACAATATCGGCAAAACAGAATTGCACCCCTCCTATTGCTTATATCATCGAAAGGTTTCGCACCCCACCGAGGAATGCAAAGCTTTCAATAAATGGTGGCAGGGGTATGTCGCTCACCGACAACATTTTAAACGGGAGAAGCGCAAAACTCATCGGGAGCGGAAAAGTACGACCGAGGAGCCTAGAAGAACTACTGGCGATTGTCGCATGGTTAACGCTGGGAAAGCGCAAGTTCTCACATTCGGGAGCGACTCTGACGAGGAAATGGAGCTTAGCCCTCTCTTTAAAGAGTCCACCTCAGGAAAAGAGGAAGATCCGAAAGCCTGGGAGAATATCCGGCTGCGTAATCGTACGCTACCCGAAAAGAATTTTGAACCCTCAAATAAAAAAGATAAGGGAAAAGAGAAGGTCTCTGAGGATATCGCCCTAGATGACCAAGTTGTGGAAGGGTTAACCGCCAAAGACCCGCCAAAGAAAAATAAGGTGGACTATAACGTTATGGCACATTTAAGGAAGCTACCCTCGCAACTCAGCATTCTTGACGCCCTCTTACTATCAAAAGAAGCAAAGGATTCACTGATCAAAGCGCTACAGGACCCAGAGCAATTCCAAGCTTTCCTCGCCGAAGAAAAGATGAAAGACGAGCTGGAAGAAGTGCACACAGCTGATATCACTTTCGGGGATGAAGACCTCCTCCTTGGGACGTGTGAACATAATCGTCCCCTTTATGTCTTAGGATACTTCCACGATATAAAGATAGGCAAAATCCTGGTTGACAATGGGTCCTCCGTCAATCTCCTCAATGTACGGGTGTTGAAAGAAATATGCATCAGCGTCCAGCACCTTGCTCGGGATAAGATCACCATCTCCGGGTTCGACTCTCAATCATCACGGACTCTCGGGTCTGTCATACTGACGTTACGCTTTGGGCTACTCGTCACGGATGTTAAATTCCACGTAATCGACGCCAAGACATGCTATAATGCTCTGCTCGGCTGGCCATAGTTACATGAGTACAACATCATCCCTTCTACACAGCATCAGTGTATGAAATATTTTAAGGGCGGTCTCGAGTATACCGTAACAGGAGTGCTGAACCCATTCTCAGTGAACGAAGTCCACAAATATGAGGATGCAAAATACTTCTTGCCGGATTTCGAAGACACGGAGAGGTGTCGCAAGCCGGAGAACAAAGCTAACGCCACCATTCCGGTCTTCGGGAGTGATACTGAGGAAGACGAAGAGATAATCTATTCCGGGCTACCCCAGCACAACAAGCCAGGACCGTCCGCTCCCATGCTGATCTTCGGCAGCGGCTCAGAAGATGAAGTCCATGCTGTATTCTCTGCTCGGCCTTCAATACAAACATCCACTGACAAAGAGCAAAGTTTGCAAGTCGCCATGGTTCCACTTAAACACCATAAAGAACTGGATGTTCTCGATACCTACAGCGTAGAAGAAGCGCAAACAAAGCACCCCTATAATCAAATCGGGGGTAGGTCTCATCTTCGTAACTCCACAAGGAGGGATAATGCGCTTTGCTTTCTCCTTAACAGAGCCGAGGACAAACAATGAAACTGAATATGAAGCTTTGATAGTAGGCCTCGAGATCGCCATCGACATGGGAATTGAAAACCTCCTCATATACGGAGACTCCCAACTGGTCGTCAGCCAAGTAAATGGCGACTACCAAACGTGCAAACCAGAATTGGTGAAGTACGGCGAAAAGGTGCAACAACTCTTGACCCAAATTCCTTCCTACACCTTGGAAAATATACCGCGCGCAGAAAACAGCAAAGCGGACGCATTAGCCAAGCTCGCTACAGAACTGGCTGATGAGAACCTCGATGACGTCAGAATCGTAGTACAAAGCCGTCAAGTACTTGCCCCAGCAGAAATATCTCCGGGATCATCCGAAGAAAAGGGAGTGACTGAGCAGACGGCCCTGCAAATAAAAGACCGGGAAAAGGCTGAAGATTGGAGAGAAGTCTTTATAGACTACTTTAAGTCCCATCGAACACCCGAAGATGCGTCCTCAAGACATCAGCTTATGAAACGAGCTCTGTCTTTCGCCTTCGTCAATGATACTCTATACAAGAGGTCGTTTGACTCTCTGTGGTTGAGATGCCTGGGACCTGACGAAGCGAAAAGAGTCGTTCAGGAAGTTCACGACGGACTCTGCGGTTCTCACCAAGCAGGCCCGAAGATGAAGTTGAAGATTAAACGGATGGGTTACTACTGGCCCACGATGATTCAGGACTGCCTCGAATATGCGAAGCAATGCCATTCATGCCAAATTCATGGGGACTTTATCCACCAGCATCCAAATCCACTACATCCAACGGTGGTTAGCTGTCCGTTTGAAATGTGGGGAACTGACATAGTCGGCCCTATCGAACCAGCGTCATCCAGGGGACATCGTTTTATCCTGGAGACAACTGATTACTTCTCCAAATGGGCAGAAGCGGTGCCGTTGAGGGAAGTGAAGACGGAGAATATCCTCCATTTCTTCAAAACGCACGTCATTTATCGGTTTGGAACCCCGTGACGGATCATCTCCGATAACGGGCCAGCCTACAGAAGCCACAAGATCAGTCGCTTCGCACAACAACACAACATAGACTGGAGATATTCCTCATTTTATAATCCGCGAGCTAACGGTCTAGCGGAGGCTTTCAACAAGACCTTGACGAAGATCGTAAAGAAAACGGTGTCCCGAAATAAGAAGGACTGGCATGAGAGACTGCAAGAAGCTCTTTGGGCGTATCGAACTACGTTCAAAACGGCCACGAACATAACGCCGTACACGTTGGTATTCGGTACGGAAGCAGTACTCCCACTCGAGATAGAGTTACCTTCTCTACGAGTGGCAGTCCACTACGAGCTGACGGACGAGGAAAATGCTCACCTTCGGCTTGAGGAACTTGATGCCCTTGATGAAACCCGGCTCATGGCGCAACAAAGTCTGGAGGCTTATAAAGCAAAGATGACGCGCTCATATCAAAGATTAACCAGGCCGAGGACATTTCGCCAAGGCGAACTCGTGCTAGTGGTCAAAAGACCCATGATCCCCAATCGCGCCAAGCGGGGAAAATTCGAGCCAAACTATAAGGGCCCGTACATCATAGACAAGGTCTACCAGGGTGGAGCCTATCTACTTATGGATATACACGGTGAAAGGACTTTCAGGCCAATAAATGGTCGCTTCCTGAAGAAATACTACGCCTAACAAGTCACAGCCTAGGTCAATGATAGATGACGACGACTATGTCCGCTCGCTATCTTCCTAAGCCCAAACTCTATAAGTAGTAGCCGACCTTCTTTACCACGGACCGAAACGTCCTATAACTAATGACGGACCGAAACGTCCTTAAACTAATGACGGACCACTACGTCCTAAAACTAGCTGACGACCGAAACATCTTTAAACTACTACCGCAGTATTCTCAGGCTGACGAAAAAAAAAGAGAATAAAAAATATATATATATAATAAAATAATAATAATAAAAAAAGACGGTATGTCCATAAGCAAAATGGGCACGGATGAAAACCCGAAAGAGCTCCGTGAGTAAAAACAGCAGGGCTACCGGCGAGTGTTCGTGAAAACCCGAAAAGGCGCGACCTCGTTAGAAAAAAGAATTAAAAAAGAAAAAGAAGAAAAAAAACGATATGTCCATAAGCAAAATGGGCACGGATGAAAACCTGAAAGGGCTCCGTGAGTAAAAACAGCAGGGCTACCAGCGAGTGTTTGTGAAAACTCGAAAGGGCGCAACCTCGTTAAAAGACACTTGTAGGGTCCTCTCGACCTTGTAAGGAGAAACCACCCGCGTGAGATCCTTACGACTCACAAGTGAGCAACACACTTAGGGATCCTCATGATTCCTAAGGAGAAAATACACTTGCGATATCCTCACGACTCGTAAGGAGAACTCTCTTATGGGACCCTCACGGCTCATAAGATTTGAAAGTCTTAAGTTACAGAGACCTAAACCTGTGCTTAAGCAAACCCCCCACAACCTTGGTTATTGCCCTACAAGTGGCTCAATACTGACTCTTGTATACAATCCATGGGCGCGAATAAACATTCCCCTAACAAAGTCTCACCCGTGACTAGGGATATGTCCATATGATGAGCAACCTTTGTAAGTCCTCTCGACTTATAAGGAGGAAACCCTCTTGTAGGATCCTTACGACTTACGGAGGAAAATGCACTTAGGAATCCTCACGATTCCTAATGGGAAAACACACCTACAAGATCCTCACGACTTGTAGGGAGAAATACCTTTGTGAGACCCTTACGGCTCATGAAGTCAAAAGCCTTAGCCGACAGGACCCTAACCCTGTTCGCTAAGCCACCTTTATTCGACATCGACAGAGGCAAATGATGATTTGCTCCTGGCAATATCCCAGTTGTAGAGGTGCTGATGCCGAAATCGGTGTCTAATTCCATGCTTATGGCGAACAGCCAGCAAGCCGCGCATGCATGCAAAATAGCCGAAATGATGGGGCAGCTTGCAATAAAAAGCAGCAAGTAAGAACGCATGCATACAAAATAGCCGAAATGATTGGGCAACTCGCAATAAAAAGCAGCGAGTAAAAATAAACAGCCGAAATGATTGGGCACCGCGAAAAATAGCCGAAATTATTGGGCAATCGCGACCTTTACGATATAAAAAGCTGAAATGATAGAGCATCGCGGAGATAAAACAATAATATAAAAAGATGAATGATGATGAAATTTTTGCTCTACAGGTGAGATCACATCGATCCCTGTATACAATCCAAGGGCACAAACAAAGAGGGAACCATACCTTCCCAACAGGCTCCGCCAGGAAGCGAAGCCAAATCTCGGCGGTTCACCAACAACCTAGAGACAATCGCGACATTCGTCTCGATACAGCAGACGCAGTGCCAGCAAATGAAGCGAAGATCAAATTCCTAGCTTCACGGTTTTGACGGTAACTCATATAAAACCTGAAAGACCACCAGAGATCATCTCAACCCGACTCAGGGAAACCAGTGTCCTTGACGAGACCATCTCGATTCGCGTCGGCCCACAGAGAAACCAGTGTCTTTGCAGGAATACCCCGATTCGTTTCAACCCCGAGGAAACCAGTGTCCTCGGCAAAATACTTCGACTCAGGGAAACCAGTGTCCTTGACGAGAAAATCTTGATTCGCGTCGACCCGCAGAGAAACTAGCGTTTTTGTAGGAACACCTCGACTCGTTTCAACCCCAGGGAAACCAGGGTCCTTGGCAAATACCTCAATTCAGGGAAACTAGCGTCCTTGATGAGTGCCAGCGCTAAGAGTCAAAGACTCTGTTGCAGCGCTCGCAGTGCAAAGTAGGAGAGCGCTAGCGCTGGAACAAAATGTTCCCTGCAGTTGGATCAAAGATCCAATGGTGATTTAAACAAAATCTTCACCAAGATATAGAATAAGTTCTTTATGGGAAAATATTTTCCCAATCTTGTTGAAAACAAAATGATTGCTTTCTGTACAACAAAAGCCCTAGGATCAAAGATCCAATGGTGGGGAAACATCCCCAAATCAATCAGAGAAAGATCTCTTTAACCGATTCAACAAATCAGCCTACCCTATAAAAAGGCCCCAAGACTTCAAGTCTTGCAGAGAGGAACCCCCCATAAACTTCAAGTTCTCAAAAAAAAAAAGAGAAGAGCAAGCTCTGAGAAGAAGAATTTCTCCAAGGTAAATAAAATAGAGAAATCAAAGCATCTCATCAAAATAAGAAGAACTTAGTTCTTTTTCTAGATCATAGATCTATAAGACAGAAGTCTTTCATGAAAGAAAAAGAGATCGTAGTATCTCATCATAAAAGAGGGGGGAGAAGAACTTAGTTCTCTTTAGATCACAGATCTATAAAACAAAGTCTTTCATAGAAACATGAGAAATCATAACATCTCCTCATAAAAGAAGAACTTAGTTCTTAGATCCATGAGACAAAGTCTCTCATAAACAAAAACAAGATAGATTATAGATCTGTGAGACAAAGTCTCTTATAAACGAGAATTTAATTCTTAGAGCACAGAACTGACCAGAACTGCTAAAGGAGCGCTTCAGCGCTCCAAGTATGGCGCTCAGCGCCAAGCGCGCTACGTGCTCCTCACGTGTGTGTTATTTTATAAGAAGCGCTTTAGCGCTCCAAGTCTGGTGCTCAGCGCCAAGCGCGCCACGTGCTCCTCACGTGTTTGCTATTTCATAAAAGTGCACTGCACTCATTGGTTGGCGCCGAGCGCCGAGCGCTCCACGTGCTCTTCACATGGGCGCTTCTAACACAGAGCGCTCTGCACTCCTCAAGAAGGGCTTCAGCGCCATAAAAAGTGTCCAACACTCAATAAAAGACAAAAGAGAGAGGGGTGTCAGAACCCAAATCAATGCTCAGCATTGTTAAATAAAAAGGGTCTGAGCCCAAATAAATGTTCAACATTTTATTCAAAACTGAGTGGACTGAGCCCAAGTTGGCCACAAATCCATAATTCAGATTAACTGAGCCCATGTGCTCACAATCTTTTAATTGATCTTAGTCCCAAACCTGACTATAGATCTCCCAACCAACATCGGTTCAAGGGTACATCTCTTCATTCCTCTGATATGTGTCGTTGTAATTCTTCAACGTCTTCAGAGAGGTGGCGGGTCCCGACAACCAGACATTCCATGGACTGTGAGGTCCTTAAACTCATGGACTATGATGTCCTTAAACTTTATGGACTGTGAGGTCCTTAAACTCATAGACCATGATGTCCTTAAACTTTACGGACTATGAGGTCCTTAAGCTCATGGACTATGATGTCCTTAAACTTATGGACCGCAACGTCTCTAAACTAAACCCCCATAGACTATGATGTCTTTAAACTGGACTATAAGATCATTAAACTCATGGACTATGATGTGCTTAAACTCCACGGACTATGATGTCCTTAAACTATGGACCGTAACGTCCCTAAACTAAGACGATAGAGCCCAAAATGCTCTGTCATCGGATCTAAATGATCCCAAACCCCGTTGAGTAGATCTTAGTCTAAAATTAGATTAACGTATCCTTAACAAATGTTTAAGTTGATCTTAATCTCAATGAGATTAACGATCCTTAAACCCAAGCCAAACCCAAATCTAAGAAAATACGGATTTGGACTAATCCACGCCTTACAGGCGACAACATAAATTAGTCTCCGTATACAATCCACGAGCAACCAAAAATAAAACAAACACATACGACACGAAGTGTCCATATGGAGAAGGAGAAAGTTGTTACCATGATACAGCAGCGTAATTAATTGCAGGGGCTTGCGCCTGCAGGGAAGAGCGTCCCCACAATCAAAAACCCCTAAGATGTGGGGAATCTGATGAACTCTGCTACAACGGCCGCATCAGTCTAAACCTTCGATACACGGTGCCATAAATCAACTTGGTATTTTTGGAGAGGTGGATAGATAAAACCCAAATAGCATCTGCCCCCAAATTCAGGCAAGACGGCCTGCGCGGTCTCGTCCCTGTTTTCGGCGGTGAACAGATTCTGGCACGCCCGGTGGGACATTTCCCTCTTTCCACTCCACACTTCGTGTGTCGTGTTTCGTGAATGAATCGCGGTTTGCTATGGTTGCCCCTGGATTCAAGGTACTAAGATTTGGTGTCTTGCTCTCGTGCAGATCAATGGCTTTCAACTGCACCAACTGCAACAATTCCCACTCTGTCCTTGCTAGAGGAGTGACCTACGGGCCTCAAGCGGCCTCCATTTTCGCGATGCCAGTGGAACAGGTGACTCAGGCCACCACTGGACTGTTCTTCGGGACCATGCTCCTACCAATAAGCTTTAACGCCCCAGTGCCATCGCAAGAAGCTCCGAAGAAGTCGATCTTTGATCGGCTTATGACTGCCGCGACCCCTCTCAACGAGTTGCCCAAATCCAGCATCTCGGTTCTCAACAGACTGGGCCAAAGCTCAAGTGGGCCCATGAAGAAGCCCGCGATACTTGAGGGGGTTATCCCAAAACGAATAGCCATTCTTGCTCCTGAAGTCGCCAAAGCTGCTTCTCCTGATAAGGGGTCGGTCTTCGCAAGACTGGCCATTCCAGCTCCCGCTCCAGGCAAAGTAACCAAGGTTGCTTCCCTTGCCAAAAAGTCGGTCTTTTCAAGATTGATCATTCCCTCTCAGCAGACGTCAGTCTTCGATAGGCTGGCACCAACAGTAACCCCTCATCAAAGTGGGGGGCACAAAGAAGCTCATCCAACAGCAGAGGTGGTCCCGTCCGCAAGACATGCTCGACATCGCCACTGGCGCCGAGTGAGGAAAGCTGGGAGCAATTCCCCATCTGGATTTACCCTGCCAGTTCCAACGGTGGAAGTTGACGCTGCTGTTCCAACTGGGAACAGCTTTGAACCACTCAGGAGGGTCCGCAAGAACTCTCCGACTGCCGTGCTAAAAAGATCTCCTCCACTCATGGAGAATGATGCAAAGACAAGGCTGGAGCAGCCCTCTCAGCGGCTGGACTCTAAAATTCACAAGGTCTGGCGACAGGTCTAAGACTCGGTGATCAACCAAGACTACTCCCGCCGAATGAAGAAGATGAAATTTCGGTAAGAGAAGGACCACCCTGTCTCACCACAGAAGGTGTCACCTACTTGGGTTCCCGCTGCAACGGCCCCCTCAACTTTGACCGCTCATAAAAGAAGAAGGTCGGAGAAAATCCCCGTGTCTGCGAAAAAGCTCAAAGGCACTGAATCTAAACGCCCCAAGTCTGGGGGCATGGTGGTGCACACTGTTTATATGGCATCCGGAAAAGAGGATAACCGTATCTCCACGGGTCACCGACCACTCACCCGATCGGTAACAAAAGCTCAGGAGCAACAACAGAAGCTCCAGGAGATGCTAACACAGATGGTTGCACTCACTGGGCCAAAAGAAAGTCCGGAGACGTCGTCAGAACAGTATCAAGAACAAGAAACCGATGCTGAGTTCCTCCGCAGAATCCTCGAGAAGAAAGACAGAGAGACCGCGGAACAAGCGGCCAATATAAAACGAATGGCGCTTTTATTCCAAGATATGGTCGGGATGATGATACAGCTGGATCCTCCAGCTGAAGACCCTCCGATTGTCCTTGAAGGCCACAGAGGGGAGATATCAAACCCTCTTCCGGCTCTGTCAACGGCCAAAGAGGAGACGATCTCCAAAGCCGCCCTAGATGACTAAATAACTTAACAGATACGAGCTCATCAGGCGAGCGAAGCGGCTGGCCAAATCGTTAAGACTGGACGACCCTATCCGGGTTGGTACGATCAAATAAAGTACCCGCCAGTATATACGATCCCTAAATTCCACGTATATAAGGAGACGGGAAATCCACACCAGCACGTTGCTCAATTCAGAGCCTTGTGCGGTAATACTGGGGGTTACGACAAACTGCTGCTTCGCCAGTTTGTTGGCAACTTGTCGGAGACAGCGTTTGAATGGTATTCTGAGCTTCTGAATGACTCTGTCAAGACATTTGCAGAAATGGAGCTACTGTTTACACATTGGTTCGCAAGCGCCAGCGAACGCACCCCGATCACGGCATTGATCAACGCCAGAGTGAAACCGCGAGAGACATGGGTGCAGTATGCAACCCGGTGGCGGAACTTATGGTCGAGATGCGAACAACGCATAGAAGAAGCTCTTGCCGTGGAAATGTTCATGTGGACCCTTGACCCTCAGTCGACCATATCTCAATTTATGATGTTCTTCAAGCCGACCACCTTCCAGGCCTTAATTGACAAGCTGGCCTAAATGGACCAGATGGGTCATATGCCTTCCTCTTCAAAGAAGGAGTTTCAAAATGAAAAGGGCAAAGGGAAGCAACCTTCGTCGCCAACGCTCAACAACAACCGAGTAGCTCAAGACCGGTTGTTCGCCAACGCAACAAGCGACGATCCCTCGATGAGAAGTTGAGCCGCCCTTACTCATTCCCTCGGGATAAAACAAGGAGACTGTTTGAACCGGCGGTGCGCAATGGGCTCATTACCCTACCGGAGCTGAAACGCCTACTGCATCCCAGTGACGTTAACAGTCCCAATTATTGCCCCTACCACCGAACATTGGGCCATTTAATCGAAGATTCCTACGTCTTCAAAAACTGGGTTGAAGACCAATACCAGCAAGGCAAATTCGCGTTGTCTGAAAACTGGAAGGTGAACCTTCCACAACCACATGCTACGAAAAAGATGGACATGTCGGGGGCATCGTGCTCATTCGTAGAAGAAGCTCTACGGGAAGTTGTTCATTCGGCAAAAACTAAAAGAATGCTGAAAGATCTTCAAACATGTCCGACGATCAGGTGGAAAAACCTGCTAGAGCCCGAGATCATTGAGGGAATGCTGAAACCGCGCCCGACACCGAGAATGGGTAGCAATGGGCAAAATACCCAGGTCCAGCCGTCAAAGTCTTCGAAGAAGAAGAAGAAGATCAAGAAGCCCGCGCAGCCTGATGACAAGCGCAAAGACCTACAAAAGTATATTGACGCGCTGAAGTAATACAACCAGAAGGCGTGGACCCCAGTCACACTCCATGAGTTTCTCAACCATATCCTTGAGAACAGAGACAATGACAATGACGAGGGAGACGACGCGTCAGAAGAACCCGAGGATTACGTGGCAAGTTGTCACATAATTTCTCATTCGTCACCAAATGATAAAGAAGCTCACTTAGCGTTAGAAGATGACATAGAGGAGCAGGGGGCAGAATCGGCACCAAAAATCCTTGGAACCGCCCGATGAGTTGATTGACATGCTGCTAGACGAAGCTTTTCAGAAAAGCAAAGCTGACAGAGAGCGGGAAACAGCCATGTACGAAAGGGCCAAGCGTCGGCGTCAAGTTGAAGAAGCTCCGGTATTGAGAAACCATGGAGTACCCCAACTAGATCGAAACACACCTACAACAGACAAAAGCAGGTTTAAGATAAGGAAGCTTCGCCAAAGCCCTGTCAATGGGAATGAAGCTGCCGCCTTTTAAAGGAAATACTCCTGGCATCATACACCTTGACGAAGCGGATGCACATCCAAATTACTGCTTATACTATCGGAGGATCATGCACCCTACCGAAGAGTGCATGTCCTTTAAAAACTGATGGCAGGGATATGTTTCCTACCGACAACACGTCCAGCGAGTGAAGCGCAAGACTCGTCAGGAACAGAGAAGCACGACAGATGAGCGCAAAAAAACTGCCGGCAACTGTCACATGGTTGACACCAAGGGATCGCAAGTTCTCACCTTTAGAAGCGACTCTGATGAAGAAATAGCCCTCAGCCCTCTCTTCAAGGAATCCACCTCCGACGCAAAAGATACGAAGACTTGCAAGAACATCTAGCTACGTAATCGTACGTTGCCCGGGAAAATCCCGGACCTACGAACAATTGACCGAAATGTCTTTAAACTACTACAAACCCGCAACATCCTTGGGCTGGCTCGTAAATAAAAAAAAGGGTACGTCCATAAGCAAGATGGGCAGGGATGAAAACTCGAAAAGGCTCTTTAGTAAAAACAGCAAGTCTACCGGCGATGTTTGTGAAAACTCGAAAGGGTGCAGACTCGTAAAAAAATAAAAAAAAATAAAAAAGTTTAAAAAAGGTACGTCCATAAGAAAGATGGGCACGGATGAAAACCCGAAAGGGTTCCGTGAGTAAAAACAGCAGGGCTACCGGTGAGTTTGTGAAAACCCAAAATGGCGCAATCTCGTTAAAAGACACTTACAAGGTCCTCTCGACTTTGTAAGGAGAAAACTACCTTCGTGAGATCCTTACGACTCACAAAGGAGCGACACACTTAGGGATCCCTGATCAGTCGAAAATATTGCATTTTTAACACATCAATTTCCCTACTATTTGCAATCATCTAAAGGTGATCGGTATGAATATAGCACATATTAGCAATTCGTCTGTAAAATACCAAATAACTTGTGTTATATATTTTAACCAGTATTTTGAGGGAAACTGAGTGTTTATTATTGCACGCATGATCTTTGTATATCGCAACACTTGTCTCGATATTTTGTGTCGGAAATTCCAGGTAAAAGAACCGGAAGTACTAAAAGTGCTGATAAAAATACGCCAAGTCCAAGACTTGTGATATGGCAGTAAACAAGAAAGATTTATAAGATTCCAGACATCAGAAAACATACCTAAAGTCAGCACCAAATATACTTGGAAGTTTAAGGCAACAAGTCCTCAAAACGGCCGCGGATCCGCGGCCGAATGGGCCTATTCGCGGCGGATCCGCGGTCACATGGACACGTCAGCGGCCAAATGCTATCTCAAATCTCTCCTTTCAAATGGCAAACTTTTTCAAGACACTTTGGTTTCCAGAGATCTCCAGAAGCTTCTCTTCTAACCGCCAAGCTTCTTGTGCAAGCTTCATAACAACCAAGCTTCTCAAGCAAGCTAGCTAACTACCTTAATCTAGAAGCATCCTTCATAACTACCAAGCTTACAAGGGAAGCTAATCCTAGCTTAGCTTCTAAAGGAAGCTAAATCTTAGCTTCTAGGAGAAGCTAAAGGAGAAGACTATAAAAAGGGACCCAAGGGTATCATTAGAAGGTTGTTGAAAATTGAGCCAAAATTCCGCAAGTTGAGTGACACAACCTGCAACTCAAAACCCTAACCCGAATCCAATTCCAAATCTAAATCAAATTGAGTGACACAATTTGATCTAAATCAAGATCCACCGAGTACCGAGCCAAAGCAAGCCTTCAACGAGCCTTTTGAAGCGACGCCGATCTTCATCCGAGCAAGAGATCCACGATGATCCGTGACTCAAGAAGACGATGCGAAGTTAGTTTCGACGATTGAGTTCTCTCCTCAAAATCTTGTAATCTTTGAGTGAATTGTAACGAAACGTTGATTTATGAAAGGTGAAAATTCTTGATCTTGCTTTTCTTTACATTTGAGCATTATGAAGAGTTATCGATTCTTGATTGTTATCTTTTTCATGATGTTTGAGTGAAAACTCCGCTCGTGGAGGAATCGAGAAAATAGATAGATGATGATGATTAAATTCTTGAACGATTCTTAAGTCTTATGAGTTTTGTAAACTCTAGAAAATTGAATCATCGACGACCTAGTTTTGAGCGAGATGCTTTCTTGAATGTTTTCGCTCTAAATTAGAGATTAACGATCGATGATTGAATTTCCTAGAGGCTAGAATTTGAATGCTAATCAATGAAAGGACAAGGGATGATGATAGAGAAACCCTGGTTTCTTCAAGAGATCCCTAAAGCTCGTTGATCGTCATCGATCTAGCAACAAATCTTCAATAGATAAGAATTTGTAATCATAATTCTTCACCATCACTATCGATTGGATCGATTCCTACGAGCCTCTTTACAAATCTTGATAATTCATTCGATTTGGACAATTCTTGATTCTTGATTCTTGATCTTTATTTTCTTGATGATTCTTGCAACTAAATTTCATAAATCTTGAATCAATTTTCTTTTATCTTTTAATTTTCAACTCAACTAAAACAATAGTGAGCAAATCACACTTTCTCAGTGGACGATCCGTTCTCATTGACGAAACTACAATAGACACCGTCAATTGATTGCGGTATAAATTTCTTTGGTTGTGAAACATTCTAAACACGACACGGAAATGAATCAATCAAATGGCGCCGTTGCCAGGGATAGTGCGCTAATTTGTTCGTTTTTGAAATTTGAGTTGAAAGATTTATTAATTCATCAGAATTTTTAGATCAAAATTCGCACAAACACTAAACGATTTGTTGTGATTTGTTGCAAGGAGATCTGGAATCGGCGGAGTAAGAGGAAAAATTTTCTGAACATTCCAGAGAGTTCAGTGAGTAAACAGGAACAGTTCTTGAAAGTTTTGTGCAGGAATCTCTCTGAACTGCGGCGGAACTGCGGTCCTTGTAGCCTTATCGCGGCGGAAGCGCGGTGCAGTTAGGGTTTCAGTGCACGAAAATTCTCTGGTATCTCCTGTACTTTCTTATCTCCTTCCTGCTCTGCTCCATTAACCAATTTCTGCAGGATTCTTTGCAAAAATTCGCATCGTCGCAAAAAGAAAAATTGTTGCGTGTTTGATCTTGGTTGTTTGCATTTCAATACGGAAATTAAGGGGCAAAGACCAAATTCAGATTAGGTAGGGAGTTCATTACCCTTCTTAAACCCCAAAAATCACAAAACTGCATTCGCATTACCCTCATTAACTAAAAAATATCTAGACATGACTCTAAGGACCGTCGCGCTCACTAAGGACAGAAGGAGGTCGTGGGTAATTTATTGCTTATCCGCGTTTCTTTTGTGGTGTCTAAGGCAAGTGTGTCTAAGGCAAGTGGTTACTTAATTAGGCCCACTACTTACGTAGTGGAGAACCTCCCACTTACCTGGCACTTACCTTGCCACAGGAGGGGAAAAGAGGCAGTAGAGGATTTATCTTGCGACTTGTCTTCTGGAAGTCGAGGAGCGGTCTAGAGACTTGACCTAGGTGACCACTAGATTTAGGGTTGCTTGTGCATTTTTTCAAAAATCCGTATTTTTCAAAACCAAACACCAAACTCATCTTTCCCCTAATTATCACTTAACGCTGCCACTTGTGCTAAACCATTTAGTGCATGCTCGGCTGGACACGGGATTCTAGTGCCCGTCTTGTCCGCGTTCCTCTTATCGACTCCGAAGTCGGTATTTCTACGTCTACTTTTTCTTTACCCCCCACCACACCCACTTCGATGGACGGTTCTCCATCGAACTTCTTTAACACTACTCTGCCACCGTCCGTAGGTGCACAGAATCCACCCCGCATCTCTCTCCAAGAGAGATGTTACCCCATGCGAGGTCCTCTTTCGACCTGTCTCACCATTCCACCAGCCAATGGGGACAATTTTGAAATCAAACTACAATACATCAATCTTCTACCCAAATATCACGATCTCGAGTCTGAAGACGCATACGTCTTTATTACCAAATTTGAAAATGTATGCACTATGATGGGTACTTCACAGCTTTCTGTGGATGCTATGCGTCTACGTCTTCTCCCATTTACCTTATGCGATATAGCCGAGAAGTGGCTTTATAACACAGCCGCACATTCTATTTCAAACTGGGGAGAATTCGTAACAGCTTTCCTAAAGAAATTCTATCCCAATCATAAGACAGCTCGAGTCCGTAGCGAAATAAATCAATTTACCCAGCTTCCAAATGAACCATTCTCGAAGTGTTTTGAACGCTTCAAGGATCTGTTAGTTCAATGTCCACATCACGGAATTCCTAGATGGGATCTGTGCAGAATCATATATGAGGGTATTAATCCTACAACAAAACAGACCCTTGAATCCATGTGTCAAGGCACTTTCATGACTAAAGATGATGGTGAAGCCTGGAGATTCTTAGAAGATTTCGCTGAAAAATCTTTACATTAGGAGAGTGTAAGTCAACCATCGTCTAGGGGTGGTAATCATCAATCTGATGTTTCCATAGGAGTTAGAGCTGAAATGTCAGCAATGCAAAAAAAACTCGAAACTATGGAAAATAAATTTTTAGCAGCCGCCCTAAATCAGATGTCACTCTCCAAAACTGTCTGTGGATGCTGTTCTGATCCATCACATCTTACGGAAAAATGTCCATTAAATTCTCCGTTTCAAGGTCAAGAGCATACCAATGCTGCTTTCCAACAAAGACCTAAAAACAATCCGTATTCTTCCACTTATAATCAGGGTTGGAGGAATCACCCTAACTTTGCTTGGAACCAACAACAAACTCAAAATACGGTTCCAAACCAAAACAATTTCCAAAGGGCTCCTCCACCACAACAGCAACCACTTCAACTGAGTCAGCACCTCTACCAATCATAAAACTTTCAAAATCCGGTCAACACTTCTGCACCGCACAACAATTCTTTGCAATTGACCGGTACTAATGAATCCTCTTCACTCGCACAAACCGTGAATTTGCTTTTGACAAATTTCATGCAAGTTACGGCAAATCTTCAGTCTTCCGTCGATAAAATCGAGAAAAACTCTGACTCCCAAAGTGAGAGTATTAAATCGATGGAAGCACAAATTGCCCGTATAAATGCCGAATTGAGTGCTAAAGAGAAAAGGAAACTTCCAGCTCAACCTTTACCCAATCCTGGTTATTCACATCATATGAACGCTATCACCACTTTGAGATCTGGAAGAGTGCTTGACAACCATGTCGGTGAAGAGATTGATAATAATGAAGAATCAATCGATGATACCCCGGCTGAGACTTTTCCTTCCACTTCCGCTTCTACTTCTGACCCCAGTTCGTCTACCCCACAATTTTCTTCCGAGCCTATTCTCCGTTTTCCCCAAGGCTCGACACCTCAACCCACCTCTTCTAGTCCACCAAAGACGATCCCCACTCCTATTCTTGGATCTTTCCTATCCACACGATCTTCTCCAATGTTGGACCCAGCTCTTATTGCTAAAGCTCCTTATCCAAATCGGTTAAGGGAAAACAGACCAAGTCCGCAAATGGAGAAGATCACTGAAATTTTTGAACAGGTTAACATCAATATCCCTCTTCTAGATGCTATATAATAAGTCCCGGCTTATGCGAAAATTCTCAAAGACTTGTGCACTAGGAAGAGGAAGACTCAAGTGCCGAAAAAGGTATTCATGTCAAAGACTGTAGACACAGCTTTCCCCCAACAATTACCTAGGAAACGTAAGGATCCTGGCTATCCTACTATTTCTATTTCTATTAGGGATAAACACATTAACCGTGCTCTACTTGACCTTGGCGCAAGTGTTAACATGCTTCCTTTCTCGGTTTATGAGCAGTTAGGGATCGGAGAGTTGAAACCAGCTCACAGCACTCTCCAAATAGCAGACCGATCAATCACCAAACCTAGGGGTGAACTAGAGGATGAGTTGATCAAAATCGGGGAATTTGTATTCCCTGTGGACTTTATTATACTTGATACACAGCCAGTAGCAAACCCACGGAATCAAATTCTGGTGATCCTTGGTCGCCCTTTTTGGCCACTTCCAATACTATAATCAACTGTCGTAAGGCTCTATGACCCTATCCTTCGGGAAGATGTCAATAGAGCTTAACATTTACAAGTTGGGAAGTGTACCCTCCGAACCTGCTGCTAAGGTCTGTTCTGTCGAATTAATGGATGTCGACAGCAGCGAATTTGATCAGCCTCATGATACCGATCTTGACTCTTTTCATATGTTGCTGTTTGACCCAACTATGTATCAAACACATACGGACTCTTCCATCGAGTTGTCCGGGTCAACAACTAACACTGATTATGAACCGTTTTTGGAGTCTTAAGATCACCCCGTGTTTTTTGATGACATTATTCTTCGGGGTATCGATGAGAGTTTTGAGGAAATTTTCGCTGATGAACTCGCATTTTTGAAAGACACGGGTGTTGAGATGAATCATCTCCCAAACAAAGAAATTGAACCTCCACCCCTTCTTCTGGACTATAAGGAGAATGCGAGTAATCCATCACAATCACTGTGTCGTCTCTCCAAAACGAGACAAAAACACATTCTTTCACACCACTTATCTTTTCCCCACTTCTTCTTGGCTCTTTTCAACTTGTTCTTCCACCAACCGGTGCACTACACTGATAAAATCTTTGAATGGTTGGTGTTGACTTTTGGTCTTTGCAAAGCTTGGCATTGACCAATAAGTTTGACCCCCTCTTGTGATTTTCAAAGCTTAACATTGTTTAACTCAAGTTTGGGGGGAGATATAATCTGGCTCTTGAAAATAAAATTTTTACACAAAATGTTGAGCCAAAAGAATAAGTTTGGGGGAGGATTTTCATGATCATATTTATTGCCCCCATTAATAAATTTCCTCCCAGGCTTACAGGTTTTTGTGATCTAACAGAAGACAACAGTGAGGACACTGTTGAAAACAAGTTTGGGAGAGGTTTGTGCTTATTTATGCATCACTTTGCATCATACCTTGCATAAGCACAAAACAAAATATAAAAAAAATTTGTACATAAATAAGATAATAAAAGATTAGATAGTGAAAAATTACATCCAAAAGATTAGAAAAATTTAAGAAAACCAAGAAAATTAGAAGTTTTCTTAAACGAACTAGTAATAAGTAGTTATGAGCCGTTGTCCCAAGGGTTAGTAAGATGAAGGAAGTCACTAATCTGAGAATAAAAATAAGTCTGAAAAATAGTTCCTATTCTGAAAACCAAACATGTGAACGTTGATACCCTACTATTCGCACTTATACACGTCTTTAAGCTCGGGATAGTAGAGGATACCTTGAAATGCTCTTGTCTAAAAGCCAAAGTATGAAGGAAATAAAAAATTGAATAAAAGATAAAATGGTGTAGAAAAATGAACACTGGTTTTGTTACCGTCAAGGCAGCAATAAAAAAATATAGCGAGGGTGCTTCATCACCTAGTGCCTTAGACCAACTGGTCTGGGAGTCACTGCTAAGCCTTAGGTGGTGCAAGACGAGGAAAATACTAATACACCTAATAAGCAAGCACATGAGTAATCGGTCGGTTAGTACCTCAAGAAATATTAACGGTCGCATGAAAAATGTGTGAGCAATCTCATCTAAATATTCATCAAATTAAAAAGTACTGAGGCAGATGGACAAGAGTATGATAGCTTGAATTGAATTCTCCGAGTGTAGGGATGTTCTTTACACACACGTAGGGGTATATGATCGATATTTGGAAGAAAGATAGGAATGAAGAATAAAGACAATGTTTTATTGAGGGATGATGTGATTTCTAACATCTTTTCATGACTATTAAGATAAGGCTCATGACAACCGAAAAGCCAGTATAGTTGGAAACTCTGATTTTCAAAGTCTTTCTTTTGCAATTCTTATCTTTATATGTAACTTTCACGGTCTTCCTTGTATTATAGGATTTTGTGGGTGCAATCCGCTGAAAACCCTCAGGAGACAACACTCCTCCTACTGGGGACACCTGGAGGTTTAAAGGCTTGTTGCACGTGCTCAGTGCAATCGTGTTGCCTATGAAAGTGTGCTAGTTAGTTTTTCTTGTTCTTATATTTTCTCCTTCTCTTTCTAATAAAACAAGTTTGCTCGAGACGACCAAAATTAAATTTGGGGGAATTTGATCAGTCAAAAATATTGTATTTTTAACACATCAATTTCCCTACTATTTGCAATCTTCTAAAGGTGATCGGTATGAATATAGCACATATTAGAAATTCATCTGTAAAATACCAAATAACTTGTGTTATACATTTTAACCGGCATTTTGAGGGAAATTGAGTGTTTATTATTGCACGCATGATCTTTGTATATCGCAACACTCGTCTCGAGATTTTGTGCAGGAAATTCCAGGTAAAAGAACCGGAAGTACTAAAAGTGCTGATAAAAATACGCCAAGTCCAAGACTTGTGATATGACAGTAAACAAGAAAGATTTATAAGATTCCAGACATCAGAAAACATACCTAAAGTCAGCACCAAATATACCTGGAAGTTTAAGGCAGCAAGTCCTCCAAACGGCCGCGGATTCGCGGCCGAATGGGCCTATTCGCGGCGGATCCGCGGTCACGTGGACACGTCAGCGGCCGAATGCTATCTCAGATCTCTCTTTTCAAATGGCAAACTTTTTCAAGACACTTTGGTCTCCAGAGATCTCCAGAAGCTTCTCTTCTAACCGCCAAGCTTCTTGTGCAAGCTTCATAACAACCAAGCTTCTCAAGCAAGCTAGCTAACTACCTTAATCTAGAAGCATCCTTCATAACTACCAAGCTTACAAGGGAAGCTAATCCTAGCTTAGCTTCTAAAGGAAGCTAAATCTTAGCTTCTAGGAGAAGCTAAAGGAGAAGACTATAAAAAGGGACCCAAGGGTATCATTAGAAGGTTGTTGAAAATTGAGCCAAAATTCCGTAAGTTGAGTGACACAACCTGCAATCATTGGGCAACTCGCAATAAAAAGTAGTGAGTAAAAAGAAAAAATAGCCAAAATGATTGGGCACCACGAAAAATAGCTGAAATCATTGGGCAATCGCGACTTTCGCGATGTAAAAAGCTGAAATGATAGAGCATCGCGGAAAGAAATATAAAAAATGAAAGAATGAAACCTTTTGCCCTGCAGGTAAGTCCATACTGACCCCTGTATACAATCCATGGGTATAAACGAAAGGGAACCACGTATCCCAACAAACTTTGTCAAAGGGAAAGTCAGATCTCGACAGCAACATCTGCATCCCAGAAGACCAACAACGACGTTCCTTCTTAACTCCAGCAGGATGCAAACGTAACGTCAATAACCGACCTCAGGGTCGCAACCAATCGGAGCCACGGCAAAATCCCTAGTTCCAAATCTCGACGGCCACGTCTACAGCCTAGAGAACAACAATAGCGTTCCTCCTCATTCCACCAGGATTCGGACGCGACATCACCAATCGGAGCCACGGAAAAGTCCCCAGTTCCAAGACTCTACGGTTTACAGACAACCTAGCGTCATCCAATGACCCATCGTGGAAACACGCCATCAAATGACCCCGTCTCGGATACACGTCAGCAAATGATCCCATCGCGGAAACACGTCATCAAATTACCCCGTCTCGGAAATACGTCATCCAATGACTCTGTCTCGGAAACAAGTCAACCAACCCCAGGGAAATCAGTGTCCTTAGCAAAACCTCTCGATTTAGGGAAATCAACGTCCTTGGCAAGAACATCTCGATTCGTGTCGACCCGTAAGGAAATCAGTGTCTTTGCAGGAATCTCTCGATTCGTCTCAACCCCAAGGAAATCAGTGTCCTTGGCAAAAACCTCTATTCAGGGAAATTAGCGTCCTTGACGAGAGCATCTCGATTCACGTCGACCCGCAGAGAAATCAGTGTCTTTGCAGGAATATATGACGTCAACAAACGGAGCCATGACAAAATACCTTAGTTCTAAATCTCGACGGTTCACAGACAGCCTAGAGACTAAAACGGAGCCATGGCAAAGTCCCCTAGTTCCAAATCTCGACGGTTCACAGACAACCCAAAGACAACCTCGACATTCGACGCAATATTGCAGGCACATTGTCAACCAACGAAGCTAAGGAAAATCCTCCGCTTTAGGGTCTTGACGGCAACTCAAATGAGACCTGAAAAGACTACCGGAGATCATCCCACACCAGCGCGGAGTGGTCATGACTCATCGCGGCTTCCAAACTGAGCCTAATATCAAGTAAAAAGCGACATGGAATACCCTAACGCTTGCTCCTTCGACGGTAATATTACCTGAAAGATTACATTAAGACGTCTTGTCCAGCCCCGAAGGATCGGAGACACGACAGTCACGGGGCTACCCGAACAACAAGATTGCATATCGGGGAATATATCGGCCAACGCGACGGTGCGACGGGTAAAAAAACCCTAGTACCACAGACCCTAACGGACCTCTATTAGCAGGAGTTAACTGTGACGTTAGGAAACCCTTGCAAGAACTTCTCGACTCATCTCGAATCGTGAGGAAATTAGTGTCCTTGCGAGAACTTCTCGATTCGTCTCGACTCGTAGGGCAAAGCCTTAGGCAACGGGGATAAGGACCTATTTCCTAAGCACTGGGGCCCTGCAAGTTGGTCCAAGATGGACTATTGCATATTATTCACGGGCCACACTCTCCAAAATTGAATCTCGACCAGGGGAAACAACCACTTATGAGTCCTCTCGATTTGTAAGCGGGAAAAATTCTCTTGTGAGATCCTTACGACTCTCAAGAGAAAACACACACTTAGGAGTCCTCACGACTCCTAGGGAGAAAATACACCTACAGGATCCCCTCGACTAGTAGGGAGAAAAGTATTTATGAGACCCTCACGGCTCATAAAGTTGGAAAGCCTTAGGCGGCAGATCTGAACCTGTTTCCTATGCCATCGCTGCCCTACAAAGAGTTCAAAATGAACTGTTATCTATCGTCCACAAGTTACATTTGCTGAAATTACATGCCAACAATACAGCAGAGAAAAGAAAGAGATAGTCAGAGATAAAATATGTGTCTTTTATTCATGAATCCAATTGAATGCGAGATACATCATATAAAATAAAAATGAAATGAATATATGCTATTCATAAATTACAATCGATGCAAAGACGACTATTGAGAAGGAGGCGATTTTAGCAAATCAGCAAGCCGTTTGTACACTCCTCTCAGCTCCTTTTCATGAGCAGCCGCCACGGCCAGCTCAGCTTCGACTCGGGCCTGTTGCTGCAAATAGGATGAAACCTTTTCATCGATTCCCCTCTGAGCTGCCTCACGACTCCGCGCATCCCGCTCAATGAGATCGAGCTTCTGCCTCAGCGTTAGCCCATCAGAAATATATCGTAGGAGGCCCTCAAAGATAGCTTTCAGCTGTGCAGCATTCGCGTCAACCTAGGCGAGCAGCCGGGCGGATTCGCATGAAGCCTCCTCACGTTCCTTCCACCTTAAGGTCGCCTCTTGTTCAAAATAGCGGAGGAAGGGAACGCTCTGCTCAACCCACGCAGCCTGCTGGGAGTTCAAAGCCAACACTTCCGGAGCAGGACGCCTGAGCTCAATCCCATACAGGCAGGCCTCGATCATTCTGCAGTAATTAACCCAAGACTTGACGACGCCTTCGTCATAGAAGTTCATGAGCGTCGCCAGCATAGGATTACCCTCAGTAGCAAAATCTGCAGCAAATATGAGGGCTTCAGCGTCAAGATCCTCAATGAATTCACTTAACATGCATAGGCTAGTTGCAGCGCCTCTAGAGGATGGACGTCTGGAAAAGGGCCCTGCAGGTATTAAGATTCGAGAGTCGAAGGGAGATGGAGTCGGTGCGATCGCTGCAAAACGAATCATAATCAGATGTCGGCTCAAGAGATAAAGAAAATGCACGAGTAATGGGGTCTACTATTCCGGTTGCGACAGGTGGTAAAGCCGGGAGTGCCGGAGGCACGATTATTCTCTCGTCCCCTCCTCCAATCTGTAACGCTGCAATCAATACAAAGAAGAATTAGCAACGACATGTTTGCCCATAAAAGAAAGAAAGGGATGTCGGTTAAAAGCTATACTCATGGATACCAGCAGGCAGACTGACTTCCAACTGGAAAGAGAAATGCGGGTTCAGCACCTGATAAAGATGGTCAAAAAGGACTCCTGCACGGTTGTAACAATACGATGTCAGTACAAAGAGTATATTACCCATAATCAAACCGATAAGTCGCAAACATATACCTTCCAGCACTCCAGACGACATGGGAGAAAGCAACGGAACAACAGCGGTCACGGCGGCAACCAGAGGCGCTTCAGATTGTGCAATCTCCGCATTTACCGCACCTACAATCAAAACGAACAAAATGTCATCAGATGGGAATGAACGGGATCAAAAGATAAAAAGAAAACAGTGACCCTGGATCAACCTGATAAGTCGCCAATCGAAACCGTGGCGAGAGCATCACTAGGCACAGCAGCTCCTTCACTCTCCGTCATTGGAATAGTTTCTGCGCCCGTGGCCTCATCCTCCGATTCGACAAGGGCCGTCGTGACACGCACAATACCCGCCGATGGCAAAGAACCACAAGGAGAAAGTGCGGTGATTGGGGCAGTCCCGGACTCCCGAGAAAGAGTAGCCGCTTCGGGCTCTGTAGTCGCTGTCTTCTCGCCTGCCGTCTCATCGCCGATACTTAGCCCTGCAAGACATTGTATATCAGAATTTACGGATCGAGTAAAAATGAAAAGTCCGGGCTTTGCATTACCTTGCGAAAGATTCTGGGTTGCCTCCCGAGCCGCGCGCACAACCTGTCTATGAGCAGTAGACAGAGCAACTGGAACATCCTTTAGAGGAATAGAGACTGATAGGGTTGTACTTAAGCCTGCACCGACAGCCAAGATGGCATCACATTCTCTCGCTGCACGCTTCCTATGCTTCTTTTTCGGTCTGAGCGGTGAGAAGCGATCTCCGCAAGACCTCCGCCAAAGGGACGTCATTGTTCGAACCAAGTTTTGCCTATGGAGTCGCTACGGCTTCCGTCATCGACTGTTTAAGTGAAGCCTCGTGTAATACCGACGGGAGAGCTGGGGCCGCGATTGCCGGCTCTGGAAGCGTTGCCATATCACCGCTCAAGATCGGCACCGCGCTTGGGAAAACCGGGGTCCAAATAGTCCCTGCAATAAGACAAAAGAAAGGGTCAAACCACGAATGAAGAAAAAAGGGAATGAAGGCATAATAAGCTGAATTATAGCAAGGCCCAAAGAAGCACGGAGCCTCTTTTCCTCTTCAAACGTTTTGAGGGAAGCCGCAAGAGCCTCTTCGGCAGAGATACCTGTTGAAGAAGAAAGAGCCAGTCAAAGCATAAATATAAAAAAAGGAAAGAAAAGGAGATAACCGCGAAAAGATATGACTGAAGCCTACCTGACTGTGCAATCATGATCCGTGCGGCTTCATCGCGAGCCAGTTGCTCTGAAGCCGCGAGGGTAACTTGAAGATCAGTATCATCCGCAGGCTCGATAAATAGACCCTCATTGGTCCCGTATTCACTCAAGCCCTCGCTATAGGGAGCATGGGGCTCCTGGCCGAGTACGACGTCGACAGAAAACATCGACTTCTTCTTTTTCTGTGAGCGAGTGCCGGTAGCCGATAACACGAGCTTGTGCTTGGCAGGCAACTTTAGGCGACAAGTCCCGATCTCCGTATTCACTCCAGAATCGGGTGACGCTGCAGCCACCGCTTCTACAGGTGCACGAGGTAGACCCTTATCAGGAAAAGAGCGCGGAACCACAGTCGCAGCAGCTTCTCTTAGGGGAGGACGAACGATGGTCCGTCGCTTTAAGGGAACGGTTGGGTTACCCGCTGGGACAGCACCCTTGCGATTAAGCAATAATCGTTTTTCTTCCCTGATAACAGTGCCCATCGTGTGCTGGTACCATGCCACGTACACATTCAAAGCTTTTGGGACGCAGCTTGGCTCGCTGATAAAGAAGTTAGACCCGGTATTTAGCCGAATGAAATGGTGCAGCGCATTACGGATACCTTCCTCTGTAGCGGTAGGCTCAGCTAAAAAGGCTTCAAGCGGAATACCCTGATTGTAGCTTGATTGTTGAGTAAAGCGGTGCGGGTTGTATCTCATGAACAATGCCGCATCATTCTGCCTTAACACTAAAAAGCCCGGCCTGATTGAATATAAGTGAAGAATCTCACGAGCTTTCAAGGTAGAGGCCGCGTATTTGAAGGTGTCCCACAGCGGCTGCACTGTCTTAGCAGATTTCTTGCCGATAGTCATGACCTTATCGACGAAGGTCATGCCATCCCCGACTGTACGCGGGCGAAGAATTAGACCCCGAGCCTTTCGCTGGGTCGGTTCCAAAGCGGAAGCATCAACCAACCGTATAACCCGAGGAAAGTTATAACTTTCGAAGAAATGAGGCCTCTTATGGATTCCAAAGGCGCCGAGTATATGTAGCTCGAGCCACGAAGTGAAATAATGCATCGAGAATTTTATGGGCTGTACCTCCGGTTGAGTAGTATCTGCCGCTAGGCTAAGGCCATGATACAAATGAGCCAGTCCAGCAATCCCAACAGCAACCTGCGTCCTTTCAACCATTCGGTGAGCCGGGTAAAAAACAGACGGCCTCATGCAGCGAGGATGCATGGGGAGCGCAAACCAACTCAACCATAAACCGAGGAACCCTAAAATAACGCCTCTTCGTTGATGTCTTGAGCAGCGAGTTCTGAAAAGAGGACGACTGCGGCATTTGGAAGGAAGAAATTCTTTTAATTTGCTTCCGCTGTCGGCCGGCTATCCAAGCCAAAACCGAAGGGATCATCGAGCTTGGCAAACTTCGCACCTTGTTTCGATAAGACTTCCGGGCGAAGAAAACGGGCGATAAAATCTGTAAAGCTGACCCCGTGACTTTCGGATGCGAGAAATAGGTTCTCGTAAATATTTAACACCTTGATCAAGCTTGGGAATCGGTGCTGAATAGCATTCTCTAGGGTCAGACCCATTACTACCGAGCGAGTGGCGAAAATATACCCGTCAGAGGGTAATATCTCCTCATAACGTTCCACTCTGACAGGCAAGCCGGAGATCTCCGCGAAGTCCTCTAAAGAGATTGAAACTTCCCAATCCAGTAGAAGGAAGGTGTGAGTTGGAACGTTCCATTGTTCCAAAAAGACTTTGACCCGCCATACAGGGGGCGTGGAATACTTGTAACAACCCCAAACTTTCTGTACAACTTTCTGTACAATTTTTCAAAATTACAGAAAGGGGTATTTTTGTCTGAGCACAAGTTATACGTTTGCTTTGCTAATTAATAGCAAGAAGGGGCTTGTAGCTCATTGGCAATATCTTGCACTGCTGAACCAAGCCACCAGAGTTCAAATCCCATACCCCACATTATTTTTAATATTGTTTTAATTTGAATTTTAAGAGTACCAAGGGTTTACACGTGCATAACTCATAAAAACCCCACTACACATGGAAAACTAACTGTACCAGGGGACTAATGAACTGACAAGGAGAACTCCAGCCACCAGACTCGGCCGAATCGACCGGCGGACCAGCCGACTCAGGCCGCCGCCACCTGCCGGACTCGGCCGGACCGCCGAGTCCCCAACATGAAAGTTTAGGCTTTTCATCTCTCCTGCACACCTGCATAGTTTAAATCCCTAGACTAGTAACAGAGCCTCTTTAAAACACCAATTACTCCATTTTCTTACATTTTAATACATTTTATCATATTTTTTTTCATTTCAACCATTCACCTATCCTAACCCTAGCCTTACCCTATAAATACAATCCCTACACACACCCCCTCACTCCAAAATTCTGAGCAAAAATCTCAAGAAATTTCCTAAAACCTTAGTGTACTTTAAAGTAGCGAAGTGCGAAGCTCCGACGATTTTTCCGGCGACAACCATAGGAGTTCCCGGCGACGAAACGACGCAACGGCGCCTCCTCCCGCTTCCTCTTCATCACCATAAGTTCGAAACCCGTAAGTCCCTTCTCCCTCTTCACTTTCTATTCTAAAATACGTATTTCCAAAACCCGACGGAATCGGAGTAAATCCGATTTCCGTTCGGTTCTTCCTAAAACCTCACTTTTTCTTAAATACAATCATGCTAAACCATTACATGTTGACTGTTAAATATTAACAAACATGTTGAACAAGTTTTATGACAATATATTTCATTTTGTAACTTTTACCGCTCTTTTTCAGTAAAATACCATGTAGTTTAAATTCGACATTTAAACCATCACAATCTTGCTATACCTTTAATTAGATCACGAGGTAATGACCTACCTCATCACACACTCATATGCAACATAGCACAATACCTTCAGGAACATAGAATACGGGAAAACAAAACCTTTCAAATAAATACCATTTACTGTTAAAACCGTTTTCTACAAGATTACGTATTTTTACAATCTTTGCAAAGTGCCTCTACAACCCATTTTGGAGAACCCGACTGGGATGGTGTGGATTATCGCACATCCCTAGGCTTAGTAGTGCGAGATGCAGACCTCCGCAAGGAGCATTCAGTCTCGAAAGATTTAAAATACAAATATTTTAAGAAAATGAGATTTCTAGAAATATAATATATATTAAAATTATTTTTATATAAATATGTATATATGTATCATTAAAATATCTATTTTGTGATAATATGAATATTCCAACTTTTTCCTAAAAACACAAGAATCACTTTACATTAAAATACCATGAATTCCTTACAAGTTCGATATTACAATTAAATACCCTATATTATGAAAATAGGTTAATTTCACTAGAAATATCACAAATATAAAATCTACATCTATGAAAACTCTAAAGACGATAATTAAATATTCGGGGTGTATTTTGAAAATTATACAAAAGTATTTTTACATAAAACCCTCTCAAGTTCTATAAATTACCCTAAGGACCCTAGTAAATATAGGTTTAAGAGGGTCCAATCTCTTGAGCCTCAAGGAGCCGGAGAAGTGGGAGCTTGCTTATTTGAGGTAGACAACTTAACAACGGTGTTATCAACACGGTAATCGTCTTTGAAAAAGACACAAATCCTGCCGCCCATGTGCAGCAGTTACCGATAACATCAAAACAATCAGGACTTCAATTTCTTTTCTAATTGTCTGACTCAGACTGAATCTCATTATTATAATCTGACTTGAATATGATTCTAGTACAATCTACAATACTACAATTCAATATAAATCCATGAATCCATATAATCAATCTGTTCAATCTATTCAATCTGTATTGACTGAACCGAACCATGAATATACTTCCATTTACATGATTCTCCAGTTACATCCATGATTCTCCAGTTACATCCATTTACTGATATCATAGTTTCGGCAAGTCATCCAATTATACAATTTATATTACAAGATATTACAAGTTGAAATACAATACAAATAATACAATCAAGACATCACGGGGTTTAAGGGGTAGATTGGTACGGAAGGTGTTAAAAGTGGCACGAGACTGCAAGATTAAGACACCTAACTTGAATCCAATTGCCGTTGTTCCGGGTTGTATAATGGAGCTTTGTACATTCCGTTTGCCCTAGTCTCTAGCATATAGAGACTCCTCTCGTATATACTGACATCCTTCTGTACCAAGCTACAAACAACAGCGTTAATGAATACAATAGTATAACAATATAATACAACTTTAAAAGCTACATTCTCTTTCTGTCTACTATATTTCTCCCTTATCTTTGGGACTTACCAAGCGATTGTTCGCTGACGATATTCTCTTTCTTCTTCTTTGAATGCCGTCAGGTGATTTGGATCTTCCAGAGATCGAGCCTACTAGTGATGACTTGGACCAGTTTACTGAAGACCCAGAGTTATAGTTCATTGTACACATTTCCTTTCAGTGCTTTACATTTCTGTTATACAACTGTTTAGGCATCGCTTTATTCCATGTATTGTAAAAAGAATGTAAATAAATAAAGTTGCTGTTTTGTTATATCTTGTATCTTGTGCATTTACATTTATATTGCTTAGATACGCTTAGCGTATTTACTTCAGAGTAAATACGTAGCGGTCTTGTCGCGTCCTCTGCCCGTACACTGGGAAGCGGGGCATGACAAGTTTTGTTGGTGGCCCATGCAAGTCAGAGTTGTATGGAACACTACCATGCAGTTCTGTTCTGCGTGAACAACCTAAGCAATATAACACAAGAACCAGCAACTAAAACATTCTTTACAATTCATATTCCTTGAATCTTATCATTTCATATACTTTGAATCTGTCCTAACCCAAAATTTTCATTTAAGGTTATGGATTTCCCGAACAACACCAGCACCAATGTCAACAACATACCTCCTCCACTATCAATCACATCTGCCATTCCTGCTCCACCCAACGAGCAAACGGTTCAGCTTGAGGTAATCCGCAGCCTCCTAGAGGGACAACGGCGGCTCTTGAACCGTCCCGAAGCCGAAGCACCTGGGGTGAACCAATTCAGAGCTTTACATCCCAAACAGTTCTCAGGAAAGGGGAGTCCACTGGAAGCTGAGAAATGGGCTCAGAGTATCGAGGATGATCTGGCAGCGGCACAAGTGCCAGAAATAGCTTGGGTTCGTGTTGCAAAATTACAGCTCACGGACAATGCACGGAACTGGTGGAAGGCGGAAGAAAACCGTCTTGAACAACCCATCGAATGGAAGACTTTCCGCTGCATGTTCGACGGTAAGTACTTCCCTGAGACTGCCAGGTTCAACATGGACAGCAGTTCATCCATCTACAACAAGGTTCAATATGGACCAAGTCAGTAGATGAGTATGACGCTGAGTTTACCATGCTTAGTCGGTAAGATATGTCTCAATAATTCGACTCTTCAATATATCACATACTACACAGCTAACACAAGACTTTAACAGGTTTGCGGCCCATCTCATACCGACTGCTGAGATCAGAGCTAGAAGATTTCATTAAGGGTTAGACCCGGAAATCCAAGCTGCATTAGCTACAGGAGATTTCCCAACCCATGATATGGCTTTGAAAGCTACCCGAAAATATGAGGCAGTGGTGAAGAAGAAGGGCAGACCTCAATCTGCCGATTTGAAACGCCCTTCCACTCAAATGGCCGGAGAAGCCTCTTCCAGGCCATCGTTCGAATCCAGGAGAACTGAAGAACCCAATAACCAGCCAAGACCAGATTTCTATTTCCATTGTAAGAGAGAAGGACATTTGATAAAGGACTGTAGGCGCGCAAAAGGCCTGTGCCTAGTTTGTAACGCGTCCAATCACAGAATTGAGACCTCTCCATATAGATACAACCCAGCTCACACACCCACCAACTACCCGCAGCGGCCAGCTATTCAGGCTCCTGCAACTCATTCTGCACTCCCAGCACCCCCTCCACGTGGATTTCCTGCACACCCAAATAGCCAATTCCATTAGGCACTTAGGAACATGCCTCGAGGACAGAGGAATGTGCCTCCAGCTAGAAGGAACATGCCACGGCGACAGGCTTACACCTTAATGGCTGTAGAAGCCGAGACAGTTGACCAAGGTAACACAAGTAAGTCTTTTTCACATTCTCAAACCCTTGTATCACTTTATTATTTTTCATACACTATAAGTACTTCAGTCATCAAACTTTCTTTGAATCTGTTACACTTTCTTTTTACAAATTTCGAGGACGAAATTTTTATAAGGAGGGTAGAATGTAATAACCCCAAACTTTCTGTACAACTTTCTGTACAATTTTTTCAAAATTACAGAAAGGGGTAATTTTGCCTGAGCACAAGTTATATGTTTGTTTTGCTAATTAATAGCAAGAAGGAGCTTGTAGCTCATTAGTAATACCTTGCAGTGCTGAACCAAGCCACCAGAGTTCAAATCCCATACCCCACATTATTTTTTATATTGTTTTATTTTGAATTTTAAGAATACCAAGGGTTTACACGTGCATAACTCACAAAAACCCTACTACACATGGAAAACTAACTGTACCAGGGGACTAATGAACCGAAAAGGAGAACTCCGGCCACCTGACTCGGCCGGACTCGGCCGAATCGGCCGGCGGACCAGTCGACTCGGGTCGCCACTGCCGGCAGGACTCGGCCGGACCGCCGAGTCCCCAACATGAAAGTTTGGGCTTTTCATCTCCCCTGCACACCTGCGTAGTTTAAATCCCTAGACCAGTAACGGAGCCCCTTTAAAACACCAATTACTCCATTTTATTACATTTTAATACATTTTATCACATTTTTTTTCATTTCAACCTTTCACCTACCCTAACCCTAGCGTTACCCTATAAATACAACCCCTACACACACACCCCGCACTCCAAAATTCTGAGCAAAACTCTCAAGAAATTTCCTAGAACCTTAGTGTACTTTGAAGTAGCGAAGGGCGAAGCTCCGACGATTTTTTCGGCGACAACCATAGGAGTTCCCGGCAACGAAACGACGCACCGGCGCCTCCTCCCGCTTCCTCTTCACCCCTAAGTTCGAAACCCGTAAGTCCCTTCTCCCTATTCACTTTGCTATTCTAAAAATACGTATTTCCAAAATCCGACGGAATCGGAGTAAATCCGATTTCCGATTCAGTTCTTCCTAAAACCTCACTTTTTCTTAAATACAATCATGCTAAACTATTACATGTTGACTATTAAACATTAAAAAACATGTTGAACAAGTTTCATAACAATTTATTTCATTCTGTAACTTTTACCGCTCTTTTTGAGTAAAATACCATGTAGTTTAAATTTGACATTTAAACCATCACAATCTTGCTATACCTTTAATTAGATCATGAGATAACGATCTACCTCAAGATTACGTATTTTTACAATCTTTGTAAAGCGCCGCTACAACCCATTTTGGGGAACCCGACTAGGATGGTTTGGATTATCGCACATCTCTGGGCTTAGTAGTGCGAGATGCAGACCTCCGCAAGGAGCATTCGGTCTCGAAAGATTTAAAATACAAATATCTTAAGAAAATAAGATTTCTAGAAATATAATATATATTAAAATTATTTTTATATAAATATGTATATATGTATCATTAAAATATCTATTTTGTGATAATATGAATATTCTAACTTTTTCCTAAAAACACAAGAATCACTTTACATTAAAATACCATGAATTCCATACAAGTTCAATATTACAATTAATTACCCTATATTATGAAAATAGGTTAATTTCACTATAAATATCACAAATTTAAAATCTACATCTATGGCAACTCTAAAGACGATAATTAAATATTCGGGGTGTATTTTGAAAATTATACAAAAGTATTTTTACATAAAACCCTCTCAAGTTCTATAAATTACCCTAAGGACCCTAGTAAATATATGTTTAAGCGGGACCAATCTCTTGAGCCTCAGGGAGCCGGAGAAGTGGGTGCTTGCCTATCTAAGGTAGACAACTTAACAACGGTATTATTAACACGGTAATCGTCTTTGAAAAATACACAAATCCTGCCGCCCATTTGCAGCGGTTATCGATAATATCAAAACAATCAGGACTTCAATTTCTTTTCTAATTGTCTGACTCAAACTGAGTCTCATTATTATAATCTGACTTGAATATGATTCAAGTACAATCTACAATACTACAATTCAATATAAATCCATGAATCCATATAATCAATCTGTTCAATCTATTCAATCTGTATTGACTGAACCGACCAATGGATATACTTCCATTTACATGATTCTCCAGTTACATCCATGATTCTCCAGTTATATCCATTTACTGATATCATGGTTTCGGCAAGTCATCCAATTATACAATTTATATTACAAGACATTACAAGTTGAAATACAATACAAACAATACAATCAAGACATCACGGGGTTTAAGTGGTAGATTGGTACGGAATGTGTTAAAAGTGGCACGAGGCTGCAAGATTAAGACACCTAACCTGAATCCAATTGCCGTTGTTCCGGGTTGTATAACGGAGCCTTGTACATTCCATTTGCCTTAGTCTCTAGCATATAGAGACTCCTCTCGTATACACTGGCATCCTTCTGTACCAACCTACAAACAACAGCGTTAATGAATACAACAGTATAACAATATAATATAACTTTAAAAGCTACCTTCTCTTTTTGTCTACTCTATTTCTCCCTTATCTTTAGGACTTACCGAGCGATTGTTCGCTGACGACATTCTTTTTCTTCTTCTTTGAACGTCGTCAGGTGATTTGGATCTTCCAGAAATCGAGCCTACTAGTGAAGACTTGGACCGGTTTACTAAAGACCCAGAGCTTTAGTTCATTATACACATTTCCTTTCAGTAATTTACATTTCTGTTATGCCACTGTTTAGGCATCGCTTTATTCCATATATTTACTTTTCCATGTATTGTAAAAAGAATGTAAATAAATAAAGTTGTTGTTTTGTTATATCTTGTCTCTTGTGCATTTACATTTATATTACTTAGATACGCTTAGCGTATTTATAAGTAAATAGGTTGCGGCCTCGTCGCGTCCTCTGCCCGTACACTGGGAAGCGGGGCGTGACAATACTGGAAGAGAAAAGCATAAATAGCAAGGTATAGCCCAACCTTCAGCAGCTACGATTTGTTAGCCGATAAAATATACCGGGCCCACTGCAAATATCCAGCTGAGTGGCGGGGAGTCAAACCTATCATGTGCGGCTGCCGCCACGGGGTCGACTCACCTTGACATATACGCCTCCCCAAAATATCCAAACCCATCGGCGGCTGTACGGGTATCGCGGCCATGGAAGGCTGAAGGCAACCCTCCGAAGTCCAATTGACCTCCTCTACAACGTAGTTCACTTGGGGTGGGTCGGCATAGTGAATGGCGGAGATCACCTCTGAAGGTGCTGCACAAGAAAAGCTATGTCGCCCCCTGATAATTTGATTGTACCACATTCCCCATAAATGGAGATTCTTTTGCTCCAGGTCGTGATCTTTGATTAACGCGAAGACTTCCTGTCCAAAGACGCTTCAGGGAATCTGCTTTCCGAACGGACGAACGGGAAAAAAATATCGAAAGACATAGTACCTGCATGAAAAAAGAACGAGAAAAATTAGCCGTCAAATGCTACAGTTTAAGTTCTGTCACTTGGTACATTAAATTCGTACCGCACTGCAATGCATTGGAAAGGGACCAAAGGGGACCCACACAATCTTGATGACAGTTCATCATTAATAAAACAGCCTCCTCATTTGATAAGACAGTCATTAAATGAAGAAATCCTAAAAGGATTCTCATTTAATGAGCGCCCCTTGGGCCAAGGAGTAAATCTCCCTTGAGAGCAGTACTCTGCAACAGATATGAAATCTGTCATAATTAATCATGAAGGGAATAAAAATTCCCCAAAGAAAAAATTCTGAAGAGCCCTTGCTCTATGAAGACGATGGAATTATCCATCAAAACCCTAAAAGCAAAGCTTTATTGATTTAAAAATTCTGAGATCTTTAAGATCTGTAAGATGAACTCCAAGAGTTCTTCTCTAATGGGTTAAGAAACTCTAAGAAAGATCTCTTTAGATCTATGATTTCAAGAGAGCAAAGCTCTGTTAAGAAAACCCTAAAAGTTTCTTCAGATCTATGATCTGAAAAAAAGAAAAGCTCTGTTAATAGGTGAAACCCTAGATTATAAAATAATCTCTTCAAAGATTTGATCTTTACATAGATTTTTGATAGAGTTTTGACTCTAAGAGAGTTCTTAAACAGAGAGCTTGGCTATGAAAGAGAATTAATTCTCAAAAAAACAAACAAGGAGATGAACAGAGGTCATCTCAAGGGCCAAAGGTCCTATTTATAGGCATAGAGAGCCGTTTCAACTTCTGAGTTGATCTATTGGCAGAGATGCTGCCATCGCTGCACTCACGTGTAGGCCACGTGAGCGCAACGGTGGGGGATATTTGTTTCCTCTAATCAGAGCAAAGCTCTGTTCAAGTTTTGAAATTTGAAATGAACCAGCGCTTCATAATAGCGCCAGCGCTAAGAGTCAAAGACTCTACAGCAGCGCTCATGTGCAAAGCACGAGAGCGCTCGCGCAAGCAGCGCCAGCGCTAAGAGTCAAAGACTCTGCTGCAGAGCTCATGTGCAAAGTACGAGAGCGCTAGCGCTAAGAGTCAAAGACTGTTGCAGCGCTCACGTGCAAAGCACGAGAGCGCTAGCGCTGGAACTAAATGTTTCCTGCCGTTGGATCAAAGATCCAATGGTGATTTAAAAGAAAATCATCACTAAAATACAGAATAAGTTCTGTATAGGCAAAGATTATCCCAATCTTGTTAAAAACAAGAAAATTGCCATCTGTAAAACAGAAGCCCTAGGATCAAAGATCCAATGGTGGGGAAGCATCCCTAAATCAATCAGAGAAAGATCTCTTTAACTGATTCAACAAATCAGCCTACCCTATAAAAAGGCCCTAAGACTTCAAGTCTTGCAGAGAGGACCCCCCCCCATAAATTTCAAGTTCTCAAAAAAAAAGAGAAGAGCAAGTTCTGAGAAGAAGAATTTCTCCAAGGTAAATAAAATAGACAAATCAAAGCATCTCATCAAAATAAGAAGAACTTAGTTCTTTTTCTAGTTCATAGATCGATAAGACAGAAGTCTTTCATGAAAGAAAAAGAGATCGTAGTATCTCATCATAAAAGAGGGGGAGAAGAACTTAGTTCTCTTTAAATCACAGATCTATAAGACAAAGTCTTTCACTGAAACAGGAGAAATCATAACATCTCCTCATAAAAGAAGAACTTAGTTCTTAGATCCATGAGACAAAGTCTCTCATAAAGAAAAACAAGAGAGATCATAGATCTGTGAGACAAAGTCTCTTATAAACAAAAATTTAATTCTCAGAGCACAGAACTGACCAGAACTGCTAAAGGAGCACTTCAGCGCTCCAAGTCCGGCGCTCAGCGCCAAGCGCGCTATGTGCTCCTCACGTGTGCGCGATTTTATAAGAAGCGCTTTAGCGCTCCAAGTCTGGCGCTCAGCACCAAGCGTGCCACGTGCTCCTCACGTGTGCGCTATTTCATAAGAAGCGCCTCAGCGCTCCAAGTCTGACACTCAGCGCCAAGTGCACCACGTGCTCCTCATGTGTGCGCTATTTCATAAAAGTGCACTGCACTCATTGGTTGGCACCGAGCGCTCCACGCGCTCCTCACGTTGGCGCTTCTAACTCAGAGCGCTCTGCACTCCTCAAGAAGGGCTTCAGCGCCATAAAAAGTGTCCAACACTCAATAAAAGACAAAAGAGAAAGGGGTGTCACAACCCAAATCAATGCTCAGCATTGTTAAATAAAAAGGGATTGAGCCCAAATAAATGTTCAACATTTTATTCAAAACTGAGTGGACTGAGCCCAAGTTGGCCACAAATCCTTAATTCAGATTAACTGAGCCCATGTGCTCACAATCTTTTAATTGATCTTAGTCCAAACCTGACTACAGATCTTCCAACCAATATCGGTTCAAGGGTACATCTCTTCATTCCTTCGATATGTGTCGTTGTAATTCTTCAACGTCTTCAGAGAGGCGGCGGGTCCCGACATCCAGACATTCCATGGATTGTGGGGTCCTTAAACTCATGGACTATGATGTCATTAAACTTTATGGACTGTGAGGTCCTTAAACTCATGGATTATGATGTCCTTAAACTTTACGAACTATGAGGTCCTTAAGATCATGGACTATGATGTCCTTAAACTTATGGACCGCAACGTCCCTAAACTAAACCCCCACAAACTATGATGTCTTTAAACTGGACTATGAGGTCCTTGAACTTATGGACTATGATATCCTTAAACTCCACGGACTATGATGTCCTTAAACTATGGACCGCAACGTTCCTAAACTAAGATGATAGAGCCCAAAATGCTCTGTCATCGGATCTAAATGATCCCAAACCCCGTTGAGTAGATCTTTGTCTAAAATTAGACTAACGTATCCTTAACAAACGTTTAAGTTTATCTTAATCTCAATGAGATTAACGATCCTTAAACCCAACCCAAACCCAAATCTAAGAAAATACGGATTTGGACTAATCTACGCCCTACGGGCGACAACATAAATTAGCTCCGTATACAATCCACGGGCAACCAAAAATAAAAAAACACACACGACATGAAGTGACCATCTAGAGAAGGAGAAAGTTGTTACCGCGATGCGGTAGCGTAATTAACTGCAGGGGCTTGCGCCTGCAGGGAAGAGCGTCCCCACAATAAAAAAAACCCTCAAATGAGGGGGAATCTGATGAAGTCTGTTACAACGGCCGCATCTGTCTAAACCTCCGATACATGGTGCTATAAATCAACTTGTCATCTTCGGAGAGGTGGACGGATAAAACCCAAATAACATCTTCCCCCAAATTCAGGCAAGACGGCCTACGCGGTCTCGTCCCTGTTTTCGGCGGTGAACAAGCACCTCATTTGTAAATTTTAACCCGAAAACGAATACAAGCAATAATAATATAGGCACCCCCAAGCGGGAGCTAGCTCTTCGCCAATTGGCGAAAACAACCACGCAATGATATAAATATATACAACACCGAATGCGAGGATCAAAACCACGAATAAGGCAAGAAAATAAAGTATCATCAAGAACTAGAAAAAAGAATAATACATGAGCGTGACTCTAAGCCGAAAGAATATACAATGACGATTCTAAGTCTACAAATATACAGGTCGGTTGATGGAGCTTTTAACTAGACTATCTCCTAAGTCATACAGTACAATACAATAACTAATAATAACACGATAATATCGAGTAGCGGTAAAGGTAATAATATAAGCAGATGTGCAAAGCCAAGTACTCGTGTCCGTGTCACAAAGTAGCTACATGTCATGTATATTATGTATGAATGCATCATCAAATGGGTGTGTCCAGCAACAACACACAAAAATCATGATAAAACCTAAGTGCCAAGTATCGACACTCGAAAACATCATGAAAACCGTGTCCATCAGCGACACATAATCCTCGTATATCGGGCTCCGTCAGTCCGGATCGGCCTATATCCATATGATCTCACGACTACGGTCGGTATCCTCTGGATATTCGCCGCGCCAACTATCACCGGTCGGTAATGTTTCCCTGCCAGGCTCAACGTCTCAATCTTTATACGGCCTTCTTGTCCCGGGGTACCGCACCGGGTCCACCATGTACCCGCAGATGGTGTCTCCTCGCTCCTCGAATCGGGTAATCGTATATCATATATGCTTCAGTATCGAGAAATCTCATGGTGGACGCCACACATCATATCAAGAAAAACCGCATTTTTCTTTTAAAAAGGAGCATAAGTTTTAAATTTCACATGCGATTTCCCAAATCCATAATCTCATGAAATACCGAAATCTCATAATCATGAGTCAACAATGAGATAAATAATGCTGGCAAAGAGCCAATCCACAGTGTATAATCAGAATATATATATATGTAAATGCATGTGGCATCTAAGTAAGAAATGCAATGTCTAAACTAGCATATGATATCATGAATGCTAAACAATCCTACTTAGCTACAATTATTAGTGTATATAATGGAATAATGGTTACTATAGTGTGCGTGATGTCATGCCCCGCTTCCCGGTGTACGGGCAGAGGGCGCGATGAGGCCCGCTATGTATTTACTCTGAAGTAAACACGCTAAGCGTATCTAAGCAATATAAGTAAAAATGCACAAGAGACAAAGACAATAGATATAATTGAACAACAACTTTATTTATTCACATTTTTTTTACAATACATCTAAAAAGTAAATACATGGGATGAAAAGCAATGCCTAAACAGTGGCATAACAGAAATGGAAAGTACTGAAACGAAAAGTACAAGTAACTAGAGCTCTAGGTCGGAAGCTAGCTGATCCAAGTCCTCGCTGGTGGGCTCGATCTCCTGAAGATTCGAATCACATGACGACATTCCAAAGAAGAAGAAAGAGAATGTCGTCAGTGAACAAATCGCTCGGTAAGTCCCGTAAATAGACAAGAATGAGATAGACAGAATAGAGAGTATATTGTTATAATATTATATTTAGTGTTAACGCTATTGTTTGTAGCTTGGTACAGAAGAGGCCAGTGTATACGAGAGGAGTCTCGTTAGACCAGAGACTACGGTGGACGGAATACAAGGAACCGTTCAGCCACGGTACAACGGCAATTGAATTCAGGTTAGGTGTTTTAATGGTTACAGTCTCGTGTCACTTCTAACACCTTCCGTACCAATCTACCCCTTAAACCCCGCGATGTCTATTGTTTGTATTGTATTGTAAATTGTATTGTCTTGTATTATAGATTGGATAGATGGATGACTTGCCGAAACCATGATATCGATAAATGGATGTAACTAGAGAATCATGTAGATGGATGTATATCCATGGTTCGGTTTAGTCGATACAGATTGAATATATTAAACAGATTGATTATATGGATTCATAAATTCATATTGTAATGTAGTTTTATATTTGAATCTGGTTCAAGTAAGGTTGTATATATTGAGACTCAGTCAGAGTCAGACAATTAGAAAAGAAATTAAATCCTGAATTATGTTTTGGTGCTATGGATAACCGCTGCACATGGACGACGGGATTTGTGTCTTTTTCAAAGACGATTACCGTATTGGTAACACCGTTTGTTAAGTTGTCTAACTTAATTAGGCAAGAACACATATCTCCGGCTCCCTGAGGCTCAAGAGACTAGTCCCGCTTAAACCTATGTTTACTAGGGACTTTATTGTAATTTAGTATAACTTGAGGGGGTTTTATATAAAAATAATTTTGTATAATTTTCAAAATACACCTCGAATATTTTATTATCGTCTTTAGAGTTTTCATTGATGTATATTTTATCAATGTGACATTTCTAGTGAAATAAAACCTAATTTCATAATTTATGGTATTTATTTGTAATATTGGAATTGTATGGTATTTTCTTATAAATGAGCCGTTTATCTTGAATTTTGGAAATTTGGAATATTATAAATATTAAAAATAGATATTTTGATATTAATTACATATATATTTATTTATTTAAAAATATTAGTTTTATTTATAATAAAAATCTCATTTTCTAAAGAAAAATGTATTTTAAATCTTTCGAGACCGTATGCTCCTTGCGGAGGTCTGCATCTCGCACTACTAAGCCCGAGGATGTGCGATAATCCTCACCATTCCAAACGGGTTCCCCGAAATGGGTTGTAGCGGCGCATTGCAAAGATTTGTTAAAAATACACATCTTATAGAAAAAATGATTTTTATAAGTTTGAGGTAGTTTTGTGTAAAATCGTATTTTCCCAAAGCTATGTTCCCAAAAATTATCGTGCTATGTTACATATGAGTGTTTTGAGGAGGCAGGTCATTACCTCGTGAACTATCTAAAGGTATAGCAAGGAATTATAATGATTTATGTCGAACTAAACTATATGGCATTTTTCTGTAAAAATTCTATAAAAATTAAAATATAAATTCTTTTGATATGAAACTTGTTAATATGTTTTCTTAATGTTTAATGATCATGATGTGAGAGTTTGGTATTATTGTGTGTAAGAAAAATATGATTTTTAAGGAAAAACCGAATTGGAAGTCGGATTACCTCCACTTCCGTCGGGTTTTAGAATTCTAAGTTTTTAGAATAGTAAAGAGAAGGGGGAGAAGGGACTTACGGGTTTAGGGTCAAGAGAAGAGGAAGAGGAAGGTTGGGGAAACACCGATGCGTCTTTTCGTCGCCGGAAACTCCTCGGATCGTCGTCGGAAGTTCGCCGGAGCTTTGCCCTTTGCTAAAAACACTTACACAGAAAAAGTTTATGGTATTTTCTTGAGAGTTTGGACAGAGATTTGGAAGTGAGGAGGGGTGATTTTAGGTGTGGTATTTATAAGAAAAATTAGGGTTTAGGGATGTGAAAAGGTGTATTAAAAATTTGTATTAAAAATGGTTTAATTAGGTGTTTTAAATTGCTCTGTAAATGTGCAGGGAATTTAAATAGTACAGGGGTTATGGGGGGAGTTCATGGGTCGCAACAAGTCAAGAAAAATAGGGTTTCCACTGAGCCGGACCGGCGCCGCCGGCCGATTCGGCCGAGTCACCGGCCCGAGTTGGCCAGCATCTCGTTGCCACGTGTCCCCTGTCGCTTGGTCTATCTCGTGGTTCCGTTTGTTTTATGTGTGACTCTTGGTTTTACGGTTTATGCACGTGTAGACCCTTGGGCTTCTAAAAAGATTAAAAGAAATAAAAATAAAAATAATGTGTGGCTGATGGGATTTGAACTCTGGTGCTTTGGTTCAACAGTGCAAGGTCTTACCAATGAGCTACAAGCTCCTTCTTGCTGTTCAAAAGTAGATTAAATACTTAAAGTACTCACAGGAAATGTAAATACCCCAAATATACATTAACTTTAAATCAAATTTACGTACACAAGAATTGGAGTTGTTACAGTCTACCCCCTACAAAAAATTTCGTTATCGAAATTTGCAATTTTATTTGAAGGACTAGTTTATAAATAGGTGAGGGTATCTTGCACGCATCTCATCTTCTCTTTCCCATATCGATTCTCCTTGAGTGACTTTTCTCCATATCATTCGAACCAAATTGACTTCCTTGTTCCGAAGTGACTTCAATTTTCTATCCAGGATCTCAACAGGTTGTTGCTCACAAGATAAGTCGGGCTGTACAGTGAGCTCGGAATGATTGAGAATATGGCTGGGGTCACTCACATACCTTCTAAGTTGGGATATATGAAACACATTATGCACTCTTTCCAATGAAGGTGGAAGTGCAAAGCGGCATGTCACTTCACCAACTCATTCGAGTATGTCGAACGGTCCAATATATCTTGGACTTAGCTTACCCCGTCTTCCCAATCGAAACACTCCGCGGTTTGGAGATATCTTCAGAAATACATGATCTCCTGGCTGAAACTCCAAATGACGGCACTTTTCATCAGCCCAATGCTTCTGTCGATTTTGGGCTATGCGTATTCTTTTCCTGATAGTACGAACCACATCAGCAGTTGCTACTATCATCTAAGGTCCAAGGAGTTCTCTATCACCGATGTCGTCCCAACTTAATGGCGATCGACACTTCCTTCCATAAAGTGCTGAAAAATGTGACATTCCAATGCTTGCTTGGTAGCTGTTCATATCAGATTTTTGCATTTTTATACTGCCCATTCTTTATCACAATGCATATAGGTAGGTACTTTTGATCCGTGTTTGCTGAATAATTGCAGGTTACAGGTTTTCAGCGCTTTACAGTGAAATTCATGAAAAGTCCAAACAAATGCGGGATTATGACCAACAACAGATGAATACTGATCTCTGCTAACCATCCGTATGATGCCGCCTACCAGTTTAAGGGACAAAATGGCAAATCGTTAGTCACTTCAATGCACGAAGTACAAGGGCAGCACAAGATCCAAGACTTCAAACGCGGAGCTCAAGGCAAAAGTCCACATCATTTTGCACTGCTGAAAATCTGGAAGAAAACTGAACAGATTCTGAGAAACCAAGTGTACAAAACATAAGAGAACAACAACATGGAGAAGCCCTGAAAAGATGGTCCCCCAATTCCACTAAATGGCTTCGGAACCGCGGCCAAATAAGCACTTCTGCCGCGGTTCCGCGGCCGCGTCTGAACAGTGTCGGTGGCAGTTGAAGCAGTGTTGACTCGGCTCTTTTGGGGTAGTTTTGTACTCTCGTGATTGGCTCAGAATGTATACCTAGGGTTTCACTCTCCTGCCTATAAATAGTAGAGCTCAAAACCAAATTAAGGGGTGCCTTTCTTTACTTAGATTTTAGGATTAATTCTGTTCTTCTTTGTTATCTTTCTCTATGAAAAATTGTAGTGAGTTTATGAGCGTTGATTAATAAAAAAATAAAAAAAAGAGTTCTATTATTTCCTTGCATGTCTTTTTAATTATTCATTTATATTGCTCGTAATTTTCATTTGCTAATCTACTTGTTGTTATTTTTGCGTTCTTTATTTTTTCTTCTTCTATTTATTTTATCCTTTACAACCATGATGCTTGAGTAAGATCCTTGCCAATATGAGGTCTCAAATAGCTAATTGTACTTTTTCTTAACCTCATCTCTTTCTACCATCTTTCTTTATTTTTTTTTATCTTTTTAATGGGTGAGTAATTTCTCATTTCTTAGGGCAGGAGAAGGAAAGTTTGAGAGAAGGAAATCTCTTATACTCTTTTCTTTGCCCAACACCTTATTTCGGACTCCCTTTAATTGAACCACAATCTGCTGACTACGGTACTGTCACGACTCGAAAGTACGGAACGTGACTGCACTTAGATTACGAGACGTCTAAAGGCATAACGTAATGTAATCTAAGTCAGCCAAAGCCCAGAAAATCTAAACCAAAATCAATAAAAGTGAAGGAAAACCTTTATGAAAACGATTATAAACCAATTAAGTTATATTAATCCGTTTTCTAAAAACATCAAAATTTTCCGAAAATTTCGGCAGAGTCTCCTTTGTAAATACTGGCCCCAAAACGGGTACAACAAGATATATAAACCTGTAATGATATAATGGCATCCCCAAGCGGGAGCTAGCTCTTCGCCCAAGGCGGATCACAACCACATGCAATATATATGTAATATCAAGCAAATAAGCATAAAGAAGCACAAAAATAGGAAAAACACAACGTCGGCTCAAGTGAGCTCGATCCCAGAGAAACCACATATACACAAATCTCTCATGCTCATCACTAGGTCGCATATACAAAATAAGAAGTGTTAGATGGAGAATACAAGATACAATGATAGTACAAAAGTGTCCTCGCAACCCACCTAAGAGCAATGTCGCGAGTCTGAGCAAAGAAACTAATGAAAAGAGACGCCCGCTGCTACGAGGCTGACGGGTCCGACCTGCAAGACACTATGGCACAACAGGGGTGAGTTGCCAGCTCGTGACTAGAAAATAACATCTAATAAGGCTATCGTAAGAATGCACGCAACTGCGTCACAATATATATGTCTAGATATGATATAATGCCACTAGTATATATGCACATGAATGCAAAATCCATACTAAATCTTTAAGTGTTTAAATATGACGATCTCTGCATTCTTAACTTAGAAAAATATCTGTACAATAGCTAAGGTACCATCAATGAAATCATCCGAAAACCGTGTCAAGCATTAACACCAAATATGGAAATATATCTGTCTCAATGTCTCATTATGTCAATATCTCAATACCTCGGGCTCCGTCAGTCCAGATCGGCCCATATCATCAAATCTCACGACAACGGTCGGTATCCTCCGGATATCCGCCGGGCCAGACATCACCGGTAGGTAGTCTTCCCCTACCAGGCTCATCGTCTACAACTCGAGCTTCTTTCCCCGAGGTACCATACCGGGCCCACCATGTACCCGAGACGGTTCATCTACTCCTCGAATCGGGTCTTGAAATCCAACAAAAAACAAGAAAACTTATGGTGGACGACACATACATCATGAGAAAACCACAACTTGCCTTTAAAAAATAACATAATGAGTTTGGAAAATTCTTGCAGTTTTGCCAAAATCCAGAAATCTCATCAATAGTAAAATCCTCGAGAAATCACAATATCTGACATGTTGTAAATAATAGATGCCGATGATATCAATGTTATACAATGTAGTTTATGATGAGGAATCTAAATAAGCATGATAATGAAGTGAGGTATATGCATGCTTTGCAATTCAATGTATCATGTATGATGCACGTGTTTGATACTGAACTAAGCAGGTTCTAAAGTGCTCGTGGCATGGCAATTACCAAAGGCGCGTTTGTTCACACGAATAGTGCACGTGCAACATGAGCCAATGGTAATGGTGTACGTGTCCTAAGAGGTGATATCACACATAGGTATATAGATAACCATGCAATGCCAGCAGACGAATAACTAGAAAGATATGCATATGAATGAGATGGTTAACTAAATAACTATGCATATAGTTTGCAAGTAATAAAGTGATCCTAACTATGGGGCGCCTCGCTCCATCTAGATGATTTCCCCATAGATGTATACATCTACTCACTCGGACGCCTCGCTAATCTGATTCAACCATCGCTTTGCCTTTGCGCGCCGCGTCCGATGTTTCCGCAACCGACCCTAAAATTTCATAACACACAACATAAGATTACACATCATGAAACGACGTAAGTCACAATATGAAAAGATCAACGTCCACAAGTTAGGCACAACGTGCACTAGGTGCGCGAAACACACACGATAATCACTATAACCTTAACTAAAATCGTCATTTCGGAGCAACCGTCAAAACTAAACCCGATCAAACCAAATTTCGCATTCACACACCCTAAAAGTCGTAGTAGATGCTAATAATGTCGTCAAGATTTCGCAATTAATTCACCAGTTAATTATATCGAAAACCTAGTAAGCTCCCAAAATTGCGAATAGGCGTAACCGTCGTAGATTAGCGATAAGGTTATCACCATCTAACACAATCAACCCAACTATACCACTAGATAGCCACTACACTAATTTTAACCCATTTACAAAGCTTCAAACCCTAATTACAAAATCAACCCTTTTCTTGAATTTCAAAAACAAGCAATTACTATGCAATTAACACTTTAAAATTCTATTTTAGCATAGTTAAACTACAACTTAACCATTAGATTAGAGTTTTACCTCACAAGTTTGAACCCTAGCTTGCACTAGCCTCCAAAGATTCCTCCTTTCTCCATGTCTTAAATTAATTTGGGTTTGAGAAGAGGTAGAATAGGGATTTGTTTTGAATTAGTGAAGGATTTTGTGGATTTTTAATAGATTTTTGATGAATTTAGAAGCAAAATGAATTGGGGAAAATGAGGAGATGCAGCAGCAACACTTTCGGCCAAGGGAAGAAGAGGGGGTGTGTGTGTGTGAGTGTGTAGAAAATTCTATGAAGAAAGTATCTCCAAGTTCATTTAATTCTTTCACATCATTTCTTTTTCAAAAAAAAACCCATTTTAATTCTATTTTTATACCATAGAAACTACAAGTCTTGGAAAGTCTTGATAACATTTTTGTTACTACTAGATTTTAGTTTGTAATGGATCATAAGTATGTAATTTACCCATTCAAATTTGTATTTATCACTAATTTAATGTATATTTAAAAGCTTAAAATAATATTAAAAATAATTAATTAAGGAAAAAAATTTAAATGACTAGAAATTTTTAAGTGACAATTAATTAACCAATTTCTTATCTAAATTTTGTATAATTATGCCTATATTGAAAAATAATTATTTTGACATTTTACGGAAAATTCTGATTATTTTACCGATTATCGAAAAACTACCTAAACGATTTTTCAAAGTGTTACAATCTTCCCCCCTTAAAGAAATTCGGTCTCCGAATTTAAAATTTAACTACGCGTACCTTCAAAAAGATGGGGATATTTCTTCCTCATCTCGTCCTCGGTCTCCCAAGTGACCTCCTCGCTGTTCTGGCCACGCCAAAAAACCTTGATGGACGGTATAACCTTCGACCTCAATTTCTTCACCCGCCGATCCAAAATGACCACCAGTTGTTCGGTGAATGAAAGATCACGCTCCAGCTGGATCGTCTGGTGCTGAATCATATGGGAAGGGTCATGAAGGTACTTGCGGAGCATCGAAACATGGAACACGGGGTGAACATCTGGGAAGCTGGGCGGAAGAGCCAACCAATAAGCCACCGAACCGACACGCTCTAGAATCTCGAAGGGACCAACATGTCTAGGACTAAGCTTCCCTTTCCGCCCAAATCTCATCACACCCTTCATCGGAGAGACCCTCAGGAAAACATGATCGCCAACAGCGAACTCGAGTCGGCGACGGCGCCTGTCAGCATATGATTTCTGCCTACTCTGTGCTGCCCTCATCCTATCTCGAATTAGCTGGATCTTTTCGGTCGTCTCCTGTACAATCTGCGGCCCCAAAATACTGCTCTCCCTGAGCTTTTTCCAAAAGACGGGCGATCGACATCTCCTCCCATATAAAGCCTCGAAAGGTGCCATTTGAATCGTCTCCTGGAAGCTATTATGGTAGGAGAACTTGATCAAGGGCAAATGATGATCTCAGCTACCACCGAAATCTAAAACACAAGCTCTGAGCATGTCCTCAAGAGTCTGAATAGTACGCTCTGACTAACCGTTAGTCTGCGGATGAAAAGCTATGCTAAAACTCAATCGGGTGCTCAAAGCCTCCTGAAGTCTCTGCCATAATCGGCTGGTAAACTGGGTACCCCGGTCGGACACGATGCAAGTTGGGATGCCATGCAGTCGCACGATCTCATCAATATAAACCTCGGCGTACTGAGTAAATCCAAAAGTGGTCTTCACTGGCAGGAAGTGAGCCGCTTTCGTCAGTCGATCTACAATCACCCAAATAGAGTCATACCCTCGACTGGTCCTGTGTAGACCCACAATGAAGTCCATGGAGACCTGTTCCCACTTCCACTTAGGAATGGGCAAAGGCTGTAACTCGCCGGTTGGCCTCTGGTGCTCGGCCTTGACTTGCTGACAAGTCAGGCATCTCGATACAAAGTCTGTAACATCTTTCTTCATCCCGTCCCACCAGTAAACCTCTCTCAAATCTCGGTACATCTTGGTGGAACCTGGATGAACACTGTATACTGATCTATGTGCCTCCTCAATAATATCACGCCTCAGTCCCACAGAATCTGGTACGCACAGTCGAGTCCCAAATTGAAGTATCCCCTGATCATCAATCACGAACTCGGAAACTCTACCCTGCCGAATCTGCTCGATAATCTCTAAAATACGGGCATCACCGGACTGTGCTTCGTGGATACGGTCAAGTAACTGTGGGCGTGCTCTGAAATGGGCCAGCTGTCCCCCTGTAGGAGTAAACTCGAACCGCACTCTGCTGTCACATAAAACCTGCCAATCCGCCGTCGACTGCATCTGTACTGCGCTCAAACAAGATAAGCTACCTCCGGGCCTCCTACTCAAAACATCTGCCACCACATTCGCCTTGCCTGGATGGTATAGAATCTCGCAGTCATAGTCTTTTACCAACTCCATCCAACGGCGCTGTCTCAGATTCAGATCTCGCTGCTGAAAGATATACTTCAAGCTCTTGTGGTCATGAATATCTGGCACGACTCGCCGTATAGGTAATATCTCCAGATCTTGAGTGCAAACACCACAGCAGCCATCTCTAAATCATGAGTGGGGTAGTTCTGCTCGTGTTTCCGCAACTGCCGAGAAGCATACGCGATAACTCTGTCGTGCTGCATCAATACACAGCCCAGCCCCACTCGAGAAGCATCACAATATACCACGAAACCGCTCAATCCTGAAGGCAATGATAACACTGGTGCAGTAGTCAGACGAGTCTTCAACTGCTGGAAGCTATCCTCACATGCCTTAGTCCAATCAAAAGGAACCCCCTTCTGGGTCAACCCGGTCAATGGTGCAGCAATACGGGAGAAATCCTGGACAAAACGTCGATAATATCCGGCCAGACCTAGAAAGCGGCGAAGCTCTGTAACTGATACCGGTCTGGGCCAACGCTGCATTGCCTCGATTTTCTTCGGGTCCACACAAATACCATCTCTCGTCACCACATGACCCAAGAAGTCGACACTGTCTAGCCAGAATGCGCACTTAGAAAATTTGGCGAACAGCTGATGCTCCCTCAAAGTCTGCAATGTGATACGCAAGTGCTGCTCATGCTCCTCCCGGCTCCGAGAATAAACCAAGATGTCGTCAATGAACACGATGATGAACTGATCAAGATACAGCCTTAATACACGGTTCATCAAGTCTATAAATGCTGCCGGGGCATTGGTGAGCCCGAACGACATCACCAAGAACTCAAAATGACCATAACGTGTATGGAAAGCGGTCTTCGGAATATCCTCCTTCCGAACCCGCAACTGGTGATAACATGACCGTAAATCAACCTTCGAGAAATACCCTGCACCCTGGAGCTGATCGAATAAGTCGTCAATGCGGAGTAGGGGATATCTGTTCCGCACCATAACCCGATTCAGCTGACGATAATCAATGCATAAGCGCATACTGCCGTCCTTCTTCTTAACAAACAGGACGGGAGCATCTCAAGGTGACACACTCGGTCGGATAAGCCCCTTATCTAACAAGTCCTGCAACTGATCCTTCAGCTCTCGAAGCTCCGCCGGGGCCGTCCGATAGGGCGGTATAGAAATAGGCCCCGTGCCGGGAATCAAGTCAATGCAGAACTCAATCTCGCGCTCTGGCGACAGACCAGGCAGCTCGTCAGGGAATACATCAGGAAATTCTCTCACAACAGGGACCTGGTCTAATGGAACCTCTGCGGCGCCAGTATCACAAACATAGGCTAAGAATCCCTGACACCCTTTTCGCAAGAGCTGACCGGCGCGAAGAGAAGAAATTAAGCTGGGAAGGGTAGCGCTACGATCTTCCTGAATAACAAGAACCGGTTTACCAGGAAAACTGAATCTGACTGCCTTTTCATGGCAGTCCACAGATGCATAACAGGTGGCTAGCCAGTCCATACTAAGAAGAACGTTGAAGTCTAGCATATCGAGGAGAATCAAATCAACTGAAGAATCCCTCTCCCCGATACGAACATGACACGATCGGTACACAAAACGAGCAACAAACGACTCGCCTACCGGAGTAACAACAACAAGCGGCTGATCTAACGAAGAAGACTCTCGGCCCAACCTCGGTGCAAAGTATGTGGATACATAAGAATGTGTGGAGCCTGGATCAAATATTACCCGTGCATCAAAAGAACATACTGGTAGAGTACTTTTCACGACGACATTGGATGCCTGTGCATCTTGAGGAGTCAACGCAAACACTCGGGCCTGTCCGCCACTAATAGCTGGCTGTCCTCTGCTTCTGCCTCTGTCGCCTCGTCCTCTCTGAACAGGACCGCCACGTCCATGACCTCTAGGAGCATCTGTCAGGCATGGAACGTCATCAGGGGTAGGAAGTAAGGCTCTCTGAGGAGGTGGTGAAGGTGGTAAGGTCACATGTGGGACTGTTGTCGCGCCCTGGCGCCCTATGGTACAGTCTTTAATATGATGGTACTGACTCCCGCACCGAAAACATCCTGGCGACGACTGCTGGGTCTGCGGATAAGAACCAAATAACTGACCTCGTCTCAATCCTCTGGCGCCTCCATCTTCCGGAAAGAATCTATCACGGTGTCTACCCATCTGCCGCTGGACTGGCGTATCAATACGAATCCTCTTCGGCCCAGAAACGATCGGAGTCTCAGAAATGCGCTCCTCAAAAAGTAAGGCTGCATCCATCGCGGCTGCGTATGTGTCAAAGTGCTGGGTGCCGATGGCAAGTAAAAACTGTGTGTTGAGTCCTCGCACAAATCTCTTTATCCTCTTCTCTTCAGTGTCTACTAGGTATGGAGCATATCGAGACAACTGAGTAAACTGTATATCAAACTCGGACACTGTCATCCCAGGAGTGTTGCACAAGGACTCAAAACTACGGGCTCGAGCATCGCGGACACTCTCCGGAAGAAAATGGGCAAGAAATGCAGCGGTGAACTCGTCCCAAGTCATAGAAGGTAGACCTGCAGCTTGGCCTCTCTCTACTGAATCGTACCACGTCTGAGCGAGACCCTCCAGATGAAAACTCGCGAACTCTACCCATCTATCATCAGAACACCTCAACGAACGGCAAATCCTAGCCATCCTATCGAGAAATGCTTGCGGGTCCTCTTCGCATCCGTGCCGGTAAAAGCCGGAGGTCTCAGCCTCATAAACTCCTGTAGTGATACGGGGATAATCGCAGTAGTAGCAGGAGCAACCGTCTGGGCAGCAGGAACAATCGTGGTCTGTGCGGTGGAAGGAACGTCCTCAGATCTCCGTGCCCGATTGGACTCAACTAAAGATCCCATCATCTGTCGCAACTCTTGCATACCGGACTATAATCTGGCAATACGGTCGGGAGAAGGCGGATCAATCTGACCCTGAGAGGTAGGCGTATCATCCCGCTCGATCCTCGCCTCAGACGAGCCCGCTCAAAGCTCATCCTTAGCGGCAGCCCACTGAGCTCCCGTAGTCTTTGGCGGCATTGAAGCTGGAATAAGAAATAGGAGCGATAAGAACATTGCAATTTAATCAAGGGATGCATGGAATCATGAGGGGAAATACAAGCAATTATGTCCTAAGGTCACTTAGGCGGAGTACCGTATCGTAAGTATGCCGTGGAACATACCCGCGCTACGCCACTCTGCTTAAGTCACATACTCCATCTACCAAGGGTCGTCCTACACTCAGAAAGGTAAAACCTTTCGCTCTGATACCAACTTTGTCACGACCCGAAGGTACGGAATGTGACTGGCACTTAGATTACGAGATGTCTAAAGGCGTAATGTAACCTAAGTCAGCCAAAGCCCAGAAAATCTAAACCAAAATCAATAAGAGTGAAGGAAAACCTTTATGAAAACGATTATAAACCAATTAAGTTATATTAATCCCTTTTTTAAAAACATCAAAATTTTCCGAAAATTTCGGCAGAGTCTCCTTTGTAAATACTGGCCCAAAACGGGTACAACAAGATATATAAACCTGTAATGATATAATGGCATCCCCAAGCGGGAGCTAGCTCTTCGCCCAAGGCGGATCACAACCACACGCAATATATATGTAATATCAAGCAAACAAGCATAAAAAAGCACAAACAGCGTTTACTCAAGCGAGCTCGACCCCAGAGAAACCACATATACACAAATATCTCAGTCTCATCACTAGGTTGCATATACAAAATAAGAAATGGTAGATGGAGAATACTAGATACAATGATAGTACAAAAGTGTCCTTGCAACCCACCTAAGAGCAATGTCGCGAGTCTGAGCAAAGAAGCCAATGAAAAGATACGCCCGCCGCTACGAGGCTGACGGGTCCGATCTGCAAGACACTGTGGCAAAACGGGGGTGAGTTGCCAGCTCGTGAGTAGAAAATAACATCTAATAAGGCTATCGTAAAAATGCACGCAAATGCGTCACAACATGTATGTATAGATATGATGTAATGCCACTAGTATGTATGCACATGAACACAAAATCCATACTAAATCTTTAAGTGTTTAAATATGACGATCTCTGCATTCTTAACTTAGATAAATATCTGTACAATAGCTAAGGTACCATCAATGAAATCATCCGAAAACCGTGTCAAGCATCCACACCAAATATGGAAATATATCTGTCTCAATGTCTCACTATGTCAATATCTCAATACCTCGGGCTCCGTCAGTCCGGATCGGCCCATATCATCAAATCTCACGACAACGGTCGGTATCCTCCGGATATCCGCCGCGCCAGACATCATCGGTAGGTAGTCTTCCCCTGCCAGGCTCATCGTCTACAACTCGAGCTTCTTGCCCCGGGGTACCATACCGGGCCCACAATGTACCCGAAACGGTTCATCCACTCCTCGAATCAGGTCTTGAAATCCAACAGAAAACATGAAAACTCATGGTGGACGACACATACATCACGAGAAAACCGCAACTTGCCTTTAAAAAAAACATAATGAGTTTGGAAAATTCTTGCGATTTTCCCAAAATCCAGAAATCTCATCAATAGTAAAATCCTCGAGAAATCACAATATCTGACATGTTGTAAATAATAGATGCCGATGATATCAATGTTATACAATGTAGTTTATGATGAGGAATCTAAATAAGCATGATAATGAAGTGAGGTATATGCATGCTTTGCAATTCAATGTATCATGTATGATGCAAGTGTTTGATACTGAACTAAGCAGGTTCTAAAGTGCTCGTGGCATGGAAATTACAAAAGGCGTATGTGTTCACATGAATAGTGCGCGTGCAACATGAACCAATGGAAATGGTGTACGTGTCCTAAGAGGTGATATCACATATAGGTATATAGATAACCATGCAATGCCAGCAGACGAATAACTAGAAAGATATGCATATGAATGAGATGGTTAACTAAATAACTATGCATATAGTTTGCAAGTAATAAAGTGATCCTAACTATGGGGCGCCTCGCGCCATCTAGATGATTTCCCCATAGATGTATACATCTACTCACCCGGACGCCTCGCTAATCTGATCCAACCACCGCTTTGCCTTTGCGCGCCGCGTCCGATGTTTCCGCAACCGACCCTAAAATTTCATAACACACAACATAAGATTACACATCATGAAACGACGTAAGTCACAATATGAAAAGATCAACGTCCACAAGTTAGGCACAACGTGCACTAGGTGCGCGAAACACACACGATAATCACTATAACCTTAACTAAAATCGTCGTTTCGGAGCAACCGTCAAAACTAAACCCGATCAAACCAAATTTCACATTCACACACCCTAAAATTCGTAGTAGATGTTAATAATATTGTCAAGATTTCACAATTAATTCACCACTTAATTATATCGAAAACCTAGTAAGCTCCCAAAATTACGAATAGGCGTAACCGTCGTAGATTAGCGATAAGCTTATCACCATCTAACACAATCAACCCAACTATACCACTAGATAGCCACTACACTAATTTTAACCCATTTATAAAACTTCAAACCCTAATTACAAAATCAACCCTTTTCTTGAATTTCAAAAACAAGCAATTACTATGAAATTAACACTTTAAAATTCTATTTTAGCATAGTTAAACTACAACTTAACCATTAGATTAGAGTTTTACCTCACAAGTTTGAACCCTAGCTTGCACTAGCCTCCAAAGATGCCTCCTTTCTCCATGTCTTAAACTAATTTGGATTTGATAAGAGGTAGAATAGGGATTTGTTTTGAATTAGTGAAGGGTTTTGTGGATTTTTAATGGATTTTTGATGAATTTAGAAGCAAAATGAATTGGGGAAAATGAGGAGCTGCAGAAGCAACACTTTCGGCCAAGGGAAGAACGGGGTGTGTGTGTGTGAGTGTGTTGAAAATTCTATGAAGAAAGTATCTCCAAGTCCATTTAATGCTTTCACATCATTTCTTTTTCAAAAAAAACCCATTTTAATTCTATTTTTATACCATAGAAACTACAAGTCTTGGAAAGTCTTGATAACATTTTTGTTACTACTAGATTTTAGTTTGTAATGGATCCTAAGTATGTAATTTACTCATTCAAATTTGTATTTATCACTAATTTAATGTATATTTAAAAGCTTAAAATAATATTAAAAATAATTAATTAAGGAAATTTTTTTAAATGACTAAAAATTTTTAAGTGACAATTAATTAACCAATTTCTAGCAATTTCTTATCTAAATTTTGTATAATTAGGCTTATATTGAAAAATAATTATTTTGACATTTTACGGAAAATTCTGATTATTTTACCGATTATCGAAAAACTATCTAAACGATTTTTCAAAGTGTTACAGGCACCCTATCCTACATGATAGCGGTGATTTCCTAGTTAGACCGGTTGTGGTTGAATTAACCGGAGGTTAGGGCTAAGAGCCAAGAACGGATGGATAAGGACCAAAAGGAAGAAACTAAGTATGGAAAGCCTAGCTTATACTTGTAAGTTCCTTCCTAGTCGTGCTAATCCCCGTTGTTGCCGATTACCTTAACACCGATATTAAGAAGGGCATTGAAAGAAGTGAGAAATTCCTAACTCGAACTAACATAATCCTAACTCTAACAAGTTCTTTTATCATCCTTTATCTCATTAGTAGATCTTAAAACAAAACTCGACATATTTGGATTTAACTCATTAAAACATAAAGAAAAAGTTTCCATTTCCTTGTGGATCGACCCGTACTCAACCGGATAGCTACCAAGCGAAACCGTCTTGATTGCGGTAATTAAAATTAAGCACGCAGAAAATCATAACAATCAAATGGTGCCATTGCCGGGGAGACGGTAGTTTATTTCTTTGTGCAACTTCTGGTTAATTAAAAATTTTGAAAAATATAAAAATTGAAAATATAAAAGCAAAACAAAAAAATCAACTTGTTATTTTTGATTAGTTTCTGTGCAAGTGTGCAGGATAGGAAGAAAGTCTAGTTCAGTTCTGGAGCAAACTTAGTGAACAAATCAAGATTCAGGGGTTCTAAACAAGAAGAGGAAAACCAACTCAGCACAGGGAAAAAGTTTGAAGATCCAAACCTACTGTTCAACCGCGGAACCGCGGCAGAATCACCTGTTTGACCGCGAACCATGGTCAACTGCTGATGTCAGCACCCAATTTTCTCTGTAAGTATCTCATTTCTCTTCTCTCCTCCTCTGAACTCCACTGAAATATTTTTTTCTGCAGCATTCTTTGCACAAATTCTCTTCCCTTCTCCGATAAACTGTTTTTGTGCAGAATTCTTTGCGCCGCCGCCAAATAAATTTTTTTGCAAGTGTTTTAGATTTTTGGTTGTTACTGCTTTGCATAAATAATACGGACTTTAAGTGGCTATAACACCAATTCAGATTGGGTGGGGATTTCATCACCCTTCCTAAGACCCCAAAAATCACTAAAAGCATATGCATTACCCTTGAGCTTAATTAAAAAATATCTAGACTCAGCCAACTAAGGACTGTTGTGCTCAATAGGTTAGAGGAAGGTTGTGGGCATTCAATCGTTTATCTAAACTTGACTTTGTGGTGCCTAGGCTAGACAAGTGAGAAAGGTAATTTTAAAAGGCCTGTCTCACGGTGATTCGTGAGCGGAACCCTCCTTTCTTCATTTGTGCTTAACTGACCACAATTGGCAGTGAAGAGACGATTTGAGGGTTATCTCACAACTTGTCACTTTGGAACAGTTAGGAGCAATCTAGTGAACTTAGAAGACCATAGCTCTAGGTATGATTGTGCATGTTTAACTGTGATTTTTTGAAGTTGTGTCGTAACTCCGTACATATTTTTGCAAAATTCTTTATAAAAAAACCCCACAAAACAAAAACTTTTATAAAAACTTGCTCTTTGACACCAGAATCCCATTTCACTCATCTTTCATCCGCATTTCTTCATTGACGTTTTCTTACCCTCACATTCTACGCTTTGACTATACTAAACTTGTTTAGTGTATGTCCGGTTGGACTCGGGACACTGGTGCCCACCTAGTCCGCGTTTCGTTAGTCGCTACCGATTACGCGATCGACTCCGACGTCGAAACTCCCTCTACACCTCTTTCACCTTTACCTTTGCCGGCCAACTCCGACGTTGACCGGAATTCTGTTCATATATCCTCACCTTCATCATCACCAAATTCTTCTTCTGAGATGTCAGGATTTCCTCCTAACATCCCTTACCTCCCCCGGGACTGATTCCACCTCATCTGGATGCGAATAACCCGCAACCACCTCCTGTTGAAGCGCCACAGCGAGAGGATCGTTTCTATCCCACCCGCTCCGCACTTCGTACCTGTCTTTCACTGCCGCCGGCCAATGGGAATAATTTCGAAATTAAGCCCCACTTCATCAACATGTTGCCCAAATTTCACGGGCTGGAATTTGAAGATGGATACATCTTCATTAACAAGTTCCAGAACGTCTGTGCAATGATGAAGACAACCCAACTGTCCGACGATGCTATACGGCTACGAGTCATTCCTTTCACTCTGTGTGACCTAGCTGAGAAGTGGCTGTATAGTACCGCATCGCATTCCATAAACAGTTGGGAAGAGTTTGTAAAAGCGTTTCTTAAAAAGTTTTACCCAAATCACAAGATAGCAAGAATACAAAACGAAATTAACCAATTTTCCCAGTTTCCTGCCGAACCTTTTTGGAAGTGCTTTGACCGATACAAAGACCTTCTTGTTCAGTGTCCTCATCGCGGTATTGAGAGATGGCAACTTTGCCAGACCTTATATGAAGGCTTGAATCCAGCAACTAAGCAGTTGCTAGAGACCATTTGTCAAGGCCACTTCCTATCCAAATCTGACGAGGAAGCTTGGCAATTCTTCGACGATCTCGCAGAAAAAACGCTTCAGTAGGAAAGCACCAGACCGAACACTTATTCTTCTACTTCTCCCGGTCTCTCTAGGGCAAGCGTTCATCAACTCGATATCTCAATTGCAATGAAGGCCGAGATGGCAACAATCACGCGAAAACTGGAAGCAATTGAGAGCAAATTCTCATCTCCTTCTCCTGCCCCTACTTTCCCCCCGTACCATCTGCGCTTGTTGTTCTGACCCATCACATTTGACCGAAGAGTGTCCTTACAACCCACCTGCTCAAGGACAGGATCTGGTTAATGCTGCATTTCAGCAAGGACCAAGAAATGATCCATACTCTTCCACTTACAATCTTGGTTGGAAGAACAATCCCAATTTTGCCTGGATCAGAACCGGCAACAATTCCAAGGCCACAACAACTTCTAGAGGCCTCCTCCTCCTCAACAACAAGCTCAGCAACAAACTCAATATCAGCAGCACTTCCAACCCCAACTTTTTCAAAATCCGACGAACAATTTTGCACCCAACAATTCTTTTCCTCAAAACAATTTTGTTCCGTCAAACAACAATAAGGTTTCCTCGCTAGAACGAAGTCTGGAGGCATTTGTAAAGCAATCAAATCAACCCACCACCAACATCCAGTCTTCAATTTAGTCTTTGGTGCAACACACTGCTGCACACGGGAAAAGCATAAAAACCATCGAAGCACAGATTGCACAACTGAATGCGGCTTTAAGCGAGCGAGAGAAATGGAAGCTTCCATCTCAACCACTCCCAAATCCTGGTCACCCATATAATGCACATGTTTCTCTTGAACAACAAAACCATAATGTAAGTGTCGTGACTACGTTGAGATCTGGAAAGATGCTGCACAACAATATTGGCACAGATGATGACACCCCGGCCGCTTCTTCTTCTTCTTCTCCTTCTTTGTCTTCTGAGCCTGTTCTCCATTCTTCAAAAGGCTCTTCTTCTTCTGCTACTTTGAACGGAACCACATCTCACTCCACGAAAACTCCTGTTCTGGGATCCGTTCCAACTCCACAATCTCCTCCACAAGTCTTGGACTCAACCAATTTTCAAAATGTTCCATTTCCAAACCGGTTGAGGTCTAATAAACAAAATCCATAAATGGAGAAGATTGTGGAGTTGTTTAAACAGGTTAACATTAACATTCCCCTCTTGGATGCAATCCAACAAGTCCCTTCCTACGCAAAAATCTTGAAGGACTTGTGCACTAAGAAGAGGAAATCTCAGGTACCCAAGAAGGTTTTCTTAGCTAGTGCCGTGAGTGATGCTCTTACCCAAGCTTTACCTCAAAAACGAAAGGATCCTGGCCGTCCTACGATTTCAATAACCATTGGGGATAAGAACATCAACCGCGCACTTTTGGATCTTGGTGCCAGTGTTAACCTGCTTCCGTATTCGATATATGAGCAATTAGGTGTAGGAGAGCTGAAACTCACACACTGTACTCTCTAAATGGCCGACCGATATATCACCCATCCTAGGGGTGAGCTAGAGGATGTGTTAATAAAGGTAGGGGACTTCATATTCCACGTTGTTTTTATTGTTTTAGACACACAACCTGTAGCTAACCCCCGGAATCAAATTCCGGTGATACTCGGTCGACCATTCCTTGCGACCTCGAATGCTGTGATCAATTGTCGAAATGGTTCGATGAACCTATCTTTTGGAAACATGACAATTAAACTCAACATTTTTAAGTTGGGGAATCAGCCCTTCGAACCTAATGCTCATATACTAGACGTTTGTTCGATCCAGGAGATCGTCCCTGAGGACTATAAGTTCGAGAAATTTCTGTTCGATCACAGCAATCTTGACGCCACTAGTGCGTTCCTCCTTGAATCTGATACTGCTCCCGACTGTGATTATGAGTGTTTCACTTTCTCGAATGATCTTAACTTGTCGCCACCCGAGCTTGAATCCTTTGAATTTTTGAATGCGCTAGCTGAGCCATTCGACTCGGTCGCGTACACTCGTTTTAAGCCTCTGTTAGAATCCTTTGAGTTCGAGACATTTTCACCGGTTTTACCTTCAATCGTTTCACCTCCAAAGCTCTAACTCAAGCCGTTGACGTCTCACCTCAAGTATGCTTACTTAGGTGAGAACGAGACACTCCCTATCATCATCTTGGCTTCTCTAGCTCAAGAGCAAGAGAAAGCCCTTCTGACGATCTTGCAGAGCAATCAGCAAGCTTTTGGCTGGACTATGGCGGACATCAAGGGGATTAGTCTCTTGATCGTTGAACATCACATTCATATGATGGATGATGCTAAACCAGCCAGGGATCCACAGAGGCGACTCAATCCAGTCATGAAGGAGGCTGTGAAAAAAGAGATCGTCAAATGTCTTGATAGTGGTATCATTTACCCTATCTCTGATAGCCAGTAGGTCAATCCGATACATGTTGTCCCCAAAAAGTCGGGCATAACGGTCATCACCAATCAGGCGAACGAGTTGATCCCTACTCGCACCCAAACTGGGTGGAGAGTGTGCATAGATTACAGAAAATTCAACGCCACAACGCGGAAAGACCACTTCCCGCTACCTTTTATTGACCAAATGCTTGAACGATTGGCTGGACACGAGTACTACTGCTTTTTGGATGGCTACTCGGGCTATAACCAGATTCCTATCGCCGAAAAAGATCAGGACAAAACCACGTTCACCTGTCCTTTCGGCACGTTTGCATATCGCCGCATGCCCTTTGGATTATGCAATGCACCCGCTACCTTGTAGCAGTGTATGATGGGAATTTTCTCAGACATAGTGGAAAAATTCTTGGAGATATTCATGGATGATTTCTCCATTTTCGGTGATTCCTTTGATGAGTGTTTACAACATCTCGACGCTTTTCTTACCTGGTGTAAGGATAAAAATCTCACTTTGAACTGGGAGAAGTGCCACTTCATGGTACGCGAAGGTATTGTCTTAGGACATATCATCTCGCAAAATGGCATTGAGGTGGATAAAGCTAAGATTGAGGTCATTTCCAATCTTCCTCCTCCCAGATGCGTCAGAGACATCCGAGCTTTTCTTGGCCATGCCGGTTTCTATAGACGGTTTATCAAGGATTTTAGCAAGATTGCTAGACCCCTGACTCTTCTGCTCGCCAAGGACACCACATTCGATTTTAACTCGAGCTGTGTGACTGCATTCGAATCACTTAAAAGCTCACTCACTTCTGCTCCCGTACTTTTTTCTCCTGACTGGACGTATCCATTTAAGATTATGTGCGATGCATCCGACTTTGCCATCGGTGCTGTCCTAGGGCAGCACATCGACAAGATGCCGCACGTAATCTATTATGCTAGCCGAACCCTGAACGATGCCCAGCTGAATTACATAACAACCGAGAAGGAATTCTTAGCTGTTGTGTTTGCATTAGAAAAATTTGGGCCTTACTTAATCGACTCTCCAGTCATTGTCTACACAGACCATTTTGCTTTACGCCATCTTTTTGCAAAGAAGGACGCAAAATCTCGGCTGAAACGTTGGATCCTTTTACTCTAAGAGTTTGACTTTGTCATCAAAGACAAAAGAGGATGTGAAAACGTAGTGGCCGGCCACCTTTCACGACTTCCTTCTTCGCCGACGCTTTCACTTCCAATAAATGATGTTTTTCCGGATGAACAGCTCTTGACAGTATCATGCGAACCCTGATTCGCAGATATTGTGAACTATTTAGCAACAGGATTACTACCAAACGAGTGGTCAAGTCAGTACAGACTTTGATTCTTATCCCAAGTAAAGCACTTTTACTGGGACGAACCCTATCTGTTTAAATACTGTCCCGACCAGATTATTCATCGGTGTGTGCCTGATAATGAATTCAAGAGTGTGCTGTCATTTTGCCACGATCAAGTGTGTGGCGGGCATTTTGGCCCAAGAAAGACAGCCGAGAAGATCTTGCAGTGTGGCTTCTACTGGCCATGACTCTTCAAAAACGCTAATGATTACTGCAAGACTTGCTCCCGGTGCTAACACTTGGGCCGGATATCCAGAAGAAACGAGATGCCGCTCCAACCAATGTTGGTTATTGAGATTTTCGATGTTTGGGGGATTGATTTCATGGGGCCGTTTCCCTGCTCTTTTGGGAACCTATATATTCTTCTAGTTGTTGATTATGTCTCTAATGGGTCGAGGCCATGCCCAGCCGGACTAACGACAACAAGGTTGTCGTTAGATTCCTTAAGGAAAACATCTTTTCTCGGTTTGGACACCCCCGCGCAATCATTAGTGACAATGGAACACATTTCTGTAATAAGACTTTCAAGGCCTTGATGCGGAAATACTCCATTAATCATAAGCTATCTATGCCCTATCACCCCCAAACATGTGGGCAAGCTGAAGTGTCTAATCGGCAAATCAAACAGATTTTGGAGAAAACGGTTTCCAAGAACCGTAAGGATTGGTCTGTAAAACTCACTGATGCCCTTTGGGCATTTCGAACTGCTTATAAGGATGATCTTGGCATGTCTCCTTATCGGCTTTTTTACAGAAAGGCTTTCCACCTTCCAATGGAAATCGAGCATCGAGCATTTTGGGCGATTAAGGAGTTGAATCTATCTCTTGATGATGCAGGCAGCCATCGGAAGCTGCAGATCAACGAACTAAACGAGCTTCGGGATGAAGCTTAAGAAAATGCGGTTGTCGTTAAGAACCGAATGAAGGTGTTTCACGATAAACACCTTACGCGCAAAACTTTTACACCTGGTCAACAGGTATTTCTTTATGACACCCGGTTACATTTCCATCCCGGGAAGCTCAGTTCTCGCTGGAAAGGACCATATTTTGTGCGGGCTGCATATCCTCACGGTGCGGTGGATTTGGAAAATCCAGAGGACGGTTCACTATTCAAACTGAACGGACACAGGTTAAAGTCGTTCCTCACCGCTGACCCATCGGAGGAGCTCCTGATGTTGCAGGAGCCAGTTTACGTCGACTGATCTTCCTCCGCTTACCACCAAACTTCGGTTATCCAGCCATAAACAGTGGAAACACTGTTTCAAATAAGTTTGGGGGTATGTATATACTATATTCACACTTGTAATTATAAAAAATATATATATAAAAAAAATTTAAAAAAAATTTCAAATTTTCGGGGGGTATTTTTGTAAATATACAGAACCATAAAATAAAACAATTTTTGTTAATTCTTTTATTTAATTATTCTTTTGGGGGGGGCTTTTGTATAAATAACCATAACCCCTATAAAAACACCCCGACCTCTCTTCTGCATTTACAGAACCCTAAATTTCACCTTCAGAAAAACCCTAGCCGCCACTCCAATTTCTGCAAAGAGATCGCCTCGATCCGCCGCGCAATTGCCGCCGAAAACGAGATCCGCCGTGCAACCGCCGCACCCTAGCGACGTCACCCTCTGAAATTTTCAGAGGAGCTTTGCAATTCTTTTTCCCTCTTTGTAGATTTCCTAGTTTTTGCATTTGCTCTCTGTAATGGCCCCTACCTTGCAATTTGAAAGGGATTTCTCCCAATTGTTTGCGCATAATTTTTACGGTAGTTATTTCGGTGACGAGATCCGAAAGCATGGATGGAAATTTTTATTATTTAACCATCCGAACGAATTCGCGCTTCCGGATCTTGTTGCACGTTTCTATGAATGTATGGAGGAGGGTTGTCTGGCACAACACGGGTACATTAGATTACTGTGGTGGGATCGGGAAATTTTAATTGATAGGGACTTCATTCACGAAGTCACCTTAATACCACGACTCCCCATTTACGATCAACCCCTCCGATTTGAGGACTACCTACCCTTAATGGGAAACGACTGTTCAAGGGAGCCCCGAAAGGGCATTCTGGCTCGCACGCTTTTTGCGAACGTTTTAACTGTGTGCCGTTGGTCACAAAACAATATTTTTGGAAGTTCGCACAATACAACATTTTTTACACCATCCCTACACATAGTGCACACATTGATGACTCGAAACCCTAGCTATGACATGTGCACTGTGTTGCTTCACCCGATTGGCGCCGGCAAACGGGCGGCCAATTATCCATACCCAATATTGGTGACACAACTGTGTCGCCATTTTCTTCCTATTGAGGAATTTGAATTTTACATGCATGGTGGGATTCCCATTAGACCTCTTCTTGAGGGTGTCTCCATGTCCTACACACGACTACATGATCTATGGTCAAGCACCGAGCCGACCGAGAATGTGATGGCCAAGACCCCTAGATCGAGCTCCACAGCGAGTGATAAAGAGCTTACCCCTACTGTGCAAGCGTGCTTAATTCGACAAACCCATAGGGGGGTAGAAAGAGTGATAAGGATGCTGACTAATTTTGATCAGCGTCTAACGAGCGTGGAACAGGGAATGTCCACCCTCCTTGCAAGAGAGGAACGATCACAATCACGATCGAGAGGACGAGGGACAGATAGAGGTGAGGCTGGGACTAGTGAGGCCGCGTCTAGTAGACGCCGTAGGGAGCAGGGAGGACACTGCTATCAGTAAGTTTGGGGGTGAGGGTTGATTGTAAATAGTTATCTTTGCATTGCATCTGCATGTTTTTATTTCTTTGTACATATTTGTTTTTCTTTGCATATTTATTTCCGTATCTTATTTTTCTGCATTGCATCTTAATATATATATATATATATATATAAAGATAAAAAAAATAAAAAAAATTATAAAAATTGAAAAAAATTTGAAAATTTCAATTTTGGCCATATTTGACTCAAGTTCAACATGACGGTTGACTAGTTAGGAAAAACTAGATCCTAAACTTAGTAAATTAAAAACCCTAAAAATAACCTTTCTTAAAATTCAACTGTAGAAAATATACGTCCTTACAGTTTATTTAGAAATAAGCAAATTTTGAGTGCAGTTCTTGGGCTAAGTCAAAATAAGGGAAGAGTATTGAAAGCTTTATTTGAAGTATAAGTCTGAAAAATAATTCTGAACCTTAAGTCCAAATTCTGAAAATATATACCCTACTATACGCACTTACACACATCTTGAAACTTGGGATAGTAGAGGATACCTTGAAATGCTCTTGTCTAAAAGCCTTAGTATGAAGGAAAATAAAATATAAGTGGTGAAGAAAGAAAAGAAAAAAATGAACACTGGTTTTGTAATTGCTTAAGGCAGCATAAAAAATATATACAGCGAGGGTGCTTTATCACCTGGTGCCTTAGACCAACTGGTTTGGGAGTCACTACTAAGCCTTAGGTGTTGCAAGACGAGGAATTCGCCTAAATGCACAAGCACATTTTGTAATCGGTCGTTTAGTACCTCAAGAAGTATTAACGGCCGCATGAAGGATGTGTGAGCAATTTCATTCACTAACTAAAAGTATTTTGGAAGTTGGACAAGAGTATGATAGCTTGAATTGAATTTCCAAGTGTAGGGGTGACAATTACACACACGTAGGGGTATGCGATTGGAGTTTGGAGGAGAGATAGGAATAAAAGATAGGGCTTATATCTTCAGTAGAGATGATAGAAATTCCTGAGTTAAGATTGCACCTTAGAAGGAAAACTCGGGAGATGCTGAAAGCTTTATAAACTGGCAAAATGTATATGATCTTAAGTTAAATGAAAAGAAAGTGTGAAAAATACGGGTTGATGATTTCTAAGTTGAAGATGATAGATTTTCTTGCTAGAATACTGAATTGAAGAATTAAAGTCAATGGCCAAATTGATCGGATTTTGTGGGTAGTATCCGCTGGAAACCTTCAGGAGACACACTCCTCCTACTACGGACACCTAGAGATTTAACGGCTTGTTGCACGAGCTCAGTGCAATCGCGTTCCCTGCGAAAGTGAGGTTAGGAATTTTTGAGAATAAAATTGGCTTTATTCGGGACAAGCAAAAGATAAGTTTGGGGGTATTTGTTCATATCGGATTTTTGCAATTTCATACCGCCTATTCTTGATCACAATGCATATAGGTAGGTAATTTTGATCCGTGTTTGCTGAATAATTGCAGGTTACAGGTTTTCAGCTCTTTACAGTGAAATTCATGAAAAGTCGCAACAAATGCGGGACTACGACCAATAACAGATGAATACCGATCTCCGCTAACCATCCGTATGATACCGCCTACTAGTTCAAGGGACAAAATAGCAAATCGTTGGTCACTTCAATGCACAAAGCATAAGGGCAGCACAAGATCCAAGACTTCAAACGCGGAGCTCAAGGCAAAAGTCCACATCATTTTGCACTGCTAAAAATCTGAAAGAAAACTGAAGAGATTCTGAGAAACTAAGTGTACAAAACATAAGAGAACGACAACATGGAGAAGCCCTGAAAAGATGGTCCCCCAATTCCACTAAATGGCTGCGGAACCGCAGCCAAATAGGCTCTTCTGCCGCGGTTCCGCGGCCGCGTCTGAACAGTGTCGGTAGCAGTTGAAGCAGTGTTGACTCGGCTCTTTTGGGGTAGTTTTGTAATCTCATGATTGGCTCAAAATATATACCTAGGGTTTCACTCTCCTGTCTATAAATAGGAGAGCTCAAAGCCAAATTAGGGGGTACCTTTCTTTATTTAGATTTTAGGATTAATTCTGTTCTTCTTTGTTATCTTTCTCTATGAAAAATTGTAGTGAGTTTATGAGCGTTGATTAATAAAAAAAAATAAAAAAAGAGTTCTATTATTTCTTTACATGTCTTTTTAATTATTCATTTATATTGCTCAAAATTTTCATTTTCTAATCTAGTTGTTGTTATTTTTTCTTTCTTTATTTTTTCTTCTTCTATTTATTTTATCCTTTACAACCATGATGCTTGAGTAAGATCCTTGCCAAGGTGAGGTCTCAAATAGCTAGTTGTACTTTTTCTCAACCTCATCTCTTTCTACCTTCTTTCTTTATTTTGTTATCTTTTTAATGGGTGAGTAATTTCTCATTTGTTAGGGCAGGAGAAGGAAAATTTGAGAGAAGGAAATCTCTCTCACTCTTTTCTTTGCCCAACACCTTAATTCGGACTCCCTTTAATTGAACCACAATCCGCTCACTACGGAACCCTATCATACATGATAGCGGTGTGTCACGACCCGAAATATTAGCTCATGACCAGCACTTAAATTACGTAACGTCTAAAGACGTAACGTAATTCAAGTAAGTTGAAACCCAGAAATCTAAATCTTTTTAAGAAAAATAAAGAAGGTGAAGTTTTGAAATAAAGGTATAATGAAATCAAGTTTTCTTAATGCATAGAAAAGGAACATGAAAATGCAAGTGAAAATTGCTAGTTTGAAAACGTGTTTCATCTTTTAAAAATTTAGGCAGCACCTCCTTTGTATATTTTGATCCAAAACCACAAATATATAACAAGAGTAATAGCATCCCCAAGCGGGAGCTAGCTCTTCGCCAACCGGCGTATCACAACCACACAAAGCATAAAAATGAGTATACGATGCCCAACGGCGAAGTTCACCACCAAAGATAAAGAAATAAGCAAGACATCAAAACCACAAGTAGCGGAAAACCCCTCGCTCTAAGTCTCGCAACCACAATCTCACTAAATCTCATTACTTATAAAATTTACTAATTTTGATTGATACAGTTGACTAGATACAATGTGAAATATAAATAAAAGAGTGGGTACGATACAAATGTCCCACCTACCAAGCAAACCACCCAAAAGTAGGTATGTGTCAGCGATGCCGCTACGGATCCATGCGGTCAACCTGCAAGAACTGTGGCACAACGTGGGTGAGTTGCCAACTCGTGAGTAGAAAAACATATACAAGTAGAAATCGAATAAACAACGACTCCTAGGTCAACTATATCATGAAGATAATAATATGATATCTAAGGTAACCGAGTCTGTATATGCGCCAACACTAATATCAATGTCAATCAGCATATGGATATCATCCAACAACATGATCAATGATGTATGCATGTGGATCTCGTCCAACAATATGATCAATGATGTATGCATGTGGATCTCGTCCAACCATATCATCAATATATGTATGCAAGTGGATCCCGTCCACGTGTCAACCAATGACACAACAACATCATGCATATAAATATCATAAAAGCATATGCATGGAAGTATGAGGATATAAATCAACGGGTGTCCCTCGCGACACATCAAAATCATGGAACCTGGGTGTCCAACATCGACACTTTAAAACATCATGAAACCCGTGTCCAGCATCGACACGTAAATCCTCATATTTCTGGCTCCGTCAGTCCGGATCGGCCCTTGGGCTCCGTCAGTCCGGATCGGACCTCGGGCTCCGTCAGTCCGGATCGGCCCATATCATCTCTCGACTCCGGTCGGTATCCTCCGGAAATCCGCCGAGGCCAAATAATCACCGGTAGGTAGTGGTCCCTCTGCCAGGCTGATCGTCATCCATACGAAATCTCTCTCTCGCCCCGGGGTACCATACCGGGTCCACCATATACCCGCAAACGGAACCATCCGCCTCCTCGAGTCGGGTTTCACATGTCACTCTCAGAACCGAGAAAACACACGGTGGACGCACTGAAATATCATATCAAGAGAAACCGGGTTTTTAAAATAGTACATGCTTTCTTTTGAAATAGCCACGGTTCTCAAATCCAGAAATCTCATGAAAACAACATATCTCAATGCGTAAAAGCGTAAAGCATAATGTATGCGACATATAACAGAAATGTAAGCATATCCGTAAATCATGCAACATGGAACAATGATATGACATATTAAGGGAACCCGCTCGTTTAAATGGATCCGGTTTTGAAAATATCTCATGCGGTCCCCAATTCTCCAAAACCAAAGCCAGCATCATCTATGTATGTGCAATAAGTATGTATGTAGATATGGATGCACAAGTGGTATATACGCAAATATGAGTGTACAATATGTATGTGCGCAAGTATGGATGTACAAGTGGTATATACGCAAGCATGAGTGTACAATATGTATGTGCGCAAGTATGGATGTACAAGTGGTATATACGCAAGCATGAGTGTACAATATGCATATCGTGATGTAGCAACCCTACTGTGTAGTGACATGGCAATTATCGATGATAAAGTGTGTGAGCCGGCAAATCTGTGTACGTGTAACATACGCATAATCGATAATGGTGTATGTGTACTAGCACAGGTATAAGTAGGAAAGTGAAGAAATGCGGATAGGCCGGTAAGAGTTAACGTAATGCAATGCGAATAACATGAATGCATCATAAGGTAGATCGTCAGCTAAAAGCTATAAGGTATACATATCTAACATGATCGAGTCGGTGAATCTATCAATCGACATCCAGCCTCACAATATCGCGTACGGTATAATCCATCGTACGGTAACCTCTAGTCAAGGATAAGGATCAATCATCAAGTCAAACTCATCACGCACGGAAAATCATCGTACGGCGGCATTAAGCTATCAGGGATCGTATCAACCTATAAGACGAGGATGGTACAGACTTAACGTCACGTACGGCTAACACTCACGATTCACAACACATATAAATATCTCTATATACCTATGTCCCAGGTCACATCCGCAACAATCTCATATCAGGGGACCGGCAGGGTATCAATCATCTCAATCGACTCGCATCCGTATACCAACATATCATCAAATTACATATTAAATCGTATTCTCTTTTTATCGTATTTATATCCCTCATCAAGTCAATTTTACAAATACATTCTACCTTTTCTATAAGTATAAATATCTAATCTAACATACACACCCGAACCATACAAACAGTTTTTGAAAGATGCGAATCGTAGTTTTGAAAGTAGGGGCTACGGTGTTTTTAAAGAAAAGATATCATTTGAAAATCCGTAACATCCCTCAAGGTATCTGTTTAAAAGATGCATACGATACTTCAGTTTGGAAATAGGTATGGTTCGGATGACACACCTACGTCGACTATCTAGTCCTATAGTACCCTAAACGGCAATATCATCAAATATCATCCTCAAGTTCCGTCATCACATACTAGTCGTATCATATCACTTCTAACTAACCTTAGTTTCTAATATGGTTTCTATGGCTATCTTTTAATTATAACCCTAGTTTGCTACTCTAGGTTTTCTTAACCATATGCTATAAATCGGTTTCCACCAAAACTTTGCGGGGGTGCTATACGCCAACCACCCGACTTCCCCCGTAGATATAGATCTACTCACCTTGGTCTTCGCTTGCCGAAGTCGATGATGCCACGCTCCGTTGCCTCGGTATCCACGTGAAGGTACCTATAATAACAACACATATCGCAATGCTATAAAAATCAAGTTCTGAAATCCAAAACGGCACACGGATCGCCTATAGGTTAGAACCTATAGCCCACGTATGCAAAACCAACAAATTACCCCTAGTCGTTGATGTAAAATCATCCAACCACCAAATACGAACCTAAATATCAAAACTTAGCATTTCAAAATATGGAAAACATAGCCAAAATCACACTAAAATGCTCACAGATTTCGACTCAGGCCAAAAGGAGTTGCACAAATAAGTTTAGGGTGCTTTATATGATGTATATGAGCTACTGGACCAACCCCGACACCACATGCCACCAAGTGGCCGGCCACCTACCCCTAAAATCCGGCCTTCTTATCCCCCCTTGCTCTGTTGGGCTTTGTTTGGTCATCGTGGTCTCTTATGGTCTAAAATGGGTCTCTGGTACTGTTTTCTAAACTCAGAAAGTCCCCGGATTGCTCCAGATTTCCCTGCACACCCTATATACTCACAAAACCGACATGGAAAAAATCCTAAATCCGTATTTTGGTTTCTATACTAAATTCTAGGTCTTAAACGGCCACTCAACAGCCACTCAAACATCACCAATTCACAATTTCACTCAAACCCTCACTAGGATTTCAAAGTTCACACATCCATCACTAAAAGACATCTAAAATTAAACAAAAAGCTAGGAAACCAAAACTACTCTAAATGAAAAGAGATATAACTTATGGTTACACCCAAACAAAACCCTGGAAGTCCTAATGTTGTCAAAATCCCACTTTGCTTAGTTCAATGATGTATGCATGTGGATCTCGTCCAACAATATGATCAATGATGTATGCATGTGGATCTCGTCCAACCATATCATCAATGTATGTATGCAAGTGGATCCCGTCCACGTGTCAACCAATGACACAATAACATCATGCATGTAAATATCATAAAAGTATATGCATGGAAGTATGAGGATATAAATCAACGGGTGTCCCTTGTGACACATAAAAATCATGGAACCTGGGTGTCCAATATCGACACTCGAAAATATCATGAAACCCGTGTCCAGGATTCGACACGTAAATCCTCATATCTCGGGCTCCGTCAGTCCAGATCGGCCCTCGGGTTCCGTCAGTCCGGATCGGCCCATATCATCTCTCGACTCCGGTCGGTATCCTCTGGAAATCCGCCGAGCCCAACCAATCACCGGTAAGTAGTGGTCCCTCTGCCAGGCTCATCGTCATCCACACGAAATCTCTCTCTCGTCCCGGGGTACCATACCGGGTCCACCATGTACCCGCAAACGGAATCATCCGCCTCCTCGAATCGGGTTTCACATGTCACTCTCAGAACTGAGAAAAAACATGGTGGACGGATTGAAATATCATATCAAGAGAAACCGGGTTTTTAAAACAGTACATGCTTTCTTTTGAAATAGCCACGGTTCTCAAATCCAGAAATCTCATGAAAACAACATATCTCAATGCGTAAAAGTGTAAAGCATGATGTATGCGACATATAACAGAAATGTAAGTATATCTGTAAATCATGCAACATGGAACAATGATATGACATATTAAGGGAACCCGCTCGTTTAAATGGATCCAGATTTGAAAATATCTCATTAGGTCCCCAATTCTCCGAAACCAAAGCCAGCATCATCTATGTATGTGCAATAAGTATGTATGTAGATATGGATGCACAAGTGGTATATACGCAAATATGAGTGTACAATATGTATGTGCGCAAGTATGGATATACAAGTAGTATATACGCAAGCATGAGTGTACAATATGTATGTGCTCAAGTATGGACGTGTTAGTGCATATGCCCTAGGGGCCATTATTGTATCATACTAGATTGTATATTACTTAATGGAAGCTTGGGATATTCACAGTTATATATACAGTCTTGCTAAAAATGGTAGTATGCTACTTGGTTTGTGTCTACTTTAATATATGCATATGTTTCTTGTAACGTATCACTTATACATATTAGTAGAGCCCATAGGATCTTTGCTTGATTACCAGCGTCGTGATGGCAGTCACACTAGTGGAGGCTGGGTAGTCTGTAAGCAACATCCTATATAGGTCCCTGGTCGTTGGATTATCGAGATAGGGCATCGATATTCCGGAGTAGACTAAGTGTGTACGCTTCTCATCCCAGTTGGGGAGATGGTCTGTCCCACAGCTATCAGTACGTCGTACTGGAGATAGTATGCAGGTGCTCGTTAGGTTACGGGTACACCGGACAGGACTCGCAGGGGATCTGATTGGTTGGTATTATACACATCGTCAGTTAACAGTTCCCAGATGACATGAGTACAGCATAGTCCGCAGACTTGACACTGCTACTTCGCCTCGAGTGTGTCCCACTGTTCTTAGATTGCTACCCTACCACGGCTCAAAGGAGTCGTGCAAACAGATAGCAGTTGGGTGCAGTCCCGAGCACTTGGAGGCAGTAGTGATTAGACAGGATTCGTCTCTCCCGGTATTGGGAGATGATATCGCGCTGTGTCAGAGAGCCATTACGCAAAGTCCCTGGCCAGGGCAAGCGAGATATACTGGTAAGTTCCAGTAGCTTCTCAGGGTGTAATGGGCTTCGCTCCGACACGACTTATACAGCTATTAGGGGACTGACGCTTGCCGCCCCCTAGGCTTGATATGCGATAGTCTTAGACGAACAGACCGGACTGTACGGAGATTGTCACATCAGGCTCAGTGGGAGTTCGGATGATTTTCCTCATCGGCCTTCTTATCGACATCTACCTGGGGACCGTTACGTACAGCTATTGCCGCTTGCGGTCTGTGGTTAAACCCACTGCCAGCGTAGTGTTGAGTATTTAGAGTCCCACACAGAGAGTTTTCCTGTTCCAGGCGAAACGATATAGAGGTCTTATGGTTTTACGACAAGGGTTCGGATGCGTACGTGTGTTTACGCACGTACGACTTTTCGAACAGTTTTTACTTGCCGGCTTTGGTTTAAGCCAGATTCTAGTATCGGGTTATTGGATTTATACAGTCTAAAGTTTTTTCGTGTTTTCACGGATTGGAGGGGCGTTCTCGTAATTTTTCGGGAAGGTTCTAGAAGAGTGGTGACTAAGGGTTTAAGGTGGCATGAGCATTAATTGCTTAATGACTCATTTGTGTGATTCATGCTTTGTATTAAATGATTCATTAATGAGTTAGTGAGTCATATGATGAATCACACTAGATGAATGAATCTAACCATGATGATAAATCATTTATATTATTTATTTGATTAATTGTTATGGTTGATATATTCATATGAGTTCATTATTCTTTTCATTATCATTCTCACCTTCTCTCTCCTCAAGCTCACTCTCTCTTGAAACCCTAACCCTAACCTCTCATGTGTTGAGATCAAGGGTTAGATAGACTAAAACATCCATAACCTCACTCTATATCCTCTAGGTAGCTTAGATTAGCACTTTAAGCAACCTAGTTATCTCAAGTTTGAGATTAAGCTTGGTGTAGGAGCTTTCGGGTGGATCGTCTTTGATTTGAGGTGGCCGTTGAGGTGCCGATGTTCCAAGGAGCCTACGAGGAGTGGAGGACCGCGATGAAGACCCGAAGGACAAGTAACGTGAGGTATAACTTCGTATCCGAGTAGTTAAACCTCTAGTACTTTGTTAGCAATGGTTTAGAAACGATTTATGCGCTCAAGTCCGTGTTACGAAGCTTTGATAATTGTTTTTCATATATTCCGCCTCCCCGCAAGTTCGTGGGGTGCGTGACATGGACTTACAGGATGTACAAGTGGTATATACGCAAGCATGAGTATACAATATGTATGTGCGTAAGTATGGATGTACAAGTGGTATATACGCAAGCATGGGTGTACAATATACATATCGTGATGCAGCAACCCTACTGTGTAGTGACACGGCAATTATCGATGATGAAGTGTGTGAGCCGGCAAATCTGTGTACGTGTAACATATGCATCAGCGATAATAGTGTAAGTGTACTAGCACAGGTATAAGTAGGAAAGTGAAGAAATGCGGATAGGCCGGTAAGAGTTTACGTAATGCAATGCGAATAACATGAATGCATCATAAGGTAGATCGTCAGCTAAAAGCTATAAGGTATACATATCTAACATGATCGAGTCGGTGAATCTATCAATCGGCATCCAGCCTCACAATATCGCGCACGGTATAATCCATCGTACGGCAACCTTTAGTCAAGGGTAAGGATCAATCATCAAGTCAAACTCATCACGCATGGAAAATCATCGTACGGCAGCATTAAGCTATCAGGGATCCTATCAATCTATAAGACGGGGAGGGTACAGACTTAACGTCACGTATGGCTAACACTCACGATTCACAACACATATAAATATCTCTATATACCTATGTCCCAGGTCACATCCGCAACAATCTCATATCAGGGGACCGGCAGGGTATCAATCATCTCAATCGACTCGTGTCCGTATACCAACATATTATCAAATCACATATTAAATCGTATTCTCTTTTTATCGCATTTATATCCCTCATCAAGTAAATTTTACAAATACATTCTACCTTTTCTATAAGTATAAGTATCTAATCTAACATACACACCCGAACCATACAAACAGTTTTTGAAAGATGCGAATCGTAGTTTTGAAAGTAGGGGTTACGGTGTTTTTAAAGAAAAGATATCATTTGAAAATCCGTAACATCCCTCAAGGTATCTGTTTAAAAGATGCATATAATTCTTCAGTTTGGAAATAGGTATGGTTCGGATGACACACCTACGCCGACTATCTAGTCCTAAAGTACCTTAAACGACAATATCATCAAATATCATCCTCAAGTTCCGTCATCACATACTAGTCGTATCATATCACTTCTAACTAACCTTAGTTTCTAATATGGTTTCTATAGCTATCTTTTAATTATCACCCTAGTTTTCTACTCTAGGTTTCCTTAACCATATGCTACAAATCGGTTTCCACCAAAACTTTGCGGGGGTGCTATACGCCATCCACCCGACTTCCCCCGTAGATATAGATCTACTCACCTTGGTCTTCGTTTGCCGAAGTCGATGATTCCACGCTCCGTTGCCTCGGTATCCACGCGAAAGTACCTATAATAACAATACGTATCGCAATGCTATAAAAATCAAGTTCTGAAATCCAAAACGGCACACGGATCGCCTATAGGTTAGAACCTATAGCCCACGTATGCAAAACCAACAAATTACCCCTAGTCGTTGATGTACAAATATCCAACCACCAAATTAGAACCCAAATATCAAAACTGTAGAAACAAAGATTTGGTCTAATCGCGATTAGTAGTGCACTAATCGGGTTTTTATCGAAACTACATATAATAAATTTTTAAAATGCCAAATCCTTTAAATATATTATTAAATGAATAAATAATTTTAATTTCCATTTATTTCATAATTATTGGTATATATTTATACATCTTTTCGAAAACCCCAATTTCGCAAATCGGCAGTTTTCGGGAAATATATTATTTTAATATTAAATTCCAAAAATAATATTTTATATTTTCTGAAATGTTACAGTCTTCCCCCCTTAAATAAATTCGGTCCCCGAATTTAAATTTAAACCCCCAAATACCAAATCATTTCAATAATCAACTCAAATCAACGGGGCTCCGAAATCACGGAAGATACAGAAATAGCACCGCGCATCGCGTGCGCCTGAAAACGAGTATAAAACTCAAAATCGAACTCCGTCAAGTGTCACACAAATTATCGGATTTGCACGCATATCCTCGGAGTTACAATGAATATACAGATCTCAAAATCCACTATAGAAATCCAACATACACTAGTCAAATACTATAATACGTATATAGTACGCATCTTTGGAAAACTTTCAAGAACTGAATAAAACACATGCAAAAATCTTTTCTAAATCGCCGTATGATACGTAACTCACGGCCTAAGTGACGGACGCTCATTTGTAAAATAATAATATATGTCCATATATGTTTTGCTAAATATACGTTCCGTCTTTTTTCAAAATATCCCAAAAGGTTTTCCTTTATAACTGTTCGTGTCGCTCACGGACACGTAAGAAATAGCGAGATTATATAGCTCCTTTTGAAAACCTCTTGGTAATCTTTTAATGCATGCAAAGTACTCAGGTAATGTCCTTAGATCAGTCCTGTTTGGCTGCTATACAATATAGTGCCCAACATGAAAACAAAGTGCTCAAAGCAAAATTAGCCTCAAAAGACGTATCCAATAATCACGCGCGTCTGGTGCACACGGAAATTAAATCCAAATACAAGTGCTACGAATGTGCACAAAACCAAAACTAATTGCAATGGGCGTGCATGAAAGCATCTGTCCAGTGCAACGGGTGTGCACGACAACAATATCAAGTGCATCTAGTGTGCACGAAAATCTCAATCCAGTGCAACTAACGTGGACAAATAAAAATCCCAAATCGAGTGCATCCGGTGTACACAAAACCACATCTCATATCATGCGCCCAACATGAGCGAAAATCCAAATCAAGTGTATCCATCATGCATGAAAGAAACCTCACTCAAGTGCATCCGACGCGCACAAAAATCCAAAATCAAGCGCCTAATATGCGCAAAAATCCAACAAAAGCGCGTAAGGTTCGTAAGAAACATCTAGTGTCGTAGCATGCACGAAAATGAATTTCAAGTACAAATGCGCACGAAAATACAAATCTGGTAAAACGAATGCTCAAGGAAATAAATCGGGTGCAACCAAGGTACGGAGTATAAATCCAGTGCGACAAATGCACAAATACCCGTCCGGTGCAACAAATGAAAGAATGCAAATCCAGTGCAACTAATGTACGAAATACGAATCTGGTGCAGCAAATGCACAAAATATAAATCTGGTGCGACAATAGCATGAAATGAAAATCTGGTGCGACAAATGCACGAAGTGCAAATCTGGTGCATCCAGTGCACAAAATACGAATACAGTGCATCCAGTGCAGGAAATACGAATACAGTGCATCCAGTGCACGAAATACATATCCATAACTCAAATGCGTATAAAAGCAACACCGAGTTTACCAGGGTGTATAAAATCGTAAACGCGTGCAACTGCGTGCACAAAATACATATCATGAAACTCAATCATCAAAACTCAAATCCAAGCGATATAAGCGTGATACTCGGATCACAAACGCAAATCGCAATAAATGACACTGAGGTACACCCCTATAATGTCGAAAAATGTCGGTGCCCCTAAAACCGGCAGAACAAGAACATCTGCTCGCCTCCTACTCACGGCCTGGCGTCTTCTGTCTCTGGGTCCTTATTTCTCGGTGGATTCACCAATCTCACAATCCATCGGCTCATCGGCCCGGTCAAGTGTGCTAATGGGAACGATTCCGTTCTAGCACTTCTGTGGTCATCTCTCGGCCAATTATCATGACCACTCGTAAAGCAGCACGTCACTGGCGTCGTCCTCTGGTCCTCTGAATACTCGTGACACAACTGATCCTCGGTGCAAATCTTATTGCAGCAATGTCCTGGAAGGAATCCTGCTCAAGATCTCTTCCGATCTCGCCTGTGCCGAACAGTACGGAGGCTGGTACTCTCACATAATCTTTTTTCGCTTTCTGGACATCTGCGTTCTCACCACAATATTTTCTCGGGAACTGGACGTATCCCAACGCCTCTGTATACATATCAGATCTCTAATCTCGACGGGAGTAACAACAACTCGTCAGCTCTCGCACAAACCTCTGGTTCCACTCGCCTGTATCATCGTCCACTTTGATGTCACGTCATGCTATCTGCGTACAGCAATGGTCCTCGGCTACAGTCAATCCGGAGTCTCTTGCACGGACTTGAAATTACGAACTCGGTATCTTCATCACTCTGTAGAAGATATCAGGCCGAACACGTCCTTGGGAACTCGTCCTAACCATCGGAGGAATACTCAATACTCGTCCATTCTTGATCAACTCACAACGCATCTGGGTGAGGTCCTCTATCCGAAGTTGGTCAGCTTTCTGGTCTCCTATCACATGATATCCGGACGACGTCAAACTTTTCGATCGAGTCATCAAGGTTCCAAAATTTCCCGAAAGCTCAACACCTGAGCACAGTCTAAAATATCTGGTACATACCACAGTACCTCTGGACCAGCCGTAGAAGGGCAAACCCAAGCCTCATTGATGGCACCGCTAAACTGCCGCAAACCCTAAGGTTCAAAAGCGGTTCCATGGTCATCATGTCGAGTTAGGGTTTCATTCTTCTAGAGGGTCCACAGAATCACTAGCATGTTCCTCCGAACACTCTAAACTTGGGAAAAGTGGGTTTCTGACACTCGCTCGAACTTTTTAGCTTCGCCTAGCCGACATGTGAATACCCTTCGTCCGCATGCTAAACAATGCCTCAATCATCCAGGAAAGACGATACATCAACGGTCATCTCTGGATCGGTCTGCTCTAGATCTGAGTAAGGCACCCCACACTGGAAATCTTCAACTCAACTGGGTCTGCGTCGGCGCATCAATCTGACGAATCACCTTCGTCTCTCAACTCGGGATAGACTAACTATCACCTGTCGCATCTCTGCCTGGAAGCTCCAGCAATCTCAGCTCGTAAGCCCTGGAATCGACATCCCATCATCTCAATAACATCTGGGTCATCTGTCTGCACGGTAGGCGATATTAAAATCTCTGAGGTATGATGTGCATCAACAGTCCTCTCGCAACTAGCAGCTCTAACAATAGCCCGATCATCCGGTGTAAAACCAAACACTCGCCTCTACAAGAGGTCACAACACAACACTACATCGAGACGTTCCCATGTCACTAGAAAACACAATGGTCAGCCCTCGTACCAGACGAGCTCGCCCTGACCGCATCACTAGCAGCAGCTCAATCTGCGCTCAAACCATGGTGACAGGAACCTCAATCGTGTATCGATGAAAACAGATTAAAAGGATGAAAGGAAACGACATGTCCATAATGGATACATGATCATAAGAAGGAACAGCATCAATGAGAGTATGATCACGGAAACGAATAGAATCAAGGATCTCAAATGGATGTATAATCATGGGTACGAAGAGAAACACTGATCTCAAAATATATACATCCTAAGGTTTCTTAAGTGGAGTATCGTATCGTAAATATACCGCGGAACATACGTACGATACGTCACTCTACTCAAGCTACCTACTCCATCAATCAGGGTTAGCCTATGAAACGAAAGTTCGGGTCTAATACCCCCCCTTCAAGTCAAAGTTCTGTAAGATCAAGCCTAGGTTCCGAAATACATACCCGTCTTAGACTCCGCATAGTCAAACATAGACTCGAACCAAGGTTAAACCTAGTGCTCTGATACCAACTTTGTCACGACCCGAAATATTAGTTCGTGACCAGCACTTAAATTACGCAACGTCTAAAGGCGTAACATAATTCAAGTAAGCTGAAACCCAGAAATCTAAACCTTTTGAAGAAAAATAAAGGAGGTAAAGTTTTGAAATAAAGGTATAATGAAATCAAGTTTTCTTAATGCATAGAAAAGGAACATGAAAATGCAACTGAAAATTGCTAGTTTGAAAACGTGTTTCGTCTTTTAAAAATTTAGGCAGCACCTCCTTTGTATATTTTGATCCAAAACCACAAATACATACCAAGAATAATGGCATACCCAAGCGGGAGCTAGCTCTTCGCCAACCAGCGGATCACAACCACGCAAAACATAAAAATGAGTATACGACGCCCAATGGCGAAGTTCACCACAAAAGATAAAGAAATAAGCAAGACTTCAAAACCACAAGTAGCGGAAAACCCCTCGCTCTAAGTCTCGCAACCACAATCTCACTAAATCTCATTAATTATACAATTTACTAATTTTGATTGATGGAGTTGACTAGATACAATGTGAAATATAAATACAAGAGTGGGTACGATACAAATGTCCCACCTACCAAGCAAACCACCCAAAAGTAGGTATGTGCCAGCGATGCCGCTACGGATCCATGCGGTCAACCGCAAGAACTGTGGCACAACGTGGGTGAGTTGCCAACTCGTGAGTAGAAAAACATATATAAGTAGAAATCGAATAAACAACGACTCCTAGATCAACTATATCATGAAGGTAATAATATGATATCTATGGTGACCGGGTCTGTATATGCGCCAACACTAATATCAATGTCAATCAGCATGTGGATATCATCCAACAATATGATCAATGATGTATGCATGTGGATCTCGTCCAACAATATGATCAATGATGTATGCATGTGGATCTCGTCCGACAATATCATCAATGTATGTATGCAAGTGGATCCCGTCCACGTGTCAACCAATGACACAACAACATCATGCATGTAAATATCATAAAAGCATATGCATGGAAGTATGAGGATATAAATCAACGGGTGTCCCTTGTGACACATAAAAATCATGGAACCTGAGTGTCCAATATCGACACTCGAAAACATCATGAAACCCGTGTCCAGGATTTGACACGTAAATCCTCATATCTCGGGCTCCGTCAGTCCGGATCGGCCCTCGGGTTCCGTCGGTCAGGATCAGCCCATATCATCTCTCGACTCCAGTCGGTATCCTCCGGAAATCCGCCGAGCCTAACCAATCACCGGTAGGTAGTGGTCCCTCTGCCAGGCTCATCGTCATTCATACGAAATCTCTCTCTCGCCCCGGGGTACCATACCGGGTCCACCATGTACCCGCAAACGGAATCATCCGCCTCCTCGAATCGGGTTTCACATGTCACTCTCAGAACTGAGAAAACACACGGTGGACGCACTGAAATATCATATCAAGAGAAACTGGGTTTTTAAAACAGTACATGCTTTCTTTTGAAATAACCACGGTTCTCAAATCCAGAAATCTCATGAAAACAGCATATCTCAATGCGTAAAAGCGTAAAGCATGATGTATGCGACATATAACAGAAATGTAAGTATATCTCTAAATCATGCAACATGGAACAATGATATGACATATTAAGAGAACCCGCTCGTTTAAATGGATCCAGTTTTGAAAATATCTCATGCGGTCCCCAATTCTCCGAAACCAAAGCCAGCATCATATATGTATGTGCAATAAGTATGTATGTAGATATGGATGCACAAGTGATATATATGCAAATATGAGTGTACAATATGTATGTACGCAAGTATGGATGTACGAGTGGTATATACGCAAGCATGAGTGTACAATATGTATGTGCGCAAGTATGGATGTACAAGTGGTATATACGTAAGCATGAGTGTACAATATGCATATTGTGATGCAGCAACCCTACTGTGTAGTGACATGGCAATTATCGATGATGAAGTGTGTGAGCCGGCAAATCTGTGTACATGTAACATACGCATCATCGATAATGGTGTAAGTGTACTAGCACATGTATAAGTAGGAAAGTGAAGAAATGCGGATAGGCCGGTAAGAGTTTACGTAATGCAATGTGAATAACATGAAAGCATTATAAGGTAGATTGTCAGCTAAAAGCTATAAGGTATACATATCTAACATGATCGAGTCTATGAATCTATCAATCGGCATCCAGCCTCACAATATCGTGTACGGTATAATCCATCGTACGGCAACCTCTAGTCAAGGGCAAGGATCAATCATTAAGTCAAACTCATCACGCACGGAAAATCATCGTACAGCGACATTAAGCTATCAGGGATCCTATCAACCTATAAGACGAGGAGGGTACAGACTTAACGTCACGTACGGCTAACACTCATTATTCACAACATATATAAATATCTTTATATACCTATGTCCCAGGTCACATTCACAACAATCTCATATCAGGGGACCGGCAGGGTATCAATCATCTCAATCGACTCGCAACCGTATACCAACATATCATCAAATCACATATTAAATTGTATTCTTTTTTTATCTCATTTATATCCCTCATCAAGTCAATTTTACAAATACATTCTACCTTTTCTATAAGTATAAGTATCTAATCTAATATACACACCCGAACCATACAAACAGTTTTTGAAAGATGCGAATCGTAGTTTTGAAAGTAGGAGCTACGGTGTTTTTAAAGAAAAGATATCATTTGAAAATCCGTAACATCCCTCAAGGTATCTGTTTAAAAGATGCATACGATTCTTCAGTTTGGAAATAGGTATGGTTCGGATGACACACCTACGTCGACTATCTAGTCCTATAGTACCCTAAACGGCAATATCATCAAATATCATCCTCAAGTTCCGTCATCACATACTAGTCGTATCATATCACTTCTAACTAACCTTAGTTTCTAATATGGTTTCTATAGCTATCTTTTAATTATCACCCTAGTTTTCTACTCTAGGTTTCCTTAACCATATGCTACAAATCGGTTTCCACCAAAACTTTGCGGGGGTGCTATACGCCATCCACCCGACTTCCCCCGTATATATAGATCTATTCACCTTGGTCTTCGCTTGCCGAAGTCGATGATGCCACGCTCCGTTGCCTCGGTATCCACATGAAGGTACCTATAATAATAACACATATCGCAATGCTATAAAAATCAAGTTCTGAAATCCAAAACGGCACACGAATCGACTATAGGTTAGAACCTATAGCCCACGTATGCAAAACCAACAAATTACCCCTAGTCGTTGATGTACAAACATCCAACCACCAAATACGAACCCAAATATCAAAACTTAGCATTTCAAAATACGGAAAATATAGCCAAAATCACACTAAAATGCTCACAGATTTCGACTCAGGCCAAAAGGAGTTGCACAAATAAGTCTAGGGTGCTGTATATAATGTATATGAGCTACTGGACCAACCCCGACACCACATGCCACCAAGTGGCCGGCCACCTACCCCCAAAATCCGGCCTCCTCATCCCCCCTTGCTCTATTGGGCTTCGTTTGGTCATGGTGGTCTCCTATGGTCTAAAATGGGTATCTGGTACTGTTTGCTAAACTCAGAAAGTCCCTGGGTTGCTCCAGATTTCCCTGCACACCCTATATGCTCACAAAACCGACATGGAAAAAATCCTAAATCCGTATTTTGGTTTCTATACTAAATTCCAGGTCTTAAACGGACACTCAACAGCCACTCAAATATCACCAATCCACAATTTCACTCAAACCCTCACTAGGATTTCAAAGTTCACACATCCATCACTAAACGACATATAAAATTAAACAAAAAGCTAGGAAACCAAAACTACTCTAAATGAAAAGAGATATACCTCATGGTTACACCCAAACAAAACCTTAGAAGTCCCAATGTTGTCAAAATCCCACTTTGCTTAGTTCAATGTGTAGAGGAAGAGATGGGGATTAATTTTTGTGAAGGGGGTATAAGGTTTTAGGGATTATTTGGAGATAGATCTAGGGTTAGAAGTGGAGGGAGATGAGGGTGAGGAAGATGAAGAAGGAGAAGAAAATGATGGGGTAAGATACTTATGGCAGCAGCCCCCCCTCTCTCTCACTTATTCTCACTCTCTCTCTCTCGCTCTCTCTCTCTCTCCAATCATTAACCTTTTAAACCCTTTTTCATTTCTTTTTCTTTTCGCTTTTAAATTTCAAAACCAAATCACATAATACCCATAAAACAACACAAATGCAACAACATGTAACCAAATTTAACATGACATGGTGCACTAGCCATGCAAAACTGTAGAAACACGGATTTAGCCTAATCGTGATTAGCAGTGCACTAATCGGGTTTTTATCGAAACTGCATATAATAGATTTTAAAAATGCCAAATCCTTTAAATATATTATTAAATGAATAAATCATTTTAATTTCCATTTATTTCACAATTATTGGTATATATTTATACCTCTTTTCGAAAACCCCAATTTCGCAAATCGGCAATTTTCAGGAAATATATTATTTTAATATTAAATTCCAAAAATAATATTTTATATTTTCTGAAATGTTACACGGCGATTCCCTAGTTAGACCGGTTGTGTTTGAATTAACCGGAGGTTAGGGCTAAGAGCCAAGAACGGACGAACAATGACCAAAAGGAAGAAACTAATAATGGAAAGCCTAGCTTATACTTCTAAGTTCCTTCCTAGTCGTGCTAATCCCCGTTGTTGCAGATTACTTAACACCGATATTAAGAAGGGTATTGAAAGAAGTGAGAAATTCCTAACTCGAACTAACCTAATCCTAACCCTAGCAAGTTCTTTTATCATCCTTTATCTCATTAGTAGATCTTAAAACAAAACTCGACATATTTGGATTTAACTTGTTAAAACATAAAGAAAAAGATTCCATCTCCCTGTGGATCAACCCGTACTCAATCGGCTAGCTACCAAGCGAAACCGTCTTGATTGCGGTAATTAAAATTAAGCTTGCAGAAAATCGTAACAATCAGTAGCTGTTGTTGTATGAAAACTCCACAAGATGTAGGTGATCTTCCTATGATCCTCCGAAGTCTAGCATACATGCTCTAAGCATATCCTCCAAGATCTGAATAGTTCGCTCAGACTGACCATCAGCTTGTGGATGATAAGCCGTGCTGAAGTTCAGACTTGTTCCCAAGCTCGCTTGCGGACTCTACCAAAATTGTGATCGGAATCTTGTGTCACGATCGGAGACAATGCAGACCGGTACTCCATGAAGTCTCACAATTTCCTATATGAGTTCATAGGTATCATAGATAGTACATTATGAAGAGTATAAATCTTAAGTAGATTCTTACCTCCGTGTACTTCTTTGCTAATATCTCAGTTGATTGGCCAACTCAAAATGGGATGAAGTGTGCCGACTTTGTGAGTCGATCTACAATAACCCATACCGCATCGTTACCCTTCGTGCTGCGGGGAAGTGCAGTAACAAAATCCATTGTGATGTGTTTCCACTTCAATTCTGGGATAGATAACGGTTGAAGTAATCCAGCAGTCCTGTGATGTTCAGCCTTTACTTGCTGACACACCAAGCATTTAGCGACGCTTCTGGCTACTCCACGCTTCATTCCATGCCACCAGTAATTTTGACGCAAATCCTTGTACATCTTTGTACCTCCAGGGTGTACTGAGTAGGGAGAGCTGTGAGCTTCTTTCATTAACTCTTTCCGAACAGGACCTTTTGGTACACATAATCTGCTGCCGTATCTCAAAGATCCGTCTTCATGGATGATGAAGTCTGTTCTGAGTCCATTCTCTACTTGTTCTCTGATCTTTTGCAACTTAGCATCACTTACTTGAGATGCTTTGATCTGATTGACAATGGTAGATTGAACTTGTAAATTCATCAAACTTGAAGCATTATCTGGCATGACTATTTCAATTCCTGTTGAAGCTTCCACTGGGCGGTGAGATTCATTGCTAATGGTTGGCGACTAAGGGCATCAGGTACCACATTCACCTTCCCTGGGTGATATTAGAGGTTGATGTCGAAGTCCGCCATAAGTTATAACCGTCGTCTCTGCCGTATATTAAGCTCTTTCTGAGTAAACACATATTTCAGACTCTTGTGATCTGTGGATATGTTCACTCGCTCACCAAGAAGATAATGGCGCCAAATTTTAAGAGCAAAGATAACGGCTGCCAATTCCAAATCATGCGTCGGATAATTGCGCTCATGAATCTTCAGTTATCTTGAAGCATAAGCCACAACCTTACCGTGCTGATGTAGAACACATCCTAATCCCTTACCGGATGCATCACAATGCACTTCGAAACCTCCAGATTGATCCGGTATAACGAGAATAGGCACTAATGTCAACCTTGACTTGAGTTCTATGAAAGCATGTTCGCATGCTTCTGACCACACAAAGTCTTCATCTTTACGTGTGAGCTTGGTCAGGGGTGTTGCTATCGTAGAAAAGCCTTCAATGGACCTTCTGTAATATCCAGCTAGACCCAAGAAACTTCGAATATCCTTCACTGACTTTGGTGTCGGCCATTCGCTTACCGCTGAAACTTTCGCTGGATCCACAGAGATTCCTTTGCCTGATACAATATGTCCAAGAAAACTAACTTGATCTAGCCAAAACTCGCACTTGCTGTACTTGGCGTGGAGTTGATGTTGTCGGAGAGTTTCCACGACAATTCGTAGGTGCTCGACATGTTCTTTCCGACTCTTTGAATACACCAGGATATCGTCGATAAAGATGACAATAAACCTGTCTAAGTACTCCTGGAAAACTTGATTCATTAGGTTCATGAATATTGCTGGTGCGTTGGTCACTCCAAATGGCATCACAAGAAATTCGTAATGACCATAGCGAGTTCTGAAAGCTATTTTGTGGATATCAGATTCCTTGACCTTCACCTGATGATAACCTGAACGAAGATCTAACTTGCAGAAAACACAAGATCCACTTAGCTGATCGAATAAATCGTTGATACGCGGTAGCGGATACTTGTTCTTTATCGTTACTTCGTTCAAGGCTCTATAATCGATACACATTCTGTATGAACCTTCCTTCTTCTTCACAAGCAATACTGGTGATCCCCAACTTAAAGTGCTGGGACGAATCCATCCTTTCGCCAATAATTCATCCAACTGAGTTCGGACTTTCTTCAAACCTTTCGGACTTAATCGATAAGGTGTTTTGATCACCGGTTGTGCTCCTGGTACAAAATCAATGTTGAATTCAAGAGCTCGATCGGGAGGCAAACCTGATATATCGTCAAGAAACACATCATCGAACTCTCGAACTACTTATGGCTTTGATCCTTCCTCCCCTTGAATTGCTGCAATCACTGCCTTCTTTGGTTTCGCCTTGTAGGTACTTGGCTCTAGGGTACGGTCTCCACTTTTGAAATAGAAAACCGGATGCTCTGGAATCTCGAATACTACCCTCCTTTGACGACAGTCAATGGTAGCATAAAATGTTCCGAGCCAATCCATACCTAGAACTACATCGAAGTTCGGTATGTTCAGCAACTTGAAATCAGCATAGAATTCTCTGCTGCAGACAACTACTGGACACAAGTTGTATCCCATTGTTTCCTTCAGAACGTCGTTCCCTGAACTGATATTCCAACTGGATACAAGCGGTGTGACTGGAATCGCATGAGTTCAGACGAACCTGTCACGACCCGAAATTGGCACGTGACGACCCTTAAACTACGTAACGTCTACAGGCGTAACGCAATTTAAGAAGGCCAAAAACCCAGAAATCTAAACCATCAAAAGCAGTAAAAGATAAGAAACATTGTTTAAACTTTTGAAAATCTCAAGTATAAATTCTTTAAGTCCAATTTACTTTCTTGAAAATTTTGGCAGCGCTTCCTTTATAAAAACTAGCCCCAAAAATGGGTACATACAAAGATAAAAGTAAAGCATCCCCAACGGGAGCAAATCCACGCCAAACGGCGGAAAACAACCACCACAAGCAAATATACGATGCCGTAGCGAAGAAAAAGACGATAACATTAAAACTGTATATAAAACACCGATAGAGTCAAAAATATATACAATATCGTCCTCACATCTCGTCTCTAAGTCAATACATGATAATGGTAGATATAGAGTACAAGGTACAAGATAACAATAAACAACAACAGATAGCCGCAAAACCCACCTGTAGCAAAACCGTACACAGTAAGCCGAAACGGTATCTGCAGCAAAAGATGATACGAAAGATGGAAAGCCTGCCGCGACTGCCCTGGGTGTAATGACCCCAAAATCTTTATAAATTTGTATTATCCCTCTTCAATAATAAACCGTATTTATTTGTACTTGGTATTTTCCTTTTTCTATTAAATTTATTATTATTTTATTCCTCAATTTATTATGTATTTTTCTGTGTACAATTTCTTTTTCTTATATTTAAGTTTTTAACTTCTCATACTTATTATTTCTTTTATAAATATTTAACCCAAATCCATTATTCTTATTCTCTACAGCCCATCTGGAAAGCCCACTTTCTTTTTAAGCAACATCATATATTTAATTCTAATTAAATATATGCATGAACAACCTTGTAGCTCATTGGTTAAGTCCTTGCATTGTTATTCCATAAGTCAAATGTTCAAATCCTCATTCATGCAATTATTTTTTATCATTTTTTTTATTCTTCTCATAACCTACAAATGAGACCTTTCATTTCCAAAATGAATGGTGGCCTTTCATTTCTCTTTTAATTCTCATGTTAAATGCATATATTATTATTCACCATTACACCATCTTTATTTGTCCTCCTCTATCTTTTCCTTTCTCGTTTTTATCTCTCACTTATCCCTCTTCACCTAGAGTCCAAGAAGAAGAATATGAAGAAGTCTTCAAGAAGGTTTCGCTAGTAACGCAAGGCTATCGGCGGATAGACAAGCCCGGTGACAATACCGGCTTGTGTATGTAAGTCCCTTCTCTCTTTCCTTCCTCCATCTCTTTCTTTTTCTCTTTATATTTCTCTTGTTTTATATTGCCATGAAAAACTTCCCTTGACATATCATAGTTCCTAAATAATTAATTAAATGGATATATATATAAATAATGAACACACAAACATACACACATATATAGTTTGTAAAGTCTTTTTCATTACTCTCAATTCACATGTTAAGATTTCATAGTGACCAATTAGGATTGCATGTTTGTTGTCTTATTTTAAATCACTTTATTTAAAGTTTGTAAAAAAAAATGAAGTTACGAATAAATACCATGGTTTTCTCATTTCTCACATATGACATATCAATACGTTTAGTTTTAAAATAATTTTTATAAATTAATTATTAATTCTGAAAATTTCAGGAAATTTACATATGATAGAATATATTATTTTGTACACGCTGTAAAAATTTTAGATCGAACCGCATAACGGTTTAGGAATTACTTCATTTTTATTCACTGATCGTAAAACAGAAAACTGCAGTTATCGGTCAACTTCTAGAACACATAACTTGGTATACAGGTATCCAAATTGAGCAAACTCAGGTGTTTTTGATATCTAAATCGAATGATCTAGATTTTCTTATTTTTATAGTTTTACTGAAAACCCGCCTAAGATAAAGAAAACTGCGTTACAATATTAAGTGACGGATCTGGACAGAATATGTCCTGATTCGCACACTGTTTTTAAATTAGACATAACTCAAACTCCCGATATCCGTTCGTGACAAAATTTAGATGTGTAGATGCACAATTGATAGAACTATAATTTTCTGTATACTTTATTACTTAGAAATTCATGAAACACCCCGATAGAGGTTTTGCAATACAATATATAGTTGCTGTCCAGAAATCTGAATTTCTGTTTTAAACGCTGATATTAAAATGATCATAACTAGAGCTTCAGAAATCCAAATCGTATGAATCTTGGTGTTTTGGATAAGTACTTCAAAAGACCTACAATTTTCTAAAAAGCAGTTTAAGTTAATTTACTCGTTTCTCGAGCAAGTTAATTTACTCGTTTTTAGAAAATTGTAGGTCTTTTGAAGTACTTATCCAAAACACCAAGATTCATACGATTTGGATTTCTGAAGCTCTAGTTATGATCATTTTAATATCAGCGTTTAAAACAGAAATTCAGATTTCTGGACAGCAACTATATATTGTATTGCAAAGCCTATATCGGGGCGTTTCATGAATTTCTAAGTAATAAAGTATACAGAAAATTATAGTTCTATCAATTGTGCATCTACACATCTAAATTTTTTCATGAACGGATATCGGGAGTTTGAGTTATGTCTAATTTAAAAACAGTGTGCGAATCAGGACAGATTCTGTCCAGATCCGTCACTTAATATTGTAATGCAGTTTTCTTTATCTTAGGTAGGTTTTCAGTAAAACTATAAAAATAAGAAAATCTAGATCATTCGATATAGATATCAAAAACACCTGAGTTTGCTCAATTTGGATACCGGTATACCAAGTTATGTATTCTAGAAGTTGACCGATAACTGCAGTTTTCTGTTTTACGATCAGTGAATAAAAACGATGTAATTCCTAAAACGTTATGCGGTTCGATCTAAAATTTTTACAGAGTGTACAAAATAATATATTCTATCATATGTAAATTTTCTGAAATTTTCAGAATTAATAATTAATTTATAAAAATTATTTTAAAACTAAATGTATTGATATGTCATATGTGAGAAATGAGAAAACCATGATATTTATTCGTAACTTCATTTTTTTTTTTTTACAAACTTTAAATAAAGTGATTTAAAATAAGACAACAAACATGCAATCCTAATTGGTCACTATGAAATCTTAACATGTGAATTGAGAGTAATGAAAAAGACTTTACAAACTATATATGTGTGTATGTTTGTGTGTTCATTATTTATATATGTATCCATTTAATTAATTATTTAGGAACTATGATATGTCAAGGAAAGTTTTTCATGGCAATATAAAACAAGAGAAATATAAAAAGAAAAAGAAAGAGATGGAGGAAGGAAAGAGAGAAAGGACTTACATACACAAGCCGGTATTGTCACCGGGCTTGTTTATCCGCCGATAGCCTTGCGTTACTAACGAGACCTTCTTGAAGACTTCTTCATATTCTTCTTCTTGGACTCTAGGTGAAGAGGGATAAGTGAGAGATAAAAACGAGAAAGGAAAAGATAGAGGAGGACAAATAAAGATGGTGTAATTGTGAATAATAATATATGCATTTAACATGAGAATTAAAAGAGAAATAAAAGGCCACCATTCATTTTGGAAATGAAAGGTCTCATTTGTAGGTTATGAGAAGAATAAAAAAAAGATAAAAAATAATTGCAAGAATGAGAATTTGAACATTTGACTTATGGAATAACAATGCAAGAACTTAACCAATGAGCTACAAGGTTGTTCATGCATATATTTAATTAGAATTAAATATATGATGTTGCTTAAAAAGAAAGTGGGCTTTCCAGACGGGCTGTAGAGAATAAGAATAATGGATTTGGGTTAAATATTTATGAAAGAAAAAATAAGAATAAGAAGTTAAAAACTTAAATATAAGAAAAAGAAATTGTATACAGAAAAATACATAATAGATTGAGAAATAAAATAATAATAAATTTAATAGAAAAAGGAAAATACCAAGTACAAATAAATACGGTTTATTATTGAAGAGGGATAATACAAATTTATAAAGATTTTGGGGTCATTACACTGGGGAAAACACCTGCAAACACTGTGGCACAACGGAGGTGAGCTGCCAACTCGTGAATAGTAAATAACATATGCAGGTAATCGCAAGTATACACGTACAACGCGAATCTAAAACATGCAAGCTGATAGCAATAAGATGGCAGTATGTATGTGCAATAGTCATGAAAAGTACTCTAGCAGGTACTACAATACATGAAACAATAAATGACAATATGTATATGCAACAGTCATGAAAAGTACTCTAGCAGGTACTACCAATACATGAAGCAATGCATATAAAATAAATGAGGAGTATGGAATAAAATATGTCATCTCCACGGAATCCTGACCTCGTGGTAGGACCAAAGTCCATCAAGACAATCTAAATCCCAATTTCCTCGATCAGCCCCCAAATTGGCTCTCATATCCTGTAAGTCTCATATATATCCTGAGTGTCAAATATCAAGTAAATCTCATAAATGCTGAGTGTCCAATATCAAGTATATCTCATATATCCCGAATGTACAACATCAAGTAGATGTCACATATCCTGTTTATACAATATCAGTATATCCCACATATCCTGTATGTACAATATCAGTATCAAGTAAGTTTCATATAAGGTGAGTGTCTAACATCGACACCCAAAACATCATGAAACAAGTGTCAAGCATCGACATCGTAATACTGATCTATCAGGTGCTGTCACCACGACTAGCCCTGATAGGTACATATCATACGGTATCCGAAAACTCGAGTGCCTAGCTCTGACCCTCGAAATTCGACGTATCTGTACGCATATGACCCCGATCGGTATCACCACGATAACCGCCTTGTCAGAAGTACTGTCACCGGTAGGTATGATTCCCCTGTCAGGCTCACGGGCATGTTACATCGACTCTTGCCCCGGGGTACCTCCGGGCCCCACCATGTACCCTCATGTGGCCCACTACGCCTACTCGCATGGGGTATATATATATGCTCAGAACCGAGAAATCTCATGGTGGCTGCAGAAATATCATATCAAGAGAAACCGGGTTTTTCAAATAATGCATATTTTCATGAAACTACCACGGTCCTCAAATCCAGAAAATATCAAGTAAAGAATCAAATACTTGCATGAAACATTATGATGATATATTATAAAGACATGTATACATATATATTAGCGACCCACTCCACTAATATATATATATATATATATATATATATATATATATATATATATATATAACAGCGTCCCATTCCACTGTTATATATACTTAGGAAATAAACATCAGAGAACATCGTATCAAAATCTTATAACCATGCGGAATCCAAGAAATATAATATATGCAGCATGAAACAGTAATATGAGCATATAAAGGAAAAACCGCTATTTAACTGCAACAAGTTATTAAATATATCATGCGGTTCCCGATTTCTCTGAAATCAGATGCAGCATCATATACAGGTGAACATGTAGCTATAACAAAGTATGCGTAACCATGTCGGTATAGCAAGATATGTGTGTCCATATGTAAGTATGTATGATGTAAAAGTATCTGTAGCAAGATATGTCTCTATACCTATCCATATTACCCTCCAGGTATATCTATGTATGTATGCCAGATGTACATGTAGCTATATCTCATATGTGTATATACCTATCACTAATGGTACACTACCATATAAGTATATGGGTAACTAGCATGTAAGCATGTCAGGGCATATGTGTAAGCATATAGATATACAGGTATACTATATGTCATATGCACAATGAAAATAAGGATCGTGTCTCAATGTCCCTAAGAAATACAATATCACATATGTATAGGTGTTGTGCGTGTCATGGCAATTATTGACGGTGTGAGTGGCATACAATCAGTGCTCGTGCAATATGAACCGTCAATAATAGTGTTGTGGCTCATTAATACTATGTCTGAATGCAATAGGTAAATGAGATCCGCAACTAAGATACACATGCACAAACGAGTCCATATACTAAACCCTAAAGGTCAAGTCACTTAATCAAGCCCAGACGCATAACGCCATGCGGGCGATTCCGCTGTAGATGTTAAATATACTCACCAACGATTCTGGCTAAGTAAAACCAACCACATGTTTTCCCCTCTTCGTAGCGTCCGAAGTCCCCGCCTGCGATCCTGAACATATAACAATGAAGCAAGTGTATATAAGCAATCGACCAAAATACGTACAACTACGTTTAACCGACACACCAACTCCAAACATACTCCCAAGTGTTCGTTTTAGTGGCTAACGTGCGTAGCGACATTACGAAACGAACTCAAGAGCAAAAGCTACACAAAGACACGAACGATATCGGCACGACCCTAGCTAGGAACGCGAAGCGACACAACCACCAAGTTTAGATCCTGATCGTACCGATCGCACATTCAAAACAGAAGATATAACGTGGAATCAATATACATAACGTTGCAACGTCAAAAAAAACCCACGCCTAAAATATCCGTAAATCTAGTAAGCAGTATATCATTTTAGCACAAAACTACAAGTTTTATCAAAACTAGAATTTACAAATATCTCAAAATAGCAAGGTTAAACCATTTAAATGTTTACTAAAATTTTAGATTTCACTAATTAGGATTAGCAAAAGTTTAGTTTGTTAATTAGCTTAATTAGTCGATTAGGAAAATATCATTTAACAAATTAGCAACTTGATTAAGTTTTTATTTGTCTTAACATATCACTTAACCAATCCACTAATCAAAATGCTAATTTGATTATCAAAATAATATCTTGAATTTCTAAATATGAATTTAAAAGCTTAAATTAAACATCTAATTAAGCTAATTAAAGTATTAAACTACAAAAAGATATTAGGGTTTGGATTTATACCTTCAAAGAGACAAGATTTGAAACAAGAACAATCCAAACTTTAGCCTCCAAAATCCCCACTAGAATGAAGATCCAAGCAACATTGAAGAAGAAGAATGATTGGTTTGATTTATATTTGAATTTGTATGAATTTATTTGGATTTTTCATGATTTTTTTGAAGCAAAATGAGAAGAAATGGGTGAAGAAAAATGAAGGGCAGCAAGGAATTGGATGTGGCCAGCCAAGTGAGAAGGCTAAGGTTTGTGTGGAGTTGTGTGGAAATTTCTAGAAGGAAATTGCAATAATTGTATAATAAAACAAAACCTTTAAGTCTTCATTATCTTTTCTTTAAAAAAAAATAATAATTCCACAAAATTCAAGATATTTTGGAGAGAAGGTTCTAAACATAATTCTAGTGATTAGTTTAGCATAAAACCACATTAGTAGTAATTAACCCACAAAAAATGCAATTACCACTAATAAAGTGCACAAATAAAGTATTAAAATAATATTTTTTAGGGAAAAATTCTATGTGAACCAAAACTTCCCATTGACCCCCAAAATTCGCGCACTAGCTTTATTCTAGCTAAACTAGGTGCCGGCAAGTTTATATTGAAGTTTGATCACAATCGGGTAAAAACGGAAAATACCGACTATTTTACCCAAAAAAACGGAAAATTCGCAAAACGATTTCTAAAACATTACAATCTTCCCCCTTTAAAAGAATTCGGTCCCCGAATTTAAAATTCTCACTAAGTGTACCATCAAAGAGATGAGTACAAAACTCCCAAATCTCGCTGGCAGCCTCCCAAGTGATCACCTCACCATACGGCTACGCCAAAGAACCTTCACAGATGGCATGACCCTTGACCGAAGTTCCTCCACCTGCCGATCCACTATAACCATCGGCTGCTGGTGAACGAAAGATCGCGTCCAAGCTAAATGGTCTGATGCTGAATCATGTGAAAAAGGTCATGAAGCTAATTGCGAAGTATCGACACAAGGAATACGGGGTGAGTACTCAAAAATCTGGGCGGAAGTGGCAAATTATAGGCAACGGGATTAACTCGCTTCAAGGATCTCAAAAGGACCTAAAATTTTGGGACTAAGCTTCCCAAAACTCAACACGCCATTTCACCGAAAAATCCGTAGGAATACATGATCTTCCACTGCGAACTCAAGTCTGCGAGCACCACGGTCAACATAAAACCTCTGTCTGCACTGGGCTACTCTCTTCCTGACCTGAACCAATTGGATCTTCTTCGACGTCTCTGGACTAGCCGGGGTCCAAAATTCTGCTCTCGCGGAGTCAGTACAACAGACTGGCGATCGACACAACCAACCACACAAGGCCAGAAAGGTTGCCAATTGGAAAGTCTCCTGATAACAGCTATCGAAGGAGAACCCTAACAATGGCCAGTGATGATCCCAACAGCCAACCACCAATTACCACGTACGCACAAGCATAAACTCCTGAGTATGTATAGTCCGCCATGTCCAACCATCGGCCTACAGATGGAAAAGCGGAGCTAAAGCTCAACCAGTACCCAAGGCTTCCTAAAGCTTCAGCCAAAGATGGCTAGCGAACGGGTGCCTCTATTGGATACAACGCATGAAGGAACTCCATGCAAACGTACAACTCACCGAAGAACAACAGAGCAACCTGAGTATAACCGGGAAACAACACACAAAAGGAGTCATACCCTGACTAGGCCTGGGTAGACATCACAACGAAATTCATGGAGAGCTGCTCCCATTCCCACTCTGGAACGGTTAAAGGTTGCAACTCACCAGCCGGTCCCTCAATGCTCAACCTTAGCATGGAACAAGTCAGACACCTCGAAACGAAACCTGAAACTTGACTCATCATCCCTGCCCACCGTAACTAACTCTCAAGTCACGTTACATCTTGGTGGGACTTGGATGAACACAGAAAACTGACTGATGTGCCTGCTCAGGGATCTCTCGCGTCTTTACCTATTAGTAACAGGTACCCACAAACGCGTCCCTAAACGTAGCACAATTTGGTCACAAATCAGAACTCTGAATCTTTACCCAGCCGAACATGCTCAGAATCTCAGACAAACGAGCATCGGTGGGCTGTGCCTCACGACAACGATTAAGGAAAAGTGGACGGACGCGGACATGAGCAAGCAGTCCCCTCAGTAGAGGTGAACTTAATCTATACTCCACGATCACACAAAAACTGTAAATCTACAGAAGACTGTCTCAACAATCAAAACCCGCTGCAGGAAGATGTACATTAAGCTCTGGTGGTCCGTGAAAATCTGACACGACTTTCCATACCAGTAGTGTCCCCAATCTTCAACGCAAAACCACCGCGGCCATCTCCAGATCATGAGTGGGATATCCTGCTCGTACTTCTTCCAACTGTCGGGAAGCATAAGCGATAACTCTATAGTGCACATCAGTACACAACTGAGCCCCACTCGTGAAACATCACAGTAAACAACAAAGTCGCCCAATCCAGAAGCAAAGATAGATCTGGTGCAGTCGTCACCCGAGTTTTCAACTGCTGAAAACTCCGCACGCATGCCTCAGTCTAAGAAAAGGAACTCCCTTCCTGGTCAACCCGGTCAACGGTGCAGCGCTACACAAACAAACCTGCACGAAAAGGCGGTAAAAACCGGCTATGCCCAAAAAGCTGCGGACCTCAGTCACTGCTACAAGTCTGGGCCAAAGCTGTACGGCCTGGATCTCCCTCGGGTCCGTACGAAAACTGTCTCCCGTAACCACATGATCTTAGGAAGTCAACACAATCAAGCCTGAAGGAACACTCCGAGAATTTAGCAAACTGCTGGGGCTCTCCCAATGTCTGCAAAGCAAATCCTCAAGTATTGCTCAAGTTCCTCGCGACACCTTGGAATAGACCAGAATGTCATCAATAACACAACAATCAACTGGTCGAGGAACGGCCTGAAGAAACCTGGTTCATCACATCCATGAATGCTGCTAGGGCATTGGTGAGTCCAATGACACCACCAAAACTCATACTGCCCGTAGTGCACACAAAGCAGTCTTCGGAATGTCCTCACTCCGAACCCGCAACAAATGATGACCTGATCCCAAAACAAACTTAGAAAAGCATGTCTTGCACCCTGGAGCTGATCGAACAAATCGTCAAGGCGAGGTAAAGGATACCTATCCACACAGTAACTCGGTTTAATTGACGACAAATCGATACACAATCTCAAACTGCCGTCCTTCTCTTGACGAACAGAATAGGAGCTCTCCAAAGCGAAACACATGGATTAACAAGTCCCTCAACAAACAACTCTGCAGCTGATCCTTAAGCTCCCTAAGCTCTGCCGGCTCATCTGGAACAACGTCGGAAAACTCTCGCACGAAAGGAACCCGGTCCAACAACTCACTGTGGCGCCGGTAACACGAATGAAAGCCAAGAATCTTTGACATCCTCTCCTCAGAAGCCGACTAGCAAAAAAGACTGAATTCAAGCTGTGATAGGTGGCACCACTGTCCCTCTGCACAAGAACTGACTTGCCGGGAAAACAAAACCTGACTGTTTTCTCGTGGCAGTCCACAGACGCATAGCACATAGGTAACCAGTCCGTGCCCAGGAGAACGTCAAATCCAACATCTCTAGAAGGATCAAGTGACGGACGAATCTCTATCTCCTAACCGATTGGCACACGACAGTAACACGTGTCGCGCAACAAAAAAATCGCTGACAGAAATTAACACAACAACGGTTGATCTAGCATACACAACTCTCAGCCCAACCAAGGCACAAAGTGTGTAAAACAACAAGTGCATAGATCCCGAACAAAACCAACCTATGAATCAAAAGAACATATAAATTAAGAATACCTGAAAACTCTGCACTGGACGCCCGTGCGTCCCGATGAGTAGAAGCAAACTCTTGTGTCTGCCCTCTACTCGTGACTGGCTGAACTCCTCCTCTACAAACCGGTCTCCTCTGAACGAACCCTCCACGTCCCCGACCTCTCTGCTCGAAAGTCTGACGCGGTGACAAGGAACAATATCTGATGAAGTGTTGAAGGCTCCCGCATCGAAAACATCCATACGATAGCTGCTGACCCTCCTGGGGATAAGAACCGAATGACTGTCCTCGTCCCAAGCCTCTGCTATCCTCGCGACGTGCACGATGCCTGTTACGGCGATTGAACCTCTGTATCTGGTCTGGTACACCTGCACGAGCCCTCCTCTGATCCGGAACTCTCAAAGTCTCTAGAAGACGTGCCTCGTCAACTAGGGCTGCATCCACTGGTGTTGTATACGTAACACTCTGCTGTGTGCTGACCGCAAGGGAAAACTGGGTAACAGGGGTGGCAACCTCCTGTCGCTGCGCTCGAATAGCCTCAACCAAAGACCTCATCGTCTGGCGCAAGTCCTGCATCTCAGCCACAAGCCTAGCAAGATGATCTGTCGAAGGCGGATCCATCTGTAGCTGTGCAACGGGCGTACCATCCTGGTCAGTTCTCGTCCCAAACGAGTCAACTCTGACCTCGGCACTCGCTGCACCTCTCTGAGTCCCTGTAGTCATCGGCGACATAAGGCTAGCAAAGAAAATAGGATTTGATCAGAACACGGAAGTCAAATCACAAGGATGTATCATCAAGGAAGGAATTTCAAGCAATTAGTACTTAGGTCGCTTTAGACAGACCACCGGGTCGTAAGTATACCGCGGAACATACACACACTACGTTACTCTACTTAAGATACCTACTCTATCATACCAAGGTCATCCTACACTCCGAAAGGTAAAACCTACTGCTCTGATACCAACTTTGTCACGACTCGAAATTGGCACGTGACGGCCCTTAAACTACGTAACGTCAACAGGCGTAACGCAATTTAAGAAGGCCAAAACCCCAGAAATCTAAACCATAAAAAGCAGTAAAAGATAAGAAACGTTGTTTAAACTTTTGAAAATCTCAAGTATAAATTCTTTAAGTCCAATTTATTTTCTTGAAAATTTTGGCAGCACCTCCTTTGTAAAAACTAGCCCCAAAAATGGGTACATACAAAGATAAAAGTAAAGCATCCCCAACAGGAGCAAATCCACGCTAAACAGCGGAAAACAACCACCACAAGCAAATATACGACGCCGTAGCGAAGAAAAGACGATAAAATTAAAACTGTATATAAAACACCGACAGAGTCAAAATATATACAATATCGTCCTCACATCTCGTCTCTAAGTCAATACATGATAATGGTAAATGGAGAGTACAAGGTACAAGATAACAATAAACAACAACAGATAGCCGCAAAACCCACCTGTAGCAAAACCGTACACAGTCAGCCGAAGCGGTATCTGCAGCAAAAGATGATACGAAAGATGGAAAGCCTGCCGCGACTGCCCTGGGGAAAACACCTGCAAACACTGTGGTACAACGGGGGTGAGTTGCTAACTCATGAATAGTAAATAACATATGCAGGTAATCGCAAGTATGCACGTACAACACGAATCTAAAACATGCAAGCTGATCGCAATAAGATGGCAGTATGTATGTGTAATAGTCATGAAAAGTACTCTAGTAGGTACTACAATACATGAAGCAATAAATGAAAATATGTATATGCAACAGTCATGAAAAGTACTCTAGCAGGTACTACCAATACATGAAGCAATGCATATAAAATAAATGAGGAGTATGGAATAAAATATGTCATCTCCACGGAATCCTGACCTCATGGTAGGACCAAAGTCCATCAAGAAAATCTAAATCCCAATTTCCTCGATCAGCCCCCAAATTGGCTCTCATATCCTGTAAGTCTCATATATATCCTGAGTGTCAAATATCAAGTAAATCTCATAAATCCTGAGTGTCCAATATCAAGTATATCTCATATATCCCGAATGTACAACATCAAGTACATCTCACATATTCTGTATGTACAATATCAGTATATCCCACATATCATGTATGTACAATATCAATATCAAGTAAGTTTCATATAAGGCGAGTGTCTAATATCGACACCAAAAACATCATGAAATAAGTGTCAAGCATCGACGCCGAAATACTGATCTATCAGGTGTTGTCACCACGACTGGCCCTGATAGGTACGTATCATACGCTATCCGAAAACTCGAGTGCCTAGCTCTGACCCTCGAAATTCGACGTATCTGTACGCACATGACCCCGGTCAGTATCCCCACGATAATCGCCGTGTCAGAAGTACTGTCACCGGTAGGTATAGTTCCTCTGTCAGGCTCATGGACATGTTACATCGACTCTTGCCTCGGGGTACCTCCGGGCCCCACCATATACCCTCATACGGCCCACTACACCTCCTCGCATGGGGTTTATATATATATGCTCAGAACCGAGAAATCTCATGGTGGCTGCAGAAATATCATATCAAGAGAAACCGGGGTTTTTCAAATAATGCATATTTTCATGAAACTACCACGGTCCTCAAATCCAGAAAATATCAAGTAAAGAATCAAATACTTGCATGAAACATTATGATGATATATTATAAAGACCTGTATACATATATATTAGCGACCCACTCCACTAATATATATATATAACAGCGTCCCATTCCACTATTATATAAATATATATAACAGCGTCCCATTCTACTGTTATATATACTTAGGAAATAAACATCAGAGAACATCGTATCAAAATCATATAACCATGCGGAATCCAAGAAATATAATATATTTAGCATGAAACAGTAATATGAGCATATAAAGGAAAAACCGCTATTTAACTGCAACAAGTTATTAAATATATCATGTGGTTCCTGATTTCTCCGAAATCAGATGCAACATCATATACAGGTGAACATGTAGCTATAACAAGGTATGTGTAACCATGTCGGTATAGCAAGATATGTGTGTCCATATGTCAGTATGTATGATGTAAAAGTATCTGTAGTAAGGTATGTCTCTATACCTATCCATAATACCCTCCAGGTATATCTATGTATGTATACCAGATGTACATGTAGCTATGTCTCATATGTGTGTATACCTATCACTAATGGTACACTACCATAAAGGTATATGGGTAACTAGCATGTAAGCATGTTAGGGCATATGTGTAAGCATGTAGGTATACAGGTATGCTATATGTCATATGCACAATGAAAATAAGGATCATATCTCAATGTTCCTAAGAAATACAATATCACATATGTATAGGTGTTGTGCGTGTCATGGTAATTATTGACGGTGTGAGTGGCATACAATCAGTGCTCGTGCAACATGAACCGTCAATAATAGTGTTGTGGCTCATTAATACTTTGTCTGAATGCAATAGGTAAATTAGATCCGCAACTAAGATACACATGCACAAACGAGTCCATATACTAAACCCTAAAGGTCAAGTCACTTAATCAAGCCCAGACGCATAACGCCATGCGGGCGATTCCCCTGTAGATGTTAAATCTAATCATCAACGATCCTGGCTAAGTAAAGCCAACCACCTGCTTTCCCCTCTTCGCAGCGTCCGAAGTCCCCGCCTGCGATCCTGAACATATAACAATGAAGCAAGTGTATATAAGCAATCGACCAAAATATGTACAACTACATTTAACTGACACACCAACTCCAAACATACTCCCAAGTGTTCGTTTTAGTGGCTAACGCGCGTAGCGATATTACGAAACGAACTCAAGAGCAAAAGCTACACAAAGACACGAACGACATCGGCACGACCCTAGTTAGGAATGCAATGCGACACAACCACCAAGTCTAGACCCTGATCGTACCGATTGTACATTCACAACACAAGATATAGCGTATAATCAATATATATAACGTCGCAACGTCAAAAGAAACCCACGCCTAAAATATCCGTAAATCTAGTAAGCAGTATATCATTTTAGCACAAAACTACAAGTTTTATCAAAACTAGAATTTACAAACATCTCAAAATAGAAAGGTTAAACCATTTAAATCTTTACTAAAATTTTAGATTTCACTAATTAGGATTAGCAAAATTTTAGTTTGTTAATTAGTTTAATTAGTCGATTAGGAAAATATCATTTAACAAATTAGCAACTTGATTAAGTTTTCATTTATCTTAACTTATCACTTAACCAATCCACTAATCAAAACCCTAATTTGATTATCAAAATGATATCTTGAATTTCTAAATATGAATTTAAAAGCTTAAATTAAACATCTAATTAAGCTAATTAAAGTATTAAACTACAAAAAGATATTAGGGTTTGGATTTATACCTTCAAAGAGACAAGATTTGAAACAAGAACAATCCAAACTTTAGCCTCCAAAATCCCCACTAGAATGAAGATCCAAGCAAGATTGAAGAAGAAGAATGATTGGTTTGATTTATATTTGAATTTGTATGAATTTATTTGGATTTTTCATGATTTTTTTGAAGCAAAATGAGAAGAAATGGGTGAAGAAAAATGAAGGGCAGCAAGGAATTGGATGTGGCCAGCCAAGTGAGAAGGCTAAGGTTTGTGTGGAGTTGTGTGGAAATTTCTAAAAGGAAATTGCAATAATTGTATAATAAAACAAAACCTTTAAGTCTTCATTATCTTTTCTTTAAAAAAATAATAATAATTCCACAAAATTCAAGATATTTTGGAGAGAAGGTTCTAAACATAATTCTAGTGATTAATTTAGTATAAAACCACATTAGTAGTAATTAACCCACAAAAAGTAATTACCACTAATAAAGTGCACAAATAAAGTATTAAATAATATTTTCTTAGGGAAAAATTCTATGTGAACCAAAACTTCCCATTGACCCCCAATATTCACGCACTAACTTTATTCTAGCTAAACTAGGTGCCAGCAAGTCTATATTGACGTTTGATGACAATCGGGTTAAAACGGAAAATACCGACTATTTTACCCTAAAAACGGAAAATTCACAAAACGATTTCTAAAACGTTACAGAACCGTTGCGATATAAAGCAATGGGATGCTCCAGTATCGAAAAGAGTGAGTGCAGGGAGTGAGGCTACTATAATTGTACCTAAGGTATGTGGGATATGTTTTAGGTATAGGAAAAATATGTAGGTAGGTGTTAAGACCGAAAGAAAAGCTTGAGAAGAAAGGGTTACTAGTAATGACTTGGCCAGTGGCCTCAAATTCTTTCACGGTCATCGTGAAAGCCTGTCTTCGTGGTACATTCCTCCTGGCTGGAGGAGCATTCCTCGGAATGTTCCGTTGAGCTTGATGGAACTGACGAGGAGGAGGTGCAGTCGATGGTCCTCTAGGTGGTAGAGCAGGGAGAGCGAGTCTTGGAGCAGGTGCCTGAAGGGCTGGGCGCCGCGGGTAAGTGATTGCTGGCCTGGGTGCAGCATACGAGTTTTGTCTGCGAGGACAAGACCTAATATCATAAGTAGCCGAGCCGTAGACTAAGCAAAGACGGTTGGCTCGCCGGCAGTCTTTCATCAGATGCCCATCTCTCTTGCAATAGGTACAAAAGGCCGGGCCGGGCCGGTTGATTGGTACTCCCGGTCTCCTTGGCACAAAAGATGGCCTTGATGAGTCTCCTTCTGCCATCTGGTTAGCAGGGCGCTTAACTCCTGCAGATTGAGATCTGCCCTCATTTTTACCACTGCCTCATAACGGCGGGCAGCTTTCAGAGCCGATTCGTGGGTCGTAAAATCTCTTGTGGCTAGTGCAGCCTGGATCTCCGGATCTAACCCTTGTTGAAATCGACGGGCTCTGATCTCATCCGTGGTATCAGGTGTGCCGCAAATCTGTTAAAGTATTGTGTTAGCTGTGTGATATATTGAGGAATCGAATTATTGAGACATATCTTACCGACATAGCATGGTGAACTTAGCGCCATATTCATCTACTGACTTGGTCCACATTGAAGCTTGTTGCAGATGGATGAACTGTTGTTCCATGTCGAACCTGGCAGTCTCAGAGAAGTACTTTGTGTCGAACATGTCGCGGAAAGTTTTCCATTCAATGGGTTGATCAAGACGGCTTTTTTCCGCCTTCCACCAAACCCGTGCATTGTCCGTGAGCTGTAATTTCGCAACATGAACCCAAGCTATTTCTGGCACTTGTGCCGCTGCCAGATCATCTTCGATGCTCTGAGCCCATTCCTCAGCTTCTAAAGGGCTCTCTTTTCCTGAGAATTGCTTGGGGTGCAAGGCCCTGAATTGCTTCACTCCTGGGGCTTCCGCTTCTGTTCAGTTCATTAGAATAGCAGTCTGCTGCTGCTGTCCTTCCAGGAGGCTGCGGATTGCCTCAAGCAGAACCGTCTGCTCGTTGATCGGAGCAGCGATAGCAGGTGTAATTGGTAGGGGAGGTGGAGTGTTGTTGAAATTGGTGCTGGTATTGTTTGGGGAATCCATAACCTTGAAAGAAAAATTTGGGTTAGGACAGATTCAAAGTATATGAAATGATAAGATTTAAGGAGTATGAATTGTAAAGAATATTTTCAGTTGCTGGTTCTTGTGTTATGTTACTTAGGTTGTCCACGCAGAGCTGTACTGCATGGTAGGGTTCCATACAGCTCTGACCTGCATGTGCCGCCAACAAAACCTGTCACGCCCCGCTTCCTGGTGTATGGGCAGAGGGAGCGACGAGGCCTGCTACGTATTTATTCTGAAGTAAACACGCTAAGCATATCTAAGCAATATAAGTAAAAATGCACAAGAGACAAAGACAATAGATATAATTGAACATCAACTTTATTTATTCACATTCTTTTTACAATACATCTGAAAAGTAAATACATGAGATGAAAAGTAATGCCTAAACAGTGGCATAATAGAAATGGAAAGTACTGAAATGAAAAGTACAAGTAACTAGAGCTCTGGGTCGAAAGTTAGATGATCTAAGTCCTCGCTGGTGGGCTCGATCTCCTGAAGGTCCAAATCACCTGACGACATTCTAAAGAAGAAGAAAGAGAATGCCGTCAGCGAACAAATCGCTCGGTATGTCCCATAAATAGACAAGAATGGGATAGACAGAATAGAGAGTATATTGTTATAATGTTATATTTAGTGTTAACGTTGTTGTTTGTAGCTTGGTACAGAAGAGGCCAGTGTATACGAGAGGAGTCTCGTTAGACCAGAGACTACGGTGGACGGAATATAAGAAACCGTTCAGCCACGGTACAACGACAATTGAATTCTGATTAGGTGTCTTAATGGTTACAGTCTCATGCCACTTCTAACACCTTCCATACCAATCTACCCCTTAAACCCCGTGATGTCTTGATTGTATTATTTGTATTGTACTGTAAATTGTATTGTCTTGTATTATAGATTGGATATATGGATGACTTGCCGAAACCATGATATCGGTAAATGGATGTAACTGGAGAATAATGTAGATGGATGTATATCCATGGTTCGGTTTAGTCGATACAGATTAAATATATTGAACAGATTGATTATATGGATTCATAGATTCATATTGTAATGTAGTTTTATACTTGAATCTCATTCAAGTCAAGTTGTATATATTGAGACTCAGTCTGAGTCAGAAAATTAGAAAAGAAATTGAATCCTGAATTATGTTTTGGTGCTATCGGTAACCGCTGCACATGAATGACAGGATTTGTGTCTTTTTCAAAGACGATTACCATGTTGATAACACCGTTTGTTAAGTTGTCTACCTTAAATGGGTAAGCACTCATATCTCCGGCTCACCGAGGCTCAAGAGACCGAGACCGGTCCCGCTTAAACCTATGTTTACTAGGGTCCTTATTGTAATTTAGTATAACTTGAAGGGGTTTTATGTAAAAATAATAATTTTGGAAATGTGGAATATTATAAATATTAAAAATAGATATTTTGATATTAATTACACATATATTTATTATTTAAAAATATAAGTTTTATTTATAATAGAAATCTCATATTCTACAGAAAATTGTATTTTAAATTTTTCGAGACCGTATGCTCCTTACGGATGTCTGCATCTCACACTACTAAGCCTGAGGATGTGCGATAATCCGTACCATTTCGAACGGGTTCCCCGAAATGGGTTCTAGTGGCGCATTGCAAAGATTTGTTAAAAATATACATCTTATAGAAAAAGGTTTTTTTATAAGTTTGAGGTAGTTTTGTGTAAAATTGTATTTTCCCAAAACTATCTTCCCAAAGATCATCGTGCTATGTCACATATGAGTGTTGTGAGGAGGCAGGTCATTATCTCGTGAACTATCTAAAAATATAGCATGGAATTATAATGATTTATGTCGAATTAAACTATATGATATTTTTCTGTAAAACTGCTATAAAAATTGAAATATAAATTATTTTAATATGAAACTTGTCAATATGTTTTGTTAATATTTAATGATCATGATGTGAGAGTTTGGTATTATTCCGTGTAAGAAAAATATGATTTTTAAGAAAAAACCGAATCGGAAGTCGGATTAACTCCACTTCCGTCGGATTTTAGAATTCTAAGTTTTTAGAATAGTAAAGAGAAGGGGGAGAAGGGACTTACGGGTTTTGGGTCAAGAGAAGAGGAAGAGGAAGGTTGGGGAAACACCGGTGCGTCATTTCGTCACCGGAAACTTCTCGGATCGTCGTCGGAAGTTCGCCGGAGCTTCGCCTTTTGCTAACTCCACTTGCACACAAAAAGTCTATGGTATTTTCTTAAGAGTTTGGACAGAGATTTGGAAGTGTGAAGGGGTGATTTTAGGTGTGGTATTTATAGAAAATATTAGGGTTTAGGGCTGTTAAAAGGTGTATTAAAAATTTGTATTAAAAATGGTTTAATTGGGTGTTTTAAATTGCTCTGTAAATGTGCAAGGAATTTAAATAGTATAGGGGTTATGAGGGGAGTTCAGGGGTCGCAACAAGTCAAGAAAAAGTAGGGTTTCCATTGAGCCGGACCGGCGCCGCCGGCCGATTCGGCCGAGTCGCCGGCCCGAGTCGGGCCGCGTCTTGTCGCCACGTGTCCCCTGTCACTTGGTCTATCTCGTGGACCCGTTTGTTTTATGTGTGACTCTTGGTTTTACGGGTTATGCACATGTAGACTCTTGGGCTTCTAAAAAGATTAAAAGAAATAGAAATAAAAATAATGTGTGGCTGATGGGATTTGAACTCTGGTGCTTTGGTTCAGCAGTGCAAGGTCTTACCAATGAGCTACAAACTCCTTCTTGCTGTTCAAAAGTAGATTAAATACTTAAAGTACTCACTGGAAATGTAAATACCCCAAGTATACATTAACTTTAAATCAAATTTACGTACACAAGAATTGGAGTTGTTACACGTGACATGGCAATTACCGATGCTGATGTGTGTGAGCCGACAAGCAAGTGTACGTGCAATATATGCATCATCGGTAATGGTGCAGGTATCCTAGCAGACGAGATCATGACAGAAAGTAAACAGTAAAAGCAACCATAAGGTATATAAGTCTATGTACGAGTCATACCGTTTATCATGTTTAAATTGCACGAATCGTCGTTTTTAGAAAAGTATGGGGCTACGATGTTTTTGAGGAAATAAATGTCTTTTGAAAATCCGTAGCGTCTCTCGGTTTATCCTTTGAAAAAGCCTATGATTCGTTAGTTTTGAAGGTAGGTATGACCATAGTCACAAATTCGTGATTCGGCAATAATTCGGCGAGGTCGAAAATTCGGATTCGGAAAACTATTCGGAAAAAATGGGCAGGTATTCGGGAAAGATTCGGTAAGTGTTCGGAAAATATTAGGAAAGGATTTCGAGCAAAAAATTAATATATGAGACGCTAGATTTTGATTTTGTGAATTATTTGATGATTTTTGAATAATTCACTGTTTTTTTGAATAATTCGGGAATTATTCGTGAATTCGCCACGTTCGGCGACGACGAATAATTCGCAGATTTAATCGGCATATCAATAATTCGTGAATTATTCACGAATTCGCCGAATAATTCGCGAATTATGTGACTATGGGTATGACTCAAGCCTAAGCTAACATCTATCTAAGCAACTAAAGACTAAACTAAGAACCGAATCGAAGGTAAATTGGAAATTGAAAGCATATCCGAGTCGATATATCTAGTAGTCGACGATCCAGCCTCATAGCATCATGTACGGTAATATCCATCGTACGGTATTCTCGAGTCAAGAGTGCAGATCAATCATCATATACATCTTGTACGGTAAAATCCATCATGCGCCATCCTCAAAATCGAGGGTACGGGTCAAATATCATATATAAATCATATAGTTCGTACGGTATCAATCGTTGTACAATATCATAATCAGGAGTAAGGATCTAAGGTCTCGTACAATCTATTATTTATCAAGTCACATGTTACCACATGTTATGTAAACAACGCCCAACGACCTGCTAATATATCGCATCATAAATGATGACTCATCCAAATCTAGTATCAATTATCTCTTGACATCCTACTCGATCGTATCGACTCAAACCATATAGTACATCATATTCTCATCTTACACGTATATGTATACTGTGTGTGTGTGTATCAACATGTCCATACACACACACACACACACATATACATATACCACATAAAACAACAAGTTTATGTGTGCAACGAAATACAACTAACGGCTCACACTAAGGAAATTAACACTAGGGTAGATCTTCCTGTGAGTACGCCTAATTTAACCTAAGGTCTTCTAGAAAACCCTATTTTCTAAGCATCCATATTCACATCAACATATATATTCATACATAACTATATCCTATTCTACGGTTGCAGGGGTGCTATACGCCATCCACCCGACTTTCCCCGTAGATATACATCTACTCACCTACGATCCTCGCTTGCCGAAGTCGATGATGCCTTGCTCTCCTTGTTGACCCGAAGCCCACGCGAAGGTACTTACAGTTCAGGCACGTCGTATTGTAAACAAAAATCCAATAAGAAATCCGAATCGAAGTGCATAGAAATCCATATCCAAAACCGATACGACACGTGAAGCGCACCTAGGTTAGAATCTATGGTCAACGCACGCTAAAACAACAAAATAATACCTGACGTCGATGTACAAACGTCAAACGACCAAGTCACATTTAGAAATTCAAAAATCTATGTTTTAAATATCAGAAAACATTGTTAAAACCCACTCAATATACTCCCAGATTTTTGCACAGGTATACTGAGACAACACAAACAATACAATAGCTAGGTTAAGAGGAGTGTGAGCTACAGGAAAAACCTCAATATTAGAAGCCAAAATTTGGCCGGCGGGAATGCCTAAAACCTCGGTGTCGCCAGTTCATTAGTGGATTTTGGGTCTCGTTTTTCTACTGTGGTCTCCTAATGGTCTAAATAGGCCACAGAAGTTGTTTTTTTTTCTTAAAATTATCCCAAGTTGCTCCAGATTTCCTTTGAGCAATCAAAATTAATGAAAACCGACATGGGAAAATTATAAGTTCGTGTATTGGTTTCTAGTTTCAGGTCCTGGCCAGTAAATATCACTAAGGTCAAGCAAAACACCTACTACACCTCAAATACACCTTCACAACTCATAATATAGCCTAAACCTCATCTTGGAAATTTTTAACATCGCTAAACTACATTAATTCTAATCTAAACCACACTAGGATATAAGGAAACTCAATTTCTACACTAAAGGTGTGGAATTATATCTCATTTGGCAACTCAAGAATTTTCTTGAGTTGGCCGAAGTGCTCAAAATCTCCACTTGATCCCACCATAGTGTTTGTGATGAGCTAGAGACCATTTTTTTGTGAAGAGGGTATAAAGTTTTGGCTAAAATTTTAAGGTGTTTGTATGAAGTAGAGGAAGTGGAGGGTGAGGAGAAGGAGGAGGAGAAGAGAAAGCAGAAGAATAATGGAGGCAAATGAAGAAGCCATGGTAGAAATACCCCTCTCTTTCTCTCTCTCTTTGCCCATAGCTATGTGTCCTCCTCCCCCATCAAAATATCTTCCCATTCATTTTCTTTAAAAAACAAAAGAAATCAATTTTAAAAAAAGAAAAGGAAAAGACATGGTTCAACAAATAAAAAGTAACAACTTGTGTGCAACATGATATGGTGCATGTCATATGCATAATCAAGTTTAATGCATGATTAGTGAAATGTTAATCAAGCTTAACATCAACATATATACAAATAATTGTATAAATATTTATAAAATATCCAAATCAATTAAACACCTTCAAAATCAATAATTTTATTAATTTTTCAATTATTTCTCAAACTATCGGTATATAATTATACCATTTCATTTAAAACCAATCTCCATACTTTTAAAATACCCATAATATTTATTATTTAATTATTTAAATTCCCAAAACAATATTTTTTTTCTAAACTGTTACGCTAGTTTGGAAATACGTAGTTTATTTTAATTAGATAGTTTTATGTAAGTATGATTAATAAAAAATAAGTCTACAACCAAATAAGCTCAGGCTACTAATATTGCATATGTTACTATCTATAATGTGATATAATATTTTACTATTAAGCAGTATATGTACCAACATCTCCTTCAACTCCTCGACGGTAGTCTTCAAGGTGAAAACATCATGCTCTAGACGTCGCTCACGGGGGGTAGGGAAAGTAACTGCCAGAGTGAAGTCCAACCTCATATGGGCCCTGCTAGGACCCAGTCCCCGGCCTCTCTCTCAACCTCCGTGGTGCCCTCCGTATGCGGTGTCTAGGACTGGGGTCAGTAGCATCGGATCGGTCTATCCAGTAAAATCGATCCCCGATACCTCTGCCGGCTCCACCACCCGCTCCTATACCCATATTAACCATTAAAATATAAGTATATCATTTAAATTTGAACTTTTCAAAACAAAAATTTCAAACCTGTTAGAATAAATATTAACACTTATGCAGTACTCCTGTGTAGCGGTGTCGGGGAATCGAAACTCGCCTGTAGCGGGATCTGTCGAGCTGCCATGAACGGCAAAATACGCGGTTAGCACGCTCGGTGTACCACCCTGCGCCAGGGTCTGAGCTTTCTGCAATTCGCCAAAAATTTACATATATTATAAAATAATTTTTAATATTACATTATATTAAAATAGATCTATTATAATTTACCGATACCTCCATGGCACGAGTAATGTTCCTCGAGCCTCCTGTATAAGTGGGGCGACCCCTCTTCACCGACTTCCTATTCTCCTTGTTTTGATCAGCCTGTTTCTGCACAAAACATTCAGATTTAGTTTTCTAATTAAGCAACATAAAAAAATAAATTATATACTAAACAATGAATTAAATTTAAATTACAAATATGTTTGCGCTGAGAGTCGAAATATTGGCGCAAGAGAGGCCATCTATTTACGTCGACTCTCGCAAAGGCCGAAATATATAGGAGAGCCACTCTCTTTGTCTCGGGGGTCGCCATCCATAGGGAATAGCAGTCGATTTTCAGCTTGTTTCTATTGTATTGGACGTTTGATTGCATGTTCTTCATCAGGCCTTGGTACAGAGCGTAAATATCGAGCACTCTCTAAGGGTGATCAGGGTCGGGTATAGGCTGAAAGTCGTAATCCAACTGCAAATACAAAAAAATATTGTATTTAAATTGCAAGTGTTAAATAATAATAAATATGTTGGATAAGTCAAATGAAAATATATATTAATACCTGAGCCTGATCCTAGAAGAGGGCAAATGAGCGTCGGTGTCGATCGCCCCACTCAACGTAAAGTGGATACTTCTTTAGGATGCGGCTCTCATCACCCATATACCGGCCGAACCTCTCAGAATAATCGTCAGTATAGCGATAATCAGGGATAAAGAAGAGGGGGAATGGTGCCTCCCCCTTATCTCTATCGGGCCTTAGCCTGTAAGACTGATTCGGCCCTCGAGCCCCCCTATCAGGATGTGGCTGCACTGCATCTACAAGAAATATCAAGACAAGAAATATTAAGACAAAGTGGTATTAGAAATCAAGGATTAACAAAAATTGAAGTGCGATATATACCTCCGGCGACAGCAGCACGAGCCTGGGCCCGGACAGCAGCACGAGCGGGACGATAGTTCCTCCGGTGAGGAACAGCCGGTGACCCGGACGTGGACGTGTCCCCTCCAACTAGAAAATAAACATTGACGATAAAATTAAATGGAGTTCATGTTTATTCTTAGAGGATATGTAAAATGAATAAATATTTTATATTTATTCATACTAACCTGCAGACTGAGCGGAGGGTACGGAAGTGGCGGGTGTGGCCTCTGCGCCAGATGTGGGTGCACCACCTATAATTAGACAATTAAAAATAGATTATATAAGTAATTGCAAAAAGAATGTGTATATCAATAATATAATATTCTAAATCAATATGCATGTAATATAGAATATATAAATATACCCGTAGGTGCGGTGGTGGCCTCTGCCCAAGATGTGGAGGCACCATCTACAACGGGACAATCAAAAAATGATTATCTAAGTAAGAGCAAAAAAATGTGTGTATATTTATGGAATAACATTCTAAATCAATATGCATGCACTGTCTCTGATGTGGACGCACCACCAACAACTAGACAATTAAATATTGACTATATAAGTAATTTTGAAATAAATATGCGTGTATATTTATAATATTACATTCAAAATGAATATGCATACAATATACCTGGAGGTGTGGCAAAGTCCACACGGAAAGAGACATCCGAAGGGGATACCGATCGGGGTGCAAGACCGGCCCAATGAAACTCCCTACGCAGCTCTCCGGGTGCAGAACCACTCTGCCTCTGTCTCTGCCGCTGCCGCGGCTGGTGCTCCTGCCGCCCCTCGCTGCTCCGGTCGACGTCATCAAACCTAGATAAGAGTACAATCATTACATATGCATGCAATATATGTATAGATCGTAGAAATGTGAAGTAATAATATAACATTAATGATAACATGTTTCATTTCGTGGACGCATTAGACATATCTACTTGGATTTCATCATCGATATCATTTCTAACCCACGTAACTTCACGATTTCTATCTTCTGCCAGAACTTATTCCCACATCTATCGCACGGGTAGAGAATCTTCTCTAACACGATCTTATTATGTGTGCGTGCAAATTCAATGAAAGCAGCAATTTCTGCGACAAACTTAAATTGCATACGTTGTTGCCAATCCACGTGCATCCAATCCTTAACTCTGATGTACTCATGGGCCATGTTAGACTGTATAACATATAAATTGTAGATTATGCTGATTATATTGAGAAATCTAAGAGCGAGATAGTTTCTGACAAAGAAGAAAACCCGTAGCGACAAGTTTGTCGTCGAAAAGAATAAATTATCGATAAACAAAGTTAGATTTGAAAATACCCAAGTATGAGTTGTATTCTGTGTATGTGTGTTTTAATTTATGATTTCGCTTAAATGTAGGGTTGTTAGTGTGTATCTGCTTTGTGTGTGCGTTTGTTGTATATTCGTGTTGTATGTGTGTGTTTCAGCTGTCGGGGGTAAGACTTCTATCCCATTAAGAATGTATAGAGCAGATACTCATTCGCTTGTGTTTTCATCCGTTTCGAGAAAATTTCGGCAGCACCTTGTTGGGGTCAAAATTTACACCTCGGTTGACCAAGTCAAAATCAAAGTCAACTTCAAGCCAAGTGAGCCTAAGCCCAGGTCAAATGGGCCCATACCCGAGTCGAGCCCGAACATGAAGCGGCCGGCCTCCCCCATGCCAAAATAAAAATTTTGTAATAAATAATTTTGGTATATTTATTTATGAATAAATGTAAGAAAAATAGGCATAAAGCCAAAATTTTGTAAAACCAATGGCTCATGTGCAAAAGAAATGAGCACATGAGGCATGAGATAGGCAAAATGCCATTTTGTAAAGCCCTAGGGGCTATATGTAAAGTGTGTAGCCTATAAAAGCAAATATGATGAAAATATCTATAACAACTTTTCCATTCTAAAATTCTAGGTTTTGTACCTCCTTCTCCTTCCTCAAAATTCTAAACCTTCTTTTATTTTGAATTAAATCAAGAGTTTAACTCTTCCTTTTCCAAAAATAAATAACTTTTCACCATAAAACCCTTGAAGGGGAGCTCGGATCTGCCATCAAATCTCTAAAAAGGGATATTTTAAGTCTCACCTCCCCTTTTCCTCCCAAGATCCAGCCAACAGAGAGGAAGAAGAAGAATACACATTTATAAAAATGCCATTCCGGGAAGATCCGAGGCTTAAAAGAGGATCCAAACATTTCTAGGAGTTTAACCCCATTCAAGATCTGTTGGAGTTTAACTCCATAAATCAAACCCATTTTTAGGAGTTTAACTCCAAATTTATACATAATCCCTGTTAGGAGTTCAACTCTAAAATCCCTTGGAAGTTCAACTCCTAACCCAGGGGCGAAGCCCCTTTTCCGCTGGTGTTTCCAGCGCTCGTACCGTACACGTGACCCACGGGCATCTAGTGGTCGTGTACCACACACGTGACCCGCGGGCACCCAGCGGTCGCGTGCAGGGCACGTGACCCACGGGCGCTAAGCGCTCACGTGCACCTTATGTGACCTGCGGGCGGTCGTCTGCTACCACGTGACCCGCTGGCACCCGACGGTCGCGTGCTGTGCACGTGACCTGCGGGTGCCAAGCGCTCACTCAATGTGCACGTGACCCGCGGGCGCTAAGTGCCTACGCGCCAGGCATGTGACCCACGGGCGCCGAGTGCCCACGTGCCATACGCACGTCTTTAAGACGCTCCCCACCCCTCATTTTCCATGCATTCCGCACCAGAAACACGTCCCCCGTTAGGAAATTTTTTCTAACGGGGCGCTACCCCGCTAGGGGGCTGCTTGCCCCCTTGACCCCCAGCCCGCTATCCGGATAGCGGGACCCCCGTAAACTCTGCGAGGCCCCCGATATATCCAAAACCCTTTCAAAACACAACACACGTACACTGTATATTGAGTTCGCATGACTAGTTGACCCGACAATCGGAAGTTCTCTTGCTTCAAAGGCGGGGGGTAATTAATGGCAGCTTAATCCGCTGCTGCCGGAGATTCGGATCCCCACAATCAATAAACCCCCGCCAACCCTAGGCAGGAGGAATCTGTAGTATGCCTGACAAGCGCGCGTGTATTCCCATCTCAATGGGGTGACGAAAAACACCCTACACACCTCCCCGATGTTCTCTAAATATACTGTAATAGAATAGATAATCATTTTAATGCTGTGAAATAACGTTAAAATGAACATCTAATTTATCTTTGTACATGGAGAACCAACGGAAAAGTACCGACGAAATAACTCGAAACGAATGAAAACACAAGTGAATGCAGGTGTTTGTTTTATACATTCCTAATTTGTCCACACTGGACAAATCTTTCGGTTATCACACGATTGAATCTTCTCGTCATATAGAATATACAACGGTTGTTAGTACCGAACTATACCGTCTGATATTTAACAACCTTCGTATAGTTCTATGTCATGACGAATATCGAACGTATGTTAACCGATAGACGGGGACTAAGTCGTGCTTTGATTTTCACATATGAGTATCGATGAGAATATGAAAGTTTCATATTATCATCGAGTATCATATATTGGTTTCAACTTGAACATTTAACTTAAATAGGTTTTACGTTTACGTTTCGTTATTAAGGGTTCAAAGTTTTTAGTTTAGTGTAAATTTTTCTTGCGTTTACGGTAAAAATGTATGTTTACGTTATCATCGAGTATTCTACTGAAGAAACTAGTGCATCTTAAACCCTAACCCAAATTAACCCTAATTATCACCCTGACTCAAATTATCCCTAATTAACCCAATTAATCAAAATGAACCCTAATCATCACCCAAGCTCAAATTACCCCCAATTAACCCAAAATTAACCCAAATATACCCTAATCAACACCCTAATACAAATACACTATATTTTACCTAATTAACCCAAAATATCCCTAACCCAAATTAACCTAACCCTGATCATCACCTAAACCCCAACCCAAATTAACTCTAGCCCAAACCAAATTAACCCTAATTAATCTAATTAACCCTAACCCTAATCATCACTAACCCAATTTTACCTAATTAACCCTAACCCTAACCCTGCCTAATTAACCCTAATCCTAAACTGAACCCTAACCCACACCCTAATCAACCCTAACCCACACCCTAATCCTAATTAACCCACAATTATGCGGAACTAATCCTAACCCTAAAATCAACAATAACACAAAAAATAAGAATAATTAATAGTTTAAAATGGAAATTAACTCACCTCACTTGTAGTTTTGCCGGCGGATGGAGCTCGACGAGATGGAGGAGGCCGGGGATGGAGCTCGACGAGATCCTTTGATGGCGGCAAGATGGCGACGAGCGTGCGTATGGTGATGAGACAGAGATGGAGGCGGCGGCTGACGGAAAATTTTGGTGATGAGAGGTGGAGGAGGTGGCTGACGAGACAGAGGTAGAGGAGACGCCGGTGATCGATTGCGCGCGGGGGAGTTGGTGAGGAAATTAGAGGGCGGTGGAAATTTCTGAGCTTTATTTTTTATATATATAAATAACATTTTGATGCCTCCGTAGGGCCAACTAAAATATTACATTTTAATATTTTTTAATTAATCCATAGGGCACCGTAGGGATAAACCGATGGCCCTAAAGATTAATCCGTAGGGGCAATAAAAAGTTACCCCTACGGATTTCTATCTTCACATTCACAAGGCAAGCCTTTATTGTAGCAGTGGAAGGAAAGAAAATGTATCTTAAAACTTTAGCATTAATAAATCACAACATACTAAAAAACCAATTTTGGGTTTTAAGAGTTCATGTCAAAGGTGTGATCAAAACTGACTGCCACGTGTCTTGCTTGCCTCCGACAGCTTAAATTCTAAAGCCATACGAAACAGAGCCTTTTTTAAAAAAAAAAATTTCTTTTGGACGACGATGCCCCAACATAATTTTTTTGATTTTTGCTTTCGGAAAAGATACATGCTGGCGGATGAACCAGTCCGTCTATGGTTGGACATAGACAACTCTTTTGATTCGTAATTTCATGTCTTTTGGTGTTCCGGTGAGAAAAAGTTCCATATAATATTATTATTTCAATAAAATTTACATATCTTGTAAGCCGTCATCGTGTAGACTAGCTATTCCGACATACATCGAATTAATATAGACAACTTTAAATATTTCGATATAATTAAGTATTTTGCTGCCATTCACAGCTTTTGGAGCTAATCAAAATTTAAGGTTTATTATTTGGACTCGGGACACAATAAGGCACAACGTGAAGCCCACATAACCCTTTAACCTTTTTTATAAAAAAGTTCCGGAGAAATGGGTCTACCTCGTCGGGTCTGGAACAAGAAAAATTCTCCATCCTAAAAAAATTATGAAAAAACTCGTTATCTCCGAAATCAGTGGGTTAAACTCCCTTCAGCACACTAGCTATTTTTTATTTTTAATATCCCTAAACTACTGTTTTTATAACTTTTTGGCAGATAACTACTATATTTAGCAGATAAGTACTATCCCGAGGATGACATATGCAAGGTTAAGTTTTTGATATAGCAATTATGTCCCATATGGTGGTTATTTGATAAATGTAAAAGTAATATGTGAAAGTTTCTAAGGTAGTTATACAGAAAAAAATTGGATGCCTCCTCCTGGGGAATTGAACCAGTAAACTCGCACAAGTTATATGAAAAAAGATTTGGATGTGTTCTCTTTGGGGAATTGAACCCGTGAACTCTCATTTTGGAAAGATAAGTTTAACCGCATGAGGTATGACCGATTGATACACCATAGGAAGATTGATAAATAAAAAATGGTGGTTGTATATTAAGAACACAAACCTGACCTTTTTTTTGCATCTGGATTTAAACATGTTGCTTTTCCCCCTTTTCATTTTCTCAGCCTTCTCCTCCTCCATGAGCTGGTGATTGCAATGCAATATTATTCAAAAAACATTACTTAATTGTTTTTTTATAAAAGTTAATTAATATTATTACATTTTGTAGGTAGGACTCCATCGTTCCTCGGTTGCTTCTAAGGTTGGCTCACATTGTTTTAGAAACTCCTCCCATTTGACACTTTTGATTAGGGTTGAATTAATTAAGTGCTTAAAATGGACCTTTTCCATCGCCTCTTGGCAAACACTTAACTTACCGGGCTTAAAATCTACAGTAATTCATTCAAGAGACAAAAATCATAAACCCATTTGTTAGGCAGTAGTATCTAGGTTGTGTAGACCACACCATTTTGTCTTTTGAATAGATTGCGTTAGGATTTCAAGCCCGGCGGTTAAAGTATTGTTCTTGTCTCTTTGCCTCATATTTGGGAAAACACCATCACATTCATGCATACGTCCTCATGATTAATCAATGATCATATAATATTATATGCAGTGTATGACAATTAGATCTTTGCTGATGTATTCATTTCATGCTAAGCATGTATGACGAGGTAATAGAAATTACGGTCTTTTGTCTTTTTGCTGTTTGATTTGTCGCCTGCAAGAGTCTGTGGAGGGTTGATATGCCCTCTCTGATGCTTTGGTATGCTACGATTATTCTTCGAATTTTCGTTTTTCGTTTTAAAAATCTATTGTTTCCATCCTTTTTTGGGTAGGGTTATATCAAAGAACTTAAAGATAATTTTCAATTTTGGAGGTGTATGGAATATTTAAAAATATATATACGAGCCCCATTCGGGAGAGCGGCGCCCACGGTTCCTCTCCGCATTGAGCGGTGCGCGTCGCCGCTCCATCCCAACGGGAGAGCGGCAACATTTCTCAGGAGAAGAATGGGATGTTGATGGCCCCCTTTATCTTTTTTTTAAATTTTTTAAAAGTTATGGTGGGGCCATCCGTTTAAATTTTGTTTTTTAATGCATTTCTAACACACACGCGTACTATTTTGGTGATTTATACTTAAAATCATGGTTACAAAACCTTGATTTAGGTTATCCAAACACACTATAGTTACAAAACCATGGTTTCACGCTACTCTCCCGAACACATCCAAAATATGATTTGGTTACAAAATCATAGTCTCACAACCATATTTCAAAACTATGGTTTCACACCGCTCATCCGAACTAGCCCACAGTCAAATAGCAAAGAATTTTAAAAGTTGTATTGGAGAACCTCCTTTTCTCACGAATGAAGATAAAAATAGCTTGACAGATGCGAGCAAACTCCCTGGATGTGTGATGGCCACTATAGGTAAAACTTCTTTGCAACTGAGCAAGGGCCTCTCCTAGTCCCTTTGGTTACAGACCACCGAACTATGTGCCTAAATTTACTTTCGATCGGCTATAGCTTCCTTCCCACTCAGCCTATGAACTACGTACCATCCGGCGGTAATGACCGTAATTTTCATATAGTAAATAAAAACCTATTTTAATTTGGAAGTTAAATATGTCTTTTATGGTATTTTAATATTAATGATTTTCATTAAACAAATTTTAAATTTATATGGAACCTTTTTATTTTTTTTGTTGAAATTTGATTGAAGAGAATTTTATTTTAAAAGATAAAGAGAAGAATTAGAATTATGGGTTTATTTTTAGGATTTTGTTAGATTTTTAAAGAGAATTTGTTTAAAAAAAAGAAATTGTTTGATTTTTAGTATTTTTAAAAGTATAAACGTTTTTTAGGAATATATTTCTTTATTGTTTTGTGTTATAAAAGAAATCTCGTTTTTAAATAAAAGAATTTATTAAAAGATTTTGTTGGAGTAAAAAAATACCTTAAAAAAAGAATCATGATTTTATATTTTATTATATTTTGGTAAAGGGGTTTTTTGACAAAAAGAATTATTAGAAAAGTATTTTCAATATAAAATTAGTTATTAAGTATTTTTAAGAGTTTAATTAAATTTCATCTTAATTAAATATATTTTTAAAAACAAACCTTTTTTTTTAAACCTCTCTTTATCTAATCTAATTTAATCCTTACCCTTAAAAACAACAATTGAGTCTTTTATCCCAAGCATATGGGGTAGGCTATATGAACCAACATGAGAATCACGCCGGGTCCAGCACATGAATCCTTCACCCTACTCACTCCTATCGAACAATATACTTTCATTGAGGCCTTTGGCAATCATATCTTTTCGTATCGTCTCCATTCATATTTTTTTCGGTCTCCCTTTCGTCCTTTTGAGATTGCCTATATCGATAATATCCATTCGTCGAACCGGTGCTTTCATAGGTCTGCATCGCACATGACCAAACTATCTTAGCCGGTTTTCCCGTATCTTCTCCTCCACAGGTGCTACACCAACTTTTGCACGAATATCCTCATTTCGCCCATTATCATTCCTAGTGTTACCACACATCCAATGAAACATGCGCACCTCCGCTACGTGCATTTTCTGTGTATGATATTTCTTAGGAGCCCAGCCTTCTGTACCATATAATAAGGCATGCCGAATAGCGCTCCAATAAAACTTCCCTTTCAATCTTAACGGAAAATTACGATCGCACAAAATTCCTATTGCACTCATCCATTTCAACCAACCAGCTTGAATCCTTTAATTAATATCACTATCGATCTCCCCATCCTTTTGGATGATGGAACATGGATATCTAAACCGATCACTCGGTGATATCTTTTGCTCTTCCCGTGTTATACTAATATGGTCTCGACTTCTTTGTTTGTTAAATTTGTAATGCATATATGCTGTGTTGGACATGCTCAATATGAACTTTTGAGATTCCAACGTTTGTCTCCATAACTCCAATATGGTATTAACCTCTGTTTTCGTCTTATTTATTAGAACAATATCATCAGCAAATAGCATACACCAAGGTATCTCATCTTGGATAGTTCAAATAAGCTCATCCATCACGATGGTAAACATGAATGGAGTTAATGCAGATCCTTGATGTAAGCCAATTGTAATCGGAAAACCACTCGTTAAACCGCCGCAAATTCTGACATTTATCACTACTCCATCTTACATGTCCTTAATTATGTCAATGTACTTGATGGGGACCCTCTTCTTCATCACTGTACCCCATAATACCTCTCTAGGTACCTTGTCGTACGCTTTCTTTAAATCAATATATATCATATGCAAATCTCTTTTCCTCTCTCGAAAACGCTTGACAAGTTGACGAAGCAAATGAATAGCTTATATCGTCGATCGTCCAGGCATGAACCCAAACCGGTTCTCTATTATCTTAACATCCTTCATTAACCTGTGTTCAATCACCCTCTCTCAAAACTTCATCGTGTGACACGTAAGTTTTATTTCACGGTAGTTTGGGCAATTTTGAATGTCACACTTGTTCTTGTAGATAGATACAAGGGTACTTTTTCTCCACTTATTTGGCATTTTTAAGGTCTGCCAAATCTTATTAAACAGATCTGTCAGCCATTTAACGCCTATTTCTCCTAAGCATCTCCAAATCTCGATAAGAATCCCGTCTGGACCAACCGCTTTTCTTGATCTCATTCTCTTCAAAGCCTCTTTAATCTCTGGTATTCTTATTTTATGTATGAAATCATGGTTTATATCTTGAGATTGAATGACAAGTCCATCCAAATTCTTAGTAAAGCCCTCATTGAACAATTTGTCAAAATAACCTCTCCACATTTCCTTGATATCTTCATTTTGAACTAAAACCTTTTGATTTTCATCTTTGACATACTCACCGCACATAAGCCTCTGGTCTTTCTTTCCCGCATCCGAACAATCCAGTATATATCATTTTCAGCCTTCTTAGTGTCCAACTTCTCGTACACTTCCTTATAGACCTTAGGTTTAGCTTCCCGAACAGCTTTCTTAACTTTCTTTTTAGCCATTTTATACTTCTCAAATCTCTCTGCATCTCTTCTTTTCTTCGAATCTGTATAAGAATCCCTCTTAATTTTAATAGCAGTTTTTACTTCTTCGTTCCACTATGATGTGTCCTTAAATGGTGGAGCACCATCTCTCGACTAACCAAGTACATCTCTAGATACCTTCTTGATACAACTAGCCATCTTTTTCCATATTCTGTCTGAATCATTTTCAGACTGTCAATCCGCCTCTTGAACTACACGATCTATAAAAGCCTTTTGGTTACCTTTCTTCAGTCACCACCACTTAATTTTAGGTTCTACCTTACGTCTAATTTTCTTAGGTTCTCTTCTAAATCGAAAATTTAGAACTAAAAGTCTATGTTGAGAGATTACACTCTTACCTGGCACTACCTTACAGTCGATACAACAAGCTCTATCTATCCTTCTCGTTGGAAAAAAGTCCATTTGACTTGCACTTAATCCGCTCCTAAAAGTGATAAGGTGAGACTCCCTTTTCTTAAACCAAGTGTTTGCTAAGATCAAGTCATAAGACAAGGCAAAATATAGAATCGAGCTACCTGCTTTATTTCTTTGCCCAAAACCAAAATCTCCATGGATAATATTAAACCCGCTACGACTAGTACCTACATGTCTATTGAGATCACCACTAATAAATAGCTTCTCTCCATTAGGTATATTTTGCACCATCTCGTCTAAATTCTTTCAGAATAGACGCTTACTAGTATTGTCAAGTCCTACCTGTAGTGCATAAGGACTAATAATATTAAGGATCTCCCCATCTAGAATAAGATTAACCAGTAAAATTCTATCACCTTTTCTCCTAATCTCAATTACATCCTCAAGCAACCGTCTATCTATGATTACGCCTACCCCATTGCAATTTTTATCTCTACCCATATACCAAAACTTATAACCCCAAGGCTCTATGACTCTACCTTTTTCACCTAACCACTTAGTTTCTTGCAAACACATAATACCAACTCTTCTCCTAATCAGCAACTCCACTAATTCTGTTAATCTACCCATAAGGGAACTTACGTTCCAAGAAACTAGATGGATCCTATGTGTCATGCCCCGCTTCTCGGTGTATGGGAAGGGGACGCGGCGAGACCACTACGTATTTACTTAGACGTAAACACGCTAAGCGTATCTAAGCAATATAAAGTAAAGTACACAAGAGACAGGGATGTAAATGAACATCAACTTTATTTTTTTAAACATTCTTTTACAGGTACAACTAAAATGTAAATACATGCGTAGAAAGCGATGCCTAAACAATGGCATAATTTAAATGAAATAAATATGTACAAGTGCCTACTGCTTTGGGTCAAATGGTATCTGCTCCAAATCTTTAGTGTTGTGCTCGATCTCCAATGAGTCCGAAACACCTGACAACATTCCAAAGAAAGAAGAAAAGGAATGTCGTCAGCGAACAATCGCTCGGTAAGTCCAAAAGGTTAATAGAGATAAAATAGATAGAAAAAGAATATAACTTATAATGTTTGATTATATTGTTAACGCTGTTGTTTGTAGCTTGGTACAGAAAATATCAGTGTATACGAGATGAGTCCCACTATTCCGGAGACTAAGGTATACGGAGCACAAGGAACCATTCAGCCACGGTACAACGGCAATGGATATTCAGGTTAGGTGTATTATGGTTACAGTCTCGTGCCACTTTTAACACCTTCCATACCAATCTACCCCTTATAAACCCAGCGATGTTTTTTGTATTGATTGTATTGTTTTGTTATATAGATGGATGACTTACCGAAACTATGATATCAGTAAATGGAATGGATATAAATGGAGAGTCATGTAGACGGAGTACATCTATGGTTCGGTTCGGTCATATAGATTGATATAGATTGAATAGACGGATTCATGAATTCGTGTTGCATTGTAGTTTATACTTGAATCACATTCAAGTCAGATTGATTAGATTGAGACTCAGTTTGAGTCAGACACTTTGAAAAGAATTTGAAATCCTGAATTAGTTTTGATGTTATCGGTAACTGCTGTACATGGACGGCAGGATTTGTGTCTTTTTCCAAGATAATTACCGTGTTGATAACACCGTTTGTTACATTATCTACCTTAAATAGGCAAGCACCCATATTATCCAGCTCCCTGAGGCTCAAGAGACTGGTCCCGCTTAAACCTATGTTTACTAGGGTCCTTATTGTAATTTAGTATAACTTGAGGGGTTTTATGTAAAAGTAGTTTGATATAATTTTCAAAATACACCTCAAGCATTTAATTATAATATTTAGGGTTTTCATAGATGTATATTTTATACAAGTGAAATTTCTAGTGAGTAAAACCTAATTTCATAATATATGGTATTTTGTTGAAATATCGGTATTGTTTTGTATTTGGATGGTATTTTCATGTAAAGGTGATTCCTTTGATTTGGAAAACTTAGAATATTTATATAATACATTTAAAATAGATACTTTGATAATATATATATATATATATATATATATATATATATATATATATATATATATGTATGTATGTATTTGAAAATAAATTTTATTTATTTTCTTGTAGAAATCTCATTTTCTAAAGAAAAATGCATTAAAATTTCATTGAGATCGAATGCTCCTTTCGGAGATCTGCATCTCGCTCTACTAGGCCTGAGAATGTGCGATAATCCGCACCATCCCGAACGGGGTCCCCAAAAGTGGGTTGTAGAGGCGCAATTGCAAAGAATTGTTTAATACACTTTTTAAAGAAATGGTTTTATTATTTGATGGTATTTATTTGTAAAGTCGTGTTATTCCATGAATATATTCCTAAAACTTTATCTTGCTGTGTCAAAAATATGTGTTGTGATGAGGTAGGTCATTACCTCCTGAGTTATCTAAGGGTAATACAATTTTTATGTTGTTTTATGTCGAAACTAAAGTATGTGGTATTTTACTGTAAAAATACAATAAAAATTGCATAGAATCATATTTTGAGATGAAACTTGTTTTAATAGGTTTGTTTATGTTTGTTAAATATTATGTGAGTATGTAATTTTATTGATTAAGAAAAGTAGAGTTTTAAAGAAAAACCGAATCGGAAGTCGGATTAACTCCGCTTCCGTCGGGTTTTAGAAATGAATGTTTTTATAATAGGAGAGGAGAGGGGGAGAGGGGACTTACGGGCTTTTGGACAAGAGAAGGGAGAGAGGAGACTAAGGAAGGCTTCGGGGCGTTGTTTCGTCATCGAAAACTCCTTGGAACGTCGTCGGAACTTCACCTTTCGCTAACTCCACTTGCACACTAAAAGGGCTTGAGAATTCTTGAGACTTTTGGCAGGGAATTTCTGAGTGAGGATGAGTGAAATATGGTGCGGTATTTATAGGGAAAATTAGGATTTAGGGGGTGAAAGAATGCATGAAAAATTGCATTAAAATTTGGATTTAAATGGTGTTTTATTGCTCTCTGGATGAATGCAGAGAGAAAAAACAATGTGGGGTTAGTGGGGTAGCTGAAGAGGTGCATGGGGAAAAATATGGGGATCATTACCCACGGGGGGCCCGACGGTGCCGGCATTTTCCTTGATCTCGCCGGTCATTTTCCGGCGGTAGATGCTTGGATCGCCGCCACGTGTCCCCGTCGCTTCAACTAGCCTCGTGTACATGTTTAAATATTCTGTGACTCTTCATTCTATGTTTAGTGCACGTACAAAACCTTGGGCTTCTGAAAGATTAAAAGAAATTTAAATAAAAAGATAATGTGGCTGGGGGGATTCGATCACAGGGGCCATGTCACAGCAGTGCAAGGCTTTACCAATGTGCTATAAGTACTTTCTCGCTGTTCTAAATTAAAACAAATACTTATAGTATACACAGGATTTGAAAATACCCCAATTGTACATTAACTTTTAAACAATTTCTGTACATTGAAATTGGAGTTGTTACAGTCTACCCTCCTTACAAAAATTTCGTCCTCGAAATTTACAATTTAATTTAAGGACCAGTTTACAAATAAATGAGGATATCTTGCACGCATCTCATCTTCCCTTTCCCATGTTGATTCTCCTGGTGTGTCATTTCTCCACATCACTCGAACCAAGTTGACTTTCTTGTTCCGAAGTGACTTCACCTTTCTATTCAGGATCTCAACAGGTTGTTTTCACAAGATAAATCTGGCTGTATAGTGAGCTCGGAGTGATCAAGAATATGGCTGAGGTCACTCACATACTTCTGAGTTGGGATATGTGGAACACATTATGCACTCCTTCCAATGAAGGTGGAAGTGCCAAGCGATAAGCCACTTCACCTACTCGTTCGAGTATGTCGAACGGTCCAATGTACCTTGGACTAAGCTTACCCCGTCTTCCAAAACAAATCACTCCACGGTTCGGAGATATCTTCAGAAATACATGTTCTCCCGATTGAAACTCCAAGTGACGGCGCTTTGCATCAGCCCAGTGTTTCTGTCGATCTTAAGGTATGCGCATTCTTTCCCTGATAGTACGAACTACGTCAACAGTTGCTACTATCATCTCAGGTCCAAGAAGTTCTCTATCTCTTATGTCGTCCCAACTTAATGGCGATCGACACTTCCTTCCATAAAGTGCTGCAAAATATGCCATTCCTATACTTGGTTGGTAGCTATTGTTGTATGAAAACTCCACAAGATGTAGGTGATCTTCCCACGATCCTCCAAAGTCTAGCATACACCTCTTTGCATATCTTCTAAGATCTGAATAGTTCGCTCAGACTGATTATCTGTTTGTGGATGATAAGCCGTGCTGAAATTCAAACTTGTTCCCAAACTAGCTTGTAGACTTTGCCAAAATTGTGATCGGAACCTGGTGTCACGATCGGAGACAATGCAAACCGGTACTCCATATAATCTCATGATTTCCTGCATGAGTTCATGGGTATCAGAGATAATACATATTTGAAGATTTAAATATTTCTTAGATTCTTACCTCCATGTACTTCTTTGCTAGTGTCTCAGTAGATTGGCCAACTCGAAAGGGAATAAAATGAGCCGACTTTGTGAGTCGATCCATAATAACCTATACCGCATTGTTACCCTTCGTGCTGCGAGAAAGTGCAGTCACGAAATCTATTGTGATGTGTTGCCACTTCCATTCTGGGATAGGTAACGGTTGAAGTAAATCAGCTGTCATGAGATGTTCAGCCTTTACTTGCTGACATACCAAGCATTTAGCGACGATTCTGGCTACTTCATGCTTCATTTTATGCCACCAGTAATTTTGACACAGATCTTTGTACCTCCAGGCTATACTGAATAAGAAGAGCTATGATCTTCTTTCATTAACTCTTCTCGCACAGAACCTTTAGGTACACACAATCTACTGCCGTATTTCAAAGATCCGTCTTCATGTATGATGAAGTCTGTTCGTAGTCCACTTTCTACTTATTCTTTGACCTTTTGCAACTTAGCATCACTTGCTTGAGCTGCTTTGATCTGATTGACAATGGTAGATTGAACTTGTAAGTTCATCAAACTTGAAGCGTTACCTGGCATGACTACTTCTATCTCCATTTGATGCAAGTCTTGTTGAAACTTCCACTGTGCGGTGAGATTCAATGCTAATGGTGTTAGTTGTATATATGCCCTAGAGGCCATTGTTGTACATATGATGTATATTATAGTGGATGCTTGGATTTCGAAGACTTCAAGAAACATGCATCATTCACCTCATGGAGCCTCTCGAGAGTCCGGGAACTTGATGATCACAGCGAAGGGATGTCAACTCGGAGCTTATGAAGCGAAGGAACGGACTACAAAGGTTGTAATCCCAAATTCTTAGAAGTAAAGTTGTTTACTTGTAGTTTTAGTTTGATTCTCTAGTTAAAGATCTGGGGTTAGGGTTATCTAGAATGACAAAAATTTAAACTTGGCATGGATGATGCCTACCGAAACCTTGCTGCCGTTGTAGATAACCCAACAGTGGTATCAGAGCCTAGCTAGAGAATTAGACGGTTGAGTGTAGGATTACGAAACCGAAATACTCCGAAACTTGAAACGCCAAAATGAAGTTTCTGCCGATTTTAAATCGTTGTCAATTTTTTTTAAACATATGCAGAATGATGTATAAGATATATTAAGAACACCATGAAAATTTCAGGGGAAATGCTCGGATTTTGGCCGAGATGAGGCATGACGGGGCCGGCCACATTTTTCTGGTTTTGGCTGAAATTTTTTGTGTGTTCCAGTGACTTGGTTTTGGTGTTTCAGGTGTTGTTTGTTTTTGCTAAATTTGCATATGATGTTATCTTTTTACAGAGGCAATTCGGAGTGTTTCGTATTCATAATTCTAGGTTTTGTTTCGGTTATTTTAGACGGTATTAAAAAGTTCAAACAGATATCAAAAACCCACTTTAACCCTTTCCGGAAAATTTTCAAGTGTTGGATTTTTTCTTAGTTAAAGAACATTAAAATAGCGTGCAAGTGATGCGGTGAACCCTCTATAAGAACAAAACCTTAACTCGATTTTGTGACCGTCAAAACCGCCACTAAACCTTAGGGTTTGTGGTAGTTTAGCGGTGCCACAAGTGAGGCATTGGTTGACCCTTCTACGGCTGGTTCATTACTACTGTGGCATGTGATGGATACTTCTAAACTATGCTCAAGTGTTGAGCATTTTGGGAAATTTTGGGTGTTTGTTGATTCGTTCGGAATATTTAATATCGTCTAGCCTTTTCTGTAATGTGATACGATATGTGGAATTCATATAGTTAGGCATGAAATCTATAATATGTGATATTTAGGGTTTACGATGTTTAAGTTGATTGTGGATTCCAAATGTTATAGTTTTTCACTTTCTTTTCTGGGACCGTAAGTGTAATATGTGGTGTATCGCTGATTTCGTTGCTATACATCAATGACAATTGGGATACACATATTTACTTACGTTGATGACGTTTGATGTTATGTGTTGCTTTGATATGTTATATTGGATCGTCGTGTTCTGAATAGCCGGGGTTTTTATGTGAGATGAGGGTTTTTATTTTCATTCATGTAAAATTCATTGTATATAATATTCTTTTATTGTGGCACTTTCGGGTTGAGGATGATGTCACCATTGTATATTATTTGCTTTTCCGCATTATGATAGACCCAAGGAGGGCCGCACAAGTAGCCGGGTTCAAGGGTCCAGTGGGAGGCCATCTCGAGGAGTCGAGACCGGGTCTCCTAACCCTACAATTGGTAGGATTGCTTGCCGCTCTCGTAGGGGTCTAGGGATGTGGGTTTGGCTATTCATCGCGACCGTGGAATCCGTGTTTTATACAGGCTCAAAATAAAACACGGACCTCCTAGTATATCTAATATTTCATATGTTATCTTCTGCTACTGATATTATGTGATGTGATCATATTATATGCGTGAGACGAATGCTTTATTATTGTATATATGATATATAATAAACGTTGCTTATGTTTTACACCCGCGCTAGTCCCGCCCTGGTATGCCGTTAGTTAAGTAACCTAACGGTGCATAACGGGACACAGCGGCGAATGCGGATGGCATAAGCATACGTTGTATTTTCGTTTCTTCTGTGATGGTTAGGAAGCTTAATTGATGGGAATTCATTAATGAGATCAATGAAAGAAAAAGAAACCTAAAAGATGTTGTAGAATCAAATTTATAAAAAAGGGTAGCTCTAGTTTTTGCTTTGCATAGCGGTATTCCTTGCAGAATATCCAGCACCTTATTCGATAAGGAAAGAGCCGAGATCCTTTCACCGGGAGTGACCTCTTTAGCGAAACTAGCAGATGTTACAACTCACTCGGGTATGTTTTTGATTGCTTCTATAGTTCTTGCTTTGCATAGTGGTATTTGTGAAATATCCTGCACCTTATTCGATAAGGAAAGAGCCGAGATCCCTTCACTGGGAGTGACCTCTTTAGCAAAACTAGAAAAAGCCTAAAAAACACTCATTTTCAAAAACGCTGGTTTCTATAATGTATTAAGTTCATTACGCTCATGGTTTTCATAAAAACCTGCGTAACCCTCCGTCATTTCAGATAAGTACTACTTAGTATTCGTGCTACGTTTGTTGACTATGTTAAGGCGTAGTGTGCGGTAGCTAATTAGTGCTTATCTGCTAAAACATGAGATGTGATTGGATTAGGGTAGTCGTACGACTTTGTTGACTATGTTAAGGGCCGTGAGGGTGGTTTTAATTCAATCGGGAAATGACGGGTTAAACTTGGCTAGTAATTATGATTTGTTGACTATATTAAGGTCATAAGCTGCTAGGGGTAAAAGTATTATCGGGAATTTCAAGTGTTGAAATTTTCAATGAGATTGCATACCTTCTATGTGATAGTTGGATCCTGATACCCACTGCGAGTAAGAGTTACTCCTGGGAAAGTTTTACACATGACAATTAGCCGATCAAGTAGGTGTCTTGAAAGGTATTAACGGGGTTATGCCTCTGGGAAAACGAGGTTTATGTTAATTAGGTCCGTGCGAAAGCACGGGGAACCTCTCTCAAAGTACCAACACTGATCTGGCTGAAAGATTGGCGAACTTGTAAGGTGTAATTAATCCTGGCTAGTCTTACCTTTTAGGATTTGAAGGAAGATTTGATGAAAACAGTGGGAGCCATCCTGATAAGATAAGATAATAACCAATCTAATCTTGTAAGAGCATATGCTAAAGTATTTTCTTCTCTCTCTCTCTCCAGGTAGCGACCATGTCAGGCCTTAATCAAGATAATAATATGGATGTATTGACCGAACCCGCTTGTTATACTGAGTAGGGGAACGTTGGTCCCGCTCCAACTGATAATTGTTATAAGTCCGAGCAGGCAATAGGAGAACATCCGGATTCTCATGCCGCCCAAACGAAGAATAAGCATGTTGATGCATCTTCTTCGGGTGCGTTTGTTATCTAGAACTGTTTCTCAGTTCACTTTACGTCCTGGGTATTAGATACCGGATCGGGATCCCACATATGTAATATGTTACATGGGCTAAGGAAAGGTAGGGAACTGGGAATGAGTGATCATTCCATAAGAGTAGGGAATGGCGCAAATGTTGCAGCCAAAGCAGTTGGCGAATATCACCTTGTATTACCAAATGGAAATACATTGATTTTGAACGAATACTATTACATTCCGACCCTGATATGCAATCTTATATCAGTTTCTTTATTAAGTAAAGAAGGATATAATTTTGTAGTACAGGATAATATTATGAACATCTTCCTGAATCAAAAGTTGATTGGATCAGGCTCGTTAAATAATGGCATATACGTTCTGAACCAAACTACAGTTCTTAATGTACAAAACACACACAAGAGAAAGAGTTCAGAAATGAACGAATCCTTCTTGTGACATTGTAGACTAGGTCATATCAATGCGACACGACTAGCTAAGTTGCATAAGGATGGATATTTGAATCCGTTCAAATTATCATCTTATGAAACTTGCCATTCATGTCTCAAATGCAAGATGACCAAAACTCCGTTTAGTGGACACAGAGAAAGAGTTACAGAACTCTTGGGACTGATACATAGTGATGTATGTGGTCCCATGTCTACATATGCCAGGAATGGTTCCTCGTACTTCATTACATTCACTGAAGATCTCTCAAGATACGGACATGTGTTCCTGTTGAAACACAAGTCTGAAGCTTTTAAGAAATTCAGAGAATATAAGCACGAAGTAGAGAACCAAACGGGTAAAAGTATTAAGATCCTTCGATCTGATCGAGGAGGAGAATACTTGAGCAATGAGTTCCTGGACTATCTAAAAGAGAATGGGATTCTCTCTCAGCTTACTCTTCCCTATACACCACAGCACAATGGTGTATCAGAGCGGAGGAATCGCACCCTATTAGATATGGTGCGCTCTATGATGAGCACCGCTGAGTTACCTATTTCCTTTTGGGGTTATGCGCTTGAGACAGCAGCATACCTATTGAATCAAGTTCTATCTAAATCTGTACTTACCACGCCATATGAGATATGGAGTGGGAAGAGACCGTATTTTAAACGAGTTAAGATATGGGGTTGTCCGGCCTATGTCAAAAGGCAAAATCCGGACAAACTCGAGACACGATCAGTTCTTTGCAAGTTTGTGGGATATCCTAAGAATTCCCAAGGATATATTTTCTACCACGCTGAGGAGTAAAAAGTGTTTGTTTCTCAATGCGCCGCCTTTTTAGAAAAGGAATTTCTTGCTAAAGAAATTAGTGGCGAAGAGGTAGAGCCGGAAGAAGTTCCAACAGTACAAACTACATCTGAAGATTTAGTGGAACCAGAGGATTCGATAGTTCCCGACGAACCCCAGCCTCTCCGCCGATCTAGTAGGGTTCCTCATCCACCTGAGAGATACTATGGTTTTCTCATCGATGGTGGGAGTGAGGATTGCATCATGGAAGATGATGATCCGACTAGCTTCGAGCAGGCCATCACGAGTGGAGACTCTGTGAAGTGGCTGGATGCAATGCGGTCTGAGATGGAATCCATGTACACTAAAAAAGTATGGACTTTGGAAGTTGCTCCGGAAGGGGTAAAACCCATTGGGAGCAAATGGATCTTTAAGAAGAAACTTGGTGTAGATGGAAAAGTTGAGACTTTCAAACTAGACTTGTTACAAAGGGTTTTCGTCAACAACCAGGTGTGGATTATGAAGAAACCTTTTCTCCAGTGGCTATGCTTAAGTCCATCCAGATCCTACTTGCCATTGCTGCATACCATGACTACGAAATCTGGCAGATGGATGTTAAGACCGCCTTTCTAAATGGTGATTTAGAGGAGTGTGTGTACATGACTCAGCCAGAGGGCTTCGTAGATAGCGGGAGCAGCGAAAAGGTGTGCAAGCTGCTTAAATCCATCTATGGGTTAAAGCAGGCATCACAGAGTTGGAACATCTGTTTTGATGTTGTAGTCAAAGAGTTTGACTTCTTCAAGAACGTAGATGAACCTTGTATTTATAAGAAGGTGGCAGAGAGTAAGGTTGTCTTCCTCGTATTGTACGTGGATGTCATACTCTTGATAGGAAATGATGTTCCTATACTGCATTCGGTCAAGCTCTTCTTATCACATAGATTCTCAATGAAAGATCTAGGTGATGCCTCCTGCAATTTGGGGATTAAGATCTATAGAGATAGATCTAAACGGATACTGGGATTGTCCCAATCCAGGTACATTGACACAATACTAAAGAGGTTTAGTATGGAAGAATCCAAGCGTGGGTATTTACCCACGATCTCTGGATTCACTCTCTCCAAAGAGATGTCTCCTAAGAATGATTTGGAAAGAGCTCGCATGTAAGGGATACCCTATGCTTCGGCAATAGGCTCTATCATATACGCGATACTATGTACCAGACCTGATATAGCATACTCACTAAGTGTAGTGAGTAGGTATCAAGAAGATCTAGGAGAGAGTCACTGGACAGCTGTGAAGAACATTCTCAAGTACTTGAGAAGGACTATAGAGATGTTCTTGGTGTATGGTAACGGAGAACTTCAGGTGGAGTCCTTTACCGATTCGAGCTTCCAAAGTGATAAGGACGACTCTAAGTCGCACTCGGGATTTGTCTTCACCCTAAATGGAGGGGCGGTTTGTTGGAAGAGTTCCAAACAGGAAACTATGGCAGACTCGACGATGGAGGCTGAATACATCACTGCCAACGATGCTGCTAAAGAGGCTGTCTGGATCAAGAAGTTCATCACTGAACTTGGAGTGGTTCCGTCCATTGAGAATTCAATACCTTTGTATTATGATAACAATGGAGCTGTGGCTTTGGCCAAGGAACCCAGGTTCCATCAGAGATCCAGGCATATTCTGAGGCGGTATCACCTGATCCGGGAGATAGTTGATTGCCGGGAGATAGTTGATCGTGGTCAGGAGAGTTGATACGAAGGACAACACTGCGGATCCACTCACGAAGGCCATACCCAAGATACACTTTGAGAGACTCTTCGGGATATTGGGTATGAGATACTATAACAGCTGGCCTTAGTACAAGTGGGAGATTGTTAGTTGTATATATGCCCTAGAGGCCATTGTTGTACAGATGATGTATACTATAGTGGATGCTTGGATATATATAGAGAGTACTTTCTTGCTTGATATGATAATATGCTATTTGGTTTTACTTTGTCTTAACATGTTGACTTGTATTGTATTACTGTCTTGCTCTCATATGTTGATAAAGCCCTTAGGATATGTACTCGACTACTAGGACTATGATGTAGATCATACTAGTAGGGCCAGGGTAGTCCAAGAGTACATCCTATAATTGAACCTAGTCGAGGGAGTATCGAGACAGGGCATCGATACTCCAGAGTAGACTAGTGTATACGCTTCTCGACCCATATGATGGGCAATGGATGATCCCATATCCATTGGTGTTTGACATCAGAGAAGGTATACGGGTGCTCAGTGGAGACTGGGTATACTGAACGGACTCGCCGAGAACTCCTAGATGGTATTATACCTATTTTCAGGTAGCAGTTCTCTGGTGACACTAGTACATGTTAGTCTGTAGACCCGATATCGTCATAGAGTCTTGTGTGATTCCCATTGTGCTTTGATTTCCACCTTACCATGTTCATGAGAACGTGCAAAACGGTGGCTTTTGGGTACAGTCCCGAATCACATGGAGGCAATGAGCGATAGGAGGGGTTTCGTCTCTCCCAGTATTGGGAGTTGATGTTGCGCTGTATTCGATTGGTTATAACTGGAAGTCCCTGGCCAGGGCTGCTATGGAGATCTACTGGTAAGTGTTATCAGTAGTTTCTTGATTCGTTATGAGCCTTACATCGACACGACTTATCGGTTACTTGGGTCTGACGTTTACCACCCCTAGACTGGATATACGACATATTAGACGAAGAGACCGGACTGTACGGTAGTGTTACTTATTGGATTCACAGGAGTGTGTGCAGGCTTGCTTGTTGATCTTATGATTGCTCAATACCTGGGTGGCTGTTACGTTTAGCTGACTGCTTGCAGCTTGTGGATATTTGATATGATCATCACCTACTGCCGGAGTATTGACGATTCTTTAGAGTCCTACACAGAGGTTTCCTTGCTCAGGCAAAACAGAATAGGAGCACATATGTGATATGTGCGGGACTGAGATTAATACGATATGAGATACCGTATTCGATTCTCGCGATATGAGATATCGGCCGGGTATATGTGATATAGCCGGGTCATCGGATCAAGTGTTGATTCGATGAATTGATACATATTATATTAGTCGGTTATTTGCAAAATAGTCGGATTATCGGATCAAGTGATGATTCAATAATTTAATGTATAATTATATATTTTATATATTACATTACATTAACTAATGTAAGCTCACTTAATAGATTCTTTTTCTCACTTGATGATACATTGATATATATGTGATATATGTTAATTGTATTATTTTCTTTTGTTACATTATATATTATATATGTGATATATAATATTGTAACATGTTAGGGTTACACATGTAACAAGGGTTATGAGATTAAACCATGATTAGGGTTTATGGTTGGAATTATATATTTATTTAGGTAATTCAAATTGTTTGGATTAAGTCATGTGTGAGCTTTGAAGAACCTTCATGAAGTGTTGACTTAGTCCACCCTCTTTGATTGCTAGATATTTGTTAACCCAACCCTAACCCTAACTCATGGTTAAGTCTCTACAAGGGTTAAGCATGCCATGCTTAACCCTTGGTTGCATTTCTAACTTCAAGAATAATTCATTCATCACAATTCATCTTCTTCCTCCTCTCACAAAAGCTCACTAGCTTTTTCATTTGTGATGAATTAAAGTGAGAAATAGAAAACAAAAGAGAGAAAAAATCCTACTTCATCATCCTCATCTATTCTAGCCACTTAGATTAGGGTGTTTTCTTCACTAATATCTCATTAGTGAAGTGAGAGCTTGCGTTTGTGTTTCCTCAAGGTAGATCGTCTTGGATTTCGAAGACTTCAAGCAACATGCATCATTCACCTCATGGAGCCTCTCAGAGTCCGGGAACTTGATGATCGCAGCGAAGGGACCTCAACTCGGAGCTTATGAAGCGAAGGAATGGACTACAAAGGTTGTAATCCCAAACTCTTAGAAGTAAAGTTGTTTACTTGTAGTTTTAGTTTGATTCTCTAGTTAAAGAACTAGGGTTAGGGTTATCTAGAATGGAAAAAATTTAAACTTGGCATGGATGATGCCTACCGAAACCTTGCCGCCGTTGTAGATAACCCAACAAATGGTTGGTGACTAAGGGCATCAGGTACTACATTCACCTTCCCTGGGTGATATTGCAGGTTGATGTCGAAGTTCGCCATGAGTTCTAACCATCTTTTCTGCCGTATATTCAACTCTTTCTGAGTAAACACATATTTCAGACTCTTGTAATCTGTATATATGTCCACTCGTTCACCAAGAAGATAATGGCGCCAAATAAGAGCAAAGATAACGGCCGCCAACACTAAATCATGCGTCGGATAATTGCGCTCATAAATCTTCAGCTGTCTTGAAGCATAAGCCACAACCTTACCGTGCTGATATAGAACACATCCTAATCCATTACCGGATGCATCGCAATGCGTATGAACAGGATTGGTGCTGATGTCAATCTTGACTTGAGTTCTATGAAAGCTCGTTCGCATGCTTCTGACCACACGAATTCTTCATATTTATGCGTGAGCTTGGTCAGGGATGTTGCAATCTTCGAAAATCCTTCAATGAGCCTTATGTAATATCCTGCTAGACCCAAGAAACTTCGAATGTCCTTCACTGACTTCGGTGTCGGCCATTCGCTTACTGCTGAAACTTTAGCTGGATCCACAGAGATTCCATTGCCTGATACAATATGTCCAAGAAAACCAACTTGATCTAGCTAAAACTCGCATTTGCTGTACTTGGCATAGAGTTGATGTTGTCGTAGAGTTTCCAGGACAATTCGTAGATGCTCGGCATATTCTTTTCGACTCTTAGAATACACCAGGATGTCGTCAATGAAGATGACAACAAACCTTTCTAGGTACTCTCGGAAAACTCGATTCATCAGGTTCATGAATATTGCTGGTGTGTTGGTCACTTCGAAGGGCATCACGAGATATTCGTAATGTCCATAGCGAGTTCTGAATGCTGTTTTATGAATATCAGCTTCCTTGACCTTCACCTGATGATAACCTGAACGAAGATCTAATTTATTGAAAACACAAGATCCACTTAGCTGATCGAATAAATCTTCGATGCGCGATAGTGGATACTTGTTCTTTATTGTTACTTCGTTCAAGGCTCTATAATCCACGCACATTATGTATGAACCTTCCTTCTTTTTCACAAACAGAACTGGTGATCCCCAACTTGAAGTGCTGAGACGAATCCATCCTTTCGCCAATAATTCGTCCAACTGAGTTCGGACTTCCTTCAAACCTTCCGGACTTAACCGATACGGTGCTTTGATCACCGGTTGTGCTACAGGTACTAAATCAATGCTGAATTCAAGAGCTCGATCGGGAGGCAAACCTGATATGTCTTCAGGAAATACATCATCGAATTCTCGAACTATTTCTGGTTTTGATCCTTCCTCCGCTTGAATTGCTGCAATCACCGCCTTCTTTGGTTTCGCCTTGTATGTACTTGGCTCCATAGTACGGTCTCCACTTTTGAAATAAAAGACCGGATGTTCTGGAATCTTGAAGACTACCCTCCTTTGACGACAGTCAATTGTAGCATAGAATGTTGCGAGCCAATCCATACCCAAAACAACATCGAAATTCGGTATGTCCAGCACCTTGAAGTCAGCATAGAATTCTCTGCTGCAGACGACCACTGGACACAGATCGTATCCCATTACTGCCTTTAGAACGTCGTTCCCTGAACTGACATTCTAGCTGGATACGAGGGGTTTGACTGGAATCGCATGAGTTCGGACGAACCTTTGTGACACAAAGCAATGAGATGCTCCAGTATCGAATAGTGCTAGTGCGGGAAGTGAGGCTACTAAGATTGTACCTAAGTTATGTGGGATAGTTTTAGGTATAAGGAAAATATATGGGTATGTATAGATAGAAAATAAAGCTTGATGGGGAAGTGTTACTAGTAATGACTTTGCCGGTGGCTTCAGTCTCTTCCATGGTCATTGTGAAAGCCTGTCGCCTCGGCACAATCTTCCTTGCTGGAGGAGAATTCCTCTGCCCGTTCCTTTGCACTTGAGGTATGTTCCTTTGAGCTTGATGGAACTGACGAGGAGGAGGTGAAGTCGGTCCACGAGGAGGTGGAGCAGGTAGTGCGAGTAGTGGAGCAGGTGCCTGGATGGATAGGGCTGCTGATAAGCAATTGCTGGCCTGGGTGCAGCATTTGGGTTATGTCTCCGAGGACAAGACCCGATGTCATGAGTAGCTGAGCTGCGGACTAAGCAAAGGTGATTTGCATGCCGGCAGTCTTTCGCCAAATGTCCATCTCTCCTGCAGTAGGTGCAAAAGGCTGGGTTGGGCCGGTTGTTTGGTACTCCCAGTCTCCTGGGCATAAATTGTGGCCTTGAAGAGGCTCCTCCTGCCATCTGAGTGGCAGAACGCTTCATCTCGGCAGATTGAGATCTGTCCCTCATTTTCACCACCGCCTCATATCGGCGGGCAGCTTTCTGGGCCATCTCGTGGTTGGGAAATCTCCTGTAGCTAAAGCAACTCGGATTTCCGAATCTAACCCTTGCTGAAACCGTTTGGATTTGATCTCAGCAGTTGGTATCAAATGTGCCGCGAACCTGTTAAGGTCTTGTGTTAGATGTGTAATATATGATATATGAAAATCGAATATTGAGACATATCTTACCTACCGAGCATGGTGAACTCAGCGTCATATTCATCCACGGACTTGGTCCACATTGAACCCTGTTGTAGATGAATAAATTGCCGCTCTATGTCGAATCGGGCAGTCTCAAGGAAGTATTTTGCGTCAAACATATTGCGAAAAGTCCTCCATTCGATCGGTTGGTCAAGACGGCTTTCTTCCGCCTTCCCCCAGACCTGTGCATTGTCAGTGAGCTGCAGCTTTGCAACTCGAACCCAAGCGATCTCTGGCACTTGTGCTGCTGCCAGGTCATCTTCAATACTCTGAGCCCACTCCTCAGCTTCTAGAGGGCTCTCTTATCCTGAGAATTGCTTGGGGTGCAAGGCTCGAAATTGCTTTACCCTCGGGACTTCCGCTTCCGGGCGGTTCATCAACATAGCAGTCTGCTGCTGCTGTCCTTCCAGGAGGCTGCGGATCGCCTCAAGCAGTATCGTCTGCTCATTGATCGGAGCAGCGACGGTAGGTGTAAACGGTAGAGATGGTGGAGTGTTGTTGAAGTTGGTGCTAGTGTTGTTTGGGAAATCCATAACATTGAAAGAAAAATTGCGGTTAGGACAGATTCAAAATATATGAAATTGGAAAATTCAAGAAATATGTAAAGAATGTTTTTAGTTGCTGGTTCTTGTGTTATATTGCTTATGACTTCATGCAGAATTAACCCGCATGTCCATGCATAATTGACCTGCATGTCCATACAAAGCTGACATGCACGGGCCACCAACAAAACCTGTCATGCCCCGCTTCCCGGTGTACGGGAAGGGGACGCGGTGAGGCCGCTAGGTATTTACTCAGACGTAAACAAGCTAAGCGTATCTAAGCAATATAAAGTAAAGTACACAAGAGACATGAATGTAAATGAACAACAACTTTATTTTTTTAAACATTCTTTTACAGGTACAACTGAAATGTAAATACATGCGTAGAAAGCGATGCCTAAACAATGGCATAACTGAAATGAAATAAATATGTATAAGTGCCTACAGCTCTGGGTCAAATGGTATCTTCTCCAAATCTTCAGTGCTGAGATCGATCTCCAATGAGTCCGAAACACCTGACAACATTCTAAAGAAAGAAGAAAAGGAATGTCGTCAGCGAACAATCGCTCGGTAAGTCCCAAAGGTGAATAGAGATATAATAGACTGAAAAATAATATAACTTATAATATTTGATTATATTGTTAACGCTATTGTTTGTAGCTTGGTACAGAAAATGCCAGTATATACGAGAGGAGTTCCACTATTCCGGAGACTAAAGTATACGGAGCACAAGGAACCGTTCAGCCACGGTACAACGACAATGGATATTCAGGTTAGGTGTATTATGGTTACAGTCCCATGCCACTTTTAACACCTTCCGTACCAATCTACCTCTTATAAACCCCGCGATGTCTTTTGTATTGATTGTATTGTTTTGTTATATAGATGGATGACTTGCCGAAACTATGATATTAGTAAATGGAATGGATATAGATGAGAGTCATGTAGTCGGAGTATATCCATGGTTCGGGTCGGTCATATAGATTGATATAGATTGAATAGATGGATTCATGGATTCATGTTGCATTGTAGTTTATACTTGAATCACATTCAAGTCAGATTGATTAGATTGAGACTTAGTATGAGTCAGACACTTTGAAAAGAACTTGAAATCCTGAATTAGTTTTGATATTATCGGTAACTTCTGCACATGGACGACAGGATTTGTGTTTTTTTCCAAGACAATTACTGTGTTGATAACACCGTTTGTTAGACTGTCTACCTTAAATAGGCAAGCACCCATATTCCCCGGCTCCCTGAGGCTCAAGAGACTGATCCCGCTTAAACCTATGTTTACTAGGGTCCTTATTGTAATTTAGTATAACTTGAGGGGGTTTTATGTAAAAATAGTTTGATATAATTTTCAAAATACACCTAAAGCATTTAATTATCGTATTTAGGGTTTTCATGGATGTATATTTTATACAAGTGAAATTTCTAGTGAGTAGAACCTAATTTCATAATATATGGTATTTTGTTGAAATATCGGTATTATTTTGTATTTGGATGGTATTTTCATGTAAAGGTGATTCCTTTGATTTGGAAAACTTAGAATATTTATATAATATATTTAAAATAGATATTTTGATAATATATATATATATATTTAAAAATAAATTTTATTTATTTTCTTGTAGAAATATCATTTTCTAAAGAAAAACGCATTAAAATTCCATCGAGATCGAATGCTCCTTTTGGAGATTTGCATCTCGCTCTACTAGGCCCGAGAATATGCGATAATCCGCACCATCCCGAACGGGGTCCCCAAAAGTGGGTTGTAGAGGCGCAATTGCAAGAAATTGTTTAATACACTTTGTAAAGAAATGGTTTTATAAGTTGATGGTATTTATTTGTAAAGTCGTGTTATCCCATGAATATATTCCCAAAACTTTATTGTGCTATGTCAAAGATGTGTGTTGTGATGAGATAGGTCATTATCTCGTGAGTTATCTAAAGGTAATACAATTTTTATGTTGTTTTTTGTCGAAACTAAAGTATATGGCATTTTACTGTAAAAATACAATAAAAATTGCATAGAAGCATATTTTGAGATGAAAATTGTTTTAATAGGTTTTTTTTATGTTTGTTAAATATTATGTGATAGTATGTAATTTTATTGATTAAGAAAAGTAGAGTTTTAAAGAAAAATCAAATCGGAAGTCGGATTAACTCCGCTTCCGTCGGGTTTTAGAAATGAATGTTTTAATAATAGGAGAAGAGAGGGGGAGAGGGGACTTACCGGCTTTTGGACAAGAGAAGGGAGAGAGGAGACTAAGGAACGCTTCGGGGCATCGTTTCGTCACCGGAAACTCCTTGGAACGTCGCCGGAACTTCACCCTTCGCTAACTCCAGTTACACACTAAAAGGACTTGAGAATTCTTGAGAGTTTTGGCAGGGAATTTCTGAGTGAGGATGAGTGAAATATGGTGTGGTATTTATAGGGAAAATTAGGGTTTAGGAGGTGAAAGAATGCATTAAAAATTTCATTAAAATTTGGATTTAAATGGTGTTTTATTGCTCTCTGGATGAATGCAGAGAGAATAAACAATGTGGGGTTAGTGGGGGTAGCTAAAGAGGTGCAGGGGGCAAAATATGAGGAGCATTACCCATGGGGGCCCCAGCAGTGCCGGCATTTTCCTTGATCTCTCCGGTCATTTTCTGGCGGTAGATGCTTGGATCGCCGCCACGTGTCCCCTGTTAGTGTAATATGGCCTATAGGCCATTATTGTATAGTACTAGTTTGTATATTAAATTTTGGAAGCTTGGGATATATACACGGATTTATGATAGTCTTTCTCAATATGGTAGTATGCTATTTGGTTTGTATCTATCTTAATATGTATATATGTTTCTTTTGACTATCGCTAATACATATTGGAGAGCCCTTAGGATCTTTGCTTGACTACCAGCGTTGTGCTTGCAGTCACATTAGTGGGGGCTGGGTAGTTTACAAGCACATCCTTATAAAGGTCTCTAGTCGTAGGATTATCGAGACAGGGCATCAATACTCCAGAGTAGACTAGTGTATACGGTTCTCATCCCAGCAGGGGAGATGGTCTGTCCTACAGCCATCAGTACGTCGTACTGGAGATAGTATGCATGTGCTCATTGGGTTATGAGTTACACTGGACGGACTCATGGGGAACTGCTGGTTGGTACTGTACCTATCATCAGGTAGCAGTTCCCAGGTGACATGAGTACAGCTGACTTGACGCTGCTACTTCGCCTCAAGTGTGTTCCCGCTGTTCTTAGATTACTACCCTACCATGGCTCTACTGAGTCGTGCAAACAGGTAGTAGTTGGGTGCAGTCCCGAAGCACTTGGAGGAAGTGGCGGTTAGATAGGATTCGTTTATCCCGGTATTGGGGATTGATATCGCACTGTGTTTGGAAAGCCATTACACAACCTTGGCCAGGGCAAGCGAGAATTGCTGGTAGGTACTCCGGTAGATTCTCAGGGTGTTTTTGGGCTGCACTCTGATACGACTTATTGAGCTATTAGGGGTCTGACGTTTACCGTATCCTAGGACCGATATGTGATACTCTTTGACGAACAGACCGGACTGTACAGAGATTGCTACAGACAGACTCAGTAGGAGTTCGGATGAATTTGCTCATCGGCCTTCTTATTGACAGATACCTGGGTAGCCGTTACGTGCAGCTAGTACTGCTGACGTGCTTGTGGTTAAACCCACTGTCAGCGTACTGTCGAGTCTTTAAAGTCCCACACAGAGGGTTTCCCTGCTTCGGATGAAACGATGTAGAGGTCGTATGGTTTTATGACAGGATTTGATCACATACGTGTACTTGTGCGCATATGATATTCGGACGAATAATACTAGTGGGCTTTGGTTTACGCTGGATCTTAGTATTTGATTATTGGATTAGTTTCGTCTGATTGTATTCGTGTTTCTCGGAATACGGATGCGGGTATGTATATACGGTTGAGAGGGGCATTCTTGTAATTTGATCAAGATTGTTTCTAGAAGTGAGACACCTTAATTAGGGTTTTTCCTTTTTGATTAAATCTTTTGTGAGGTGGAGGAAATAAGGTGGAATACTTTGTGGTATTTTAGTGAAATATGAACATAGCTTCATGTTGACTTTCTTGGACTCATATGAGATTTGAAGACTTAGATATTTTGAGATATTTGTATGAGATATTTTCATTTGCTTTAAAAGTCTAAAAATAAGCCATTTTCATTTATCATTATCATATATCAGATACTCTCTCTCTCTCTCTCTCTCATTCTCCTCAAGCCCTCTTCTCACCTCTCAAACCCTAATTGTCTCATAAGTTGAGAATTCTAGGGTTTGTGAGACAACTAGATCCATAATCACTCTCTACACACTTTAGGCTAATTAGTTTAGCACACCAAGTGACTTAGTTACCTCATCTTGGAGGTGAAAGCTCAAGGTAGACACTCTCGGGTGGATCTTCTTCGATTTGGAGAAACCGACGAGGGGGCGTGATCCATTCTCACTTCGAGGAGCTCACGACGAGGAGAAGGACAGCGGGGAGAAGAACGACTTGTAACTTGAGGTATAACATTCTCACATAGTAGTTAAACCTCCGAGTTAGTATGTTAGTTAGGGTTGAGTATCAATCCTGGAGTTTAGTCGATGTTACAAAGCACTTAAAAATCGTTTTTTGCAAACTCCGCCTCCCCGCGAACACGTGGGGTGCGTGGCATCGACTTACAGTGGTATCAAAGCCGACTAAACCATAACTAACAGATTAAACGACAAGTAAAACTACGAAACCGAAAGAACCCCAAAACATCAAACCGTAGATCCTAGTTTCTGTTGATTTTTCACGAGTCTCTATTTTTTTTTAAACAATTGCAGGGTTGTCCTTTACTTGTAAAATGAACACACATAAAAAACGAGGCATTTCCCTCTGAAATAGACCGGCCACAAAGCCAAAAAATCCGGCCTCACCGATTTTTTATTGGGGGAATGCTTCATGTTTTGTTCTGTGGTCTTATTACTTGGATCTAGGGTTTCAAGAGTTGTTTATTTTTGCCAATTTTGAATATTCGGTCAATTCTTTACTGTGGCAATACGGGGTGTTTCGAAGTCGCAGTTTTAACATCTTTTAATGTTTCAAGTTATGATATATGTGTTCGTAAACTTCCGCTAATTGCTATATCTCGGTTAGTTGGGGGTTGCACATATCTGTGATGCTTTTGTGGTTTGTGTATATGAATTTGTTGGATCGTCATTGATGGACGTGAGATGAGATTTTTCATTCTTTCAATCAAATGTAAATTGTAATTTGTTGTAATATTTTTTTTGCAGGGCACATCTGGGTTGAGGTTGTAGCCACCGTTGTATTATTTCATTTACTGTTTATTGCTCTTAGGATAGACCCAAGGTGGGGTACACAAACAACCGGGTACTTTGAAGTGCCGAGTGGCCTACTCATTTTTTCTGAGGGAGGTTGCTTCACTTCGAGTATTTGGCGGGTAGTTTTCCGCACCCGTAGGGGTCTGGGGTGGGGTTTTGGCTATTCATCACGACCGTGGAATCCGTCTTTTGTTACAGGCTTAAACAAAATGCGGAATTCCTAGTATATCCAATATGTTCATCTGTGATCTGGAATGCCTATTATTGCGTCTGACGAATAGATATTATTATATATATATTATATAATAGACGTTGCTTATGTTTTGCATCCGCGCTAGTCTATCCCCCAGCTCCGGCGTTAGTTATCTAAACTAATGGTGTAAGACGGGGCCCAGTGGCGAATGCGGATGGCATAAGCACACGTTGTATATTCGTTTTTCTCTGCAATGGTAGGTTAATTGATGGGACTGCATTACATTAATGTAAAGCAAATAAACCAAAGCTGAATCGTTGGAACAATTTAAAAACCACTCGTTTTTTTCAAAACAGCAAAACTTTTAAAAAGGCGAAGCTTAAACCACTCCTTTTAAAAGATATCAGGTTTCTTCTATTATATCAAGTTCACTACGTTCACGGTTTCGCCAAAACCATTCGTAGCCCTCCGTCATTTCAGTTGGGTATTCAGCAGTAATCAAGCTATGTATTTTGACCCTCGCCAAGGCATAGTGATTGGTAGTTACTGAATATTCATCTGTAGTATAGATAGATGCGTTGCTTTGGGACAGTCGTACTACTATTTTGGCCTTCGTCAAGGGTATGTACGAGTGGGTTCAAGTTAACCTGGACAATGACGGGTAGAACTTGACATGCGACTTATGATATGTTGGCCTTCGTCAAGGTCATAAGAGCATGGGGCAAAAATCCACAGCGGGAGTTTATGAAGAAACTAAAACTTACTAGTGTTGCATACCATTTGGAGTGTGATAATTTTGGTAAGATTCCTTCGACTTTATCACACGATGATATTTGGATCCTGATCCTACTATGAGTATATGCTACTCCTCGGGAGATTTTTTCACTTAACGATCAATGCTATTGTTCCCTTATAAAAAAAGGGAGAAAGAAACGAATAGAAAGATAGAAAAAACGATGGGAAAATTTCCCACTAATAGAGCATCACGTGCCCACATGTGAGCGCCTAAGAACATAGATTATAGGGGCTGCGCTTAACAATTGACAGGCTGAAATTGGGCCTCACATGCAAGCACGTGAGCATTTATATACAAAGTATATAGGCGCCATATTAAAAAAAATAACATGCCAGAGAAGATCACGTGTTAGAACGTGATGCCTTATTTAGCTGTTGCGTGTAAGCCAACAAGTTTAACTCGGTAGGGGTCACGTGCTACACGTGAGTGGTCCTAAACGCTTTCTGAGCTGATAGAATTAAATTCTAAATAAAGGGATCAAAACCCTATTTGGAAAATATTTCCTTAAATCTTTCTAAACAAGAAAGATTACGTTCTGTAAAACAGAGTACCGTTGGATTAAAAATCCAATGGTGATTAAAAATCACCTATCTACAGAAAAAATTCTGTATGGGAAAATATTTCCCTAATCTTGTTAAAAACAAGAAAAATATCTTCCTAATCTTGTTAAAAACAAGAAAAATATCTTCTGTAAAACAGAAGTCCTTGGATCAAAGATCCAACGGTGGATAAAATCCCCAAATCAATTAAGATCTCTCAATAAGAGACTTCTTTAACTAAATCAACAAACTTGCTTCTACTATATAAAGGACCCAAGACTTCAAGTTTTATACAGAGGAAATCCCCCATAAGCTTGAGAAACAAAAGAAAAAGAGAAAAGAGAATCCAGTTCTCTAGAAGAAGAAAATCACCTTCTTAAACAAAAATTCTAGATAAGAAGAAAGTATAAAGAATTTAATTCTCAAACTAAGAGTTTAACTCTTCTCAAAAGAACTCAGTTCTTCCTCCGGTTAAGGTCTGCAGAAGAAGATTTCCCCATAAGTTGAGAATTTAATTCTCATCGGGAAGATTCTGTTATGCAGATTCAAAACTTAGAGTAAAGAACCAAGTTCAAATAATTTAATTCTTCCAAAAGGATATAGGAATTTAATTTCTCTGATAAAACTAGGGTTTAACCCTGCAAAAGAATTTAATTCTTATAAACTAAGGGACCTGAAATTCTTAAAACTCATATCAGAATCCCTATGCATATAAAAGAAAAGACTGGTCACGTGTTCCCATGTGAGCCTCTGAGGAACAAAAAGGATGGACTGAGATCAAATCACTTGTTCCCACGTGACCCCTTAAAACGAGCGCTAACAATTACATGAAAAAGGGAATAAATCCAAAGATAGTTCCCATTTTGGGGCGCCTCACGTGTTCCCACCTGACCCGCAAACAGTTGCCTAACACTTACATGGAAAAGGGAAAATTCCAAAGACAGCGTTCACATTTTGAGCACCTCACGTGTTTGCACGTGAGCATTATATGAGTGTTCCCTTATAAAAAAAGAAATGAAAAGAAAAGAAAGAGAGAAAAAAGCGATGGGAAAAATTCCCCTAATGGAGCATCACGTGTCCACACGTGATGCGCCTTAGAGCAAAGATTATATTGCGCTTGACAATTAAGGCTGAAATTAAGCCTCACGTGCAAACACGTGAGCATCTATATACAAAGTATATAGGCGCCTTCCTAAAACAAATAACAGGCTAGAGAAGCTTACATGTCAGCACGTGATGCTCTTTGTTGGGCTTAACTTCATGGGGGGCACGTGCCACACGTGAAATTTCTGAACATCAGCTCATGTGCCAACACGTGATGCCTTTTCTCTGGGACTGCTGCATATAAGCAAACCAGTTTAATTCTATGGGGGTCACGTGCTACACATGAGGGTTCCTAAACACCTTCCAAGATGATAGAATTAAATTTTAAATAAAGGGATCAAAACCCTATTTGGAAAATTCCTTATATCTTTCTAAACAAGAAAGATCACGCTCTGTAAAACAGAGCACTGTTGGATTAAAAATCCAATGGTGATTAAAAATCACCAAGCTACAGAATAAACTCTGTATGGGAAAATATTTTCCCAATCTTCTTAAAACAAGAAAAATATCTTCTGTAAAACAGAAGTCCTTGGATAAAAAATCCAACGGTGGATAAAATCCCTAAATCAATTAAAAATCTCTCAATGAGAGATTTCCTAAACTAAATCAACAAACTTGGCTCTACTATATAAAGAACCCAAGACTTCAAGTCTAACAGAGGAGAGACCCCCCATAAGATTTGAGAAACAAAAAGAAGAAGAAGATCTCTCTTTTAAAAAAAGAAACCCTAGGTAAGAAGAAAGACATAGTGATCATCTTATCTCTTCTTTGCCATTTCAAGAGTTTAACTCTTCTAAAAAGAACTTAGTTCTTCCTCTGGTTGAGGTCTGCAGAAGTAGATCTACCCACAAGTTGAGAATTTAATTCTCATCGGGGAGATTCTGTCACGCAGACTCAAAACTTAGGGGAAAAAACTAAGTTTGAAGAATTTAATTCTTCCAAAGATATAGGAATTTAATTCCCCTGATAAAACTAGGGTTTAACCCTGCATAAAAATTTAATTCTTATAAAACAAGGGACATGAAATTCTCGAAACTAAGATCAAGATCCCCATGCACATAAAAGAAATGATTAGTATTCAACGCTATCACGATAGATCACGTGTTCCCACGTGAGCATCTCTGAGGAACAAAAAGGAACGATTAAGATCGTGTCACGTGATCCCACGTGATGCCCTCTAATAGTGCTTAGCACTTATGAAAGGAAAAAAGGGAATAAACCCAAAAAACAGTTCCCATTTTTAGGGCGCCTCACGAGATCCCACGTGACCCTCTAATAGTGCTTAGCACTTTCAAAAGGAAAAAGGGAATAAACCTAAAAGACAGTTCCCATTTTTAGGGCGCCTCACGTGATCCCACGTGACCCTCTAATAGTGCTTAGAACTTTCAAAAGGAAAAAGAGAATAAACCCAAAAGACAGTTTCCATTTTTAGGGCGCCTCACGTGATCCCACGTGACCCTCTAATAGTTCTTAGCACTTTCAAAAGGAAAAAGGGAATAAACCCAAAAGACAGTTCCCGTTTTTGGGACGCCTCACGTGATCCCACGTGACCCTCTAATAGTGCTTAGCACTTTCAAAAGGAAAAAGGGAATAAACCCAAAAGACATTTTCCATTTTTTGGGCGCCTCACGTGATCCCACGTGACCCTCTAATAGTGATTAGCACTTTCAAAAGGAAAAAAGGGAATAAACCCAAAAGACAGTTCCCATTTTTGGGGCGCCTCACGTAATCCCACGTGACCCTCTAATAGTGTTTAGCACTTTCAAAAGGAAAAAGGGAATAAACCCAAAAGACAGTTCCCATTTTTGGGGCGCCTCATGTTATCCCACGTGACCCCCAATAGTGCTTAGCACTGATAAAAGAAGCAGGGAATAAACCCAAAGAAGCAATGCCCAATTTTTAGGCGCCTTACGTGCCACACGTGAGCGCTCTAAATTTCAGTGTTTAACACTTCTTAAGAGGCTCACGTGGGAGCACGTGAGCGCTAAACAAAATCAGTGTTTAGCACTATGAGGGGCCAACCCTAGCCCAAATTAGCCAAGTCTCCTGCGGCCAAAAAACCTTTTGACCATCAATCAACCAAGCCCTTTATACTCAGGTCTTCCCAAATCGATCTTAGTTCCAAAGATGACCAATGATCTCCTGACACATGGCATCTAAAATGATGTTCGTTCCACCATGATCTCTCCCTTCAATCTGGAGTTCGGTTCAAGGGTACATCTCTCCACACCTCTAATACATGTCGTTGTAATTCTTCAATGTCTTCAGAGAGATGGAGGGTCCCGACAACCAACAGCTCTTTGGTGCATTTCCAAACCAATAAGCACATTCCTATGGACCGCAACATCCTTAAACTAGTTATGGACCGCAACGTCCTTAAACTAAGACAATATAGAGCCTAAATGCTCTTCTGTTGGGTCTGAATGATCTCAAAATCCTGTTGAGTAGATCTTAGTCTAAAATTAGACTAATGTATCCTCAACAAACATTTAAGTTGATCTTAATCTCAAACGAGATTAACGATCCTTAAATCAACTTAAACCCAAATCTAAGAATATACGGATTTGGACTAATCTACGCCCCACGGGCGGCAACATAAATTAGTCTCCGTATACAATCCATGGGCAACCAAAAATAAAACACACACACACGACACAAAGTGACTTTCTGGAGCAGGAGAAAGTGGTTATCGCTACGCGGTAACGTAATTAACTGTAGGGGATTGCGCCTGTAGGGAAGAGAGTCCCCACAATAAAAAACCCCTCACAACGAGAGGGAATCTGACGAAATCTGCTACAACGGCCGCGTCCATCCAAACTTCCGATACACGGTGCCATAAGTCAACTTGGAATCTTCAGAGAGGTGGACGGATAAACCCAAATAGCATCTGCCCTTAAATGCAGGCAAGACGGCCTACGCGTTTCGTTTCTATTTTCGGCGGTAAACAATGAGCTAGGTGCTTAGCACTTATAAAAGGGAAGAGGGAATAAACCCAAAGAAGCAGTGCTCAACTCTGAGGCGCCTCACGTGCCCATAAGTGACGACCACAAGAATTAAGTGTTTAACACTTATATACAGACAGGGATTTGGACCCAAGTGTACAGCGCCAACTTTTAAGTGCCTCACGTGCCACACGCGAGCTCCCTAAATTTCAGTGTTAAACACTGCTGTAGACACTCACGTGAGAGCACGTGAACACCGAGCATATATTAATATTTAACACTATAAAAAGCCAACTTCAGTCGCCAAAATTGGATAAGTCTTCCTGAGATTAAAGTATTTTGTATTAGTTATGTATATGACCTAGAGGCCATTATTGTACATATGATGTATATTATAGTGGATGCTTGGATATATATAGAGAGGACTTTCTTACTCGATATGATAGTATGCTATCTGGTTGCTCTTTGTCTTAATATGTTGACTTGTATTGTGTTACTGTCTTGCTCTCACATGTTGATAAAGCCCGTAGGATGTGTACTTGACTACTAGGACTATGATGGAGATCATACTAGTAAGGCCAGGGTAGTCTACAAGTACATCCTATAATTGTTTCTAGTCGAGGGTGTATCGAGACAGGGCATCGATACTCCAGAGTAGACTAGCGTATACGCTTCTTGACCCATATGATGGGAGATGGATGATCCTACATCCATTAGTGTTTGACATCAAAGATGGTATACGGGTGCTCAGTGGAAACTGGGTACACTGAATGGACTCGCCGAGAACTCCTAGTTGGTATTATACCTATCGTCAGATAGCAGTTCTCTGCTTACACTGGTATAGGTTAGTCTAGACCCGAGATCGTCATAGAGACTTGTGTGATTCCCACTGTGCTTTGATTTCCACCTTGCCACGTTCATGAGAACGTGCAAAACGGTGGCTTTTGGGTGCAGTCCCGAATCACATGGAGGCAATGAGCGATAGGAAGGGTTTCGTCTTTCCCGGTATTGGGGGTTGATATTGTGCTGTGCTCGATTGGCTATAACAGGAAGTCCCTGGCCAGGGCTGATATGGAGATTTACTGGTAAGTGTTATCAGTAGTTTCTCGACCCGTTATGAGCCTCATATCGACACGACTTATTGGTTACTGGGGTATGACGTTTACCACCCCTAGACTAGGCAGAGCCGGGAGATGCTATCTCAGGGTCATCCCTTGGTGTGTTCAATGTACCATCAGCGGTTCACGACATATCAGACGAAGAGACCGAACGGTGGTAGTGTTACTGATTGGATTCGCAGGAGTATGGATAGGCTTGCTTGTTGATCTTCTGATCGCTCAATACCCGGGTGGCCGTTACGTTTAGCCGACCGGTTGCGGCTTGCGGGTGTTTGATATGATCATCACCTACTGCCGGCGTATTGACAAGTCTTTAGAGTCCTACACAGAGGTTTCCTGGCTTAGGCGAAACGGAGTAGGAGCACATATGTGATATGTGCGGGACCGAGATTAATGCGCGTATGTGATACAACATTCTATTCTCGCGATATGTGACATTGGCCGGTTATATGTGATATAACCAGGTCATCGGATCAAGTGCTGATTCGATGAAATGATACATATTATATTAGTCGGTTATATTTGATATAGCCTGATTATTAAATCAAGTATTGATTTAATAATTTAATGTATAAATATATATTTGATATATTAAAATTACATTAACTAATATATGCTCACTAAAATATTTCTTTTTCTCACTTTTGATACATTTAACATATATGTGATATATGTTTATTGTATTATTTCTTTTGTTACATAAATATTATATATGTGATATATAATATTGTGACATGCTAGGTTATACATGCTATTTTTGTGTATGAGAATGATACCATGCTTTATGATAATGTTATGTTTATATTTATTTTAGATAATTCAAAACAACTTGGAATTATGTCATGGTTGAGCTTGGATGAAGCTTGTAGAACCATTGACTAAAGTCCACTTGTTTTGTTTTTTCCTAAGATATTTATTAACATAACCCTAATCAATTAGCCATAGTTTATTCTCTACAGTGGTTAGCCATGACATAAACCCATGGTTGCATTTCTAACCTCATCTATTCTCATTTTTATTCATCTTCCTCCTCCTTCATCTCCTTCAAGCTCTCTCTAGGTTTTCAGGAGATAAGGAAAAATAGTGAGAAAATAAATTCTAAAGTGAGCAAAATTCCTACTTCATCATTCTCTTCTAAACTAGCCATTTAGATTAGGGTGTTAGCTTCACTAAATTCATATTAGTGAAGAGATAGCTTGAGTTCGTGTTTCCTCGAAATAGATCATCTTGGATTTCGAAGACTACAAGCAAGCATGCATCATTCACCTTGTGGAGCTTCTCAAGAGTCCGGGAGTTCTTTGATCGCGGCGAAGGGACCACTATAAGGAGCTATAGAAGTGAAGGAACGGACTACAAAGGTTGTAATCCCTAATCACTTAGTTGTAAAGTTGTTTACATTTTATTTCCGTATGATTCTCTAGTAAAAGATCTAGGTTAGGGTTCTTTATAGCATGGCACATTTTAAATTTGGCATGGACGATGCCACCTGAAACCTTGCTGTCGTGCTTAGGAAACCTACATTTTGGATCTCCAAATAGACAGAGTCTCTATACCCATGACTTCCCAAACTAATTGACCAGAACGATATCCATCACACATCTCCTAAGTCAATCTTAGTCTTCCGAAAATGACTAATGATTCTTAGATGGTCCACCATGATCTCTCCCCTCAATCTGGAATTTGGTTCAAGGGTACATCTCTCCACACCTCTGATACATGTCGTTGTAATTCTTCAACGTCTTTAGAGAGTTGGAGGGTCCCGACAACCAATAATTGTTGGGTGCACTCCCAAACCGATGAGCACATCCCACTGTGGACCGTAATGTCCTTAAACTAATGATGAACCGTAACGTACTTAAACTAAAACAATGGAGCCCAAATGCTCTTTTGTTGGGTTTGAATGATCCCAAAATTCTGTTGAGTAGATCTTAGTCTAAAATCAGACTAACGTATCCTCAACAAACATTTAAGTTGATCTTAATCTTAAACGAGATTAACAATCCTTAAATCAAACCAAACCCAAATCTAAGAATATACGGATTTGGACTAATCCACATCCTACGGGCGACAATATAAATTAGTCTTCGTATACAATGCACGGATAACCAAAAATAAAACAAACACACACGACACGAAGTGACCTTCTAGACCAAGAGAAAGTGGTTATCACTACGCAGTAGCGTAATTAACTGCTAGGGCTTGCGCCTGCAGGAAAGAGCGCCCCCACAATCAAAATCCCTCCCAGAAATGAGAGGGAATCTGACGAAATCTGATACAACGGTCGCATCCGTCCAAACCTCCGATACACGGTGCAATAAATTAACTTGGCATCTTCGGAGAGGTGGAAGGATAAACCCAAATAGCATCTGCCCCCAAATTCAGGCAAGACGACCTACGGGGTCCTGTCTCTCGTTTTCGGCGGTAAACAGATTCTGGCACGCCTGGTGGGACCTTTTGCTCTTTCCACTCCACACTTCGTGTGTCGTGTTCGCGAACAAATCGCGGTTTAATATGGTTGCCCTTGGATTTGAAGTACTAAGATTTGGTGTCTTGCTCCTATGCAGAAGAGAAGATAACATCAATGGCTTCCAACTGCACATGCAACAGCAACTCCCACTCCGTCCCCGTCGGAGGAGTGACTTACGGGCCCCAAGCGGCCTCCATATTTGCAATGCCCGTGGAGCAGGTGACTCAGGCCACCACTGGATTGTTCTTTGGGATCATGATCCCACCAACAAGCTTCAGCGCTCCGGTGCCATCACAGGAAGCTCCGAAGAAATCGGTCTTCGATCGGCTTGCAACCACCGCGGTCCCTCTCAACGGGTTTTCCAAGTCTCCTACCACAGTCTTTAACAGACTGAGCCAAACCTCCAATGGGCCTGCAAAGAGGCTCGTAATACCTGAAGGGGTTATCCCAAAGCGGATAGCCATTCCAGTTCCGGCAGATGAAGTCGTCAAAGAGGCTTCTCCTGCTAAAGGATTGGTTTTCGCAAGGCTGGCCATTTCAACTTCTGCTACGGGTGAAGTCGTCAAAAATGCTTCTCCTACCAGAAAGTCAGCCTTTGAAAGATTGATCGTCCCCTCCCAACGGACGTCAGTCTTCGACAGGCTGACACCAGCTGTTGCCCTTCATCAAAGCAGGGGGCACGACGAAGCCATCCCCATAACGGAGGCAATCCCATCTGCACGACATGCTCGACGTCGCCACTGGCGCCGGGTGAGAAGAGATGGGGGCAACTCCCCCTCTAGACTTACCCCACCAGCTCCAATGGTGGAAATTGACGCCGTTGTTTCAACTGGGAATAGCTTTGATCCGCTCAGGAGGGTGCGAAAGAACTCTACAACCGCTGTACTGAAGAAGTCGCCTCTACATGTTGAAAACACGGTACAGGCGAAGCCGGAAAAGCCCCCTCACCGGCTGTCCTCCTGAATCCACAGAGTCTGGCGGAAAGTTCAGTATTCTGTGATCAACAAGGACTATTCTCGTCGACCGAAGAAAATGAAGGTTCGACAAGAGGGAAGTCGTCCCTCTAGCATGCAGAGAGGGACTTCTCGGGCGCCTGTTACAATAGCTCCTTTGAATTCGGCCTCCCACAAAAAGAGAAGGCCTGAGAATCTCCCACCACTGACGGCAAATATCAAAGGCAGTGGACCCAAACGCCCCAAGTCTGGGGGCATGGTAGTACACACTGTGTACATGGCTTCTTGGAAAGAGGAAATCCATACTTCCACGGGTCATCGACCACTCACACGGTCTGTGACAAAAGCTCAAGAGCAGCAGTAGAAGTTCCAAGAGATGCTAATGAAGATGTCAGCACTCACTGGGCAAAATGAAAGCCCGGAAGTATCGTCTGAACAGCGCCGGGAGCAGGAGACTGATACGGATTTCTTGCGAAGGGTGTTGGAAAGGAAGGATAAGGAGGCCGCGAAACAGGCCGCCAATATAAAGCAGATGGCGCTTCTGTTCCAAGACATGGTTGGGATGATGATCTAGCCGGAACCTCCAGCTAAAGACCCTCCGATAATTATCGAAGACAACAGAGGGGAAACGTCAAATCCTCCACCGGCTTTCTTAGCAGCTAAGGAAGAAACAATTTCCAAGGCTTCCCTTGATGACTACATAGCTCAAAAAATACGAGCTCATCAGGCAAGCGAAGCGGTTGGCCAAGTCGTCAGAACTGGGCGACCTTATCCAGGCTGGTACGATCAAATCAAGTACCCGCCGGGATATACGATCCTTAAATTCCACGTATATAAGGGGGCCGGCAATCCCCATCAGCACGTCGCTCAGTTCAGAGCTCTATGCGGCAATACTGGAGGTGACGACAAACTGCTGCTTCGCCAGTTCGTCGACAGCTTGACGGAGACAGTATTTGAATGGTACTTGGAGCTTCTGAATGACTCCATCAAAACATTTACAGAAATGGAGCTACTGTTCACACAGCGTTTCACAATCACAAGCGAGCGCACCCCGATCATCGCATTAATCAATGCCAGGGTGAAGCCGGGAGAAACCTGGGTTCAATACGCAATTCGGTGGCGGAACCTATGGTCAAAGTGCGAAAAAGGTATAGAAGAAGCTCCTGCCGTGGGTATGTTCGTGGGGACCCTTGATCCTCAGGCGACTATATCCCAATTTATGATGTTCTTTAAGCCGACCACCTTTTAGGCCTTGATTGACAAGCTGGCTCAAATGGACCAGATGGGCCATAGGCCGTCCTCTTCAAAAACGGATCTCTGGAATGAAAAGGGCAAAGGGAAAACGACCTTCGTTGCCAATGCTCAACAACAACCGAGTGACCCGAAACCGGTTGCTCGCCAAAATAACCAACCACGATCCCTTGAAGAGAAGTTGAGACGTCCTTACTCGTTTCCTAGAGATAAGACGAAGAGACTGTTCGAACTGACGGTGCGTAACAGGCTCATCACTCTGCCGGATCCGAGACACCCACTGCATCCTGGTGACGTCAACAGTCCCAACTACTGCCCCTACCACAGAGTAATGGGCCACCCAATTGAGGATCGCTACGTCTTCAAAAACTAGGTCGAGGGCCAATACCAACAAGGAAAGTTTGCGCTGTCCAAAAACTGAAGGGTGAACCTACCGCAGAAGCACGCTCCTGAAAAAGGTGGACACGATGGGGGAATCATGCTTGTTTGTAGAAGAAGCTCCTTGGGAAGTGGTCCTTTCAGCTAAAACTAAAAGAATGCTAAAGGATCTTCTAGCATGTCCGGCGATCAAATGGAAAAGCCCGCTGGAGCCCGAGATCATTGAGGGGATGCTTAAACCGCTCCTAACACCGAAATATGGTAACGGTAGGCAAAACACCCAGGTCAAGCCTTCGAAGTCTTCGAAAGGAAAGAAGAAGACCAAGAAGCCCATACAGCCTGACGACAAGCGCACGGACCTGCAAAAATACATCGACGCGTTGGAGGAGTACAACCAAAAGGTGCGGACCCCGGTCACTTTCGAAGAGTTTCTCAACCATATCCTTGAGAATGGAGACAGTAACATTAATGAAGGAAACGACTCGTCAGAAGAACTTGATGATTATGTAGCGAATTGCCACATGGTTTCTCATTCGTCGTTAAATGATGAAGAAACCACCTCGGCGTCGGAAAGAAACGCAGAAGAACTGGGGGCAGGATCGGCGCCAAAATCCCTGAAACTGTCAGAAGACCCAATTGACATGCTGCTAAACGAAGCCCTTCAAAAGAGCAAAGCTGACCGAGAACGTGAAACGACCATATACGAAAAGGCCAAGTGTCGGCGTCAGGATGAAGAGGCTGCGGTAAGGATGAGTCATAAAGTACTCCACCCAAACCAAAGCACACCTGCTACAAGTAAGAGCAGGATCAAAGCGGAGAAGCAGTTCTCCAAAGCCCTATCAATGGGAATGAAGCTGCCCCCTCTCATGGAAAACACTCCCGGGAGTACGTGCCTCGACGAAGCGGATGTACATCCGAACTACTGCTTATACCATCGGAGGGTTACACACCCCACCAAAGAGTGCAATGCCTTCAAGAAGTGGTGGCAAGGGTACGTTGCCTACCGATAACACTTCAAACGGATGAAGTGCAAAGCTCATCGGCAACAAAGAAGCGCGACAAACGAGCGTGAAGGAACGGCTGACAACTGCCATATGATTGATACCAGTTCGACAAAAGGAAAATCTCAAGTTCTTACATTCGGAAGCGATTTTGAGGAAGAAATAACCCTCGGCCCTTTCTTCAAAGAATCAACCTCTGGAAAAGAAGAAGAAGAGAAGAAATGCGAGAACATTCAGCTGCGTAACCGTACGTTGCCTGAAAAGAATTTCGGGCCTACAAACAAGGGTTCTAACAAAAGAGACATGTTTCCCCCAATCGGATAGCAGAGTACTATTTAAAATTTCAAAATTTGAAATTTGAAATGAGGCAGCGCCTCATAAGAGCGCTCGCGCCAAGAGCGCCAGCGCTAGGAGTCAAAGACTTTGAGGCAGCGCTCATGTGCAAAGCACGAGAGCACTGAGCTAAGAGCGCCCGCGCTAGGAGTCAAAGACTCTGAGGCAGCGCTTACGTGCAAAGCACGAGAGCGCTAGCGCTAAGTGCGCCAGCGCCAAGAGCGCTAGACTCTGAGGCAGCGTTCACGTGCAAAGCACGAGAGCGCTAGCGCTAGAACTAAATGTTCTCCACTCTTGGATCAAAAATCCAACGAAGATGATTAAAATCGTCAAATTACCAAAATAATTTTTTTTGTGGAAATACTCCTCAAATCTTTCCAAACAGGAAAGATTGTGCTCTGTAAATCAGAGCACCGTTCGATCAAAGATCCAAGGGTGATTAAAAATCACCAAGATACAGAATAAGTTCTGTATGGGAAAATATTTTTCCAATCTTGTTAAAATCAAGAAGATTGCTTTCTGTAAAACAGAAGCCCTTGGATCAAAGATCCAATGGTGGGAAACATTCCCCAATCTCTCAATGAGGGATTTCCCTAACTGATTCAACAAATCAGCCTTCCCTATATAAAGGACCCAAGACTTCAAGTCTGAAAAGGAAGAACCCCCTCATAAGTTTGAAGTTTTCAGAAAAGAAAAAGGGTGAAGAGCAAGCTCTGAGAAGAAGAATTTCTTCAAGATAAAATAGAGATCAAAGCATCTCATAAAAAAAGAAGAAGAACTTAGTTCTTTTTCTAGATCATAGATCTATAAGACAGAGGTCTTTCACAAAAAGAGATCATTACATCTCATCATAAAGGGGGGGGGGAGAAGAACTTAATTCTCTTCAGATCACAGATCCATAAAGACAAAGTCTTTCACAAAAAACATAAGAGATTGTAATATCTCCTATAAAAATAAGAATCTTGTTCTTAGAGCCACGAGACAAAGTCTCCTATAAACGAGAACTTAATCCTCAGAGCATAAAATTGATCAAGAGCGCTCTGCACTCATTGGCTGGCGCTCTGCGCCAAGCGCGCCACGTGCTCCTCACGTGTGCGCTATTTCACAAGAAGCGCTCTACACTCATTGACTGGCGCTCAAGCGCCAAGCGCGCCACGTGCTCCTCACGTGTGCGGTATCTCACAGGAAGCGCCTTAGCACTCTAAGTCTGGCGCTCAGCGCCAAGCGCGTCACGTGCTCCCCACGTGGGCGCTGAGGGAATATAAACTGTTTTTTAAATAAAACCCCAGAGCCATAATGTGCTCAACACTCAATAAAAGACAAAAAGGTTGTCAGAACCCAAACCAATGCTCAACATTGTTAAATAAAAAAGGACCGAGCCTAATTAAATGTTCAACATTTTAACTGAGTGGGCCGAGCCCAAGTTGGCCACATATCCCCAATTCAGATTAATTGAGCCCATATGCTCATAAGTCTATTTAACTGATGTTAGTCCCAAACTTGACTACAGATCTCCCAACCAACATTGGTTTAAGGGTACATCTCTTCACACCTCTGATATATGTTGTTGTAATTCTTCAACGTCTTCAGAGAGATGGAGGGTCCTAATAACCAATAACTTTTGGCGCATCTCCAAACTGTTGAACCAAAATCACATAGACTATGACGTCTTTAAACTGGACTATGATGTCCTTAAACTTTACGGACTATGAGGTCCCTAAACTCATGAACTATATGAAGGGTTACCCTAGCATCTCGGCCAACATCCATGGCCAATTGCGGAACAAAAATTTTAAAACGAACAAAAACTTGGCGCTAGACTAAACCTTAACCGGATCTTTAACCATAAACCTAGTTTAGCAAAAAGAGTTCTATCTACTGTGAAACATGGTATACTAAAAGAATCGAGTCCTTCGGTCTTCGTTCTTCATCCTTAGCTCCTTGCATCCACCTTGAACATTCTTGAACTCCAACTCCGGCTCCATCGGTCCTCCGGGATCGAGCTTGTTCTCCGGCCTCCTTTTGTCGTAGATGATCCACCCGGGGAGTATGATCCATGGCTCTAGCTCTTTGCAATATGTCAAAAGAGCAACTAGAGAACTTGGGATGCTAGTCCAAGTGGTCTAGGATGTAGTGGGGTTGTCTAAGTGTTTGCTATCTCTTTTCTAGCCTCTTCACTTGTTTCTCAACATATGAGAGTGTTAGTGAAGAGGAAGAAGATGAAGATGGAGGAAAGCAAGAGGAGGGAGGAACTTGAGAGAAAAATGGGAGCTCAATGAAAAATGAAGCATAGCATGAAAGAGAAAATCAATCCAATGGTTTTGTATATCAATTCTTTCATTAAACAACTAGCAACCATACTTCAATAGTAATTCCAAAATGAATTATAAATTTATTTGGCTACTATTGAAGCATGGTCACCTCTTTTCCTCCCATACCCTTTACTTTACACCTCATTTCCAATTATCAAATAAAAGGAAAAAACATAATGAGGTGTCCACCTTCTAGAAGGAAATCTATAATAAATACGGATTTTAGTCTACCGTACATATGTACCGGCAATCAGATAAAAATCCGAACGCCCAAAGAGATAAAATAACACGAAGAACATAATACTAGAATATATATATCGAAATACATATACGTAAATTATTAAATCAATACCTGATTTAATAATCCAGCTCAAACCCGAGCCGGCTAGTATTACAAACTGTCCGATCGAAAATCCGAGTACCAAGTACATCAATTGATCGAACCCTGCACGTATCCAATACGGCTACTACATCGTTTTGCCTGGATCAGGGAAACCCTCTGTGTGAGACTCTAAAGACTCGATAGTACTCTGGCAGTGGGTTTAACCACAAGCACGTCAGCGGCACTAACTGTACGTAACGGCTGCCCAAGTACCTGTCGAAAAGGAAGGCCGACGAGCAAGCTCGTCCGAACTCCTACTGAGCCTATCCGTGACAATATCCTATAGTCCGGTCTCTTCGTCAAAGAGTATCGCATACTGGGTCTAGGGGATGGTGAACGTCAGACCCTAATAACCTTATAAGTCATGCCGATGTGGCTCAGGACCAATCCGGGAAACTACTGATAACCAATCAGTAAATCCCAACTTCCTTAGCCAAGGTCTTATGGTCCTGACCAATCGAATCACAGTGCGATATCAACTCCCTATACCGGGAGAGACGAATCCCCGACAATCGCTCACTGCCTCCATGTGGCTCGGGACTGAACCCAACCAAAACATGTTTGCACGAATCAGTAGAGCCGTGGTAGGGTAGTGATCAAAGTTCAGTGGGAACTCACACGAGACAAATGTCAATCTCAGGTCCAAAGACTAACCTGTACATATGTCACCTGAGAACATCCATCTGACAATAGGTATAGTACCATATGGAAGTTCTCGGCGAGTCCGTCCAGTGTACTCACACCCAGTGAGCACCTGTATATGATCTTAGGTGCATCAGACCAATGGCTGCGGGACCAACCATCCCCCCGACGGGGGTAGAAACGTATACACCAGTCTACTCTGGAGTATCAATGCCCAGTCTCGATACTCACGCGACTAGGGACCATTTAAGGTTGTGCTTATGGACTACCCTGCTTGATTGATAAAATAATTCTTATTTGTGTAAATCGAACAAAGCGAATGAGTTTCTTTGTGTCGGTAATTAGAATGTATAGAATCACAACCAAAAATTATTTTGACCGCAATCAAACTACGGTGTCAATTGTAGTTCATGAATGAGTGCGGATCGTCCACAGGGATTGCACGATTCGTTTGTATTATGATATGCTTGAATTGAAAATTTAAGCTAAGATAAACGAAAACATGATTCAAGAATTTTGATTTTCAAGTGTCACTATTCTATTCAAGAATCAAGAAAATGTTAAACAATCAAGAATCGGTGTATCGATGATATTTCCAATCAACAGTCAAGAATCTAAAAGAGGCTCGTAGGAATCGATCAGATCTATAGACGTGATGTAATCTCAAGATTTCGTGTTCTTGTCCTTCGAAGGATTGATACTAGATCGATGATGATCGACGAGAGTTAGGGCTTTCTTGATGAAACTAGGGTTTCATCTTTTAACCCTTGTTCTTTCGTCGATATCATTCCTTTTCTAGCCTCTACCAAATTCAAGAAACGATCGTAACTCCCCAATTTCGAGCGATATCAATCAAGAAAGCATCGCAACGAATTGGGTTGTCGGTTCTTGAACTTGCTAGGGTTTACAAAACTCGTAGGATTCAAGAATCGATTTAAGATACATTACATCATCATTCTATTGATCGTCTCGACTCCTCGACGAGCGGAGTATTACTCAAACATCATCACACAGAAAGTATTCAAGAATTGAAAAGATATCATGATACGAGAATTTAAAGAAAACAAGATAAAAGAATATCACCTTTTATTTATATCAACAATTTGATTACAGTCGCTCAAGAACTACAAGAGGAAGAATTAAATTGTCGACTTGGCTTTGCTCGGCTCCGTGAGTCGCGAATCGGCTTGGACCACTTGCTCTGTTGAAGACCGGCTCGGCTCCTAAAAGGTTGCAAGGCTTCTTGCTTGAATGGGTACTCGGGATCTTGGCTTTTGATTGGAATTAGGGTTAGGGTTTCACACAAATCATCTCACTAGATTTGTGGAAGAAGAAGATGAGATAAGAGATGAAATGGCTCTAGTTTGATACTAGATTGGGGGATCCTTTTTACCCTAGGTTTAGGCTTCTATTTATAGACTTCTCAAACCCTAGGTTTAGGTTTGAAATGGTAGTTCCGTCCAAAAGTTTGTTGAGTCTTCAAGAAGATAGTTTGTTAGGAGTTAGCTTAGGGTTTAAGCTAGGTTTAATTAGGCTTGGAAACTCTTGTTTGCTGATCTGGCAGAAACCCCTGGAGTCTTCTGGAAACTGAGATACATTTCTGAGCAGTGGGCCCTGAGAGAAGCATTATGGTACAAAGATCAAGTGCTGACGTGGCAGGAAGGTCGCGGAACTGCGGCACAAGCAGGCTATGGCCGCGGTTCCGCGGCCATGTTGGAGGCTTGGGCCTTGATTCTTCTGGTGATGCTTTGTACTGTATTTTAGGGCTTTCTTTGATATGTTGATTTGCAATTGCTCCTTTGTAATGATACCAGATTTGAAGTTAGTGAGTTGACGTATCTTTGAGCGGTGTAAATTTGAGCGAGCTTCTCCTTTTCCTGCACAGACTTCGAAACACGGGTTGCGACATATAGAAATATTGCGATGCCATGCAATGCAGTCAATTTCCCTAGAAATGCCGGTTTTAAAGTCTAATACATGTAATCTGATAATGTGTGATAGATTTGCTAATATGTGAAATACGGATACCGAACACTTCTATATGAATGCAAATGATGAGGAAATTGTCGGCTAAAATATACAATATTTTCGACTAATCAAATTCCCCCAAACTTAATTTCGATCGTCTCGAGCGAATGTTTTATTAAAAAGAGAAGGAGAAAATAAAGAAAGAGAAAAACTAACTAGCACACTTTCGTAGGCAACACGATTGCACTGAGCACGTGCAACAAGCCTTTAAACCTCCAGGTGTCCCTAGTAGGAGGAGTGTTGTCTCCTGAGGGTTTTCAGCGGATTGCACCCACAAAATCCAATAATAAAAAGAAGATCATGAATATTACATTTAAAGAAAAGAATTGTAAAACAAAAGCCTTGAAAATTAGGGTTTCCAACTAAGCTAGCTTTTCGGTTGTCATGAGCCCTATCTTAATGGTCATGAAAAAATGTTAGAAATCACGTCCTCCCTCAATAAAACATCGTCTTATTTTTCATTCCTATCTGTATTCCAAACATCGATCATATCACCCTGCGTGTGTGTAAAGACATCCCTACACCCGGAGAATTCAATTCAAGCTATCATACTCTTGCCCATCAGCCTCAGTACTTTTTAATTAATGAATATTTAGATGAGATTGCTCACACACTTTCATGCGACCGTTAATACTTCTTGAGGTACTAACCGAACGATTACTCCTGTGCTTGCTTACTTGGTGTATTTTCCTCGTCTTGCACCACCTTAGGCATAGCAGTGACTCCCAGACCAGTTGGCCTTAGGACACTAGGTGAAGAAGCACCCTCGCTATATATTTTTTTTATTGCCTTTGGTGATAACAAAACCAGTGTCCATTTTTCTCACCACTTTATATTTTTTTTATTCACTTTTCTTTTTATTTCCTTCATACATTGGCTTTAAGACAAGAGCATTTCAAGGTATTCTCTACTATCTCAGGCTTCAAGACGTGTGTAAGTGCGAATAGCAGGGTAGCAACGTTCAAAATGTTTGGCTTCCAGAATAGAAACTATTTTTCAGACTTATTTTTATCCTCAGATTAGTGACGTCCTTCATCTTACTAACCCTTGGGACAACGGCTCATAACTACTTATTACTAGTTCGTATAAGAAAACTTATAATTTTCTTAGTTTTCTTAAATTTTTCTAATCTCATGGATGTAACTTTTCACTATCTAAACTTTCATTATCTTATTTATATACAAAAAAGTGTAAATATTAAAATTATTTTTATACTTGAAAATTTTTAAATTTTTATGGGTTTTGAAATTTTTTCAATTTTTATAGATTTTTAAAGAAATGTTTTGTGCTTATGCAGATGATATGCAAATGATGCGAAAATAAGCACAAACCTCCCCCAAACTTGTTTTCAACAGTGTCCTCACTGTTGCCAAATGCTATACCTACAAAACTGTAAGCCTGGGGGAAATTATTAGTGGGGGCAAAATATATAAGTGAAGAACTTCCCCCAAACTTACTCTTTTCACTCACCTTCATTCAAAAAAAAAATGATGCAATGATATACTGGACATGAAGGTGAGACGGAGGAATTTTAATCCAAATAAACTGCTCTTGTAAGAACAAGAGCTCCTCCGTGGGGTCAGTGGAAAAATACGGCTTTAGTCTATGTCCATTTACTTTGAAAAAGGTGCCGTTTTTAACATTTTCTACTTCTACTGCCCCGTGCGGGTATACATACCGCACAACAAAAGGTCCCTTCCATCGAGATCGGAGCTTACCCGCGTGAAGGTGTAATCGTGAATCATAAAGAAGGACTTGTTGACCAGGTGAAAATGTTTTCCTCAAAATGTTTTTATCGTGAAAAACCTTAGTCCTATTCTTTGTGATTACAGTGTTATCATAAGCTTCATCGCGGAGTTCGCTTAGCTCATTAAGTTGCAGCTTCCGAAAGTTGCAAGCAAGGTTTAGATCAAAATTTATTTCTTTTATAGCCCACAATGCTTTATGCTCTATCTCGACAGGTAAATGACATGCTTTCCCGAACACTATCCTATATGGAGACATTCCTAGGTCGGTTTTATATGCAGTTCTGAATGCCCAAAGAGCATCCGTCAGTTTGGTCGATCAGTCTTTTCTATTTTTAGCAACAGTTTTCTCCAGGATAAGTTTGATTTGTCTGTTTGAGATTTCAGCCTGCCCGCTTGTTTGGGGATGATAGGGTGTAGAAAGTCGGTGGTTGATTGAGTATTTTCGCATCAGAGTCTCAAAAGATCTGTTGCAGAAATGTGTCCCATTATCGCTAATGATAGCGCGTGGGTGTCCAAATCGCGAAAAGATATTCTCTTTCAAGAACTTAATGACAACTTTCTTGTCATTAGTGCGACATGGAATGGCTTCTACCCACTTGGAGACATAATCAACCGCCAGCAAAATGTACAAATTCCCAAAGGAGTTGGGAAAATGACCCATAAAATCAATGCCCCAAACATCGAATATTTCAACAACCAAGATGGGTTGCTGAGGCATTTCATTCCTCTGGGATATTCTACCCGTATACTGACATTGTGTACAGGTTTTGCAATACTCAAATGCGTCCTTGAATAAGGTCGGCCAATAAAATCCACATCGCAAAACCTTTTCCGCTGTCTTTCTAGGACCAAAGTGACCCCCACAAGCCTGATCATGACAAAATGAAAGAACACTCTTGAACTCTTCATTCGGGACACACCGGCGAATGATCTGATCAGGACAATATTTAAACAAATAGGGCTCGTCCCAGTAAAAGTGTTTTACTTGGGAAAGAAAACGATATTTGTCCTGTTTTGACCAATCGCTCGGTATTAGTCCCGTGGCATGATAGTTCACAATATCCCTGAACCATGGTTCAACTGATATGCTCAAGAGTTGTTCGTCAGGGAACGAGTCATTGATCGGCAGGGTCACAGGGGAAGAAATGATGCGTGACAGATGGTCAGCTGCTACGTTTTCACATCCTTTCTTATCTTTGATAACAAGATCAAATTCTTGTAACAGTAGGATCCAACGTATTAGTCGACCTTTTGCATCTTTCTTCGCCAGAAGATGTTTTAAAGCGGAATGGTCAGTATACACAACTATAGGTGAGCCAATTAAGTAAGGCCTGAATTTTTCTAATGCAAATACAACCGCTAAAAGTTCTTTCTCGGTGGTTGTATAATTGATTTGCGCATCATTCAAGGTCTTACTTGCATAGTATATCACGTGTGGCATCTTTTCGATGTGCTGTCCTAAGACTGCACCTACTGCAAAGTCGGATGCGTCACACATCAGCTCAAAGGGGTAGTCCCAGTTTGGTGATGATAGCACGGGGGCTGAAGTGAGTGAGTGTTTAAGTGAGTCGAAAGCTGTCTCGCAGTCCGAGTCAAAATGGAAGGTCGTATCCTTGGCCAAGAGAAGAGTTAAAGGTCTAGCAATTTTGCTAAAGTCCTTAATGAATCTCCTATAAAAGCCCGCATGGCCAAGGAAAGAGCGAATATCTTTGACGCTTTTGGGATGAGGGAGGTTTTGAATGACATCTATCTTAGCTCTGTCAACCTCAATGCCTTTCTGTGAAATGACATGTCCAAGTACTATTCCTTCTTGGACCATAAAATGGCATTTTTCCCAGTTCAAAGTCAAGTTCTTCTCTTTGCAACGAGTAAGAACAGCGTCAAGATTTGCTAGGCAATCGGAAAAAGAGTCTCCAAAAATCGAGAAATCTTCCATAAAGATCTCCAGAAAATTCTCTACCATATCAGAGAATATCCCCATCATACACCGCTGAAAGGTAGCGGGAGCATTGCATAACCCAAAGGGCATGCGACTGTAAGCAAAGATACCAAAAGGACAAGTAAAAGTGGTTTTATCTTGATCCTTTTTGGCGATGGGGACCTGATTGTAGCTTGAGTATCCGTCCATAAAACAATAATATTCTCGTCCTGCCAAGCGTTCCAGCATCTGATCAATGAATGGTAGAGGAAAGTGGTCTTTCCTCGTGGCAGCATTGAGTTTTCTATAATCAATACATACACGCCACCCAGTTTGGGCGCGTGTCTGAATCAACTCATTTGCCTCATTGGTTATAACTGTGATGCCGGATTTCTTAGGAACGACATGTATAGGACTCACCCACTGGCTATCGGAGATAGGGTATATAATACCATTATCTAAGCATTTGACGATCTCTTTCATGACCGCCTCCTTCATGACGGGATTCAACCGTCTCTGTGGTTCTCGGGTCGGTCTGGCATCATCCATCACATGTATATGATGTTCAACTATCAAGGGACTAATCCCTTTGATGTCCGCCATACTCCAACCAAACGCCTCTTTGTTAGATCTCAATACCGATAAAAGTGCATTTTCTTGCTCTGATGTAAGAGAAGCGGATATGATAACCGGTAAAGACTCATTCTCACCTAGATATGCATATTTCAGGTGAGAAGGTAAAATTTTGAGATCTAACTCAGGCAGAGAAATGATAGAAGGAGGGATCATTGAGTGATTTTTGGATCTACAAAGAAGCTCAGAGCCTGTGAAAGATACAGACTCGGGTGGAGAAAAGTCAGAAGTGCAGGACTCAAGTGTAGAGAAAGTGTCCTCACTAAGATCATGTGTGAAATCAAACAGAGATGTGGTATGTCATCGAGATCAGTAAAGCAAAGATCCTCAGCTCCACAACTATCGGGAGCGATCTCATGGACAGAGCACACATCTAAAATATGAGCAGAGGGTTCTGATGGCTGACTTCCAACTTTGTAGATATTTAGTTCAATGGTCATATTTCCAAATGATAAGTTCATTGAATCATTTCTACAGTTTATAACAGCGTTGGAAGTGGCAAGGAAAGGACGACCCAGAATCATCGGAATTTGGCCCCGGGGGTTTGCTACAGGATGTGTGTCAAGCACAATGAAGTCTACAGGGAAAACAAATTCCCCGACCTTTATCAATACATCCTCTAATTCACCCCTTGGTTTGGTGATAGATCGGTCTGTCATCTGGAGAGTGCAGTGAGCAGGTTTCAGCTCTCCAATCCCTAATTGCTCATAGACAGAATAAGGAAGCAGGTTAACACTTGCACCAAGGTCTAAAAGAGCACGATTTATGTTTTTACCCCCAATCGAAATCGATATTGTAGGACATCCTGGGTCCTTTCTTTTCTTTGGAAGCTGGGGTATAAAAGCAGTGCTGATATTATTAGACATGAAGACCTTCTTCGGCACTTGAGTCTTCCTCTTCCTAGTGCACAAGTCCTTAAGAATTTTCGCATAAGCGGGGACTTGCTGAATAGCATCTAGGAGAGGGATATTGATGTTAACCTGTTTGAACATTTCTATAATTTTCTCCATATGAGGACTCGTTCTATTACCCCTTAACCGGTTCGGGTAAGGAGCTTTCGCAATAAGCGCAGGGTCCATCACAGGAGAAGGAAGAGGGGGTAGACGAGGTCCCAAAAGAGGTGTGGGGACCGTCTGTGGAGAACTATAAGGGTTGGAAGAAGGTGTCGAGCCTAGTGGGAAATGGAGAATAGGCTCGCGAGAAAGTGGTGTGGTAGAAGAAGAAGGATCAGAAGGAGAAGTGTGTGTGTGTGGAAAGGTCTCAGCCGGGATGTTGATATGATTTTCAGTATCATCAATACCTTCCCCGACATGATTGTTCAGCACTCTTCCCGATCTCAACGTTGTGACGGCATTTACATTGTAATGCCCAGGATTCTGTAGGGGTTGAGAGGGAAGTTTCCCTTTTTCTCTCGCACTCATTTCGGCTTTTAGTCGTGCGATTTCAGCTTCCATCGTTCTGATACTCTCAGCTTGGGACGCTGAGTTTCTCTTTATCTCACCGACGGAAGATCTAACCTCAGCCGAAACCTCTATGAAATTTGACAAAAGTGATTTCATGGTTTGAGTGAATTGAGAGAACTCGTTAGAACAGGACTGCATAGGATTAGACTGTGCAGGAGTGTTGCCCTGGTTTTCGAAATTTTGTGACTGATAGGGGTGCTGAGTGAGTTGAAGGGGTTGCTGTTGTGGTGGAGGAAGAGCCCTTTGAAATTGATTCGTGTTTGGAACTGTGTTTTGAGATTGGTTTTGGTTCCAAGCAAAATTCGGGTGATTCCTCCAACGCTGATTGTACGTGGAAGAATATGGATCGTTTCGAGGTCTTTGAAATGCGGCATTAGAATGCTCGTGACCTTGAAACGCAGAGCTTAATGGACATTCTTCCGTTAAATGAGACGGATCAGAACAGCACCCACAAACAGTTTTGGGAAGTGACACTGGGTTTAGGGAGGCTGCTGCAAATTTGTGTTCCATAGCGTCGAGCTTCTTTTGCATTGCTGCCATTTCAGCTCGAACACCTATGGACACATCTATTTGGTGTATGCCACCCCTATTCAATGGTTGGGTTCCACTCTCCCACTGTAGTGATTTTTCAGCGAACTTTTCTAAATACTTCCAAGCTTCCCCATCATCTTTGGTCATAAAAGTACCTTGACACATGTTTTCAGGGCTCTGTTTAGTGTTTGGGTTAATGCCCTCATAAATGATTCGGCATAATTCCCATCTCGGGATGCCATGATGAGGACACTGAACCAATAGATCCTTGAAACGTTCAAAGCATTTTGAAAATGGTTCAGCTGGGAGCTGGGCAAATTGATTCAGTTCGCTACGGATTCGAGCTGTCTTTTGGATTGGGTAAAATTTCTTAAGGAATGCAGCGACGAATTCTTCCCAATTCGTAATAGAGTGTGCGGTAGTGTTATATAGCCACTTCTCGGCTATATCGCACAAAGTAAATGGAAGAAGTCGTAGACGCATCGCATCCACTGAAAGCTGTGACGTACCCATCATTGCGCATACGTTTTCAAATTTGGTAATGAAAACGTAAGCGTCCTCAGTCTCGAGTCCGTGGAATTTGGGTAAAAGATTGATATACTGGGGCTTAATATCTAAGTTATCCCCGTTGGCTGGTGGTGTGGATAAGCAGGTCGAAAGAGGACCTCGAACAGGGTAGCACCTCTCCTGGAGAGAGATGCGGGGTGGATTCTGCGCACCAACGGACGGCGGCAGATTAGGGTTAAAGAAGTTTGATGGATTCGGATCCATCGGTGTGGGTGTGGTAGTGGGTAAAGGAAAGGTAAATGGAGAAATATCGACTTCGGAGTCGATAAAGGGTACACGGACTAAACGGGCATTAGAATCCCGTGTCCAGCCTATCTTGCACTAAAATGGGTTAGTACAAGTGGCAGCATTGACTTATAATTAGGGGTAATGAATGCGGTGTTTGATTTTGAAAAAGGGACGGATTTTTGAAAATATGATGCAACACAACAAATGCAGCACACAAACCCTAGAATCTAGTGGTCACCTAGGTCCGGCTCTAGACCGCTCCTAACTGCTAAAAGACAAGTCGCAGGATAGAATCCTCCACTGCCTCTTTGTCCCCCTGTGGCCGGATAAGTGCCAGGTAAGTGGGAAGGTACTCCACTACATAAGTAGTGGGCCTAATTAAAAACCACTAGCCTTAGACACACTCGCCTTAGGCACCACAAGAAAACACGGATCATCAATGAATTACCCACGGCCTTCTCTTGTCCTAATTGAGCGCGGCAGTCCTTAGAGTCTTCTCTAGATTTCTTTTAGTTAATGAGGGTAATGCGGATGCAAGTTTTGCGATTTTCGGGGCCTAGGAAGGGTAATGAAATCCCCACCTAATTTGGATTTGGCAGTGCCCCTTAAATTCCGTATTAGAATGCAAACAACCAAGAAATCAAAATCACGCACAATTTTAATTTGCAATTTGCGGCGCTGCGATTATTTGCAAAGAATCCTGCAGCAAAGTGTTAGTTGGAGCTAAAAGAGGAGAGAGGGGAGAGTAAGAAGTTACCTGAAGCAATTTGGCAGAGAGAAGCCCCTACCCAGCCGCGGAACCGCCGCACTTGGGCACTCCCACCGCGGAAACGCGGTCTGTTGATGAGATCACCCCACCAAATTTCTTCAGAGAGTCTCTGTAGACTCCCTCAGCTCTCTGGTGTTTTCCAAAAATTTTCTTCAATTTCCAAACAGCTCCAGATTTCCTTGCAATGAACAACAGCAAATCGTTTAGGGTTTGCACGGATTTTGATCTCAAAAACAACAATGGAATAATTCTTTCAATTCAAACTATAATATGAAACGAATTAGCGCGCGATCCCCGGCAACGGCGCCATTTGATTGTAAAAGATTTTCTTGTTTGTGTAAATCGAACAAAGCGAATGAGTTTCTTTGTGTCGGTAATTAGAATGTATAGAATCACAACCAAAAATTATTTTGACCGCAATCAAACTACGGTGTCAATTGTAGTTCATGAATGAGTGCGGATCGTCCACAGGGATTGCACGATTCGTTTGTATTATGATATGCTTGAATTGAAAAGTTAAGCTAAGATAAACGAAAACATGATTCAAGAATTTTGATTTTCAAGTGTCACTATTCTATTCAAGAATCAAGAAAATGTTAAACAATCAAGAATCAGTGTATCGATGATATTTCCAATCAACAGTCAAGAATCTAAAAGAGGCTCGTAGGAATCGATCGGATCTATAGACGTGATGTAATCTCAAGATTTCGTGTTCTTGTCCTTCGAAGGATTGATACTAGATCGATGATGATCGACGAGAGTTAGGGCTTTCTTAATGAAACTAGGGTTTCATCTTTTAACCCTTGTTCTTTCGTCGATATCATTCCTTTTCTAGCCTCTACCAAATTCAAGAAACGATCGTAACTCCCCAATTTCGAGCGATATCAATCAAGAAAGCATCGCAACGAATTGGGTTGTCGGTTCTTGAACTTGCTAGGGTTTACAAAACTCGTAGAATTCAAGAATCGATTTAAGATACATTACATCATCATTCTATTAATCGTCTCGACTCCTCGACGAGCGGAGTATTACTCAAACATCATCACACAGAAAGTATTCAAGAATTGAAAAGATATCATGATGCGAGAATTTAAAGAAAACAAGATAAAAGAATATCACCTTTTATTTATATCAACAATTTGATTACAGTCGCTCAAGAACTACAAGAGGAAGAATTAAATTATCGACTTGGCTTTGCTCGGCTCCGTGAGTCGCGAATCGGCTTGGACCACTTGCTCTGTTGAAGACCGGCTCGGCTCCTAAAAGGTTGCAAGGCTTCTTGCTTGAATGGGTACTCGGGATCTTGGCTTTTGATTGGAATTAGGGTTAGGGTTTCACACAAATCCTCTCACTAGATTTATGGAAGAAGAAGATGAGATAAGAGATGAAATGGCTCTAGTTTGATACTAGATTGGGGGATCCTTTTTACCCTAGGTTTAGGCTTCTATTTATAGACTTCTCAAACCCTAGGTTTAGGTTTGAAATGGTAGTTCCCTCCAAAAGTTTGTTGAGTCTTCTAGAAGATAGTTTGTTAGGAGCTAGCTTAGGGTTTAAGCTAGGTTTAATTAGGCTTGGAAACCCTTGTTTGCTGATCTGGCAGAAACCCCTGGAGTCTTTTGGAAACTGAGATACATTTCTGAGCAGTGGGCCCTGAGAGAAGCATTATGGTACAAAGATCAAGTGCTGACGTGGCAGGAAGGCCGCGGAACCGCGGCACAAGCAGGCTATGGCCGCGGTTCCGCGGCCATGTTGGAGGCTTGGCCCTTGATTCTTCTGGTGATGCTTTGTACTGTATTTTAGGGCTTTCTTTGATATGTTGATTTGCAATTGCTCCTTTGTAATGATACCAGATTTGAAGTTAGTGAGTTGACGTATCTTTGAGCGGTGTAAATTTGAGCGAGCTTCTCCTTTTCCTGCACAGACTTCGAAACGCGGGTTGCGACATATAGAAATATTGCGATGCCATGCAATGCAGTCAATTTCCCTAGAAATGCCGGTTTTAAAGTCTAATACATGTAATCTGATAATGTGTGATAGATTTGCTAATATGTGAAATACGGATACCGAACACTTCTATATGAATGCAAATGATGAGGAAATTGCCGGCTAAAATATACAATATTTTCGACTAATCACTGCTCCCACAAGTATGATCGCCATCACACGCAGGTAGTCAAGCAAGATCCCAGGGGCTTTATCAACATGTAACCACAATATGTAATAACGAGTATGACATATGCCATGTTAAGATAAAGACAAACTACAATAGTTTACTACCGTATCGAGTCTTTATCAATATGTGCAAACCAGATATAACAATACAAATAAATACACATATCCCGATAAAGACAAGTCAAATAATATACTGTAAAACTGAGCAAAATTGTTCTGTACATACATATCCCTAGTCCATATGTATACATATACAATATTGGCCTCTAGGGCATATACATCCAACACTATGATGTCCATAAATATGGACCGCAACGTCCCTAAACTAAACTACATAGACTATAACGTCTTTAAACTGGACTATGATGTCCTTAAACTTTCCGGACTATGAGGTTCCTAAACTCATGGACTATGACGTCCTTAAACTGATGGACCGCAACGTCCCTAAGCTAAACCACATAGACTATGACGTCTGTAAACTGGACTATGATGTCCTTAAACTTTATGGACTATGAGGTCCCTAAACTCACGGACTATGATGTCCTTAAACTGACGGACCGCAACGTCCTAAAACTAACAACGGACCGCAACGTCCTTAAACTAAATTCTATAGACTATGACATCTCTAAATTATGGACTATGATGTCCTTAAACTCCACGGACTATGATGTCCTTAAACTTATGGACCGCAATGTCCCTAAACTAACACAACAGAGCCCACATGCTCTTTTGTTGGATCTAAATGATCCTAAAACCCCGTTGAGTAGATCTTAGTCTAAAATTAGACTAACGTATTCTTAACAAACGTTTAAGTTGATCTTAATCTTAATGAGATTAACGATCCTTAAACCCAACCCAAACCCAAATCTAAGAAAATACGGATTTGGACTAATCCATGCCCTACGGGCGACAACATAAATTAGTCTCCGTATACAATCCACGGGCAACCAAAAACAAAACAAACATACACGATACGAAGTGACCATCTGGAGAAAGAGAAAGTGGTTACCGTGATGCGGTAGCGTAATTAACTGTAGGGGCTTGCGCCTGCAGGGAAGAGCGTCTCCACAATAAAAAACCCCTCACAATGAGGGGGAATCTGACGAAGTCTGCTACATCAGCCGCATCCGTCTAAACCTCCGATACACAGTGCCATAAATCAACTTGGCATCTTCGGAGAGGTGGACGGATAAAACCAAATAGTATCTGCCCCCAAATTCAGGCAAGACGACCTACGCGGTTTCGTCTCTGTTTTCGGCGGTGAACAGATTCTGGCATGCCCGGTGAGACCTTTTCCTTTTTCCACTCCACACTTCGTGTGTCGTGTTTCGCGAATGAATCGCGGTTTTCTATGGTTGCCCCTGGATTCGAGGTACTAAGATTTGGTGTCTTGCTCCGCGCAGAAAACAGAAGATCAATGGCATTCAACTGCACCAACTGCAACAACTCCCACTCCGTCCTTGCTGGGAGTGACCTATGGGCCTCAAGCGGCCTCCGTTTTCACGATGCTAGTGGAACAGATGATGCAAGCTACCATCGGGCTGTTCTTTGGGACCATGCTCCCACCAATGAGCTTCAACGCCCCACGACCGTCGCAAGAAGCTCCGAAGTAGTCGGTTTTTGATCGGCTTACGACTACCGCGGCCCCTCTCAATGGGTCGCCCAAATCCAACGCCTCAGTCTTTAATAGACTGGGCCGAAACTCCAATGGGCCTGTGAGGAAGCCCGCGATACCTGAGGGGGTTATCCCGAAACGGATAGCCATCCCTCTTCCAGTAAATAAAGTTATCGGAGAGACTTCTCCTGCTAAGGGATCAGTCTTCGCTAGACTGTCCGCTCCAACTCCCGCTTCAGGTGAGATCACCAAAGTTGCTTCCCCTGCCCAAGGGTCAATCTTCGATAGGTTGGGCGCTTCTTCTCAGCGGACGTCAGTATTCAAGAGGCTGGCACCGGCAGCAACCCTTCACCAGAGCAGGGGGCATGATGAAGCCACCCCCAAAGCTGAGCTAATACCGTCTGCAAGGTATGCTCGACGTCGCCACTGGCGCCGAGTGAGAAAAGCTGGGGGCAGTTCTCCCTCTGGATTGACTCCACCAGCTTCGATGGTAGAAATTGATGCTGCTGTTCCAACTGGGAACATCTTTGAACCACTTAGGAGGGTGCGCAAAAACTCTCCAACTATTGTATTGAAAAGATCCCCTCCACCTATGGAGAGCGCTACAAAGGCAAAGCTGGAGCATCCCCCTCAGCGTCTGTCCTCCAAACTTCATAGGGTCTGGCGAAGGGCCCAAGATTCTGTGGTTAACCAAGACTACTCCCGCTAACCAAAGAAAATGAAGGTTCGGTAAGAGAAGGACCACCCTCCCGTACTACAGAAGGCGTCATCTACTTGGGTTCCTATTGCAATGGCCCCCTCAGCTTCAACTGCCCATAACAAGAGGAGGCCGGAGAAGATCTCTATGCCTGCGACAAAGCTCAAAGGCACTGAATTCAAACGCCCCAAGTCTGGGGGTATGGTGGTGCACACCATTTATATGGCTTCGGAAAAGAGGAAAGCCGTGCTTCTACGGGTCATCGACCGCTCACCTGATCAGTGACAAAGGCTCAGGAGCAACAACAACAAAAGCTCCAAGAGACGCTGACAACCATGGCCGCACTCACCGGGCCAAAAGCAAGCCCGGAGACATCGTCGGAGCAGCGTCAGGAGCAGGAAACTAATGCCGAATTCCTTCAAAGAATGTGTTCCCCGCCGACACACGGAGATGCGACCGCGCGGGTCCGTCTTGCCTGAATTTCGGGGCAGATACTAGTTGGTGTTGTCCGTCCACCTCTCCGAAGATGCTAAGTTGTTTATGGCACCATGTATCGAAGGTTTAAACGGATGCGGACGATATAGCAGACTTCGTCAGATTCCCCCTCATTTGAGGGGTTTTTGATTGTGGGGACGCTCTTCCCTGCAGGCGAAAGCCCCTGCAGTTAATTACGCTACTGTATCGCGGTAACCACTTTCTCCTTCTCCAGATGATCACTTCGTATCGTGGGTATTTGTTTTGTTTTTGGTTGCCCGTGGATTGTATACGGAGACTAATTTATGTTGTCGCCCGTAGGGCGTGGATTAATCCAAATCCGTATCTTCTTAGATTTGGGTTTGGGGGTTGGGTTTAAGGATACGTTAGTCTCATTTGGGACTAAGATCAACTTAAACGTATGTTAAGGATACGTTAGTCTAATTTTAGACTAAGATCAACTTAACGGGATCGTTTAGATCCAACAAAAGAGCGTTCGGGCTCTATTGCTTAGTTTAGGGACATTGCGGTCGATTAGTTTAAGGACATTACAATCCAATGTTAGTTTAAGGACATCTTGGTCTGTGAGTTTAAAGACATCACGGTCAAGGTTAAGGACATCATAGTCCGTGAGTTTAAAGACCTCACAGTCAAGGTTAAGGACATCATAGTCCGTGAGTTTAAAGACCTCACAGTCAAGATTAAGGACATCATAGTCCATGAGTTTAAGGACTTCAGAGTCCGTGAAATGTATGGTTGTCGGGACCCGTCACCTCTCTGAAGAAGTTGAAGGATTATAACGGCAAATATCAGAGGAGTTCAGAGATGTACCCTTAAACCGATGTGGGTTGAGAGACCTGTAGTCCCATTGGGACTAAGATCTATGATTTATGAGAATATGAACTCAATTAATCTGAATTGAGGACTTATGGCCAGTTTGGTCTAAGTCCATTCAATTACAATGTTCAACATTTGTTTTTTTTGAGTTGTTAGATGTTTGTTTGAGCCCAATCCCTTTAAAAATGCTAAGCATTGGTTTGGTCTCTGACAATGTTTTGTCTTTAGTTGAATGCTGTGCATTTATCATAGCTCCAGAATTATTCAAAGAAAAGTTTATGTTCTGTCCAAACGCACATAAAAACATGTGGTGTATTTGGCACTAGCGACAGTTGCTGAGCGCAGTGTGCTATGGTTAAAACGCTAATGAAGAGCGCTGAAGCGCTTAGTGTTTTGCGCTAGATATAGAGTGCTGATGCGCTATAGTTGAAACATTGAGGCGTTTGGCGCTGGTGCCATATAATGAGCGCAGAGCTCTTTTAGTAATGCAGTGCACACGTGAGGAGCACGTGGCGCGCCTAGCGCTGAGCGGTAGCCAATGAGCGCAGTGCGCTGTGTTTGAAGCGCTATGGCACTGCAGCGCTTTGCGCTATGGCACTGCAGCGCTTTGCGCTAGACGAAGAGCACTAAGGCACTTTTTAATTAAGAGCGCTAGGGCTTTTCTTAGGTTAACTTTGCGCTCTGCAGATTATTTGTTCTTTGATAAGAGACTTTGTCTCAAGAATCTAAGAACAAAGTTCTTAGTTCATAGGTGATATTTCAATCTCTTTTTGATGAAAGGGTTTGCCTTTATGGATCTGTGATCCTAGGAGAATTGAATAATTCTCCTCCCTTTATAATGAGATGTTCATAATCTCTTTTGTGAAAGACAACTTTGTCTTATAGATCTATGATCTGTGAAAGAAGTAAGTACTTCTGTTTATATTGAGACGATTTCTTCTCTATATTCTTTTTACCTTGAAAAATGATTGTCTTCTTTTGCCGAGAGCTTCTTCTTCTTCTTGAGATTTTCTCAAAGTTTGGGGGGGGGGGTCCCTCTTTTTTAGACTTGATGTCTGGGGGCCTTTATATAGGGCAAGATGGTTTGCTCAATCAGTTAAGAAAATCTTTTCTCCAATTGATTTGGGGAATTTCCCATCGTTGGATCTTTGATCCAAGGGCTTCTGGTTTACAGAAGACAATCTTCTTGTTTTTTACCAAGATTGGGAAATCTTTCCATGCAGAATTTATTCTGTCTTTGGTAATTTTTATTTACCATTGGATCATTGATCCAAAGGTGCTCTGATTTACAGAGCACAATTTTGTTGTTTGGAAAGATTTTGAGAAATCTTTCCTTAACAGAATTTAATTCTGGTTAATTAATGATTTATCATTATTATTAGATTTTTGATCTAACGGTGGGGAGCTTTTAGTTCCAGCGCTAGCGCTTATGCGCTCTGCCCAGGGTGCGCTACTTGGAGCGCAGCGCTATTAGCGTTAATGCACACGTGCTTTGCACGTGGTGCGCTACTTGTGTAGGATTCCTGGGCACCCTAATGAGGTCTCACAAGGCATCAACCATGCCAATTTCAAAAAATCTAGGTGCCGAGAAACCCGACTACGGATCGTTGGCTAGAAATCTAGGCGAAAATAAATTCTAGTTAACAACTTAACTACAAGAATCTGAAATACAACCTTTGTAGATCCGGTGCTCCACCTCCATAGCTCCGCAATGAAGTCCTCTCGCTGTCCAAAACAAATCCCGGGCTCTAGCGTTGGCTTCATCGGAGAATAGGCGAGCTAGGTCGTCGATGTCCATGCCGAAGATGATCTACGTCGAAGCATCGCTAGATCAAGCTCCACCTTCACCAAGCCATGAAAACTTGTGAAGGAAACACCCTATACTACTTGGCAAGAGGTAGAGGATGAGGAAATAGGAAGTGGGTAGACTTTAGAATTGGATTTCTCACTTGTTTTCATCAATCACCGTTGATGAAGTAAGGTTTCTTCATGTGTCAAGATGAAGAAGAAGATAGAAATTGTTATGATAAGTTAATTTAGAAAATAGAAAATAAAAGAATACTTATCATAATCAACCATGGTTAAGTGTAGAGACTAAACTCAAGTTAAGTGAATGGTTAGGTTAGGTATGAAGACAAAAATGGTGACTAAGTCAAAGCTTCATGAAGCTTCAACATAAATCCAAATTAGCCATCATTTTCTTTTTGCCAAAAATGAATAAATAAACAAATAAATGAATAAGTAAAAACCCTAATCATCCACTTAACCATAGTTTAATACTTTACACTTAACCAAAAAGCATGTATCATCAAACATGATACAATCATGTGCACAAAATCATATCGCATATGCAATGCGCACACCCGAGTGAGAATATCCATTTAAAGTGAACCGATACTAGTTAATGCAAAGTAATATATCAAATATATAATTATACATTAAATCATTAAATCAACACTTGATTTAACGATCCGGTCATATCACATATAACCGACTAGTATCCAATGTATCGGTTTATCGAATCAATCCTTGATTCGATAACTAGGGTATATCGCATATAACCTTATCGATACATTCATCGCGAGAATGGAATACGGTATCACATACACGCATTATTCTCGGTCCCGCACATATCTCATATGCGCTCCTATTTCGTTTCGCTTGAACCAGGAAACCACTGTGTAGGACTCTAAAGACTCGTCAATACGCCGGCAGCAGATGATGATCATATCAAGCACCCACAAGCCGCAAGCGGTCTGCTAAACGTAACGGCCACCCGGGTATTGAGCGATCAGAAGATCGACGAGCAAGCCCGCTCACACTCCTGTGAATCCAACCAGTAACACTTCCGTACAGTCCGGTCTGATCGTCTGATATGTCGCATATCTCGCCTAGGGGTGGTAAACGTCAGACCCCAATAGCTCGATAAGTCGTGTCGATATGAGGTCTATAACAATTCGAGATACTACTGGAAACACTTACCAGTAAATCTCAGCAACCCTGGCCAAGGATTTCCTGTTATAGCCAATCGAACACAGCGCAACATCAACCCCCTATACCGGGAGAGACGAATCCCCTCCTATCGCTCATTGCCTCCATGTGACTCGGGACTGTACCCAAAAACCACCGTTTTGCACGCCCTCTTGGACATGGTAAGATGAAAATCAAAGCACAGTGGGAACCACACAAGACTCTATGACGATCTCGGGTCAACAGACTACTCTGTACCAGTGTCACCAGAGAACTGCCATCTGACGTGAGGTATAATACCATCTGGGAGTTCTCGGCGAGTCCGTCCAGTGTACCCAGTCTCTACTGAGCACCCGTATATCATCTCTGATGTCAAACACCAATGGATATGGGATCATCCATCGCCCATCTGTATGTGTCGAGAAGGTATACGCTAGTCTACTCTGGTATATCGATGCCCTGTCTCGATACACCCCCGACTAGGGACTTTGAAGGATGTACTTATGGACTACCATGTCCCCACTAGTATGATCCGCATCATAGTCCAGGTAGTCAAGTACACATCCTAAGGGCTTTACCAACATGTAACAGAGAGACAATCAGTATACACGTTAAGGTAAAGTTCAACCAGATAGCATACTATCATGTCGAGCAAGAAAGTCCTCCCTATATATGTCCCAGCATCCACTACAATATACATCCAATGTACAGTAATGGCCTCTAGGGCATACATATAACTAACAATCTCCCACTTGCACTAGGGCCATCTGATAGCAGTGGTTGTAGTATCTCATACTCAACCATCCCATAAAAGTCTCTCTCTGGGAACAGGCCTTTGTGAGTGGATCCGCTGTGTTGTCCTCTGAGTCTACTCTCCTAACCTCGATCACCCTGGAGATCAACTATCTCCATGATCAGGTGACACTGCCTTAGAATATGTCTGGATCACTGATGGGACCGGCGTTCCTTGGCATAAGCCACAACTCCATTGTCACACAATGGGAGGAACGTAGTTCATCTCATGAACCAATATACACCCAAACAGCCTCTTCGGTAGCATCTTAAGTAGCGATGTATCGAGCCTTTATCGTCTAGTATGCCACGGTATCTAGCTTGGAACTCTTCCAACATACCGTCCCTTTACTGAGGGTAAAGACAATGCCTGTGACTGACACTCAGTCGTCATTATCACTATGGAACCTTTCCAGTGATTCTCCCCAGGATCAGTTGATACCATCTCACTACAACTAGTGAGTATCCTAACATCCAATTAGATCTATCTCATAGATGCAAATCCAGGATTTAGGAGGTATCACTTTGATCCTTTATGGAGAATCATTGTGATAAGCGGAGATTGACCGAGCGTAGCATAGGAAACTCCTTCCCTATCAAGAGTATGTCATCCACGCACTCTACGAGGATCGTCACCATACTCCCTACTACCTTCTTGTTTATACAAGGTTCATCTACCATTTTGATGATGTCAACTTCTTTGACTAATCCATCAAAACAGATGTTCCAACTCCGCGATGCCTACTTTATCCTATAAAGCATTTTGCACACGTTTCCGCCGCTCCCACTGTCTACGAGGCCCTCTGGCTGTGTACTTATAGACGCACTCTTCTAAAACATCATTTAGAAAAGCAGTCATGACACCCAACCACCAGATATCGTAGTCATGGTATGTAGCCGTGGCAAGTAGGATCTGAATGGACTTAAGCATAGATCCTTAGAAAAAGTTTCATCATGATCCACACCTGGTCAATGATGCAAACCTTTAACAAGTCTAGCTTTGAAAGTCTCAACTTTTCCATATACACCAAGTAATCTTCTCAAGATATACTTGCTCCTGATGGGGATTTAACCCTTCAGATATAGCAACCAAAGTCCATACTTTGTTGGTGTATAAGGATTCCATCTCAGATCGCTAAGCATCCAGCCATTCTTATAGAGTCTTACTCCTGATGGCCAGCTCGAAACTAGTTGGGTCATCATCTCATGATGCAATCCTCGCTCCCACTGTCATCGAGAAACTGAAGTATCTCTCAGTTGGGTGAGGAACCCTACTAGATCGGCGGAGAGGCTGAGGTTCGTTGGTAACTATTGAATGCTTTGGTTCTTTCAAATCATCAGCTGCAGTTTGTATAGCTGGAACCTTTCCAGTTCTACATAACTGACCTTGCCTCGAGCTTGTCCGGATTTTGCTTTTCAGACATAGGCTGGACAACCCCAAATCTCAACTAACTTGAGAGATGGGCTCTTCCCTTATCATATCAAATATGAAGTGGTAGGCAACTGTTTTGATTTGAACCCTATTCAATAGGTATGCAGCTTCTCAAGTGCATAACTCCCAAAAAGGAAATAGGTAACTCAGTAGTACTCATCATAGAGCACACCTTATCATATAGGGTGAGATAGCTCCGCCCCGATATACCATCGTGCTATGGTGTATACGGAGGAGTAATGCTGAGAGAGAATCTCATTCTCCTTTGGAATAATCCAGGATTTTCGTGCTCAAGTATTCTCCTCCTCGATCACATCAAAGGACATAATACTTATACCCGTGTTTTGGTTCTCTACTTCTAAATCATATTCTGTGAATATCTCAAAAGGTTCGGATTTGTGTTTCAACAGGAACATAGGTCTGAATCTCGAAAGATCATCAGAGAATGTAATGAAGTAAAAAGAACCGGTCTTGGCATGTGTAGACAGGAGACCTTTCATACATCAACATGTATCAATCCCTAGAGTTCACTAACTCTTTCTCTGTTTCCAGTAAACGGAGCTATGGTCATCTTATCTTTGTGACATGACTAGCGAGTTTCATAAGATGTAAATTCAAACTGATTTAAATATGCATCTTTATGTAACTACAGCCAGTCGGGTCGCATAGATATGACCTAGTCTACAATGCCTTAAGAAGGATTCGTTCATTTCTGAACTTTTCCTCTTGTGTGTGTTCCGTATACTAAGAACTGTAGTTTGATTTAGAACATCAATGCTTTTAGATAACGTGCCTGAACCGATCAACTTTTGATATAGGAAATGTTCAAAACATTATCCAACAATACAAAATTTTATCATTTCTTTACTAATAAAGAGAGTGATATGATTTTGTATATCAGGTTCGGTATCTAATAACATTCGTTCAGAATCAATGTATTGGTAATACAGGGTGACAGTGACCAACAGACTTGGCTGCAACTCTTGCCCCGTTTTCTGTCTCATGAAACTTATCACCCGTTCTCAGTTCTCTACCTAGCTGTAGCCCTATGTAACAGATTACATATCTGGGATCCTGATCTGGTATCACATACCCAGGACGTAGAGGATACAGAGAAACAGTTCTTTGTAACGAACACACCCGAAGATGATGCATCAGCATGCACTCTCTTCGTTTGGGCGGCACGGGAATTCTGGTAATCCTCAATTTCCTGCTCGGTTTTATAACAATTATAAGGTAGAGCGGGACCAACGTTCCCCAGCACAGTATAACAAACGGGTTCGGTCAATAATCCGTATAATTATCTTGATTAAGGCGTGATATGGTCGCTACCTGGAGAGAGAGAGAAGAAAACACTCAGCGTGCGCTCTTGCAAGAATAGATTGGTTTTTATTTTATCTAATCAGGATGGCTCTCACTGCTTTTTATCAAATCTTCCTTCAAACCTTAAAAGGAAAGACTAGCCGGGATTAATTACACACTACAAGTTCGCCAATCTTTCAGCCAGGCCAGTGTCGGTACTTTGAGGGAGGTCCCCCGTGCTTTCGCACGAACCTAATTACTGTAAACCTCGTTTTCCCAGAGGCGTAACCCCGTTGACACCTTTCTAGACACCTACTTGATTGGCTAATTGTAATGTATAAAACTCTCCCAGGAGTAACTCTTACTCGCAGCGGGTATCGGGATCCAACTATCTTATAGAAGGTATGCAATCTCATTGCAAATTTCAACACTTGAAATTCCCGATAATATTTTGCCCCTAGTGTCCTATGACCTTGACGCAGGCCAACAAACCATAGTCCGCTAGTCAAGTTCAACCCGTCATTTCCTGATTGAATTAAACCCACCCGCACGACCCTTGACGCAGGCCAACAAAGTCGCACGACTACCCTAATCCAATCTGCATCATATGCATAAGCAGATAAATACTAGTTAGCTACCGCACACTACGCCTTGACGCAGGCCAACAAACGTAGCACGAATACTAACTACCACTTATCTGAAATGACGGAGGGCTACGACAGGTTTTTCTGAAAACCTATTGCGTAATGAACTTGATATCGTTGTAGAATCAAATGATTTTAAAAATGGAGTTTTTTTTAGGCTTTTCTAGTTTTGCTAAAGGAGTCACTCCCGGTGAAGGGATCGTCGGTTCTTTCCTTATCGAATGAGGTGCAGGATATATCATATATATCACTGTGCAAAGCAAAAACTCTTAAAAGCAATCAAAAGACAAACCGAGTGTGTAGCATCTGTCAGTTATTGCTAAAGGAGTCACTCCCGGTGAAGGGATCTCGGTCCTTTCCTCATCGAATAAGGTGCAGGATATATCACATATACCGCTGTGCAAAGCAAGAACTGTAGCTACCTGTTTTATTTTTGAAATTCGATTCTACAACATCTTAGGTTTCTTTTATTTCATTAATCACATTAATGAAGTCCCATCATTTAAATACCTAAACATCACAGATAAATACGACGTACACTTATGCCATCCGCATTCGCCTCGATGTCCCCTCGTGCACCGTTAGGTTAGGTAACTAACGGCAGAGCGGGGCAGGGCTAGCGCGGGTGTAAAACATAAGTAACGTCTATATAATATATCATATATACTATATACTGTATCTATCACAGAACATCACATGATCACATCACAGATATCGCAGCAGAAGAATCATATGAAATATTGGATATACTAGGACGTCCGTGTTTTCAATACGAGCCAGTATAAAACACGGATTCTACGGTCGTGATGAATAGCCAAACCCACACCCCTAGACCCCTACGAGAGCGGCAAGCAACCCTACCAATTCTAGAGTTAGGAGACCCGGACTCGACTCCTCGAGTTGGTCTCCCACTGGACTCCAGAACCCGGTTACTTGTGCTCCCCTCCTTGGGTCTATCCTAGTGCGGAAAAGTAAATAATATACAAGGGTGACATCTTCCGCAACCTGGAAGTGCCCCAATAAAAGAATATTACATACAAGTTTTTACATGAATGAAAATGAAAAACACTCATCTCACATAAAAAACCCCGGCTATTCAAATACGACGATCCAATATAACATATCCAGCAACACATAACATCATATGTCATCATCGTAAGTAAATATGCGCATCCCAATTGTCGTTGACATATAGCAACGAAACCGGCGATATCACATATTACACTTACGGTCACAGAAAAGAAAGTGTAAAACTACAACAGTTGGAATCCGCAACCTCCTCAGACATCGCATGCCTGACCAAATGAATTACTTAGACATCGCATGCCTAACAATTATAAACCCCGCATTTTAGTCTCTTTATCGAAAACAGTTTTCAATATCAAGTCGGGCAATTCAACAAGATTCCCGACATCCTGATAGAATGCTCGTCGCAAACTTCAGTAGACGGCCGCACCCCCGATACCGTCGACGAAGTGCACCAAGGCGGAACACCGCTACCGCGAGCACCCGAACGGATGCTTTCGGCGACGGGGTTCTCCTACAGTCACTTGGTCGGGGCTATGGAGTGAGGCTGTCTATTAAGTTTACCCGGCGAGTATCTGTGTACGCTACGTGATTGCGACGGACTTTTGATCACATCAGAATTCCGTGGCAACCGATCAAGTGAGACTAAATTGCTAGAATTACAACATTCATTCAGTTATCTCATAACTTATTGTGAATTCCAATTATTGTATCCCATTCCAGATAATTAGAAAATGTTAAACTTTCCGATCGAACATTCAAACACCCAAGTTTTCCCGATACAGCTCAACACATGAAATAAGTCTAACAACATTCAGTTCGTGCCTCAGTACCAACGGTCCAGTCGTAGAAGGGTCAAGCCAACGCCTCACATGTGGCACGCCGTACTGCCCCAAACCCGAAGGTTCAAAGGGCAGTTCAAGACGGTCACATAATCGAGTTAAGGTTTGTTGTCTTCTAGAGGGACCATCGCGTTACTTGCACTACTTAGAACGTCGTTAAACTACGGAAAATCCAACACTTGGAAATTTCCCGACAGGGGAAAAGTTGGGTATTTATATCCGGTCAAACTTTTTAACATATTCTAAAATTATCCAGAAAGCCACACAGACAAAATTTGATAATCCGACCGAACATTCGAATCCCCAAAACAACTCAGAAAATAAAACTCTGGAAAAAATATTAAAAATTCCCAGGAAAACCAGAACTGAAAACTAAGAATTAAGGTGCAAATTTCGAAGCACAAAATGACAAAAGGGCCGCGGATCCGCCGCATGAGCCTCCTGTAAGGCCGCGGATCCGCGCCCCTTTTATGGAATCACGCGCTCGAATTTTGCAGTAAACCTTATATCTTCCTGCTGATTTTTCTGAATATTTTTAATTTGGAAAAAATCACGATTTTGAAAATTGTCCAGAGAGCTATTTTTGAGTTGGGTTTCGGGTTCGTTCGGATTTCAAATTCCGTCTAGACTTCGCCTAAGGCTCTAGCTAGGCTCTGATACCACTGTAGGGTTCCTGGGCACCCTAATGAGGTCTCACAAGGCATCAACCATGCCAATTTCAAAAAATCTAGGTGCCGAGAAACCCGACTACGGATCGTTGGCTAGAAATCTAGGCGAAAATAAATTCTAGTTAGCAACTTAACTACAAGAATCGGAAATACAACCTTTGTAGATCCGGTGCTCCACCTCCATAGCTCCGCAATGAAGTCCTCTCGCTGTCCAAAACAAATCCCGGGCTCTAGCGTCGGCTTCATCGGAGAATAGGCGAGCTAGGTCGTCGATGTCCATGCCGAAGATGATCTACGTCGAAGCATCGCTAGATCAAGCTCCACCTTCACCAAGCCATGAAAACTTGTGAAGGAAACACCCTATACTACTTGGCAAGAGGTAGAGGATGAGGAAATAGGAAGTGGGTAGACTTTAGAATTGGATTTCTCACTTGTTTTCATCAATCACCATTGATGAAGTAAGGTTTCTTCATGTGTCAAGATGAAGAAGAAGGTAGAAATTGTTATGATAAGTTAATTTAGAAAATAGAAAATAAAAGAATACTTATCATAATCAACCATGGTTAAGTGTAGAGACTAAACTCAAGTTAAGTGAATGGTTAGGTTAGGTATGAAGACAAAAATGGTGACTAAGTCAAAGCTTCATGAAGCTTCAACATAAATCCAAATTAGCCACCATTTTCCTTTTGCCAAAAATGAATAAATAAACAAATAAATGAATAAGTAAAAACCCTAATCATCCACTTAACCATAGTTTAATACTTTACACTTAACCAAAAAGCATGTATCATCAAACATGATACAATCATATGCACAAAATCATATCGCATATGCAATGCGCACACCCGAGTGAGAATATCCATTTAAAGTGAACCGATACTAGTTAATGCAAAGTAATATATCAAATATATAATTATACATTAAATCATTAAATCAACACTTGATTTAATGATCCGGTCATATCACATATAACCGACTAGTATCCAATGTATCGGTTTATCGAATCAATCCTTGATTCGATAACTAGGGTATATCGCATACAACCTTATCGATACATTCATCGCGAGAATGGAATACGGTATCACATACACGCATTATTCTCGGTCCCGCACATATCTCATATGCGCTCCTTTTTCGTTTCGCTTGAACCAGGAAACCTCTGTGTAGGACTCTAAAGACTCGTCAATACGCCGGCAGCAGATGATGATCATATCAAGCACCCACAAGCCGCAAGCGGTCTGCTAAACGTAACGGCCACCCGGGTATTGAGCGATCAGAAGATCGACGAGCAAGCCCGCTCACACTCCTGTGAATCCAACCAGTAACACTTCCGTACAGTCCGGTCTGATCGTCTGATATGTCGCATATCTCGCCTAGGGGTGGTAAACGTCAGACCCCAATAGCTCGATAAGTCGTGTCGATATGAGGTCTATAACAATTCGAGATACTACTAGTAACACTTACCAGTAAATATCAGCAACCCTGGCCAGGGATTTCCTGTTATAGCCAATCGAACACAGCGCAACATCAACCCCCTATACCGGGAGAGACGAATCCCCTCCTATCGCTCATTGCCTCCATGTGACTCGGGACTGTACCCAAAAACCACCGTTTTGCACGCCCTCTTGGACGTGGTAAGATGGAAATCAAAGCACAGTGGGAACCACACAAGACTCTATGACGATCTCGGGTCAACAGACTACTCTGTACCAGTGTCACCAGAGAACTGCCATCTGACGTGAGGTATAATACCATCTGGGAGTTCTCGGCGAGTCCGTCCAGTGTACCCAGTCTCTACTGAGCACCCGTATATCATCTCTGATGTCAAACACCAATGGATATGGGATCATCCATCGCCCATCTGTATGGGTCGAGAAGGTATACGCTAGTCTACTCTGGTATATCGGTGCCCCGTCTCAATACACCCACGACTAGGGACTTTGAAGGATGTACTTATGGACTACCATGTCCCCACTAGTATGATCATCATCATAGTCCAGGTAGTCAAGTACACATCCTAAGGGCTTTACCAACATGTAACAGAGAGACAATCAGTATACACGTTGAGGTAAAGTTCAACCAGATAGCATACTATCATGTCGAGCAAGAAAGTCCTCCCTATATATGTCCCAGCATCCACTACAATATACATCCAATGTACAGTAATGGCCTCTAGGGCATACATATAACTAACAACTTGTAGTGCAGCGCGTCTGGCGCTAGCGCCTATGCGCTTTGCACGGGGTGCGCTAGTTGTAGAGCAGCGCTTTTATAAAAGCGCAGCTTTAATTCAAATTTTGAATTCTGAACAGAGCTTTGCTCTAATTGGGGAAACAAATACCCCCCCACCGTTGCGCTCACGGGGCCCATACAGGGTTGCAGCGGTGGCAGCATCTCCACTCTTGGATCAACCGGGGAATTGAAACGGCGCTTAGTGCCTATAAATAGGACCCTTGGCCCTTGAGATAACTTCTGTTCATCTTCAATTCTTCTTGAAAATTTATTTTCTTCTTTAGAGCGCAGCTCTTCCTCTTAAGAATTTTCTTAAGGACAGAACTCTGTCAGATTTTTTTAGGTAAAAGATTAAATTTTTTTGAAACATCTTTTAGGGTTTCACCTATTAACAGAGCCTTGCTCTTCATAGATCTTTGATCTAAAGCAAATCCTTTATAGGGTTTTCTTAACAGAGCTTTGCTCTCTTGGAATCACCGATCTAGAAGGATCTTGCTTGTGATTTCTTAATCCATTAATGGAGCTTTGCTCCTTTCAGATCATATAGAAGAACTTTTAAGAGTTTGTTTATGGATCTTGAAGATCAAATTGAAATTTTATTTTTGATGGATTATTCCAATATCTTCTCAGAGCAGGCTCTTAGGATTTTCTTGAGGAATTTTATTCCTTCATCATTAGATTTTGACAGATGTCTGTCTAGTGAAGAGCGCTGCTCTCAATGGGAGTTTTACTCCTCTGCCCAAGGGATTTTTCATTTAATGAGAATCAATTGAGGATTTCCTCATTTAATGACAGCCTCGTCAACTGTTTTGTTAATGATGATGTCATTTAGATTTTGTGGGTCCCTTTGGTCCTTTTTGACTGCATTGCAGTGCGGTACAGATTTTAAAGTACCAATCGTCAAAGTTTAAATCATAGGACCAAAGGTTGACTTTTTCTCTTTTTCGCACAGGTAACATGTTTTTCGACACTTCTTTTCCGTTCATCCGCTCAGAAGGCGGATTTCTTGAGGCACCTGTAGACCGAGAGGTTTTTACGCTGACCAAAGACCATGATCCGGAGCACAAGAGTCTGCATCTATGGGGGAAATGGTACGATCAAATTATCGCGGGCCGACGGAGCATTTCCTGTGCGACACCCACGGATCCTATTTCGGCGATCGCTTATGCAGATGCACCACCGATAAATTACGCCGTGGAGGAGGTCAATTGGACTTCAGAGGGTCTCCTTCGGCCTTCTGTGGCCGCAATACCAGTGCAGCCGCCTGTGGCCTTGGACATTCTAGGACGACGCATTTGTCAATGTGAGGCGCGTGTTCATTCCAGAATACTGCATTTCATACCGCCCATTCTTACGCTCGTGTGTTTATAGGTAGGTGCTTTTGATCAGTGTTTGCTACATATTTGCAGAATACAGATTCTCAGCTCTGAACAGTGAATATCATGGAAAAGTACGACAAATTCCGGATTACTGCCAACAACTGATAAAACACGGTCTCCGCTCTCTATCCGTGTGTTACCACATGCCAGTTTAATGGACAAAATGGCAAATCAATTGTCATGTCATGCACAAAGCTCTAGGTCGACACAAGATCCGAGAAATCTACGCGGAGCTCGAGGAAATCATGGCAAAAGATCCACATCACATCACCTCTTTGTTGTGCTGAAATTCTGGGAAGTATTGTGAAGAGTTTCTGTGAAAAGAACCATACCACACTGAAGGGAACAGTAAAACAGGAAACCTCACAAAAGCCCAGAGCCCAACTCACCAAGGGAGCCGCGTTTCCGCGGCCAACAGGGGGTATTGGCCGCGGAAACGCGGCCGTACGGAGGCTTCAGAAAGTCGTTTTTCTGGGGCATTTTGGGTACTTCCCATGTGCTCTGGTGGTTGTCCTAGATTTCCATTCTCCAGCCTATAAATACAGCAGAACTGAGCCAAGCCAAGGGTCATTCTTTTGTTCCTCTTTTTGTAGTCTTTTGTATAGTTCTTCTTCTTCTTCTTCATTCTTTTTCCATGAAATTGTAGTGAGAGCTTTTGAGTGGGAGATCAATGAAGATGAGGGTTTTGCATCATTTTCTTTTGTTCCTTCTTCCCCTTGAGATTTTTGCTTTCTCTTGATCATTCAACCTCTTCATTGAGCTTGAATGGTTAAGGGTTAGTTATTGATCTCAAGGGTCGTATTTTCTCACGGGGCTAGTTCTTCACTTCACATGCGTTCTCTACCCTTCCCTTGATCTTGCAACCTCTTCATTGAGCTTGCAAGTTTAAGGGTTGGCTATTGATCACATGCTTGGCTTGAGTTCTACGTCCGTGTTCCTTTTATTTGCTTATTTATTACTTGCATTTTTCATTCTTGCTTTACTTACTTGCAATTTTATTTCATGCAATTTTATTCCATGTACTTTAATTACTTGTAATCTTTTCTTTTCTTTGTTCTTTTCTTTTTGTTCTCTCTTTTTGGTTCTTTCTTGTGAATGAATGTAATTATCTTTGTTAAGAGAAAAATACGGTATTCTAAGTTAATGTTTCTTTGCCCATTTCCTTTTTCCGTATTTTCCATTGAACTCCGCCCAAACCATACGCAAGCGCTCCGTTAGGCACCGTACCCTGACAAGGTAACGGTGATTCCTAACCGCGACCGGTTGCGTTCGGTTTGGCCGGAGGCGAAAGCAAGAGACAAGAACGGAAGGACAAGGGTAAATAAGCCGTATTCCACGAATACCGCGCTTAAATCCCCTAATCCACGTTGTTACCGATTGCTTAGCTTCAATTGGTCAAGATTCGGCTCAAAGGTTTTGAGTACGGATTTCTTTAGCTTATAATCTCGTATCTTTTTCTTAACAACTTTATACTTGCAAATATTACACATAGGATAGTCTCGAACATACAGATTCTTTATTGACTCGTCTAAGACAAGAAGGTAAGATACACCATCTCCCTGTGGACCGACCCGTGCTCACCGGCTAGCTGCAAAGCGACACCGTCCTGATCGCGGTTACACTTTAATTCTTTGAACATCCAACACGCCAAAAGCGTGCGAGCAAATGGCGCCGTTGCCGGGGAGACGGTAGCGTATTTTCTTTCTTGTTATTCGGGTTAATATTCTTTTTGTATATAAAAAAAAAATTCTTTTTGTTTTTTTTAATCATTTTTGTGGGCAAGTGTGCAGATTTTTGCGTATTTGCAAACTGCGATTGTGGGAGCAAAGTGTGCATTCAAGGCTAAGGTGATTGCAAAGTACGGTGCCAAAGATCCGGGTAGTTTGACCCACGCAAGCGAACTTTTCAAGCTTACCGGATTTGATTCAACGGGGGTTTCCTAACCCAAAACTTAACGGTACGTACTTTACTAATACCTTCTTCTCAAATCCGACGCTTCCAATATACTATTCTTTGCAGGATTCTTTGCAAGTTCGCTAGCAAACGCTAAAAAAATTGACTAACCCGTATTTGTTGCAGCGCCGCGCTTAAACTAAAAAACGATTGTTTGATTCTTTATAGAATTTTTGAATTGCGCATTGCATACATTAATACGGACTTAAGGGCAAGCGAACCCCACAACATACGGTAAAGGATTTCATCACCTTTTCCGTGGCCCACAAATCACGAACTTGAGCATAACGTTTACCCGCACAAAATTTAAAAGAAACTAGACTTTAAGCCTTAAGGACTTCGCGCTCACTAGGAGAAGTTAACTGTGTTTAGAATCTCGCTTAACGGTATATTGTTTACGGGGTGTCTAGGAAAGTGTTAACGGCGCAACCGCCAAAAGAGAAAGGGTTATTTAATTAAGGAACTTCGCGAAAGCGTTGGAAAACCTCCCCTTATCTCTGCACTTACCTGGCCTCGTGATCAGTGTATCTTGAGCCTGTTTCTCGACACAGTTTTACTTCGACAATCAAGTTCTGGAGCAGGTCTAGTTGACCTAGGTGAACCCTAGAACGATTAGGTGTGTGGTATTTTTATGTCGTGATTGTTTTTGTCAATATTGTTTTTTTATTCTTTTGTTAATATATAAACTAAAAAAATAAATAAATAAATAAATAAAATCACATTCTTTTTCCCCTCCTTTTCTCTACCTTTCCTTCTCTCTCTTCATATCATGGGTACCCCACCTCGAAAAACTCTTGCCGAACTTTGGTACCCACAACCAGACATTACTTCTTACGGTTCTTACTTTGGCCGAACATCGAACGACCCCTCCATGCCCAAAGTTTCACTGAAAGATCGCATAGCAGCGTCTAGGACAAACACTTGCACTCCTCATTCCACTTCGTATCAACCTTTTCAACCTCCCGCACCCGCTTATGTTGATACCCCTTTTGCAAGTCGTCCTTTGTCCATCGCTGAACGTATTGAACAATCCCGTAGCCGATCTTTCACTCCTTTCACCACTTCAAATTCTTGGGATCAACAATTCCATTCACCTTCCTATCCAAATGTTGATCCTGCTCCTGTCCAACCATTCAATTCCTACCAATCCTACCCTACTTTTGCACCTTCCCTAGACATTGCTTCTACACAGCCTTTTGGGAATTTTCAGAATCCAAACAACTTTGAATCTTTTACTGAAACCCCTTCACAACCCATGTCTAGTCTGGAACAGTCGTTGGAAGACTTTAGGGTAACGTCAAGCCAACAGATGATGGATTTGAATGCGTCCATGGCCGCTCTCATACAACCTACTGACCCGGTAGCTAGTTTCCAACTAGCTCCAAATTTTCCAATGTATGAAGAGGCGGTCGGACAGGCTGTGAATTTGAGTGGAGAGAGTGAGCTGTACCCCCTTCCAAATCAAACCTACCCGTTTCAAATTGAATTCCACAACTCCTGTGTTGAAAGTCTATCAAGTGTCCCAACTGAATTATCAATTGAAGATAGAATGTTTAATAAGTTGTGCGACTTTGTAGGGTTTGATTTGCCAGATTGTGAAGGGACCTTGCCAAGTGAAACCACAAACAATCCTTTTGACCTCTACACCTCCATCTTAGATCCTGAATTGATTCATATCCATGCTTTTGATGAGGTGTCTGAGAATATTGATTTTCACTTGATTGAGGATATTGACGCTGGGGATATTTTGGATGATGAACCCGTAGATTTGGCTGAGTTTGTCTTTTCAAATCATCATCCCGAGTCTTTAACTGTTTTTCCCGAACTTCATATGCGTCTTGATATGGATGATAAAGGCATGGATGAGATAAATTTTGAGGAGAATATTGAGGATAGTGTTGAGGATGAACCAGTTTTAATTGATGAGTCGGATTTTCCAATTCATCCTGTTCCTTTTATTGACTGTGTACACCCTCCCGAAACCTTAACCGATACCCTTCCTCAACCACTTCCCTCCATCCTTTCCATCGTTCCGACCTTGCAAGAACCCGTATCACTTACATTTCATATGTCTGGTTTACCGAGTTCGGCGTACCCATGGTTTCTCACGAATCTTGAGGGATTTGACCCCATTTCTCGACGAGTAAATATATTAGCACAATCGCTTTTCACACATCGGTCATCCCAAATTGTGCTAATCTATTTCCTCCACTTGCACCCTCAAGTTCGTATTCCACTTCTTTTTCCCGTCCGCCATTCTTCTTCCTCTCATATACCGAGACCATATCCCGCTTCTCTCCGCATATGGTCTCGCGTATTCTCCATCTCTTTTCTCTACGCCTTCTTCCACCAACCGGTGCATTATAGCGATAAAATCTTTGAATGGTTGGTGCTCACTTTTGGCCTGTGTAAGGCCTTGTATAGCTTGATACTATTCTCCTTCCCCCCTAATCCTGAATTTCAACGCTTAACAGTGGAAACACTGTTTTACTTAAGTTTGGGGGGGCACCTTTTTTGTATATATTTTTTGTTTTCTTTGTTGTATATAATTTGTTTTTAGGGGAGCGCCGACAATTTTGACCCTCTTGGTATAGCCTGACAGTGAGGGCACTGTCAAGTTTAAGTTTGGGGGTGTGCTCGGTAAGCTTTTTTCCTTCGCATTCATATGTATATTTTGCATCTGCATATTAAATCCATAAAATCCATAAAAATCTGAAAATTTTCTTAAAATATAAAAACTTTTTGTCAAGTTAGCTTGTGGAAAAACTCTGATTCAACATTTCGACGGTTTTTGTTTGAAAAAATAGGAATAACTAAATCTTATGTTTAGATTTTGAAAACCTGAAAGATAACTCTCCTTTGAACTTAACTATAGCTGATATACGTCTTTACATCACACTACACGTGTCGTGAATTTTTGGAATTAGATGACAAGTCTTTCATGTTTAAACTTTTAAACAGATAAATGATTTTCTGAGGATCAAATAGGTTTGTTCTGAAATAAGTAATATATCAAGAATAGTTTATGAAGTAAAGCGAATATGAAGGAATGTTATTGATGCCGTAATTGGAGCTAAGTCTGAAAAATAACCCATCGGAAACTTGATTGGAATGATTACACACCAAACCCACTAAACACGTCTTTTATCCAAAAAAATAATTGAACTGCTGGTTATATCTCCGTTCGTATTAAATCATCTGATTTTCACGTCAAACTGTCTTTTGTTTTTGGACCTAGGTAACTTGAGTAATTAAGTCCGCTGGGGTGTTTCTACACCTAATGCCCTAAAACCAACTGGTTTGGGTGCATTGGCCCAAAGCTCGCTAAGAAGCCTAGAAAGTCCAGTTTTAAAACAAAGTCAAGCAAGTGTTCTCTCCGAGTTAAAATTCCTAACGGTTCTTTGTGTGAGAATAATCTTGATAAAAGACAGACTTTTATAAAAAAAAATTTAGCGGAGATATGAAGGTTTTATTCTATGATAAAGACTATTGCACGTTCACAGAGGTGTGTATGAAATGAAAACAAGAAAAAGGTGGAGTGAAAAATACGACTTAGTTTCCTGTTAAGGAAGATAGAAATTCTGAAGTTGAAACCTTACTGGAAAACGAAACTTGAAAAATTCTTAACTCTTTATAAAACTTATGTGATCCTTTTAAAATTGTTATCTAGGCTTTATTGTGCGACATGATGACTTTAATCGATCCTTCTGGAACTTAACGACACTATTTGCACTACACGTAAAGACATATAAAATCTGTAGTTAAATAAGAAGCGAGGTGTGAAAAATAAAGGTTCGATGGTCTAGACTTAGGATTATAGAATTGTTATTTTCTAAAACAAAACTTTAGGGTTTGAATCTTAGTCATTTTACAAACTAGCTTGACGGGATTTTGTGGGTGTAATCCGCTGAAAACCCTCAGGAGACAACACTCCTCCTACTAGGGACACCTAGAGGTTTAACGGCTTGTTGCACGCGCTCAGTGCAATCGCGTTCCCTGCGAAAGTGCGGTTATCATTATATTTTTATGAATAATTGGTTTTGCTCGGGACGAGCAAAAGTTAAGTTTGGGGGTATTTGTTCATACCAGAATACTGCATTTCATACCGCCCATTCTTACGCTCGTGTGTTTATAGGTAGGTGCTTTTGATCAGTGTTTGCTACATATTTGCAGAATACAGATTCTCAGCTCTGAACAGTGAATATCATGGAAAAGTACGACAAATTCCGGATTACTGCCAACAACTGATAAAACACGGTCTCCGCTCTCTATCCGTGTGTTACCACATGCCAGTTTAATGGACAAAATGGCAAATCAATTGTCATGTCATGCACAAAGCTCTAGGTCGACACAAGATCCGAGAAATCTACGCGGAGCTCGAGGAAATCATGGCAAAAGATCCACATCACATCACCTCTTTGTTGTGCTGAAATTCTGGGAAGTATTGTGAAGAGTTTCTGTGAAAAGAACCATACCACACTGAAGGGAACAGTAAAACAGGAAACCTCACAAAAGCCCAGAGCCCAACTCACCAAGGGAGCCGCGTTTCCGCGGCCAACAGGGGGTATTGGCCGTGGAAACGCGGCCGTACGGAGGCTTCAGAAAGTCGTTTTTCTGGGGCATTTTGGGTACTTCCCATGTGCTCTGGTGGTTGCCCTAGATTTCCATTCTCCAGCCTATAAATACAGCAGAACTGAGCCAAGCCAAGGGTCATTCTTTTGTTCCTCTTTTTGTAGTCTTTTGTATAGTTCTTCTTCTTCTTCTTCATTCTTTTTCCATGAAATTGTAGTGAGAGCTTTTGAGTGGGAGATCAATGAAGATGAGGGTTTTGCATCATTTTCTTTTGTTCCTTCTTCCCCTTGAGATTTTTGCTTTCTCTTGATCATTCAACCTCTTCATTGAGCTTGAATGGTTAAGGGTTAGTTATTGATCTCAAGGGTCATATTTTCTCACGGGGCTAGTTCTTCACTTCACATGCGTTCTCTACCCTTCCCTTGATCTTGCAACCTCTTCATTGAGCTTGCAAGTTTAAGGGTTGGCTATTGATCACATGCTTGGCTTGAGTTCTACGTCCGTGTTCCTTTTATTTGCTTATTTATTACTTGCATTTTTCATTCTTGCTTTACTTACTTGCAATTTTATTTCATGCAATTTTATTCTATGTACTTTAATTACTTGTAATCTTTTCTTTTCTTTGTTCTTTTCTTTTTGTTCTCTCTTTTTGGTTCTTTCTTGTGAATGAATGTAATTATCTTTGTTAAGAGAAAAATACGGTATTCTAAGTTAATGTTTCTTTGCCCATTTCCTTTTCCCGTATTTTCCATTGAACTCCGCCCAAACCATACGCAAGCGCTCCGTTAGGCACCGTACCCTGACAAGGTAACGGTGATTCCTAACCGCGACCGGTTGCGTTCGGTTTGGCCGGAGGCGAAAGCAAGAGACAAGAACGGAAGGACAAGGGTAAATAAGCCGTATTCCACGAATACCGCGCTTAAATCCCCTAATCCACGTTGTTACCGATTGCTTAGCTTCAATTGGTCAAGATTCGGCTCAAAGGTTTTGAGTACGGATTTCTTTAGCTTATAATCTCGTATCTTTTTCTTAACAACTTTATACTTGCAAATATTACACATAGGATAGTCTCGAACATACAGATTCTTTATTGACTCATCTAAGACAAGAAGGTAAGATACACCATCTCCCTGTGGACCGACCCGTGCTCACCGGCTAGCTGCAAAGCGACACCGTCCTGATCGCGGTTACACTTTAATTCTTTGAACATCCGACACGCCAAAAGCGTGCGAGCAGCGCGCCCGTGGGGACAGCCATATAATGTAGGACTAACTCCCCGTCACCCACCCGGGTATTTGCAGTGGGCTCGGTATATTTTATCAGCGAAGAAATCACAGTTGCTGAAGCTCAGATTGTATCCCGCCGTTTACGCTTCTTTGTTTCAATATTCCCCACCTCCGACATGGTGGGTCAGGGCATTTCTGTAGCAGTGGAACATTCCGACCCACACCTTCCTCCTATCAGATCGAGAAGTCTCCATTTCTTTGGAGGAGTTTGCAGAGGTCTCGGGTTTACCCGTTAGGGGGAAACATTATGAGGAATTGCTTCCCCCGGGTGAGTATATTTTCGCCACTAAATCAGTGGTAATGGATCTTACTCTCGAGAACGCTATTCAACACCAATTTCTAAGTTTGATAAAGGTGTTGAATATTTATGAGAACCTCTTTCTCGCATCCGAAGGTCATGGGGTTAATTTTACGGCTTTTATCGCTGGTTTTCTTCGCCCAAAAGTATTGAAGGAAGAAGTAGAGAAATTCGCTAGTCTTGACGACCCTTTCGGCTTAGGTTTGGGTAACCTGCCGGCGGCGGAGGCGGATCAGAAGAGCTTCTTTCTACCCGATACCCCGGTCATCCCTTTTGCAGAGCTGGCTGCTCTTGGGATTGACGAAGAAACGTTCTTTTTAGGGTTTCTTGGGTTATGGCTGAGTTGGTTTGTGCTTCCTATGCACCCTCTCCGTATGAGGCCATCGGTCTTCTATCCTGCGCCCATCGGTCTTCTATCTTGCGCATCGGATGGTTGCTGGGATACAAGTGGCTGTACGGATTGCTGGGTTAGCCCACGTGTATCACGGCCTCAGCTTGGCAGCTGATACCACTGAGCCAGGGGTGCAGTCGGTAAATTTCCCGATGCATTATTTCACGTCATGGCTCGAGTTGCACGTGCTAGGCATCTTTGGCATCCATAAAAGGCCGGGTTTTTATGACAGGTGCAGATTCCCTCGGATCATGTGACTGGTCGGCGCTTCTATTGTGACTCTAACGCAACGGGAAGCTAGAGGCTTGGTTCTTCATCCACGTACGGTCGGAGCTTGCATGTCCTTTACTGATAAAGTTTTGACCGTCAGCCAGGAATCAGGGAAGACGGTGCTGCCATTGCAGGATATATTTAAAGATGGGGCCTCCGTCTTGAAAGCTCGGGAAATTCTTCATCTGTACTCTATCCGGCCGGGCTTTCTCATATTTAAGATGAATGACTCGACTTTATTTATGAGGTATAACCCGCATCGCTTCGCCCAGCAGTTAAGCTACAATCAGGACGTCCCATTCGAGGCTTTCTTGGCAGAACCGGCTGCCACTGAAGAGGGTACTCGGAGCATACTTCATCATTTTATGCTCCTTAACATAGGGTCTAGCTTCTTCATCAGCGAACCGAGTTGTGTTCCGCAAGCCCTGAATGTGTATGTGGTGTGGTACCAACATTCGATGGGTGCCATCATCAGGGAGGAAAAGCGATTGTTGCTTGATCGCAAGGGCGCAGTGCCGGCTGGTGATCGAAATGTTCCTCTAAGGCGACGGAACATTGTTCATCCTCCTTTGAGAGAGGTCACTGCAGCTGAGCCCCCACACGTGCTAAGCCCAATGCATGGGTTACCCCCATCCAGCGCGCCTGAAAAAGAGGTGGCTGCCGCGTCCTCCGAGTCGGACGTAGGAAAGGAAATTAGGACTCGTCGTCCAAAGGCGCCTAGTAAATGCAGACTCATGTTATCGACTACCGGCGCTCGTCCTCAGAAGAAAAAGAAACAAGTACTTTCTTTGGACACCATATTAGGCTCGACGCCCTTGCTCTGTCTAGCGAAGGCTTTAGCGAATATGGGACCAATGAGGGTTTATTCGGGGCGCTCGATGATACTGATTTGGAGGCTGCCGTCGAAGCTTCCAAACAGTCAGCCATTCTCAAAAAAGAATTGGCTGCCCTTGCGCAGTCAGGTATACTTTACCCTTATCTCTCCGCTGTTCATCATTTTTTATCATGCTTTGACTGATGCCCTCTGTTTTAACAGGTGCCTCAACAGAAGAAGCCATTGCTGCTTCGCTTAAAACCTTCAGAGAGGAGGAAAGGCTTCGCGCCTCATTGCCAACAGAGGCTTCACTTGAATGACCGATGACGGATACCGTAACGGTTCCGGAGGTAAAACCTAGCTTTGATGATAAAATCCCCTTGGCGGAGGTCCTGAAGAAGTCTTCCCTCACTGTCAAAACTAAGAAGCAGCTCAAAAAGCGGGCGGCAAGGGGAAGGAAGCAATCTTCTACCGCCACTAGCTCTGGGCCAAATTAGGGGAAGAAGACCGCTACTAGTCTGCCGGAAGACAGTCTTATTTTTCCTGGTTCATCTGCCGAAGAAGACGCACAATTGGCTGAGGCAATAAGACGCTCACTGGATGAATCTGAGAATGTAAGGATCCCGAAGAGGCCTTATCCCGCCGTCATCTTTTACGAAGATCCTCCATCGATACGGCGGATATTCATAGGTCCTTTGAAAGAAGGGGGCGAGAGAGCCCTTAAGCAGGCTGTCTCAGCTGACGCTGAAGATGCACTTTCGTTGTGGACCGGTGGCTACGAGTCTACCCTCGAACCTTGGCGGGCATACCTCCTCAGGAAGGAGCGTCGGCTCGAACAAGCCATACTAGAAGCTCCTTTGCGCATTGGTACACTTATATAGCCTTTTATAGTATTTTGCACTGCTTATATATATACATATCTTTATCCTCGTGCAAACTTTGTAGGGACTTTGCTGATGGCAGAGGATCTGAGTCCAAGTGCGCCCTGACTATGGATTCTGCAAATATCCCTGATGAGACACTCGTAGGTGTGGAAGGGATTGCCACGGTTGCCATTCCTGCTATAGAGCTTCCACTGACGGCCTCCATTCCTTCCGTGCTCGTTGGCCCTGAAGAGGTGCCTTTACCCGTCGTAGATCTAATGGACCCTTCCAGTGATGGCCTAGAGGCAGTGGAACAAGTGGCTGAGACTACCGTTCTCGACATGGCTGCCGTGCCTCAACCAGCAAACATTTCCGGTGATGTGCCTGATGGTACGGAGGAGGCTGCTGAGGGTTCAATCCCTCCTGTTCAAAGCAGGAGGAGTATCGAAGGTATTATCCCATACTTTGTTTCAAACGATATTTCGATTATCTGAACCTTCCTTGTCTTTTTTAGAGCTACGAGGCTTGGCGACGTCCATTGCTGGCCTGTCTCCCAGGAAATCTTTCCAGCGTCTGCTGGAACTGGCTGCTCCTCAGGCGATATCCCCTCAGCGTATCATTCTATCTTCCGGACAAGGTTAGCATTGTTCGCTCCTTTCCCGGTATTGTTACTTCTTCATATAACAATGTTCATGTCTTCTGTAGTTCTGGAGGCTGATGATGAGGTTGAGGTCCTCGATGGGCCTGGGGATCTTCCAGACTCTTCTTGTATAAATGTGGGTAAGTAAAGTTTCGACGCCTTTGCATCTGTCCTCTGTTTGTAACCTTCGCTGATCATTTATCAATCTTTAACAGCTCTGCCTACTTTTACCCCGTTGGAGACTCGCATTCTCATGCCGTCTGGCCCTTATGCGCTGCGTGCATCCGAACGTATCGCCAAGTCAAGCCTTCACTCTTTGTTGGCATTGATCGAAGACCTTCGTGTTGGTAGTTCGCTTATGGCCGAAGAATTTGCTGCTGAAGCCAACAGCTCTCTCCCCTTTCTTGCCACTTATCACAGTGAAGCATTGGTGCAAGCCTGGGTCAAATTCTGTCGTCGAGTGGAGGCTTCCTTGTATAGCCTTGAATGCGCGTGCCTTCCTTCGAAGGTGGTGGCTGCGAAGACAAGCTTGCAGGGGCTGATTAAGCGGTATGCTGCTAATACGCTTTCCTGTGAAAAGAGGCTTCGCCGAAAGTTCTCAGAGAGGAAGCTGGCTTCAACCACGCTCGGGGAGCTTCAAGCCGAATTTACAGCTAAGACTACCTGCGCATATGAACTTTGGCAGGAGCTTCAAGCCGCAATCAAGGACGTGGTGGCTATTGATAAATCTGTTATCTTTACCCGGACGATGGTTGATGCTCATAAAACTACCGAGCAGGAGCTTGAAGGCCGGCTTGCCTCGCATCAGGGCATCAGGCCCAACAGTCGGAAGCGGAGGCCTGCCTTGCAGCCATAGTCAATTTTGAAGCAGAGACCCAAGAAAGGAAGGATGAATTGATGAACCTTTTGAATCATCCTCTAGCTTGAACGATGTATTACATTATTTTTTTTATACATGTTCTCAACTGAACATATATTCTCGATTCTTTCATAAATTGTACCTTGTATTCATTTTGATTCATGAATAAAAGACATATTTTGCTTCATGATGGTGTGTCCCTTTTAGTAAGTGCATTCTGTGGATAATCTATTTTGATTCCTTTGTAGGACAGCGATGGCTTAGGATTCAGGGTTAAGATCTGCCTCCTAAGACTTTTTAATTTTATGAGCCGTGAGGGTCTCATAAAGAATTTTATCCCTACAGGTCGAGAGGATCTCGTAGGTGTAATTTCTCCTTAGGAATCGTGAGGATTCCTAAGTGCGTTTTCTTCTGAGAGTTGTAAGGATCTCACAAAAGAGTTTTCTCCCTTACAAGTCGTGAGGACCTGTAAGTGATGGACGAGATAGACATTATCCGCATTTCACAGAGTCAGGGGTTGCTCTGGCCATTTCCCACGGGGTCAAGATTGAATTTAGCCGTGTTCTATGGGACCAGGAATTTGCTCTAGATGCTTTCCACGGGGTCAGGATTGACATAGGCCGTGTTCTGCAAGGACCAGGCTCCGCTCTGGATGCTTCCCATGGGGTCGGGATTGACATAGCCGTGTTCTGGGAGGACCAGGATCTGCTCTGGACGTTTCCCACGGGGTCAGGATTGACATAGGACATGTTCCACATGACCAGGAATTTGCTCTGGATGCTTTCTACGGGGTTTGGATTGACATAGGCCGTGTTCCACATGACCAGGATTTGCTCTGGATGCTTCCCATGGGGTCGGATTGACATAGTCATGTTCCACGAGACCAGGAATTTGCTCTGGATGCTTCCCACGGGGTCTGATTGACATAGACGTGTTCTGCGAGGACCAGGTTCTGCTCTGGACGTTTCCCACGGGGTCAGGATTGACAAAAGCCGCATTCCACGTAACCAGGAATTTGCTCTGGATGCTTCCCACGGGGTCATAGCCGTGTTCTGCGAGGACCAGGATCCGCTCTGGACGTTTCCCACAGGGTCAGGATTGACATAAGCCGCGTTCCACAAAACCAGAAATTTGCTCTAGATGCTTCCCACAGGGTCTGATTGACATAAGCCGTGTTCTGCGAGGACCAGGCTCCGCTCTGGACGTTTCCTACGGGGTCGGGATTGATATAAGCCGCGTTCCACGTAACCAGGAATTCGCTCTGGATGTTTCCCACGGGGTCATAGCTGTGTTCTGCGAGGACCAGGATCCGCTCTGTACTTTTCCCACGGGGTCATAGATATGTTCTGCGAGGACCAGGATCCGCTCTGTACGTTTCCCATGGGGTCAGGATTGACATAGGCCGTGTTCCACATGACCAAGAATTTGCTCTGGATACTTCCCACGGGGTCAGGATTGACATAGTCGTGTTCTGCGAGGACCAGGCTCCGCTCTGGACGTTTCCCACTGGGCCAGGATTGACATAGGCCGTGTTCCACATGACCAGGAATTTGCTCTGGATGCTTCCCACGAGGTCTGATTGACATAGCCGTGTTCTGCAAGGACAGGCTCCGCTCTGGACGTTTCCCACGGGGTCAGGATTGACATATGCCGCGTTCCACATAACCAGGAATTTGCTTTGGATACTTCCCACGGGGTCATAGCCATGTTATGCGAGGACCAGGCTCTGCTGTGGTCGTTTTCCACGGGGTCAGGATTGACATAGGCCGTGTTCCACGTGACCAGGAATTTGCTCTGGATGCTTCCCACGGGTCATAGCCGTGTTCTGAGAGGACCAGGATCCGCTCTGGACGTTTCCCACGGGGTCAGGATTGACATAAGCCGTGTTCCACGAAACCAGGAATTTACTCTGGATGCTTCGCACGGGGTCTGATTGACATAGCCGTGTTCTGCGAGGACCAGGCTCTGCTCTGGACGTTTCCCACAGGGTCAGGATTGACATAAGCCGCGTTCCACGTAACCAGAAATTTGCTCTGGATGCTTCCCACGGGGTCAGGATTGACATAAGCCGCGTTCCACGAAATCAAGAATTTGCTCTGGATGCTTCCCATGGGGTCTGATTGACATAGCCGTGTTCTGCGAGGACCAGACTCCACTCTGGACGTTTCCCACGGGGTCAGGATTGACATAGGCCGTGTTCCACATGACCAGGAATTTGCTCTGGATGCTTCCCACGGGTCATAGCCGTATTCTGCGAGGACCAGGATCCGCTCTGTACGTTTCCCACGGGGTCAGGATTGACATAAGCTATGTTCCACGAAACCAGGAATTTGCTCTGGATGCTTCCCATGGGGTCTGATTGACATAGGCTCCGCTCTCAACGTTTACCACGGGGTCAGGATTGACATAAGCCGCGTTCCACATAACCAGGAATTTGCTCTGGATGCTTCCCACGGGGTCAGGATTGACATAATCCGCGTTCCACAAAACCAGGAATTTGTTCTGGATGCTTCCCACGGGGTCTGATTGACATAGCCGTGTTCTGCGAGGACCAGGCTCCGCTCTGGATGTTTCCCACGGGGTCAGGATTGACATAGGCCGTGTTCCACATGACCAGGGATTTTCTCTGGATGCTTCCCACTGGGTCATAGCCGTGTTCTGTGAGGATCAGGTTCCGCTCTGGACGTTTCCCATAGGGTCAGGATTGACATAATCCGCGTTCCACATGACCAGGAATTTGCTCTGGATGCTTCCTACGGGGTCAGGATTGACTTTAGCCGTGTTCTGCGAAGACCAGGCTCCGCTTTGGATGCTTCCCACGGGGTCGGGATTGACATAGGCCGTGTTCAGCGAAACCAGGAAGGGTTGACTTTATCCGAATTTCACGGAGTCGGGGTTTGACTCTCGGTCATCTATGCACCGCCGAGTCATGGAACTGAGAATTGCCGCGGTTCTGCTTTTCTTGATATTGCGTCTGTTGTAATAAGACGAATGTTGAGATGATCTCCAGGCTGTCTGTGAACCGTTGAGATTTGACTTCTTCTTCTGATGGAGCCTGGGGAGGGAAGGTGTGATTGCCTCTTTGTTTGCGTCCCTGGATTGTATACAGAGATTGATGTAATCTCACATGTAAGGCAAAAAGTTTCATTTTATCAGAATTTTTTTTCTTTCCGCGATGCTCTATCATTTCAGCTTTTTATATTGCGAAAGTCATGATTGCCCAATCATGTCGGCTATTTTTCGCGGTGCCCAATCATTTCGGCTATTTTTTTTATTTACTCGCTACTTTTTATTGCAAGTTGCCCAATCATTTCGGCTATTTTGCATGCATACATTTTTACTTGCTATTTTTATTTGCAAGTTGCCCCATCATTTCGGCTATTTCGTATGCATTTGTGGCTCGCTAGCTTTTCGTTGCGGATTTTAGGATTTGACACCGATTTCGGCATCAACATCGCTACAACTGGGATATTGCTAGGAGCGAATCATCATTTGCCTTCGTCGATGTCGAACAAAGGTGACTTAGTAGACAGGGTTAGGATCCTGTCGACTAAGGCTTTTGACTTCATAAGCCGTTAGGGTCTCATAAAGGTATTTCTCCCTACGGGTCGAGAGGATCCCGTAGGTGTACTTTCTCCTTAGAGATCGTGAGGATTCCTAAGTGCATGGTCTCTTATAAGTCGTAAGGATCTCACAAGAGTATTTTTTCCTTATAAGTCGAGAGGAATTACAAGGGGTGTTCACTGTGCAAACATATCTCTAGTCACGGATGGGACTTTGTTAGGGAAATGGTTATTTGTGCCCGTGGATTGTATACAAAGGTCAGTATTGAGCCGCTTGTAGGGCAGCATTGGAGGTTGTGGTGGCCGCTTAAAAACAGGTTCAGATCCTTGTAGCTTAAGACTTTTGAATCTTATGAGCCGTGAGGGTCTTATAAGAGGGTTCTCCTTATGAGTCGTGAGGATCTCGTAAGTATAATTTCTCCTTAGGAATCGTGGGGATCCCTAAGTGTGTTGCTCCCTTGTGAGTCGTAAGGATCTCACGCAGGTGGTTTCTCCTTACAAGGTCAAGAGGATCTTGCAATTTTTTTAACGAGATTGCGCCTTTTCGGGTTTTCACAAAACTCGCCGGTAGCCCTGTTGTTTTTACTCACGGAGCCCTTTCGGGTTTTCATCCGTACCCATTTTGCTTATGGGCATACCTTTTTTTTTTTGTCAGCCTTGGGATGCTGCGGTCCTTAATAGTCTATCGACGTCTCGGTCAACAGCCAGTTTTAGGACACAGTGGTCCATCGTTAGTTTAAGTACGTTTCGGTCCGTCGTTAGTTTTAGGACATTTCGGTCCGTTATTAGTTTGAGGACATTTCGGTCCGTTGTTAGTTTTAGGATATCTCGGTTCGTTGTTAGTTTTAGGACATTTCGGTCCGTTATTAGTTTTAGGACATTTCGGTCCGTTGTTAAGGAAGCCGGCCACTACCTACAGAGCTTAGGCTTAGGAAGATAGCGAGCGGACATAGGCGTCGTCATCTATCGTTGACCTAGGCCGTGGCTCGTCAGGCGTAGTATTTCTTTAGGAAGCGACCGTTTATTGGCTTGAAAGGTCTTTCACCATGCATGTCCATGAGTAGATAGGCTCCACCCTGGTAGAACTTGTCTATGATATACGGGCCTTCATAGTTTGGCTCGAATTTCCCCCGCTTGGCACGATTGGGGATCATAGGCCTTTTGACCACTAGCACGAGTTTGCCTTGGCGGAATGTTCTCGACCTAATCAATCTCTCATATGAGCGCGTCATCTTTGCTTTATAAGCCTCCAGATTTTGTTGCGCCATGAGACGAGTTTCATCAAGGGCGTCTAGCTCCTCAAACCGAAGGTGAGCATTTTCTTCGTCTGTTAGCTCGTAGTGAACGGCCACTCGTAGAGAGGGTAACTCTATCTCGAGAGAGTACCACTTCTGTGCCGAATACCAAAGCGTACGGCGTTTTGTTCGTGGCAGTTTTGAACGTAGTTCGATATGCCCAGAGAGCTTCATGTAGTCTCTCGTGCCAGTCCTTCTTATTTCGAGACACCGTCTTTTTCACGATCTTTGTCAATGTCTCGTTGAAAGCCTCAGCTAGACCGTTAGCTCGGAGATTATAAACCGAAGAGTATCTCCAGTCTATGTAATGCTGTTGTGCGAAGCGGCTAATCTTGTGGCTTCTGTAGGCCGGCCCGTTATCGGAGATGATCTGTCGCGGAGTTCCAAACCGATAAATGACGTGCGTCATGGAGAAATGGAGGATATTCTCCATCTTCACTTCCCTCAGCGGTACTGCTTTTGCCCATTTGGAGAAGTAATCAATTGTCGCCAAAATGAATCGATGTCCTCTGGATGATGCTGGTTCGATGGGGCCGATTATGTCGGTTCCCCACATTTCGAACGGCCAGCTAGCTACCGTTGGATGTAGTGGATTTGGATGCTGGTGAATAAAGTCCCCGTGAATTTGGCATGAATGACACTGCTTCACGTATTCGAGGCAGTCCTGGATCATCTTGGGCCAATAATAACCCATACGTTTGATCTTCAGCTTCATCTTCGGCCCGGCTTGGTGAGAACCGCAGAGTCCGTCGTGAGTTCCTTGGACGACTCTCATTGCTTCTTCAGGTCCCAGGCATCTTAACCATAGAGAATCAAATGATCTCTTATACAGAGTATCATTGACGAAGGCAAATGATAGAGCTCGTTTCATGAGCTGATGCTTTGAGGACGCATCTTCAGGCGTTCGACGGGATTTGAAGTAGTCTATAAAGACTTCTCTCCAATCTTTTATCATTTTATGATCTTTTATTTGTAGAGTTGTTTGTTCGGTCACTCCCTTTTCTTCGAACGACTCCGGAGATATTTCTGCCGGTGCAAGAACCCGACGGCTTTGCACAACGATCCTCACGTCATCGAGGTTTTTGTCGGCCAATTCTTTACCGAGCTTGGCTAATGCATCAGCTTTGCTATTTTCCGCATGCGGTATGCTTTCCAAGGTGTAGGAAGGAATTTGAGTCAGCAGTTGCTGTACCTCTCACCGTATTTCACCAACTCTGGTTTGCACGTTTGATAGTCGCCGTTTACTTGGCTAACGACCAGTTGGGAGTCTACGTATATGAGGAGGTTTTTAATTCCCATGTCGACAGCGATCTTAAGTCCTGCTATCAAAGCTTCATATTCGGCTTCATTGTTTGTCCTTGGCTTTGTTAAGGAGAAAGTAAAGCGCATTATCCCTCCTTGTGGAGTCACGAAGATGAGGCCTACCCCAGACTTGATTATGGGGGCGCTTTGTTTGCGCTTCTTCATGGAAGATGCTCCATCGAAGTAGAGTTCCCACTGGGTATCATTCTCCCCATCGATCGTGTCAAACGCGTGCTCGTCGGGCAATTCGCTGTTCAAAGGAGAGTTGGCAGGTATCGGATGTTCAGCGAGGAAGTCGGCGATGGCCTGGCTTTTCACTACCTTAAGAGGCCGATAAGTTATCGAGAAATCCATCAAGAGCAGGGCCCATTTAGCGAGCTGCCCTGTTAATATGGCCTTCGACATCAAATATTTGAGAGGATCCACTTTTGATATAAGATGGACCTCATGTGCCAACGCATAGTGTCTGAGCTTCGTTATTGCGAAGATCAACGCCAGACAGTGTTTTTCAATGGGAGAGTAGTTGCTTTTTGCTCCCAGTAGAACTCGACTCAGATAGTAGAGAGCTCTTTCTTTCCCTTGGTCGTTCTCTTGTGCCCACAGCGCACCTAAAGAGCCTTCGAGGGCTGTCGTATACAGAATGAGAGACTTTCCCTTGATTGGAGCAGTCAGCACCGGAGGATTCTGCAGGTATTGCTTGATTTCGTCCAGCGCGCTTTGGCATTTGCGATCCCAGATGAAAGGGGTTCCTTCTTCATTAAGTGACTGTAAGGGCGACACTTGCTGGAAAGATTGGCTATGAATCGCCGGATATATGTGAGCTTTCCTTAGAGAGACCGCAGCTGCTTGAAAGTCTTTGGCGGGGGCATTTCCATAATTGCCTTGATCTTCGACGGATCTATCTCGATGCCTCGGTGTCAGACGATGAATCCCAAGAACTTACCTGAGGAAACTCCGAATGCACATTTGAGAGGATTCATCTTCAAGTTGTATTTCCGATGGCGTTGAAACACGATCTTCAAATGCTTTAGATATTCCTCGTATGATTTTCTTTTAACTACGAGGTCGTCGATATAGCATTCGACGATTTCATGGATGAGGTCATCGAAAATCTTCGCCATGGCCCTCTGATAGGTGGCACCGGCGTTCTTTAGACCGAAAGGCATCACCTTATAGAAAAATATACCCAAAGGGGTCTGGAAAGCGGTATGCTTCCGGTCCTCGGGCTGCATCTTTATTTGATTGTAACCTGACGAGCCGTCCATGAAGGAGAAAACTTTATGAGTGGACATATTGTCTATCATCAGCTCGGTAACTGGCACTGGAAAGTCGTCTTTTGGGCAAGCTTTGTTGAGATCCCGAAAGTCCACACATATGCGCACCATCCCATTTTTCTTCATCACCGGGACGATATTGGCGATCCAATCAGGATATTGAACCTCTTGGATAAAACCGGAGTGGATTAGTTTCTTGACCTTGGCGTTGATGCTCATCTCGAGATCGAGCCGCATTCTCCTCGGTTCTTGTTTGATTGGCTTGACGTTCAGGAATATTGCCAATTTTTGGACAGCAATCTCTGGATCTAGTCCTGGCATCTCGGAATAGTTCTATGCGAAGCAATCTTTATGCTGCATGAGCACGTCTTTTAGCGTAGCTACCCTTTCTTCAGACAACAGCTCACTGACGAATGTGGGTCGCGGGTCACTTGCCATCCCTAAATCGATCTTTCTGAGGTTGTCTGCAGTAGTAAGTATCCCATCTTCCAGCTCTTTTGGCGCCGGTGGAAATTCTGATATCACTTCGTCATCATTGTTTTTGAAGCACCACGGGAGGTCATCCGTATTCTTGGGTCCTTCTTCTGACGGCATTACCATATGACAAGTACGAGTCGCTTCCAAGAACGATGTTGATCTGGTTCTACTCTCACTGCAGGCACAGCTTTTGGTTCATGCTTCTGTGGGGGAGTTACCTTCCAGCTGCTGGATAGAGCGAAGCTGCCTTGTTGATACTGGTCTTCTACCCAATCTTTGAATGTGAAGAAATCTTCGAGAGGATGTCCTATTGCTCGGTGATAAGAGCAATAATCTGGGTGAGAGACCTCGCCTGCTTGCTCGGGGTGGTTGGACTCCGGGAGGGTAATCATTTGATGTTTTATGGCAAGATCAAGTATCTTCCTTGTCTTGTCTTGGGAAAAAGAATACGCTCAACTCATCTTCTTTATAAGAGATGAATCCGGATTGCCTGATTCCTGATCGAGTGGCTTCTTGGTCCTGCTTTGTCGCTGTCGAACGCCTTTCCCGCTCTTGGGTTTATTTCTGCCTCTGCGTCGGGCCTTTTGTATGATGGGTTGACGAGGAAGAGCATTTTCATTTTTCGTAGCCTGCTGAAGGAGGCGTTGCGTTCTGGCTTTCTCGTAGATAGCCATTTTACGATTATGGTCGTCTCGAACTTTTTGACCCGCTTCCCTCATAAGCTTGTCCATTTGTTCTTCGAACGATGGGCTTGGCATTTTCACGGCGGGAGCTCGTTTTGGTTCAGGGTTAGCATCTTCCCACAGAGCATCTCCTTCTTCATCGAAGTCATGTATGACATAGCAGTCGCGGAATAGCTCCCGTCTCTTGGATTGAACATATCCAAGCCCGACCGTTTCCATTCTCCCGTTGGGCAATTTTCGTTGAGTTCCGGGAACGTTCCAGATCCTGTTATAGAACCGTGCTTGTCGAGCGGTTTGCTTAAGGGGTACACCTTGGCGTCTCAAGAGTCTTTTTAATCCGTCTGTGTAGTATCTGGGCAGACGGATGGGCTGGAGCCTGTCAAGTGTAGAATCCGCACCATGCCAAATTTCTTTTTCCACTTTGGTTTCCCCGGATCGGTAGAATAGGATCGCCTTGTTACCTTTTCGCCTGTGGGGGACATAGAATGTCTGCAGTTCTTGCACACTATAAGTTTCAAGTGCATCGAGCTCTTTGTAATGCTCTTGCGGAACCATGGCAATTTGCAAACTCCGATCATCATCAGCAAAGGCTTGAATTGATGGCCGAACAGAAAATACGGCATTGACTTCATCTTCCGAGTCGCTGCCGAAGATCAACATAGGGGTGGACAGTGTCGGCTTGTTGCATTGGGGCGGACCTGAATAAACTATTTCTTCTTCCTCCTCGGTATCACTCCCGAAGAATGAAATAGTGATGATAGCTTTGTTCTTGTCCTCCGATTTGCGACATCTTTCTGTGTCTTCGAAATCTGGCAGGAAGTATTTTGCATCTTCGTATTTATGGACTTTATTCACGGAGAACGGGTTAAGCTCCCTTGTTACGATATACTCGAGACCATCCTTGAAATACTTCATACACTGGTGTTGTGTAGAAGGGATGATGTTGTACTCGTGTAACCAAGGCCTGCCGAGTAAAGCGTTGTAGCAAGTCTTGGCATCAATGACGTGAAACTTGATGTCAGTGACCAGCAGCCCAAAGCGCAGCGTCAGTATCATAGACCCGAGCGTCCGTGATGACTGGGAGTCAAACCCGGAGATAGTGATCTTATCCCGAGCGAGGTGTTGAACGCTCATGCATATTTCTTTCAACACCCTTACATTGAGGAGGTTAACGGAGGACCCATTGTCGACCAGGATTTTACCTATCTTGATATCATGACTGTATCCGGAGACATAAAGAGGACGGTTATGCTCGTACGTCCCGAGGAGGAGGTCTTCTTCGCCGAAGGTGATATCGGCAGTGTGCACTTCTTCTAGTTCGTCCTTCATCTTTACCTCGGCGAGGAAAGCTTGGAATTGTTCAGGCTCTTGTAACGCCTTGATCAGTGAATCTCTCGCCTCTTTGGATAGCAGAAGGGCGTCGAGAATACTGAGCTGCGAGGGTATCTTCCTCAGGTGTGCAAGAACGTTGTAATCCACCTTACTTTTCTTTGGCGGGTCTTTGGCTGTCAGCTTTTTGACGGCTTGGTCATCAAGGATGATATCCTCAGGGACCTTTTCTTTCCCCTTATCTTTTCTGTTTAACCCACTGTTCGAGGACCCAACATTCTTTTCGGGCAGCGTACGATTGCGCAGCTGAATATTTTCACAGGTCTTCGGTTCTTCCTCTTTTCCCCAGGTGGATTCCTTAAAGAGAGGGCCAAGAGTCATTTCTTTGTCAGAGTCGCTCCAGAAGGTGAGAACTTGCGATCCGCCAGCGTCGACCATGTGACAGTTGCCGGTAGTTCTTTTATGCTCCTCGGTCGTATATCTTTGCTCCTGACGAGTTTTGCGTTTCATCCGCTTGAAATGTTGCCGGTGAGCAACATATCCCTGCCACCATCTTTTAAAAGCGTTGCACTCTTCGGTGGGGTGCGCTCGATGATATAAGCAGTAGCTAGGATGTATATCTGCTTCATCAGGAGTGTTTCCTTCGGAGGGTGGCAGCCTCATCCCCATCGATATGGCTTTGGCCAACCTTTTCCTCGTCTTGAACCTGTTTTTATTCGCGTCGGATGTACTTTGATCTGGTGAGAGTGTTTCGACCCTTTCATCCAGTCGCCGGCATTTGGCCTTTTCAAATATGGTCATCTCGCGCTCTCGATCAGCTTTGCTTTTCAAAAGTGCTTCGTTTAGGAATGCATCAATCATTTCGTCTGATGGTCCTAGAAGTTCAGGCTCAGGATCTGTCCCCAGTTTCTCTGTGTAAGGAGCTTCTTCATCATTTATCGACGAGTGAGAGATCACATGGCAACTTGCCACATAATCTTCAGATTCATTCGATGAGTCTTCTCCATTATTGTCATCTCCATTCTCCAGGACGTGGTCGAGAAATTCTTGGAGTGTGACCGGAGTTCGTGCTTTCTGGTTATACTCTTCCAGCGCGTCAATCTGCTTTTGCAGGTCCGTGCGCTTGTCACCATACTTCACGGGCTTTTAGGTCTTCTTCTTCTCCTTCTTCGAAGATTTTGATGGCTGGGTGTGGGATCTTTGACTATCACCACCAATTTTTGGAGTTGGGCGCAGCTTCAGCATTCCTTCGATAATCTCGGGTTCCAGCGGATTCTTCCACCTGATTGCCGGGCACGTTTGGATATCATTCATCATTCTTTTAGTCTTAGCTGAAAGAACGACTTCCCATGGAGCTTCTTTTACGGAAGAACATGATGCCCCCGGTGTGTCCGTCTTCTTGGGAGCGTGAGGTTGTGGCGGGTTCACCTTCCAATTCTCGGACAGGGCAAATTTGCCCTGTTGGTATTGATCTTCGCTCCAGCCTTTAAAGACGAAGCAATTTCAATTAAATAGCTTACCGTTTGATGGTAAGGGCAATAATTGGGACTATTAGCCTCGTCGGGTTGCAACTGTCATTTTGGATTCGGCAGATTGATGAGCCCGTTGCACACCGCTAGCTCGAACAATCTCTTCGTTTTGTCCCGGGGAAACAAATAAGGGTGCTTCATTTTCTCATTATAGAATTGTTGCCTCTCGTCTAGGCGATCAGTTAGTTTTGGGCCACTGGGCTGCTGTCGAGTATTCGCGATGAAGGTCGCTTTCCCTTTACCTTTTTCGTTCCGCGGCTCCGGCTTTGAAGGAGACGGTCTATGACCCATCTGGTCCATTTGGGCCAGTTTGTTGATCAAGGCCTGGAACGTGGTCGGCTTGAAGAACATCATGAATTAGGAAATAGTTGCTTGAGGGTCAAGAATGCCTACGAACATGCCCACTGCCGGCTCTTCTTCAATGCGCTGCTCACATTTCGACCATAAATTCCGCCATCGTATTGCGTACTGCACCCACGTTTCACCTGGCTTCACCCTGGCATTGATCAACGCCGTTATTGGGGTGCGTTGACAAGCACTCGCGAAACGCTGGGTGAATAATAGCTCCATCTCTGCAAAAGTCTTGACGGAGTCGTTTGGATGTTCAGAATACCACTCGAACGCCGTCTCCGACAAGTTCCCAACAAACTGGCGGAGCAGAAGTTTATAATTACCCCCAGTGTTGCCGCACAAGGCTCTGAATTGAGCGACATGCTGATGTGGATTCCCCGTCCCATTATATACATGGAATTTAGGGATCGTATATCCCGGCGGGTACCTTATTTGGTCATACCAGCCTGGATATGGTCGTCCAGTCTTAACGACCTGCCCAGCCGCTTCATTCGCCTGGTGAGCTCGTATTTGCTGAGCGATGTAGTCGTCCAAGGCGGCCTTAGAGATTGTCTCTTCTTTGGCTGCTGAAAGAACCGGAGGGGGGTTCGATGTCTCCCCTCTGTCGTCTTCAACGATAATCAGGGGGTCTTCAGTCGGAGGTTCCGGCTGTAACATCATCCCAGCCATGTCTTGAAACAAAAGAGCCATTCGTTTTATATTGGCCGCCTACTCCGCAGCCTCTTTTTCTTTCCTCTCGAGCATTCTTCGGAGGAACTCGGTATCAGTTTCTTGTTCCCGACGCTGCTCTGAGGTCTCTGGATTTTCTTTTGGCCCAGTGAGTGCGGCCATTGCAGTCAGCATCTCCTGAAGTTTCTGCTGCTGTTGTTCCTGACCCTTTGTTATCGATCGGGTAAGCGGTCGATGACCCGTAGAAGCACGGCTTTCTTCTTTCCCGGAAGCCATATAAACAGTATGCACCATCATGCCCCAGACTTGGGGCGTTTGGGCTCAGCGTCTTTGCGGTTTCACGGGGGCTTTCTCTGACCTCCTTCTCTTGTGAGCAGTTGAAGTCGAGAGAGCCGTTGCAGCGGGCACCCAGACGGATGACGTCTTCTGTGGTACCACGAGATGGCTCTTTTCTTGCTGAGCTTTGAGCTTCTTTGGCCGGCGAGAGTAGTCCTGCTTAATCACCTATTCCTGGACCTGTCGCTAGGCTTTGTAAATTTTGGAGGACAGCCGCTGAGGGGGCTGCTCCGTCTTCCTTTCTGTAGTAATCTCTATAGGTGGAGGAGATCTCTTCAGCGCGGCGGTCGGAGAGTTCTTGCGAACCCTCCTAAGCGGTTCAAAGCTGTTCGCAGTTGGAACAGTAGCATTTCCACTATGGGAGCTGGCGGAGTTAGCCCAGAGGGGGAGTTGCCCCCAGCCTTCCTTACTCGGCGCCAGTGGCGACGTCGAGCATGTCGTGCGAATGGGATTGTCTCAGCTATAGGGGTGACTTCGTCATGCCCCTTGTGTTGGCGAAGGGTTGTCACCGGCGTCAGCCTCTTAAAGACCGATGTTCGTTGAGAAGCAATGTCCAATATGTCAAAGACAAACCTCTGGGTGGGGGAAGCAGCTTTGGGGACTTCGCCAGGAGCAGGAGCCGGAATGGCCAGCCTTATGAAGACTGACTTCTTGGCAAAAGAAGCCTCTCCGATGATTTCGTCTGCTTGAGCCGGGATGGCTATCCGCTTAGGGATGGTTGCTTCAGGTATCGCGGGCTTATTAGCGTTCTGGCCCAGTCTGCTGAAAACTGAAGCAGTGGAGTTGGGCGACCCGTTGAGAGGGGCCGCGGTGGTGGTTAGTCGATCAAAGACCGACTTCTTTTAGGCTTCTTGCGGCATTATCGGGGCATTGAAGCTCATGGGTGGGATCATAGTCCCAAAGAACAGCCCAGTGGTGGCCTGAGTTACTTGGTCCACCGGCATCGTGAACAGGGAGTCCGCCTGGGGCCCGTAAGTTACACCTCCAGATGAGGCGGAACGGGAGTTGCAGTTGCAGCTGGAGCATTTTGTGTAGGTAGAAGCCATTGATCTTTCGTTTTCTGCATGGAGCAAGACACCAAATCTTAGTACCTCAAACCCAAGGGCAACCATAACAAACCGCGATTCGTTCGCGAACACGACACACGAAGTGTGGAGTGGAAAGAGGAAACGGTCCCACCGGGTATGCCAGAATCTGTTCCCCACCGAAACACAGAGATGCGACCGCACGGGTCCGTCTTGCCTGAATTTTGGGGCAGATGCTAATTGGTGCTATCCGTCCACCTCTCCAAAGATACCAAGTTGATTTTTGGCACCATGTATCGGAGGTTTAAACGGATGCGGCCGATGTAGCAGACTTCGTCAGATTCCCCCTCATTTGAAGGGTTTTTGATTATGGGGACGCTCTTCCCTGCAGGGGCAAGCCCCTGCAGTTAATTACGCTACCGCATCGCGATAACCACTTTCTCCTTCTCCAGATGGTCACTTCGTGTCGTGGGTGTTTGTTTTGTTTTTGGTTGCCCGTGGATTGTATACAGAGACTAATTTATGTTGTCGTCCGTAAGGCGTGGGTTAGTCCAAATCCGTATCTTCTTAGATTTGGGTTTGGGGGTTGGGTTTAAGGATACGTTAGTCTCATTTGGGACTAAGATCAACTTAAACGTATGTTAAGGATACGTTAGTCTAATATTAGACTAAGATCAACTTAACGGGATCGTTTAGATCCAATAAAAGAGCATTCGGGCTCTATTGCTTAGTTTAGGGACATTGCGGTCGATTAGTTTAAGGACATTACGGTCCAATGTTAGTTTATGGACATCTCGGTCCATGAGTTTAAAGACCTCATGGTCAAGGTTAAGGACATCATAGTCCGTGAGTTTAAAGACCTCATAATCAAGGTTAAGGACATCATAGTCCGTGAGTTTAAAGACCTCACAGTCAAGGTTAAGGACATCATAGTCCATGAGTTTAAGGACCTCACAGTCCGTGAAATGTATGGTTGTTGGGACCCGTCACCTCTATGAAAACGTTGAAGGATTACAACGGCAAATATCAGAGGAGTTCAGGGATGTACCCTTAAACCGATGTGGGTTGAGAGACCTGTAGTCCAATTGGGACTAAGATCTGTGATTTATGAGCATATGAACTCAATTAATCTGAATTGAGGACTTATGGCCAATTTGGGCTAAGTCCATTCAATTAGAATGTTCAACATTTGTTTTTTTTTTGAGTTGTTAGATGTTTGTTTGAGCCCAATCCCTTTAAAAATGCTAAGCATTGGTTTGGTCTCTGACAATGTTTTGTCTTTAGTTGAATGTTGTGCATTTATCATAGCTGCAGACTTATTCAAAGAACAGTTTATGTTCTGTCCAAGCGCACATAAAAACATGTGGTGTACTTGGCACTAGCGACAATCGCTGAGCGCAGTGCGCTATGGTTAAAGCGCTAATGAAGAGCGCTGATGCGCTTAGCGCTTTGCGCTAGATGTAGAGCGCTGATGCGCTATAGTTGAAGCATTAAGGTGTTTGGCGCTGGTGCTATATAATGAGCGCAGAGCGCTTTTAGTAATGCAGCGTACACGTGAGGAGCACGTGGCGCGCCTAGCGCTGAACGCTAGCCAATGAGCGCAGTGCGCTGTGTTTGAAGCGCTATGGAACTGCAACGCTTTGCGCTAGACGAAAAGCACTAAGGCACTTTTTAATTAAGAGCGCTAGGGCTTTTCTTAGGTTAACTTTGCGCTCTGCAGATTATTTGTTCTTTGATAAGAGACTTTGTCTCAAGAATCTAAGAACAAAGTTCTTAGTTCATAGGAGATATTTCAATCTCTTTTTGATTAAAGGCTTTGCCTTTATGGATCTGTGATCCTAAAAGAATTGAATAATTCTCCCCCCTTTATAATGAGATGTTCATAATCTCTTTTGTGAAAGACAATTTTGTCTTATAGATCTATGATCTGTGAAAGAAGTAAGTACTTCTGTTTATATTGAGACGATTTCATCTGTATATTCTTTTTACCTTGAAAAAGAATTGTCTTCTTTTGCCGAGAGCTTCTTCTTCTTCTTGAGATTTTCTCAAAGTTTATGGGGGGTTCCTCTTTTTCAGACATGAAGTCTGGGGGCCTTTATATAGGGCAAGATGGTTTATTCAATCAGTTAAGAAAATCTTTTCTCCAATTAATTTGGGGAATTTCCCATCGTTGGATCTTTGATCCAAGAGCTTCTGGTTTACAGAAGACAATCTTCTTGTTTTTTTACCAAGATCGGGAAATCTTTCCATGCAGAATTTATTCTGTCTTTAGTAATTTTTATTTACCATTAGATCATTGATCCAACGGTGCTCTGATTTACAGAGCACAATTTTGTTGTTTAGAAAGTTTTTGAGAAATCTTTCCTTAACAGAATTTAATTCTGGTTAATTAATGATTTATCATTATTATTAGATTTTTGATCTAACGGTGGGGAGCTTTTAGTTCCAGCGCTAGCGCTTATGCGCTCTGCCCATGGTGCGCTGCTTGGAGCGCAGCGCTATTAGCGCTAGTGCACACGTGATTTGCACGTGGTGCGCTACTTGTAGCACAGTGCATCTGGCGCTAGCGCCTATGCGCTTTGCATGGGGTGCGCTAGTTGTAGAGCAGCGCTTTTATAAAAGCGTAACTTTAATTCAAATTTTAAATTCTGAACAGAGCTTTGCTCTAATTAGGGAAACAGAATGCTTGAGAAGAAAGGCAAAGAGGTCGCGGAACAAGCGGCCAACATAAAGCAAATGGCGCTTCTGTTTCAAGATATCGTCGGGATGATGATACAGCCGGATCCTCCAGCTGAAGACCCTCCAATAATCCTTGAAGACTACAGGGGGGAGACATCGAACCCTCTTCCGGCTTTATCAGCGGCAAATGAAGAAATAATCTCCAAAGCCGCCCTTGACGATTATATAGCTCAACAGATACGAGCTCATTAGGCGAGCGAAGCGGCTAGCCAAGTCGTCAGAACTGGACGACCCTATCCGGGCTGGTTTGATCAGATTACGTACCCGCCAGGATTTACGATTCCCAAATTTCATGTGTATAAGGGGACGGGTAATCCGCATCAGCATGTCGCTCAGTTCAGGGCTCTCTGCGGCAATACCGGAGGTGACGACAAATTGCTACTTTGCCAGTTCATCGGCAGCTTGGCGGAGACGGCCTTTGAATGGTATTCAGAGCTGCCGAATGACTCCGTCAAAACGTTTACATAGATGTAGTTGCTATTCACTCAGCGGTTCGCAAGCGCTAGAGAACGCACCCCAATCACGGCATTGATCAACGCCAGAGTGAAGCCGGGAGAGACGTGGGTGCAGTATGCAATCCGGTGGCGGAACCTATGGTCGAGATGCGAACAACGCATAGAAGAAGCTCCTGCCGTGGGCATGTTCATGTGGACCCTCGATCCTCAGTCGACTATCTCCCAATTCATGATTTTCGTCAAGCCGACCACCTTCCAGGCCTTAATTGACAAGCTGGCCCAAATGGACCAAATGTGCTATATGCCTTTCCCTTCAAAAGCGGATTTTCGGAATGAAAAAGGCAAAGGGAAATCGACCTTTGTCGCCAACGCACAACAACAGCCGAGTGAGCCGAAACCAGCTACTCGCCAAGGCAACAAGCGGCGATCTCTCGATGAGAAGTTAAGACACCCTTACTCATTTCCCCAGAATAAAACAAGGAGACTGTTTGAACTGGCAGTGCGCAACATGCTCATCACTTTGCCGGATCCAAGACATCCGTCGCAATCTGGTGACGTTAACCATCCTAACTATTGTCCCTACCACAGAGTAATGGGTCACCCACTCGAAAATTGCTACGTTTTCAAAAACTGGGTTGAAAACTAATACCAGCAAGGCAAATTCGCATTGTCTGAAAACTGGAAGGTGAACCCGCCACAACCACATGCTCCGAAAAAGATGGACATGCCGGAGGAATCGTGCTCATTCATAGAGGAAGATCCATGAGCAGTGCCAAAATCATTGGATTATGTGAAAAGGTCTATCAAGGGGAAACCTACTTGTTCATAGAGTATTTGGCGAAACTCCGCCTCAAAGCAACAAAGGACCGAGATGTCCTAAAACTAACAACGGACCGAGATGTCTTAAAACTAACAACGGACCGAGATGTTCTAAAACTAACTACGGACCGTAACGTCCTTAAACTACTACAAACCGCAGCATCCTAAGGCTGACGCAAAAAGTATATAATAAAAAAAAGAAAAAAAGGTACGTCCATAAGCGAAATGGGCACGGATGAAAACCCGAAAGGGCTTCGTGAGTAAAAACAGCAGGGCTACTGGCGAGTTTGTGAAAACCCGAAAGGGTGCAATCTCGTTAAAAGACACTTGCAAGGTCCTCTCGACCTTATAAGGAGAAAATACCTGTATGAGATCCTTACGACTTACAAGGGAGAAACACACTTAGGGGTCCCCACGATTCCTAAAGAGAAGTTACACTTACGAGATCTTCACGACCCGTTAGGAGAATTCCCTTATGAAACCCTCACGGCTCATAGGATTCAAAAGCCTTAAGATACATGGATCTAAACCTGTTCTTAAGCCGTCATACACCCTGATATTACCCTACAGGCGGTCCAGTTCTGGCCCTTGTATACAATCCATGTGCACGAATAAACATTTCCCCAATAGAGTCCCACCAGCAACAAGGGATATCCTCGTATGTTTGCTCACGATTCCTAAGGATAAAACACTCTTATAATATCTTTACAACTTATAAAAGAATACACACTTAAGAATCCTCACGATTCCTAAGGAGAAAACACGCCTACAAGATCCTCACGACTCGTAGGGAGAAATACCTTTATGAGACCCTTACGGCTCATGAAGTCAAAAGTCTTAGTCGACAGGATCTTAACCCTGTTTGCTAAGCCACCTTTGTTCGAACCGACAAAGCCAAGTGATGATTCGCTCCTGGAAATATTCCAGTCGCAGCGATACTGATACTAAGATGGGTATCAGGTCCCAAGTTTCATACTCACGGCGAAAATTCAACGAGCTATAAATGCATATGAAATAGCCGAAATGATAGGGCAACTTGCAACAAAATCAGCAAGTAAAAGATATGCATACAAAAAATAGCCGAAAAGGTTGGGCAACTCGCAATAAAAAGCAACGAGTAAAAAGAAAAATAGCCGAAATGATTGGTCACCGTGAAAAAATAGCCGAAATGATTGGGCAATCGCGACTTTCGCGATATAAAAAGCTGGTAATAGAGTATCGCAGAAAGAAATAAAAAAATTATGATGAAACTTTTGCCCTACAGGTAAGTCCATATTGACCCCTGTATACAATCTATAGGAATAAACAAAAAGGGAACCACATTTTCCCACCCGACTCTGTCAAAGAGAGAGCCAAGTCTCGACGGCAACATCTACAGCCTAGAGATCAACAACAACGTTCTTCCTCCAGTAGGATGCAAACGCGACATCAACAAACGGAGTCATGGCAAAGTCCCCTAATTCCAAATATTGACGGTTCACAGACAACCTAGAGACTACCTCGGATCCATGGCAGAGTCCCTAGTTCCAAGTCTCGACGATAACATCTACAGCCTAGAGATCAACAACAGCGTTTTTCCTCCAGCAGGATGCAGACGCGACATTAACAAACGGAGCCACGGCAAAGTCCCCTAGTTCCAAATCTCGAAGGTTCACAGACAACCTGGAGACTACCTTGGAGCCATGGCAGAGTCCCTAGTTCCAAGTCTCGATGGAAACATCTTGTAACGCTTCGAAAATCGTTTAGGTAGTTTTTTCGATAATCGGCAAAATAAGCAGTCTTTTCCGTAAAAAGTCAAAATAGGTATTTTTTAATATAGGCATAATTATACAAAATTTAGATAAGATATTTCTAAAATTTGGTCACTAAATTGTCACTTAAAATTTTCTAGTTAATTAAATTTTTTTCCATAATTAATTATTTTTAATATTATTTTAAGCTTTTAAAAATACATTAAATTAGTGATAAATACAAATTTAATTGGGTAAATTACATAATTAGGAACCATTATAAACTAAAATCTAGTGTTAATAAAATTTTTATCAAGACTTTCCAAGAGTTGTTGTTTTATGGTTTAAGAATAAAGTAATATGGGAATAGAAATGGGTGTAAATTGCAAATGGCATACGTTAGTGTTCTTAGCAAAAATAAATAAATTTCAATACACACCCACTTCAATTTCCCCACTTCCCTGGCCAAATTTCCGTGGAGAAAAATTTCTCCTATTTGTCCACTTTAAACTAGTGAAAGAAAACATAAAATGGTGTGTGTGGGGAGGGGGGGGGGGTTAATGAAAAGAATTGATGTGAAAGCATTAATTGAGCTTGTGAGATGATTTCTTCATAGAATTTTCCACACATTCCCTCATTCTCCCCTCCCCTTTACCCAGGCCAAGCCCTCCTTCCAGCAACAGCCCCCATTTCCTCCAAATTCTTGCAAAAAATCAACAAAATCCACAAAAAATTCACAATTTCTTTACAAAATTCTAACCTAAATCCTATTCCACTTCTTCCTAAACCCTAATTGGTTTAAAGCAAGGAGAAAAGAGGCCACTTTGTAGGTTTAGTGCAAAGAAATCAACACTTGTAAGGTATAATTCTAACCTAGTGTTTAATTGTAGTTTAAATTTGCTAGATTAAAGAGTTTAAGTGTGAAATTTTATTAAAATTGCTTGCTAATGAATTTCAAGAAAAGGGTTGATGTTCTAATTAGGGTTTGAAGTAGGATAAGTGGGTTTAAGTTAGTGTTGTGTCCATCTACTGGGTTAAATCGGATGTTTGTGCGATATTGCGATCGCTATATCGTTAAATCGCGATGTTTGCATCGATATTGCTATGTGAATGCTTACTAGGTTTTCTACAAAATTAGGAAGTGATTTAATTGCGATATCATGACGATATTATTGGCATCTCCTACGACTATTAGGGTGTGCGAATGCGGAGGTTGGTTTAGTCGGGTTTTAGTTTTGACGGTTGCCCCGAAACGACGATTTTAGTTAAGGTTTTAGCGATTTTCGTGTGTTTCCCGCGCACCGAGTGCACGTTGTGCCTAACTTGTGAGCGTCGATCTTTTCATATTGTGACTTGCGTCATTTCAGGAATATGTAATCTTATGTTGTGCGTTATGTAATTCTAGGATCGGTTGCGGAAATATCGGACGCGGCGCGCAAGGGCAAAGCGGTGGCCGGATCAGATTAGCGAGGCATTCAGGTGAGTAGATGTATTCATCTATGGGGGAATCGTCTGAATGGAGCGAGATGTCCTATAGTTAGGATTACTTTATTACTTGCATCTATATGCATTGTTAGTTAGTTAACCCTCTCATTCATATGCAAACCTTTATAGCTATTCGTCTGCTAGAATTGCGTGGATATCCATATACACATGTGTGATATCACCTCATAGGACACGTACACCATTACCATTGGCTCCTGTTGCATGCGCACTATTCATGTGACACACACGCCTTTGGTACTTGCCATGTCACGAGCACTGTTGAACCCGCTTAATTCAGTATCAACACTTGCATCGTATATGATGCATCGAATTGCATAGCATATATATATATATACCTCACTTCATCATCATGCTATATAGGTTTCTAGCTATAAATCGCATTGCATACCTATGACATCATAAGCATTTATCATATACAACATGTTGGGTATTATGATTTTCTTTAGGATTTCAGTATTGCTGCGATTTCTGGATTTTGGGGAAACCGCAAGAATTTAACAAAAGCTTATTATTATCATTTTTAAAACAAAGTTGCGGTTTTCTCGTGATGTATGTGTCGTCCACCATGAGTTTTCATGTTTTCTGTTGGATTTCGAGACCCGATTCGAGGAGTGGATGAACCGTCTCGGATACATGGTGGGCCCGGTATGGTACCCCGGGGCAAGAAGATCGAGTTGTAGACGATGAGCCTGGCAGGGAAAGACTACCTACCGGTGATGTCTGGCGCTGCGGATATCCGGAGGATACCGACCGTTGTCATGAGATTTGATGACATGGGCCGATCCGGACTGATGGAGCCCGATGTATTGAGACATTGATACAGTGAGACATTGAGACAGGTATATTTCCATATTTGGTGTCGATGTTTGACACGGTTTTCAGATGATTTCATGAGGATGTTTAGCTATTGCACAGATATTCTTTTTCTAAAGTTAAGAATGCAGAGCTTATAGTATTTTAAAACACTTTAAGATTTCATATTGATGTTGCATACATGTGCATACATACTAGTGGCATTACATCACATCTAGACATACATGTTGTGACGCATTTGCGTGCATTCTTACGATAGCCTTATTAGATGTTGCTTGCTACTCACGAGCTGGCAACTCACCCCCGTTGTGCCACAGTGTCTTGCAGGTCGGACCCGTCAGCCTTGTAGCGGCGGGCTTATCTTATTGTTGGCTTCTTTTGCTCAGACTCGCGACATTGCTCGTAAGTGGGTTGCGAGGACACTTTTATCTCTTTTTGTATTACCATTGTATCTAGTATTCTCCATCTACCACTTCTTATTTGTATATAAGACCTAGTGATGAGACTGAGAGATTTGTGTATATGCGGTTTCTTTTGGGTCGAGCTCACTTGAGCCGACATTGTGTTTTCTTATATTTTGCATTTCTTTATGCCCTTTTTCTTGATATTACATATATATTGCGTGTGGTTGTGATCCGCCTTGGACGAAGAGCTAGCTCCCGCTTGGGGATGCCATTTTGTTATTATAGGTTTATATATCTTGTTGTACCCATTTTGGGGGATAATATTTACAAAGGAGACTCGGTCGAAATTTTCGGAAATTTTTGATGTTTTTTTAAAAAAGGGTTCAATACAACTTAATTGATTTCAAAGTCGTTTTCATGAAAGGTTTCCTTCACTCTTTTGATTTTGGTTTAGAGTTTTCTGGGCTTTGGCTGACTTAGGTTACGTTACGCCTTTAGACGTCTCGTAATCTAAGTGCTAGTCACGTTCCGTACTTTCGGCTCGTGACAAAGTTGGTATCAGAGCGTAGGCTTTACCTTTCTGAGTGTAGGACGATCCTTGGTAGATGGAGTAGGTGACTTAACCAGAGTGGCATAGCGTGGGTATGTTCCGCGGCATACTTACGATACGGTACTCCGCCTAAGTGACCTTAGGACATAATTGCTTGTATTTCTCTTCTTGATTCCTTGCATTCCTTGATTCAATTGCAATGTTCTTATCGCTCTTGTTTCTTATTCCAGCTTCGATGCCGCTAAAGACTAAAAGAGCTCAGCGGGCTACCGCTAGGGATGAGCTTCGAGCGAGCTCGTCTGAAGCGAGGATCGAGCGGGATGATACGCCTACCCCTCAGGGTCAGATTGATCAGCCCTCTCCAGACCGTATTGCCAGATTAGAGGCCGGTATGCAGGAGTTGCGACAGATGATGGGATCTTTAGTTGAGTCCAGTCGGGTACAGAGATCCGAGGACGTTCCTTCCACCGCACAGACCACGATTGTACCTGCTGCACTGATGGTCACTCCTGCTACTACTACGACTATCCCTGTTTCACTACATGAGTTTATGAGATTGAGACCTCCAGCTTTTACCGGTACGGATGCGACAGAGGACCCACAGGCATTTCTTGATAGGATGGCTAGGATTCGCTGTTCGTTGAGGTGTTCTGATGATAGATGGGTGGAGTTCGCGAGTTTTCGTCTGGAGGGCCTTGCCCAGACGTGGTGCGATTCAGTAGAGAGAGGCCGAGCTGCAGGTCTACCTTCTATAACCTGGGACGAGTTTACAGCTGCATTTCTTGCTCGTTTCCTTCCGGAGAGTGTCCGAGATGCTCGAGCTCGTAGTTTTAAGTCTTTGCGCAAGACTCCTGGGATGACGTTGTCGGAGTATGATATACAGTTTACCTAGTTGTTTCGATATGCTCCGTACCTAGTAGACACTGAAGAGAAGAGAATAAAGAGGTTCGTGCGAGGGCTTGACACACAGCTATTCCTTGCCATTGGCACCCAGCACTTTGATACATACGCAGTCGCGATGGATGCAGCCTTACTTTTGGAGGAGCACATTTCTGAGACTCCAGTCGCTTCTGGGCCAAAGAGGATTCGCACTGATACGTCAGCTCAGCAGCAGATGGGTAGACACCGCGATAGATTATTTCCGGGAGATGGTGGCAGTAGAGGATTGAGACGAGGTTAGTTATTTGGTTCATATCCACAGACCCAGCAGTCGTCGCCAGGATGTTTTCGGTGCGGGAGTCAGTACCACCATATCAGAGACTGTACCTTAGGGCGCCAGGGCACGGCGACAGTCCCGCATGTGACCTTACCACCTTCACCACCTCCTCAGAGAGCTCTACTTCCTACCTCTAATGATGCTCCACGCCAGCCAGATGTTCCTAGAGGTCGTGGGCGTGGAGGTCCTATTCAGAGAGGACGAGGCGATAGAGGCAGAGGCAGAGGCAGAGGTAGAGACAGAGGACAGCCAGCTATTAGTGGTGGACAGGCCCGAGTGTTCGCGTTGACTCCCCAGGATGCACAGGCATCCAATGCCGTCGTGACAGGTACTCTTCCAGTATGTTCTTTTGATGCACGGGTATTATTTGATCCAGGCTCCACACATTCCTATGTATCCACGTACTTTGCACCGAGGTTGGGCCGAGAGTCTTCTTCGTTAGATCAGCCGCTTGTTGTTATTACTCCGGTAGGCGAGTCGTTTATTGCCCGTTTTGTGTACCGATCGTGTCCCGTTCGTATCGGGGAGAGAGATTCTTCAGTTGATTTGATTCTCCTCGATATGCTAGACTTCGACGTTCTTCTTGGTATGGACTGGATAGCCATATGTTATGCATCCGTGGACTGCCGTGAGAAAGCAATCAGATTCAGTTTTCCTGGTGAGCCGGTTCTTGTTATTCAGGGAGATCGTAGCGCTACCCTTCCCAGCTTGATTTCTTGCCTTCGCGCTGGTCAGCTCTTGCGGAAAGGGTGTCAGGGATTCTTAGCTTATATTTGTGATGCTAGCGCCGCAGAGGTTCCGTTGGACCAGGTCCATATTGTGAGAGAGTTCCCTGATGTATTCCTAGACGAGCTGCCTGGTCTGCCACCAGAGAGTGAGATTGAGTTCTACATCGACTTGATCCCCGGCACGGGGCCTATCTCTATACCTCCTTATCAGATGGCCCCGGCGGCGCTGAGGGAGCTGAAGGATCAGTTACAGGACTTGCTGGACAAAGGGCTTATCCGACCGAGTGTGTCACCTTGGGGTGCACCCGTCCTGTTTGTTAAGATGAAGGACGGCAGTATGCGCTTATGCATTGATTATCGTCAGCTGAACCGGGTTACTGTGCGGAACAGATATCCTCTACCCTGCATTGACGACTTATTCGATTAGCTCCAGGGTGCAGGGTTTTTCTCGAAGGTTGATTTACGGTCAGGTTATCACCAGTTGCGGGTTCGGAAGGAGGATATTCCGAAGACTGCTTTCCGTACTCGATATGGTCATTATGAGTTCTTGGTGATGTCGTTCGGGTTCACCAATGCCCCGACAGCATTTATGGACTTGATGAACAGTGTATTCAGGTCGTATCTCGATCAGTTTATCATTGTGTTCATTGACGACATCTTGGTTTATTCTTGGAGCCGGGAGGAGCATGAGCATCACTTGCGTATCACATTGCAGACCTTGAGGGAGCATCAGTTGTTCGCCAAATTTTCCAAGTGCGCATTCTGGCTAGACCGTGTCGACTTCTTGGGTCATGTGGTGACGAGAGATGGTATTTGTGTGGACCCGAAGAAGATCGAGGCAGTGCAGCGTTGGCCCAGACCGGTATCAGTTACAGAGGTTCGCAGCTTTCTAGGTCTGGCCGGCTATTATCGACGTTTTGTCCAGGATTTCTCCCGTATTGCTGCACCGTTGACCGGGTTGACCCGGAAAGGGGTTCCTTTCGATTGGACCCAGGCATGCGAGGATAGTTTCCAGCAGTTGAAGACTCGTCTGATTACTGCACCAGTGTTAGCATTGCCTTCAGGGTCGGGCGGTTTCGTGGTATATTGTGATGCTTCTCGAGTGGGGCTGGGCTATGTATTGATGCAGCACGACAGAGTTATCGCGTATACTTCTCGGCAGTTGAGGAAACACGAATAGAACTACCCCACTCATGATTTAGAGATGGCTGCAGTGGTATTTGCACTTAAGATCCGGAGACATTACCTATACGGCGAGTCGTGCTAGATATTCACTGACCACAAGAGTTTGAAGTATATCTTTCAGCAGCGAGATCTGAATCTGAGACAGCGCCATTGGATGGAGTTGGTGAAAGATTATGCTGCGAGATTTTATACCATCCGGGCAAGGCGAATGTGGTGGCAGATGCTTTGAGTAGGAGGCCCGGAGGTAGCCTATCTTGTTTGAGCGCAGTACAGATGCAGTCGACGGTGGATTGGCAGGTTTTATATGACAGCAGAGTGCAGTTCGAGTTTACTCTTACAGGGGGACAGCTGGCCCATTTCAAAGCACGCCCACAGTCACTTGACCGTATCCGCGAGGCACAGTCCGGCGATGCCCGTATTTTAGAGATTATCGAGCAGATTCGGCAGGGCAGAGTTTCTGAGTTCGTGATTGATGATCAGGGGATACTTCTATTTGGGACTCGACTTTATGTACCAGATTCTGAGGGACTGAGGCGTGATATTCTTGAGGAGGCACATAGATCAGTATACAGTGTGCATCCAGGTTCCACCAAGATGTACGGTGATTTGAGAGAGGTTTACTGGTGGTACGGGATGAAGAAGGATGTTAAAGACTTTGTGTCAAGATGCCTAACTTGTCAGCAAGTCAAGGTCGAGCACCAGAGGCCAGCCGGTGAGTTAAAGCCTTTGCCCATCCCTGAGTGGTAGTGGGAACAGGTCTCCATGGACTTCATTGTGGGTCTACCCAGGACCAGTCTAGGGTATAACTCTATTTGGGTGATTGTGGACCGACTGACGAAAGCGGCTCACTTCCTGCCAGTGAAGACCACTTTTGGATTTGCTCAGTACGCCCAGGTTTATATTGATGAGATTGTGCGACTGCACGGCGTTCCGACTTGTATCGTGTCCGACCAGGGCACCCAGTTTACCAGCCGATTATGGCAGAAACTTCAAGAAGCTTTGGGCACCCGATAGAGTTTTAGCACAGCCTTCCATCCGCAGACTGACGGTCAGTCAGAGTGTACTATTCAGACTCTTGAGGACATGCTCAGAGCTTGTGTTTTAGATTTCGGTGGTAGCTGGGATCGTCATTTGCCCTTGATTGAGTTCTCCTACAATAATAGCTTCCAGGAGACGATCCAGATGTCACCTTTCGAGGCTTTATATGGGAGGAGATGTCGATCGCCTGTATGTTGGACAGAGCTCAGGGAGAGCAGTATTTTGGGGCCGCAGATCATACAGGAGACGACCGAAAAGATACAGCTGATTCGGGACAGGATGAGAGCAGCACAGAGTAGGCAAAAATCATATGCTGACAGGCGCCGTCGCCGACTCGAGTTCGCCGTTGGCGATCATGTTTTCCTGAGAGTCTCTCCGATGAAGGGTGTGATGAGATTTAGGCGGAAGGGGAAGCTTAGTCCTAGATATGTTGGTCCCTTCCAGATCCTAGAGCGTGTCGGTTCAGTGGCTTATCGATTAGCTCTTCCTCCCAGCTTCCCCGATGTTCACCCCGTGTTCCATGTTTTGATGCTCCGCAAGTACCTTCATGATCCTTCCCATGCGATTCAGCACCAGACGATCCAGCTAGAGCGTGATCTTTCATTCACCGAGCAGCCGGTGGTCATTTTGGATCGGCAGGTGAAGAAATTGAGGTCGAAGGTTATACCATCTGTCAAGGTTCTTTGGCGTGGCCCGAACAGCGAGGAGATCACCTGGAAGACCGAGGTCGAGATGAGGAAGGAATATCCCCATCTTTTTGAAGGTAAGCGTAGTTAGATTTTAAATTCGGGGACCGAATTTCTTTAAGGGGGGAAGACTGTAACGCTTCGAAAATTGTTTAGGCAGTTTTTTCGATAATCGGCAAAATAAGCAGTCTTTTCCGTAAAAAGTCAAAATAGGTATTTTTCAATATAGGCCTAATTATACAAAATTTAGATAAGATATTGCTAAAATTTGGTCACTAAATTGTCACTTAAAATTTTCTAGTTAATTAAATTTTTTCCATAATTAATTATTTTTAATATTATTTTAAGCTTTTAAAAATACATTAAATTAGTGATAAATACAAATTTAATTGGGTAAATTACATCATTAGGAACCATTATAAACTAAAATCTAGTGTTAATAAAATTTTTTATCAAGACTTTCCAAGAGTTGTTGTTTTATGGTTTAAGAATAAAGTGATATGGGAATAGAAATGGGTGTAAATTGCAAATGTCATATGTTAGTGTTCTTAGCAAAAAAAAAAAAAAAAAATTCAACACCCCCCTTCAATTTCCCCACTTCCCTGGCCAAATTGCTGTGGAGAAAAATTTCTCCTACTTGTCCACTTTAAACTAGTGAAAGAAAACATAAAATGTGTGTGTGTGGGAGGGGGGGGGGGAAGGTTGGTTAATGAAAAGAATTGATGTGAAAGCATTAATTGAGCTTGTGAGATGATTTCTTCATAGAATTTTCCACACATTCCCTCATTCTCCCCTCCCCTTTACCCAGGCCAAGCCCTCCTTCCAGCAACAGCCCCCATTTCCTCCAAATTCTTGCAAAAAATCAACAAAATCCACAAAAAATTCACAATTTCTTTACAAAATTCTAACCTAAATCCTATTCCACTTCTTCCTAAACCCTAATTGGTTTAAAGCAAGGAGAAAAGAGACCATTTTGGAGGTTTAGTGCAAAGAAATCAACACTTGTAAGGTATAATTCTAACCTAGTGTTTAATTGTAGTTTAAATTTGCTAGATTAAAAAGTTTAAGTGTGAAATTTTGTTAAAATTGCTTGCTAATGAATTTCAAGAAAAGGGTTGATGTTCTAATTAGGGTTTGAAGTAGGATAAGTGGGTTTAAGTTAGTGCTGTGGCCATCTAGTGGGTTAAATCGGATGTTTGTGCGATGTTGCGATCGCTATATTGTTAAATTGCGATGTTTGCATCGATATTGCTATGTGAATGCTTACTAGGTTTTCTACAAAATTAGGAAGTGATTTAATTGCGATATCATGACGATATTATTGACATCTCCTACGACTATTAGGGTGTGCGAATGCGGAGGTTGGTTTAGTCGGGTTTTAGTTTTGACGGTTGCCCCGAAACGACGATTTTAGTTAAGGTTTTAGCGATTTTCGTGTGTTTCCCGCGCACCGAGTGCACGTTGTGCCTAACTTGTGAGCGTCGATCTTTTCATATTGTGACTTGCGTCATTTCAGGAATATGTAATCTTATGTTGTGCGTTATGTAATTCTAGGATCGGTTGCGGAAACATCGGACGCGGCACGCAAGGGCAAAGCGGTGGTCAGATCAGATTAGCGAGGCATTCAGGTGAGTAGATGTATTCATCTATGGGGGAATCGTCTGGATGGCGCGAGACGCCCTATAGTTAGGATTACTTTATTACTTGCATCTATATGCATTGTTAGTTAGTTAACCCTCTCATTCATATGCATACCTTTATAGCTATTCGTCTGCTAGAATTGCGTGGATATCCATATACACATGTGTGATATCACCTCATAGGACACGTACACCATTACCATTGGCTCCTGTTGCACGCGCACTATTCATGTGACACACACGCCTTTGGTAATTTCCATGCCACGAGCACTGTTGAACCCGCTTAATTCAGTATCAACACTTGCATCGTATATGATGCATCGAATTGCATAGCATATATATATATATATGCCCCATTTCATCATCATGCTATATAGGTTTCTAGCTATAAATCACATTGCATACCTATGACATCATAAGCATTTATCATATACAACATGTTGGGTATTATGATTTTCTTGAGGATTTCAGTATTGCTGCGATTTCTGGATTTTGGGGAAAACCGTAAGAATTTAACAAAATCTTATTATTATCATTTTAAAGACAAAGTTGCGGTTTTCTCGTGATGTATGAGTCGTTCATCATGAGTTTTCATGTTTTCTGTTGGATTTCGAGACCCGATTCGAGGAGTGGATGAACCGTCTCGGGTACATGGTGGGCCCGGTATGGTACCCCGGGGCAAGAAGATCGAGTTGTAGACGATGAGCCTGGCAGGGGAAGACTACATACCGGTGATGTCTCGCGCGGTGGATATCCGGAGGATACCGACAATTGTCGTGAGATTTGATGACATGGGCCGATCCGGACTGATGGAGGCCGATGTATTGAGACATTGATACAGTGAGACACCGAGACAGATATATTTCCATATTTGGTGTTGATGCTTGACACGGTTTTCAGATGATTTCATGAGGATGCTTAGCTATTGCACAGATATTCTTTTTCTAAAGTAAAGAATGCCGACCTTATAGTATTTTAAAACACTTTAAGATTTCATATTGATGTTGCATACATGTGCATACATACTAGTGGCATTACATCACATCTAGACATACATGTTGTGACGCATTTGCGTGCATTCTTACGATAGCCTTATTAGATGTTGCTTGCTACTCACGAGCTGGCAACTCACCCCCGTTATGCCACAGTGTCTTGCAGGTCAGACCCGTCAGCCTTGTAGCGGCGGGCTTATCTTATTGTTAGCTTCTTTTGCTCAGACTCGCGACATTGCTCGTAGGTGGGTTGCGGGGACACTTTGATCTCTTTTTGTATTACCATTGTATCTAGTATTCTCCATCTACCACTTCTTATTTGTATATAAGACCTAGTGATGAGACTGAGAGATTTGTGTATATGTGGTTTCTTTTGGGTCGAGCTCACTTGAGCCGACATTGTGTTTTCTTATATTTTGCATTTCTTTATGCTCTTTTTCTTGATATTACATATATATTGCGTGTGGTTGTGATCCGCCTTGGGCGAAGAGCTAGCTTCCGCTTGGGGATGCCATTTTGTTATTATAGGTTTATATATCTTGTTGTACCCATTTTGGGGGATAATATTTACAAAGGAGTCTCTGCCGAAATTTTCAGAAATTTTTGATGTTTTTTAAAAAAGGGTTCAATGCAACTTAATTGATTTCAAAGTCGTTTTCATGAAAGGTTTCCTTCACTCTTTTGATTTTGGTTTAGAGTTTTCTGGGCTTTGGCTGACTTAGGTTACGTTACACCTTTAGACGTCTCGTAATCTAAGTGCCAGTCACATTCCGTACTTTCGGGTTATGACACATCTACAGCCTAGAGATCAACAACAGCGTTCTTCCTCTAGCAGGATGCAGACGCGACATCAACAAATGGAGCCACGGCAAAGTCCCCTAGTTCCAAACCTCGATAGTTCACAGAGAACCTAGACACAACCTCGACATTTGTCACAATATTGCAGACACAATGTCAACAAACGAAGCCAAGGAAAATCCCTCGCTTCAGGGTCTTGACGGCAACTCAAATGAGACCTGAAAAGACTATCGGAGATCATCCCACACCAGCGCGGAGTGGTCATGACTCATAGGGGATCCCAAATTGAGCCTAACCTCATGTAAAAAGCGACATGGAATATCCCTAACGCTTGCTCTTTCGACGGTAATATCACCTGGAAGATTGCTTGAAGACGTTTTGTCCAGCCCCCGAAGGGATCAGAGACACGGCAGTCGTGGGGATACCCGAACAACAAGATTGCATATCAGGGAATATATCGGCCAACGCGACGGTGCGACGGGTAAAAAACCCTAGTACCACAAACCCTAACGGACTTCTATTAGCAGGAGTTAACTGTGACGTTAGGAAACCCTTATGAGAACTTCTCGATTCGTCTCGACTCATGAGGAAATTAGTGTCCTTGCGAAAACTTCTCGATTCGTCTCGACTCGTAGGGCAAAGCCTAAGGCAATTGGGATAAGGACCTGTTTCCTAAGCACTGGGGCCCTGCAAGTCAGTCCAAGATAAACTATTGCATACTATTCACGGACCACACTCTCCAAAGTCGAATCTTGACAAGGAGGGAAATAACAACTTACGAGTCCTCTCTTCTTGTAAGCGGGAAAATTCTCTTGTGAGATCCTTACGACTCTCAAGAGAAAGCACACTTAGGAATCCTCATGACTCCTAAGGAGAAAATGCACCTACGAGATCCTCACGACTCGTAGGGAGAAAATTCTTTAAGAGACCCTCACGGCTCAGAAGGTTGGAAAGTCTTAGGTGGCAGATCCTAACCCTGTCTCCTAAGCCATCGCTATCCTATAAAAATTTCAAGACGAACTGTTACTTATTATCTACAGGCCACACTTGCTAGAGTAACATACCAACAACGCAGCAAAAGAGAAAAAAGCGACAATGGGAGATAAGAAAAATGTGTCTTTATTCATGAGTCCAATTGAGTACAAGATACATCATATAAAAGAATAAAAAAAATGAAATGAATACATGTTATTCATAAATTACAATCGATACAAAGATGGCTACTGAGAAGGAGGTGTTTTCAATAAATCAGCCAGCTGCTCGCGCACTCCTCTCAACTCCTTCTCATGATCAGCCGCCGCGGCCAGCTCTGCTTCAACTCGAGCTCGTTGTTGCAAGCAGGATGAAAGTTTCTCATCGATTTCCCACTAAACAGCTTCGCAACTCTGCGTAACTCGCTCTAGAAAGTTGAGCTTCTGCCTCAACGCTAGCCCATCCGAAATGCATCGTTGCAGATTGTCAAAGACGGCTCTCAGTCGCACAGCGTTCGTTTCAACCTGGGCGCGCAGCCGGATAGATTCGCCGGAAGCTTCCTCACATACCTTCCGCCTCAAGGTCGCCTCTTGTTCGAAATAACGTAGGAAGGGAACGCTCTGCTCCACCCATGCAGCCCGCTGGGAGTTTAAGGCCAATACTTCCGGAGCGGGACGCTTGAGCTCAATATCATACAGACAAGCTTCGATTTGTCTACAATAACTAACCCAAGATTCGACAACGCCCTCGCCATGGAAGTGCACAAGCGTCGCCAACATCAGATTAACCTCTGCAGCAAAATCTGCAGTGAATGCAGGGGCCTCCGCGTCAAGCTCCTCGATGGATTCACTCAACATACACAGGATGGTCACAACGCCCTTAGAAGATGGGCGTCTAGAAAAGGGCCCTACCGGCATTAGGATGCGAGACTCGAAGGGAGCTGGAGCCGGTGTGATTGCTGCAAAAATGAATTGCGGTTAAAATCTAACTCGCGAAATAAAGAAAATCACACAAGCGAGAGAGTCTACTATACCGGCTGCGACAGGTGGCAAAGTTGGGAGTACCGGTGGCGCGACTGTTCTCTCGCCCCCTCCTTCAATCTGTAATGATGCAATCAATGCAAAGAAGAATTAGCAGCAACATGACTTCCCGTAGAAGAAGGAAAAAGATGTTTGTTAAAAACTATACTTATCGACGCCAGCGGGCAGGACGGCATCTGACGGGAAGGAGAAGTGTGGGTTTAACACCTGATATAGGTGGTCAAAAAGGACTCCTGCGAAGTTGTGACTGTTAGTTATATGTATGCCCTAGAGGCCATTACTATACATGTGATGTATATTGTAGTGGATGCTTGGACATATATAGGGAAGACTTTCTTGCTCGACATGATAGTATGCTATTTGGTTACTCTTTACCTTAACGTGTATACTGATTGTCTCTCTGTTACATGTTGGTAAAGCCCTTAGGATGTGTACTTGACTACCTGGACTATGATGCGGATCATACTAGTGGGGACAAGGTAGTCCATAAGTACATCCTTCAAGGTCCCTAGTCGTGGGTGTATCGAGACGGGGCATCGATATACCAGAGTAGACTAGCGTATACCTTATCGACCCATACAGATGGGCGATGGATGATCCCATATCCATTGGTGTTTGACATCAGAGATGATATACGGGTGCTCAGTGGAGACTGGGTACACTGGACGGACTCGCCGAGAACTCCCAGATGGTATTATACCTTACGTCAGATGGCAGTTCTCTGGTGACACTGGTGCAGGTTAATCTGTAGACCCGAGATCGTTATAGAGTCTTGTGTGATTCCCACCGTGCTTTGATTTCCACCTTACCACGTCCAAGAGGGCATGCAAAACGGTGGTTTTTGGGTACAGTCCCGAGTCACATGGAGGCAATGAGCGATAGGAGGGATTTCGTCTCTCCCGGTATTGGGGGTTGATGTTGCGCTATGCTCGATTGGCCATAACAGGGAAGTCCCTGGCCAGGACTGGTTTAGAGATATACTGGTAAGTGTTACCAGTGGTTTCTCGACCCGTTATGAGCCTCATATCGGCATGACTTATCGGTTATTGGGGTCTGACGTTTACCACCCCTAAAACTGATATGCGACATATCAGACGAGGAGACCGGACTGTACGGTAGTGTCACTGTCAGGCTTTTACAGGAGTTGGAGCGGGCTTGCTTGCTGATTTTCTGATCGCTCAATACCTGGGTAGCCGTTACGTCCAGCTAGTACCGCTGACGGCTTGTGGGTGCTTGATATGATCATCACCTACTGCCGGCGTATTGACGAGTCTTTAGAGTCCTACATAGAAGTTATACTGGCTCAGGCAAAATGAGATAGGAGCGCATATGTGATATGTGCGGGACCGAGAATAATGCGTGTATGTGATACCGTATTCTATTCTCACGATGTTTGTGTCGATCGGTTATATGCGATATAACCAAGTTATCGAATCAAGGGTTGATTCGATAAGTTGATACATTGCATGTTAGTCGGTTATATGTGATATAACCGGATTATTAAGTCAAGTATTGATTTAATAATTTAGTGTATAATTGTATATGTGATATACTAATTTACATTAACTAACATTGGTTCACTTAAGCATTTATTTTTCTCACTTGTGCACAAGTTAATATATATGTGATATATATTTATTAGTGTACAAATTGTATCATGGTTGTTGATACACTAATCATGGGTGTACAAGACTTATACCATACTAATTATATTGGTTAGGTTTTTATATTTAAAGTAATTCTGAAAACAAATGGATAATGAGCACACATGCATGAAGCTTCAAGAAGCTTATGTTTGCATTTGACTTAGTCCACTAGTTTTTGTTTTACTTAAGATATTCACTAACCTAACCACTATAATTACCCATGGTAATGTCTCTACATGAGTTAGTATATGATACTCACTCACCATGGTTAGCTCTCTCACTCTCTTGATTAGTTCTCATATTCATTTTGAGCTCATCTTCCTCCTCCTCAAAATTTCTTTCTAGGGTTTGAAATAGAGAGAGAATCAAAGTGAGAAAAGAAATTCTAAAGTGTACCCATTTCCTATCTTACCATCCTCTACTAGACTAGTACTTTAGTTTAGGGTGTTTGCTTCACTAATTCTTTAGTTAGTGAAGTAGAAGCTTGAGTTCGTATTCCCTCGACGTAGATCATCTTCGGCCTCGAAGACTTCAAGCGATCCCGTTGCAATTTTCTCATGGAGTCGTCCGAGAGTCCGGGAGTTAGTTGATCGCAGCGAAGGGACTACAACAAGGAGCTTAAGAAGTGAAGGACCGATCTACAAAGGTTGTATTTCGTATTCACTTAGTGATAATTGTTATTTACTTGCATGTGTTAACCTAATTTTCTAGCAAAGATCTTGTTTAGAGTTATTCGGCACGGCTAAAATTTTAATCCGGCATGGTTGATGCCTTGTAGATCCTTATTAGAGTGCCTAATAACCCTACAGTGACAATGTACAGTTAGTACAAGGAAGATGGTATCCACAATTTGACCAGGTAAATCACAAACCCACACCTTCCAGCATTTGAGATGACAAGAGAGAAGGTGAAGGGACGACGACCGTCAAAGCAGCAACTGGTGATGCTTTTTCGGGTAGCACAACCTTAACGCTCACCACACCTACATTTGAAACAAACAAAATGTCATCAGAAAGGACTGAAAGGGATTGCGAAAGTGAACAGCGGCCCAAGACCTACTTGAGGGGTCATCGGCCAAAACCGCGACGGAAGCATCACTGGGCGTTGCGGCTTCTTCGCCCGTCTTCAGTGGAATAGTTTCGGCGCCCGTTGCTTCATCCCTTGATTCTACGGCAGCCATGGTGACGCTTACGATGCCCGCCGAGAGTAGGGAACTACAAGGAGAAAGAGCTACGGTTTGGGCAGTCCCAGACTCCCGAGAGAGAGTAGCCGTTTCGGGCTCTGTGGTCACCGTCTTCTCACCTGCCGCCTCATCACCAATGCCTGTCCCTGCAAGATATGGTATATCAGAATTTGCGAATCGAGTAAAAGTGAAAAGACCGGGCATTGCATTACCTGGCGATGGATTTTTAGTTGCCTCCCGAGCCGCGCGCACGACCTGTCTATGAGCGGTAGATAGGGCAGCTGAATCATCCTTTGGAGGAATAGCAACAGATGGAGTGGTGCTTGAGCCTGCACCTACAGCCAAGCTGACGTCACGTTCCCTCGCCGCATGCTTTCTACGCTTCTTGTCGGCCTTAACAGTGAGAAGTGATCTCCTCAAAACCTCCGTCAAAGAGACGTCATCGTCCGAATCAGGAGCTGCCTCTGGAGCCTTTACGGCGTCCGTCATCGGCTGCTTAAGTGAAGCCTCTTGCGATATTGACGGGAGAGCTGGGGCCATAATAGCCGGCTCTGGAAGCGTCGCCGCATCACCGCTCGGGATCGTCAATGCGCTTGGGATAACCCGCGCTAAGGTGGTCCCTGTAATAAAATAAAGGAGGAGGGTCAGACTATGAATAAAAAAAAGGGAATGAAGGCATGACAACCCGAAGTATACCAAAGCCCAAGGAAGCGCGAAGCCTCTCTTCCTCCTCAAAAGTCTTGAGGGAAGTCGCGAGAGCCTCTTCGGCGGAGATACCTGCTGAAGAAGAAAGCGTCAGTAAAAGCATAATGATAAAAAATATAACCATGAAAAGATACGACTGAACTCTACCTGACTGTGCAATGGTAATCAGTGCTGCTTCATCGCGAGCTAGTTGCTTGGAAACCGCGATGGCAGCCTCTAGATTGGTATCATCCGGCGCAATGAATAAACCCTCATTAGTACCGTATTTGCTCAAGCCCTCGCTATAAGGAGCATGCGGCTCCTGGCCGAATGCAACGTCTGCAGAAAATATCGACTTCTTCTTTTTCTGTGAGCGGCCGCCGGCAGCTGATAACATGAGCTTGCGCTTGGTGGGCAACTTTGGGCGACAAGTCCCAATCTCCGTACCACGCCAGTCTCAGGAGACGCCGCAGCTACCGCTTTTACAGGCACGCGGGGTAGGGGCATCTCGAGGATAATGCGTGGTACCACAACCGCAGTACCTTTTCTCAAGGGAGGACGGACGATGGTCCGTCACTTCAAGGGAACGGCTGGATTACCAGCGGGGGCAGCGCCCTTGCGATCAAGCAATAATCGCTTTTCTTCCCTGATGAAAACACCTATCGTGTGCTGGTAGCATGCCACGTATACGTTCAACACCTTCGGGACGCAGCTCATCTCGCTGATAAAGAAGTTAGACTCGGTGTTGAGCCTCATGAAATGGTGTAGCGCGTTGCTGATACCTTCTTCTGTGGCAATCTGCTCAGCTAGGAAGGCCTCAAGCGGGACACCCTGATTATAGCTAGATTGTTGAGCGAAACGATACGGGTTGTGTCTCATGAATAACGCCGAATCGTTCTGCCTAAACACTAGAAAGCCCGGCCTGATTGAATATAAATGAAGAATTTTCCAAGCTTTCAAGGTAGAGGCGCCGTCTTTAAAGGTGTCCCGCAGCGGCTGCACCGTCTTTGAGGATTCTTTGCCGATGTTTAAGACCTTATCGACGAAGGTCATGCCATCCCCGACCGTACGAGGACGAATAATCAAGCCCCGAGCTTCTCGTGGAGTCGGTTCCAAAGCGGAAGCGTCAACTAGCCGCATAAGCCGAGGAAAGTTATAACTTTCGTAGAAACGGGGCCTCTTGTGAATTCCAAAGGCGCCGAGCACATGCAGCTCAAGCCATGAGGTGAAATAATACTTCGGGAAGTTTATGGGTTGTACCCCCGGTTGAGTAGTGTCTGCCGCCAAGCTGAGGCCGTGATACAAATGGGCTAACCCAGCGACCCCGACGGCCACTTACTTCCCAACAACCATTCGGTTAGCTGGGTAGAAAACGGATAGCCTCATATGGCGAGGGTGCATCTGAAGCACAAACCAGCTTAGCCATAGCCCGAGGAACCCCAAAAAGAATGCTTCTTCATCGATCCCAGGTGCTGCAAGCTCTGCAAAAGTGATGATCGGGATGTCGGGGAGAATGAAACTCCTCTGATCCGCCTCCGCTGCCGGCTGGTTGTCCAAACCAAAACCAAAAGGATCGTCGAGTTTGGCGAATTTCGCGGCTTTCTTCGACAGGACTTCTGAGCGGAGAAAACAGGCGATGAAATCTGTGAAATTAACCCCATGGCTTCCCGATTCGAGAAATAGGCTCTCATAGATATTCAATACCTTAATCAAACTTGGGAATTGATGTTGAATGGCGTTCTCTTCTCCGGGGTAAGACCCATCATCAATGACTTGGTAGCAAAGACGTACTCATCAGGAGGAAGTGGCTCCTCATAATGCTCCCCTCTGACAGGCAAGCCGGAGATCTCCGCGAACTCCTCTAAAGAGATTGAGGCTTCCCGATCTAATAAAAAGAAAGTGTGAGTTGGAACGTTCCATTGTTCCAAAAAGGCTTTGACTCACCATACAGGGGGCGTGGAATACTGGAAGAGAGAAACATAAATCGCGGGATACAACCCGAGCTTCAGCAGCTGCGATCTCCTGGCAGACAAAATGTCCCGGGCCCACTACAAGTACCCAGCTGGATGGCGGGGAGTCAACCCTATCATGTATGGTTGTCCCTAAGGGTGCGACTCGCCTTGACATATACGTCGTCCCAAGGTATCCAAAGCCATCGGCGGCTGCACGGGTATTGCGGCTATAGAAGGTTGAAGGCAACCCTATGAGGTCCAGTTGACCCCCTTCACGACATAGTTCACTGGGGGTGCGTCAGCATAATGGATCGCCAAAATGGGCTCCGAAGGTGCTGCGCAAGAAAAGCTACGCCGACCCCTGATGATCTGATTGTACCACGTTCCCCATAAATGAAGATTCTTTTGCTCCGGGTCGTGATCTTTGATCAACGTGAAGACTTCCCTGTCCATAGGCCCTTCAGGGAATCCGCTTTCCGAACGAACAAACGGGAAAGAACTGTCGAAAGGCATAGTAGTTGCAAAAAAAAGAAAAAGAAAAAAGAGCAAGAGTTAGCCGTCAGTGCTACATTTCACGTTTTAGTACTTGGTACTTTAATTTTGTGCCACACTGCAATGCAGTGGAAGGGGACCAAAGGGGACCCACAAAATCTAGATGACGACTCATCATTGATGAGACAGTTATTAAATAAGAAATCCTAAAAGGATTTTCACTTAATGAGAGGCCCCTCGGGCCAGGGAGTAAATCTCCCTTGAGAGCAGCGCTCTACAACTGATATGACATCTGTCATAATTAATGATGAAGGGAATAAAATTCCTCCCAAAAATTCTAAAGAGCAATGCTCTGCGAAGAAGATGGAATAATCTATCAAAAACCCAAAAAGCAAAGCTTTTATTAAGTTAAAAATTTCAAGATCTTTAAGATCTGTGAACAAAACTCTAAGAGTTCTTCATGAACAATGTTCCAGTTCATGGGTTAAAATCACCCTAAAAAATTATATCTTTAAGATCTATGATCTAAAAGATGAGCATGGCTCTGTTAAGGGGTAAAACCCTAAAAATATATTTTTAAGATCTATGATCTGAGAAAAGCAAAGCTCTGTTAATAAGTTTAAATCTTACCAAAATTGGGCAAAATTTTGACTCCTAAGAAATTTCTTAAGGCAGAGAGCTTGGCTCTGGAGGAGAATTAATTCTCAAGAAAAACAAGAAGATGAACAAACAGTCATCTCAAGGGCCAAAGGCCCTATTATAGGCTCTGGGAGCTGGTTCAACTTCCAAGTTGATCCAATGGTGGAAAAGCTGCCACCGCTGCACTCACATGTGAGCCATGTGAGCGCAATGGTGGGGAGGCATTTGTTTCCCCTAATCGGAGAGCAGAGCTCTATTTAAAATTTCAAATTTTGAAATTTGAAACAAGACAGCGCCTCATAAGAGTGCTCGCGCCAAGATCGCCAGCGCTAGGAGTTAAAGACTCTGAGGCAGCGCTCACGTGCAAAGCACGAGAGCGCTCGCGCCAAGAGCGCCAGCGCTAGGAGTCAAAAACTCTGAGGTAGCGCGCGCTCGCGCCAAGAGCGCCATCGCTAGGAGTCAAAAACTCTGAGGTAGCGCTCACGTGCAAAGCACGAGAGTGCTAGCGCTAAGTGCGCCGGCGCCAAGAGCGCTAGACTCTGAGGCAGCGCTCACGTGCAAAGCACGAGAGCGCTAGCGCTAGAACTAAACGTTCTCCACCCTTGGATCAAAGATCCAACGAAGATGATTAAATAATCATCAAATTACCAGAATAAATTTTGTTGAGGAAATACTCCTCAAATCTTTTCGAACAGGAAAGACGGTGCTCTGTAAATCAGAGCACCGTTGGATCAAAGATCCAAGGGTGATTAAAAATCACCAAGATACAGAATAAGTTCTGTATGGGAAAATATTTTCCCAATCTTGTTAAAAATAAGAAGATTGCCTTCTGTAAAACAGAAGCCCTTGGATCAAAGATCCAACGGTGGGAAACATTCCCCAATCTCTCAACGAGGGATTTCCCTGACTGATTCAACAAATCAGCTTCCCCTATATAAAGGATCCGAGACTTCAAGTCTGAAAAGGAAAAACCCCCTCATAAGTTTGAAGTTTTCAGAAAAGAAAAAGGGTGAAGAGAAAGCTCTGAGAAGAAGAATTTCTTCAAGGTAAAAGAGAGATCAAAGCATCTCATAAAAAGAAGAAGAACTTAGTTCTTTTTCTAGATCATAGATCTATAAGACAGAGGTCTTTCACAAAAAGAGATCATAGCATCTCATCATAAAAGGGGGGAGAAGAACTTAATTCTCTTCAGATCACAGATCCATAAAGACAAAGTCTTTCACAAAAAACATAAGAGATTTTAACATCTCCTATAAAAATAAGAACCTTGTTCTTAGAGCCACGAGACAAAATCTCTTATAAACGAGAACTTAATCCTCAGAGCACAAAATTGATCAAGAGCGCTCTGCACTCATTGGCTGGCGCTCTACGCCAAGCGCGCCACGTGCTCCTCACGTGTGTGCTATTTCATAAGAAGCGCTCTGCACTCATTGACTGGCGCTCAAGCACCAAGCGCACTACGTGCTCCTCACTTGTGCGCTATCTCACAGGAAGCGCCTTAGCGCTCTAAGTCTGGCGCTCAACGCTAAGCGTGTCACATGCTCCTCACGTGGGCGCTGAGGGAACATAAACTGTTCTTTAAATAAAGCCCCAGATCTATAATGAGTGCTCAACACTCAATAAAAGACAAAAAGGTTGTCAGAACCCAAACCAATGCTCAACATTGTTAAATAAAAAAGGACCGAGCCTAATTAAATGTTCAACATTTTAACTGAGTAGGCCGAGCCCAAGTTGTCCACAGATCCCTAATTCAGATTAATTGAGCCCATATGCTCTTAAGTCTTTTTAACCGATCTTAGTCCCAAACTTGACTACAGATCTCCCAACCAACATTGGTTCAAGGGTACATCTCTTCATACCTCTGATATATGTCGTTGTAATTCTTCAACGTCTTCAGAGAGATGGAGGGTCCCAATAACCAATAACTTTTGGTGCATCCCCAAACGGTTGAACCAAAACCACATAGACTATGACGTCTTTAAACTGGACTATGATGTCCTTAAACTTTACGGACGATGAGGTCCCTAAACTCATGGACTATGATGTCCTTAAACTTATGGACCGCAACGTCCCTAAACTAAACCACATAGACTATGACGTCTTTAAACTGGACTATGATGTCCTTAAACATTACGGACTATGAGGTCCCTAAACTCATGGACTATGATGTCCTTAAACTGATGGACCGCAACGTCCCTAAACTAAACCACATAGACTATGACGTCTTTAAACTGGACTATGATGTCCTTAAACTTTATGGACTATGAGGTCCCTAAACTCATGGACTATGACGTCCTTAAACTGACGGACCGCAACGTCCTAAAACTAATAATGGACCGCAATGTCTTTAAACTAAATTCTATTGACTATGACGTCACTAAACTATGGATTATGATGTCCTTAAATTTTACGGACTATGAGGTCCCTAAACTCATGGACTATGTATCCTTAAACTTATGGACCGCAACGTCCCTAAACTAAACCATATAGACTATGACGTCTTTAAACTGGACCATGATGTTCTTAAACTTTACGGACTATGAGGTCCCTAAACTCATGGACTATGATGTCCTTAAACTGATAGACCACAACGTCCCTAAACTAAACCACATAGGCTATGACGTCTTTAAAATGGACTATGATGTCCTTAAACTTTATAGACTATGAGGTCCCTAAACTCACGGACTATGACGTCCTTAAACTGACGGACCACAACGTCCTAAAAGTAACAACGGACCACAACGTCCTTAAACTAAATTCTATAGACTATGACGTCTCTAAACTATGGACTATGATGTCCTTAAACTCCACGGACTATGATGTCCTTAAACTTATGGACCATAATGTCCCTAAACTAACACAACAGAGCCTACATGCTCTTTTGTTGGATCTAAATGATCCTAAAATCCCGTTGAGTAGATCTTAGTCTAAAATTAGACTAACGTATCCTCAACAAACGTTTAAGTTGATCTTAATCTCAATGAGATTAACGATCCTTAAACCCAAACTTTACGACAGCTTTTTCGTACACGTTCGCCCCCAAACCCAAATCTACGAAAATACGGATTTGGACTAATCCACGCCCTACGGGCGACAACATAAATTAGTCTCCGTATACAATCCACGGGCAACCAAAAACAAAACAAACATACACGACATGAAGTGACCATCTGGAGAAGGAGAAAATGGTTACCGTGATGCGATAGCGTAATTAACTGCAGGGGCTTGCGCCTGCATGGAAGAGAGTCCCCACAATCAAAAACCCTTCACAATGAGGGGGAATCTGATGAAGTCTGCTACATCTTCCGCATCCTTCTAAACCTCCGATACACGGTGCCATAAATCAACTTGGCATCTTCGGAGAGGTGGACGGATAAAGCCAAATAGCATCTGTCCCCAAATTCAGGAAAGACGACCTACGCGGTTTCGTCTCTGTTTTCGACGGAGAACAAGAAAAGGGGAAGGAAAAAGTCCCTGAGGAAATTGCCCTCGATGATAGATTCGTTAAAGAGCTCACAGCCAAAGACCCGCCTAAGAAAAACAAGGTGGATTATAATGTTCTGGCACATCTGAGGAAGATACCCTCACAACTGAGCATACTGGATGCTCTCCTCTTGTCCAAAGAGGCACGAGATTCTCTAATCAAGGCACCGCAAGAGCCTGATCAGTTCCAAGCTTTCTTTGCAGAAGAAAAGATGAAGGATGGACTGGCAGAAGTTTATACAGCTGACATCACATTCGACGATGAAGATCTCCTCCTCGGAACGTGCGAGCACAATCGTCCTTTATATGTCACCGGGTACTGCCATGACATCAAGATAGGGAAGATTCTAGTCGACAACGGGTCGTCCATCAACCTTCTAAACGTGAATATGCTAAAGGAGATTTGCATGAACGTTCAACACCTATCTCGGGACAAAATTACTATCTCTGGGTTTGACTCGTAGTCATCATGGACGCTTGGGTCCGTAATACTGACATTACGCTTCAGGATGCTCGTCACTGACATCAAGTTTCATGTCATCGAGGCCAAGACTTGATACAACGCTTTGCTCGGCAGGCCTTGGTTACATGACTAGAACATCATCCCTTCTACACAACATCAGTGTATGAAGTACTTCAAAGACGGCCTCGAGTACACAGTTACTGGAGAGATAAACCCATTCTCCGTAAATGAAGTCCGCAAGTATGAAGACACTAAGTACTTCCTACCAGACTTCGAAGACACGGAAAGATGTCGTAAACCGGAGAATAAATAAAAAGCCGTCGCCACCATCCCGATCTTTGGGAGCGATACCGAGGAGGATGAAGAGATAGACTTCTCGGGGCAACCCCAAGGCAGTAGCCCAGGACCATCTACTCCTGTTTTGGTCTTTGGAAGCGACTCTGAAGACGAGGTCAACGCAGTGTTCTCTGTTTGTCCATCAATACAAACCGTCACTGGAGCTGATCATAGTTTACAAGTCACCATAGTTCCGCGGTAGCATTATAGAGAACTTGATGGCTCGATACATATGGCGTACAAGAGCTGCAGACTTTCTACGTCCCTCCCAGGAGAAGAAGTGAAAAGGTGATCCTCTTCTATCAATCCCCAGAGACAAAAGTGGAAAGAGAAGTCTGGCATGGTGCCGAACTTGCGCTTGACAGGCTTCAACCAATCCGTCTGCCCAGATACTACTGACTGATCTAAAATTTTGGATCGTGTTTTGAAAATGTTTTCACAACCAAAGAAATTTATACCGCAATCAATTAACGGTGTCGATGTAGCTCGTTAATGAATACGGATCGTCCACTGAGATGCGAGTGCTTGTTCGATCTTGATTTAGATGAGTCGAAATGAATATATAAAAGAAAATTCAAGAAAGTAATTCAAGATTTAATTGAGTTGTCATTTCAAGAAAATCAAAAATACATTCAAGAATTAGAAATCAAGAAAGTGTTCAATATCAATGTGAATTATCAAGAATATGAAGAATAGCTTGTAGGAATCGATTGAATTAATAGAAATGATGAATACTAATAATTACAATTCCTATCTATTGATGAATTGTAGCTAGATCGATAATGATGAATGAAGATTAGGGATTTATTGAAGAAACTAGGGTTTCTCCTTCACTATCCCTTATCTTTTTATTGATCATCATTCAAATCTAGCCTCTAGCAAAGAGAATCATCAATCATCTGATATCTAATTTGTAACAAAATTATCAAGAATGGTGATCTCGATCCAAATTAGGCCATTGATGATTATTTCTCCTAAATTTCACAATCCTCATAAGACTTAAGATTAGTTTTGGATTTCATCATCATTAGATCTACCGATTCTCTCGATTCCTTTACAAGCGGAGATTTCACTCACGCATCATGAAAATTAAAGAATCAAGAATTGAAAATCTCATAATGCAAGAATGTAAGGAAAGCGAGAATTACAATTATCACCTTTATTAAATCTTCGCAAATTTACACCTCTCAATTCGAGTTTACAAGACTAGCTCTCGATCGCTCCTTTGAAAGGGAATTTGTCGTCGATCTTTGCTCTCAATAGATCTTGATTTGATGGATTTGGATTGGATCTCAAGTTGTGTCACTCAACTTGAATTGAATTGTAATTATGGCTCAATTTTCAACAACCTTTGAAATGTAGATCTAGATCCCCTTTTATAACATCAAATTCAAGCTTCTTTCATAAGCTTGGTTGTTATGCAGAGCCTTCTCGAAGCTAGGTGGTTACAGAGCGTCTTGAGGAAGCTAGAAGGTTATAGAGAAGGTTCTGGAGAAGTTACATCACTGGCACCCCCAACTCGGGCGCGGATCAGCGGCGGATCGGGCTGGATCGGCCGCGGTTCCGTGGCCATTTGGTGAGATCACTGTATCAATTTCATGGGGTCTTCTGGTGTTGGTCTTTGGGTGTTCTTTTGATGTATGGAATCATTTAATCTCTTTTGAATCTCTGCCATATTTTATGTCTTTGACTTGCTGCGTTTTATCGGCAATTTTGCGATTCCAGTTCTTTGACCTGAATAATTTCTGCACACAATCTTGATAAAAAGTGTTGAGATATACAATATTATGCGTGAAATAATAAACACACAATTTCCCTCCAGAGTATCGATTATATATATAACACGTGGTATTTGGTATTTTCCAGATGAATTTGTAATCTGTGTTATATTTACAATAAACACCCTTAGATGATTAAGAAGAGTAAGGAAATTGATGTGTTAAGAATGCAATATTTTCGACTGAACAAATTCCCCCAAACTTAATTTTGATCGTCTCGAGAAGGAGAAAATATAAGAAAAAAAGAAAAACTAACTAGCACACTTTCGTAGGCAACACGATTGCACTGAGCACGTGCAACAAGCCTATAAACCTCTAGGTGCCCCTAGTAGGAGGAGTTTTGTCTGCTAGGGTTTTTAGCGGATTGCACCCACAAAATCCTATAATAAAAGGAAGACTGTGAAAGTTACATATAAAGATAAGAATTGTAAAAGAAAGACTTTGAAAATCAGAGTTTCCAACTATTCTAGCTTTTCGGTTGTCACGAGCCCTATCTTAATAGTCATGAAAAGATGTTAGAAATCACATGATCCCTCAATAAAACATCGTCTTTATTCTTCATTCCTACCTTTCTTCCAAACACTGATCATATACCCCTACGTATATGTAAAGAACATCCCTACACTCGGAGAATTCAATTCAAGCTATCATACTCTTGTCCATCTAGCTTAGTACTTTTTAATTGGTGAATATTTAGATAGATTTGCTCACACATTTTTCATGTGACCGTTAATACTTCTTGAGGTACTAACCGACCGATTACTCATATGCTTGCTTATTAGGCATAAATAGTATTTTTCTCGTCTTGCAACACCTAAGGCTTAGCAGTAACTCCTAAACCAGTTGGTCTAAGGCACTAGGTGATGAAGCACCCTCGCTGTATTTTTTTATTGCCGCCTTGGTGATTACAAAACCAGTGTTCATTTTTCTACACCATTTTATATTTTTATACTTCATTATAATTTTCGTACTTTTGGCTTTTAGACAAGAGCATTTCAAGGTAACCTCTACTATCCCGAGTTTCAAGACATGTGTAAGTGCGTATAGTAGGGTATAAACATTCAAATATTTGGCTTCCAGAATAGGAACTATTTTTCAGACTTATTTTTATCCTAAGATTAGTGACTTCTTCCATCTTACTAACCCTTGGGACAACGGCTCATAACTACTTATTACTAGTTTCGTTTAAGAAAAGATCTAAATTTCTTGGTTTTCTTAAAATTTTCCTATCTTTTAGATGTAATTTTTCACTTTCTAATATTTTATTATAAAAGATTAAATATTAAATATTATTATTATTATTATTATTATTATATATATATATATTTTTTTATATTTTTATATATGTTTTGTTCTTATGCAAAACATGATGCAAAGTGATGCGTAAATAAGCACAAACCTCACCCAAACTTGTTTGCAACAGTGTCCTCACTGTTGCCATCTATTAAATCTCAGAAACCTGTAAACTTGAGAGGAAAAATTTGTTAACGGGGACATGAAATATGATCGTGAAAGTCTCCCCCAAACTTATTCTTTATTTATGTACAATTTATATATATATATATATATATATATATATTTTTTTTTTTATATGTATGTACAAGTTGACTCACCTCCATTCTAAAAGATGAGACAATATTACCAAGACATGGAGGTGAGGTGGAGGAAAATCAATCATTATAAAGCGGCTCCTATAAAAACAGGAGCTCCTCCGAGGGGTCAGTGGAAAAATACGGTTTAAGTCTATACCCATTCACTTTGAAAATTGAACCATTTTCAACATTTTTAACCTCAACTGCCCCGTGCGGGTATACGTACCGCACAACAAAAGGTCCTTTCCTACGAGATTTTAATTTACCCGCATGAAGATGGAGACGTGAATTGTAAAGAAGGACTTGTTGACCTGGGGTAAAAGTTTTTCTCAACATGTTTTTATTATGAAATACCTTAGTCCGATTCTTTACAATTACAACATTATCGTAAGCTTCATCGCGTGGTTCGCTTAGCTCGTTTAATTGCAGCTTCCGAAAGTTGCAGGCTTGATTTAAATCAAAGTTCAGTTCTTTAATGGCCCACATTTCTTTGTGTTCAATTTCGACCGGAAGGTGGCAAGCCTTACCAAACACTAGATGATAAGGAGACATACCGAGATCGGTTTTAAAAGCAGTACGAAATGCCTAAAGAGCATCCGTCAATTTGGTTGATCAATCTTTCTAGTTTTTAGAAACCGTTTTCTCCAAAATCTGTTTGATTTGTCTGTTGGAAACCTCAACTTGCCCGCTCGTTTGGGGATGATAGGGTGTGGAAAGTTTGTGGTTGATTGCATATTTTCGCATCAAAGTCTCAAAAGACCGATTACAGAAACGTGTCCCGTTATTGCTAATGATAGCACGGGGGTGTCCAAATCGCGAAAAGATATTTTCTTTAAGGAACTTAATGACAACCTTGTTGTCATTAGTGCGACAAGGAATAGCTTCCACCCATTTTGGGACGTAATCAACCGCAAGCAATATGTACAAATTCCCAAAGGAGTTGGGAAAAGGAACCATAAAATCAATACCCCAAACGTCGAAAATTTCAACCACCTAGATCGGTTGAAGTGGCATCTCATTTCTCCGATAAATCCTACCCGTGTGTTGACACTGTGGACAGGTTTTGAAATGATCAAATGCATTTTTGAATAAAGTCGGCCAGTAAAAACCGTATTGCAAAATCTTCTCCGCCGTCTTTCGAGGACCAATGGTACCTCTACATGCCTGATCATGAAAGAAAGATAGAACGCTCTTGAATTCATCATTAGGGACACATCTGCGAATGATCTGGTTAGGACAATACTTAAACAAATAGGGTTCATCCCAGTAAAAGTGTTCTACTTGAGATAGAAATCGATGTTTGTCCTGTTTCGACCATTCGCAGGTAATAAGTCCTGTTGCAAGATAATTCACAATATCCCCGAACCAAGGTTCTGTGGATACTTTCAAGAGTTGTTCGTTCGGAAAAGAGTCATTAATTGGTAGGGTGACAGGTGAAGAAGAGATGCGCGAAAGATGGTCGGCTACTACGTTTTCACATCCTTTCTTATCTCGAATAACAAGTTCAAATTTCTGTAATAGAAGGATCCAATGTATTAACCTACCTTTATCATCCTTCTTCGATAAAAGATGTTTTAAGGCGGAGTGGTCTGTGTACACAACAATTGGTGAGCCAATCAAGTAAGGCCCGAATTTTTCTAATGTGAATACAACTGCCAAAAGTTCTTTTTCGGTGGTTGTATAATTAATTTGAGTATCATTCAGGGTCTTACTTGCATAATAAATCACATGCGGCATCTTATCAATGTGCTGTCCTAAGACTGCACCAACAGCGAAATCTGATGCATCACACATAAGCTCAAACGGGTGGTTCCAATCAGGAGATGATAGAACGAGGGCTGTAGTGAGGGAATTCTTAAGTGAGTCAAATGCAACCTCACAATCCGAGTCAATGTGAAAGGTTGTGTCCTTGGCCAAGAGAAGAGTTAAGGGTCTAGAAATTTTGCTAAAATCCTTAATGAATCTCCTGTAAAAGCCTACATGGACAAGAAAAGATCGTATATCTTTGACGCTTTTGGGATGAGGAAGGTTATGAATGACATCTATTTTAGCTCTGTCAACCTTAATGCCTTTCCGTGAAATGACATGTCCAAGCACAATTCCCTCTTGGACCATGAAATGGCATTTTCCCCAATTCAAGGTTAAGTTCTTATCTTTACAAAGAGTAAGAACTGCGTCAAGATGAGATAGACGGTCATCAAAAGAATCTCCGAATATCGAGAAATCGTCCATGAAAATCTCCAGAAAATTCTTGACCATGTCCGAGAATATCCCCATCATACACCGCTGAAATGTAGCGGGAGCATTGCATAACCTAAAGGGCATGCGTCTATAAGCAAAAGTACCAAAAGGACAAGTAAATGTGGTTTTGTCTTGATCCTTTTCGGCAACAGGGACCTGGTTATAGCCAGAGTATCCATCCATGAAACAATAATATTCACGTCCAGCTAAGCGTTCTAGCATCTGGTCAATAAAAAGTAGAGGAAAGTGGTCTTTCCTCGTTGCGGCATTGAGTTTTCTATAATCGATACATACACGCCACCCAGTTTGAGCGCATGTCTGGATTAACTCATTTGCCTCATTTGTTATGACCGTGATGCCATATTTCTTAGGGACTACATGAATAGACTTACCAATTGGTTATCAGAGATTGGGTAAATGATACCACTGTCAAGGCATTTGACGATTTCTTTCTTTACCGCCTCCTTCATGACGGGATTCAACCGTCTTTGTAGTTCTCGGGTTGGTTTGGCTTCATCCATCAGATGTATATGATGTTCAACAATTAAGGGACTAATCCCTTTGATGTCAGCCATTGTCCAACCAAAAGCCTGACTATTAGATCTCAAGACCGTCAAAAGCGCATTCTCTTGCTCTGAGGCTAGAGAAGCTGATATAATCACAGGTAAAGACCCATTCTCACCTAAATATGCATATTTAAGATGAGAAGGTAATAATTTAAGATCTAATGTCGGCGGAGAAACAATAGAAGGTGGGGGTAAAAGAATGACATTCAGATTCATGAAGAAGCTCGTAGCCTGCAAAGGATACAGACTCGGAAAGTGATGAGTCAAAAGTTTCAGACTCAGGAGTGGACTCATCAAAAGTATCCTCACTAAGATGTGCAAGATCAAACATTGATGTGCTAATGTTGTCGAGATCTTCAGAGTAAAGTTCATCAACCTCGCACCTTTCGGGAGCTATCTCGTAGACAGAACAGACATCAAGAATGTGAGCAGAGGGTTCAGATGGCTGACTTCCAATCTTATAAATGTTCAGCTCAATTGACATCTTCCTGAAGGATAGGGTCATAGAACCATTTCGACAATTTATGACAGCATTGGAAGTGGCTAAGAAGGGTCGACCAAGAATCACCGGAATTTGGTTCCGTGGGTTCGCAACAGGTTGTGTATCAAGAACAATAAAGTCCACAGGGAATATAAATTCCCCGACTTCAATCAATACATCCTCTAGTTCACCACTAGGTTTGGTGATTGATCGGTCTGCCATTTGGAGAGTGCAATGAGCTGGTTTCAACTCTCCAATCCCTAACTGCTCGTAGACAGAATATGGAAGCAGGTTAACACTTGCGCCAAGGTCAAGTAAAGCACGATTGATGTTTTTACCCCCAATAGAAATCGAGATTGTAGGACAGCCAGGGTCCTTACGTTTCTTTGGTAATTGTGGGGTAAAAGCAGTGCTAACATTATTTGTCATGAATACCTTTTTTGGCACTTGAGTCTTTCTCTTCCCAGTGCACAAGTCCTTAAGAATTTTCGCATAAGCTGGAACTTGTTGGATAGCATCTAGGAGAGGGATATTGATTTAAACCTATTTAAACATTTCCATAATCTTCTCCATATGTGAACTCGATTTGTTTCCCCTTAACCGATTCGGATAAGGAGCTTTAGCAATAATAGCTGGGTCCAAGATTGGAGAAAGTGGTGTGTATGGAACAGATCCCAGAATAGGAGTGGGGATCGTCTTTGGTTGACTAGAAGAAGTGGGCTGAGGGTTCGAGCCTTGAGGAAAACGAAGAATAGGCTCGCAAGAAGGTGGTAGGGTAGACGAACAAGGGTCAGAAGTGGAAGTAGAAGTGGAAGTGGAAGCCGGGGTATTATTGATTAATTCATCATGATTATCAATCTCTTCACCGACTTGATTATTCAGCACTCTTCCGGATCTCAACGTTGTAATGACATTCATATTGTAGTGTTGTGAATGTCCAAGATTCAGTAGGGTTTGAGACGGAAGTTTCCCTTTCTCTCTAGCACTCATTTTGGCATTTATTCGTGCAATTTGTGTTTCCATCGATTTAATACTCTCACCTTGGGAGGAGGAGTATTTCTTTATGTCATCGATAGAAGTCCTTATATCAGCCGACACTTGGATGGATTGTTTCATAAACATTTCCAAGGTTCGTTCGAGTGAAGAAGGGTTATCGGTACCGGTCAATTGCAAAGAATTATCATATGGTGCAGAAGTGTTGACCGGATTTTGAAAATTTTGTGATTGATAGGGGTGCTGACTCAGTTGTAGTGGTTGCTGTTGTTGTGGAGGGACCCTTTGAAAGTTGTTTTGGTTTGGAACCGTGTTTTGAGTTTGGTGTTGGTTCCAAGCAAAATTAGGGTGATTCCTCCAACCCTGATTATAAGTGGAAGAATAAGGATCGTTTCTAGGTCTTTGCTGGAAAGCAGCATTAGTGTGCTCTTGACCTTTAAACGGAGAATTCAATGGACATTCTTCCGTCAGATATGATGGATCAGAACAACATCCACAGACAGTTTTGGGGAGTGTCATCTGATTTAGGGAGGCTAATAAAAATTTGTGTTCCATAGCTTCAAGCTTCTTTTGCATTGCTGTCATTTCAGCTTTGACTCCTATGGAAACATCCAGTTGATGGATACCACCCCTAGATGATGAATGACTTACACTCTCCCATTGTAATATTTTTTCAGCAAAATCTTCTAAAAATTTCCAAGCTTCACCATCGTCTTTAGACATGAAGTTGCCTTGACACATGGATTCAAGCACCTGTTTTGTTGTAGGATTAATGCCCTCATATATGATTATGTACAGATCCCATCGATGGATTACGTGATGAGGACATTGAACTAACAGATCCTTGAAGCGTTCAAAACACTTCGAAAATGGTTCATTGGGAGGCTAGGTAAATTGATTTATTTCGCTACGGACTCGGGCTGTCTTATGATTGGGGTAGAATTTCTTAAGGAAAGCTATGATGAATTCATCCCAGTTTGAAATAGAATGTGTGGCTGTGTTATAAAGCTACTTCTCGGCTAAATCGCATAAAGTGAACGGGAGAAGACGTAATCTCATAGCATCCACAGAAAATTGTGAAGTACCCATCATAGCGCATACGTTTTCAAATTTGGTAATAAAAACGTACGCGTCTTCAGACTCGAGACCGTGATATTTGGGTAAAAAATTGATGTATTGAGGTTTGATTTCAAAATTGTCCTCATTGGCTGGTGGAATGGAAAGACAGGTAGAAAGAGGACGTCGAATAGGGTAGCATCTCTCTTGGAGAGAGATGCGGGGTGGATTCTGTGCACCTGCGGGCGATAGCAAAGTGGTGTTAAAGTTTGATGGAAATCCGTCCATCGCGGTGGATGTGGTAGTGGGTGAAGAAAAAGAAGATGTAGAAATACCGACTTCAGAGTCGATAGGAGAAATGCGGACAAGACGGGCACTAGAATCCCGTGTCCAGCCGAGCATGCACTAAATGGTTTAGCACAAGTGGCAGCGTTAATTAATTAGAGAAAATGTGGATTTGGTGTTTGTTTTGAAAAAGACGGATTTTGAAAAATTCAAATCACAAAAATGCACAAGCAACCCTAGATCTAATGGTCACCTAGGTCAAGTCACCAAACCGCTCCTAGACTTCCAGAAGATAAATTGCACGGTAGATCCTCTACTGCCTCTTTATCCCTTCTGTGGTCAGGTAAGTGCCAGGTAAGTGGGAGGTTATCCTCTACGTAAGTAGCGGGCCTAATTAAGTAACCACTTGCCTAAGACACACTTGCCTTAGACACCACAAAAGAAATGCGGATAAACAATAGATTACCCACAACCCCTTCTGTCCTAATTGAGCGCGACGGTCCTTAGAGTCTTGTCTAGATATTTTTTAGTTAATGAGGGGTGATGCGGATGCCAGTTTTGTGATTTTTGGGGCTTAGGAAGGGTAACGAAATCCCTACCTAATCTGAATTTGGTCTTTACCCCTTAATTTCCGTATTAAAATTTGCAAACAACCAATATTCAAAACACGCAACATATTTTTATTTTAGCGGCGCTGTTTTTGCAAAGAATCCTACAGAAAATGGTTATTGGACAAGAGCAGGGAAGAGATAAGAAGGTAAGAAATATACCATAGAGAAATCGAGCCCTAACTCCTCAAGAAGGCCGCGCTTCCGCTGCCAATTGATGCATTCCGCCGCGGTTCCGCGGTATATTGAACGGTTCACTGCACGAAATTTGGTCCTGATGCTCCCTGTGCTCCTCTGTCTCAGAAGAAATGCTCTAAATAATTTTCTCCCCGCTGCAGTGATTCCAGATTTCCTTGCAAACATCACCACTAATTGTTAAGCACACGATGCGATTTTGAATTAAAATTCTGATGGAATAATAATATTTCAACTCAAATAGTAAAAACGAACAAATTAGCACGCAATCCCCGGCAACGGCGCCATTTGATTGATCTAAAATTTTGGATCGTGTTTTGAAATGTTTTCACAACCAAAGAAATTTATACCGCAATCAATTAACGGTGTCGATATAGCTTGTTAATGAATACAGATCGTCCATTGAGACGCGAGTACTTGTTCGATCTTGCTTTAGATGAGTCGAAATGAAAATATAAAAGAAAATTCAAGAAAATAATTTGAGATTTAATTGAGTTTTCATTTCAAGAAAATCAAAAATACATTCAAGAATTAGAAATCAAGAAAGTGTCCAATATCAATGTGAATTATCAAGAATATGAAGAATAGCCTGTAGGAATCGATGGAATTAGTAGCAATGATGAATACTAATAATTACGAATCTTATCTATTGATGAATTGTAGCTAGATCGATGATGATGAATGAAGATTAGGGATCTATTGAAGAAACTAGGGTTTCTCCTTCACCATCCCTTGTCTTTTCATTGATCATCATTCAAATCTAGCCTCTAGCAAAGAGAATCATCAATCATTTGATCCCTAATTTGCAACGAAATTATCAAGAATGGTGATATCGATCCAAATTAGGTCATTGATGATTATTTTTCCTAAAGTTCACAATCCTCATAAGACTTAAAATTAGTTTAGGATTTCATCATCATTAGATTTACCGATTCTCTCGATTCCTTTACAAGCGGAAATTTCACTCACGCATCATGAAAATTAAAGAATTAAGAATCGAAAATTTCATAATGCAAGAATGTAAAGAAAACGAGAATTACAATTATCACTTTTATTAAATCTTCGCAAATTTACATCTCTCAATTCGAGTTTACAAGACTAGCTCTCGATTGCTCCTTTGAAAGGGAATTTGTCGTCGATCTTTGCTCTCAATGGATCTTGATTTGATTGGATTTCGATTGTATCTCAAGTTGTGTCACTCAACTTGAATTGAATTGTAATTGTGGCTCAATTTTCAACAACCTTTGAAATGTAGATCTAGATCCCCTTTTATAACCTCAAATTCAAGCTTCTTTCATAAGCTTGGTTGTTATGCAGAGCCTTCTCGAAGCTAGGTGGTTACAGAGCGTCTTGAGGAAGCTAGGAGGTTAGAGAGAAGGTTCTGGAGAAGTTACGTCACCAGCGCCCCCAACTTGGCTGCGGATCCGCGGCAGATCGGGCTGGATTGGCCGCGGTTCCGCAGCCATTTGGTGCGATCTCTGTGTCAATTTCATGGGGTCTTCTGGTGTTGGTCTTTGGGTGTTCTTTTGATGTCTGGAATCATTTAATCTCTTTTAAATATCTGCCAGATTTTATGTCTTTGACTTGTTGTGTTTTATCGGCAATTTTGCGATTCCAGTTCTTTGACCTGAATAATTTCTGCACGCAATCTTGATAAAAAGTGTTGAGATATACAATATAATGCGTGAAATAATAAACACACAATTTTCCTCCAGAGTATCGATTATATATATAACACATGGTATTTGTTATTTTCCAGATGAATTTGTAATCTGTGTTATATTTACAATAAACACCCTTAGATGATTAAGAAGAGTAGGGAAATTGATGTGTTAAGAATGCAATATTTTCGACTGAATAACTATGCAGAGGGATTGAAGTGTCTGTTAAGATGCCAAGGTGTACTCTTTAAACAAACTGCTCGACAAGCCTGGTTCTATAACAAGATTTGGGACGTTCCCGGGACTCAGCGAAAGATGCTCAACCGGAGGATGGGAATGACTGGGCTTGGATACGTTCGGTCCAAGAAATGAGAGCGATTATATGGTTGCCATGTTATAAATAACTCCGATGAAAAAGCGAATGCATTTCCAGATAGCGCTGATATCGAAACAGAGCGGGATCCCACCGTACGACTACCAAGTTCGTCATTTGAAGAACAAATTGACAAGCTAATAAGAGAAGTGGGTCAAAAGGTTTGGGATGACCACAGCCGTGAAATGGCCATTTATGAGAAAGACAGGACGCAGCGTCCCACTCAGCAGCCTACGGAAAGAGAAGACTATGATGCCCTTCACCCTCAACCTGCTGTGTGCTCTCGTGGCAAAGAAAAAGTCCGACGCAGAGGCAACAAAAGGTGAAGAATAGGAATGACACTAAAAAACAGTGAAGCGGATCCAAGAAGCCACGCGATCGAGAAAAAGTCAGCTGGAACCCGTCTTTTATGAAGAAGATGGGCCGGGAGTACTTGTTCCCTCGAGAAAAGACGAGGAAAACATTCAACCTTGTCATGAAGTATCAAATGATGACACTTCCGGAGTCTCGGTATCCCGAACAGATAAACGAGGTCTATCATCCGGCTTATTTCTTCTACCACCGAGCAATAGGACATCCTCTTGAAGATTGCTTCACCTTCAAAGACTGGGTCGAAAACTAGTATCAGCAAGGCAGGTTTGCTCTGTCCGACAATTGGAGGGTAGCCCCACTACGAAAGCATGAACCAAGAGCAACCTACACCGCGAGGAAAAGTACAGATCAACATCAAGCTTGGAAACGAGCTCGTACCTGCCACATGATAACATTCTCAAAGGAGAGAGAGCATGAGAATGTGGACAACCTCTCCCAGTGCTTCACAAATGAAGATAAGGATGAAGTGATCTCAGAATTTCCACCGGCGCCAAAAGAGCTGGAGTATGGGATACATACCACGGCGGATAATCTGAGGAAAATCGAATTGGGGATGACAAACGATCCGAGGCCAACGTTCGTCAGCGAGCTGCTGTCCGAAGAGCAGGTGACTACACTAAAGGACATGCTTATGCAGTATAAAGACTGTTTCATGTAGAACTATTCCGAGATGCCGGGACTAGATCTAGAAATAGCTGTGCATAAACTGGCTATATCGTCGGATGTCAAGCCAGTCAAACAGGCGCCAAGAAGAATGCGGCTCGAACTCGAGATGAGCATCAATGCCAAAGTCAAGAAAATAATCGACTCTGGTTTTATCCAAGAAGTTTAATATCCTGATTGGATCGCCAAAATTGTCCCAGTAATGAAGAAAAATGGGATGGTGCGCATGTACGTGGACTTTCGAGACCTCAATAAAGCATGCCCGAAGGATGACTTCCCCGTACCGGTTACCGAGCTGAAGATAGATAACACGTCCACTCATGAAGTCTTCTCCTTCATGGATGGATCTTCAGGCTATAATCAAATAAAGACGCATCTCGAAGACTGAAAGCATACTGCCTTCCGAACTCCGCTGGGCATATTCTGTTATAAAGTAATGCCCTTCGGTCTGTAGCACGGGCGCTACCTACCAGAGGGCCATGACGAAGATCTTTGATGACCTCATACACGAGATTTTTGAATGTTATATCGACGACCTCATGGTGAAAAGAAAATTGTACGAGGAGCACTCGGAGCATTTGAAAATAGTGTTCCAGCGTCTTCGAAAATATAATCTGAAGATGAACCGTCTGAAAAGCGCGTTTGGAGTTTCCTCAGGAAAATTCCTAGGATTCATCGTACGGCACCGAGGCATCGAAATAGATCTATCAAAGATCAAGGCAATTATGGAAGTGCCCTTGCCAAGAAATCTCAAGCAACTGCGGTCTCTCCAAGGGAAGCTCGCGTATATCCGACGTTTCATAGCTAACCTCTCCGGAAAATGCCGCCCCTACAGCCATCTAATGAAGAAGGGGACCCCGTTCGTTTGGGATCGTAAATGCCAAAATGCACCGAACGAAATCAAGCAATATCTGCGAAACCCCACCGGTACTTGCCGCTCCGGTCAAGGGAAAGCCCCTCATCCTATACACAACGGCCCTTGAAGGTTCTCTAGGCGTGCTATGGGCATAGGAGAACGACCAGGGGAAGGAGAGAGCTCTCTATTATTTGAGTCGAGTCCTTCTGGGGGCAGAAAACAACTACTCCCCAATTGAAAAGCATTGCCTGGCACTGATCTTCGCGATAACGAAGCTCATGCACTATGCCTTGGCACATGAGGTCCATCTCATATCAAAGGTGGATCCTCTCAAATATTTGATGTCAAGAGCCATACTAATGGGAAGGCTTGCCAAATAGGCCCTCCTTCTGATGGATTTCTCGATAACATATCGACCCCTCAAGGCAGTAAAGGGCCAGGCCATCGCTGACTTCCTTGCTGAACATCCAATACCAGCCGACTCTCCCTTAAATTGCGAATTGCCAGACGAACACGCGTTCGACACAATCAAAGGGAAAACGGAGGAAAATAATGTCCGATGGGAACTCTACTTCGATGGAGCGTCCTCCTGGAAGAAGCGAAAGCACAACACCCCTATAATCAAAGCTGGGGTGAGCCTTATCTTCGTGACTCCACAAGGAGGGATAATGCGTTTTGCCCTTTCTTTAAAAGAGCCAAGAACAAACAACGAAGCGAAATATGAATCTTTGATAGCAGATCTTGAGATCGCTGTCGACATGGGAATCGAAAACCTCCTCATATTTAGAGACTCCCAGCTGATCGTTAGCCAAGTAAATGGCGACTATCAGATGTGCAAGCTAGAGTTGGTAAAATATGGCGAAAGGGTGCAGCAACTGCTGACTCAAATTCCATTCTACGTCCTAGAAAGCATACCGCGAGCGGAAAATAGTAAGGCGGATGCATTAGCCAAACTCGCTAAAGAACTGGCTGATGAAAATCTTGATGACGTAAGGATCATTGTGCAAAGCCACCGGATTCTCGCGTCAGCAGAAATATCTCCGGAGTCATCTGAATGAAAAGAAGCGACCAGACAAGCGGTCCTCCAAACAGAAGACGAAGAAAGGGTCAAGGACCGGAGGGAAGTCTTTATAGACTTCTTCAAATCCCATCGAACACCTGAAGACGCGTCGTCAAGACATCAGCTCATGAAGCAAGCCCTGTCCTTCGCCTTCATCAATGATACTCTTTATAAGAGATCATTCGACTGTCTGTGGCTGAGATGCCTAGGACCAGAAGAAGCAACAAGTGTCATCCAAGAAACTCACGACGGATTCTTCGGTTCTCATCAGGCCGGACCGAAGATGAAGCTGAAGATCAAGAGAATGAATTACTATTGGCCCACAATGATCCAGGACTGCCTTAAATATGCGAAGCAGTATCACTCGTGCCAAATTCACGGGGACTTCATCCACCAACATCCAAATCCGCTACACCCAACACTGGCTAGCTGGTCGTTCGAAATATGGGGAACTGATATAATCGGGCCCATCGAACCAGCATCGTCCAAGGGACATTATTTCATATTGGCAACAACCGATTACTTCTCTAAGTGGGCAGAGGCAGTACCGCTAAGGAAAGTGAAGAAGGAGAACATCCTCCATTTCTTCAGGACACATGTCATCTACCGATTCGGCACTCCATGATGAATCATCTTGGATAATGGGCCGGCCTACAGAAGCCATAAGATCAGCTGCTTCGCACAGTAGCATAATATAGATTGAAGATACCCTTCGGTCTATAATCCCCGGGCTAACGGTCTAGCTGAGGCTTTCAACAAGACCTTGACGAAGATCATAAAGAAAACGGTGTCCCGAAATAAAAAGGACTGACACGAGAGACTGCATGAAGCTCTCTGGGCGTATCGAACCATGTTCAAAATGGCCATGAATACAACGCCACTCACGTTAGTATTCGGCACGGAAGCGGTACTTCCCTTGGAGATAGAGTTACCCTCTCTACGAGTAGCAATTCGATACGTGAGTGGCGGATGAAGAAAATGCCCATCTTCGGCTTGAGGAGCTCGATGCCCTCGATGGAACTCGTCTCACGGTGCAGCAAAACCTGGAATCTTACAAAGCAAGGATGACACGCTCATACGAAAGACTGACTAGGACGAGAACATTCTGCCAATGTGAACTCATGCTAGTCGTAAAAAGACCTATGATCCCAACCGTGCAAAACGGGGGAAATTTGAGCCAACTACGAGGGTCCGTACATCATGGACAAGGTCTACCAGGGTGGGGCCTACTTGCTCATGGATATGCATGGTGAAAGACCCTTCCGTCTAATAAACGGCCGGTTCCTTAAGAAATACCACGCTTGACAAGTCACGGCTCAGGTTAATGATTGATGACGACGCTCGTGTCCGCTCACTGTCTTCCTGAGTCCAAACTCTATAAGTAGTATCCGGCAAAACTTCTCCTCGAAACTAATAATGGACCGAGATGTCCCTAAACTAACAACGGACCGAGATGTCCCTAAACTAACAACAGATCGAGATGTCCTTATACTAAATACGTCGCCTCAAACACGGCGATAGTGGAATTCAAGTCCACAGATCCCAGCGTCAAAGACTGCAACTCAAATCCCGCTGTCTACACAGCTACCCCGGTGGTGAAGCCCCCTAAGTGCCATTGGCAAAAAAAAGGTACGTCTACAAGCGAAATGGGCACGGATGAAAACCCGAAAGGGCGCCATGAGTAAAAATAGTAGGGCTACCGGCGAGCTTGTCAAAACCTGATAGGGCGCAATTTCGTTGTTAAAAAAAACGGTACGTTCACAAGTGAAATGGGCACGGATGAAAACCCGAGAGGGCGCCATGAATAAAAACAGCAGGGCTACCGGAAAGCTTGTGTAAACCCCAAAGGGCGCAATCTCGCTAAAATAAAGACACCTGTAAGGTCCTCTCGACCTTATGAGGAGAAAACACCTGCGTGAGATCCTTACGACTCAAAAGGGAGCAACGCACTTAGGGATCCCCACGATTCCTAAGGAGAAATTACACTTATGAGATCCTCATGGCTCGTAAAAAAGAATTCCCCGCTGTAAGACCCTCACGGCTCATAGGATTCAAAAGCCTTAAGATACAGGGACCTGAACCTGTTTTTAAGCCATCATACTCCCCACCGCTGCCCTACAAGCGGTCCAATATTGTCCCTTGTATACAATCCACGGGCACAAATAAACGTTCCCTCACCAAGTCCCACCAATGATGAGGAATGTCCTCATGTGGTGAATGACACTTATAAGTCATCTCGACTTGTAAGGAGAAAACACTCTTGTAAGATCCTTACGACTTGTAAGAGAAAATATCACTTAGGAGTCCACACGATTCCTAAGGAGAAAATACACCTGCGGGATCCTCATGACTCGTAGGGAGAAAATACTTTTATGAGACCCTTACGGCTCGTAAAGTCGAATAACCTTGGTCAACAGGATCCTAACCCTGTTTGCTAAGCCACCTTTGTTCAAATTGACAAAGGCAAATGATGATTCGATCCTAGCAATATTCCAGTCGCAGCGGTGCTGATACAAAAATTGGTATCAGATCTCAAGTTCCATACTCGCAATAAAAATCAGTGAGCCAAAAAATGCATATGAAATAGCCGAAATGATGGGGAACTCGCAATAAAAATCAGCGAGTAAAATATATGCATATAAAAATAGCCGAAATGTTTGGGCAACTCGCTATAAAAAACTGTGAGTAAAAAGAAAAAATAGCCGAAATTATTGGGCACCGCGATAAAACAGCCGAATGATTGGGCAATCGCGACTTTCGCGATATAAAAAGCTGAAATGATAAAGTATCGCGGAAACAAAAAAAAATGAAACTTCTGCCCTGCAGATGAGTCCACATCGACCCCTGTATACAATCCATGGGAACAAACGGAAAGGGAACCACATTTTCTCACCAGGATCCATCAGAAAGAGAACCAGGTCTTGACGGCAGTATCTACAGCCTAGAGATCACCAACGGCGTTTCTTCTCACTCCAGCAGGATGCAGACGCAACGTCAACAAAATGGAGCCATGGCAGAATCCCTAGTTCCAAATCTCGACGGTTCATCGACAACGTAGAGACTACATTGGAGCCATGGCAAAGTCCCTAGTTCAAAATCTTGACGGTTCACAGACAGCCTAGAGATCAACAACGGCGTTTCTTCTCACTCCAGCAGGATGCAGACGCAACGTCAAAAAAATGGAGCCATGGCAAAGTCCCTAGTTCCAAGACTCGACAGTTCGCAGACAGCCTAGAGATCAACAACGGCGTCTCTCACTCCAGCAGGATGCAGACGCAACGTCAACAAAATGGAGCCATGGCAAAGTCCCTAGTTCCAAGACTCGATAGTTCGCAGACAGCCTAGAGATCAACAACGGCGTTCCTCCTCACTCCAGCAGGATGCAGATGCAACGCCAACAACCGATCCCAGGGTCAAAACAACAGATCCATGGTAAAGTCCCTAGTTCCGACTCTCGACGGTTCACAGACAACCTAGAGACAACCTCGACATTCATCGCAATATAGCAGACACAATGTCAACAAAAGAAGCAAAGGAAGATCCCTAGCTTCGGGGTCTTGATGGCAACTCAAATAAAACCGAAAAGACTATCGGAGATCATCTCACACCAGCGCGGAGTGGTCATGACTCATCGGGGCTCCCAAATTGAGCCTAACCTCAAGTAAAAAGCGGCATGGAAAATCCCTAACGCTTGCTCTTCCGACGCTAATATGACCTGGGAGATTACTTGAAGACGTCTTGTCCAGCCTCCGAAGAGAACAGAGACACGACAGTCGCAAGGCTACTCGAACATGCAAGATTGCATATCGGGGAATACATCGGCCAATGCGACGGTACAACGGACAAAAACCCTAGTACCACAGACCCTAACGGACTTCTATCAGCAGAGGTTAACTGTGACGTGAGGACATTCTTGCGAGAACTTCTCGATTCGTCTCGACTCATTAGGAAAACAATGTTCCTGCGAGAACTTCTTGACTCATCTCGACTCGCAGGGAAAACAATATTCCTGCGAGAACTTCTCGACTCGTCTCGACTCATAGGGAAAAACATCTTCATGAAATCTTCATGAAGGTGAAAAGCCTTAGGCAATAGGGATCTAAACCTGTTTCCTAAGCACTGGGGCCCTGCAAGTAGGTCCAAGATGGACTATTGCATACTATCCATGGGCTACACTCTCCCAAGTCGAATATTGACAAGGAGGGAAAAAACCACGTACGAGTCCTCTCGACTTGTAAAGGGAAAAATTCTCTTGTGAGATCCTTACGACTCTCAAGAGAAAACACACTTAGGAATCCTCACGACTCCTAAGGAGAAAATACACCTACGAGATCCTCACGACTCCTAGGGAGAAAAGTCTTTATGAGACCTTCACGGCTCATAATGTTGAAAAGTCTTAGGCGGTAGATCCAAACCTGTTTCCTAAGCCATCGCTGCCCTACAAGGAGGTTAAGATGGAGTATCTACGGGTCACATTTGCCAGAGTTATATGCCAATATGAAATAAAATATTTCTTTTATTCATGAATTCAAATGAATACAAGATACATTTCATAAAGGAATAAAAATGAATACAGAATACTCTCATTCAGGAGTGAATACAAAAAGAGAGAAGGAGAATACACAAAAAAAAAACTTTAAGCCGTAGATGGTGAAATAAGCCGGTAAGTTCGTCATGCTTCTGCTGGACCTCGGCTTCAAGCTTCGTAAGTGCGGCAAGACGGGCCCCCGCTCGGGTCTGCTGAGCCTGATATGAAGCAAACAGACGCTCAAGCTCCCTTTCGGCAACTTTATGGGCTTCAACCATCTCGCGAGTAAAGATAACGGCTTTATCAAGATCCACCACCTCCATGATAGCTTCTTGAATCACCCGCCAATTCTCGTACGCATGGGTAGTCTTGGCAGTAAGCTGAGCCTGAAGTTCCTCCAAAGCATTCGAAGCTAACTCCCTCTCCGAAAACTTCCGGTTGGGCCTCTTTTCGCATGACTGTAGATTAGTGGCGCACCATTTGATCCATCCCCGCAGGCTTGCTTTTACAGTTAGAATGTCGGAGAGAAGGCGTATGCACTCAAGCCCATGTAGACAAGCCTCCACTCGATGATAATACTCGACCCAGACGCACACTAATGCTTCGTCATGATAAGTGGCGAGAACGGACAAGGAAGAGTTGGCTTCGACAGCAAATTCTTCGGCCATGACAGAGGTATTAGCGCGAAGGTCTTCAATAAGAGCTGCCAGGGAGTGAATGCTTTGTTTCGCCATCCGTTCAGACGCACGCCGGGCATAGGGACCCGGTGGCATGAAGATTCGAGATTCCAGTGGAGTTAGGGTTGGTAGAGCTGTCAAGATTTGTGAACAGTCGGTGAGATTCATAAACATGGAATAGACAAAGCAATGCCAAAGGTAAAACCTCACTTACCCACAGTCGTGCAAGAGGGGTTTGAAAGATCCCCAGGCCCATCAAGGATCTCAACTTCGTCATCAGCTTCCAGAATTGTATAGAGCATGTTAGCATCATAAAAAAGATGATAATAGAACAAAAGAGGTCAGAGGACACCGACCTTGCCCAAAAGAAAGGACTATGCTTTGCAGGGGTATCACCTGAGGGGAAGCCATATCAAGTAGACGCTGGAAGGTCTTCCTGCGAGATAGATCCACGATAAAAGTCGCCAGTTCCTGCAATTCTGAAGGAAAAAAGAGTTCAGACAACGGAGAGATCATTAAAACGAAATGTAGGAGATTACCTTCGATGCTCCGCCCTCCTTGAACTGGGGGGATAGCAGCTTCGGCAGCCTCCTCCACACCATCAGGTACAGCACTAGAGTCATTTGCCGGCATGACGACTTCCAATTCAGAAACAACAGCTGCCACTTCAGGCTCTGAGGAGGCAACAACGGTCTCAGCGATCCTTTCTACAATCTCCAGGACGCCACTAGGGAGATCCATTGGATCTACGGTTGGTAAGGTCACCTCTGCGGAAAGTACAAATGCTAAAAGGATGGAAACCACCACCGGGAGCTTCAAGATAGGTCTAACGGCTTCGACAATCTCTTCTACACCCTTTGGTGCATCACTAGAGAGTCCATAGGGTTCATAACCAGTGGGGTGACCTCTGCTGGAGGAATAGATACCGAAAGAACAGAAGCTACCACGCTCCACAGTAGGAATAGCGGCTGTAATGATCCCCTCTACCCTTTCCGGTGTGTCACGAGAGACATTTGTAGAGTCCACAGTTATGGCACGAGCTGGATTCAAATCCTTTTTCTCCGCCGAAGTCCCTGCAAAGTTTTCACAAAAATGAGAAGACATAAAAATGATACAGTCTATTCGCTAAAAGAAGGCCATGAGAAAGACACATACCAATGCTCCAAGGAGCTTGAAGTATGGCTCTCTCGAGACGTTTTTCCTTTCTTGCTAAGTGCGCTCGCCGGGGTTCAAGTGCGGATGAATGACTGCCCGTTTTTAATGGAGGCGATCGTTATGGGCTGTTTGAGGGCCCGTTCTTCTTCCATCAGCAAAAGACCTATATGTACCCGCCGTAATGATGGATCAACATCATAGAAGATAACCGAAGGGTAGGGCTTTTTCGGGATGCGCACGTTCTCGGTCTCACCTTGTTAGTGCCTTAAAGCCTCAGCCAATTGCGCGGCTTCCTCGGCGGACGAGCCAGGATAAATAAGGCCGGCGTCCGATTCCTCCATAGCTATCGGCTCGTCCTAAATGAATGGCTCGGACTCAAGCAAGGTGTCCAGTAACCTGGCGACCGATCTCTTCCTCCTATTAGAACTTGTGCTAGCACTGACCTAAGAACGCTTCCTTCCCTTCGATGCTTTGGCGCGACATTGACCAACCTCGCTTCCGGTATTCACCTTTAGCGATACCACCATTGATGACACCGCAATTGATGACGCCGCCACTGATGACACTACCGCTGGCTCCTCATTGGAGGCCTTTGCTTGGGCTCTAGTGCGCACCGGCATACCAGTAGTGCGAGGAGTCGATTCTGTTTCTGCAGCCTTGGGGATAAGTACCACACCGCTATCCCTCAATGGAGGGCGCACCACTATCCGCGACTGCAACAGAACGCCAGTGGATTAGGTCGGAGCTGGAGCTCTACATTCGAAGAGTACCCGCTTCTCCTCGGCAATGACAGGACCGACTCGATGACGATACCAACCCGTAAAAGACCCCACACACCTTGGAAGGTAGTCAGTCTCAGGGATCATGAAACGGGAGCCGTTGTTCAGCCGCATAAAATGATGGATGACGTCACGAGTGACTTCCAGAGATGGAGTGGGCTCAACTAAGAACGCTTCTAAAGGGACACCCTGGTTATAACCCAATTGTTGGGCAAAGCGGTGCGGATTATACCGCAAAAAAAGGGCCGTGTTATTCTAACGGAATACCAAGTAGCCCGGCCTAATCGAGTACATGTGCATAATCTCTTTAGGCTTTAAAGATGGTGCTCCCCCTTTTGATAAATCAAAAAGCTGTTGAACAGGCCCCGCAGGAGCAGAGAGGACTCGGTCACTAAACACCATCCTGCCCTCGTTTGAATATGGATTGAGCAACACGCGGAGGGCCCCTAGCTGAGTCTGATCGGGAGCAGAAGCATCCACCAAACTCATAACCCGTAGGAAGGTATAGTATTCATAGAAATGTGGCCGTCGATGTGCTGCAAATGCTCCAAGTACATGCATCTCGATCCACGACGTGAAGTAGTGGAGGAAGAAATTCACAACATCCGCACCTGGGGTCAAAGTATTGGCTGCAACGCTTAATCCATGATATAGGTGGGACAATCCCGCAATACCAACGGCCAATCATGCCCCTTCAGCTACGCGATGAGCGGGGTAGAATATGGAAGCTCTCATGAAGCGTCAATGCGTCAGAATGGAGAACCAACTGAGCCAAAGGTTGGTAAAGCCGACGAAGAAGGTGTAAGTCCATGTCACGCACCCTACGTGTTCGCGGGGAGGCGGAATATATGAAAAACAATTATCAAAGCTTCGTAATACGGACTTGAGCACACGGATCGTGTCTAAACCATTACTAGCAAACTACGAGAGGTTTAACTACTCTGATTCGAAGTTTGTACCTCACGTTACTTGTCCTTCGTGTCTTCATCATTGTCCTCCCCACCTCATCGGCTCTATGGAACATGGGTACCTCAACGGCCTCCTCGAGTCAAAGACGATCCACCCGAGAGTCTATAGTCGGAGCTCCTATCTCGAATCTGAGATAACTACGGCTTCTAGTTTGCTAATCTAGAAGTCCTAGAGGGTGTAGAGTATTTAGATGGATTGCTTAGTCACTTAAACCCTAGGATTCTCAACTCATGAGAGCTTTTAGGGTTTGAGGAAGAAGATGAAGACTTGAGGAGAGAGAAGTGTTTTGTGATAATCATATGAATAATCTCTCATGCCAGAATAATATGAAACATACAAATATCTCTCTTGATAATATCAAGATAATATCTAGCATGCTTCATTTAATTCTAAGGGTGAATCACCTCATTAGTCATTAAGCATTTAATGTAAACTACACCTCATCTCCTCCACCTCATTAAGTTTAAATCTAAAAAGAAATAAACACAAATGAGTCACCTCCTTCTAGAAGCTTCTCGACAAATTACGAGACTGCCCCTCCCATCCGTATTTCTGAAAACACGGATAATCTTTGACTGAATATATCCATCTGTATAATACTATAATCTGGCTTAAACCAAAGCCCGCTAGTATTACCTGCCTGATCATAGTACGTGCACAAGTGTACGTAACTGATCGCGGCCCTGCCGTAAAACCATACGGCCTGTACACCTTTTGCCCGGTGCAGGGAAACTCTCTGTGTGGGACTCTAAAGACTCGACACTACGCTGGCAGTGGGTTTAACCACAGGCCGCAAGCCGTACTAGCTGTATGTAACGGTCCCCAGGTAGATGTCGATAAGAAGGATGATGAGGAAACCCATCCGAACTCCTACTGAGCCTGTATATGACAATCTCCGTACAGTCCGGTCTGTTCATCTAGGACTATCGCATATCGGGCTTAGGGAGGCGGTAAACGTCAGACCCTTAATAGCGGTATAAGTCGTATCGGAGTGAAGCCCATTACACCTTGAGAAACTACTGGAACCTACCAGTTCGTTTGCCCTGGCTAGGGACTTTGCGTAATGGCTCTCCATACACAGCGCGATATCAACCCCCAATACCGGAGAGACGAATCCTGTCTAACCGCCATTGCCTCCAAATGCTTCGGGACTGCACCCAACTATTACCTATTTGCACGACTCCTTTGAGCCGTGGTAGGGTAGTAATCTAAGAACAGTGGGAACACACTCGAGGCGAAGCAGCAGTGTCAAGTCGATGGACTAAGCTGTACTCATGTTACCTGGGAACTGCTATCTAACGATGGGTATAAAACCAACCTGCAGTTCCCGGCGAGTCCTGTCCGGTGTACCCGTAACCTAACGAGTACCTGCATACTATCTCCAGTACAACGTACTGATGGCTGTGGGACAGACCATCTCCCCAGCTGGGATGAGAAGCGTATAAACCAGTCTACTCCAGAGTATCGATGCCCCATCTCGATAATCCTACGACCAGGGACCTGTATAGGATGTTGCTTATAGACCACCCAGCCCCCACGAGTGTGACTGCCATCATAACGCTGGTAATCAAGCAAAGATCCTAAGGGCTCTACTAATATGCATAAGCGATATGTTAAAAGAAGCATATGCACATATTAAAGTAGACACAAACCAAGTAGCATACTACCATTTTTAGCAAGACTGTCAATACAACTGTGAATATCCCAAGCTTCTATTAAGTAATATACAATCTAGTATGATACAGTAATGGTCTCTAGGGCATAAACACTAACAATCTCCCACTTGCACTAGGGCCTTATACTGGCATATCGCAGACCTATCATCTCGAATAGCCTCTCGAACTGCGTCTGAGGAATGGCCTTTGTGAATGGATCAGCAGTGTTATTCTCCGTATTTACTCTCTTCACCTCAATCTTTCGGCGATCTATGTCTCCCTGATCAGGTGATACCGCCTTAAGATGTGTCTAGACTTCTGATGGGACCTGGGTTCCTTCGCTAAAGATATAGCGCCGTTGTTGTCGTAATACAATCAATACTGGTAGGAACCACCTGAAGTTCTGTGAGGAACTTCTTCATCCAGACAGCTTCTTTTGCGACATCGCAAGCAGCTATGTACTCCGCTTCCATCGTTAAGTCAGCAACGGTGTCCTTCTTGGAACTCTTCTAACAGACATCCCCTCCATTGAGGGTAAATACATAACCCGACATGGACTTGGAGTCATCCTTGTCACTCTGGAAGCTGGAGTCGGTAAAGGCCTCGATCTGGAGGTCTTTTCCGCCATACACCAAGAACATCTCCTTAGTCCTCCTCAGGTACTTGAGAATGTTCTTTACTGCTATCCAGTACTTCTTCCCTCGGTTTGCCTGATACCGGCTTACAACGCTCAATGCGTATGCTACATCTGGTCTGATACATAACATCGCATACATTATAGAGCCTACCGCAGAAGCGTAAGGTATAATCGACATGCGAGCCCTTTCTAAATCAGTCTTGGGAGAGATCTCTTTAGAGAGGGTGATTCCGTGATAAGCTGGTAGGTTACCGCGCTTAGAATCTTCCATACTGAATCTTTTCAATATGGTGTCTATATACCTGGACTGTGAAAGTCCCAACATCCTCTTTGATCTATCACGATAGATCTGGATCCTCAGAATGTAGGTGGCATCACCCAGGTCTTTTATGGAGAACTGTGACAAGAATCCTTTGTCTGACTGTAGCATAGGAATATCATTTCCTATTAAGAGAATGTCATCCACGTACAAGACGAGGAATACTACAGTTCTCTCTACAATCTTACTATATATGCATGGTTCATCTAGATTTTTGATAAAGTTTAATTCTTTAACAGTATCATCAAAACATACGTTCCAACTCCGCGATGCCTGCTTTAGTCCATAAATGGACTTAAGCAACTTGCACATTTTATCGCTGCTCCCACTCTGAATGAATCCTTCTGGCTGATCCATATAGACGTATTCTTCTAAATTACCATTTAGAAAAACCGTCTTTACGTCCATCTGCTAGATCTCATAATCATGGAAGGCAACAATGGCAAGAAGGACCCGAATGGATTTGAGCATAGCCACTGGAGAAAAGGTTTCGTCATAGTCCAAACCAGGTCTTTGACGAAAACCCTTTACAAAAAGTCTTGCCTTATAGGTTTCAACCTGTCCATCTACACCAATCTTCTTTCTGAAGATCCATTTGCATCCTATGGGTTTTACCCCATCTGGAGCAATGTCCAAAGTCCATACTTTGTTAGTGTACATGGACTCCATTTCGGTCCGCATTGCATCCAGCTATCTTACTAAGTCGCCGCTCTGAATGGCTTGCTGGAAGCTAATAGGGTCATCATTGTCAATGATGCAATCTTCTCTATCCCCGTTTATGAGAAAACCGCAGTATCTTTCGGGCAGATGAGACTGCCTACTACTTCTGCGGATAGGCGCTGGGATGTCCCTTTCTTCTGAACCTTCGTGTTCTACCAAACTTTCAGTAACAGGTTGTGGTTCTGGAATTTCTTCCAGTTCTATTGCACTCACACTCTTCTGATTTTCTAAAAATTCAGATTCCAAGAAGTGGGCATGACGAGAAACAAAAACCTTCTTCTCCTCTGCGTAATAGAAATAATACCCCTTGGATTTCTTTGGATATCCCACAAACTTACACTGTACTGAGCATGCCTCGAGCTTGTCCGCATGCTGCTTTTTAACAAAAGCTGGACATCCCATGTCTTCAGGTATTGAAGATAGGGTTCTTCCCACTCCACATCTGATATGGTGTGGTAGGCACAGTCTTGGTTGGAACCTTGTTCAAAAGATATGAAGCTGATTCTAGTGCATAACCCCAGAAAGATCGCGGTAACTCAGCCTTACTCATCATGGAACGAACCATATCCAATAGGGTTTGATTCCGCCTTTCCGATACACCGTTTTGTTGTGGTGTGTATGGAGGAGTAAGCTGAGAGAGAATTCCATTCTCTTTTAAATAACCCAGGAACTCGGCACTTAAGTATTCACCACCTCGATCAGATCTCAGTATCTTGATACTTTTGCCTATTTGGTTTTCTACTTCATTCTTGTATTCCCGGAATTTCTCAAAGGCCTCGGATTTATGCTTCATCAAGAAGATATGTCCATACCTAGAGAAATCATCCGTAAAAGTAATGAAGTAGGAATAACCACCTCGCGCATGTGTAGACTTTGGACCACACACATCGTTGTGTATGAGTCCCAAGAGCTCGCTCGCTCTTACTCCATGTCCAGTAAACGGAGTCTTTGTCATCTTTCCCATGAGACAAGATTCGCAAGTAGCATAAGATTGATATTCGAACGGATTCAAATATCCTTCTCTATGTAACTTAGTCAACCATATTTTATTGATGTGACCTAGTCTACAATGCCATAAGAAAGCCATATTTATTTCCGGAAACTTTTTTGAGTGTGTTCTGGACATTGAAAACCTGAGCTTGATTCAATACGTATATACCGTCATCTAATGTACCGGACCCAATCAGAACTTGATTTAGATGGAAGTGAACCACATCGCTTACGAATGTAAAATCATATCCCTCTCTCGAAAGTGAGGATACTGATATGATATTACAAGTCAAACTAGATACATACAAACAGTTACGTAGAATCAATATCTGCCCACTTATCAAACCTAGGCGATATTCCCCCACAGATTCAGCGTCCACGCTCATTCTGTTCGCAACTCTAAGAGACAAATCGCCTATCCTGATAACTCTACGGTTTCTCAAAGCATATAATGAATTACAGATATGAGATCCTGCTCTGGTATCTAGTACCCAGGAAGTAGAGTTAATTGACAAACAGTTGTCAATTACAAACACACTCGAGGTCGAAGCCATAACATGCTTCGAATCCTGGCTACTGGCTTCCAAAGCCCTGCAATCCTTCTGCCAATGCCCTTTTCCATAATAATAGGAACATCTCTCCTTTCCTACACCAAGTCCCGAAACTTTTGCTCTTCCCTTTCCTTCTAATTTACTAACACCGTATATCGGCTTTGTGGAGGTTTTCCTCTTTTCACCCTTTACTTTCGCCCTGGATGCAGAAGAAGAAGGTCCTCCATTAAGCAGAGTGGGTGTCTCCCTGGTTTCTTTTAGGGTGTAAGTAGAGGGTAGGGACTGTGGAAATAAATCAGCATATGACCTGTTTCCCAACGTGGTCTTCAGGTCCGTGAGCTTATCAATATAGCTAGTCATCGTAAGGACGTCGTCCCTTACAGATGACCCGACAGCCAAGCTCGCTTGAAGCAATTCGTTCGAGGTCTCATATCTTGCGATACGAGATTGCTCTCCATATAAATCTTTGTTATGGAGGAAGATGGAAACTAAGTCCATCTTCTCGTGTTGCTTCTGGTATACACCATCAACTGAAGCTAACACGAGGCACTTGGCATTCGCACTGTCTTTTTCCCTTGTCTGACAAATATCCATATCCGCGACGGTGGAAAATGGACCTGGGACGGCGGGGGCTTGAGTAGTAATAGGGTGGTCCAGCTTGTCATAGGAAATGGATATCTGGACAAACCTTTTCCAGTCATAAAAGTCAGATTCAGTCAACTTGTTATCTAGATGTAACCTAGTCATGGTCACATGGTCGCTGCAATTAAGAGAGAGAGAAGAAAACACTTTAGCATGATGCTCTTGTAAGTTTAGATTGGTTTTTAGTTTATCTAAACTAGATGGCTTCCACTGTTTCTCGAATCCTTCCTTAAACCATGAAAGAAGAATTAGTCAGGATTGATCTCACTGTACAATTCTTGCTTAACCGTTTAGCCAGGCTAGTGTCGGTACTTCGAGGGAGGTTTTATGACGCTTTTGCGAAGTTCCTTAATTAAATAACCTCTTTTCCCTGGAGGCTTAGCCCCGCTGACACTGTTCTAGACACCTACTTAGTTATAGCATTGATCGTTAAGTGACGAATCTCCCGATAAGTAGCATATACTCACAGTAGGATCGGGATTCAAATATCATCGTGTGATAATGCTGAAGGAATCCTACCAACATTATCAAAATCCAAATGGTATGCAACACTAGCAAGTTTCAGTTTCTTTAGAAACTCCTGATGTGGATTTTTGCCCCATGCTCTTATGACCTTGACGAAAGTCAACAAATCACAAGTTACATGTCAAGTTCTGCCCATCATTATCCCTGTTAATTTGAACTCACCCGTACATACCCTTGACGAAGGCCAACAAAGTAATACGACTGTCCTAAACCAACGCATCTATCTATGCTATATATGAATACCCCAGCAGCTACCAAATACTATGCCTTGACGAAGGCCAACAAACATAGCTTGAATACTACTGACCATCCATATGAAATGACGGAGGGCTACGACTGGTTTTGGCGAAACCGTGAACGTAGTGAACTTAATATAATCGAAGGAACCTGATAGTTTTTTTAAAAGGAGTGGTTCAAGCTCCGCAATTAAAAATTCCGCTCTTTTAAAATAACCGAGTGGTTTCTTTTAAATTTGTTCCAACGATTCAGCTTTGGTTTGTTTTCTTTGCATTAAAATAATGCGTCCCATCATTTATCCTATAATTGCAGAAAACAACGAAAATACAACGTCCGCTTATGCCATCCGCATTCGCCACTGGGCCCCGTCATTCACCCTTTAGGTTACTTAACTAACGACAGAGCGAGGGCTGGGCTAGCGCGGATTCAAAACATAAGCAACGCCTACTAAATATCATATATAGATATTATACATTCGTCAGACGCAATAATAGGCATTCCAGATCATAGATGAACATATTGGATATGCTAGGAATCCACGTTTCGTTTAAGCCTGCAACAAAAGATGGATTACACGGTCATGATGAATAGCCAAACCCCACCCTAGACCCCTATGGATGCGGCAAACTACCCGCCTAGTACCAGAAGTGAAACAGTCTCCCTCAACGACGTGAGTAGGCCATTAAACACTTCAAAGTACCTTGTAGTTTGTGCACCCCATCTTGGGTCTATCCTAGGAGCATAAAACAGTAAATGAAATAATACAACGGTGGCTACAACATCAACCCGGATGTACCCCGCAAAAAAGAATATTACAACATATTACAATTTATATCGAATGAAAGATAAAAACTCTCATCTCACATCCTCGGCTATTCATCCACGACAATCCAATGAAGTTCATATCCACATACCAAGTAACCATTACAGAAATGTGCAACCCCCAACTAACCGGCATACTAGCAATTAGGGGAGGTTTACGAACACATCAAAACCACAATTAGCAAATAACTTAGAATTTCGATCGACAACCTTTTTCTGTGTCTACCCCAAATGCAAGCCAGCACTGAAATAACCTGGGCAGAAACAAAATATACAGGAAAATAGAACACCCAAAAATAAGAGTTACTGTGTAAATACGAGTCAACTCGGAGTCGACTTGGCCGCGGATCCGTGGCGTATTGCACCAATCCACCGCGCTTCCACGGTCGTCTCACCGAGTTAGCAACCCGTATTTCTCCAGCATTCTTAGAATTCCCTGCTGTGAATTTTCATGCCTCTGAAATAATTTTTTCGACAAGTTTAAAATCGACAGAAACTTTAGGGAAGCGGGGTTATGTTTTCGCGTTTTTCCGACGATCGAAGTTCTAATTAGTTGCTAACAAGCTAGTAAAGGTTTAGTAGGCTCTGATACCACTGTAAGTCCATGTCACGCACCCCACGTGTTCGCGGGGAGACGAAATATATGAAAAACAATCATCAAAACTTCGTAACACGGACTTGAGCACACGGATCGTGTCTAAACCATTACTAGCAAACTACGAGAGGTTTAACTACTCTGATTCGAAGTTTGTACCTTACGTTACTTGTCCTTCGGGTCTTCATCATTGTCCTCCCCACCTTATCGGCTCTATGGAACATGGGTACCTCAACGGCCTCCCCGAGTCAAAGACGATCCACCCGAGAGTATATAGTCGGAGCTCCTATCTCGAATCTGAGATAACTACGGCTTCTAGTTTGCTAATCTAGAAGTCCTAGAGGGGGTAGAGTATTTAGATGGATTGCTTAGTCACTTAAACCCTAGAATTCTCAACTCATGAGAGCTTTTAGGGTTTGAGGAAGAAGATGAAGACTTGAGGAGAGAGAAGTGTTTTGTGATAATCATATGAATAATCTCTCATGCTAGAATAATATGAAGCATACAAATATCTTTCTTGATAATATCAAGATAATATCTAGCATGCTTCATTTAATTCTAAGGGTGAATTACCTCATGAGTCATTAAGCATTTAATGTAAACTACACCTCATCTCCTCCACCTCATTAAGTTTAAATCTAAAAAGAAATAAACACAAATGAGTCACCTCCTTCTAGAAGCTTCTCGACAAATTACGAGACTGCCCCTCCCATCCGTATTTCTGAAAAACACGGATAATCTTTGACTGAATATATCCATCTGTATAATACTAGAATCTGGCTTAAACCAAAGCCCGCTAGTATTACCTGCCCGATCATAGTACGTGCACAAGTGTACGTAAGTGATCGCGGCCCTGCCGTAAAACCATACGGCCTGTACACCTTTTGCCCGGTGTAGGGAAACTCTCTGTGTGGGACTCTAAAGACTCGACACTACGCTGGCAGTGGGTTTAATCACAGGCCGTAAGCGGTACTAGCCATCAGTACGTCGTACTGGAGAGCATTATGTAAAAGCGATATGTTAAAAGAAACATATGCACATATTAAAGTAGACACAAACCAAGTAGCATACTACCATTTTTAGCAAGACTGTCAATACAACTGTGAATATCCCAAACTTCCATTAAGTAATATACAATCTAGTATGATACAGTAATGGACTCTAGGGCATAAACACTAACAGAAGGTCTCTTCGTCCATGCCAGGGGCCGCAATTGCATCGAAGGACACGGCCGACGAGATTGGAATATTAAACTGCGGCAAGTCTTCTTCTTTGGTCGGTAGTTTATTCAGCCCAAACCCAAAAGGGTTGTCAATGTTCGCAAACTTTGGAGCCTTTTTAGATAAAGCGTCTTCACGGATAAAGCAGGTGATGAAGCTTTCAAAGGTGACACCCTGCCCCTCCGACGTCGCAAACAGTTTCTCAAAAATACCCAGAACCTTGATTAGACTGGGGTACTTATGGCGGACGGCATTTTTAGTCGTCAAGCCGTCAAGCATAGCCGGCATGGTCGCGAACACGTACTCGTCGGGAGGCAGCAGCTCTTCATAGTGCTATCCCTTTATTGGCAGTCCAGAAATCTCGCGAAACTCTTCCAGTGAAATAGAGACCTCACGATCCCCTAGCAAGAAGGTGTCGGTGGGAAGATTCCATTGGTTCAGAAAAGCTTTAACCTACCAGACATGAGGGTCCTGGTAATAAAAAAGAGACGCGTACACCGCTTGATATAGCCCAACCTTCTGCAACCGTGCATAGTGGGCGGAAAGAACATATCGAGCCCAGGGTTGGGCTTCACCTTGACAGATGCGGCGCCCCTGGATATCTATAGCTGGCAAGGGCTGGCTGGGTATCCTGGTTGTTGACGGCTCAAACCGGCCTGTAAGTGTCCAATTAGCCGCCTCCACCGCATAAGCGGTCTGCGGGCGCTCTATCAGCGATATTGGGCGAAGGGGATCTGTTGACACCTTATAAGTAAAGCTGCGGCGGCCCCGGATGATGTGACCATACCAAACTCCCTATAAGAGCAAACTAGTACAGTCTCTATCATGGGCCCTGATCATCGCCATAGCTTTCTTATCCGACGGCGATTGCGGAAAAGCGGCGTCTGAGCGAGTAAAGGGAAAGTAGGAAAGAGAAGCCATTGTTCCTGAAATAAGGGAAAGAAAAACCGTTAATGAAACATATATATATATATATATATATATATATATATAACAACAGAAGGAAACGACAGGAAGCTTGTTCCATGGGACCACTGATTGCAAAACTAATGGACCCTACAAAATTAATATGACGGCTCACCAATGATGAGACAGGATAATCATTGTGAGAATCAAAAAAGATTCTCATTAAGTAGACACTGGAGTTTAAACAACTCTTGACATCCTCATAGAAAAAACAAATTCTGTTAAAATACCCAACAAATTGAAATATGTGCAAATAAGGGTAAAACCCTATGAAAATATTCTCAAGAACAGAAGGGAATGAAATTCACGAAGGGCCCACTTGATCTTCAGAGCTAAGCTCTTTGGTGAGGAATTAAATTCCTTTTAAGCGGTGGAATTAAATTCCAGAAACCCCATGAGGGGGAAATGAAAGATAGAATTAAAATGCCATGGATCCTCAAAGACCAGAGGAGAAATGCCCAATATTCGAAGACATTTGGGGTTTATTACTCAAAGATTATGTCTTTTGGATCTTTAAGAGATGGGTTTCAGAAGAGAGCAAAGCCCTTATGGTGGGTTTAAAATCCAGAAATTTTTTTTAAAGAAAAGGGTTTCTTTGTCGTTCAAGATCTTTACCTAAAGAGGTTCTTTCTGACAGAGTTTAACTCTGAAATTTCAATGGGCAGAGAACTAAGCTCTGAGGAGGAGAATTAAATTATCAGAGAAGACAAGGAAAGAAGAAGATGAAAGAACAGTGGCTTCCTAAAGACAAGACTCTTGCATTTATAAGACGTAATAGGGAGCGGTTCATCTTCCCATTCCCCTAGGCAATTCAACGGCTGTAAGGGTGACAGCGTCATACTCATGTGTAAGCCACGTGAGAGCAACACTGTGGGGGAATTTGTTCCCTTATAAAAAAAGGGAGAGAGAAAAGAAAAGAAAGAGAGAAAAAGCGACGGGAAAATTTCCCACTAATAGAGCATCACGTGCCCACACGTGAGCGCCTATGAACAAAGATTATAGGCGTTGCGCTTAACAATTGACAGGCTAAAATTGGGCCTCACGTGCAAGCACGTGAGCATCTATATACAAAGTATATAGGCGCCATATTATAAAAAATATCAGGCCAGAGAAGATCAAGTGTTAGCACGCGATACCCTATTTAGTTGTTGCGTGTAAACCAACAAGTTTAACTCAGTAGGGGTCATGTGCTACACGTGAGTGGTCCTAAACGCCTTCTGAGCTGATAGAATTAAATTATAAATAAAGAGATCAAAACCCTATTTGGAAAATATTTTCTTAAATCTTTCTAAATAAGAAAGATTACACTCTATAAAACAGAGTACCGTTGGATTAAAAATCCAATGGTGATTAAAAATCACCTGTCTACAGAAAAAATTCTGTATGGGAAAATATTTCCCTAATCTTGTAAAAACAAGAAAAATATCTTCTGTAAAACAGAAGTCCTTGGATCAAAGATCCAACGGTGGATAAAATCCCTAAATCAATTAAGATCTCTCAATGAGAGATTTCTTTAACTAAATCAACAAACTTGCTTCTACTATATAAAGGACCCAAGACTTCAAGTCTTATACAGAGGAAACCCCCCATAAGCTTTAAGAAACAAAAAAAAAGAGAAAAGAGAATCCAGTTCTCTAGAGGAAGAAAATCCCCTTCTTAAACAAAAATCCTAGGTAAGAAGAAAGTACAGAGAATTTAATTCTCAAACCAAGAGTTTAACTCTTCTTAAAAGAACTCAGTTCTTCCTCTGGTTGAGGTCTGCAAAAGCAGATCTCCTCACAGGTTGAGAATTTAATTCTCATTGGGGAGATTTTGTTATGCAGATTCAAAACTTAGGGGAAAGAACTAAGTTCAAAGAATTTAATTCTTCCAAAAGGATATAGGAATTTAATTCCTTTAAAAAAACTAGGGTTTAACCCTGCAAGAGAATTTAATTCTTATAAAACAAGGGACCTGAAATTCTTAAAACTCATAATCTCTATGCATATAAAAGAAAAGACTGGTCACGTGTTCCCACGTGAACACATTTAAGGACCAAAAAGGAAGGACTGAGATCAAATCACGTGTTACTACGTGACCCCTTAAAACGAGCGCTCATCAATTATATGAAAAAGGGAATAAATCGAAAGACAGTTCCCATTTTAAGGCGCCTCACGTGTTCCCACGTGACCCTCAAACAGTTGCCTAACACTTACATGGAAAATGGGAAAATTCCAAAGACAACGCTCACATTTTGAGCACCTCACGTGTTCGCACGTGAGCATTATATGAGCTAGGTGCTTAGCACTTATAAAAGGGAAGATGGAATAAACCCAAAGAAGCAGTGCTCAACTCTGGGGAGCCTCACGTGCCCACACGTGACGGCCACAAGAATTAAGTGTTTAACACTTATATACAGACGGGGATTTGGACCCAAGTGTACAGCGCCAACTTTCAGGTGCCTCACGTGCCACACGTGAGTGCCCCAAATTTCAATCTTTAACACTACTGTAGAGACTCACGTGAGAGCACGTGAACACCGAGCATATATTAATGTTTAACACTATAAAAAGCCAACTTCAGTCGCCAAAATTGGCTAAGTCTTCCTGAGATTAAAGTATTTTGGATCTCCAAATAGACAGAGTCTCTATGCTTATGACTTCCCAAACTAATTGACCAGAACGATATCCATCACACATCTCCTAAGTCAATCTTAGTCTCCTGAAAATGACTAATGACTCTTAGATGGTCCACCATGATCTCTCCCCTCAATCTGGAATTTGGTTCAAGGGTACATCTCTCAACACCTCTGATATATGTCGTTGTAATTCTTCAACGTCTTCAAAGAGGTGGAGGATCCCGACAACCAACAACTCTTGGGTGCACTCCCAAACCGATGAGCACATCTCACTGTGGACCGTAATGTCCTTAAACTAACGATGGACCGTAACGTCCTTAAACTAAAACAATGGAGCCCAAACGCTCTTTTGTTGGGTCTGAATGATCCCAAAATCCTGTTGAGTAGATCTTAGTCTAAAATCAGACTAACGTATCCTCAACAAACATGTAAGTTAATCCTAATCTCAAACGAGATTAACGATCCTTAAATCAAACCAAACCCAAATCTAAGAATATACGGATTTGGACTAATCCACACCCTACGGGTGACAACATAAATTAGTCTCTGTATACAATCCGCAGGCAACCAAAAATAAAACAAACACACATGACATGAAGTGAACTTCTCGAGCAGGAGAAAGTGATTATTGCTATGCGGTAACGTAATTAACTGCCGGTGCTTGTGCCAGCAGGGAAGAACATCCACGATCAAAAAACCCTCAGAAATGAGGGGGAATCTGACGAAGTCTGCTACAACGGCCGCATCTGTCCAAACCTCCGATACATGGTGCCATAAATCAACTTGGCATCTTCGGAGAGGTGGAAGGATAAACCCAAATAGTATCTGTCCCCAAATTCAGGCAAGACGACCTACGCGGTTCCGTCTCCCATTTTCAGCGGTAAACAACTATAAACCAAGTAGGTGTCTAGAAATGTATTAGCGGGGCCACGCCTCTAGGGAAAGGAGGTTATTTAATTATTGAACTTCGCAAAAGCGTCGTAAAACCTCCCTTGAAGTACCGAAACTGGCCTGGCTGAAAGGTTAAGCAAGTTTTATACGGTGAGATTAATCCTGACTAATTCTTCCTTTATGGTTTGAGGAAGGATTCGAGAAACAGTGGGAGCCATCCTGTTTAGATAAATTAAAAACCAATCTAAACTTGCAAGAGTATCATGCTAAAGTGTTTCTTCTCTCTCTCCTAATTGCAGCGACCAAGATGACTGGCCTTAAGTTACTATTAGATAAAAATATATTGACGGGGCCGAACTATAAAGATTGGTTCTGGAATGTCAAGATGGCAATCATATATGACAAATTGGGCTATATTCTTACTACTAAATCCCCCGCCGTCCCAGGTCCAGATTCCAGCGTCGCGGATAAGGAAATCCGTAAGACCTGGGAAATTGACAGCACGAAAGCCAAGTGCTTCGTGCTGGCCTCTATGGACAATGAACACCAGAGGCGGCATGAGAATATGGATCTTGAATCCATATTCCTCCATACCAAGGAATTATATGGAGAGCAATCTCGTATCGCAAGATACGAGACCTCGAAGAAGCTATTTCAGGTGAGGTTGGCTATCGGGTCATCTGTAGGGGAACACGTCCTTAAGATGATCGACTATATTGAGGAGCTCACGGACCTAGGGACCACGTTGGAGAACGAGCTGTATACAGACTTGATTCTGCAGTCCCTCCCTTCCACCTACGCCCAGTTTATATTGAATTTTAATATTCAAGGTAAAGAAGTTGAACTTTCGGAACTTCTCAACATGTTAAGGTGTGCTAAGGGCACCCTGCAGAAATCTAGGGAAACACCCACTCTGCTTGTTGGTGGAGCTTCCTTTTCTAGATCCAAGGCGAAAGCCAAGAGAAAGAAGAAGAAGGCCCCCACCAAGCCGAGAGGCGGTGTTAGTAAGGTGGAAGTAAAGAGCAAGGCAAAAGTGGCGGGGTCGATAGTAGGGAAGGAAGAATGCTTCTACTGTCATAAGAAGGGCCATTGGAAGAAAGATTGCAGGGCCTGGAAAGCCAAGAACCAGGACTCGAAGCAGGTTATGGCTTCGGTTTCAGGTGTGTTTGTAATTTAAATCTTTCTGTTAATCAACTCTACTTCCTGGGTATTGGATACCGGATCAGGATCTCATATCTGTAATTCTTTGCAGGCACTGAGAAGCCGTAGAGTTCTGAAGACCGGTGATATGACCCTCAGGGTTGCTAACGGAGCGAGCGTGTATACTGTGTCCATAGGAGAATATCACTTAGGGTTGACAAGTGGACATATTTTGGTTTTGCGCAACTGTTTTTGTGTACCTAGTTTGACTTGTAATATCATTTATATATCTGTGTTATCTAAAAAAGGTTATGATTTTACATTTGTAAATAATATCGTAAATATCAACCTTAATCATGGTCTAATTGGGTCAGGTACTCTGAACAACGGTATATACGTATTAAACCAACTATAAATTTTTAATGTCCAGAACACACATAAAAGAAAGACTCCAGAATTAAATCAAGCTTTCTTATGGCATTGTAGACTGGGTCACATCAACGAAACAAGGTTGACTAAGTTACATAAAGAAGGATATTTGGATCCGTTTGAATATCAATCTTATGAAACTTGTCAATCATGTCTCAAAAGAAAGATGACAAAGACTCCGTTCACTGGACACGGAGTAAGAGCAAGCGAGCTCTTGGGACTCATACACAGCGACGTGTGTGGTCCAATGTCTACACATGCAAGAAGTGGTTATTCCTATTTCATTACTTTTATGGATGGTTTCTCTAGGTATGGACATGTCTTCTTGATGAAACATAAATACGAGGCCTTTGAGAAATTCCGAGAATATAAGAATGAAGTGGAAAAACAAACCGGCAAATGTATCAAGACACTAAGATCTGATCGAGGTGGTGAATACTTAAGTGCCGAGTTCCTTGATTACCTGAAAGAGAATGGAATTCACTCTCAGCTTACTCCTCCATACACGCTGATTGTTGATGATATTTGATGCGTGTTCGCTTTCAAAAGATGAATCAAAGAATTGTTAACCGCAATCAAGAATGGCGTCGCTTGGTGGCTAGCCAGTGAGTACGGGTCAGTTCACAGGGATTTTGTGTATTCTCAATTTGTTCTAACGAGTTAATTCCAAATGGTGTTGGATTGATTATCACTAAAAACTGTGGTTGATCTAGACTAGGATTAAAACCTTGCTAGGGTTAGGTTTAGGTTAAGTTTGAAAAGTCAATATTCCTCACCGCTTTCTATGCCCTAATTAAGATCTATTAGGTGTTATGATAATAATTAATAAAGTGGATTAGTACCATCGGGAAGAAACTAGGTTTCTTCCTCTAGGTTCTTGTCCTTCCTTTCTTAATTCTTACCCTAACCTCCATGGAAAACATATACAACCGGTCTTTTAAACTATGGTATCACCGCTATCTCGTGGGATAGGGTGCCGTAGTGAGCGGTGTGTGTATGTATGCATGGAGTCCTATAAAAATATGTGATGGGCAAGAAAGGGGTGAGATATTTTCATCTCTCAAACCTCTCCTATTCCTAACCCTAACAAGTGAGGAACTACTCACTCATTAGAGAATTGATTAAAAGAAACATTTTTTTATCTACGGCAAATAATTAAAAGTGCTAAACTAATTAACTAGGGCAGATAATTAAAATTCTATACTACGGCAGAAAATAAATTAACTAGGGCAAGGTAAAGAAAAACTACTTACTTTATTTGATGCTCTCTTCATACATTTACAACGAATTAAAATTCTGAAATAGATGAATAAAAAGTGGCATACCTCAAAAAGAGGTTTAGGGTTTCTATTTATAGATCATAGAAACCCTATGGTTACATTCGATACATATCTACATTTACAAATTTACCCTAAGAAGACTAGTCAACGCACCACCACCACCGTCACAAAAATGCACCGACACGTGCTCTATATGGCCACGGATTCGCGGCCAGAAGGCATGTTTGGCCGCGGTTCCGCGGCCATGTTGTGGGCTTCTTGGTTGGATTTTTCTGTGCTTCTTTTGGTTGCATTTGGCTTCTTGTTTCTTCAATTAGTTTCTCAGATTGTCTTCTAGTTTTCTTCCAGATTTCCACAGTGCATAATGTCGTGGACTTTTACCGTTTGCTTCGTGTCGAAGTCTTGAACCTTGCGCTACCTTTGTGCTTTATGAAATTGTCCATTGATCTTCCTCAAACTGTAGGCATGATCAAGATTCTTCTATTTGTTGGTCGTAGTCTCACTTTGTATCGTCTTTTCATCATTTTCACTGTTTTTGTTCCGAGAACTTGTAACCTGCAACTATGTAGCAGACATGGATCAAAAGCACCTATTTATTTATAAAATGAATAAGAATGAGGAATATAATAATGCAAAATTATGATAGAACAAATACCTCCAAACTTATCTTTTGCTCGTCCTTGAGCAAAACTAGTTTTATTCTCGAAAAAGACCTAACCTCACTTTCGCAGGGAAACGCGATTGCACTGAGCTCGTGCAACAAGCCGTTAAATCTCTAGGTGTCCCTAGTAGGAGGAGTGTTGTCTCCTGAGGGTTTTCAGCGGATGTTACCTACAAAATCCTATCAATTCGGCCTATTGACTTTTATTCTCCAATTCGGTTTTCTAACAATAAACTCTATTATCTTCAACTCAGAAATTATCCACCTATATTTTTCATGCTTCCTTATTATTTAACTTAAGATTATATATGTTCTGTAAATTTACTTAGTTTTTAGCATCTTTTGAATATTCCTTCTAAGGTTTCATCTCAACTTAGGAATTTTTATCATCTACTAAAAATATAAGTCCAATTTTTCATTCCTATTTCTTATCTAAACCCCAATCATATACCCCTACGTGTGTGTATGTATCACCCCTACACTTGGAAATTCAATTCAAGCTATCATACTCTTGTCCATCGTCCAAAGTATTTTTAGTTGGTGAATTTTTAGATGAAATTGCTCACACATTCTTCATACGACCGTTAATACTTCTTGAGGTACCAACGACCGATTACAAAATATGTTTGCACATTAAGTCGTAATTCCTAGTCTTGTAACACCTAAGGCTTTAGCAGTGACTCCCAAACCAGTTGGTCTAAGGCACTAGGTGATAAAGCACCCTCGCTAAATATTTTTTCCTATTTATGCAGCCTTAAGTAATTATAAAAACCAGTGTTCATTTTTTTATCTCTTTATTCACACTTGTATTTTTATTTTATTTTCCTTCATACTAAGGACTTTAGACAAGAGCATTTCAAGGTCTCTTCTACCATTCCAAGTTTCAAGGTTCGTGTTTATGCAATTTGTAGGGTATATATTTTCAGAATTTAGACTTAAGCTTAGGAATTATTTTTCAGACTTATACTTTAATAAAAATATCAATACTTTTCCTTTGTTTTAACTTAGCCCAAGAAGTGAACTCAAAATTTGCTTATTTTAAAATAAACTACAAAGACATATATTCTCTGCCATTAAATTTTAAGGAAATTTATTTTTAGGATTTTTAATTTACTAAGTCTAAGATCTAGTTGTTCCTAGCTAGTTAACTTTTTTGTCAAACTCAAGTCAATTATGGCCAAAATTGAATTTTTCAATTTTTTCTATATTTTTTCAAATTTTTCAGTTTTTATTTGATTTTTATATTTTTCATTTTTTTCATTTTCATTTTTTCAATTTTTATGAATTTTTTTATATAGATGCAATACAGAATTTAAACAGTCAAAAGAAAAGGAAAAATATATACAAAAATTTAAAATGTATGCAATGCAAAAGATAACTATTTACAACCACCAACTCCCCCAAACTTATCACAAGCAGTGCCCTCACTGCTCGGCCCCACGCCGCGCTCTCGAGCGTGAACAGGAACGCTCAGCCCTACCCAGCAGGGTTCGGATCTCCTGCTCTACCTCAGTCAACCGCCTATCATGCTCCTTAGATATCCCCCTCAACTCCTTTATGCCCCTAACAGCTCTCCGCATCAAATGTGCATGTTCTAAAAGGGTCATTTCTCCTTCGCTCGCGGTCGAGCTAGAGCTAGGTGTTCGGGCGGGCACATGCTCCGCCGGTTCAGTCCTCGACCACACATCCGTCAATCGTGAATAGGACGTAGAAACGCCCTCAATAAAAGGCCCGACAGGTATGCCTCCATGCATGTAAAATTCGAACTCCTCCACTGGCAGGAAATATCGACATAGTTGTGTAACAAGCATGGGACAAGGGTAATTTGCGGCTCGTTTGCCCGCACCTATAGAGTTTAGCAAAACTGTGCACATGTCGAAACGAGGGTTTCTTGTCATGAGGGTATGCACAATATGCAATGAGGGTGTAAAAAATGTGGTGTTGTGGGAGCTTCCAAAAACGTTGTTTTATGCCCACCGGCACACAGTTAAGACATTTGCGAAAAGGGTTCTCGCTTGGATCCCCTTCCGCGGCGCCCTTGAGCAATCATTGCCCATCAAGGGCATGTAATTCTCAAATTGTAAAGGTTGGTCATGAGCGGGTATGCAAGGGATTAATGTGACTTCATGTATAATATCCCTATCGATGATAATCTCCCTATCACCCCACTGCAATTTTATAAACCCGAATTGGGTGAGACACCCATCTTCCATACACTAGTAAAAACGAGTGACTAATTCCGGAAGTGGATAAGCGTTAGGGTGATTGTATATCAAATAGTTCCAACCCCTACATGCTATTTCGTTCGCAAAATAACTACCGTACACCTCGTGTGAAAAAATTTGCGAAAAGTCTCGTTCAAGTTGCATGTTGTATGCCATCAGGTGATCTACAGATCTAGAAATTTAAAAACAGAGATGGGTTACAGAGATCGAACCTCCCCTGAAAAATTCAGGGGGTGAAGACAGAGATCTGCGGCGGAAGCGCGGCGGATGTGGGCTCCTGTGGCGGAATCGCGGCGCTCTGGCGAGATCGATCGGTGAAAATGAGGCGGCGGCGCTAGGGTTTCTGAGGAAATTCTTTTTTAGGGTTTAGATCAGAGAGAGAGGTCGGGGTCTTTATATAGGGGGAGAGTGATAGATATTTGCAAATAAACCCCTCTAAAAAGAGGAAATTATTTGCAAATAAAATTTTTATTTTATTTCAAAATCTGAAAATTTACAAAAATGCCCAATTTTTTTTATTTTCATTTTTTTAAATTTTTATGTTTTTATGTTATTTTTGAAAGCCAAATTATACCCCCCCCCAAACTTGAGTTAAACAGTGTTATAGGTCAATAAAGATCCAAAAGTCAACACCAACCATTTGAAGAATTTATCAGAGTGGAGTATCGGTCGGTGGAAGAACATGTTATAAAGATCCAAGAAGAAGTGGGTAAGAGATAAGTGGTGGTATGGAAAGTGTTTGCGTGAACGTGGATGTGAAGAGATAAGAGGTGATGATAAATAAAAACGAGAATGTGAATGATCATTTATTAGTGGAATATTGGCATTCTCGTATTTTATTAGATGAAACGATGGTGGTTCAACTTCTATAGGTGGAGGTTGATTAACCACAAAATCCTTGAGGCAATTCTGTGAATTCTTTACTGGCTTGGTATCATCCATCATATGTATATGATGTTCAATTATGAGGGGACTAATCTCCTTGATGTTCGCCATAGTCCAGCCAAAAGCTTGCCGGTTGTTTTGTATGACCATTAACGGGGCTTTCTCTTGCTCGAGAGCTAGAGATGCCGAGATGATAACCGGAAGGGTCTCATTCTTACCTAAGTAAGCGTGTTTAGAGTGAAACGGCAACAGCTTGAGTTCGAGTTTTGGAGGTGGCAAAATTGGTGAAACAGTCTCGAACTCGAAGGATTCCATCAATGGTTCGAAATCACTGTAAGCAACCGAGTCGGATGGTTTAACTAACTCATCCGAAAATTCAAAGGACTCAAACTCGGGCGATGAGTCTTTAAAATCGTACGAAAAAGTGAAACACTCGTAATCGTTATCGGTTGTGCAAACTTTGTCAGATTCAAGGAGGAACGCACTAGTGGCGTCAAAACTGCTGTGATCGAACATAAATTTTTCAAGCCCACAGTCCTCCTGCGTGATTTCGTGGATCAAGCAAACATCACGTATACTAGCTTTAGGCACGGAGGGCAAACTTCCTATCTTGTAAATGTTGAACTCACTTGACATCTTCCCGAAGGATAGAGTCATAGAGCCATTGCGACAATTGATTACAGCATTGGAAGTGGCCAAAAATGGTCGATCGGGGATCACCGGAATTTGGTTCCGTGGGTTAGCCACAGACTGTGTGTCCATAACAATGAAATCAATGGGGAAAATGAAATCCCCTACTTTGATCAACACATCCTCTAACTCACCCCTAGGATGGGTGATGGATCGATCAGCCATTTGGAGAGTACAATGAGTGGGTTTCAACTCTCCAACACCTACTTGCTCATATACGGAGTAGGGAAGCAGGTTAACACTAGAACCAAGATCTAAAAGTGCTCTATTGATGTTCTTATCCCCAATTGTTATTGAAATTATAGGAAAGCCAGGGTCCTTTCATTTTTGGGGCAAAGGTTGAGGTTGGGTGATAGCATTGCTCACGGCACTAGCTACGAGCACTTTCTTGGGTATTTGAGACTTTCTCTTCGTGGTGCATAAGCCCTTTAAGATTTTCGCGTAAGAAGGGACTTGTTGGATTGCATCCAAGAGAGGTATGTTGATGCTAACCTGCTTGAATAATTCCACAATCTTCTCCATTTGAAGAGTTGGTTTATTGGATCTCAACCTGTTTGGAAATGGAACATTTTGAAAATTTGTTGATTCTAATTTCTGTGGAGTAGATTGCGGAGTTGGAGCGGATCCCAGTGTTGGTGTGTTCGTGAAGTGAGATGTGGATCCGTTCAAATTAGAAGAAGTAGAGCCTTGTGAAGAATGAAGAATAGGCTCTGACGGAGAAGATGAAGATGAAGAAGAAGAAGATGAAGAAGAAGCACCGGCAGGGGTATCATCACTATTACCCACGTTATTGTGCAACACACTTCCAGATCTCAACGTGGTCACGACATTTACATTATGATTTTGTTGTTCATAAGCAACATGTGCGTTGTGTGTGTGACCGGGATTTGGCAATGGTTGAGACGGAAGCTTTTCCTTTTCTCGCTCGCTTAACGCAGCATTCAGTTTTGCAATTTGGGCCTCAATTGATTTGATACTCTGATCATGTGAAGCACTGTTTTGCACCGAAGATTGAATGGAAGTTTCCAACTTTGCTGCGGATTGTGTAGATTGTTTTAAAAACGCATCTAGACTTTGTTCTAGTGAGGAAATCTTATCGTTATTCGGTTGAACAAAATTGTTTTGAGGATAAGAATTGTTGGGCACAAAATTGTTTATTTGGTTTGGGTAAGGTTGTAGTTGGAAAGATTGCTGGTATTGAGTTTGTTGAGGTGCTTGTTGTTGTGGAGGAGGAGGCCTTTGAAAGTTGTTATTGTCTTGGAATTGTTGATTTTGATTCCAAGCAAAATTTGGGTGGCTCCTCCAACCAGGATTATAAGTCGAAGAGTATGGATTATTTATTTGTCTTTGCTGAAAGGCATCATTGACTTGATCTTGTCCTTGAACAGGGGGATTGTAAGGACACTCTTCAGTAAGATGGGATGGATCCGAACAACAAGCGCAAATAGTTTGTGGGGGTAAATCAGGGGAAGGAGAAGGCGATGAGATTTTGGTCTCAATTGCTTCTAGCTTTTTCGTAAGTGCGGCCATTTCGGCCTTCATTGCAATCGACATATCTAGTTGATGTATGCCCGCCCTAGACTGAGCTGTTGAAGATGAGGTGGTCTTAGTGCTTTCCCACTGAAGTGTTTGTTCAGCAAGATCGTCGAGAAACTGCCAAGCTTCCTCGCTTGATTTTGTTAGAAAGTGACCTTGACAAATGGTTTCCAACAACTGCTTAGTTGCTGGGTTCAATCCTTCGTATAAAGTTTGGCAAAGTTGCCAATTCTCAATACCGTGGTGAGGGCATTGAACAAGTAGGTCTTTAAATCTTTCAGAACGCTTCCAAAAGGGTTCGGAAGGAAGCTGGGAAAATTGAACGATCTCATTGCGAATTCTCACGGTCTTATGATGTGGGTAAAATTTTTTTAGAAAAGCTTTAACAAACTCTTCCTAATTTTTAATCGAGTGTGATGCTGTGCTATACAACCATTTCTCGGCTAGGTCATATAAGGTGAAAGGAATGACACGTAGGCTTATAGCATCATCAGAAAGTTGTATTGTCTTCATCATTGCGCAAACATTCTGGAATTTATTTATGAAGATATAGGCATCTTCGGATTCCAGTCCGTGAAATTTTGGCAACATGTTGATGAAGTGGGGTTTGATCTCAAAGTTATCCCCATTTGCCGGTGGAAGTGAAAGACAAGTAGGTAAGGCGGTGCGGATAGGATAGAAAAGATCCTGGAGTGCGATTTGTTGGGGCGCTTCAACAGGTGGGTGTTGTGGGTTATTCGCACCTAACGGAGGTGGAATCAGTCCCGCGGGTAAGGGGTTGTTAGGATTAAATCCCGACATCTCCTTAGAAGACGAAGTATGTGAAGGTGAAGGTAAAGAAGTGGAAGGAATTTCGACTTCGGAGTCGAAAGCGTCGTCAGTCGGCACCAACGGGACACGGACTAATCGGGCACTAGTGTCCCTAGTCCAACCGGACATACACTAAAGAGGTAGTGTAGTCAAAAGGTGAAAAACAGAATGTGGGGGTAAGAAAACGTAAATGGAAGGAAGTGGGTGTAAGTGGGATGCAACGGATTTCATAGCGACAAGTGGCAAGTTTTTGTAAAAAAAATTTCTTTTTGTGTTTTTTTTATAAGGAGCTTTTTGCAAAAAGATTTTCAATAAAAGGCTTAGACACACGTTCAATCAATTACAAATGCACAATCAAGCCTAGATCTAGGGTCACCTAGGTCAACTAGACTGCTCCTAACTGTTCCAAAGAGCAAGATGTGAAGACCTCAAATCGCCTCTTCACCGCCAATTGTGGCCAGGTAAGCACAAGTAGAGAAAGGAGGTATCCGCTCACGAATCACTGTGAGACGGGTCTTTTAAAGTTACCTTTCCCTACCTGTCTAGCCTAGGCACCACAAAGTCAGGTTTAGATCAACGATCGATGCCTACAACTATTGCTTTGTCCTATTGAGCGCGAAGTCCTTAGGGCCGAGTCTAATCTTTTTTTAATTAACTTGATGGTCAATGCAATATGCTTTATGTGATTTTTTGGGGTCCTGGGAAGGGTAATGAAATCCCCACCCAATCTGGATTGGTGTAAAAGCCCCTTAAAGTCAATTTAAAATATGCAAAGCAGTAAACACAATCACTTGCAAACAATTTTTTATTTTGCGGCGCAAAGAATCCTGCACAAGATCAAGTTATTGGAGAAGGGGAGAAATTTTTTTTTTGCAAAGAACCCTGCAGGAAAATTTTACAGAGGAGATAAGGGGGTTCAGAAGAAGAAAAGAAGCTTACAGAGGGGTTTCGGGTTGCTGACGTCAGCAACCCGCGGCGGATCTGCGGTTAAAAGCGTGGTTCGGCGGCGGAAACGCGATCCTTCAATCGGTTCAGGCCTCCAAAAATCTTCTGCTATCTGTTCTGATTATCCTCTGATTGTTCAGATCTGTTTTTTTTTGCTGTTTTGCTCTCTGGATTTTTCCAGATCTGAATTCGTTCGTCGATCCTGCACAATTCAAATAAAACACCCTTCAAAAAATAACAAGATGATAAAATTTTTATTTTATTTTTTAATTTTTATGTTTTTATGAATTTTATGATTTTATATTAACCCGAAATTGCAAAAAGAAAATAACTACGCCATCCCCGGCAACGGCGCCATTTGATTGTTGATGATATTTGATGCGTGTTCGCTTTCAAAAGATGAATCAAAAAATTGTTAACCGCAATTAAGAACGGCGTCGCTTGGTAGCTAGCCGGTGAGTACGGGTCGGTCCACAGGGATTTTGTGTATTCTCAATTTGTTTTAACGA